>CM046659.1:97399816-98666066 GCA_025594165.1 Tamias sibiricus | reverse complement strand
GCAGGGTATTTTGATGTGGCTTTATCTACATATAAAACCACTTTATTACCAAGTATTCTCTGCACCATTCTGGTAAGGGTCAGAGATGGGGGTGGAAGAATTTGCTGGGCACAGTTCTTGGTAATAAATAAATTTTTTTTAAGGCTGCTTCAAAATATCACATATCCTGGGGAAATCAGAGCACTGGGCAGTGAAACTGGGCTGAAGACTTTCACTTTTCACTCTTACAACTCTTTGTTTCTATTAGAACCACCTCTTAAGATGGTCAAAAAGTATTTGGTTTGGATATGTAAAAACATACTAGTGATTTTCACTTTCAAAAACAATGTACTGTACATTGTCATGGCTGTGTAAAATTTAACTGTAAATTTCAATTCATTGTAATTTGGTTATATTGTTGGCCATTTAGAGTGCTTGGCTATAGTAATAGTCTTTGGGTCATAGCTTAGAAACGTTCTTTAGGGCATGGCCTATCCATGCTTGGTGCTGGGGCCTTTGTATCATCTAATACTTGTGTTCTTTTCCAGGTGCAGTGGGGGCAGGAGAGTTTGTGAGTCCCTGTGAGAGTGGAGACAACACAGGTGAACCTTCTGCCCTGGAAGAGCAGAGAGGCCCCTTACCCCTCAACAAAACCTTGTTTTTGGGCTATGCCTTTCTCCTCACCATGGCCACAACCAGTGACAAGTTGGCCAGCCGCTCCAAATTATCAGATGGTCCTACAGGAAGCAGTGAGGAAGAAGAGGGTAAGGCCCTAGGAAGCCCTAGGGGCTCTGACTTGAATGTTTTCTTCATTTTCATTCACTTTATGTGCTGGTTGGTCCCCTGCTGAGGCATGGCAGGGGGGCTGGGCAAGTGGCAATTAGGATTTTGGATAAGGAAATGAAAATTAATTTGTGTCCTGCTTCTTGGTTTATAGTTTCCACAGAATTCCTCTCAGTGAGTGGTTCCTCAAAACAATCCTGGTAAGCAGATGGGAGATAGATTTTTGTGATCTGTTTTACATATAAGGAGAAACAAGCTGAGAGAGGTTAAATAATTGTTTTTTGTTTATAATGATGGTAGACTTGGGATTAGAACCAAGTGGTCATTTTACCTTCCTGCTACCATCCAGGTCAGTCATGCTTCAGAATGCCGTACTATCTTTTCTATTTGTGTTCCAGGGGCAATTTCTAGAGGAAACTCACATGGGTGAGTCTTATTCTCTTGAGGTCTAAGTTCAAGACTGGGAATGTGTGCTGCCCAGTGCCCAGGGTAATTTGAGAGAAATAGCTTCTAGGCTTTTCCAGCTCTTGTATTTCTAGTTAACTGTAAACTAAATTTATATAGTTGTCACTTTGTGATTTGAGTGAAGGCTGAAGAGAGGAGAAGTAAAATTTATTTCAATATTCTGACAAGTATGTGATCTATGAGAGAATGAACAAATATAAGTGCGTACACCACTTAAGTGACTGACAGTAGTATCCAAATGTGTCTGTCGAGGCTAAAGGACTAGACGTAATGATGGTTTTATAAGAGCCCTGACTAAGTTGAGTCCTACAAGATTTGAAACTAGGGAATGTGTTTGAAATAAAATAGCATTAAAGATCTGTGATTATTGGCATTTCAGGTGTGTAGATGACTTTCCTAATTTGCCAAAACTTCTCATCAACTGCAGCCAAGTGGACAAGGACATGGGAAGAGTAATCAGGAAGTTGAAATTAGGATTTATGCTATTTGGAAGATGCATAGAGAGGCTGTAGATAGAGATGCTTTGGAGCAGGGCTTGGGTTGTGGGAGCAAGTATAGTTAATGTATGGGATTTTCAAGTGTGTAGTGTGTATAAAGCCTAGTTTGTCTTACAGAATTCAGATATTTATCTCAGTGGGAGATATGTAAGGAGTTTCCTAGCCAAGAATTTAGTTTTACTTTGACCACCAATATTGATCAAATATTTGAGGAGTCCCTTGAGGATTCTGTGTAAAGGTATGTCCTGGAATTAAAACAATGTTCATTTTTTTTTTTTTAATTTTTGCTTTCACAATATTGCTGTAACAAATTCTTAGCCCTTTCCTAAATTGCACTTTACAAGGCTACACTACAGATGTTCTGTTACTTAATACAGCATAGTCAAAAAGGCTAACTTTGGTATGAGATTAGGCTGTTTCTTCAGTTCCTAAAACTGTGTGTGCCTGTGTTGAGACCTAATAAACTCTACTCAACAAAAATTAAATAAAGAGGAAGTTTGGTTGTTTTTTTTTTTTTAATCCCCTTTTAAAAACTCTAGGTTTTAGGTAGGAAGTGTAGTTTATGTTATGTATCAGTTTTATGTTGGTTCCTTCATACTTTCCCTGAGAGCACCAGAATCCTTGATGTTTTTGGCAGATTGAGAATGCTTAGGGTTATCTTTATTTCAAGAAGGCTGAAGATAGTTATACCAAAATGATCCTTTGCTAATACAGGTGGCACACACCAGCTACTTGGGAAGCTGGGGCAGGAATATCTCAAGTTGGAGACCAGTGTAGGCAACTTGTCAAGACCGTGTCTCAAAAAATAAAATAAAATAAAAAGGTGGGGATACAGCTCAATGGTAGAGCACTTGCTTCACATGTCTCGTGAGGCTCAAGTTCCATCCACAAAGAAAAAAGGAAAAAGAAAAAAATTCTCTGCGGAATTAATTGTTTTTAAGAAACTATGTGTGATAGTAGATAAATGGAAATTCTTTGATGTTAGTTTATAACAGGAGGTTGTTAAAATATTTAAGTTCATCTTATGAAACATTAATGAGTTAGGAATATGGCCCTTGGTCTTGTTAAGTGGCATATCATCAAGGACCATCAGACACAGGCATTGACTCTGGAGTTGGGTTTATTTGGTACTTTTATCCTCGGTCTAAATAGTGGAATTAATAACCTCTTCATTTTAGTCTCAAGTTGGGCAGAGTACTCTTATGTCAAAAATAAACTGATTCCAAATTAAAGTTGAGAAGAATTGGAGAAATGGACTGCCTAAACAGGGACTACTAATCATACAAATATAAGAAATTGTTATGAAGGATTAAAATCTAAATGGGTCAGGACTGGAGATATAAAATAGAAGTCTTGAGAAGAGTCAAGGACCATGAAAAGTGTCAGCAGTGACTCAGTGTCTTGGTGGTAAAGATTGTGACATGAGGGGCTAGGGCTATGACTCAGCGGTAGAGCACTTGTCTCACATGTGTGAGGCCCTGGGTTTGATCTTCAGCACCACATAAATAAAATAAAGGTATTGTGTCCACCTACAACTAAAAAAAATTAAAGAAAAAGAAGATTGCAACATGATACATTAGCAAAAGGATGCTATGACAAAGCTGTGTTCTGAATTTCTTATAACCATTTATTTTCTAGTTTGGGTTTTCATTTTGAAAAGAATGTATACAATGTTGAATCAAGAAAAAAGCAGTAAAAGTGAACAGGCTGTCCTGTCACACCTAAACAAAAATGCAGAGACCTGGGATGGGCCATCACCACCACCTGAGCAGCTCCAGCAGGCAGGGAGGTCACCAAAGGGCATCTCTACAAGGGGTCTGCTCTACCAGGTTTAACCACTGGGGACAAGGGGAAAGGGAGTGGTCCTGGCATTCAACTTTGTGCATTGGGTTGGGTTTTTTAATTTGCGATAAAATTTCAGTTAATTAGAACTTAATTTCCCAGAAATCCTAATTAACTAAAATCTCTAATATCTTGCTTTTCTTTTCTTTTCTTTTTTTAATGTGTTATTATATATGAGAGGAGCAGATGACAAGAAAACAAGCTCAAATTAGATATTTGCTCAAAAGAAGCAATTTCTAATTGCCTAGGGTCATTACAGCTTCAGCCTCATCTCTCATATCTTCTACTTCACCCTCAAGACTATAGAGCAGTCATTGATGTTCAGTGTCCTGAGGTACTTCAAGATCATCAAAGGTAGATAGTTTTCCATGAAAAGGTTGAAACAGGATTTTCTGATTAACCTTCACTTAATCAGTTAAATTTTTAAAACCATAATTTCTTTGTGCATTCCGGTTTACCAAAGTTTTAGTGTACAGGGGGTAAAAAAGGCTAATGAAGTGGGAATTTGAAGGCTTTATTGTATACAAAAATGATCATCAGCTATTCTTCATCTCCACAGAAGGCAGAACTAGAAGTGGGTTTAATTTGCCACAGAAAAGATTTAGGGTAGACTTAAGGACAACTTTCTGATAGTGTTATTCCAATTAGAGTAAGTCACTGTGGGAAATGGTTACATTGTCTCTTTCCATGAATAGTCCTTGATCCAAACCTCAGTGTGCAGGAACCTTTGATGATTTTAGGTCTAGGACCTACCTCCATTCCTCCTCTTCCTACTCCCTCCTGCTCTTGTCCCTTCTTTTTGGCAGCATTTTATAGGCCTCAAGACAGATTTCTCTCTGACCCATGGGGAAGCCCTTAACCTATTTTTGGGGACACACTGCTGTGGAGATAGCTGGGGAGTGAAAAATGAGGCAGTCAGAAGTAGGCATAAAGTAGTAAATAAGAAACCAGTAGTAAATAAGAAACCAACCAATTCAGTAACTATTACCTTGGTTATCTGTGTTTTTTTATATAGAATTTTTAGAAATTCCTCCTTTCAACAAGCAGTACACAGAATCCCAGCTTCGAGCAGGAGCTGGCTATATCCTTGAAGATTTCAATGAAGCCCAGGTGAGGAGTGCTTTTGTGTAGTTGTCTAGTGTGGCAATAATGAAAGTCAGCTGAAAAGGCTTGAGAGGGTCCAGGAGGTTAGATAAAATAGCCAGATTTCAGGAACTGGGAAACTGTCAAAATGTTGCATGAGCCGGATGCACACCTATAATCCCATGGATTTGGAGGTTGAGGCAGGGTGATTGCAAGTTTGAGACCAATTTGAGCAACTTAGTGAGACAATGTCTCAAAAAAGAGCTAGGAATATAGCTCAGTAGTAGAGTGCCCTGGGTTCAATCCCCAGTACCAAAAAAAAAAAAAAAAAAAAAGTGTATGTGTGTGTAAGGTCAATGCATAAAGCTTAGCTGCTTAGCTTTTACTGTATACAAGGAAATGTATAGAAGCTTGGATTAGTTAATGGTTCTGTTCTTTTTCTGGGATAAAGCACATTGAAATGTATGTTTAGTAGAAATCCCTCTAATGTTGCTGATTCTTACCTTAAAAGGACAAATACAGGGGCTGGGGTTGTGGCTCAGCAGTAGAGCGCTTGTGAGGCCCTGGGTTCAATCCTCAGCACCACATTAAATAAACAAACAAATAAATGTATTGTGTCCAGCTACAACTAAAAAAAAAAAAAAAAAGACAAATACATGGATTTTGGTTGTCCTTAAAAGGATTTTGGCCCACAGAAAGTGACAGATGAGAGTCAGGGAGAATGTTTAGGGAAGCATTTTGAGTCTTTGAGAAAAGTGGCTTTAGTCACAAGGACAAACTAAATCATATTTTGGAAGTATTTGAAATCCTTCCAAGCTGTTCTCCATTGCTCATCTGAACTGCTATTGAGGACCTTTCCACAGACATTACCAGACCTATTGACTGTTCTGTTCCTTCCAGTGTAACACAGCCTACCAGTGTCTCCTAATTGCGGATCAACATTGTCGAACCCGGAAGTACTTTCTGTGCCTTGCCAGTGGGATTCCTTGTGTGTCTCATGTCTGGGTCCATGACAGTTGCCATGCCAACCAGCTTCAGAACTACCGTAATTATCTACTGCCAGCTGGGTACAGCCTTGAGGAGCAAAAAATTCTGGATTGGTGAGTATTTGAGAGCCCATCCAGAGATAGGAAGACAGCAAGCTTTTGGAAGAATCTAGGTGAGAGAATAAATGTTTTTAGAAACTGGAATGTCTATAGAATAAATTACAGAAGAAACTAGAATAAATTACAGAATTTGGGTGTCAAATGACTTCACTAGCTCATCTAGCATTGTTTCCAAAGTTTAGTTCCATATTGGCTAGGAACCCTTTGAACATGTGTGAGAATTTATATGTAGGTTCAATATTCCCAACTTATAAGATATCAGGGAACAAAGTTTTAAGCAAGCTCAGGCACATGATTTAGATTATTCCCAGCCCCTGGACAAACATGGTAATCCGAAGGCCAGGGATTCCAGAGAATATACATCATTAACCAAGAGGGAAGGGAAGCAGTGCCCTGATACAGGGCTTAGTTTTGAAAGAATTCAGATGTACCTGAGTTCCTTTGCAGAATGGCTGTTTGTTGGTCATTATCTATCATGCTAAGGTCCCTTCCAATTCCAAAGGGCTATCTCTCTGAATCCTTCATAGGCAACCCCGTGAAAACCCTTTCCAGAATCTGAAGGTACTCTTGGTATCAGATCAACAGCAGAACTTCCTGGAGCTCTGGTCTGAGATCCTCATGACTGGGGGGGCAGCCTCTGTGAAGCAGCACCATTCAAGTGCCCATAACAAAGGTACCTGGAAAGTGTGTGTGTGTTTTGTCATTGTTCCAAGTATATTGTTAGACCCCTATCTGCTGGACCTTGTGGTGTAAGTCTCAGTTCTGGTAATTTCACCTTATCCATATTTCTAAGAGAAGAAAAGTGTCACCATTAAGAGGTGTGTCAATATAAGCGAAGCACTGAGCTGTTCATGCTCCTACTTGTTTCCAGTGGTGTATTTGTTAAACATTTCTACAAGGTCAGCATATATTTTTGGTTGTGATTAGGACTGTGAGACATAATAGGGCTTTATTAATTTGGGTAGACTGGAAAGCATTGGCTAGAAGGCACATCTGTCTTTTTTAATGGAGGGCTAACTTGATATCCTTTTCTCTTTCACTTTCCCTTACTCTTTGCAGATATTGCTTTAGGGGTTTTTGATGTGGTGGTGACAGATCCCTCATGCCCAGCTTCAGTGCTGAAGTGTGCTGAAGCATTGCAGCTGCCTGTGGTGTCACAAGAGTGGGTGATCCAGTGCCTCATTGTTGGGGAGAGAATTGGATTCAAGCAGCATCCAAAATATAAACACGATTATGTTTCTCACTAAATATACCTTGGTCTTACTGGTTTTATTCCCTGCTATTGTGGAGATTGTGTTTTAACCAGGTTTTAAATGTGTCTTGTGTGTAACTGGATTCTTTGCATGGATCTTGTATATAGTTTTATTTGCTGGACTTTTATGATAAAATAAATGTTGAATCTCTTTGGTTGTAGTAACTGGGATTTCTTCATCTGTTTCTTTGAGCCTAATCTCAGAACAAATAACAAGACAAAAAAAAAAAAAAACAGTTACCTTTGGAGGTTTTTAGGTTTGCTTACTTTAGGAGGACAGCTAGATGAGGAAGATAAAAATTTAGGAGTAGACTTTATTTTGTGGCATCATTATCAAAAAGTTATCCCAGGCTGTCTAAAATGCTATGCTTCCAAAAACTCAATTTTACAGTAGGTGAGAGACCAAATTAATAAGCTTAAAGTTGAGTGGAACAGGAGAGAGCTCCAAGTTTCTGACTTGTTAAAAAAAATTTCTCTCCATATACAGAGCTGAGCTCGCTGACAGTTGACCCATGGGTATCCCCCCATTCTGACCTGCAAAAAATTGAGTGGTCAGTGACCATAAGCTTGATGGGATGACTTTCTGTAAGATAAAATATTGAAAGCTCTAGTGGGAGATCCAATATATTATTAATGTCACAATTGTTGGATGCTATATCTTCCCCTCTGCTGTGAGAAGATGAGAGCAATTGTAGGCAATAGGTAATAGACTATGTTTAAAATAAAAACAAAACTGCACTTACAAAAACAAGCAGCAAGCCAGAGTTTGCCAACCCCTGCTCTAGAGGCAGTACAGTGAGGGGAGGGGTCATTTCTAGTTGACCACTGCAGGGACTAAGGGAATTACAACGTGATAGAAGAGGTAGAGCTGAAGACCAGATTCATTTCTACAAATGAGACCAGAACACAACACTTTTTCCCATTTTGGAGGGAGATGTTAAATGAATATTTACTTTATTCACACTGATACCAACATTAATGATTATCCATAATGATTGGGTCGTATCAAGGGAACTTCAATTCCTGTCATTTGTCTAAGGTGGAATAATTGGCCATGTAATTTGCAGTAGTTAAAATCTTTTAATAATTTGACCTCAATTTTCTCATAAAGATCTTTTTCATTGGTGGAAAAATACTTAGTTATTAGCTAGAATTCCTCTTTTATCTGTCCATAAGAATTGGAACTTGCAAAATTCTTCAGATTTACAGGTTTGAAGATTCTTAAGGCTGGAAGGCTCATAAATTTTCAAGGAGGAAAGAATCTGTGTAGGCATATGTTACTTGATACAGGGAGAAGGAAACCCTTGTCTTTCTTACTTGGTGATAACACCCAGCAGTTGACCTATTTGTAAACATTCCTTTTTTACATACGCCCCCCCCCCCCCCCCCCCACAACTTTTCTGATCTCTGTCGTTTACTGCTGTATTTCCCACACCTTGAATAAAACCTAGACACATGATAAATGCCCCATAAATAAATGAACATGCCTAGCAGATGCTCTCAGTGTAAAGGATGGGAGCCTTGTGTGGTGAGCAGAGGGACAGCTGACTCCACATGTTCTCCTTGGCAGTCACATTCCAAATGGGAATGATGGGAAGGACTTTTACCTTTGGACTGTTTCTAGGAGAAAGGGTAAAGCACTCTTAATAGGCTGTACCTATTTGGTGAATGGCTAGAGAATAGGATGAATCTTCGGTAACAAACTTGAGAACATGGTGAGAGTAACTTATTTCGGCTTACGAACCAGTAGTTTTCACATCCCGAAACTACAAAAGGAAAAAGAAAAATAAAAAGAGCCTCATTAAATACCATGCTTTCCTAAGATTATCTTCAAGGAAATACAAATCAGTGTTAAGATAATGTCATCTTAACACTCAGAGTCTGACTATTGATAAAACCACTTAAAAGAAAAACCTGCTCTGAGGATATTTTAGTGAGAAGGAAGGGCAATGAAGTTCTTTTCTGAATGGAAACAACACAGACCTGAGAAGCCAATTACCAGTGGATCTCACTATTAGATGAAAAAAACTTCAGTGAGAAGGGGTGGTCCTGTCCTTTCACAGAATTAGAAGCTAGGGGCCAGCAAAGCACACTGCCTATGGTTACACAGCTGGGAGTAGAAGGCATGCTTCCTCCCAGTTTAGCAATCCATAATCTTGAAAAGGACTTCAAACCCCTCTCACTGTCAGGTGTTTCAGTATTTTCCTATGATGATAACTTTTTTTTTTTTGGTACCCAGGATTGAACTCAGGGGCACTTGACCACTGAGACACATCCCCAGCTTTTTTTGTATTTTATTAGAGACAGGGTCTCACTGAGTTGCTTAGCACCTCGCCATTGCTGAGGCTGGCTTTGAAATCATGATCCTCCTGTCTCAGCCTCCTAAGTGCTGGGATTATAGGCGTGCGCCACCGCACCCGGCTCCTGTGATGAAAATTTTTACTGGAAAATAATTTTCATTAAAATTATTAAAGATGGTCAGACACATACCTGTATCTCTAAGCCTTGTTTATAAAATGAGGCTATTTGGATCAGATGATGGCTAAAGTCTCCTTTCAGTTCTGGAATTATGCAACTCATTAACCCCCCCCCCCCCCCCCCCCCCCCCCCAGTTTCCCAATGGTTGTTCCTACCTGCCCAGAGTTCCGCCAGCCTGGGTGTAGTATTTGTTATAATCTAGTCGTAACAGTAGTTGAGCCAAATCTGAGTTGATCTGATGATTCCGGACACTAGAGAGAATCTTGAATAAAAGTGAAGACTGGCGGCTAAAGCCCTGCAAAGAGGAGGACTCAAGCTGGCATTCCCCTTAAACTCACCAGCTCTCCATGTGGACGCCTGGAGCAGGAGAGTTCCTTGCCCAAAATTCCACAGAACCACCTGGTCTCCCCATGTTCCCATTGCTTTTTTCTTTTTCTTTTTGTGATGTTGGGGATTGAACCCAGCCTTGTGCATACGAGGCAAGCACTCTACCAACTGAGCTATATCCCCAGCGTCCATATTTTCATTTCTATTAGCTCCTAAAATGACTTGGTCCATAAAACGCATGACTTCCTATGAAAGTACTTTCTCACTAGTAGGAATTTAGCAGCTGTTTTCAAGTGAATACATCCTATCATGTACCGGGGTTGGGGAGAGCTTTTATTTTTCTTTTTTGTTACAGGCAGATAATTATAAACTCAGTGAGACAGGAGGTTAGTTTAAGGAAATAAGGATGTAGGATGTGAGAAAGCACAAAGCCAATGCACATTAGGTGGGCTGAATACATTCTTCAGGGCTGAACTATTTTTGAACACTGTGAGGTAGCATTTTAATCATCTACTTCAAAATCAACTGACACCAGTATTTTTATCTTTGTATCTTGTTATTTCTATGTGTATGTATTGGGGAAATGCTTTATTGACTTGGAGGAGAGATCATGAATTTCTTTGGGCAAGACTACCCCTGTCCTTTGGATGGGGCTGTACACTTCCAATGGCAAAGCAGACTCACCTTCACAAGAATGCTCAGCTGTGCAGCTCCACGCTCATCTAGAGGGCCCAGGTTCTGACTGACCAGTAAACAAAAACTGTGACAGAGATCTAAGATTTCATTCAGGCAGTGAAACACCTACCCAGGAAAGAGTTAGTATTAGGAAAAAAGGAAGATGCATATGTGAAGTGAAAAGATTTGGGAAAACAGTCTTAACAGTTGACCTCCCATATCTGACCTCAGGACAGACAACACCACTTACAAGGCTGCTAGCCCCTCAAATGCAACATGTGCAAAACGGACTCATCCCTTGTCTGCATTATTCTCTCAATCTGCCCTGGACAAAACTTTCACTGTATCCACGTTAATCAAAATTTCTTAGAAACAGTGTGTTCCTGTCTATGAGCTACGGTGTTCCGGGTATCTGGGGTACTCTTCTCTGTAATACCAGTTTAAGCCCCATACTCAGTGCTCCTTTCCCATTGTAGCCTTTTGTGAGCCCTCACTTCTTTGCTATATTATCTGTACTGTTCACTTGGCAATCGTTCAGGCCACTTGTGTTGTTACTGATCTTTGTATGAATATATGTTTTGTTTTTCCAACTAGATTGTGAGCTCCTTAAGGGCAGAGCCATGACTTATACCTCTTTGTATCCCCAGTGCCTTGCATACAGTAAGCACTCAATAAATATTTAATGATGATGACTTGCTGTGATAGTCTGCTTTTCTCCAAGGATGCACCCAGGCCATGCATGAACAAGGACTATCTAACACAGTGGTTTTGGTTGTTTTCAATTCATGGAACCCTCTGGAGTAGCATCTACATAACTCATTCTTCCTTGGTGTAGCAAAAGTTCAAATCCCAAATACCAGAACAAAAAGAAGGCTATAGCACTGGTACACTCAACAGTAACAACCAGCTCCCATCATAGATAAAGTATCACCATTATGCTAGAAATTACAAGAGGTATTTCAATCTGCTTTTTATCCTGGAATTGAATTAACTGTGAGCTTTAAAAAAAATACTGGTGCTTGGGCCCCACTCACTCTAGGAATTCTAATTAAAGTGCTTTAGATCCTAGATTTTCAAAAAGGTTCCAGATGATTACATGTACAGCCAAGATGAAAATAACTGTCACAAAGGAGGCATATATGTGTACTCACAGATATACACAACTTTCAAACAACTGGTTGATCCTAGTCCAACAGATTTCTAAGAAAATGAATTCTCTTTATTGTTTTTTTTTAGTGTCAGAAGGATTTTTTAGTTTCTTTAACTCCTTCTAAGGGTTAAATACATAATTCTTTTATCTATAGCTGTTTACCATATCCTATGATACAACATTTCAGAAATTCAAAACATTTGAATTCCCTACATTCCCTTTTAGTTTTGCTTTATAAGTTCTTAAAAAAAAGTTTAAAAATGGAGTTGAACAAGTACTTATGGTAGTTTTATATCTTGTCAATGCAAAATGTCTAAGAGAACAATCAGTGCAGTCTAAGAAAACTAACCAGCCTTACTTACAGGTTTCAATAAGATAAAGGACTGAGCCAGCAAATTGCTTAGGAAGTGGTCGTGAGCCAATCGGATGCTTTCAAAGTCTCGAGTAGAATTGATTTGATGAAGCAGCTGTGAGAACTGAGACTCCAGCACATCTACCTGATAGATAGTTACATAATTTTTAGCACCTTGCACATTCTGAGCACCCTATTTCATTTTGTCCTGTGCTTGTCTGACAGGAAGAAACAAATTCATTGCCCTCACTCATCTTTCCGCTAACCAAAGACAGCCTGATATTGCCCAGCCTTGTAGGAAGTTATTTGTGTAATTCTTAACTACCCTCAATGTCTTGGACCACTCTCCACTGCCCCCAAACATCCTTTCCACCGACTGACTTGATTTAGTCCTACAGAATTCCAGAAGTTCTAGCAAACACTAGACAAGTAAACGATTAACAATGCTTTGCTGATAAAGATCCGAATTTCTTATTCCCCTTTATCTGTGTATTTCCAATTTTCTCTAAAATGCCCTTAATACTCATGCCTAGTGATAAAACCCCTGATTTTTTTTTTTCAACTCTCAGCACTTTGCCAAACAGAATTCCTCAATATCTCCTGCCAACCTTCTAGATTTCTTTTCACACCTCTTCCTCTACTCATCCCCAGAAAATACCTGGAGATAGTATTGAAGATTATCCACCAAGAAGGCCATGTGATTTCTTAGGCGCCACTTCACTGCATCAGTCTGGTTGGACTTGAGGTGTTTACGCTGCATTTGTAGGGCCCAGCAGTGCTGTAGTTCAGCTTGGACCCGGCGCACACTCAGTAAATACTTAAAAACAACATTGTACCTAGGACAGAAATATCAGGCTATTTGAGATACAAACCCCCATGCCAGTCTATAGGACAGACATGAACTCTGCTACCCACCTCTCCCCCAAAAGGCAGGTAGGAAAGAATGGCTAGAGATGTGAACAAAGACACTGTGTCTTCTTTATACAATGAAATCTTACATAGCAGTCAAAATGAATGAAATGAGCTGTACAGCTATATAACAAAACAAAATGACTCTTAGCAATATGATTTTGAATGAAACAGGTAAACTGCAAAAGATCACATATATGAACTTTTAAGTAATTCTTAAATGAAAGCAAAAAAAATTGAGGGAATATAGTTTGATGTTACAAACCTGTACAAAAAGGAAAGAAAACATGGGGGTTTATATTAATAGTCACCTTGGGTTGGGGAATGCAAGGGGACAGGACTGGGAAGGACCATATAAGTTGATGAACATTATCATGAGTGTTCTAGTTTTTGTGTTGGGAAGTGATTTGATGATGCGTGTGTGGGAAGGCAGGCAGGCAGGCAGGAAGGGTCTTGCATGTACCAATAAGAAGAATTTGTTAGCAGACCCTGCTTCCAAAGCCAGCAACTTAGCAACTCAGTGAGACCCTGTCTCTAATAAAATACAAAAAAAAAGGGGCTAAACCCCTGCTTAACAAGCTGAAATGCTTATTCTTTACTGAAAAAACACAAGAGAAGAACAGCTAGTTTTTGGTAGAATTAGAGATATTTACTTGTTCACAGGCAGGTTTGCAGAAGATAGTCCAACTCTACTCAGCTTAAAAATTTTCTGATATACTTCAAGTGGAAAAAATATACTGAAATAGGAGACCTTCTCTGGATACTGATTTGAACACACATAACAATATAGACACTTTCCAGGTAAAAGGAAATTGCACTGCAGACTGGATTAGGTTATAAGAGATTACTGTTCGTTTTCTTAAGTGTGATACTGGCACCATAGCTCTGTTGAAAACATGCCTTTTTGAACTACACAGGAGTCGAGTGAAATGGCATGTCTGGGATTTTCTTTAAAGGCTGTAACAACACGGGGGAGGGAGAGTTGAAGCAAGCAGCATAATGCTGGTGGTTACTGAAGCTGGATGATGAGGATGGAGACGTGTTATAGTCTACACTTTTGTTTATATTTTGAAATTTTCATAATAAAAAGTTAAACAAAAAACAAAAACTTCCAAACTAGATTTCCTCAGGAGTTGATAACGTATCAAGTGAGGAGGGAAGTAGACTACTGGCCTGTGGGATGATACAAGCTGTGGAGCTTTGGAGGCTCTTTGGATAAGGTCCCTGCAGGTTGCTGGGCTCTGAACCTGCTGTAGAATCTTCTCCCTGAACCTTGTTTAGAATACGACAAAGCTGTCATTGCCTAAGTGATGCCTATCCTAAAACAAGCAGACAGGGGCTGTAAAGAACCAGGAGGATGGAAAAAAAAAAATGGTTTTAAGAGATGGCCCCATTTGCTTATTAGTTTCCCTTTTCTCTATTCCTCTAGCCTCATGAGCATGACAATTTCCTTCCTCCTTTCCCTGCAGCTCTGATTCCTCTCTGGTTTGGGGATGTGAGATCCTGATCAGGCCAGGCAATAGCACTGGGCAGGCTCTCCTATGATATAGACAACGCTGGCCTTACAAAGTCTCATACCACCTTGGTCCAGCTCCTTTATTCCATTCCCCCAAACTGGGTGTCCCTGTTGCCTCTCTCTGGATGTAAGAGGAGGTGATCTCCCTAGTGGCTAAAATCCACAGCAAACATTTGGGCTTTCCCAAGTGTAGCAACAACAAAAAAATATATATAAAAGTTAGGGAAGAAACTTGTCAGGTCTGATGGAATCATTAAGGTCCAGACTCTTAGTGTGGTACTGCAGACCTCATTCTCCTGAGGTCACAACTGGCAGCCTATAAACTGCTTGTTATTTAGCAAGTTTTTTAAAAAAAATTATAATGTTTATAAGTATATATATCCCCTCCCATTAATTCCAGTTCCCACCATTCCCTACTGTGTCATGTCTGTAGCCTCACTTATTAATGTGAAACTGTCTTGTCCCCAAAAACATGAGTTTGCAATTTCTGATTTATAGATTGTTTAAAAAACAAACAACAACAAAAAAACTAGCTGTCTTGGTTCCCTCGATTCATACCTGCTAATTTCTTTCCCAGGAAACAAGGTTGATAAAATTTACCTCTAACTCCAAAATACTCACTTTTCCAGGACAGCTGGGGTGAAGAGAATGTGTAGAGGCCACTGTACTTTGTAGGAAAGACCGAGGGCCGCCCAGCCAGATGCAGGGGCTTCCCGGGGGGAAGTTTCCCGAGAAGGCCCTTCTCTTGTCTGAGTAGTATCTGCTAATTAAGGATCAGAAGAAGAAATGAACAAAATGACAACTTGGTTAATCTAGAGCCAGATTCAACAAGGTGAATAACATTCATGGAATGAGTGTTCACTGGTGTCTGCAGTGTGAAAGCATAGGGGACACAAAGGTAAAGGGCAAGGAAATTGCTACGTGAGGTTCTCTTTAAGGGTCTTGTGGATTCTTTTTTCAGTGTTATAGTCTGGAGGCTAGAAATAAATAGAGACCATTCCAGCAGCATGACCAAAAAATGAAACAAACAAACAAAAAGTACGGCCTGGGCATCTCACTAGACTTCTGGACTTCTCTTTTCTCCTGTAAAAAATTGGGGTACTGGGGCTGGGGTTGTGGCTCAGCAGTAGAGCACTCGCCTAGCACATGCGCAGCCTGGGTTCCATCCTCAGCACCATGTACAAATAAACGCATCGTGTACAACTAAAGCAAATAAATAAATATTTAAAAAAATTGGGGTACTGCACTCAGACATTGCTGGTGGCACTGCAAATTGGTGCAACCATTATGGAAAGTAGTATGGAGATTCCTTAGAAAACGTGGAATGGAACCATCATTTGACCCAGCTATCCCACTCTTCAGTCTATAACAAAGGACTTAAAAATCAGCATACTATAGTAACACATGAATGTTCATAGCAGCTCAATTCACAATAGCTAAATTGTGGAACCAACCTAGATGCCCTTCAACAGATGAATGGACAAAGAAAATGTGGTACATAGACACAGTGGAATATTACCCAGCATTAAAAGAGAATAAAGTTATGGCATTTGCAGATAAATGGATGGAATTCGAGAATGTCATTCTAAGCGAAGTAAGCCAATCCCAAAAAAATCAAAGGCCAAATGTTCTCTCTGATAAGTGGAAACTGATCCATAATGGGGGTGGGGAGTGTGGGGAAGAATAGAGGAACTTTGGGCAAAGGGGAGAGAGGGAAGGGGAGAGGGCATGGGGGCAGGAAAGATGGTGGAATGAGATCAACATCATTACCCTAGATACATGTATGACTGCACATGTGGTGTGACTTTACATCATGTACAATCAGAGAAATGAAAAGGTGTGCTCCATTTGTGTACAATGAATCAAAATGTATTCTGCTCTCATGTATAAGTAATTAGAACAAATTTAAAAAATGAAAAAAAAAATTGAGGTACTGGACTAGATGGTTTCTAAGGTTCAAAATTATGTGGTTTCTGTGGAGGTAGATAGAAGCAGGGATGGGAAAATGGATGGTGACCAGAAGGAACAGAAAGGAAGCAGGAAAGAATGGCAAACCTTTGTGCTCCTTTCCATGGTACTCAATTGTCAAGTGCAACAGAGGAAGAAGGTTGTCATCATCCAGCAACACCTTGTGTGCTGACTGTTGAAAGGCCACATTCACATCTGCAAGAAAGAACACACAGGTTGACAAGAAAGCTAACAGCAGGATGCAGCAGACATGTGTTCCTTTGCCTGACCAGCATTCATTTCTCCTTTTCTTCTTGTTGGTGATAGCATCCTGAGAGTATTGTGCCTGCCCAGCATAGTTCATGTAGTTCCAGTGAGCTTTGAAATACCCGATTCTAGGGTGGCAGGCAAGCCAGGCATGACCAGATAGAATGTAAAACTCCACCCAGCTATATTTTGTTTAGGGATATAACATGAACCAATTCAGGCCAATCCAGAGGCTCTTCTGAGACCCTTAAAGAGTACAGCTCTGGTCAGAAAAACAGGGACTTAGTAGGATGTAAAAACTTGGCTGGAGTCTACCATTCAGAACAGGTCTGTCCAAGAAGAAAGGCAGAGGTGAAGATGGAAAGAGACCAAGTATTAAAGGAATCACATGAGCCATTGGATCAAACTTTGCCTAAAGCCATCACACCTCTAAGTTTTTCAGATATAAGAATCAATAATTCTTTTTCCCTTTTTTCTTACATGAGTTTGAATTAGGTTTTATGATATTTGCAATCAAAAATGTACTATATAAGTATAGTGGACATCTATTGTTTTACTGAGCTAGAAAAATAATCATAAAAAATAAATCATCCTAGCCAGGAGCTGTGGCGCACACCTGTAATTCCAGCACTTGGGCGGCTAAGACAGGAAGATCACAAGTTCGAAGCCAGCCTCAGCAATGGCAAGGCACTTAGCAACTCAGACCCTGTCTCTAATAAAATACAAGAAAGAGGGGCTGGGGTTGTGGCTCAGCGGTAGAGCGCTCGCCTCGCACGTGCGCAGCCCGGGTTCAATCCTAAGCACCATGTAAAAATAAAGGCATGTGTACAACTAAAACAAATAAATAAATATTTTTAAAAAATACAAGAAAGGAGGAGCTGGGGATATAGCTCAGTTGGTAGAGTGCTTGCCTGTCATGCACAAAGCCCTGGGTTCAATCCCCAGCACTGCCAAAAAAAAAAGGGCTGGGGACATGGCCCAGTGGTCGAGTGCCCCTGAGTTCAATCCCTGGTAACAAAAAAAAAAAAAAAAAAAAAAAATCATCCTGAAATAATCATTCTGCATTATTTTTCTCCCTAAATTTTTTTTTCTTGGGGGTGGTGGCTCTGATTCCTACTAGCTCTCTTAATGTTGTCTGAATGGGAATAGTCATTAATTGATCTAGGGGTGGATGCTGCTGAACCAGTGTCTAACCTCTTTAATTGATTCAGGGATAGGCATTTGATTTGGGTTGAGCCAAGCAAAATCCTTTCCCTGAAATTCTTTAACTTGCTATTGAGAGACCAGGTTTGGTTCCTACAGTAGAGGACACTGGGAAACATGTTCTTGATGGCCTTAGAAAGTCAGAGTGCATAAGAGACAAAAGACAAGATATGGTGAGAGAGAATTCTGATAGTATCCAAGTCCCTAATTTCAGATGTTGTGAGGCCCAGTTGTACCACTGTCTTGTTGGAGTTTTAGACATAACAGCAAATAAATTCCCCTTTCCTAACTAGGTGAGCTCAGGTTAAAATAAAGAGTTCTAATGTAATACTCTAAGTTGCACTAAGTCCCAATATGCTGTATAAGATAGATAAGCCATATATACATATACATATACATATACATATACATATACATATACATATATAATCTGATGAGATGAAATACCTGGTTTGAAGGCCTGTACCAACTCCTCCAGGACCAAGGTGTTGTTCCTAATGACCTCAGGGGGAAGCCTACCTGAAAGTCCCTTCCATGTTTGAAAGCACTGCTCTGTAACTCACCAGGCTGCTTATATGTGGAGCAGGCCTAAAAGCATCAGCAGGAGCCAAGAAATACCCTGCAATTTCAGTAAGCTGGTATTCTCAGGGCCACAGGGCAATTACCATGCTCAGTTACTGCAGTGGGTGGTGTTTTTAACATGTGTTGAGCTGTGTCAATGAAGGCCTGAAACAGTTCTCCTCGTCCCAGGAGGTAAAAGTCTTTAATGATCTGAGGAAAGAATTTCAATTTACAATTCAGTAAAACAGGGTCAGGAGGGCCTCATTATCCTGAGGAAATTATACAATATAATTTCCGATCTTATCAGTCTGAAGGACACAGGTGAAGCATTCAGAGCAGTTCCTCATAGTAGGAAGATGGTTTGTTTTATTTTGTTTATGCAATGGCCACATATTACACTAGAAGAAAGTAAACTCCCAAATTTTTGTGCTACAGTAGATTTGTAACACAAGGTGGTTTTTGCTCACTTGAGAAAGAGCAAATGAGTCCACTGTGCTAGTCTGGGTATAGGCAATCTGTGCTCTTGGGAGAGATCAAAGAATATAAACCACTGCCCACCAGCGTTATGTTGAGAATGAAAAGAATTGCTGTTATTACCTTCAGCTGACCTAGTAGATCTGACTCCTCCACCATCAGCTTCCAGAGATGCTATGAAAAAAAACAAAACAGGGACAAATGTTCACTACAATGAAAATTTCTATAAGAAATGGTTTTGTATCTCCCAAAAGTACTATACAGATTCAATGCAATACCAATCAAAATCCCAATATCATTCCTCATAGAAATAGAAAAAGCAATCATGAAATTCATCTGGAAAAATAAGAGACCCAGAATAGCCAAAGCAATTCTTGGCAGGAAGAATAAAACTGGTGGCATTACTATTCCAGACCTTAAATTGTACTACAAAGCAATAGTAACAAAAACAGCATGGTATTGGCACCAAAATAGACCAGTTGACCAATGGTACAGAATAGAAGACACAGAGACAAACCCACAGTTATCTTATATTAGACAAAGGTGCCAAAAACATTCACTGGAGAAAAGACAGCCTCTTCAACAAATGGTGTTAGGAAAACTGGAAATCCTCATGTAATAAAATGAAATTAAATCTCTTTCTCTCACCATGCACAAAACTTAACTCAAAGTGGATCAAGGATCTAGGAATTAAACCAGAGACCTTGCACCTAATAGAAGGAAAAGTAGGCCCAAATCTCCATCATGTTGGTTTAGGCCCCAACTTCCTCAATAAGACCCCTATAAGCCCAAGAACTAAAACCAAGAATCAATAAATGGGACGGATTCAAACTAAAAAGCTTCTTCTCAATAAAAGAAACAATCAGTGAGGTGAATAGAGGACCTACAGAATGGGAGCAAATCTTTACCACAAGCACATCTGATAGAATACTAACCTCAAGGATTTATAAAGCTCTCAAAAGCCTTAACACCAAAAAAAAACCAAATACTCCAATCAATAAATGGGCTAAGGAAATAAACAGACACTTCTCAGAAGATGATATGCAAACAATCAACAAATATATGAATAAAATGTTCAACATCTCTAGCAATTAGAGAAATGCAAATCAAAACTACTCTAAGATTTCATCTTACTCCAATCAGAATGGCAGCTATCTAAAAAACAAACAACAATAAATGCTGGCGAGGGTATGGAGAAAAAGGCACACTCCTACATTGCTGGTGGGACTGCAAATTGGTGAAGCCAATCTGGAAAGCAGTATGGAGATTCCTAGGAAATCTTGGAATGGAACCACCATTTGACCCAGCTATCCCACTCCTTGGTCTATTCCCAAAGGACTTCAAAACAGCTTACTACAGGGACACAGCCACATCAATGTTTATAGCAGCACAATCCACAATAGCTAGACTGTGGAACCAACCCCAATGCCCATCAGTGGATGAATGGATAGGGAAACTTTGGTATATATTCACAATGGAACACTACTCAGCACTAAAAAATAATAAAAACACAGCATTTGCAAGTAAATGGATGGAGTTGGAGAAAATAATGCTAAGTGAAGTTAGCCAATCTCCAAAAACCAAAGGTCGAATGATCTCTTTGATATGAAGATACTAACTTATAAAGGCAAGGGAGTGGGGATGAGAGGAATAAAAAAACTTTAAATAGAACAAAGGGGGGGAGGGGGCAAGGGGATAGGAATAATGGCAGACTGAGTTATTCATGACTACCCTAAATACATGTATGAAGACACAATTGTTGTAAAAATACCTTATATAAAATCAGCAACTTGAGAAATTGTGCTCTTTTTTAAAAATATTTATTTATTTACTTTAGTTGTACACAATGCAATAGCATTTATGTTTACGTGGTGCTGAGGATCCAACTAGGGCTGCGGATGTGTGAGGTGAGCGCTCTGCCACTGGGCCACAACCCCAGCCCAAATTGTGCTCTTTATATGTAATATGAAATGAAATGTACTCTGTAAACATGTATAAAAAGTTAAAATTAAAAAAAAATTAATAAAAAAAGAAGTGGTTTTGTAAAAGTTCTGCCATGTATTGAGAAAAGCCTATGTACATAATCAAATTCAGTTGATCCAAGGAATAAAAGGATAGTTGAATAGTTTAAAAAAAACCCATGAAGATGGAAATGTTCTGAAATTTGTGATAACAGTAATGCAAAATACAAAAAAGGGCTGAGGATGTTGCCTAGTGGTTGAGTGCCTCTGAGTTCAATCCCTGGTACCAAAAAACAAACAAACAAACAAACAAAAAAAAAACTGACTTAAAAATGGCTAAAATGTTGTGCCTGTAATCCCAGCAGTTTGGGAGGCTGTGGCAGGAGGATCATGAGTTCAAGGACAGCTTGGGCAATTTAGTGAGACCTTGTCTCAAACTAAGAATTAAAAAAGGGCTGGGGGGAACTGCTAATGTTGAATATTGTTATGTAAATCCTGTCACAAAAAATAAAATTTCAAAATATGAACATAATTTACTAAATTAAGGCTTAAAGGAAGAAAAAAAAAAAACCATATAATTACCTTAATAGATGCAGCAAAAGCATTTGATAATTTCTTTTCAACTTAGATTGGCATTTGATAATTTAAAAAAATATTTTTTAGTTGTAGGCGGACATAATGCCTTTATTTTATTTGTTCATTTTTATGTGGTGCTGGGGATAGAACCAGTGCCCTCACGCATGCTAGGCAAGCACTCTACCACTGAGCCACAACCCCAGCCCCTGATAAAATTTTATAATTGTTCATGGTTTAAAAAAAAAAAGGAAGCAAGAAGGAAACATCTTTATTCTGATAAAGAGTATACATCAAAAACTCACAGTGAACTACCTACTCAATGGTGAAAAATTAGAAGAAATACGTTTAAAGTCATTTAACATTGTACTAAAAGACTTTGCCAGTGCAATATCGGGGAAAAAGGTATGTATGTGTGTGCATGTCTGTGTATGTGTGAAAAGCCAAACTCTAACTATTAACAGATGCTATCACTATCTCCAGAGAAAGTACAAGAGAACTGATATACAGACCATTAAAATTAGTAAGAGAATTCAGTAGGTTTGATGATTAATAGAAATGAAGTACATAACCATCATGAAAGGTAAAGTCACGACTATAGGATTTGTCCAGTGAGGTGACCAACAGTGGTTTAGGGTGCTGAGATTTACCACCGGTGGACTACTAGTGGTCCACCCTCTTTTATATCTGACTTACTGCAACTGACAAGATTAGGAACTGGCCTTTGAACCCTTCTCCAGTACACATTAGAATGTGTACTGGAATAGAAGGGAATAGAAGCTCACAGGCCAAGACAGACAAGAGAAGAATAAAAGGTACAACAGACCAGAAAACTTTGCCCATGTGAAGCATTAGTTTTAGAACAGGCTGCATGGATGTTTCAGGGTGCCATCCAGATCTCCTCTGCATGCTCAGATACTCCTAGGTGCTGGGAGTCTTGCCTGTTTGTTGACAGTTCAGGGACTGTACTTGGCTAAAGGGAACATCCTTACCCAGAACTCCTCTGCTTCCTTGCTGAAGGCAGCCCATATGCCCAAACTGGCAGATTCAGGGGTACAGTAGCTTAGCCCTTTGGACATCTCTGAAGGGCCATCCTAGTTTCAGAGCTCTGCATGTGATTACCCGAGGTGCCTACTGGAACTGCATTACAGAGTATTTTCTCTCTGCTTAATTCTGCTTCACTCACTTATTCCAACTAAATCCTAGTCTTAGAATCTGTTTCCTAGGAAACCTGACCTGGGACATGAGCCAAGAATTTAAAATACTCTTGATAAACATGCTTAAAAAGGTAAAGACAATGGCAATGTAAATATACAAAAAGAAAGGAAAAAAGAACCAAGTTGTTTAAATAATTATATATCCACAGGCAAAAATTTTAAAAATGATTCAACCTCACACCATATAGAGAAATGAACTCACAATGATCACAGACTTACATGTAAAGCTGAAAACTATAAAATTGCAGAGAGAAAATAGAGGGGAAAAATCTGTGACCTTGGTTAGGCAAAGATTTCTTAGATATGACACTAAAAACATGATCCATTTAAAAAAAAAAGATAAGCTGAACTTCATCAAAATTAACAACTTCTGCTCTTTGAAAGAGACCATTAATGAGGAGACATAGGCATGAGAAAACAAGTCACATATCTGCTAAAGGACTTATATTCAGAATATAAAAAAACTCAAATTCAACAGTAAGAAAATTAAAAAGTCAACACAAAATGGGCAAAAAAATGTATGAAAAATGTTTGACATCATTAGTCATTAGGGGAATGCAAATTACAATGAGGGAAATACCCAAATTTCTATCAACACATAGATTGATAAACATATTGATAGAAAAAATGGAATACTACTAAGGAGAAAAAATGAATCAACTAATGATAAATGCAAATTGGATTCATCTCAAAGTAAAGAAGTAAAAGAAGACTATTTTCCTCCCCCAAAGAGTACATATTGTGTCATTTCATTTTTATAAACTCTAAAAATGCAACCTAACTTACATAGTTGATCAATAGTTGCTGTGGACTAGGGGTATAGGAAGAATACGATAAAAGTACATACAAAGGTGGAAAATAAAGGATGGAAGAAGCTATCATGTATATAGGATCCAAAAGAAAGCTGGACAGTGAGTGATCTTAACAATATGAATGATATTATCATGGGAGATACAGGACACTATGTAATAAAAGGAAAAATATATACATGTGTATATGCACATGACTAACATATAACTTCAAAATGATTAATTAGAACATTCTTAGAACTCTAAACAGAATATATATTCTCTGGGCACATGCACAATAATTAAAAACAAAAAAGCCAGTTTTGCATGCCTATATTACTAACTACTTGGGAGGTTGAGGCAGGAGGAATTCAAGTTCAACACCAACCTGGCCAACTTAGTGAGACCCTGTCTCAAAATAAAAAAAAATAGAAGGGACTGGGAATGTAGGTGTGTGGTAGAGTGCTTGCCTAAGATACATGAATACCACAATACTGCAAAATGATAGCAACAAAAAAAGCCTGAATCTCTGTAGTAGTCCCTAAAGGAAACTACACAAAGAAAGAATATCATATAAACTATGTTCTACACTATACTGCAAGAAATTAAAAGAAAGAAATTCCTTGGTTACAAAGAAAATCATAAAGAAAATAAAGAACTATTAAAATAGGGACTGGGGCTGTAGCTCAGTGGCACAGTGCTTGCCAGCATGTGGTAGGTACTGGGTTTGATCCTTTGCACCATATAAAAAGAATAAAATAAACAAGTAAAGGCATGCTGTCCATCTACAACTATCAAAAAAAAAAAAAAAAAAAAAAAGAATTATTTAGAACAGAATGATAATGAAAGTACCACATGCCAAAAACTTGTGGGATATAGTTGTTGGATTCCAGGCAGGAGGCCACACCTCCCCAGGTGCTTTGTTAAAAACTACACCTCCCAAGATCCTCAGCGTGACCAGCAAACCTGACCAGCAAGTGCCCTGTCCACTAACCTCCTTACCTCTGCTGGCCTATAGGGCAAGGACTCACTCCAAGGGGGTTTTATGACCCCTACTCTATTTAAACCAGCCCCAGACTGAACTCGCTCTCTGTTCCTGCCTCTCTCTGTTCCTGCTCACCCCGCTCCCGTCAGTTCCCCATTCTTCCTTCGAGGTCTGTCCCCATCCCCTCCACGTGCTTCTTTTGGTAAGTCAATAAACCCCCTTCCCTTTTCCTATACGGCGGTTTCAGCGTGCATTCATCTATCCTGCAATTTTTCTAACATAGTCAAAGCAATATTTAAAGTTTTATATGTATTTCTTATGAAATAAGGGCTAAAAATAAAGGAATCAAGCTTTCAAGTTGGAAAAATTCAAAGAATCAAGAAAGCATTACAACTGATACCACAGAAATATAAAAGATCATCAGAGATTATTATGAATAACTATAGGCTACAAATTTGATAACTTAGAAAATGGACAAATTCCTGGACACACACACCTTACCAAGACCAAATCATGAAGGAATAGAAAAACCTAACATGCCGATAATAAGTAACAAAATTAAATCAGGAATAAAAAGTCTCCCGTCAAAGCAAACCTGAGAGCAGATGGTTTCTTGGCTGAATTTTAACAAACATTTAAAGAACTAATACCAATTCTCCTTAAGTCATTCCAAATAAACAGAAGAAGGAATACTTCCAAACACATTATTATGGTATGGACATGAATTACCCCCCCCCCCCCCCAACAAAGCTCCTCTTTTAATGCAGGAATGTCCAAAAGTGAAATGATAGGACTGTAAAACCTGTAAACTACTCAGTCCATCCTAGTTTGAATGAAGTTAACTGGGTGGTAACTGTAGGCAGGTGGGGCATGGCTGGAGGAGGTGAGTATCTGGGTGCATGCCTTGGAAAAGGTTCATCTTCCCTATGGCTGCCTGTGACTGTCTGTCTCTCTTTCTTCTCTAAGTTGTTCTTTTCAGGTATTTTGGTCATAGCAATACAAAAGCAGACTAAAACAGAAACTGGTACTAGGAGTCGGGTCATTACTATGACTAACCTAACCACACAGTTCAGAATCCTTTGGAAATGATTTGCAGAAGGAATTTGGAAATGTTTGAAAAAGCAGGCTGGAGAAGCCTTAGAATTCTGTTATCACCCTTAAGGGTGATTCTGGTGGGAGCTCAGAAGATCAGAATGCAAATAGTAATATGTACTTTGCTCATGAGGTTTCAAAGAGAATTGAGTTACAAGAGGCCACTTGTGTTACATTTTGGCAAAGAACTTGTCTACATTTTTCTCATGTCCTGAGACTTTGTGTGAAGCTGAATTTAAAAGTAATAGACTAATTAATCTGGTGGAGAAAATTTCAAGGCAGCATAACATTCAGGAAGTGGCATGGATACTGCCAGCAGCTTTTAGCCAGGTTTACTCTGAGAATTGAGGAGAGAAAACAGAGCTAAAGGATTTTTAAAACTTGCAGTTTGGCCAGAAAAATGCAAAGGAAGGTGTGATTGTTAAAAAAGAGATTACAGATACTAAAGAGATGCTAAGTATTGGCACAGAGACAATAGGAAAGGTGCCTCAAGTGCATCTCAGGAACCTGCAAGACCACATTCACTGTAGGCTCAAGAAGGTAGAAGTGAAAATTCTTTTGAGATGATGAAGGTGCCCTGTTTCCATGGGAGGTGCCTAGGAAGGGAAAGATTATTTAGGGATAATGGTTTTAGAGGTCTCAGTCTAGTTGTGGGCCCCAGGTAAGGTAGCACATCATAGCCAAAGGGCAGGGTGGAAGAAAACAGTTCACCCCAGAGTAGCTAGGAAGAGGCGGGTGGGGTTGGGTTGATTTTCCCTAAGGCTGGCGTGATCCCAGAGAGCTCAGCTACTGCACAAGCTGACAGTAGACCTTGGTGTCAGCCACATGGTGCTGATTCTGCAGGAATGCTGGATGCTGGAGTTAGGGGTTCATGGAGGCTTCCACTGAGATTTCAAAGGCAGTCCTGGGAGGCTAGGCAAAGTATAGTAGGGTTGGAATCCCTGTGGGCTACCCTGAGAGGGTGAAGCTGAAGCTGAAATGGAGACCCCAGAAATTAAGAATGGCCAGTAACATGGACTGTCTGCTGAGAAAAGCTGCGAACTACCGAGAGCGCCAAGCTAAAAAGAGGTCATGTGCACTACAGCAGGCAAGGCCAAAGGGGTGGGACTTCTAGGCCCTTTGGAGAGAACATATCACCATCATGTGTCCTACATGCTATAAACAGAGTTACAGGCAGAGTTATTAGACCTGTTCGCCCAGCTGGATTTTGGTCTTGCTTTGGCTCCATTCCTTCTTTCTATGTTCCTATTTCTCCTTTTTGAAATGGGAATGTTTACTCTGTACCACACTTGCTTTTGATTTCTAAAGGGACTTACAGCCAGTAATTTTCCCTGAGTCTCATAGAAGACTTTGAATTTGGACTTTTGGGCAATTCTGAAAATGTTAAGGCTATGTGACTCTTGGAGATGAACTAAATGCATTTTGCACTGTGAGATAGACATGAGCTTTTGGGAGCCAGGGGTGGAATGTTAATCGTTTTTATATGAGGTGTCCCCTCAAAGGAAGGATTGTTTTAAGTGAAATGATTGGATTGTGAGAGCTGTAACCTAACCAGTCCATCTTAATTTGAATGGACAAACTGGTTGGTAACTGTAGGCAGGGAGGCATGACTACAGGAGATGGATCACTGGATGAGTGCCCATCTTCCCTAAGGCTGGCTGGCTTGCTCATGTGTGTTTGTTCTCCCCAACCCCACCCCCCTCTTCCTAGCTACTATGGGCTGAACTGCTTTCTTCCACCTTGCCCTTTGGCTATGATGTGCTACCTTACCTGGGGCCCACAACTAGACTGAGACCTCTAAAACCATTATCCCTAAATAATTTTTCCCTTCTGAAAAGTTTTCTCATCAGATATTTTGTTCACAGTGTGCAAAAGCCAACTAAAACATTCACACTCTAAGACTAGTATTACCTGGATTCCAAAACCAGATAAAGACAGAACAATAATGAAAAACTACAGGTCCACATCCTTGACAAAAATAGATGCAAAAGTCCTGAACAAAATACTAGCAAATGGAATCCAACAGCACAACGAAACGATTATTCACTATGATCAAATAAGATCCATCCCAGGGATACAAGGGTGGTCCAATACATGCAAATCAATGAATCTGATATGCTGCATCAACAGAAAGGACAAAAACCATATGGTCATTTCAGTAGATGCAGAAAAGGCATTTGATAAAAGTTCAATACTCCTTCAAGATAAAAACTGAGCACTTCCCTAGCAAACATGAGGCTCTAGGTTAAATCCCCAATACTTCAAAAGAATAAAGCAGAAAAAAAGCAAACTCTGAATAAATTCAGTATTAAAGGAACATATCTCAACATAATAGAGATACTGTGTAACAAACTAACACAGTTAAAATCACATTGAATGGGGAAAAGCTGAAAGCCTTCTTAGTAAGACCTGAAACAAGATAAGGATATCTACTTTCACCTCTTCTATTCAACATAGTTCTGAAAGTCCTAGCAAGAGTAATCAGACAAGAGAAAGAAATAAAGCGCATCAAATTGGAAAAGAAGAAGTCATATGTGTCACTGTTTGTAGATGATGAGATTTTATATGCAAAAAGTGCCAAAAATTCCACCAAAAAACTATTAGACTAAATGAGTTCAGGAAAGTAGGATAAAAAAATCAGTGGTGTTGCATTATGCCAATAGTGCATTATCTGAAATAGAAATTAAGAAAGCAACCCCATTTACAGTAGCTCCCCCCAAAGTAATATATGTAGGAATAAATTTAACCAAAGAGATGAAAGACATTTACAATGATAATTATAAAACTCTGATGAAAGATATTAAAAAGAACAAATAGGGGCTGGGGTTGTGGCTCAGCGCAGAGCACTCGCCTCGCACATGCGCGGCCCGGGTTCAATCCTCAGCACCACATAAACATAAATGCATTGCATTGTGTACAACTAAAGTAAATAAATATTAAAAAAAAAAAGAACACATAAAAGTGGAGAGATATCCTGTGTTCATAGATTGGAAGAATCAATATATTTTAAAAAATATTTATTTATTTGCTTTAGTTTTACACAATGCGTTTATTTTTACGTGGTACTGAGGATCGAACCCGGGCTGCGCATACGCTAGGCGAGTGCTCTACCGCTGAGCCACAAACCCAGCTCCTGGAAGAATCAATATTGTTAAAATGTCTTTACTACCCAAAGTGATCTAAAAGATTCAATGCAATCTCTATTAAATACCAGTGACAGTCTTCACAGAACTAGGAAAAACAATTTTAACATTTACACGAAACCATACAGAAACCCTGAACAGCCAAAGCCATCTCGAGCAAAAAGAACAAAACAGGAGGCATTACACTACCTGACTTTAAACATACAATGCTGTCATGAGCTGTCCATGGGTTGCGTGTGGGTCACTGTGCATCGAAGCCTAGTGGATAGAAACATCTGGTGTCTGGGAATGACCAGTGGACATTTTCTCTGGTCAACTGCCCAAGGACAGTGTGAATTTCTATCCCACTCTGCCATGTCCCACACAGCAGCTGAGATGGGATTGACCTGCCAAGATGCCAATCAACCTGCTGAATGAAAGACATCATGAAGCAAGACTCTGCCCTTAAATCCTTATGCCTGCCTTTGATGTGCCCCCTTAAATAAATCACCAGAGCCATCTTTCCTTTTTCTGGTTCCAGCACCAATGTGGACTAGATATATCAGGGGCTCCGCTTTTTTGTAAACATATTTCTGACTATTTGTGTTTTGTTCTTCACTAAGTATTTGAGCCTTTAAGTTTCCAAGTGGCTTACACCCTCCTCGGCAGGAAGAAGAACCACCCAAAGAGAGGCTGGCCATCGCCCCCATTACAATGCTATAGCTGAGGCAGGTGGATTGCAAGTTCAAAGCCAGCCTCAGCAAAAGTGAGGCACTAAGCAACTCAATGAGACCCTATCTCTAAATAAAATATAAAAAAGGGCTGGGGATGTGGCTAAGTGGTCGAGTGCCTCTGAGTTTAATTCCTGGTGCCAAAAAAAAAAAAAAAAAAAAAAAAAAAAAACCCAAAAGAGCATAATATTGGCATAAAAACAAACACAAAACCAATAGAACAGAATATATACTAAAAGTAAACCCACACATCTAGAGCAGCTGATTTTGGACAAAAGTGCTAATAATAAGAACAGACACTGGAGAAAGGAACACCTTTTAAATAAATGATGCTGGGAAAACTGGATATCCACGTGCTGAAGAATGAAACTAGACTACTATCTTTTCTCTATTTTTTATTTTAATTTTAATTTTTTGGTACTGGGGATGAACTCAGGGGCGCTTGACCACTGGGCCACATACCCAGCCCTTTTTTACATTTTTTTCTTAAGAGACAAGGTCTTGCTAAGTTGCTGAGGCTGGCTTTGAACATGCTATCCTCCTGCCTCAGCCTCCTGAGCCGCTGGGATTATAGGTGTGCCTGGCTAGACCACTCACTATCTCTTACCAGCTACAAATATCAACTCAAAATGTATTAAAGATGTAAGACCTAAAACTATGCAACTACTAGAGGCAAACATAGGGTAAACACCACAGGCAATGAAATGGACAAGAATTTTTTTGGACAAGACCTCCAAAGTATAGGAAATGAATAAAAACAAAAAAAGATAAATGGAATTATGGCAAACTAAAAAGCCCTGCACAGCAAAGGAAACAATAAACAGAATGAAAAGATACCCTACAGAATGGGAGAAAATATTTCCAAGTTATGCATCTGACAAATATATAAGGAACTCTTTAAAACTCAATAGCAAAAACCTAAATAACCTGAATAATAAATGGGCAGTGGCTCCGAATAGACATTTCTCAAAAGAAAACATACAAATGCAAACGATACAAGAAAAAAATGCTCAACATCACTCATTATCAGTGAAATACAAATCAAAACCACAATGAATAGTATTATTTTAAAAAAAAAAAGTGCTGGCAAGGATGTGGTTAAAAGTAAATTTTTGCCCTTTGGCTTTGGCAGGAATGTAAATTAGTACAGGCAGTATCGAAAACAGTACAGAGGTTCTTCAAAAAATTACAAATTGACCTACCATATGATCCAGCAATGCCACTACAAGGTATGTACCCGATGGAAATGCAATCAGTATGGTGAAGAGACAGCTGCACTCCCATGTTCACTGCAGCAGTAATCACAGTAGCCAAGAACCTCAATCAACCTAAGTGTCCATCAACTCATGAACTGATAAAGGAAATGAGGGACAGATGGGCATGGTGGACCACTCCTGTAATCCAAGTTTCTCAGGAGAAACTTGAAGTAGAAGGATCACAAGTTCAAGGTCAGATTGGGCAACTTGGTAAGCCCTGTCTCAAAATTTAAAAGTAAAAATAAAAAGGGCTGAGGATGTAGCTCAGTGGTAGAGAGCTTGCCTAGCATGTGCCAAGCCCTGTGTTCCATCCCTAGTACTGGAGAGGGGGGAAAAAAAGGAAAAGAAAACGTGGTACAAAGCACACCGGAATACCATTCAACTATAAAAAAATAGAATCCTGTCATTTGTGACATGGTAGAACTGGAGTTCATTACATTATGGAAAGTAATCCTGGCACACCAAGACAAGTACCACATGATTTCACTCATGTGGAATCTAAAAAGGTTGATCTTACAGAATTTGAAAATAGAGCCGGGCGCGGTGGCACACACCTGTAATCCCAGCACTTGGGAGGCTGAAGCAGGGGGATCACGAGTTCAAAGCCAGCCTCAGCAATGGTGAGGCACTTAGCAACTCAGTGAGACCCTGTCTCTAATAAAATACAAAAAAGGGCTGGGGATGTAGCCCAGTGGTCAAGTGCCCCTGAGTTCAATCCCTGGTACAAAAAAAAAAAAAATAAAAAAATAAAAAACAAAAAAGAAAGAAAGAAAAAGAAAACAGAGACAGCCGGGCGCGGTGGCGCATGCCTGTAATCCCAGTACTTTGGGAGGCTGAGGCAGAAGGATCGCTAGTTCAAAGCCAGCCTCAGCAATGGTGAGGCACTTAGCAACTCAGTGAGACCCTGTCTCTAATAAAAATACAAAAAAGGGCTGGGGATGTGACCCAGTGGTCGAGTGCCCCTGAGTTCACTCCCTGGTACCAAAAAAAAAAAAAAAAAAAAGAAAAGAAAAAGAAAACAGAGACAGACAGTAGGGGTTAGCAAAGGGATAGGAAAAGGTTGATTAATAAGCACTACATTACAGTTAGTGCTTATATAGAGCAAGAAATTCTGGTGTGTTATTGCATAATATGGAGATGGTAGATAACAATAATGTACTATACATTTCAAAAAGCTAGAAGAAAGGATTTTGACAGTTTTTGTTTTTGCATGAATAAATGTTGAGATAAATATGCTTAACTTGATTTAAACACACTTGATGTATACATACATGGAAACATTACATGGTATCCCTATATATACAATTTTTACGTATCAGTTAAAAAACTGTTTTAATGTGAAACAAGAAACAAGGAAGAAAATAAAGAGAAATGCAGGCATCAATGAATTTTAAAAATACATCTAGAAGAAATGGATAAGATCCTAGAAAATTTTTACATTAAGAAATAAATGAGCCGGGCGCGGTGGCGCACGCCTGTAATCCCAGCACTTTGGGAGGCTGAGGCAGGAGGATCGCGAGTTCAAAGCCAGCCTCAGCAATGGCGAGGCACTTAGCAACTCAGTGAGACCCTGTCTCTAATAAAATACAAAAAAGGGCTAGGGATGTGACCCAGTGGTCGAGTGCCGCTGAGTTCAACCCCCGGTACCAAAAAAAAAAAAAAAAAAAAAAAGAAAGAAATGTTGGGCTGGGGTTGTAGCTCAGCGGTAGAGTGCTCGCCTAGCACGTGCGCGACCTAGGTTCAATCCTCAGCACCATGTAAATAAACACATTGTGTACAACTAAAGTAAATAAATAAATATTAAAAAAAAAGAAATAAATGTTTTATGTCAATAGGTTTTAAACACACAGAACTGGTAAAGTTTTACTTCCTACAGAAACCTAGGAGGCTGAGGCAGAAGAAGCGAGTTCAGAGCTAGCCTCAGCAATTTAGCGAGGCCCTAAGCAACTTAGCAAGACCATGTCTTGACATCAAAACATAAAAAAAGGTTAAGGAAGTGGCTTAGTGGTTGAGCGACCCTGGGTTCAATCCCCTGTACTAAAAAAAAGAAAGAAAGAAAGAGAAAACTAGTTTTTCAGGTAAATTCAAGCTTTTAGTAACAATTCCTATTTTATATAAGCAATTCTAAAAAATAGAGAACAAAAGCTACATTTTATAAGCCCATTTTGTAATCTTTATTCCCAAACCACCTAAGAACAAGAGGAAAACCATAGTGTTTTTCCACTAGCAAATATAGATGCAAAAAAAAAAAAAAAAATCTAAATATTGTATTGGTTAACCAAATCCAACCATATGCTACAAAATCAAACATCACAATGGAGTAGAGTTTATCCTAGGAAGATTCAACATCTGGAAATTCCAACCAGAAATTTACATATGGATAGACTAAAGAAGAAACACAAAAGCCAGAACCTGTACTTTTTATTGACACAAAAGGGGCAGTTGATAAAATTCAACATTTACATAACAAACCTTAGCAAACCAGGAACAGAAAAGAATTACTGTAACTTGATGAATTTATGTTCCATAAGCCCACATGAAACACTATAATAATGGAGAAACTAATATGTATAAACTTCAAGGGCCAACAAATCATGGATATTTATTATTATCCCTACTGTTTAACAATTTATATAAATATCATCCTAGCTATTTTATGTATTATTCAAGATCCTAGCTAAAAGGAAAAAAAAAATGATTCTAGCTAACAATGTAAGAAAAAAAAGTTTAAAAATTGCAAAAGTCTCATTACTTGCAGGTGGTATAATCAACTACCTAGAAAAGTTAATAGAATTAAACTATTAGAACTAAAAGAGATAAACAAATTGCCAGGTTATTATTAACTTACAAAAATAACTATTATTATTATTAATATTATGTACTGTGAGTTGAACCCAGGGTGCTTTACCACTGAGCTACCTATGCAGCCCTTTTTAAATTTTATTTTGAGACAGGGTCTCACTATGTGCCTAGGCATGTCTCAAACTTAGGAGCACCTGCCTCAGCATCCCAAGTCGCTGGGATTATAAGTATGTGCCACTGTGTCCAGCTTTAATACTATTATTTATATAACCAATAACCAACTGAAGATATAATTATAATAAAAATTATTAAGTATCTAAGAATTTTTTTTTTTTTTTTTTTTTTTTTTTTTTGTGGTACCAGGGATTGAACTCAGGGGCACTCGTCCTCTGGGTCACATCCCCAGCCCTTTTTTTTTGTATTTTTATTTAGAGACAGCGTCTCACTGAGTTGCTAAGTGCCTCGCCATTGCTGAGGCTGGCTTTGAACTCGCGATCCTCCTGCCTCAGCCTCCCAAAGTGCTGGGATTACAGGCGTGCGCCACCACGCCTGGCTGTATCTAAGAATTTTTAAAAACTCTTTTGTTGTAGTACTCCAAGATACAGAAAAGCACATACATCATAAGCTAACAGCATGAGAAATTTTCACAACTGAACATACCTCTATAACCAGTCCCCAGATCAAGAAATGGAACACACTGAACATTACCAGATCGCAGAAGCCCTTCTCATCTCTTCCATTGACTAAAGAGCCAGTACTATTCTGACATCTATCACTGGGTTAATTCTGCCTGTTTTTGAATTCTATAGAAACAGATTGCAATGTAGATATTCTTTTAAAAAACGGAAAAAAGGAGAAAAAGTCCTAAAAGGGATGAGCAGGACACATATTTGTAAGACACTCTCCCTTTTTCCTTTTGGGTACACTATTTGTTTTCATTACTATGTTATCATTGTTATAATACTTCTCAAAACAGTCTATTATCTACAATTCTAGAAAACCTCAAGAGAGTCAAAAGAGTCTGAGCTTTGATTCATTGCCTATCATTTTTTAAAAACTAGAAATATTTCTAGCAATGTATTCATTTCAAAATTTCAAAAGAACAATTCTGACACCTCTTATAACTCAATAAAATTTTACCTTTGTTAGAAAACTGCTGAAACACAGTTAACTTAGCTGGGAACACCGTGTTAGTGAAATAAAAGGGTTTATTGGGGTGCCACATGGGCAAGGGTAGGGAAGGGAAGGGGGGGGTAGGGATAGGGACAGGCAGGAACAGAGAGCAAGAACAAAAGGCGGCAGGAACAAGAAAAGGGCAGAGTTCAGTCCGGGGCTGGCTTAAATAGAGTAGGGGCCATAAAACCCCCTTGGAGTGAGTCCTTGTCCTATAGGCCAGCAGAGGTCATGGGGGGAGGTAGTGGTAGTGGACAAGGGTCTTGATGGTCAGGTTTTGGTCACGCTGAGGATCTCGGGAGCCGTAGTTTTTCACAAGGCACCTGGAAAGGTGTGGCCTTCTGCCTGGGAGGCGCGGCCTCTGCCTAGAATCCAACAACCTTCCTCCATTAATTATATTTTCTAAGGAGTTATAAACAAAGACAATAACAGGGGAGAAACAGATTTAATAAAAAAGATGAAAGGACGGCTGCTGGCTCACACTGCCACCACCACTGGAGCTAGGAATAGCAGGTCCCCACTACAGAGAGGGCCTGACCAAAGGAAGGGCCCCGTCCATTCCCAAGGGAACTGCAACCTGCCCAGCTGCGACCAGAACAAATGGTAGACACCAGCCTGAAGGAGCCACCCAGCCACCAGCCCGCCCGACCACAGGCTCATGCTATCACCAGGACCAAAAGCTGCAGGCTCCACCTTGGGGAAGGGCCCTGCTGCCCATCTACCCAACTCCCACCAAAATAACCAGACTGGGAGGAGACCCAGGAGGAGGAGAGTGGGGAGAGGAAAGCCAGACTGCCTGCTCCACCACACTGCGGCCAGGAGGAGATCTGCAGAGAGAGGCCGGCTCCACGCCGGCAAATCGGAGAGGCAACCTGTGCCTGCCCAGAGAGACACACCGCACTGGGATTCTGTAGCTACTCAACCCAACACCAATACAATTATAGACCTGAGGCTGCCACTGCCACAAAACTGAGTTAGCGACACTACTACCAAGGAACAACAAAAAGGTCCAGGTAAGACATCACTAAGGTCCCTGGGGACCAGGATGCACCAGAAGGTGCAACCACTTATGCTATTGTGAACTAACAGGGAATCTTACTCGGGGTTGCCTATCTCTTGCTTCTACTAACAGCCAAATTCTAATGATTATACTCTGACTAATCAAATAATCTAATACCTCTATTTTCTCACATCTTACTTCATAAACGTTTAAGACAACCTCTAAGTCCCCCCATCTACCATTAGATACTGTAAACCACCCCGCAAACATAGAGACTGTACGGTATAAGATAACTGATCTCATCATTTCTGTTTATAGTGACAAAACTGTAAATATAAAAATAGAAACTAACTGATATATGGACACACATTGGGTACATCGAAAAGCTCTAATATTGATATTTCCCTAAAAGTGAGGTTTTGGGTAACCTGGAGGGACCTTATAAGACAAAAGGGCAGAAGCTGTAATACCTCAGGCTTACCTTGCAAGAGAGGAAAATACATAGACATCATAAAAAACAAGAGAGGAAAATAACCCAAAACAAACCAAGATACTACAACAATAGAAGCCATAGAAAGCACAGTAGGTGAAATATCAGAGAAGGAGTTCCGGATATACATAATTAAAATGATAAGGGATTTAAAGAATGACCTAAGTGAACAGATACAGGCAAAAATTGATCTCTCCAACAAAGAGATAAGAGATCAAATACAGGCAACCATTGATCACACCAACAAAGAGATAAGAGAACAAATCCAGGTAGCAAAAGATTACTTCAAGAAAGAGATAGAGAGTTTGAGAAAAAAACAAACAGAAATCCTTGAAATGAAAGAAACAGTAAGCCACTTAAAAAATTCAATAGAAAGCATCACCAACAGATTGGACCACTTGGAAGATAGAACCTCAGACAATGAGGACAAAATACATAATCTTGAAAATAAAGTTGACCTCACAATGAAGATGGTAAGAAACCATGAACAGAATATCCAAGAACTATGGGATACCATCAAAAGACCAAATACAAGATTTATTGGAATAGGGGAGGGTGCAGAGAATCAAACCAAAGGAATGCACAATCTCTTCAATGAAATAATATCAGACAATTTCCCAAGCAGGAAGAATGAATTTGAAAATAAAATACAAGAGGCCTATAGGATGCCAAACATACAAAATTACAATAGATCCACACCAAGGCACATTGTAATGAAAATGCCTAGCATACAAAATAAAGATAGAATTTTAAAGGCTGCAAGAGAGAAAAGTCAGATTACCTATAAGGGAAAACCAACTGGCATCTCAGTGGATTTTTCAATCCAGACCCTCAAAGCCAGGAGAGCCTGGAACAACATATACCAGGATCTAAAGGATAAGGGATGCCAACCAAGAATTTTATATCCACGAAAATTAAGCTTTAGATTTGAGGATGAAATAAAAACCTTCCATGATAAACAAAAGCTAAAATAATTTACAACAAGGAAGCTTGCTCTACAGAACATTCTTGGTAAAATATTCCACAAGGAGGAAATGAAAAATAATAATGAAAATCTGCAAAGGGAAGAACTACAATAAAGGGAAAACCAACCAAAGGAGAAACCAAGTCAAGCTAAATACCAAAAATAATAAGAAAATAAAAATGACTGGTAATACAAATTATGTCTCAATAATAACCCTGAATGTTAATGGCCTAAACACCAATTAAAAGACATAGGCTAAAGCCGGGCGCGGTGGCACACGCCTGTAATCCCAGCACTTTGGGAGGCTGAGGCAGGAGGATCGCGAGTTCAAAGCCAGCCTCAGCAATGGCGAGGCACTTAGCAACTCAGTGAGACCCTGTCTCTAAATAAAATACAAAAAAGGGCTGGGGATGTGACCCAGTGGTTGAGTGCCCCTGAGTTCAATCCCCGGTACCACAAAAAAAAAAAAAAAAAAAAAAAAAAAGACATAGGCTAATAGACTGGATTAAAAAAACAGACCCAACAATATGTTGCCTTCAAGAGACACATCTCATAGGAAAAGACGCCCATAGACTGAAGGTGAAAGGATGGGATAAAATATATCACTCACATTGTCTACATAAGCAAGCAGGTGTCTCCATCCTCATATCAAATAAAGTAGACTTCAAGCCAAAGTTAATCAAAAGAGATAAAGATGGACATTTAATACTGCTTAAGGAAATCATAGATCAATAAGATATAACTGTTAAAAATATATATGCCCCAAATAATGGAGCATCTACATTCATCAATCAAACTCTTCTCAAATTCACGAATCAAATAGACTACAACACAATAATCCTAGATGATTTTAACACACCTCTTTCACCACTGGATATATCTTCCAAACAGAAGTTAAACAAAGAAACTATAGAACTCAATAATACAATTAATAACTTAGACTTAACTGACATGTATAGAGTATATCATCCATCAATGAGCCAATACACTTTCTTCTCAGCAGCACATGGATCCTTCTCAAAAATAGACCATATAGTATGCCATAAAGCAACTGTAAGCAAATATAAAAAAGTAGGGATACTACCCTGCATTCTATCAGATCATAATGGAATGAAATTAGAAATCAATGATAAAAAAATAAAGAAAAGCTACTCTAACACCTGGAGACTAAATAATATGCTATTGAATGATCAATGGGTTGCAGAAGACATCAAGAAGGAGATTAAGAAATTCTTAGAGGTAAATGAGGACACTGATAAAACATACTGAAATCTCTGGGACACTCTGAAGGCAGTACTAAGAGGAAAGTTCATTGCATGGAGCTCATTCCTTCAAAAAAGAAAAAGTCATCAAATAAATGAACTAACATTACATCTCAAAGCCCTAGAAAAAGAAGAACAAATCAACCCCAAAAGAAGTAGAAGACAGGAAATAATTAAAATCAGAGCTGAAATTAATGAAATTGAACAAAAAAAAAATGAAAAAAATTGACAACAAAAAGTTGATTCTTTGAAAAAATAAATAAAATTGATAAACCTTTAGCTATGCTAACAAAGAAGAGAGAAAACACAAATTACCAATATCTACGATGAAAAAAAAAATCATGACGGACACTACAGAAATACAGAAGATAATTAGAAATTATTTTGAAAATTTATACTCCAATAAAATAGAAAATAACAAAGGCATCAACAAATTTCTAGAGACATATGATATGCCTAAACTAAATCAGGATGATATACACAATTTAAATAGGTCAATTTCAAGGAAAGAAATAGAAAAAGCTTACCAACCAAGAAAAGCCCAGGACCAGATGGATACACAGCCAAGTTCTACAAGACCTTTAAAGAAGAACTAACACCAATACTTCTCAAACTATTTCATGAAATAGAAAAAGAGGGAACACTCCCAGACTCATTCTATGAGGCCAATATCACCCTGATTTCAAAACCAGACAGAGACAAATCAAAGAAAGAAAACTTCAGACCAATATCTCTAATGAATATAGATGCAAAAATTCTCAATAAAATTCTGGCAAATCGAATACAAAAACACATCAAAAAGATAGTGCACCATGATCAAGTGGGCTTCATTCCAGGGATGCAAGGTTGGTTCAATATAAGGAAATCAATAAATGTAATTCATTACATCAATAGGCTCAAAGATAAAAATCATATGATATCTCAATTGACTCAGAGAAAGCATTTGACAAAATACAACATCCCTTCTTGTTCAAAATGCTAGAAAAAATTGGGATAACAGGAACATATCTCAACATCGTAAAGGCCACCTATGCTAAGCCCCAGGCCAACATCATCCTAAATGGAGAAAAATTGAAAGCATTCCCTCTAAAAACTGGAACAAGACAGGGATGCCCTCTTTCACCACTCCTATTTAACATAGTTCTTGAAGCCCTAGCCAGAGCAATTAGACAGACAAAAGAAATTAAAGAGATACAGATAGGAAAAGAAGAACTCAAATTATCCCCGACCACCCCCCCCCAGCCCCCCCCCGCCCGCGCCCCCCCCCCCCCCCCCCCCCCCCAACCCCCCCCCCCCCCCCCCCCCACCGCCCCCCCCCGCCCCCCCCCCCCCCCCCCCCCGCCCTCCCCCCCCCCCCCCCCCCCCCCCCCCCCCCCCCCCCCCCCCCCCCCCCCCCCCCCCCCCCCCCCCCCCCCCCCCCCCCGCCCCCCCCCGCCCCCCCCCCCCCCCCCCCCCCCCCCCCCCCCCCCCCCCCCCCGCCCCCCCCCCGGGGGGGGGGGGGGGGGGGGGGCCCCCCCCCCCCCCCCCCCCCCCCCCCCCCCCCCCCCCCCCCCCCCCCCCCCCCCTCCCCCCCCCCCCCCCCCCCCCCCCCCCCCCCCCCCCCCCCCCCCCCCCCCCCCCCCCCCCCCCCCCCCCCCCCCCCCCCCCCCCCCCCCCCCCCCCCCCCCCCCCCCCCCCACCCCCCCCCCCGCCCCCCCCCCCCCCGCCCCCCCCCCCCCCCCCCCCCCCCCCCCCCCCCCCCCCCCCCCCCCCCCCCCCCCCCCCCCCCCCCCCCCCAAGCCCCCCCCCCCCCCCCCCCCCCCCCCCCCCCCCCCCCCGCCCCCCCCCCCCATACCCCCCCCCCCCCCCCCCCCCCCCCCCCCCCCCCCCCCCCCCCCCCCCCCCCCCCCCCCCCCCCCCCCCCCCCCCCCCCCCCCCCCCCCCGGGCCCCGCCCCCCCCCCCCCCCCCCGCCCCCCCCCCCCCCCCCCCCCCCCCCCCCCCCCCCCCCCCCCCCCCCCCCCCCCCCCCCCCCCCCGCCCCCCCCCCCCCCCCCGCCCCCCCCCCCCCCCCCCCCCCCCCCCCCCCCCCGCCCCCCCCCGCCCCCCCCCCCCCCCCCCCCCGCCCCCCCCCCCCCGCCCCCCCGGCCCCCCCCCCCCCCCTTTGCAGACGATATGATTCTATACATAGAAGATACAAAAAATTCCACCAGAAGTCTTCTAGATCTAATAAATGAATTTGGCAAAGTAGCTGGATATAAAATCAATACCCATAAATCAAAGGCATGTCTGTACATCAGCAACAAATCCTCAGAACGAGAAACTAGGAAATCCACCCAATTTACTATCACCTCAAAAAAAAAAAAAAAAAAAATTTGGGAATCAACTTAACAAAAGAAATGAAAGACCTCTACAATGAAAACTACAGCACGCTGAAGAAAGAAATTAATGAAGATCTTAGAAGATGGAAAGATCTACCTTGTTCATGGATAGGTAGAACTAATATTGTCAAAATGACCATTCTCCCAAAAGCACTATACAGATTCAATGCAATACGAATCAAAATCCCAATATCATTCCTCATAGAAATAGAAAAAACAATCATGAAAATTCATCTGGAAAAATAAGAGACCCAGAATAGCCAAAGCAATTCTTAGCAAGAAGAATGAAGCAGGTGGCATTACTATTCCAGACCTTAAGTTGTACTACAAAGCAAGAGTAACAAAAACAGCATGGTATTGGCACCAAAATAAACCAGTTGACCAGTGGTACAGAATAGAAGACACAGAGACGAACCCACACACCTACAGTTATCTTATATTAGACAAAGGTACCAAAAACGTTCACTGGAGAAAAGACAGCCTCTTCAACAAATAGTGTTGGGAAAACTGGAAATCCTCATGTAATAAATTGAAATTAAATCTCTTTCTCTCACCATGCACAAAACTTAACTCAAAGTGGATCAAGGACCTAGGAATTAAACTGGAGACCTTGCACCTAATAGAAGGAAAAGTAGGTCCAAATCTCCATCATGTTGGTTTAGGCCCCAACTTCCTCAATAAGACCCCTATAGCTCAAGAACTAAAACCAAGAATCAATAAATGGGATAGATTCAAACTAAAAAGCTTCTTCTCAGCAAAAGAAACAATCAGTGAGGTGAATAGAGGACCTACAGAATGGGAGCAAATCTTTACCACAAGCACATCTGACAGAACACTAACCTCAAGGTTTTATAAAGCTCTTAAAAGCCTTAACACAAACAAACAAATAACCCAATCAATAAATGAGCCAAGGAACTAAACAGACACTTTTCACAAGTGACCGAAGGTCTCACAATCAATCAACAAATACATGAAAAAATGTTCAACATCTCTAGTGATTAGAGAAATGCAAATCAAAACAACTCTAAGATTTCATCTTACTCCAGTCAGAATGGCAGCTATCAAAAAAACAAACAACAATAAATGCTGGTGAGGATGTGGGGAAAAAGGTACACTCTTACATTGCTGGTGGAACTGCAAATTTGCAAAGCCAATCTGGAAAGTAGTATGGAGATTCCTAGGAAAACTTGGAATGGAACCACCATTTGACCCAGCTATCCCACTCCTTGGCCTATTCCCAAAGGACTTCAAAACAGCTTACTACAGGGACACAGCCACATCAATGTTTATAGCAGCACAATTCACAATAGCTAGATTGTGGAACCAACCCCAATGCCCATCAGCAGATGAATGGATAGGGAAACTTTGGTATATATACACAATGGAACACTACTCAGCACTAAAAGATAATAAAATCATGGCATTTACAGGTAAGTGGATGGAGATGGAGAAAATAATGCTAAGTGAAGTTAGCCAATCCCAAAAAACCAAAGGTCGAATGATCTCTTTGATATGAAGATATTAACTTATAAAGGCAAGAGTGGGAGCCAGGCGTGGTGGCACACACCTGTAATCCCAGCACTTTGGGAGGCTGAGGCAGGAGGATTGTGAGTTCAAAGCCAGCCTCAGCAATGGCGAGGCACTTAGCAACTTAGTGAGACCCTGTCTCTAAATATAATACAAAAAAGGCTGCGGATGTGACCCAGTGGTCGAGTGCCCCTGAGTTCAATCCCTGGTACCACAAAAAAAAAAAAAAAAAAGAGTGGGAATGAAAGGAATGAAAGAGCTTGAAATAGAACAAAGAGGGGGGAGGGAGGAGAGGAGGAAAGGGGATAGGAATAATGGCAGACTGAGTTATCAATGGTTACCCTAAATACATGTATGAAGACACAATTATTGTAAAAATCCTTTATATAAAACCAGCAACTTGAAAAATTGTGCTCTTTATATGTAATATGAAATGAAATGTACTCTGCAAACATGTATAACAAATTAGAATAATAAAAAAATTTTAAAAAAAGAATGCACTTAAAAAAAAAGATGAAAGGAATTATAGATACTAGCTCCTTTTAGTCAGGAACCTGCCTTGGGCTATAGATAGAGGCCAGCCAGTATCTTGAAATATTTTAAAGAAAGAAACATAAATTCTAGATCATAGATTATTGCCCATAAAGCATCCAATGAAATGATATTTCGTGGCCATTTTAAAATCTGTTATTCTGTGTCTACTTCATGGCTATGTCTTTGAAAACCAGGAGTTTTTGAAACAGTGACCAGAAAAGGAAACCACATTTGTGATAGATTATTATGCTTCCAGCCTTAGGAGCATCAGAGATCTGATGCTAAGCTTCTTAGCAATTCAAAGTACAGACACAGTGGTGGTTTTTTAGCCCTGTCTGTGCTTCAAAATCACCTGCAGAGGTCTGTCTGTTGGTTGGCAGATGGTTTCTTTAAATAAAAATGTATCTACCCCTCCTGACCTATAATTCATAAGCTCTGCAAAAAAGGACTTGATGTAAGTGCATGCTTTAAAATTTCCCCTGGTGATTTGTCCAGTCAAGGCTGAAAACCACTAACAATTGACTGAAGGTCTCACTTCACATTATTTACATTATTCACATGCCCATAAACTATAAGTGTTATAAGTCATACAACATATGCCCATTTGAACAATTATTGGTCACAATTTAAGTTGGCATTCAAACTTAAGAACACAGAACTCTAACCTATTCTGAGCTCCAGACAGGTTTGCTAACATTTGTTATGCTTTACTTGGAAGATTATCATGTATATAACTGGGGTATATGTTATAAAATTACACTAAAAAAATTTTTTTTTCTTTTTTGTGGTGCCAGGGATTGAACCTAGGGCCTTGTGCATGCGAGGCAAACATTCTGCCAACTAAGCTATATCCCCAGTCCTCTACACTAAAATTTAAGATACTAAAATTAGAATCAATTGATTCCTTGGAGTTACTGCCAACTATATAAACAGATTGCTATCAGAAATGAAACCAAGACCTCCCCTTTATTCAACTCAACTTATTATCAACAACAAAAATCCTGCCTCTATTATTAAAAACAGAGTGTTTTTATTTTCTACTTATTAATTCCCTCAAGTCTCTCCAAGCTAGGCTTTAGGAACGTGAAGAAGAAACAAAAGCCACATTCTCAATTATTAGGGTAATAATCCATTTTCTTCCTGAAACAACATAAGATTAAAGACAAACCTCAGCCACAGTACTGCGAATACGATCCACCACCTGCTCAAAATCCACCAAACTGAAAAGTGGCTGCTGCTTGAGCCGATGCAGCTCCGCAGCAAAAGTGTCCTCCTGGTTTTTCAAAATGGACCCTGCAAAATAGGAAGACACTGTCAAAGGAAGACAGGACAGACAGGGTATATCAGAGCAGACAGCAGTTTCACCCACTTCTCAGGCACATGAGTCAGCACTGTGCTGCAATGGCAATCCACAAGAATTTTCTGCCACTCCCTCTGACCAGGTATTTTTTGGACCACACAGTACTACTCAAGAAGTGCCTTTGAGGATATAGCAAGGAAATTCCTACCTTTCCTAGTCAGGTTCACATTTTGATTCTCAAACATCTGGACAGATTCTCCAACAAAGAGGATTTTTTCAGCAACCCTCACTGGAATGTAGGATGGCAAAATCTCCACCCGTAGGGAAAACTGCTTGAGAGATGGTGCCAGCATGTTCTCTTCTTCAATCAGGCGCTAATCAAGGAAACAATCTGTATCAGAGATGAAGTACAAAAAGGAGAACAAGGAAATATATAGTAACTCTCCCAACCCGTGGTTTATATTCTCTAAAAGCAGGGAACGTATACCTGAAGTTGCACAATTCTTGGAGAGATACATTTCATTTTCAGGCAGCAGAATGGCATAGGATTTTTTATTCCTCATACTGCCTTTATTTACTGTGTAAAAATGTGGGCAGTAGCCGGGCGCGGTGGCGCACGCCTGTAATCCCAGCAGTTTGGGAGGCTGAGGCAGGAGGATCGCGAGTTCAAAGTCAGCCTCAGCAATGGCGAGGCACTTAGCAACTCAGTGAGACCCTGTCTCTAATAAAATACAAAAAAGGTCTGGGGATGTGACCCAGTGGTCGAGTGCCCCTGAGTTCAATCCCCGGTACCACAAAAAAAAAAAAAAAAAAAAAAAAAAAAAATGTGGGCAGTAGATCTGTTTCCTTACTTGAATAATGCAAGAAGCTGGTCTTTATTTTTTCAGGTCTCATATACATATCTGCTCTGTTGGGGTTCCTCAGGCCCTGTCCCAACCCCTATTTTTCTCTTGCTCTACACTCTTCTGGGATAATCACATCTTCTGTGGCTTCAAGATATAACAGAACAGACAGTTTTAATCTTTTTAGGTCACAGGCCTCTCTGAAATTATAAAATCTATGGACCTTCCAGACAAATGTACACACCTATAACATTTCAGAGAACCTCTTAAAGCCACCCATGCACCCCAAATTAAAACTTCTGAGCTATATGCTGACGTCTCCATGTTTAGATTCATAACAAGCTACACTGCTCTCGTGAGCCCCAGGCTCAGCCCACTGGACATTTCCCACAAGTTCCTCAAACTCAATATGCCTAAAATTAGAGCCATCTTTTCCCAACACCACAGTATATCACAGGATCTGTACCTTTACAGCATCATTCACTCTGCCTAGATATATCTTAACCTGCCTCCCAAGTCCTTTGCAATTCAGACATAACATTCCACTGAAAACCCTTCTCTAGTTACTCCAAAACTCTACTCTAAGACATGTTCCAAGAATGTCTATACTTATTCTTTTTCAAAATACCTGGTATACTATAATATCAATGGTCTACTTTTCTTCACTTTCCACTAAACCAGAAGTCCATTAACCCGTTATGTCCCACCATTCTAGAGAACACCTATAAAAAAATAAAATTTTATAGGACACCTATGAAATTGCTCAATTTAAGTTTTTATAGGTGTCCTATATACAGGATGATGGGACGTAATGGGTTAAGGACAAGGATTACATTTTATCTATGTAGTTGTGGCACCCAGAATCATGTCTAATATGTAACAGGCATTCAATAAAATGTTGTAATAGTATAAACAGATGGATGGATGGATGGATATGAGCAATATAAGACTTTTAGGAGTCTAATCAATACTCCAAAAGACATTTTAAAGAGCTACAGGGTATCTGTTATTTATAGAGACGAGACTTATTACCTCTTAAATGCATATAATGGTAAAAGGGGAAGCAAAAAGAATCTCACAATTTTCTTTTTTTCTTGTGCTGCGGATCAAACCCAGGGCCTTTTACATGCTAGGCAAGTGCTATACCACTGGGCTATATCCCCAGACCCTCACAATCATATTTTCTATTTTGTTGTCTCATAATAGTTGAGAGAAAGCAATGTTTACATCTAAAGAATTTAGGGAAGGTTCTTAAGCCATGATATCTGAAGAGGAATCAGCAAAGATGATTTAGCTACAGACTTTTCTGACTCTTAGCTGGAGTATCTTGCTGTGCTCTCACCAAGTCCTGGAGTTCTCTCAGTTGTTTTCCTGTCAATCCCCCAATGCCCAGATCCTCCTCATCCTCTTCTGACTGGGCATTGGTATTACCAGAAGATGGACCCTGTTTGATAAAGAATTCTTCATGCTGGTCCAGTAGGAGTCCATGTAGCATCCACGCTGAGAGCTGTTTATACATGACCCCATGACACACAGCCAGGATTCTGAGGAGAGAGGGGAAAGCAAGAGCCTTAATGGTCCACTTAAAGAATACTGAATCCCACCAGTGCCTCAGAGGCCATGCTACAGGATAAAGAGAGGCCTGAGAGTTTGGTGAGTCATAGGGGAAAATAACAAATTAAGTAAAAAAAAAAAATTGTGCTATTTTAATTTAATTATTTGTGGATGAACTAAGTAATTAAATTTCCATAGTTGCAGCCTACATTCTGAAGTTGAAAAGGTTATATAAATGTTGTGGTACTCTTTCAGGAGAGACACATTTTCTTTCCTTTTTTGTGTAAAGTTTCAAAACTGTTCAGTCTCATTAAATTCAAATGGACTTAATGGAGTCTCTTTTTAGCTAACACAGTATTGAATTTATTTTTCTTTTTGTTGGAATTACATAGAAAAAGAAGATTCAGTACGTTAGTGTCAGTAATATGTGAAAATGTATTATCTGACAAAATGCAGAAATGAAAATAAAATGTGGAAAGGTTGTTGAGAAATAGGATATTGAGATAGTCTCAATGGATCACCTACTTGATAACAGATTATTTACAATAACAGATTATTTACAAAGGGGAAAAGGAACTTCTATAGTGGAGAGATCTGATGGACAAGAGATCTGATCAAACTTCACAACAGCAGTAATGGGCTAAATTTACTTTCTGTGCTTTCTGGTATAATGGAATGAGAAATACTATCACCTATGTTGTTTTCTTGCCAAAAATGTTTAACCTGAATCTAATCACGAGGAAAGAATCAGATAAATCTAGATTGTGGAGCATTCCATAGACAACTTATAAATTGTCATTATCATCATAGACAACAACATAAGGCAAGGGGTGATCAATCCAAATTAAAGGTGACTAAAAAGACATGACAACCAAATGCACTGTGAAAATTGACTGGATCCTGAGCTGCAAAAACAGAACAGTTGTAATGGACTTTTGGAACAACTGGAGAAATGTGGATATATTCTATTTATTGTATTATGGAACTAATGTTAGCTTTCCTAGGTGTAATATGGAACTAAGGTTAAATAAGAGAATGCTTTTTCTAGAGATACAAGATGAAATTTTAGGAGTTAAGTGTTAAGACATCTGCAACTATACATTCTAATGATTCAATTTTAAAAATTAGGGCATGTGTGTATTTCACATATACCCAAAAGAGACATTTTTTAAAAATTGTGGCAAAATGTTAACAACTGGTAAAACTAAAGAATGTACAAGTGTTGGGGCTGGGGCTGAGTGGCAGAGCACTTGCCTAGCATGTGTAAGGCACTGGGTTCAATCCTCAGCACCACATAAAAATAAACATATAAAATAAAGGCTGCTGTCCATCTACAACTACAAAAAAAAATTTTTTTTTAAATGTACAAGTGCTTCATTGTAATATTCTTTCAACTTTTTTGTAGGTTTGAAGTTTTTCAAAAGTTGGGAAGAAAAAGAAACTACAGGATCTGAGCACAGTGGCGCATACCTGTAATCCCAGCAGTTTGGTAAGCTGAGGCAGGAGGACCTCAAGTTCAAAGCCAGCCTCAACAATTTAGCGAGGTCCTAAGCAACTTAGTGAGACCCTACCTCAAAATAAAAAAATAAGAAGGGCTGAGAATGTGGCTCAGAGGTTAAGTGTTTCCAGGTTCAATCCCTTGTACCAAAAAAACAAAAACAAAAACAACAACAAAAAACTACAGTAACTTGAGCGTACTATTTTTAGTATACTAACTCAACAGAATGTCTCTTTTAAAAAAGTCAAATGGAAAACCATTTACATTTATGAGCATATATAAAATTTGGTCTTTCAAAATATATATCAAATATATAAGTATCAATATTATCTACATAAGATTTTATAGTCTGTGTATATAATAGAGGATTCAGTCCCCATTGCATGTTTTGGAAAGTTTCCTGCCCTTCTGAGGGTTTACTTGTTCAGTGTTTATTGCTCAACATACAGGAAACAGTTTATACAACATCAACACCTATTCTTTACTCAACCAAGTGGATAAAATATGGCAGAAAATGTGGATTGAAGCATCTGGGATTGAGACAGAAGGATTGCAAGTTCAAAGCCAGCCTTAGCAAGTTAGCAAGGCCCTAAGCAACTCAGTGAGACCCTATCTCTAAATAAAATATAAAAAAGGGCTGGGAATGTGGCTCAATGGTTAAGTGTCTCTGGGTTTAATCCCCAGTAGCAAAAAAACAGAAAAAAGAGTTGTGAAGAGGGGCTAGGGATGTACCTCTGGTAGAGTGCTTGCCTAGCAAGTGTGAGGTCTGAAGTTCAATCCTCTGTGCTCTTTTGAGGGATTAAAAAAAAAAAAAAAAAAGTTGTGAAGAGTCTTACAGATCTTCTACTACAATTAATGCCACACTCCATTTTTTATTTTTTAATATTTGTTTATTTATTTTTGTGGTACTGGGAACTGAACCCCGGGGCATTTACCACTGAGCATTATATTCCCAGCCATTTTATATTTTTGGAGATAAGGAGTTTTTCTAAGTGGCTGAGGCTGGCATCAAATTTGCAATCCTCCCGCCTCAGTCTCCCAAGTCTCTGAGGTTAGAGGTATGAACCACCATACCCTTCCATATTCTCTTTTATAAAAATGAGGAAGAGGAGAGTGGGAAGATCCAATAAACAGCCTCTAATAATATTCAACATAAATTTTTATATAGTCAAAATTATTAAAACAAATACAATTTTGTTTCATCTTTCAGTAAGTATCATGAAATATTTTTACATGTTATTATGGTATTTATAATCTTAATGGCTTTATAGTCTATCAAGTGAATATATCTTTATTTAAATTTTCTTCTGATAATTTTCTAATTTCTTGATACAGACAACATTACATGTTTGTACATATAGTTATTTTCTTCTTTTAAATAATTTTGTTAGAGGGGCTGGGGTTGTGGCTCAGCGGCAGAGCGCTCGCCTCGCACGTGTGTGGCCCGGGTTCGATCCTTAGCACCACGTAAACATAAATGCATTGCAAATTGTGTACAACTAAAGTAAATAAATAAATATTTTTAAAAAAATTTTGTTAGAATAAAATTCCTAAGAGTGACATTGTGGGATTACAAAGTATTTTAAGAAAATATTGGCTACACGTATGCATAGTTAAACGTAATAAGCAGTATCTGGCATATGTAATGAGAATCCTGCAAGGATAATGAGATCCAAAAATTATAAAAGATTGCCTCAAGGTCAACTTGGCAGTTAATCCTGGCTTTGATACATTCATTCATTCATTCATTCATTTATTTATTTATTGGTACCGGGGATTGAACTCAGGGGCAATTGACCATTGGGCTACATCCCCAGCCCTTTTTTGTATTTTATTAGAGACAGGATCTCACTGAGTTGCTAATGCCTCGCCATTGCTGAGGCTGGCTTTGAACTCACGATCCTCCTGCCTCAGCCTCCCAAGTACTGGGATTACAGGCGTGCCACCATGCCCAGCTTTGATACTTTATTTTATAAGTGTCTCTTTGTAGGTGAGCTTGAGCCACCATAAGGATTATAGGCTCCTCTGCTCATGGGCTTTTCTATTCTTGTCAAAACTCTACCTAGAGGGAAACCTGAGAAGACCTGAAAATAAAATAAATGAGAACTCAAGTCACTTGACCTACCCCACTATTCCCAACCTCAATTAAGCCGTGACTTACTTTTCTAGTGCACTTCGAACAGGAGGTAACCCTCCACAGCTGTGTTTGTAGACTGTTTCTAGGATTTGACAACCATGAATCTGAGGAAAATACAGACTTGTCAAACTGGATTCTAACAGTTCATATAACATCAATTCATATTCTATACTCAACCAACTGGATATACTACAGTAGAAAATGCAGATAAACTGTCTCACAAGATTTCTGAATAGGAGTTATCAAGATGGGCCCCTCCCTGCAGCACCATCAGCATAACCTGTAGATAGGCAGAAATGCAAATTGTGGGGAAAGAACTCAGCAATCTGCATTCTTTTTTTTAAAAATATTTTTATTTATTTGCTTTAGTTGTACACAATGCATTTTATTCAATGTATTTTATTTGTACGTGGTGCTGAGGATCGAACCCGGGTCGCCCACGTGCTAGGCGAGCGCTCTACCACTGAGCCACAATCCCAGCCCGCAATCTGCATTCTTTTCTTTTTCTTTTATGGTGGTGCTGAGGATTAAACTCAGGGCCTCACACATGCTAGGCAAGCATTTTATTACTGAGCCACTTTCCCAGCCTCCTCCAGGTGATTCTTTTTTTTTTTTTTTTAAATAAAGTATTTATTTATTTATTTTATTTTATTTTTTTAATATTTATTTATTTGCTTTTAGTTGTACACAATACGTTTATTTTTACGTGGTGCTGAGGATCGAACCCGGGCCGCACGCGTGCTAGGTGAGAGCACTCTACCGCTGAGCCACAACCCTAGCCCCTTATTTTGTTTTTAGGTTGTGCACAAATGCCTTTAGTTTTACATGGTGCTGAGGATCGAACTGGGCCATGCACGTGCTAGGCTATGGCTCTACTGCTGAGCCACAACCCCAGCCCCCAGGTGATTCTTATGTATGGTTAAATTTGAGAACAAATGCACTAAGGAAACCAGAATGCTTTACAGTCAGAATTCCAAAACCAAGGAAAGTTTTTTTATTTCAGGTTAAGACCCAATTCAGACTACTTGTAAGGTATATACTCTCCCCAAATCCACTGCCTCTGTGTCCTTTAGGGTGTGTGTGTGTGTGTTAGTTACTGGGAACTGAACCCAAAGCTTCATATATACTAGGCAAATGCTCTACCATTTATCTCCATCCCCAGCCCTTCCACCCCCCAACCTTTTTTTTTTTTTTTTTTTTTTATGTTTATTTTAAGACAGGGTCCACTAAATTGTCCAGGCTGTCCTTGAACTTAGGATCCTCCTGCCTCACTCTCCTGAATTGCTGGGATAACAGGTATGTGACACCTAGGTTTTTAAATTTTATATATAAACTATTCATATATTTTATTGTATGATTTATTTTATATATATGATACTTATATATTTTATTGTATATATATATCATAAAGTTCAATCACATTAAGTGTATTATTTAACAGCTTTTAGTAAATTTATAGCATTGTGCAACCATCACAATGTTCTATAACATTCAATCACTTCAGAAAGAACCCCCTCTCATGCCTGTTGTGATCAGTCCCCATTCTCTGCCTCAGCCTATGCTCTGGACCACATGACCACATGGATTTCTTCTTTTTTTTTTTAAACTCTGTAGAGCCTTACTTAGCACACTAGTTTCTCTATCACCTTTCTGGCAGGAAGGAAGATTCACCCATCTGTAATTCTTTTGTTTTCCACTCTCCTTCCTACAGCCAATGAAATCTGGAAAAAGTAAACTTATATGTGCAGTCTGGGAACACTGTACTTTTACAATTAGCTCCACTGAAGTAGAAGGTTCACCGGGAACCTCATTTTGGGAAGTAGATTAGTATTTTACAGCATAGTCTTTGCAGTCAGACCTGGGTTTATATCCCAGCCCTACAACTTACTTGCATCTGTGTGACTCTGAGCACATTCTTAACCCTTTACAGGACTGAATGTGATGTATGTAAAACATTTAGTACAATACCTGCTACAGACAAATATCCAACATACAGCAAGTGCATAATAAAAGTTAGACATTGTAATTTAATGAGTAGTCAGCTTTGATGGGCCACAGAGAGCCTCCCTACTGGTTTTGCAGGCAGAGCATGAATGTAGCAGAGCATTTAAATTTCTATACTCACAGAGCAAAAATAACATAGCAATGTGGCAAATTAACTAGTTAACTAGTTACATTCAGCAAAGTGAACATTCTTAATATGCTAAGGCACAAATATGAGAGCTTAAAAACATGTAAACTTGAGCTAAATGTTTACTCTATTTGTCCATTTGGTCCAATTATGGACTGATTCAACAAGTGAGTAGACTCTTCTAATATGAAATCTCAAAGCAACTCATTCCTCAGAGTTGTTATCGTTTGGATGTGAGGTATCCTCCAGAAAACTCACATGCTAAGCAATGCAGGAATGTTCATAGGTGAAATGATTAGATGATAAGATCTGTACCCTCATCAATGGATTAATCCATTTGATGCATTAATAATCCTAATAGACTACTGGTTGGTAACTGTAGGTAGGTGGAGCATGGGTGGAGGAAACAGGTCCCTGTGGGCGTGGCCTTACAATATATTTTATCCCTGGCTCTTCTCTGACTCTCTGCTTCTCAGCTGTTATGAGTTGAATAGCTTTCCTCCATCATACCCTTCTGCCAAGACACTTTGCCCTCACCTTAGTCCCAGAGCAATGGAGCTGGCCAATCATGGACTGTGAAACTGTGAGCCCAAAATAAACTTCTTCTCTAAGTTGTTCTTGCCAGGTATTTTGGTCACAGGAATGCAAAGCTGACTAATACAAGTTGTTAACTCTGCCCAGAAAAGGCATTCTCCCTGACATTGAGAACTCTTAACTTTTCAATGCATATCATGAAAACTTGGGACAAGAATAGGCATAATTTATCTAATAAACGTCTGTATTTTACCCAGTGATTTCATAATTCTCAGAAAACTGCCAGCACCTTAGCCATACATCTATCACCTTCTTTCTAAGAATTAACTTTCTGCTTCTCCTCAAGACCCAGACCCAACAGTTCTATACACTTAATGTAAATTGCTCTCACCTCCCAATATTCAAAGCATTTTTACCTTCCCCCATCAACATTCCTAGATCCATCTATTAACATTTTCACTGCTTTCTGAACCAGGTTGTGCTTAAAGACAAGGCCATGTCTTATTTTTATATTTCTGACACTTAGCATGATATGCAAGTAGATTCTTTTGAATGAGTAAATTCACAAGTAAAAAGCTACTAAGAACTAGTATATTTTTTACCAAAAAGAATGTAAGGCATCCTTGATAATTAATATTTCCTTGGTGTTTACCAGAGCAAAAGCAAAAAAGGAAAAGTTCTCACCTTTTGACTTTTAATTTGTTCTACTACAACCATCACAGAGGGAAAAAGGAGCTGGAACTGCAAAGTAGAGAATAATTGAAGGTAGTTAATCGAATGCCAGGGAAAAGAATCAACTCAGGAAATGCTTTTACTTTCCTAAATAGTTCAAGTTAAGACAAATGACAATACCAGAGAACAGTCAAGATGTAGTATACTAAGATAATTTGATGTGAGGATATGATGCAAACAGGAAGAAGATAGCAGACAGAAGAAGTATCTATTTCTGAGGCTCGCGTAATTGTTAATATTGAATTCAATGAGAGCATTAACATGAGACATTAATTATTAACTAAATTTGGAACTCTTTAAGCAGTTTTAATTTAGTAAAGAATACAAAATGTACAAAATATAAAATGCTGGACTCTGGTACTGTAAGGAAAAACATTCTCAAAAAGAGTGGCATGAATAAGATTATTCTAATAATGTCAAAAGATTCCAGGAATTTTGTTACTTGGAAGCATACCTGATCTAAGGAGTAATTGACATGTGATATGGAGAGATGTGGATCAGCCAGGAACTACAATAAAAAACACTGTAATTAAGGCATTGAACAAAACATCCTGAATCAATTTTATATATAAAACTAGAATAGAGGGCTGGAGCTGTAGCTCAGTGGCAATGTGCTTGCCTAGCATGCATGAGGCACTGGGTTCGATCCTCAGCACCACATAAAAATTAACAAATGAAATAAAGGCATTCTGTCCATCTACAACTTAAAAAAAAAAAAAAAAAGAAAAGAAAAGAAAATAAACTAGAAGAGAATCTTGAGAATGGGCTTAGTGTTAGTTCTATGTTACAGAGCTCACTCAGGAACCTTTGCCATGATTCAAAAGCCACTTTGATCATGTTTTGGGTAATCACAGAGACATCACTGTACCCTCCAACCACAAAGGTAATAGTTCAGTTTTAACTACCTGATCCTATCAAAGAACATTTTAGATTTGAGAATACACTCCAATTTGCTGTCCCAGAAGCACTGCTTCCTACAACTCCACTTCCTCACCTCTTGTTCCAAATCAAGCAGTGCTTGGCGATAAGGCTGCAAAACTGAATCCAGCCCTGTGCAGAAGGCCCTCAGATAGATTCCATGTAGCCCACCTGGGCCCTGCTGAGATGGGTGATGATCCTGAAATCAAACAAAGAGAAGTCAATTTCTTAGCTCAGGCCCTGAAACCTGAGGAAGACACTGTCCTTTATTAGTGGTATTGTTTTTGTTTAAATAATTCCAAATCAAAGCAATATTTCAGTGAGGAACACCCACCAGAAGATAAAGATTTTGAGCAATGACCTTTTAAAATGTGGTATTTTAATTTTCCAAGCAGTCCCAGATATCACAGCCAACCAGAAGTACTCTATAATGTCAGTGGAGATTTTTCCATAACTCAATTTTGGCCTTATCATTCCCAGCTTAAACTCTTTGTTGGCTTTCCATTGCCCCAGAATAACATCCAAATTCCTCTAAATGGCACACAATAACTTCTGCATTCTGGCCTTTACCCATTTCTCCAAAATTATCTTTCACTGCTTCCAGCAATGTATTCTCATTTCCAGACCACCCATGGTTCACTAGATGTGACTTGCTTCTTTCTCTTACCACTACAGATTTGGACTTGTGCTCTGCTTCTGTGTGTGCGCCTCATCTTTCTGACAAACACCTACTCTTTCTGCAGGACCCAGCTCAAGCATATCTTCTCTGCAAAACTCTAACTCTGTACTTTTATTTAGATGTCTTCCTCACTAGACCATGAGCTTCATAAAGCTAGGGACCATACTTTACTCATCTTTGTATCTCAGCTTCTCACAGTTCTTTGAACAGAGGGTAAATATTTACTGAATGAATGAAATGACCTCAATCCTCCTCCTAACATATCTTCTCTTGCCTGGCTTGGCAATTCATCAAGAACATAAATCTCATAGCCAACATGGTGGGGGGGTGGGTCATGAGACTCTCATCAAGGGGTAATATACAAATGTATAGCTTGTCTTTCAGGAAACTTCAAAATTTTTTGTAAGAGCTTCTTGTACAGTTTTATATGGGGAACTGTGGTGAACAGTTGTAAGAGGTTGTGATGGATGACCAGTCTCTCTGGCTATACACTGACTTGGGTGATCAGGCTCTGGTGATGGTAGGTCACACAGCAAAAATCAGCAACAAATGTGATAGAAAGCTTGGAATGAGGGGTTAGAAAACACATTGTAGCTAGAGGATGCTGTAAAGTATACTAGTAGTTCCTAAAGATAAATGCTTACAGCCACACTAAGAATAGCATGGACGGGGGAAACAGCCCAATTGGCAACCAGCCAGTTTTGTTTTACATTTCTGTCATTCCAGAACACTAAATGTCTTCATTTACCACAAAATGAAAAGGAAAATAGGTGTTTTTTACTTAAGTAAAAAAATTAAGTTACTACAGGTTTCTTTAAAATTGAGGAAATAGGAATTCACATATCATGGACAATAAAATTCATGTAGTCACATTAATAGAGGATAGGCTTTTTTTTTTTTGGTACTGGGGATTGAACTTAGGGGCACCTGACCACATCCCCAGCCCTATTTTGTACTTTATTTAGAGACAAGGTCTCACCGAGTTGCTTAGTACCTTGCTGTTGCTGAGGCTGGCTTTGAATCTGTGATCCTCCTGTCTTAGCCTCCTGAGCTGCTGGGATTATAGGCAAGCGCCACCATGCCCGGCTGGGGATAGGCTTTTTTTAAGTGTCACATACAAAAAACAACTGGCGATCCTGCCTTCTCTTATTTTTAATTATGACAAATTCTTAGAATCATCAATGAATTCACTGAAAGCTTGACATGGTTTCTGCCCTTTAAAGGTATACATGCTGAGATCAGAAGCCCACCTGTTGCTGCACATGGCCTGTGTACTGTTCAATGAACTCAGTGAAGCGAATATAGTCTGTGCCAAGTCGGCAGAGTCGATTTAAGACGCTGGTCTCACTAGGGTGGAGAAATGGGAAGTCCTGGGACACCTGCAAGAAGAGGGACAATGACAAAACACTGATGCCTGCTGGCCACTGCCCCATATTTTTGGGGTGTTTCAAATGCTTCATACTATCTTATCTTTTCCTTTCTTGTTATTTTCCTTTTCTTAAGATGCCCACTTAAGGTTGGTAAATTCTGAAAGGTATTTCCAAACCACTACAAAGGTGGTATTCCCTGTTCAGACCTACTTGCTTCTCAAATAGGTTAACATACGGCAAATGGTGTACATTAAAGATAAGTCAACCTCCCCAGAGGCAGCCACTATTACCTATTTCTTATGCAATCTTCAGGGGATAGTCTATAGGATATGAGAGTTTTGACTTTGTTCCAACAAAGTCTCTTTAGCAATATTGCTCAAACAAGGGTCTGTAGACATATTTCAGGACGTACAAATTCTCTATGAAATTTTAAATTTTGTTTTCATTCCATTAAAACTCTAAAATTAATGTAAATATACTATAATTTGTAAAAAGCACTCTGTAACTGGCCATATAAAATTTATTTATATTTGCATTTCTATTTTTAATTTAAATGAAGGACAAATTATAATCTAACTATATAAAAGTCTCACAGCAGTTCAAATTTAAAATAGTCGATGGGCTACAGTTGTAGCTCAGTGGTAAAGCGCATGCTTAGTACATGTGAGGCACTGGGTTCAATACTCAGCACCACATAAAAATAAATAAATAAAAGTATTGTGTCTGTCTACAACTTAAAATAATAATAATTTAATAAAAAAACTAGTGGAATGAATGGAATGTATTTGTTCAACCACATTTTTAAAGTGTGGCAAAATACACATAACATAAAGCCTATTGTTTAACCATATTTAAGCATAGAGTTCAATGGCATTAAATACATTTACACTGTTGTGCAACCATCACCACCATCAGCTCCATAACTTCTTCATTCCTTCTAATTGAAACTCTGTACCCATTACACACTAACTCCCTCCTCTGCCTCCAACCCCTGGCAACCACCATTCTACTTTGTCTCTATAATAATGTGATACATTAGTTGCCTCATATAAATATAATCATATAATATTTGTCCTTTAAGGACTGGTTTATTTCACTTAGCATAATATCCTCAAGGTTCATCTATGAATATGTATCAGTGTTCCATTACCATATGTGTGTGTGTGTATGTATGTATGTATGTATACACATATATGTATACCACATTTTGTTTATTCGTTCATCCCATGATGGACACATGAATTGTTTCTAAATTTTGAATTTAGAATTTGAATTGTTTCTAAATTGTGAATAATGCTTTATGAACATGGATGTAAAAATATCTTTTGAGACCTTGCTTTTACTTCTTTTGGGTATATGCCCAGAAGTGGAATTGCTGGATCATAATGGTATTTCTATGCTTTTTTTTTTTTTTTTTTTTTAGGAATTGCTATTTTTCACAGTGGCTGTACCATTTTGCATTCCCACCAACAATGCACAAAGGTATTAATTTCTCCACAATCTCACAAAGATTTACTTTCTTTTTTTTTTTTTTTGTGGTACCGGGGATTTAACTCAGGGGCACTCGACCACTGGGTCACATCCCCAGCCCTTTTTTGTATTTTATCAGAGACAGGGTCTCACTGAGTTGCTAAGTGCCTCGCCATTGCTGAGGCTGGCTTTGAACTCACGATCCTCCTGCCTCAGCCTCCCAAAGTGCTGGGATTACAGGCGTGCGCCACCGCGCCCGGCTTTCTATTATTTTTTTGTTCTTAGTTGTAGCCATCCAAAAGGATGTGAAGTGGTGTTTCATTGTGGTTTTGATTTGTATTTCTCTAAAGACTCGTGATACTAAGCATCTTTTTCATATGTGTGTTGGCCATTTGTATAGCTTTCCTGAAGAATCAACCAACTTTAAATGAACACCTACTTTATCCCAGGCACTGTTAACATTCAGACATAAAATAATGAACAAAACCATTCAGTTATTACTCCAAAACAACTTGGTATATTACATGTACATATTGTGAGTATTGTACTATATGGATGCCATCTTTATATGACAGTAATAAATAGGCAAAGAACCTTTGTTACTGAGTCTACAGTGATTTCATTAGGAATCTATTTAATATAGATTTTAATGACACAACATTAATCACATCTTCAAGTTAAGAACTTAGGAGATAGCCTGATGCAGTGATTAACAACATGATCTTTGGAGATTGCTTGGGTTTGAATCCCTAAGTTGCCTCTTATTTGCTTGAAAGTTTAGGTAAGTGACTACACCTCTCTGTGCTTCAATTTTCACACCTATAAAGTGAAGATAATAATTGTGAGAATTAAATAATATATGAAAAGCACATGTGCCAAGCATATAGCAAATGCTCAATACATATAAGCAGTGTTGCTAATTTAGTTTCAGCAAAACAATATTATATGTCATATCAGATCTGTGTTTTGTTTGTTATGGTGCCAGTGATTGAACCCAACGGCACTTAACCACTGAACTGCATCCCCAGCCCTTTTTGTTTTTATTTTGAGACAGGGTCTCACTAGATTGCTTACAGTTTTGCTAAGTTGCTGAGGCTGACTTCAAACCTGCAATCCTCCTGCCTCAACCTCCTAAGCCACTTAGATTACAGGCATGTGCCAACACACCTGGCACAAACCTGTGTTTTTCAATCAGGGGCAATTTTGACCTCCAGAGGACATTTGGCAATGTCTGAACACGTTCTTGGTTGTCACAACTGGGGGAATGTTACTGGCATTTAGTGTGGGTAAGCTATAGATAATATTTAACATCCTACAATACACAGGACAGCTCCCATAATAAAGAGTTATCCAATCCAAAAATGTCAATAATGCAAGTTGAGAAACTTTGCATTAGAATAGTGTTCAGCTGAATTTCTTAATTAGTTGGTTAATTTAATTTGTAATTTGCAAAATACTTGTTTTTATAGTTGTCAAAGAGCAATATGCTTGAGTCTAGACCTAGTTTCATGTGGACATACATTCAATATTACAATAAAAATGTTTCATAAACACTGGGTATTCATGACAAATTTTCCCTTTAACCAAATGTGAAAAACACTGCTCTTTTGAAAGTAAGCACTATTTGCTGCTTTTGCCTTCTTTCACAAATACCAGCATCTGCTGTGTGGCAGAAATTATGCTCTGTGTTCTGAATACATGAATGAATACCACTGTGGTCTTTGCCACCAAGGGCTATCTATGCAGGAAAAGGGCTATACACAGGTACTAGCATTAAATAATTATGAACTGTCGTTAGTCCCAGAAAGGAAATAAGTTAAGTTGTTGTGATAGAGAATAATGGTATAAGGGAAGGATATTTATTTATTTTTAAATATTTTTTTAGTTATAGATAGACACAATACCTTTATTTTATTTATTTTTATGTGGTGTTCAGGATTGAACCCAGTTCCTCACACATGCTTAGGCAAGTGCTCTACCACTGAGCTACAGCCCCAGCCCCAAGGATATTTAATTTAAAGATGTGGTCAGAGAAAGCTTTTCTGAGGAAGAGACTTCTCTCTGAGGAAGATATCTGCTTGAGACTTTTTAAATAAGAAAGGAAGGAAGGGAGATGTGGCTCTCTCCTCTGCCTCCCCATGCAGGAGCCCTGTTTGGGGATTGACTTGAATTACGGTTGACTATGAGCCGTGGAGATTTGGCCTTTGTCGCCACCCGTAGTCTCACGGGATTGTTGCGGGATCTCGAGTGACTTGGCCGAAATTGCTGATCGGGTCAGCGCCATTTTAGGGTGTGTTTGGCGTGAGTTAGTTGTTGTTAGAACCAGAGAGAAAAGTTATCAGAATAAAAAGCTGTTTGTCTCCAGTTTGCTTCTGAAGTTCTTCCCGCGGCTCCGTTGCTCCAGGCGCTTCAGGCGGCTACACGGCCCGTACTGCTGTGCGAATCCGTATGTACGGGAACTTATCGGAGCGGACCCATGGGTTCGAATATAACTGAATCCGCAAGTGATAGAGGCCCTTTTTCTGAAAGTAATCTATTATCTCTTTGCTCCAAATGTCAAAAGTGATTCAAGGACCTAATGAACTGCCAGTAAAGTATGCCGACTTTGCTGATCGAAAGCTTTTGAGAACTGCAGGTAGTGTGTTTGCAGATGTTGACCGAAGCTCACTTGCCTCTACTTAGTTGTTCAATTAGCTTATGAAAATGCAAATAAATGGACAGAGTGTCCATCAGCAGTAGATTTCAAGCAGCCATCAAGGCCCCTTAACACCTTTAGAGACTGGAAAAGTCTAAAAGCAACATTAAGCGGATCTTTCCGTATATATACAACTATGTAAGAAGAATTCGCATACAGGCTCAATGGCGCCTTTGTCACAGGTAAAAAGTGTGATAATGCAGCCTCAATGAGAGGTGCTTCCTCTCGAAATTTCAAGCAGCCATCAGGCTAAAAAGGATCTTTCCGTAGATATAAATGGCGCCTTTGTCATAATCAATGAGAGGTGCTTCCTCTCGAAATTTCACAAAGGCTAAACGTATTCCAGGCAAAAATTATCATAATCAATCAGGCAATTCTAGGCAAAATCCCAAAAGAGAAATAAGATCAAGCTCATACCGTGCCCCAGGCCGCTGCCCCAGGTGTAAAAAGGGAAATCATTGGGCCAATAAATGCTATTCAAAATTTGACATCCATGGAAATCCTTTGTTCAGGAATTCAAAAAACGGGGCACGGGGCCCAGTACCCCGGGGCCCACAAATGTACGGGGCATTGCAGAAGGAGTATCCTCAAGCATCCACTCAGATGCTTCCCCGACACAATCCCTACTACCCATCCACTCCTCGCCAGAGGAACAAGAGGAAATGCAGGATTAGACCTCTGTTCCACCGCCCGAATAGTGTTAACACCTGAAATGGGGGTTCAACCGATTCCCACAGGAGTCAGGGGACCTCTTCCCTCAGGGACTGTAGGACTTATTATCGGGCGTAGTCCTAAAAGCTTATTAGGTTTGCAAGTGACCCCAGGTGTAATAAACTCAGACTACAAAGGGGAAATAAAAATAATGCTTAGCTCACCCCAAAGTATAACTTCTGTTAATCAAGGAGATAGAATTGCTCAGTTGCTTCTCCTTCCCAATTTACATAATATCATTTAAAATGGGTATGCCTCAAGAAGGGAACAATAGAGGATTTTGTTCCACTGACTCAAGTCCCATGGCTTGCTGGGTTCGAGACTGTTCAAGGAGGCCTATGTGTAAAATAAAAATCCGAGGAATAGAAATGGAGGAATTAATAGATACTGGAGCTGACTCTTCCATTATTAATTTACGCCAATGGCCCAAGCACTGGCCTCTGCAAAAAGCTTCAACCAGTTTAAGAGGCTTGGGATATAATAACCTCCCAGATAAAAGTGCAGTAATTTTAAAATGGGAGGATGATGAAGGCCATAAAGGAACATTTCAGCCTTATGTTTTACCTAATCTACCGGTTACTTTATGGGGAAGAGATATTTTGCAACAAATGGGAGTACACCTTGCAACCAAGCCTGCAGATGTTAAATGTGAAAACCTACAGGGTAATCTTAACCATAAAAGAACTCATTATCAAAACGTACAGAGTAATCTTAACCCTAAAAGTAATCATTGTCATAAAGGAAAAAGATATTTTTTTTCGGGGCCACTGAGAAAATAATTTTGAAAATACCATGGCTTTCTGATAAGCCAGTGTGGGTCCCTCAGTGGCCCCTATCTAAAGAGAAATTACAAGCGGCCCACCAATTAGTTCAGGAACAATTAGAAGCAGGTCATATAGAACCTACCACCTCTCCCTGGAATTCCCCATATTTGTGATCAAGAAAAAGTCAGGAAAATGGCGATTGTTACATGATCTTAGACAAATCAATAAAACCATGCAAGTTATGGGGCCTACTCAACCTGGACTTCCTAGTCCCGTAGCTATTCCAAAAAATTTTCCATCTTATTACTCTTGATATAAAGGATTGCTTCTTTTCTATTCCCCTACATCCTCTGGATGCCCCCAGGTTTGCTTTTTCCGTTCCTTCTATGAACAATAATGGCCCTGATCAGAGATATCAATGGAAGGTTTTACCACAGGGAATGGCTAATAGCCCCACCATATGCCAAATATATGTGGACAAGGCTATCCAACCCATTAAAAATAAATATCCAAACCTCATGTGTCTACATTACATGGATGATATTTTGTTGGCCCACCCTAATCAAAAAATCTTATTTAATATATTCAGTGATGTGGTAGAAAATTTAAAAAAAAATATGGATTATATATAGCAGAAGAAAAAGTTCAAACCAGATCTCCCATATTATATTTAGGATTTAAAATCATGGATACTTTTGTTAGACCCCAAAAAATTCTAATAAATAAAGAACATTTGACCACCCTCAATGATTTCCAAAAACTACTGGGAGACATTAATTGGCTTCGCCCTACACTAAATCTCACTACTGGCCAACTAAAACCTTTATTTGACATCCTTCGCGGAGACCCTGATCCATCTTCACCACGAACATTGACTCCTGATGCTAGGAAAGCTTTAAAGTTAGTAGAAAAAGCCATTGAAGGAGCTCATTGTGATAGATTTGATTTAACTCAACCACTGATGTTGATTATTATTTCTTCACAATATACACCCACAGGAGTATTTTGGCAACAAGGGCCTTTATTATGGATACATTTGCCCGTCTCTCCTAAAAGTATAATTGAATCTTATACCTCCATGGTGGCTAAACTTATTCTTCAAGGACTTAAGACTTCTACTAAAATATTTGGCATTCACCCTGCTACTATTATTACTCCCTATTCATCATCACAGATTGAATACTTATGCTTCAATGATAATGAATGGGCTATAGCTAAATGCTCTACATCTGCAAATTTTGATAATCATCTTCCTAAGTCCCCTATATTATCTTTTTGTATTAATCATCCTATTATATTTCCACAGGTAATAAAAAATCAACCTATTCCTAAGGCATTTAATGTATTTACAGATGGGTCCTCAAATGGTACTGCTACAGTAGTCACTAAAAAAGAAAATATGACTTACATAACTGCACACAAATCAGCTCAACTAGTGGAATTGGAAGCTGTGGTAAGAGCTCTGGAAAATTTTAGGGACCAGCCCATAAACATTTTTTCAGATAGCCACTATATTGTACAAGCCGTCCCAAAAATTAGAGTTAGCAGGACCAATAGCACCTCATACTCCAGCCTTTAAATTGTTTTATCAAATACAAAAAACTTTTGTGGGCAAGAAAAGAACCTCTATTCGTAGGCCATATTAGAGCACATACTAATTTTGCTGGTCCCCTCCATGAAGGTAATCAAAAGGCTGATGAACTTACAAAAACAGTATTTATACTTTCAGCGCTACAACAAGCTACTTTATTTCATTCCCAGTTTTCATGTCAACAGCACCACCTTGCAACGTAGGTTTAAAATCACAAAGGAGCAAGCCAGAACAATTGTAAAAGATTGTAAATCTTGTATGACACATTTGCCCAATCCTCATTTCGGAGTTAACCCTAGAGGATTAATGCCCAATCATTTGTGGCAGATGGATGTTACTCATGAGCCAAGTTTTGGAAAATTGCGATTTATTCATGTGACCATAGATACATGCTCAGGCATGATTTTTGCTTCCTACATTCTGGAGAAAAAGTTAAAGATGTTACATCTCATTGTTTGCAAGCTTTTGCTGCATTGGGCATCCCCAAAATGCTTAAAACAGATAATGGCCCCGCATATACGTCCTCATCTTTCAAACAGTTTTGCGCAAAATTCAATATATCCCATAAAACAGGCATCCCATACAATCCTCAGGGTCAGGGCATTATTGAAAGAGCAAACCGAACACTGAAAATTATGTTATTAAAACAAAAAGAAGGAAATTGGAAAAGTCCTAAGGACAGATTGGCAGTTGCCCTGTTTACCTTAAATTTTTTAACTTTAGACTCTAATGGTTATTCTGCTGGAGACAGACATTGGAATCCACACCAACAACATAAACCCTTGGTTTACTGGAAGGATGTTCTTTCAGGTACATGGAAGGGTCCAGATCCAGTATTAATTTGGGGAAGAGGATCTGTTTGTGTTTTTCCAAAAGACGAATCCTCTCCAATATGGATACCATCTAGATTAATAAAACAGGTACCACATCAAAATGATCAAGATGAAGTTATTGAAGAATCAAGATTAATAAAAAAGGTACAAAATCAAGAGGACCAAGATGAAGGTATAGAATGATTCCCTCAAAAGAGTCCTTCAAAATATTTCACAACTTAAGTGTCATTCCTCCCGGCCGGGACAAGGAGATCTCTCTTTAGTGTGCACACAATTGTATTTTTTTTTTTTCCTTTTATACATGTCTTTATGTCTGTACATTTGTCTACATTTCATGTTAATGTGACGTCACAAATATATGTTTGTATGTTTATTTGTCTGTCCAGTGTGACGTCACATAGAACAAAGCGCTTATGAAAAAGAAAATATATATATATATGGATCCAAATAACTTTAATTCATTATAGGTTAAGAGTATTCAATTTAGGTAAATAATTTTATAAATGAAGGTACTTTCAATTTTGATTTATAGGTGTCCCTGGGACTTCTCTTTAGCAAACAATATGACTAGTGCTATATAACCTGATATTTTGGTGTTTTGACTTAAGATTGTTTATTTGTTATTAACTTCATTTGTTTAATAGCTCATTAATTTCAATTATCTCAACAGGTAAAAGATTGCTCTGTATACAGAGACTCAAGGGTTCCAGCTAACAAATTATTTCTCTCAAGTTCCTTTACCTTTTCTTTAATCTATCTTTAATGCAGTAATTACCCTCAGTCTTTCTTTGTTTTGTTCTAAATATGACATTTTTCCAACTTATGTTTGTAGAAGCTCAACCAGCGATGTATGTGAACAAAAATCAACTTTAATTTTCTAATCTAATTATTCTATTTTGTAGTTTGACAACTCGCCTCTTGACTCAGTGCTGCAATAGCACTGCCTTTCCTTTAATAATTGATGCTTGAGTTTCTAGGTAGCGGGCCCTGAAGATTTGCCGGTGGCATTGTCTAAACATAAAAAAGACGTCTGCTGCTACAGCTGCAGGGATCGCAGCCGCCGCAAGCATCCCTGCTGCTCAAACATCAAACAACCTCACCAACAGTGTGGCCTCTGCTCTACATGCATGGGGCCTCCTACATCAACATGTTATATAACAAATGGACATTTTGATCTTTCATTGTTTGGGACTTTACGGGACAATGCCTTGCGGGTATTTGTCTAGAGAATTCAGTGTGTTACTTGATGGAACTTAGGGCAGCTGATTTGTTTAAACAATTTGATATGCTATGCAATTTGGCTCATCACCAAAAGGCTTGTCGCCTTAAAGCCGCAACATCTCCTCACAATTGGACGGCTGTTAGTCATCATATATAGTCGATCCTAAAGGGCTCCATTGGATGGCTGGTTAGCCAATGACGGGTAAGATCCCCAGAGGGGGACAACCTAAGACAGGCACAGTCACACGGGACAGTCTCATGTGGCCGACATATCAACCTAAGACAGGAGTCAAGGGCACAGCCTTGATTATCCGATGACGGGTAAGAATGTTGGTTGCACATAGACGTCCTAGAGCATTACCTCTTTTAAAACAAAAAGGGGGAAATGCAGGAGCCCTGTTTGGGGATTGACTTGAATTACGCTTGACTATGAGCCGTGGAGATTTGGCCTTTGTCGCCACCCGTAGTCTCACGGGATTGTTGCGGGATCTCGAGTGACTTGGCCGAAATTGCTGATCGGGTCAGCGCCATTTTAGGGTGTGTTTGGCGTGAGTTAGTTGTTGTTAGAACCAGAGAGAAAAGTTATCAGAATAAAAAGCTGTTTGTCTCCAGTTTGCTTCTGAAGTTCTTCCCGCGGCTCCGTTGCTCCAGGCGCTTCAGGCGGCTACATCCCCAGCCCTTTTTCTATAATCTATTATCTCTTTTTAGTTAAAATAGCCAAGTACCCACAAATACTTTTGGAACATTGTCTTCCTATATGACTGGCATTGTGGTGAGTTCTACAGGGGAAAAATGAAATACTAACCCAGTCTTCAAAGATCTACACACAAAAATTACCGATTCAAAAAATTCACCTAAACTCCCAAACCCCAAAATCAAGTTCACAAAAGAGAAATCTATTTGATTTATAGTTTTTAGAGACCAAGAATGTAATTTTCTTGCCCATCCACAGTATCTATAGTGCCAGTTCTCCTAGGAATAGGAATGACTGATCAGACAGACCCAGATTCCTATCTTACCGTTGCATAGTTTTCTGAGCTTCAGTTTTGCTCACTTGTAAACTGTGGTTAACAATACTTAATTACCGAGTTGAAAGAATTAGGTAATATTCCTAGAAGCAGAATTAGACAAATAGTTCAGATACTGGAGCAAGAGATCTGGGTTCAAATTTAAGCTCTGCTAATTACTAGCCATGGCCATGGGAGTTAACATTCTGTAAAATGGATACAGGTGGCTGTAAGGATTAAATGTGATAAAGCCCATGCACAATATTTACCACACAGCCCTTCCTCTTCCTACATTTCTGACTACAAGAAGGACTCCTACCAAGTTCTTTACCTAGTGCAGTAAGGAGTAATGGTTCCCTACCAAGTTTTTCACCTAGTGGTAAAGGAGTAATAAGGTAAACACCACACGCTCTAGAATTCATCCTTTCATTCAACAAAATTTGCTAAGCACTTATGTGTGCTGTAAATTTGGAACAGCCTTCAAAACTCAGTTTAAAATAATGCAAGGGTAAAATATAAAAGTGCACTTTTATGTCCAGTTCCCCAGCAACTCTCGCTCAGACTCCTGACTTTAGGCCCCCTCAAAGGAGGGACCTTGTTCCTCATCCTAGGCCCGGTGCCCTCAAGGTATTTACATCCCCTAGCACTGCGCTCCAGTAACCTGGCCAGGAAAACGCTGCCCCTTGCTGCAAGCCCCGCCCTTCAGACTCCGCCTCCAGGCACTGGCTCAGGTGCTAGGATTCTGCAGTAGCTGGTTCCCGCTCTTCGAGCCTAACACGGTACCTGCAAGCCACTCCTCTTGTTCCAGGTGAATATGGATCCTGGGTACCCGCTCAGAGCCAGAAGCAATTCGTGGATCATTCCCACGGCGAATCCTTAGATATGTCGCTCCCTCTTTTAGCGCCCCTCCAAGCGACCACTCTAGCGAGTTCTCCCCCTTCAACACACGCACTGGCTCCTGGCTTAGACTGTTAGGCCTGAACCCGCCCGGGCAACTGCAGCCGGAGGAGCTGACGGGAAGCCGGGAAAGGACCAGCGCACCGCGTCCCGGAAGTGTACCGAGATCGGCTGGGCGCACGCTAGCTCCAGTTCTGGCGCCTCTGAGATAGAGTTTTGGTAGCTGCCCTCGCGCATGCGCCCCCTGTGCCCCGAGTCGCCGGCTCGGACTTCCGGTTTGGGAGCTGGACTGGGCGATTGGGGAACCCGGGCTGGGCCCTTCCCGGAGTGGGTGAGGCTGGCTTAGGGGCAGAGATGCAAGTGGGTTTGGGGACAGCTCCAGCGGGAGACGCTGCCAGGGTGGGGCCGGAGGGTGCCCTCAGGGTGGCTTAGCCGGGTCAGAAACCTCTGGCTGGATTGCACTGCATCTCTGAGAGTGACCCGGCCTGAAGGAACCAAGACAAAGAGGCCGGAACCCCGCACCCTCCGCTTCTTGAGCGGAGCTCGGCGCGCTCGAACCCGTAGCACTCGGAGTCCCTGGCCAGCACCCGAGCTCGTTCTCAGGAGACTCATTTCTACTGCCCCTGGGACTTACTCTCTCCACCAATTATGTGTGACTCTCCCTAAGCCCGCCGGTCCTTGCTTCCGGCACTCAAAACCAACTTTAAAGCGCAAGGTTTCACGTCAGTAGCTCCCTTGCTGAGTGGTTACTTTTGCTGTGAAGGAAAACAAAGACCTGATATTCCGTACTTGATTTTTGCGTGGACTGGAAATTAATAGTTTGTAGCTCGAGGGGGCGGGGTGGACGCGGAGGGCCTCGGGAGGGATGGTGGAGGTACTAGGGGAGATCAGCCGTGACCCCTGGACAGAGGCTTTTTGTTGCCTTCCACAGGATGGTTACTTGTTTTTAGAGCCACTTGAGCCCCCATATGGTTCGAACTCACGGTACAACATTGATCTGGGGAGTTAAATGAGATCAGATTTGGAGGAAGTGGGAAAGGAGCAGACAGTACTAGTTTCTGCAGCCTCCTGGGGCTGCCTGTAAGTCGCCAAGAAGTGCAGTGTTTTTTTTTTTTTTTTTTTAATATTTATTTATTTTAGTTGTACACAATGCCTTTATTTTTATGTGGTGCTGAGGATTGAACCGGGCCGCGCACGTGCTAGGCAAGCGCTCTACCGATGAGCCACAACCCCAGCCCAAGAAGTGCAGCTTTTTAAAGGTCATTCTCCTTCTTGCTTATTGTTGACTTGCTGCCCTGAGGATGGTGCCACTTAGATGGCCACTTGGAGCGTGTAAGAAGCAGGCCAGCTCTGGCAAGACTGTAGACATGTGAATATATTCCTCTGATAGTGCCATCTCTCTCTACTCTAGGAAGAAACTCCTTTTACAGAGAGAGACTCATCTTCATTTAATTCTTCAAGGACATGGGAAGATAGGTGTAAACCCTGGAACTCTTGGCTCTTAATTGGAGGGAAGCTGCTTTCTGCTGTGAACGATGGCCAAACCCACTCTGAGAGGGAATGGCACTAACTCTGAAACCTTCCGACAACGCTTCAGGAAATTCCATTACCATGAGGTGGCTGGGCCTCGGGAGGCTTTTAGCCAACTCTGGGAACTTTGTTGTCAGTGGCTAAGGCCAGAAGTGCGTACCAAGGAACAGATTGTAGAATTGTTGGTACTAGAGCAGTTCCTGACTATCTTACCTGGGGAGATCCAGAATTGGGTACAGGAACAATGTCCAGAAAGTGGAGAGGAGGCAGTGACACTGGTGGAAGATTTAGAAAGAGAGCCTGGAAGACCTGGAAGACGTTCGGTGAGAAGGGAGGAGGAAATTCAGAATTGTGAGACTGGGAAGGGGCAAGGGTAGAGGGCCAATTTGAAGTACAGACAGGCCTAAAGAAGGGCACAGTCTCCCTTATACTTCTGGTCTGCAACAGGTAACTTTTTCAGATAATGCTTGCATGAAGATTTTACCTGGGTGTAACCTTACCTACCCTGTCACAATGAATTTTTCTTCATTTCATATTTTCTTACTTGATGGGGAAGAGAGAGGAACCCCCATCATGTTACTGGGTTTACTACTTTGATCTTCTCCTGGTGTTCCAGCTGCTCTAAGCAAATGGTAATGGAATAAGACCTTTACTATAACCTCCCTACCCCTTACAACTCTAGCCTTGACCTAGAAGGATGAACTCTTTTGGGGAATTAAATAGTCTCCTCTGGGAATGCCTCTCACAATGATCTTGCAGTGATAATTAATGGGGGTTGTTTCTAGGTCACAGTCTCTGTGAAGGGGCAGAAAGTGTGCTTGGAGAAGATGACACCCCTGAAATCATCACGAGAGTTCTTAAATGTTCAGCAGGAGTCAGTGGAACCCCAGCCCAGGGGTGTACCCAAGAAAGAGAGGGCAAGAAGTCCAGACCTGGAACCACAGGAACAGATGAACCCAAAGGAGAAGCTCAGACCTTTTCAAAGGCGTGGTGAGGAGTACATTCATATGGGAAGACAGAATGCCATTCTAAGTTGGGAAGTAGGGTTGGGGATAGTGAGTGGGAAAGGAATATCGGGAGAAAAAGTGGAAATTATAGAATATGTGGTTGTTGTGGATCCCCTGAAGACATGTAGTACATTGCAGGCAGCCTTCCAGTACGTTGTCTTCTTATATTTCTTCTTTTGATATGTCTCTTAAGAGAATGACTTTCTAGTTTTTATCAAGACTTGGAACTATTTTATTTGTTAGTAATGGTAATAGTAGATCACATTTTTCTAGATAAAAATGCTTTTCTATACTGGTAGGTGCATCTTTTAGTTGTTTTGCTTCACCAAATTAAACTATATTTGTGTTCTTAAGCTTTCCCCCATAATCTCTATTATCTAGACCTTAGCTTTTATTATTCTCTCCTTTGGAACTTTTAAGTTCTCTAAATATGGTAATTGTGGAGAACAAAATTATGTGTATTATTCCAGTGAGGGTGTGTTAGGTAGAGACTGAGTTAAGAATTTTACTGCAGAATTTTGCAATATCTTCCTTCAGTATAGCCCAAATCATAATTATGGGAAGATTTTTGTTCACCTTGTAACTCTCATATCTTCCCTCAGTGCTGTTGTATCTAGTCACTTATTCTCGGACTTGATTTGTAAAACTTGTTTTTCTTCTTTGTACTCTAGTGAACTCCGTTTTATATGTTTTTTCTTTGATCATTTCATTTAAAACTTGTTGAAGTTCTTTTGAATTCTGATCTTATCCTTCTGGAACAGTTTGATATTCATTCTGTTTAGTCATTCAGGTGAAATCCCCTAACCTCACACACAGACTTGCAGAGTTAATCAGTTCCTAAACACCTACCATGTGCTCAACATTTTGCAGGGTACTCTGCAATAAGAAAAGGTACCTATCCTTAAAGAGCTTACAATATGATTGAGAATACAACAGCAAACTATAAATATGTGCTGAACAGAACTATATTGAAACAACGCTTAACAACGACTTAACAGTGTAAGTACTGTGGGGGTTTGATAGAGTGGAAATGAGGCAGGGCTGTAGTGAAGGCCTCTTGAGGGCATTGGCAAGTATAGCTTCTTGAAGGATGGGTTGAATTTGGGTAGGAGGAAGGAAGTTAAAGGAAAGGTACCGAATGGTGAATAACAGTGTAGTTGTTATGGAGAGGAAAAAATAAACAGAAATGGACAGTGCATGCTAGGCACTAAGGTTAAGTGTTAAGGCTTAGCAGAATAGTGTATGTACTAAGAAAGCAAGAGCCTGAAGTTCAGGTGACTGCTGCAGTTATCCATGAGTGAGAGGATCCAGGGTCTGGCAAAGGAATGGAGAGAAAGGATGTACTAAGAGAAACATCTACAGAATTTGGTGACTGAGTATGAAGGAAACAGATGAGTTGAAGACAATCTCGTCTCCCCTCTCCCTTGAAGTCACTGTTTACTTCTCAAGCCTGAGTAAAGAACAGGAGACAGGGGCTGTAGTTGTGGCTCAGTAGTAGAGTGCTCACCTAGCATGTGCGGGGTGCTGGGTTTGATCCTCAGCACCACATAAAAATAAAGGTACTGTGTCCAACTAAAACAAAATATTTAAATAAAAATAGGAGAGAGGAGGTGACTATTCCCAGTAGTGCTACAACTTGTAAATAATGGTTCAGAAGGCTAGGGAGAATTATTAACTCTGAACATACAACAGAACCTTTTCCTCTCTTGTCACCCTACTCGGGAAAATAAAATACTTTTCATCTTTTGAGTTTTCCTGTATTTTCCCCATTCTTCAACTCACTGAACTTTCTGAAAACATTTCCCTAGATACTTCCTTTATAATCCCTTGGATTAAAAAAAAGCAGAACTGAATTCAGACATGTTTTGTATGGTCAGTCCAAACTGTGATACCCTTTGTTTGCTTCTCTGTAAGCAGGATTTCCATTTCCTAAATCCGGTGTGGTCTTCAGGTTGGAGCACGGAGAGCCATGGATCTCAGATCTGCGGGGCTCCAAAGAGAAAGACGTCCCAAGAGGCAGCCACACAGGTGATAGACAAGTACATGCTGATATGCTACCATCCAAGAGAGAGAGAAGCTGGGTGGAAAAGGATCACTGGGGCTTTGAGGATGAGAAGGTGGCAGGTATACACTGGGGCTATGAAGAGACCAGAACTCTCCTTGCAATTCTTAGCCAGACTGAATTTTATGAGGCTCTCCGAAACTGTCATCGAAACAGCCAAGTATACGAGGCTGTGGCTGAGAGGCTCCGGGAGTATGGTTTCCTCCGGACCCTGGAACAGTGTCGGACAAAGTTCAAAGGTCTTCAGAAGAGCTATAGGAAAGTCAAGAGTGGCTACCCACCTGAGACCTGCCCCTTCTTTGAAGAAATGGAGGCCCTGATGAGTGCTCAGGTCATTGCTTTGCCTAGTAATGGCCTGGAAGAGGCAGCCTCTCATTCTCGCCAGGTGAGTAGTGATGCTGAGACTGAGGAGCCAGGGCAGGAGGCCTGGCAGCATGAGGAGGGAGCAGAAACAGCTTTGGCTCAGGCTTCTGACAGTGATGAAATGGACCTGGAGGCCACCCCCCAGGACCCTGCCAACTCAACTGCACCTGTCCTGTTCCGAAGCCCAAGTGGTAAGAAGTTTTTCTTCTGGGGGGTTTGGGATTAGACTTGAGGAGCAGTGAGGCTGTATATGGAGTCTAGAAGATGTCACCGTCCAGCTTGGCCCCTTAAAGAAGAAACGAAGCCTTTTTTTCAATTCCATATATATTTCATTATCTTTTGTGGGAAAATCAGGGAGATAATAGTTAAGTGATAAATTGGTTTTTGAAAGAAATACACTCAGAAAATTCAAGAGTGTCTTGAAAAGGAATATCATTCCATTACACTATTAAAAATATTTTTCCTGATTATAAAATCATTGCAGGCTCATTGAAAAAATGTGGTATTTTATTATCTTCTTTATTCTTTTTCCATCGATATAAATATAGGTAAGTCATAAATGTGGCTCATGTGTTAAATGCGATTACTTTCATTATCTTTGTTCTTTTCATATTTTTCCCACTGCTTTTTCTCTTTCTTCCAACTCTTTCCTGTTCTCCTTTACTCACAGTGAGTGGAGAACAATAGAAGGAAAATAATGTCTAACTGGCTCTCAGGTGAGAGAAAGAGTATTTGAGCCCTCTTTCTGTCTACCTTGGGCACCATTCAGGGAGCAGAGACTATAATCATCCTAATGTACTTTCCTGAAAGTACTGCCCCAAGTGGGGGACCTGCAGCACTGGCATGTGTTCAGTCCAGGAGACAGTTTGCTCTTCCTTCCTTCCTCAATCTGGCTCCTGCCCATCCTATACCCCATGAATAGCATGCATGACTATAAGGTTGTTATTTTGTACCCTTCAAGTCTGTGCTATTGCTGGGCTTGCTTCATTGAAATTATGGCAAATGAAGAAAGGCCATGATAGGGATTTGACAGCAGTATGATTCTAAAAGAGGCAGTTCCTTAGGTTTTTAAGTCATTCTGTGGGAAAATGAATTCATAAGGAAATAGGACTGGTGGAAAATGAATGATCAGAGAACTCAGAGATGACACATTGTAGATGAAACAACTAATTGTGGGTCTTCTTCCTCTAACCAGTGGTGTTCTAGTTTTCAGAATTCCAAAACAACCACTAGAAGGATGGGGAAATGGATTCTATACACTTGCTTTAGTGTACATAATAATTGTTTCAGTGATCAGGTGGAAAGGTCTTTTTTTTTAATAGCTAAATAGAATTTACAACTAAAGTTTGCTGAACTTGCTAAAGGATATGCAGAAGCAAAATATTGTGTAATTGATTCATATAGATTCTGAAAACATGAAGTATTTTTGTTTTTATCTAGGAGTGATCTTAGGTGATTTTTGTTTTCCTTTTTGGTGCTAGAATTGAACATGGGGCTTCATGCATGATAAGCATGTGCTGTACAACTGAACTACACCTACAGCCTAAGTCATTTTTCTTGATGAAGTGGATAGGACTGAGGCATTACAGCTCTAAAGGTCTGGTTTAAGTAGTGCTGAAATTTCTCTTCTGGTGGCAGGTGTACACTGGGGCTATGAAGAGACCAAGACTTACCTCGCAATTCTTAGTGAGACTCAGTTTTATGAAGCCCTCCGTAACTGTCACCGCAACAGCCAGTTATATGGAGCAGTGGCTGAGAGATTATGGGAATATGGTTTCCTCAGGACCCCAGAGCAGTGTCGGACGAAGTTTAAAAGCCTACAAACTAGCTATCGGAAAGTCAAGAATGGCCAACCACCAGAGACCTGTGCATTTTTTGAAGAGATGGATGCTTTGGTGAGTGCCCAGGTTGCTGTTCCATCTAGTGATGGCCAAGAAGAAGAGAGAGCTTCTTGCCCCATCCAGGGAGACAGTGAGGAAGAAGCTGAGAAGCAAGCTGAAGATGCAGAAGAGGCCATAGAAGAAGATTCTGATGATGATGAAGAGGATACTGAGATACCCCCAGGGGCTGTCATGAACCGTGCTCCAGTCTTATTCCAGAGCCCCAGTGGTAAGATTTTTTTCACTTCTTATGGTAAAAAACATAAAAGAGAAGCAGTGGGATTTAGGGAAAAAATCATCAGATTGAGGACTGGCCTCTCTACCCAGCTTTCATGTATTTTTCTCTACCTTTATCACTTCCCCCTTGTTTCCTATTAGCTTTGTGAACTCAGGTTAAGTTATTCATGTGATTTGTCTTTTCACATTCTGAGATAGTGATAAACTGTAAATTTGCTGTCATTTATGTGTGTGCTGCTGGAATTTTATCCTGTTTACCTGTCAGGGAATTGGATAACTTTTTCATGTCATGTACCCATAATAGGATGAAATTAAAAGTTGGCTCTCATGCATGTTTTTCTTCTAGTTTCAGCAAGTACACTAGCTGTAAGTCTGTGTTCTTCACATGTGAAAACTTGACAACCCGTTTCTTTAGATAACTTTTGCAGAAATCAGAGATTTCTATGGAAACTGAATCTTAGGTGCTGTATAAGAAAAAAAATATGGCTTCCTTCCTTGTGGGAAGAAGAGTTGTGATTTTAGAGTCATATATGTATGTGAATCCAGGCTATGTTGTTTATTAGCTGATTGACTTAGAACAAGTTACTTAAGCCCCAATGTAGCTTATAGATTAAGACCTTGGGCTGAGGTAGCTTCATGGTCAAACATTTGGCTAACGTGTAAGGTCCTGGGTTCAGTCTCCAGCACTGCATAACAAAAACAAAAACACATCATAGGGTTGATATAAATGAGATACTGTGAAGCACTTATCACAATACCTGGGCACATAGTAGGTATTCAAGAAATAATGGTTTTCACTTCCATACTATTATTTTTTGGGGGGTGGGTACCAAGGATTGAACTCAGGGGCACTTGACCACTGAGCCACATCCCCAGCCCTATTTTGTATTTAATTTAGAGACAGGGTTTCACTGAGTTGCTTAGAGCTTCACTTTTGCTGAGGCTGGCTTTGAACCTGTGATCCTCCTGCCTCAGCCTCCCAGCTGCTGGGGTTATAGGCATGTGCCATGGCTACTTCCATAGTCTTTTTTTGGGGTGCCAGGGATTGAACTCAGGGGCACTTGGCTATTGAGCCACATCCCCAGCTCTATTTTTGTCTTTTATTGAGAGACAGGGTCTCACTGAGTTGCTTAGCACCTTGCTTTTGCTGAGGCTGGCTTTCATCTCACAATCCTCCTGTCTTAGCCTCCCGAGCCACTGGGATTACAGGTTTCATAGTCTTTTGATCAACATTATTTAAGGATGTCCCATGGAGCCTCAATTCCATGGGATATTTATTAGTGTATTCTACTAAAAAATGACTTTTAGATTTGAAAAAATACTAAGTAGCCCTATTGGAGTCTCACAATACACTCACATATTTGAAATTCTGAGATTTTGGCTAATCTAGTGAATTTCTACTTCATGGAGCATCTCATAAGACTAGACTTGTGGATAGGTACTACATTAAGTGGTACATACACAGACTGACATTTAGCATTATTGCTCTTAGATTTAGTCTTGGGAATTTGGGACCCAATGTTTACCTAAAACATCTGAATATGTACAAATTTTCAGAGCCTAGGCCCAAAGAAGCCTGGCATGTTGTACTTAGAATAGTAAAATATTGCCTTAGCAGAATGCTTAGGTATTAGGGTAGATGTTTTTGGAAATTTATCTGTCTACCTATCTATCTATTTATCTATTAATTTATTTAAGCAAAGAAAATGTTCTAGACATATCCTAGTAAAGTTTTTCTTTCAGAAGTCCTTTTTTTAAAAAAAAAAAAAATATTTTTTTTTACTTGTATATGGACACAATGTCTTTAGTTTATTTATTTTTATGTGGAGTTGAGGATTGAACCCAGTACCTCATGCATGCCAGGCAAGCACTCTACCACTGAGCTACACCTCCAGTCCCAGAAGTCCTTTTCTTTGAAAGATACTAAATATTTTTCTACTGTTTTTATTTCCACCATATATTGGAATTTGAAGCTGGGGGGGAGGGGATTTATGAGAATTCTTTCTGAATATAGAAGTTTCGTAAAAAGTTTTCCTGGACCTTTTCTTCCAATCTTTTTAGTCATTGGCAAAGAACATGAATAAGAAGACCATGATAGACCTGAGATGTAGCAAAAATACAGCATTAGAAAGTATCTTTCCTGTATACACATAGTTGATAGTTTTCTCTGAAACTTTCTTTTACTGAGAGGACTTTTAAAAGATCCTGGCTATTCAAGAAGTGTTAAAGAATATATTAGCCAACTCCTATGTGGATTATGCAGCTGAGAAGCATGTGATAGTTTACAAAGTAAAGAAGTAAAACATTGGAATTTTAATGCTATTAATAATTTGGGATCAAGAGTTCTCTAATTTTTTATATTTTTTCATCTAGTGTAATATTTGTTTTTCTCAGGTTTGCTTTCCCTGGCACATATAATTAAAGAAATGGATAACTTTTTAAATTCTATTCTTACACCAGGTTTTGAGGCTGGATTTGAGAATGAAGAGAATTCAAAACGGGATATTTCTGAGGAAGTACAACTGCACAGGACATTACTTGCAAGGTCTGAAAGGAGAATTCCCCGTCATCTTAAACAAGGTAAAGACAGTGAGAGTGAATGTAGATCAGGAAGACAGTGGGAAAAGACCTTAGAGGATAAGAGAGGAAAACTGACATTCTCAGAGAAGAGTTCAGATAAAGTCATAAGTCATCAAAGACCTTGCTTGGGAGAGAAACCTTATAAATATCTCAGATATGGCAAAAGCTTTGGCCCAAACTCCCATCTCACACATCAGATATCCTCCCAGGTAGAAAATCCATATAAATGTGCTGATTGTGGGGAAAAGCTTCAGTCGGAGTGCCCGCCTCATTAGACACCGGAGAATCCACACTGGAGAGAAACCTTATAAGTGTCTTGACTGTGGGAAAAGTTTCCGTGACAGTTCAAATTTCATCACCCATAGGAGAATCCACACAGGAGAGAAGCCATATCAATGTGGTGAGTGTGGAAAACGCTTCAATCAGAGCTCAAGCCTTATAATTCACCAGAGAACTCACACAGGAGAAAAGCCCTATCAATGTGAAGAGTGTGGGAAAAGCTTCAATAACAGTTCTCATTTCAGTGCACATCGGAGGATACACACAGGAGAGAGACCCCATGTGTGTCCTGACTGTGGAAAGAGTTTTAGTAAGAGTTCTGACTTACGTGCACATCACAGAACCCACACAGGAGAGAAACCCTATGGATGTCATGACTGTGGCAAGTGCTTCAGTAAAAGTTCTGCCCTTAATAAACACAGAGAAATCCATACACGAGAAAAGCTTTTGTCACAGTCAGCACCTAAGTAGCCTCTAAGGATAAATAAAGGAAAGAGCCTCAGTACCTTTATCGTTTGGAAAGTTCCAATAGCAAGATCATCCATCTCCTATTCTGTGCCCAACTGGCTAGGAAGTAGTCCTTAGGGTTTATATCATTGTTCGTTCCTTAAGCTTCTTCTACATCTACAGCCAAATTCCCAATGCAATCATTTTAAGAATGAAAGGAAGATTTCAGTCCTTCACCTTGCCTGTATCTTTTCCTCTAGGTGCCTATGTTGTTCCCTTAATAGAGAACACATGGTAGTAGATCTTAGGAATTTGATATGCATCCTTTTTTGACTCATCCTGTCATTCAGCTGCATTTCAGTTGGAAAAATCCATCACAGCAGCATCAGAGAGAAGTCATGAGACTACTCATTAATTGAGTCTAGCTGTTCTATATAGAGAATGAAAATGCTAAAAAGAATCCTGCTTGCTTAAGCCTGTGCTTAGAATGACCTATTTGTCAGGCATATTCTTCATACTGGAGAACTGAATGTCCATCTTGGTTCTGTCCTGTGAATCTTCTTGTCAAAAGCCAGGTATTCTGACTTGGGGAAACAATGCAAACCTTTTATAAGTACCGGTTATTGAACCCAGGGGCACTTAGCCACTGAGCCACATTCCCAGCCCTTTTTAATTTTGAGACAGGGTCTCGCTAAGTTGCTTAGGGCCTCACAACATTGCTAAGGCTGGTCTTGAATTTATGATCCTCCTCGCTGCTGTAATTATTGATAAGGAAACAGCTGGCTGGCACTGGGAGAGAATGAAGAACTTTCAGGGACTAAGTTGCTTTGGGAGACAAAGGTCAGAAACCAAACTTAGTTTCTTCAAGTCCCTGTAGGGTTAGAATAGAATAATGATACACTTGTGGCATCCATTTTGAATTTTTTTCTGTCCCATCATGTGAATTTCACCTGTCCCTAGTAGTCTAGAAGCCCAAAGAACAAGCCATCTGAATGTGGTGATAGGAAAAACAATTAAAGCAGCCAAGGAATTATCCATTTTCCCTTCACTTCAAACACCTAGTATAGTGTTATGCTCCCTATGGGTGCTCGCTACAAACCTGGAACAATTAGAAGGTACTGCTGTGGTCCCACGTACCACTTTGTTTCAACTACCCTTTATCCTCATGGCAGGGAAGATGGGAACACCTGTGATCAGTGGAGCTACCAATCTATCATGCATACACACATTCAGCTGTATACAATTAAAAGCAGCTCTTCAAACAAGTATAATTACTAATCTTTATAACCAAATAGTTTTGCATTAATTGTCCTTATATTCACAGTAGTATGAATAAGCCCTGTAAGGCACAAGTTAAACAGACCTTATCCTTATCTTCACAACTGAAAACAGATAACACTCACATGGACAAGTAAGTGTATAATTGCTGCAGTCAGAGAAATCTAGAAAGCTAGGTAGTAAAACTGCATAAATGTTAAGGTCCAATGCATTAGCGTTTGCTATAAGAAAAGTCTGGGAGGTATTTTTCTTCAGAAAGCAGGAAGTATTCAAAGGAGGGGAGGATACTGGGTAAATTAGGGTGGTATGAACAGTGGGAAAATGGTGGAACAAAGTGAAAGGACAGAACATAAATAAGGTTAGATAAAGTTTGGAGCAGCAAAAACTTTACAGATAGTATGACATGGCTCTGCAATAGGCAGAGAATCATCCTGGCTGAAACATGGAGTGCAGCAAACCAAACCAGATACTCTGCTGTAATTTTTTTTTTTTTTTTTTTTTTTTTTTTGTACCAGTTATTGAACCCAAGGGCACTTAGCCACTGAGCCATATTCCCAGCCCTTTTTTATTTTGGGACAGGGCCTCACCACATTGCTGAGGCTGATCTTGAATTTATGATCTTCCTGCCTCAGCCTCCCAAGTTGCTGGGATTATAGGCATGTGTCACCATGCCTGGCTGCTGTAATTACTGATAAGGAAACAGCTGGCTGGCACTGAGGGAGAATGAACAACTTTCAGTGACTAAGTTGCTTTGGGAGACAAAGGTCAGAAATCAGTATCTGCTGAAGAGGAAAGATGACACTGGCCAGATGACCAAGACCTGGGGTAAATAACTAGTTCACATTCATATTTAAGTGGAACCCTTTGGATTGAGATCTGGGAGAGCAGTAGGGAGACAGAATATTTAACTCATACCTTAAGTTTATAATTAGAGCTCTAGTGTTGAAGAATCCTAGTAACAAAGAACAGCCTACAATCATTGCCAACTAAAACAGAAAGGAACAAGAAACACCAGTCTAAAGATGTGCTTCACAATCTGAGATGGTTTAAGAAGTGTGCTATAATGTCAAGAAAAGAAATTTTTCTTTAGTATGTGTGTAATCTTGTGAAAAAAGCATTGGTTTGGGTATCAATGGATACAAATTCTGATTCCAGATGTCTTGTGTGTAAGTTAACTGTTCCCCTTTCTGTAAAGCAGAATAATGTTTACACCTGATCTGCCTCTCAGGGATACCATGTCAATAAAAATTATGTCCACAGAGTGCCTGTTATATATGTAAATTATTATGATCAAATTGATCATGGTAGGAAAAGATAAATTTCTCCGTTTATACCAGAAGTATGCCTGTCTATATGTTCTAGGCAGAAGGAAAAATTACAATGTAGTAAAAAAAGAATTTAGAACAAAAATACTTTCTTGTTATCTGAATCCATATCCACAATCCATTAGAACCCATCCTAGGCATAGAGAATGAGTCTTATATGAAAATACCCAGGACCAACCTTCCAGTCTTCAAGAGAATGTACAAGAAAAATAGGGCACGAGCATGCTCTCTCACCAGGTGAATACCTAATTCATATGAAACTAGCTCACAAAACATTAAATGCCACCCAATCTGTCATCCCTGAGGATGGAAAGAAGCAAGAAATAATTGTCTTCAAACATTCTGAGAAACTAAAGACTAAAGCTACTATTCAGGGAGTAAGAAGACCTAGGCACCTCTAACTTTTTAATATCCATAAAGCCTTTGCAGGACCAGAAGACATGTGCAGAAAGGAAGCAAAAAATACATGTACTAGTGGTTGTCATTTTAAAAAATATTTATTTATTTGTTTTAGTTGTACACAATGCCTTTTATTTTTACTTGGTACTGAGGGTCAAACCCGGGCTGCGCATGTGTGAGACAAGCGCTCTACCTCTGAGCCACAACCCCAACCCATTGTCATTTATTTTTATCAGGTGTTTCCTTAGTGTTGCTACTTCTTTTTCATATTTTCCACATACTGTCATTCTTTCTTTGATTGCTTGTCCTCTATGGCCAATGCCATAGAATTTAACATTTACATGTATTCCCTGTGTTGTTGCCATTTCTCACTTATTGTAATACAAGTTAGAAGCTGTCTTGTCAACTTTGTGTAACACTGTTTTTATGGTGACCAGGTAGGGAAGGGAGATGAGGTAAGAATGTCAAAGATGAATCAGTGCTTTCATTATTCAATTCAAAATCTAAAATGAAAACTTTATTCAAATAGCTGTGTAATGACATGGATGTCTCAAAGTCTTGGCATATAAAATGTTATGGAGTATTTTCTGAACCATGGTGCTAAAAATAATATATGATTTATTTTACATATGATACATACAAAATAAATTTATTACCTTGTTTATTATAATGTATAATAAATTTTGGAAGCTTAAATTCCACCTTTTCTACTCCATGGTGGCATGGAGTTCTTTCAGAAACAAAACTTTCAAACAACTGGAAGTTAGGTTAAACATTAGAAATAGAATCCCAATGTGTTTTAGAGTTCAAAAGGGTCTGGCCAGAAGAGCTCTGCTGTGATCAAAATATGACAGGGTAGAACATTTAACACACATATATGTATGTACATATGCATAGATTCCCAGGGGTATTTGGTTAAACCTGTATAAGCCAATAGATAAATTAGGGAAGTAATTTTAAAGTCTTCCACAAATAGTGAAGTCATCAAATTATTTAAGTAGAATTTACTTTAAAAACATTTTGTTGATATCTTCCTTAAACACAGAAGCTAAAGGACATTCATCTCATTCTACACAGTGAAGTATATATTCCAGTAACTTTATGCTCAGTGTCACCAAGCACCTGAATATTTCTTTGGCCTCACAAATCTCTGCTTGCCCAAAGTTGGCATTTCAGAATTTTTAAGACAAGAAGGCAACATTTGAAGAGATAAGAATGAAGTTCTAATAAGCTTAGTGGTCTTGATGTAGAACTAGTATAGGCAAAATTAAGATGAGTACAACTCTTGACCTCTGTGTTCATTTGCTGTATTGATAAGACACAAGCTATATATGCTCTTAGCAACAGAGAGAGCAGAAGTAGCAGCTACAATGGCGACCAGGTAAGCATGGGATGGGATTCAAAGATGAAAGGGGATATATGCACAGGATTATCTACTATTAGTAAAAGGTAGACATGTTTTTCAAAATGCCAAATCACTGAAAGAGTCCAGAAAATAAGTATTCCAAGGGCCTTTTCCAATCTGTATACAATTTTTGTTTGTAACTTTTTTTTATCTTGATATAATTTCAATTTTACAGGAAGAGTTCCAAAAATACAAGGAATTCCTATATATCTAGAGGGACCAGTTATATATTTCCCATTTGCTTTCATTTTGATTTATATGTATGTGTACACACACACACACACCTATATATATGTTTTTTAAAAACCACTTGAGTTAGAATAAGTGCCCTTTTCTACTAAATACTCTATATCATGTGTTTCTTAAGAACAAAGACATTCTCTTAAACCTCAATAAAGTTATCAAAGTCAGGAAATATAAAATTGACATAACACTATCTAGTCAAATTTCTTTAACCATTCCACTAATTCCCCTTATAGTAATTTTTTTTCCTTGTCCTGGATCATGTTTTATATTTGTCTTTTCCACTCCCTCCCTCCCTGGCCTTTTGTGGGATGGAGCCCAGAGCCATCCTGGAGTGCATGCTAGACACTCTACTGCTGAGCCATATGCTCAGTCCTTTACTCTTCTTTAATCTTAACTTACCCTTTGTTTTCCTTTAGCTTCACATTTTTTTTTTAAAGAATATTAGACTTTTTAGAATGATCCTCACAGTTTAGTTTTGTCTGATGTTTCCTCATGATTAAATTGAGAGTGAGCATTTTGAGGATTAATACAATAAAAGGGATGTTGTGTCTCTCAGTGTATCAGGAGGCACATGATGTTAAGTTTGTCCCAATATTGGTGATGTTGATTTTGTTCTTTGGCTCTGGTATGTTTACGAGGATTCTACTATTTTCCTCTTTGTAATTAATATGTGGATAGTAATTTTTAGACAATGTAAAGATCTTTTTCCTCAAACTTTCACCCACCAGTTTAGCATCCATTAGTTTTCTAACTCTATCCTTTTAAAAATACATATATTAGTTTACTGTAAGGAAAAGTGTTCCTTTTTCCCCACTTATTTTTATTAGTATGAACCCATGGATTCTTACTTTAATGAGTTAAAAACCTATCACTGTCATTTATTTTGATGTTCAAATTATCCGAGATTTGGCTTGTAAGAACCTCTTTAGATTTGCTCTTGTGTTCTATTGTCCCTTGTACACTTCTTTTTTTTTTTTTTTTTTTTTTTTTGGTACTAGGGATTGAATTCAGGGGCACTTGACCACTGGGCCACATCCCCAGACCTTTTTTGTATTTTATTAGAGGCGGGTCTCACTGAGTTGCTAAGTGCCTCGCCATTGCTGAGGCTGGCTTTGAACCCTTGATCCTCCTGCCTCAGCCTCCCAAGTGCTGGGATTACAGGCGTGCATCACCGTGCCGGCTCACTTCCTATTTTTTGATGCAAGGCTCATTTGTATACTTTCTACTGCAGCCTTTGTATCAGCCTTTAATTTTTATATATTGATCTCATATCCTGTGAGACCTTGCTGATTCCTTTTTTAGTTCTACTTGTTCTTGGTAGATTCCTTAGGATTTTCTATGTAAATAATCATGTTATCTGAATAGAGATACCTTTCCTTTTTCTGTTCTAATCTTCCCTCTTTTTACTTCTTTTTCTTTCCTATTGCACTGGCTAGGAACTCTACTTCAGAGCTGAACAGCAGTGATTGGAGCATATGTCTTTTACTTGCTCACAATTTTTAGAGGAAAACATTCAATACTTCACTATTAAAAAAAATTTGGGGGGGGGGGTACTGGGGATTGAACTCAGGGGCACTCGACCACTGGGCCACATCCCCAGCCCTTTTTTGTATTTTATTAGAGATAGGGTCTCACTGAGTTCTTAAGTGCCTCGCCATTGCTGAGTCTGGCTTTGAACTGGCGATCGTCCTGCCTCAGCCTCCCAAGTGCTGGATTATAGGCGTGAGCCACTGCACCCGGCTTCACTATTAAATTTGATGTTAGGAGATGGGGTTGTGGCTCAGTGGTAGAGCGCTTGCCTAGCATGTGTGAGGCCCTGGGTTCGATCCTCAGCACCACATAAAAATAAATAAATAAAATAAAGATATTGTGTCCAACTACAACTAGAAAATAAATATTAAAAAAAATTGATGTTAGCACAGATTCTCACAAATTCTTTTTGTCAGCCAACCCATGTATTTTAAATTTTGAAATTCCACACAGGAAAACTTATGCTGTCCTCATGCTCCTACACCCAGTTAAGGCTAGCATGACTTTTATATTTTGAAAATGACTTTACAACAAAGTTAATTAAAATCATTTGTCCCACTAGTTTTCATAAGGTTAAGGTTAGGGTTAGGGTTAGGTAATATATAAATAAGTAAAAACATGGACTATAAAATTGTTTATACCATTTTCACTGTATATATTATGTATACTTTCATGTCATTAAATTTTGTTCTATAATATTTTAAAGGCTGTAAAACATCCACATTTTGAGGATAAAATTTTTTTAACTGAAATATCTGAGTGGGTGGGGGGTAAAGATAAAGCTATATAGGGTTACAAACACATCTAAGAACTTCAAAAACCTAAGTGCTTCCCTCTACCCCTATTCTCTAAAAGAAAGACAAATAGAAAGCTTCTTTAAAACCTTTACTAATTGAAATTAAGGATGTCATCAGCCTTTCTTTTCTCATACCAAGGAAAATATACATTCTAACAAGCAAAGCAATTCAAGCATACTTTGTTATCTAATAAATTATTTTGCCATTCAGAATTGATCTTAGTTGTCCCTTGTCTTCAGCTAAAGGAGTCATGAGATGTGAGTATATGTAAGTCTGTGTGGTCCATTGTGTAGGGGAGGGGTCATAGGAGACCCAAGAATTCTAGTAACTGCAACATTACCGCTACTAAAAAGAATATTTGAACTGAGGAAAATGTTGAGTCCTGGGGTGGAAATCCTGGCAGCTTCCACAAAGAAAAAGCTCAAGTACAGAAACATTTAAAAATAGAAGCTGCAGCAGTTTCCTTCTCACTCCTCAGTCAGCTATTCTCTCCTAAATTGGAGCAAAGATTTCAATCCCTCTCAAGTATTGACAAGGATGATCATGAGGAGGGCAAAGCTGGATTTCAGCAGCTAGCTTTGTCACTAGGATCCCCAAAGTAGATGAACCTTGACTATTGGGCATTCACACAAATCTATGGTGTCTGGTGTGGCCTGGTATCAACAGTCTTGAGGGATAATACTTAAAAAAGAGTTAAACAAATGAGGGGAGTCTAATTAATGTAAACACAACACAGAGCTACTGTCAAAAGCTTGATGCTTTAAAGGTATTGGTGATCATGTTTCCCCTTTCTCCTTACCTTAGACTAGTAATTCCAAAACTTTTCCTAAAGAGAAATTAGCATGGAAGTAGCATGGAGGTAAGCCATGTAAGACCTTAAGGCCAGCTGAAAGCAGAGTTTTGAGATGACACTTGATTCTCTGCTTCTGCTGGCAGGTAAGATTAGAGTTCCCCTGCTTCTGCTGGTGGGTGGGGCTCTGTGTAAGGATGCAGGCTTCTGCAGCCAAGAAGTGTTGAGATAGTAGTGAATGATGGGCCATGCCTTCCAGTGTTGCCGCAGACCCCAGCGGCTCACCACCAATTTCTTCTTGTTTCTGGATTCTTGTCTCATAAATTTGAAGAATGAAATCCACAGACCAAGATGAGCAAGTGTAAGAAAAGGATTTACTGAAGAACAGAAACAGGAACTGAACATTTGCAGTGCAAGAGGGCACCGGATAGCAGGTTTTCTCCATCTGAGTGTGCTTATCTAGGGGTTTATATAGCACTTGGTTCAAGGTAATTGGTCCAAACTTATGCAAATTATGCTAATTAAGATTTGGAAAAGTACTAACATTGTTGGTTAGCCTAGAATTCCATTCAGGTTTGCCTTGCTTCCATTTTCTCCCACTTCTTGGGAAGCAGGAGGTTGAAGTCAGTGAATTGCACATACTCAGTAGGGGCAGGGGTCCCTATGAAGCCCCATGGTGCCCAGTGGAGCAGTTGTGTGCACTCTTTGGGGCTGAGCTGTGGTGGGATGACAGGTCTGTGTGTCTTGGCTTGCCTGTGGCATTGGTCAGGCCCTTTGCACCTCAGGCCCAGGCTGGCATGGTAGTCTCTGCACAGCCATGGCCCATGCTTGCTGCCTACACTCCATTCAAACTGGGCTGCAGCTCTGCCACTCCATTCCTCTCCTGCTGCTTTTTGGCAGGGACCAATGGCTGGCTGTATGGCTTGGCAGCCAAGGAGCCATATCACTACCAGTCAGTTTAAGACCTATTTACTGAGTACCTGCCATGTATAAGGTCCTGGTGATAGAGCCCATGAATTTGTTATGCTTTGAAGGAAGTGGTAGACAATTTACTTAGTGGGACATACAAGAAAGATCTCATTTGCAACATATACAAAAGTAGTTCACCTTAGGCTGGGGATGTGGCTCAGTGGTAGAGGATTGCCTGGCATGTGTGAAACGCTGGGTTTGATCCCCAGAACCTCAAAAAACAAAACAAAACAAACAAAAAAAACTAGTTCATCTTATTATAGCTCAAAAGTGTAACACTTTGGGCTTTCAGATTATTCCACTTCTTTCTCAGTTCAGATCTCGTGCTGTCAGAAGCAAAGATGTAGCTTATGGATTCATAAGACAGATCCCATACCTGAGACTGGGTCAAATTAAATGTTTCAGCAGCCAGTTGGTACTCTTGAGAAAGGTATGTTGCAAAAACACCCTTATCATCAGTCTGTCAATATAAATAAGAATGTTTCAAAATAAGTAAGGAAAATACTTTTTTAAAAATAACTTTTCTTTATATTTTCCTATTTACCATGCTTCTTTCAACAGTCTAACAAGGAGCCTATAAATGTATCTAATGTATATCTGTAACTAAAGAATCTTATATATACTGGAACAGTGTTTCAACCTTGACTGCATATTAAAATCACCTTGCGAGCTTTTAAAAACATCCATGACTAGGACTTACCACAGAATCATGGGATGGTGCTAGGGATCAGTATTTTTTATTTTTTTTTAAATTTTTTTATTTTTGGTACCGGGGATTGAACCCAGGGGCACTCGACCACTGGGCCACATCCCCAGCCCTTTTTTTGTATTTTATTAGAGACAGGGTCTCACTGAGTTGCTAAATGCCTCACCATTGCTGAGGCTGGCTTTGAACTCGCGATCCTCCTGCCTCAGCCTCCCAAGTGCTGGGATTACAGGCATGCGCCACCACGCCTGGCTTAGGGATCAGTATTTTTTTAAAAAATTCCCCCAGGGGCTGGGATTGTGGCTCAGCGGTAGAGCGCTTGCCTAGCACGTGCGCGGCCCAGGTTCGATCCTCAGCACCACGTAAAAATAAACGCATTGTGTACAACTAAAGCAAATAAATAAATATTTAAAAAAAAAATTTCCCCCAGATATTGTCCAGGACTCCTTCCTATAGACTCCAAACCAGAGTCACTCTGGCCCATTGCAGTCTCTCAAGGACCAATCCCCTCTTAACTCCTTTACTCAGGTGTGTCATTCCCCTCAGGCACTTAAAGCAGCCTACACACACACACACACACACACACACACACACACACACACGAAGAGCAAAATACTTCATATAAAAAACACCTTACACAGATCACAGAAGGATGAGCAATGCTGTACCAAAATCCAAAGTGATGCTGGTCATAAGATGGAACTGTCTGACTTTTGATGTTTGAAGTCAAACAGAGTTCTAGATGGAAGGGGGAAAAAAAAATCTCATTAAAAGCAGGTAAGTGAACTCATTCAGCATTCACCAGTGGACTCAAGAGAAATCTTTACAAACCATGCTGGTTTGCAGCAGTTTCATTATTCTTCAAAACTGACCTTTCCTTTTGTGTGATATAAAAATTTATAAAAATTTATAGTTCAATTAATGCAGTTGTACAAGAAGTATGTGCTACACGTATGGCAGCAACTGAACCAGGCAAGGAGTTAATACTCTTTTCACAGCCACGTGATTCCCTTTCTTTACCAAAATGGAGATGAAAGAGGAATGTTATAAGCCAGTCATGATGAACAAAGCAGAAAATTATGACAGTGGAGCAGGAGGGTTTTTGAAGGACTATTATAATTCCTCCTGGTCTTAGATAGTGGAGACCAAAACGAAGGTAAGGAAACCTTTTTTAGCACTGCGTGAGAGTTACAGCACTATAAAGAGGCAAGAGTGGGCCACAGACTTTTCCCATGGCTTCTAAGAAAACTCCTGAACACTCTTACCCAGACCGTCCATTCACTGTCTGCTGCTTCTAAGTAAGTTCACCCAGACCATCCATTCACTGTCTGCTGCTTCTAAGTAAGTTCATCTTAAGAATTACTTGTAGCCGGGTGCAGTGGCACACGCCTGTAATCCCAGCACTTGGGAGGCTGAGGCAGGAGGATCGCGAGTTCAAAGCCAGCCTCAGCCATGGCGAGGCACTTAGCAACTCAGTGAGACCCTGTCTCTAATAAAAATACAAAAAAGGGCTGGAGATGTGGCCCAGTGGTCGAGTGCCCCTGAGTTCAATCCCCGGTACCAAAAAAAAAAAAAAAAAAAAAAAAGAATTACTTGTGCTATTAACAAATTCCTACCTTGAAACACTGTACTTGGCTCCTCAGCCAGAGTAAAACACTTCACTGACTTGACTGCTGGCATCTGCAAACTTGGATAAAGAAACCTCAGATCCGGGCGCGGTGGCGCACACCTGTAATCCCAGTACTTGGGAGGCTGAGGCAGGAGGATCGCGAGTTCAAAGCCAGCCTCAGCCATGGCGAGGCACTTAGCAACTCAGTGAGACCCTGTCTCTAATAAAATACAAAAAAGGGCTGGGGATGTGGCCCAGTGGTCGAGTGCCCCTGAGTTTAATCCCCGGTACCAAAAAAAAAAAAAAAGAAAGAAAACCTCAGTACAGGTCCACTGAGTCCAGGTGATGCTCCCTCACTTAGCTGGGAGCAAGGCTGGGCCACCACACCAAATAAGATCATTATGAAAGAAGTTTCCATTCTCTCTACTTTTGTGGATATTTAAAAGTCTTAGTAAAAAGAAAAAAAAAACTCACTATGAATTGCTAAAAACTCTAAATAGTTTAAAAGTATACATCAAAGGGTTTTTGTAAACTGATGGATTTGTAAATTTAGCAAATTGATATTCAGTACAATGATTTGTAGGTGTTCACTTCTTGTCTTCTTCAGAAAGACCTTCCCTTACCACCAAGAAAGTGGTTTTCTGATCACTATTTTATCAGCCAGTTTAATTTTCTTCATAGAACTTAACAGTGATATTTTCTTATGTATTTGTTTACTATCTTTTCTCCATTCTCATTCTAATGAGTTACTTGAGAAGGAAACCCTGTCTGTTTTGTTTACTGCTCTATTAACAGCATTTAAGAGCAGTAACAACAAAGTAGGCACTTCATAAATACATCCACCATCAAGTGTGTAAAGTTAGTAAGACATGTAAAAATCTATTTTTTGAATTTTCCATAATTAGTTTTTAAATAAATGTTACATATTTTCAAGACACATGTCAATTTCATAAAAGCTCTTTTCAAAATCCTGCTGACCCTTAGTCCTTCAAAAAATACTGAGGATTATAGCAGTGAACAAACAGAGAGGGACCTACTGTCATGGAGCTTACATTCTTTTTTTTTTTTTTTTTTTTGGTACCAGGGATTGAACTCAGGGGCACTCGACCACTGGGCCACACCCCCAACCCTTTTTTGTATTTTATTAGAGACAGGGTCTCACTCGACCACTGGGCCACACCCCCAACCCTTTTTTGTATTTTATTAGAGACAGGGTCTCACTGAGTTGCTAAGTGCCTCGCCATTGCTGAGGCTGGCTTTGAACTCGCAATCCTCCTGCCTCAGCCTCCCAAGTGCTGGGATTATAGGCGTGCGCCACCACGCCCGGCTCATGGAGCTTACATTCTAACAGGAGTTAAAACTCTCACTTAAATGAGGCTCAGAAAACATGCGTCCAATGATTCTTTGAATTTCTACATGATATTTATAATTTTAGAACAGTACTTTTCCACTTATAGCTTGCAACCTGGGGGCTGAGAGATGAAGAGCCAAAGGAACCTGAAACCTAAGCCTTACCTAGTGGTATCTGGTGTTGCCTCACAAAGTCCACCAGATCCAAGCATCCTTCCTCAGAGGAGTTGAGAAATGTTCCATGTCCAATTCTGTCAGGAAGTAGATCCAGGAGCATTTGGGTTTCTTTATTTTGGTTTGGAATCTTCAGAAAAGTGAGAAAAAGGGATAAATGATCTCTTTGAGTTGTTCTTACAAGCATTTTTTTTTCCTATACTGTGTACTCTGTCCCTCTGTGTAGTTAACATAGATAGCCAAACTATTAATACCTTCCCAGATCTCTTCTTCTTCTTCTTTTTTTTTTTTTTTTTTCTGTAACTAGGGCTTGAACTCAGGGGCACTTGACCACTGAGCCATATACCCAGCCCTGTTTTGTATTTTATTTAGAGACAGGGTCTCACTGAGTTGCTTAGTGCCTCACAGTTGCTGAGGCTGGCTTTGAACTCGCAATCCTCCTGTCTCAGATTACAGGTGTGTGCCACTGTGCCCGGGCGTTTTTTTTTTTCCCCCTATTCTTTTATTGGTGCTGAGATTGAATGCAGGGCCAGGTACTCTATTACTGAGCTACATTCACAACCCCTTCTTCCTTTTATCTTATTCATTCCTCAATACCATTCTACATTCATTTCAATAATAACAATAAACTTAAAAAAAACTTACTACAACCTTACCTTGTGTCTTTCCACATCAATTGTTTAAGGTCTAGTAGAATGTTACAAAGTGTTAAGATGAAGAAATTAAAACTCAGAAAAGATAATTTTCAAAACACAAAACACCTAACTCTATATGCATATATGTGTTTTGTGTTGTGTGTGTTTAAAGATATTAAAAAAATATTTAGAAAAATATAAAAACAGCCGGGCGCGGTGGCGCACGCCTGTAATCCCAGCACTTTGGGAGGCTGAGGCAGGAGGATTGCGAGTTCAAAGCCAGCCTCAGCAATGGCGAGGCACTTAGCAACTCAGTGAGACCCTGTCTCTAATAAAAACAAAAAAAGGGCTGGGGATGTGACCCAGTGGTTGAGTGCCGCTGAGTTCAATCCCCAGTACCAAAAAAAAAAAATAAAAAAAATATATATATATATATATATATATAATATATATATATAATATATATATATGTATATACAAAAAAATATATATGTATATATATATATATATATATATACAAAAAAAATATATATATATATACAAAACTCTTAACAACATTAACTTTAGGGAGCAAAACTGAAATAGGAAGGGGACTTTTCATTTTAATGTTTTTTCCTTCTGTATTATACTTCCCTACACTTGAAATTTCTTCAGGTACATAAAACTTTTATAGTTAAAAATATAAAGTATTTTTTAAAAGTTGTTCATGGCCCAAGAGCTAGTGTATGGTAGAGATTATGGGTAAAACCTAACTCCATCTGACTCCAAGGCCCAGACATCTCTAACACAATTTGCTCATGTTCTATTTTGACAAAGCTCACTACCACAATTACTATTAAAATATCCAGTTGTACTGTTTACCTCCTAGACAGCCCAAAGGCCCAAAAGGTAAATGATCAGAACATTTTGAAATGAAATGTTACAATTCAAAGGAGCAACAGAAACTAAGGTGCAACAGAAACTAAGGTGGGTACCTCAGCCAGAAACCTCAGCCAGGTGCGTACCACCACACCAGGCCCTTACCATTTTAATTTACCTTTATAAATATTTCAAGGCTAGGTGTGGTGGTGCATGCCTGTAATCCCAGCACCTCAGAAGGCTGAAACAGGAGGATCATAAGTTTAAGGCCAGCCTCAGCAACTAAGCAAGGCCCTAAGAAACTTAGTGAAAGCCTGTCTCAAAATTAAAAAAAAAAAAAAAAAAAAAAAAAAAAGGGCTGGGGATGTGGCTCAGTGACTAAGCACCCATGGGTTCAATCTCTAGTACCAAAAATAAAAAGTAAAAATTAAAAAAAATCTACAATTAAAAATATTTCTACATTTCCCCTTCAAAATGTTTTTCTAAGCCAGGTTTATTTTTAGTTACTCACAAATAACTACTATATTCTTTTAGAATCTCCCCTCTTTGACTAAGACAATATATTTACCTCTGAAAGATGCAATGCCAACTTCAGACCTGCTTTTTTAGCTTCTAAAAGAGGTTCCAAGAAATCTTTCGCTTGTCCTATCTTGAAGAAAAAAGTTAAAATGAGGATACATGGGAATTCTGGGCAAACTGAGGAATTGGATATTCTGTCCCAATAAACAAATAAATAAAATAATGGCAGACCAACTCATTTGCACATTTTATAGAACACCGACAATGTGCCAGACACTTTGGGGAATACAAACCTGACAAAGGCACAATCCTTGCCCTCAAGAATCTTAAGGCCAGTATCAGTGAACCTGAGGTCAATCAGCTAGACTTCATATGCAGTCAACAAATTTTATTTCTGGAAAGATATCTAAATATGTAGTGCTCAGGAGAACTCACTTGATTCAGAAACATTTTATGATTATGAAAAAACTGTTAAATTAAAACAAGATGCAGAATAGTCCATGTTTAGACAAAGTCATGAGAACCAGTTTCACTGAACACTAATCATTCAGAGATTTTCAACCAGATGATCTTGCCCTCCAGAGAACATTTGGCAGTTGCTGGAGACATTTTTGGTTGTCACATGGGAGGTTGCTACTGGAATCTAGTAGGTAGAGGTCAGGGATGCTACTAAACATCCTATAATGCATAGGGCAGCCCCCACAACAAATAATTATCTGGCCAAAAATGTCAAAACATCTACTTGAATCTTTCACTCAAGCAACTCTAGACAACCTTTCTTATCTAGGGATTCTATGAGAATAATTAAGCTCTAATACTCTACGACATCCATCCCCTGTACCTAATGAACTAATTTCTTTTCCATGCATATGACCTGGAAATAGTTATACACCATCTTTAGAATAATGGAGAAAATGGTTACATAATGAGGAAAAAAATTAAGGATGCTTAATTCTTTCACAGAATTTTAGCTGAAAACAGCTGCTCTAGACATTCTGGTCATCCAAGGCAGAACAAAGCTTCATTCACACAGTATGTGCTGGACTCTCTGGAGAAGGTAGGATGCTCCATGCTAATCCTTACCCCACTGAATGATTCTACAATTAAAAAATAAAATATATTTAGAAAAAAATAACTTACAGTAGGATCTCCACTGAGGTCAAGGCCAAGAACTGTATCCTCAGTAGAAAGGAAGAACTCTTCAGCAAGTTTAACAGTTTCCTTGGCTACTGAAGGGCCGCCTCTTCTGTCAATTGCCATCAAATATCTTCAATATAAGAAAAATAGATGGACATTATAGTGATACAAATGAAAAAGACAACTCTAGATAGGTATAGCAGGCCACATGTAATACAAATTATTAGGAAAAGTAAAGCCTGCATCTACACAACATGACATTTTACTTTGCTAGGGAGAATGAGATGTGAATTCTTAAATAGCATCAAATACCTAATTAAAACTCTTAGTTTGTATCTGAAAATATAAATTATTTGGAACATCTGAATGACAAAATCATTTTGATTAAAATTAAAATAATCTTTATACTAAAAACTCTAGTTAAGTGTTCAAATTTCTAATGGTCTCACTTGTTTTATTTATTATTTGATTTTTTACAGTTTTAAGTTTCTTGATACAGGATTAAAATAAGGTCTACATCTTGAGTTAGTCAATGTAGCTCTCTCTTTTTTTAATCAATAGCCACTCATTCCTCTCCCTCCCCCAGTCCCACCCACCTCTTGTCTTGCTATTTATTTACTGAAGAAAATCAGGTTGTTCATTTTGTTGATTGTACCCTGTGTTAACATGTTCTCCTGTCTCTTCTATTTCCTATAAAATGATAACTGGATCTAGTCTAGAGGCTTAATCAGAACAAATTCAATTTTTGGCAAGAATAAATAGGTGGTAATGTGTTCTCAGGAAGGCATAGATTCATTATTTCATTAGAGTACAAAATTAGTACAATTCTAATTTAAAAATGTATCAAATATCTGATTTATTCTTCATGTATTAGCTGGAATTCTATAGGATTCAAATACCCAAAGAACCCCTGCTAATATTGTTGTGATTTTCCTCCATTATTTATTAATTTATTTATTCACAAAATAAATTCCTTCAGCATTTGTTCATTTATTTACAAAGTTTGGATCAACTATATAGAAAATACAGGGTCTTTTCCTTCAATTTCCTGTGCCATTAAGTAATGCCAGAAAATAGTATAAATCATTAACATACCATAATGTAACTGACTGATTGCTGGATATTTTAGGATGTTTTCCTTTTTTTTTTTTTTTTGTTTATAAATAATATTACAATAAAGAGCCTTATGCACAAATTAATCTATTTCCTTACAATCCATTTCTAGATCTGTTTCCTTTATGATTCATTACTGTTCAGAGGAAAAACCTTCAAAAATCTTGATACATACGGCTCTTTAGAGAGATTTTATTAATTACATATGGTATATTAAACATCAGCAGTGTATAACTTCACAAACACTGGTTCTTTTTTTTTTTTAACTACTGAAACAACACTGTAATCCCACTTTTAAAATTATCCAATTAATGAGGTTAAATATTTTGTATGTTTTTTTAAATATTTATTTATTTGCTTTAGTTATACACACGTTTGCATACCCTAGAAACAGAAATAAAAAGTCTTTCTGAGCGCTTATGCACTCTGGAGGGTAATTCACAGATACATTGGGAACCGCCAGCATTTGAAAAAAAAAAATGGACAGAGGGTCCATCAGTCAGTAGATTTCAAAACAATAAAAAATCTCAAAGAGGCAGTAATGACTTATGGGCCCCAACCTCCTTTCACGTTGAGTGTGCTGGAGTCCCTTAACACCTTTAGCTTAACCCCCTCAGACTGGAAAAGTCTATGTAAAGCAACATTAAGCGGGGACAATACTTGGTTTGGCAATCGCAATTTCAAGAACTTTGTATAGAAACGGCTAAAAGAAACAGCTGCAGGATTTGGAGACCACAATATAGAAATGCTCACAGGAAAAGGGCAATTCGCAGACTCACAGGCTCAAAAACATTATGACCCAGGTGTATATGCTCAGATATATGCAGCTGCCTTAAAGGCATGGAAAACTTTACAAGGACCTGGGGATCTACAAGGTAGCTTGTCAAAGTGATTCAAGGACCTAATGAGCCATATGCTGACTTTGCTGATCGACTTTTGAGAACTGCAGGTAGAATGTTTGCAGATGTTGATCAAGCTATGCCATTAGTTGTTCAATTAGCATACGAAAATGCTAATAAATACTGCCAGGAAGCCATCAGGCCATGGAGAAATAAAAAGGATCTTTCCATATATATACAACTATGTAAAGATATAAATGACGCCTTTGTCACAGGAAATGTGATTGCAGCCGCAATGAGAAGTGCTTCCCCTCAAAATTTCACAAGGGCTCAACCTAGACATTATAATCAATCAGGATATTCCAGGCAAAATTATCATAATCAATCAGGCTATTCTAGGCAAAATCCCCAAAGAGAAATAAGACCAAGCTCATACTGTGCCCCAGGCCGCTGCCCCAGGTGTAAAAAGGGAAATCATTGGGCCAATGATTTGACATCCATGGAAATCATTTGTTCAAGAATTCAAAAAATGGGGCCCACAAATGTACAAGGCATTGGAGGAGGAGTATTCTCAAGCATCCACTCAGATGCTTCCCCAACACACATCCCTACTACCCATCCACTCCCTTGCCAGAGGAACAGGAGGAAATGCAGGATTAGACCTCTGTTCCACCGCCCGAATAGTGTTAACACCTGAAATGGGGGTTCAACTGATTCCCACAGGAGTCAGGGGACCTCTTCCCTCAGGGACTGTAGGAATTATTCTCGGGTGAAGTCCTAAAAGCTTATTAGGTTTGCAAGTGACCCCAAGTGTAATAAACTCAGACTACAAAGGGGAAATAAAAATAATGCTTTGCTCACCCCAAAGTATAAGTTCTGTTAATCAAGGAGATAAAATTGCTCAGCTGCTTCTCCTTCCAAATCTACATAATTCATTTAAAATGAATATGCCTCAAAAAAGGAACAATAGAGGATTTTGTTCCACTGACTCGGGACCTATGGCTTGCTGGGTTCGGGATTGTTCAAGGAGGCCTATGTGTAAAATAAAAATCCAAGGAATAGAGATGGAGGGACTGATAGATACTGGAGCTGACTCTTCCATCATTAATCTACGGCAATGGCCCAAGCACTGGCCTCTGCAAAAAGCTTCAACCAGTTTAAGAGGCTTGGGATATAATAACCTCCCAGAGAAAAGTGCGGTAATTTTAAAATGGGAGGATGATGAAGGCCATAAAGGAACATTTCAGCCTTATGTTTTACCTAACCTGCTGGTTACTTTATGGGGAAGAGATATTTTACAACAAATGGGAATACACCTTGCAACCAAGCCTGCAGGTGTTAAATGTGAAAATCTACAGGGTAATCTTAACCCTAAAAGAAATCATTATCTAAAAGTACAGGGTAAGCTTAACCCTAAAAGAAATCATTATTGTAAAGGAAAAAGATATTTTTCTTCGGGGCCACTGAGAAAATAATTTTGAAAATACCATGGCTTTCTGATAAGCCAGTTTGGGTCCCTCAGTGGCCCCTATCTAAAGAGAAATTACAAGCGGCCCACTTATTAGTTCAGGAACAACTAGAAGCAGGACATATAGAACCTTCCACCTCTCCCTGGAAACCCCCCATATTTGTGATCAAGGAAAATGGCGATTGTTACATGATCTTAGAGAAATTAATGAAACCATGCAAATCATGGGCCCTACGCAACCTGGACTTCCTAATCCTGTAGCTATTCCAAAAAATTTCCATCTTATAACTCTTGATATAAAGGATTGTTTCTTTTTCATTCCCCTACATCCTCTGGATGCCCCCAGGTTTGCTTTTTCAGTTCCTTCTATCAATAATAATGGCCCTGATAAAAGATATCAATGGAAAGTGCTACCACAGGGAATGGCTAATAGCCCCACCATATGTCAAATATATGCGGACAAAGCAATCCAACCCATTAAAAATAAATATCCAAACCTCATGTATCTACATTACATGGATGATGTTTTACTGGCCCACCCTAATCAAAAAATCTTATTTAATATATTCAGTGACATGGTAGAAAATTTTTAAAAATATGGATTATATATAGCAGAAGAGAAAGTTCAAAGCAGATCACCCATATTATATTTAGGATTTAAAATCATGGATACCTTTGTTAGACCCCCCAAAATTTTAATAAATAAAGAACATTTGACCACTCTCAATGATTTCCAAAAACTACTGGGAGACATTAATTGGCTTCGCCCTACACTAAACCTCACTACTGGCCAACTAAAACCTTTATTTGATATCCTTCACGGGGACCCTAATCCATCTTCACCGTGAACATTGACTCCTGATGCTAGGAAAGCTTTAAAGTTAGCAGAAAAAGCCATCGAAGGAGCTCATTGTGATAGATTTGATTTAACTCAACCGCTGATATTGATTATTATTTCTTCACAATATACACCCACAGGAGTATTTTGGCAACAAGGGCGTTTATTATGGATATATTTGCCTGTCTCTCCTAAAAGTATAATTGAGTCTTATACCTCCATGGTGGCTAAACTTATTCTTCAAGGACTTAAGACTTCTACTAAAATATTTGGCATTCACCCTGCTACTATTATTACTCCCTATTCATCGTCACAGATTGAATATTTATGCTTCAATGATAATGATTGGGCTATAGCTAGATGCTCTACTTCTGCAAATTTTGATAATCATCTTCCTAAGTCTCCTATATTATCTTTTTGTATCAATCATCCTATTATATTTCCATAGGTAATAAAAAATCAACCTATTCCTAAGGCATTAAATGTATTCACAGATGGGTCCTCAAATGGTACTGCTGCAGTAGTCACTAAAAAAGAAAATATGACTTACATAACTGCACACAAATCAGCTCAACTAGTGGAACTGGAAGCTGTGGTAAGAGCTCTGGAAAATTTTAGAGATCAGCCCATGAACATTTTTTTCAGATAGCCATTATATTGTACATGCTGTCCCAAAATTAGAGCTAGCAGGATGAATAGCACCTCATACTCCAGCCTTTAAATTGTTTTATCAAATACAAAAACTTTTGTGGGCAAGAAAAGAACCTCTGTTCGTAGGGCATATTAGAGCACATACTAACTTGCCTGGTCCCCTCCATGAAGGTAATCAAAAGGCTGATGCTCTTACCCAAACAATCTTTATACTTTCAGCGCTCCAGCAAGCTACTTTATTCCACTCCCAGTTTCACGTCAATAGCACCACCTTGCAGCGTAGGTTTAAAATCACAAAGGAGCAAGCCAGAACAATTGTAAAAGATTGTAAATCTTGTATGACACATTTGCCCAATCCTCATTATGGTGTTAACCCTAGAGGATTAATGCCCAATCATTTGTGGCAGATGGATGTTACTCATGAGCCAAGTTTTGGAAAATTGCGATTTATTCATGTGACCACAGATACATGCTCAGGCATGATTTTTGCTTCTTTACATTCTGGAGAAAAAGTTAAAGATGTTACATCTCATTGTTTGCAAGCTTTTGCTGCATTAGGCATCCCCAAAATGCTTAAAACAGATAATGGCCCTGCATATACGTCCTCATCTTTCAAACAGTTTTGTGCAAAATTCAATATATCCTATAAAACAGGCATCCCATACAATCCTCAGGGTCAGGGCATTTTTTTTTAAATATATATTTATTTGCCTTAGTTGTACACAATGTGTTTTTTTTTTTTTTTTTTTAAACATTATGGTGCTGAGGATCGAACCCGGGCCACGCATGTGCTAGGTGAGCACTCTACCACTGAGCCACAACCCCAGCCCCAGGGTCAGGGCATTATTGAAAGAGCAAACCGCACACTGAAAGTTATGTTATTAAAACAAAAAGAAGGAAATTGGAAAAATCCTAGGGACAGATGTGACAGTTGCCCTGTTTACCTTAAATTTTTTTAACTTTAGACTCTAATGGTTATTTTGCTGAAGACAGACACTGGAACCCACACCAACAACATAAACCTTTAGTTTACTGGAAGGATGTTCTTTCAGGTACATGGAAGGGTCCAGATCCAGTATTAATTTGGGGGAGAGAATCTGTTTGTGTTTTTCCAAAGCACGAATCCTCTCCAATATGAATACCATCTAGATTAATAAAGCAGGCACCAAATCAAAAGGATCAAGATGAAGTTGCTGAGGAATCAAGATTAATAAAAAAGGTATAAAATCAAGAGGACCAAGATGAAGATATGGAATGATTCCCTTAAAAGAGTCCTTCAAAATATTTCACAACTTAAGTGTCATTCCTCCTGGCCGGGACGAGGAGATCTCTCTTTAGTGTGCACACAATTGTATTTATATATATATATATATATATATATATATATATATGTGTGTGTGTGTGTTTATGTCTGTGTATTTGTCTAAATTTCATGTTAATGTGATGTCACAAATATGTTTGTATGTGCGTCTGTCCAGTGTGACATCAAAAATAACAAAGCACTTATGAAAATATATATATATATATGGATCCAAATAACTCTAATTCATTTAAGTTTAAGAGTATTCAATTTGGGTAAATAATTTAATAAGTGAAGGTACCTTCAATTTTGATTTATAGGTGTCCCAGGGACTTCTCTTTAGCGAAAAATATGACTAGTGCTGTATAACCTGATATTTTGGTGTTTTGACATAAGATTGTTTATTTGTTATTAACTTCATTTGCTAAATAGCTGATTAATTTGAATTATTTCAACAGGTAAAGGATTGCTATGTATGCAGAGACTCGAGGGTTCCAGCTAACAAATTATTTCTCTCCCAAAGTGCCTTTAGCTTTTCTTTATTTCTATTTTTAATGCAGTAAATACCCTCAGTCTTTCTTTGTTTTGTTCTAAATATGATATTTTGCCAGCTTATGTTTGTGGGAGCTCAAGCAGCAATGTGTGTGGGCAGAGATCAACTTTAATTTTCTAATCTAATAATTCTATTTTTTAGTTGACAACTCGCCTCTTGACTCAGTGCTGGAATAGCACTGCCTTTCCTTTAATAATTGATGCTTGAGTTTCTAGGTAGCGGGCCCTGAAGATTTGCCGGTGGCATTGTCTAGACATAAAAAAGACGGCTGCTGCTACAGCTGCAGGGATTGTGGTTGCTGCAAGCATCCCTGCTGCTCAAGCATCAAACAACCTCACCAGCAGTGTGGCCTCTGCTCTGCATGCATGGGGCCTCCTAGATCAATGTGTTATAATAAGTGGACATCTTTCATTGTTTGGGACTTTACGGGACAATGCCTTGTGGGTATTTGTCTAGAGAACTCACTATGTTACTTTATGGAACTTAGGGCAGCTGATTTGTTTAAAGAATTTGATATGCTATGCAATTTGGCTTGTCAGCAGAAGGCTTGTCACCTTAAAGCCGCAGCATCTCCTCACAATTGGACGGCTGTTAGTCACCATACACAGTCGATCCTGAAGGGCTCCACTGGATGGCTGGTTAGCCAATGACGGGTAAGATCCCCAGAGGGGGACAACCTAAGACAGGCACAGTCGCACAGGACAGTCTCATGTGGCCGACATATCAACCTAAGACAGGAGTCAAGGGCACAGCCTTGATTATCCGATGACGGGTAAGAATGTTGGTTGCACACGGACGTCCTAGAGCATCCCCTCTTTTAAAACAAAAGGGGGGAAATGCAGGAGCCCTGATTGGGGAGATGGCTGAGATTGCGGTTGGCTGTGGGCCACGGTCGGGCATTGCCGCCTTCCGTGGTCTCGCGGGACTTGGCCCGGGATCTCGCAGGACTTGGCCCGGGAAGAGACTTGAGCCGTGACTTGGCAGATCGGGTCGGCGCCATTTTGGTGGTGTGTGGTGCGTGTGGGAGTTGTTGTTAGAGCCAGAGAGAAAAGCTACCAGAATAAAAAGCCTGTTTGTTTCCAGTCTGCCTCTGAACTTGTTCCCGCAGCGTAGTTACTCCAAGAGGCAATCGCTTCATGCAGCTACAGAAACAGATGGTAACTAAAGAATTTGTGTGTGGGGGGGGGCGGGGCGGGGGTACTTAAAGTGCTAAGGAAGGCCCTTCTGAAGAAGTGACAGCCAAATGGAGACCTGAAAATAATATGAAAAAGCCTGCTATGCAAGGATATGGTGGGAGGTGAAAGTGGCAGGAAGTAGAATGTGCTAAGTGGGATAGTTTGGGCCTATTTTAGGAAGACAGCACAGGCCAGTATACAGTAATTGAGGATAAATGGTCTAGATGAACTGTAAAAGTAACAGATGCAGTAAAATCACTGGGACCATGGGGCCATGGTAAAAATTCCACTTAAGCTTAACAGCACTGAGAAGCCATATTCCACTCAAGTAAAAGTACTCAGAATTTTACTGCCAGATGAATAAATTCAGAATTGCAGTCTCATCTTAAACAACAGGGTTTTTTATTCTGTTTCTTTCTCTTATAGGTAGAAATCAGTTAATGGTCAATTTTTAAAAAATCTATTACATCTATGATCAAAATAGAAAAACTTTATATTCTAGTGTTTTTTTTTTTTTTTTTTTTTAATGGCTAACTACTAAGGTACAATCTTCTTACCTAACATCAATGTCTAAATTTTCTTGTTTGGACTGCTTTATACCCTCAAGTATGGATTCCACATAAGTCTTTTTAGTCATTCCTGGAAAGAATACACAGGAAACAAACATAAAGAAATCATCAACTATTTCATCTTTCAACTTTAGCATCCCTATATGAACAATTGCATTTTCACTTCATGCTGTAATAGGGCATGGTTAAAGATGAGTGAACACATAGCCCTTATGGGTACATTTTAGTAAATGATAATTGTACTTTAACAAATTTGAAAAAAAAAAAGTAATGGTAGAAAAATGAAAGAAAAAACATGGCACTATTGGGAAGTGGTAGAACCATAAGAGATAGGGCCTAGATGAAAGAAGTAGGTCACTAAGCGCTAAGCCCCTAAGGAATATACTGGTTTTTCTCTCTCTTCCCACATGCCAGTTACCATGAGGTAAGCAGTTCTGCTCCATCATGTGCTCCCCACCATAATATTCTGGCTCACTTGGCCCTGGTGCTATAGGCCTTTAGTGAGGCAGAAAGGTCCCCATGAAAATAGAGAACAATAGTATAAAAGTTAGTGCTTCATACTCCCAACTTCTAAACACATGAATGATCAAAGTACATGGGAAAAGGGATAGTATGTTCACTGAGAATTAAATTCTACCAGTATCATTTTCTCTTCTAGGCGTGCTTCTCAGTTCCAGGTACTTGACACCATCATCTGCAAATTCTTTAATGACATCTTTTGTGACCTAATAATAAAGGCAATGTACACAACATTATTAATGTCAGAGCAATAGTCACAGTGGAAGTGATAAGTGGTACAGCTTTATTTCATTCATTAAATTTGATTTGTGACTGGGCATGGTGGTACATGCTTTTAATCCTAGCAGCTCAGGAAGCTGAGGCAGGAGGATCATAGGTTCGAAGCCAGCCTCAGCAATTTACCAAAAGCTGTAAGCAATCTAGTAAGACCCTGTCTCAAAATAAAAAATAAAAAGGGCTGTGGATGTGGCACAATGGCTATGCACCCATGGGTTCAGTCCCTGGTACCTTATTTGCAAGAAATGTTGGAAGTTTCCCACATGGTCACATCCCTGATAGAAACTATGACAAAGCTGCAACATTTCCCATCATCCCTCTCAGTCCCACATTAATCTGTACATCATCCACATTCTCCTGTGCTTTTAACCATTCCTCTATTTCCTAGTGTTCCTAATAGCAAACTGATGAAACAAGAAATAAGGCAAAACCAACTGGCATCATCCATGTGTGTATAGTGCTAAGAAATGTACATATAGAAATAAACAGTTAAAATGATTGCTGGTATAATGACTAGGCATTACTGATCTGCTATAAAAAGTCATGGTGTAAGGTTCTCGCTTTTTTTTTTTTTTTTGGCGCTGAGGATGAAACCCAGGACCTTACATATGCCAAACAAGCACTTTACCACTAAACCACGTCCCTAGCCCCATGTTATTTGGGAATGAGTTGTATTTTTCTTTTTTTTTTTTTTTAATATTAATTTATTTACTTTAGTTGTACACAATGCAATGCATTTATATTTACGTGGTGCTGAGGATCGAACCTGGGCCGCGCACGTGCAAGGTGAGCGCTCTGCCGCTGAGCCACAACCCCAGCCCGTGTTGTATTTTTCAATAAATTCTGGCAGGGTTAAATTTTCCCCAGAAATATTTAGGAAAATTTCCCTTAGGCAAAGAAAGTAGTTAATAACTAAAAGCAAAATGGTATCTAATACTGTACCAATTTTAACAACCAAAAACTTACTGAAACATATTTTCCTTTTCTACCATCAATCCTAAGAAAAATCTAATCTAGATGAAAATAGACCAGGTTGAGGATGCTATGATAGTCTGGCTAGTTAGCTTTTCAGTTGGTATTCTAATCTTAATCTGCTTTGACTATGTGCATATAAGCATATAAATCGAGAGTCCTGACAAAGGAACAGGGTTAATGTAAATGGATGGGTAGTTCAGATTCACCAGGAGGTCTGGAAAAACAAACTCAAGAGACTACCCAGCTTAAAACATCACTACAGCATTCAAAATCATGTGACACTCCTATACCATGTAAGATGCCACTGTTACCGCCACTAGGGGGCATGACCCTGCAGCCTCCGCCTTCGTTGCTGGCACCTGGTCCTGTGGCTGCTCCCCTAGGACCTCCATTTTGCTGCCAATGTCACCACCAAAGTGTGGGTCTCATCTTTGCAAACTGGATCTTATCACTACCCCAGAACTGAAGAGACCAGAGGAACCAACCATAGAAACCTGTTAGTCAACGAAGAGGTTGCATGAGGTTTGAAATACCAGTACTTAACAGTGACTAAAGTGATCATATCTACTATCCAAAGTCCTCCTTCTTCTTTTTTTTTTTTTTTTTTTTTTTTGGTACCAGGGATTGAACTCAGGGGCACTCGACCACTGGGGCCACATCCCCAGCCCCTTTTTTTTGTATTTTATTAGAGACAGGGTCTTACTGAGTTTCTAAGTGCCTCACCATTGCTGAGGCTGGCTTTGAACTCGTGATCCTCCTGCCTCAGCCTCCCAAGTGCTGGGATTACAGACGTGCGCCATTGCGCCCGGCCCAAAACCCTCCTTTTCTGAGTTTTTTTTTTTTTTTTTTTTTTTTGGGGGGGTGGGTACTGAGGATTAAACTCAGGGCACTCACCCACTGAGCCACATCCCCAGTCCTATTTGTATTTTATTTAGAGACAGGGTCTCATTGAGCTGCTTAGAGCCTCACTTTTGCTGAGGCTGGCTTTGAACTCTCGATCCTCCTGCCTCAGCCTCCTGAGCCACTGGGATTAGAGGTGTGCACCACTGCATCCAGCTCTGAGTATTTTTGTATATATGAAAATAAATGATTAATGAAAAAGTTGCTGGCAGGTCTGGAACAAGAACAAAGTGAAGAAGATTTATCAAGACCCAGTGAGGCCTATGGAATCATACCTAACCCACATCCAAGAACCCTTCCCTGGGATCCACATTTTATCTTCCAAATTTAGCACCTTCAGTTCCTTGCCATAGGTACTGAGGGCAACTCTTCTCTTTTTTGGGCTTTCTCTTTCTCTGGACTGAGAATATCTTTTCCAGTCCTTTCCCCAGATAGAGTACACAATTAGTTAAGTTCCTGAATAGGAAAGCACATGGGCTCTGGAATCATTTAGAGACAGTCAGTTTTGCCACTTACTCTCTGTGTGAGACCTTGAACAAGTTCCATTTAACTTCTTTTTTGTAGGGGTAGGGGGTAGTGCTAGGGATTGAACCCAGAGTTCTGTGTAAGCTAAGTGTGTACTCTACTACTGAACTACACCCCCAATCCCCACTTAACCTCTTTAAGTCCATTTTTCACCTGCAACAAGGGAACAAGAGAGAAGCGCTGAGTGTAGTATCTGGCACATGTAATAACGAATATATTTTCAGCTAAATTCCAATCCTCTCTTTGATACAAAGTCAAAGAGACACAGGTCACTCTGACTACAGTTTTAAGTGATTACCCCACTCAATGCCACATTTACAAGCAAACAATCTCTTCGCTTACTCTCACAGATGTTTCAACTACTATTTGGGTACCTCACTGTCATCTATACCACTGGTGCTCATTCCAGTAGCACTAAGCTCAACTCTCAGAATCTCACCTCATTTAAGAGCTTTTTACCTACTTTCATTTTTAAATTAATGAAGTGATAAGAATGACATTATTATACCCATGAAGTATGAAGCTCTCAGAATCTAAAATTATACCATTTTTCCCTGAAACACTAAGAACAAAGAGAAATCTAAGCCCCTATGGCAGATATTCCTACCAGTGTTCAAAGGTATCTGTTGAGTGGCTAATTAGAGAATGTCCCTTGAATTCCTATAAATTCCTGTGCATATCTCTAACACAGAGCTTACCATAATATGTTGAATTTATCTGCTGATGAGTCTGTCTCTCCAAACTGACTATAAATTCCTTAGGTTTAGAGACTGTATCTTTATATCTCCAAATCTTTGCATAGTCTCTAGAACACTGTGGGCACTCAGTCAACTTTTGCTGAATTTAACTATTAAAGTTAACTCTCCTCTAAAAGGTAGTTAATGTACATACTACTTATCATGAAAATCAGTCTTGGCCAAGGAGGAAAATTTTTTTCTTGACCAGTCAAAATTAGTTCTCTGGAAACATAGGATATGCTTCTTACTTTTCTTTCTTTCTTTCTTTTTTTCTTTTTGCTTGCAGTGTTAAGGATCAAATTCAGGGCCTCATATACACTAGGCAAACACTTTACTGTGAGCTACATCCCAAGCCCCATTTTTTCCTCAATGGTTAGGAACATTGACAAGATTTTGCTTCTCTTCACTTGCAAAGATTTTTTTTTTAATTGGTATATCTAAAAAGAACAAATAAAAAATGGTTGAAAAAAAAATGTCATCTTGGTCAGATCAATGATATATAAGCCAGTCTTCCATGTCAGACCATGACACTCAGATAAGAGAATACAGTGGTGTCCATTATCCCCAAAGAGTGCACAATTTCTCTAAGGATTAATCACCCAATGTTTAAGTACTTCGTGAACTTCATTGTCCACCCAGACAATTAAAAATCTCCTCTAGAATATAGATAAGTCTTACCAAAGACATGGCTATGTGAGGTCAAATATTTCATATGATATGTTAAATATGGAAAACAGGACCAGATTTTCTCCTCCATGGTGATCTTGGTTCTTTCCTCATATCTTTTACATTAAACAGTTTTTTTTTTTCTTTTTTAAACATTTTGTCTTAGAAAAATGTCTTAAAACTGGTTTTAAAAAGAATTGCTATAAAAAAAGAAAACAATTTTCATCAGTCTTTTTCTTTTGGGGGTGGGTGACCAGGGCTTGAACTCAGGGGCAACTGACCACTGAGCCATATCCCCAGCTCTATTTTGTATTTTATTTAGAGTCAGGGTCTCACTGAGTTGCTTAGAGCCTCACTTTTGCTGAGGCTGGTTTTGAACTCCCAATCCTCCTGCCTTAGCCCCCCTAAGCCACTGGGATTACAGGCATGTACCACTGCGCCTGGCTCATCAGACACTTGATGAAAGCAAAAGGTCATGTTCAACAACAGAAGAGCATAAATTAGTTAATAATTCTTAAACCATTCTAAAAATTCTTTCATGTCTCACCATTAGAATATCTTCAGAGCTTGTAGTAAGTTGATGAATAATTTGAAACATCTGGAAACACCTGTAATATGAAAAGTTTTAACATCATAGTCACAAAAAACTTATCACTCAAGAGAAACTCCCTATGCTGAATTAATAAATAGATTTTAGGTTAATAGTAAGTATATATTTAGATTTACAAAGAACTATAGAACAGGTTTTTCAAAAATTACATATATCTGGAAAGATAATCAAATGACTGAAAATAAAACCTTATTCTCTAACCCTGCCTCTGCTGTCAGTATCAGCAAATAGAAAAATAAAACAATACACCTTTACTTCCAAGTCTAAATAATATTCCAATATATTATAATTCATAAATAACACAAGACATTAAAAATATGTCAACAGTTTGACAGTTGGAAAAAATGTTAAGTTATATTCTCCATGCCAGATGACCACCCTCTTTTAACTTCTAAAATCTGAAGTCTTATATATTATATTAAATTACTACAATCTCAAAATACTGATTTAAAAAAGCCAGGCACAGTGGCACATGCCTTCAATCCCAGTGGCTCAGGAGACTGAGGCAGGAGGATCATTATTAGTTCAAAGCCAGCCTCAGCAACTTAGGCCCTAAGTAACTCAGTGAGACCCTGTCTCTAAATAAAAAATACAAAAACGGACTAAGAGGCTGGGGATGTGGCTCAGTGGTTCAGTGGTTCAGTGCCTATGGGTTCAATGCCCAGTACCAAAAAGGGGAAAAAAAAGGGAATATTTCCACAACTCTCCAAACTCACTCTTCTAGAGTTCTTTTCTTTCCCTTGTCAATCATAGTCATCTGATCATGGATTTTAAGATTTGGCTTCTTGGCTATTAATTTCCTCATTGTATTAGAACTAATGGATCCATTCAAGTGGGCATGAAGTTCCTAAAACAAGAGAATACAATCAGTAAGATCTTATCAAGCAAATTGACTATTAGAGTTAGTTATATAACTTGTAAAGTTTACAGATTCTACTCATAAAATTAATTTTTCTTTTGTGGAAAGAAACAAAATAAAAATCAGTATAATGAGTAAACATTCAAGAATTCTCACCACTTTTGGCAATTCTTTGTAAAAGTTGGTCTTCCATGACTGCAGCTGTTCTTCTACCTCCATGATTTTAGCAGGGAAAATGAATAATTCTTCTCCACTCTTATTCTTGATTTGAACAACACATTGTATTTCAGCAAATAAATTCTTTGGTCCTAGATTTTCTTCAGAATGCTTTACTTCCATGCATTTTTATAATATTGACTCAATATGTAGCTCTGGGCTCAATTTCACCTATTTTAACAAATATGAATATTTTCAGATGCTGACATATAAGCAAAGAAATAGAATTTTGCTAATTTATTCTTTAAAAAGGCAAAAGCCCCTACAAAGCTAACTTAAATGTATCTGAGGTGGAGAAATGATTGGTAAAGTAAGGCCTCAAGCTAGTAAGAGGTGTATTAAAACCTGAAATTCAGTAGTGTGTTCCTTACCTATTAGTACTTTCTATAAAACAACTTCAAATATTAGAAATTTTGTAAGTCCTATTTCAAGTAAAAGTAAAAATAAAATTTGTGGGTTCTTTTTTTTTGGAGGGGGTACTGGGGATTGAACCTGGGGCACTTGACCATGGAGCCATATCCCCAGCCCTATTTTTTTTTTATTCTAATTTATTATACATGTTTGCAGAGTACATTTCATTTCATATTACATATGAAGAGCACAATCTTTCAAGTTGCCCAGCCCTATTTTGTATTTTATTTAGACATAGGGTCTCACTGAGTTGATTAAGGCCTCGCCAAGTTGCTGAGGCTAACTTTCAACTCGTGATCCTCTTGCCTCAGCCTCCCAAGCCACTGGAATTACAGGCGTGTACCACTGTGCCCGGCAAATTTGTATTTTTGATTGTTTAAAAAATATAAATGGGGTTGGGTATGATATAGTTCAGTTGGTAGAGAGCTTGCCTCACATGCACAAGGCCCTGGGTTCAAACCCCAGCACCACACATACATACATATATACATACACACATACATACGTGTGTGTGTGTGTGTGTGTGTGTGTGTGTGTGTGTATGAAAAGCAGAGGTGCTGGTGTCAGATGGACTGGTGTTTGTTCTTTTACCAGTGCTTCATTCTAGTAGTTGTATGACCTTGTCACTTATTCCTCATAGCTTCAGTTTCCTCATTTGTAAAAATTGGAAAAAAGTAGAATAGCTGTAAGGATTAATAAGGTAAACTGCTTCATTAAAGTGCAAAATCATACATACTCTTGCATAGGTAAAGTCAACTTACCATAAATTGACTTACAGGTTGAATATCCCTTATCCAAAATGCTTAGAACCAGAATTGTTTTAGATTTTGGAATTTTTGTTTCATATACATGTTTCACATAGGGCCTAAAGGTAATTTTACACAATATTTAATAACTTTTTGCATAAAACAGTTTCATGGTGTGAAATTTTCTACTTGTAGCATGGTCAGTACTCAAAAAGTTTTAGATATTGGGGCATTTCAGATTTCAGATTAGAAAAGCTCAACAGGTATAACGTAAGTGTTAATCAAAATATTCCCCACAAAAATATTCCTAAAAAAATTTTTTTAAATTCATGTGGAAAACTTAACTTATAAAAATAACCAGAAAAAAGTTCTGAATCCCAGAAGAATAATACACAATGTTGGTAAAAGTAGGAATAAAAAGTCTAGTGGGAACAGAATTTGCTATAGTCTTTTATTTTTTATTTATTTATTTATTTTTTTGTGGTACTGGGGATTGAACTCAGGGGCACTCGACCACTGGGTCACATCCCCAGCCCTTTTTTTGTATTTTATTTAGAGACAGGGTCTCACTGAGTTGCTAAGTGCCTCACCATTGCTGAGACTGGCTTTGAACTCGCGATCCTCCTGCCTCAGCCTCCCAAAGTGCTGGGATTACAGGCGTGCGCCACCGCGCCCGGCTTGCTATAGTCTTTTAAAGAAACAATTTGGCAATATCTGTCAATGTAAAAAAAAAATCCACATATTTTTGACCCATTAATTCCAATTGTAGGAATTTATCCTACATCTTATAAGATATGTACAAGTATTTTATCATATAATTGTTAATAGCAGCAAAAAAAAATAGAACTAACCTAAATTTTATTAGGGTACTGACTAAATTATATATCCGTCAACTGATTATGTATGACTATATGCAAAGATTTCTACTACAGAGTGCCACTTTCAAAAAGTAATGTATTATTTAAGAATATGACATTTATTAACAGAATGTAAATATGTATGTATACATACAAACACTCATATATAGACACATGAACATTTATTTGTATCATTATGCCTAAAACACTTATGAAATGATACAAAGAAAATTGTTACCACTAGAAAGTAGGCTGAGAATGGGAAAGGTTCAGTTATTTTACTTCTGTTTACCTTATATGTACTTTTGCGTAACCTGAAGTTCTTACAAAAAGCATGTAATATTTGATTATTTTTTAATAACTTAAAACAGTACTTGTGAAATACCTTTGGTATCATGAATTGCAAGTGGGATTTTGTGTTTAGACAATAGAATGATAGCCTAAAAAAGCACTTAGCTCATTTTATAATGCAAGCCTACAACAAATCTAACAGGTGGCCAGCTTTCTGTATACACTTTCAACTCTATTCAGGGATACTGAACTTACTTTGTACCCCACTCAAACTGTCCTCCACACCGATCGTTAGTTGTAAGCAAATTTACTGACCCACTGGCAACAATGTCAATCTATGGAACTCTGAAAGCCACCCAAACAATCATGTTGTACCTTGCCTAAGATGCTGCTTCCAACAATACCAACCCCTGCCAAATCTATGCTTCCTGGGCTGATTTTTGTGTGGGTCAGAAGAAACTGGGGTGGGGGTGAAAGTCTAAAAGGCAATGAAGACTAGGGTAAGATCTTTCTACATTAGTGGTATTGAGTTAGAGCAGTACCAGAACCAAATCTTCCATTTCCCAGGGAACTTTTTTCATACTGCCATCCCTTCCAAAAAGGGAACTCAGAATCATAAGAATATTTGTTACTATTTATCATGCACTTACTATGAGACAGGCACTGTGTTAAGCATCTTAGTTTTTTAAATCCTCACAACTCACAAGGTATTATTATCCCTATTTTACATAAACATAAACTGAGATTAAAAAAAAACCACTTATATGGTACCCAAATCACAAGTTTTGCTCCATTTTCTTTTTACACATTTTTTCTTGCTCTGCTCTTTGCAAAAAAAAAAAAAAAAAAAAAAAAAAGTAGTATTTTAAACATGACATTTACATTTTACTAACTTGTCATTAAATAAATTTGTTTCTACCATGCTAGATTCCCGCCCCCCAAAGTCCTTCATTTATTCTTTTTCTCTCCCAACTGGCCTGAATTAACACTGAGAAACCTGAAGAGTAGCACTTGAGCCCCTCATTTTAGAGATGAGGCTCCAAAGAATCAGAAGCTCTAGGTGAGTCCTTTTCACAGTCCCTTCAGAGGCAATTCTAAACTCAAGTGTTCTACCAGATCCAACCAACTTACACTAAACTGCCACCAATTCTACAGAGAAAATAGAAAACATTAGGTATGAATTCCTTCTTCTTTTTTTTTTTTTTTTTGGGGGGGGGTACCGGGGATTGAACTCAGGGGCACTCGACCACTGAGCCACATCCCCAGCCCTTTTTTGTATTTTATTAGAGACAGGGTCTCACTGAGTTGCTAAGTGCCTTGACATTGCTGAGGCTGGCTTTGAACTCGAGATGCTCCTGCCTCAGCCTCCCAAGTGCTGGGATTACAAGTGTGTGCCACCACGCCTGGCTGAATTCCTTCTATTTTTCTCTGCCTTAATCTATTTCTAAACTTTTCTTTAGCCATATTCTTTTGTGTCAGAGAAAAATGGTAATGTGTGCTGGGTCCCACTTCTTCCTATCTATTCTGAGTTGTTACTCCACCAGTGAGTTATCTTCTCATTTTTCAGTGTCTTCAACTTCGCCCTCTACGCTAGCTGATTTCCTTCAGGGGAACAACATGCATGTGCATCATGTATTTGCTTCCACCTGAAAACAGAAGGGGAAAAAAAAAAAAAAAACTCTTCTTTTATCTCAATTTCTTCATTAGTTACTACCGCTGTTTTCTCCTTTGAACTAAGCTCCTTGAAAGCATAATTTAGTCTACATGCCTCCATTAACTTATCTCCTATTCACTGAAACATGGATTCTGCCCTGATTGTGCTACAGAAACTGTTTTTCCCTAAGGTCATTAATGAACTCTTAAGCACCAGAGCTAAATTATGTTTTTCAATTACCAAATCTTCATCCTGATCTAAGTCTTTTCTTATCTCTAGTATCCAAATTAGCTGGACTCAGAAACTCAGGCTCCATCATTATGTGCTACTGCTTGGAGTTAAATATACTGAAAGCCATCCTGATTTCCTTCTATTTCAGCCTGTCATAAAATTAATAAATTATAAATTTCCCAAATAGCTCTGAAAGCAGTTTCTTATTAGTGACTGCTAGGCACCCAATTTGGACACTTTATTTTAGCTTACAACCTGGATTTCCTCCTTAAAAGCAGGCTCATAACATGTTACAGGAAATACTCATCTCTCTTCCATGACCTACTCAACATCACTTTAGAGTTACAGAATTTTGGAAGTGGAGTAACATTTTATAGATGAAAAACAGAGGGTGAGTCTTTTACTCATTCTTAACTAGCACAAGAAATACAAGGTAATCAATAGTATATATCTGCGGGGGACAGTTATCATAAATATTTATAAATTATATGTAAAGGTCTGTTTCTTCACTTTCCAAGCGGTCTGATTTTAGATTTAAACAGGTTCTCTTTTGTACTATGACGCATTAAATAAATCCGCAACTATCATTAGCATCCAAGAAACAACTTCTTCTTGCTCTCTAAAATCCGTGGTGCTGACCCTTCTTCGTTCCTACTAAATCCTTCCTTCGCCATCCAAGGAAGTCAGGTCGTCAGTTCCCACACTCACCTCTGAGAGATGTCTCACCTATTAGGGCTCAGATAGTTTCCCCTCAGACTGAAAGCGTTGGAGAAAGGTGACAACCCGCGCTTCCCTACACACGCTGTCACAGAGGTAGCAGGATATCTTCTTGAGAAAACGTAACCCGGAGAATCAAAGAAAGGTCATTCACAGTTGAACTTCAGGAGAAGTTAACACCCTCCTCAATCCTGATTGGAGAGTTGCACTCTTCCCGGAAGTGACGTAGCTCGTACACGGGATGGGGTGCCCTGGAGGAGGCGTAGTTTCCGGTACCAAGGAGCTTGAGGTCCGTACTAGAGAACAGTGGAGCGGCTCACGAGTGTGAAGGAAGCCATTCCTGAGTTTCTCCTGGCCATGGGCCCGCGGAGCCGGGAGCGGCGGGCGGGAGCAGTACAGAGTACCAATGACAGCAGCGCTCTCAGCAAGAGTTCCCTGGCCGCGCGCGGGTACGTGCAGGACGCTTTCGTCGCGCTGTTGGTTCCGGGGACCGCGCGCCGCGCACCGCTTATTCACAGAGGTTACTACGTCCGCGCGCGCGCCGTGCGGCACTGCGTGCACGCCTTCCTGAGGCGAACGCGCGCGTGCCCTGAGGCGCCTCGCTCGCAGATCTTGTCGTTAGGCGCCGGTTCTGACTCGCTATACTTCTGTCTCAAAACTGATGGCCTACTGGCCAGGGCTGCAGTGTGGGAGGTGGATTTTCCGGATGTGGCGCGGCGCAAAGCCGAAAGAATTGCAGAGACACCAGAACTGTGCGCGTTAACTGGGCCTTTCCAGAGGGGCGATCCCGCGTCCGTGCTGTGCTTTGAGAGCTTGGACTACCACATCCTGGGCCTGGACCTACGGCAGCTGCAGGAATTGGATGAGGCCCTGGCCGCCACGGGCCTGGACGTGACCTCACCCACTCTGCTCCTGGCCGAGGCGGTGCTGACCTACCTCGAGCCGGTTAGTGCTGCCTCCCTCATCGCCTGGGCAGCCCGGCGTTTTCCTGATGCCCTTTTCGTGATCTATGAGCAAATGAAGCCTCAAGATGCATTTGGGCAGTTCATGCTGCAACACTTTCAGCAGCTGAATTCTCCCCTTCATGGCCTGGACAGCTTTCCAGACGTGGAGGCCCAGCGGTGCCGCTTCCTTCAAGCTGGCTGGACTGACTGTAGTGCCATGGACTTGAATGAATTCTATCACTGCTTTCTCCCCGCAGAGGAACGCCGGCGGATGGAAAATCTTGAACCCTTTGATGAGTTTGAGGAGTGGCATCTCAAGTGTGCCCACTACTTCGTTTTGGCAGCTTCTAAGGGAGACACCCTGTCTCAGACTCTGGTGTTTTCACCCGTAGAGGCATTTCCTAGGGTAGATCCTGCTTCACCTTCAGGAGTCTTCAATGCCAGAATAGACACTAGTGACAATCAGGGCCCATCCCTTAAGACATACGGCCATGCCTCTGTCCTCCTGAGCCCAGGCATTATTCTCAGTGCAGGAGGCTTTGGAGAAGAAGAGAGGCGGCACTGCCGAGTGAACAAGTTTCACTTGCTCTCAAGAAATTGTGACTCTGAATGGAAAGGCTTCCAAATAGATAGTTGGGGGACTGGAACCCAGTGGGATGGACGTCTTTATCACACCATGACAAGACTTTCAGATACTCAGGTTCTGGTTCTGGGAGGGAGACTGTCCCCAATAAGTCCAGCTTTGAGCCCTCTACAGATTCATTTATTTAAAAATGAAGATAATAGCACTGAGAGCCTGAATGTGATAGTAACAAGGGCTGGTTCAGAAGATTTTACTTTGTCTTGTTGGCGGCATTCAACAACTGAAGTATACTATCAGAATCAGAAATATTTTTTTGTATATGGCGGCCGAAGTGTGCTAGAACCTGTACTAAGTGACTGGCATTTCTTGCACATAGGGACAATGGCTTGGGTCAGGATCCCAGTGGAAGGGGAAGCACCTGAAGCTAGGCATTCCCATAGTGCATGCAGTTGGCAAGGGGGAGCCCTTATTGCTGGAGGGCTTGGGGCTTCTGGGGAGCCATTGAACTCTGTATTCTTTCTGAGGCCAATCTCTTGTGGATTTCTCTGGGAATCAATAGATATCCAGCCTCCCATTACCCCACGGTACTCCCACACAGCTCATGTACTCAATGGAAAGCTTCTACTGGTGGGAGGGGTCTGGATTCATTCTTCCTTAGTCCCCGGAGTGACTGTTATCAATTTGACTACAGGATTGAGCTCTGAGTATCGGATTGACACAACATGTGTGCCGTGGCCATTAATGTTACACAACCATACTAGCATCCTCCTTCCTGAAGAGCAACAGCTCTTACTCCTTGGAGGTGGGGGGAATTGCTTTTCCTTTGGCACTTATTTCAACCCCCATACAGTGACATTAGACCTTTCTTCTCTAAATGTTGGGTGGTAAAGACTATGGACTCTTAATCTATTCATGACCCACTAAAGTAGACAATATAGGTTTCTACAAATTGGACTTGAATCTGACTATAGATGTTGCTACTCCTTCCTCTTTCCTCTTTGGTTTTCTCCTTAGAACTATTAAGTGCAGAAAGTGAAAAGGGGTATTCAAATACACACAGACAGATGATAAAAAAAAAAAAAAAAAAAAAAAAACATAGCTAGAGAAACCATACAGTCCTAGAGTAAGGGCCTTTGCATTCATGTCCAGTTTATTGGACTTCTACCAATCTTCAAATCTAATTTTATCCATTTATTGAGTTGCAGTAACTTTTATACTAAGGCAAGTACGAAATTTCCCAAACCTAGGCCTTGTGACTTGAGAATGTACCTTAGAAAAAGTTGCACACAGATTCTTGGTAAGACTATTGGTTGAATATAGTGAAGGAACATGGGGAACATGGTATTAACCTAATTCTTTGTATATGAAACCTAAGTGAACACAGTTAAAAGTTTGATTAAGGTATTGTGCTTTTAAGTGCCACTTAATTCAGCTTTAACAAGAAATGTTGTATGACTATTGAAAACCATGTTTTGATTATTTTTTGCTACTTGTTTTATATTTATTTAGATTTATAAGTGCCAATAAGCCAGATATTGATGCCTCAATTCATATTGTACATGGTATAATAATGTTTTGTTCTAGATCTGCTCTACCTTCCACTGTCCATCCATCCCTATGTTCTGTGTCCACTTCACCTTGATGAACTGCATCAATCAATTCTCTTGTCCTAGTTTGTTGTTGATTTCTGGTTAGTCAGAGGCACTAGAATAGGGAAATAGGGGCAGGAAGAGTGAATCAGGGTATCTAGCCCTTCCCCTGCCACTCTGCAGATTGGTGGTAGCAACATTCTTCAACAGCTAAAGTTCTATCATACTATAGTCCTGTCCTGTAAGATAGTACTGTAATTCTGCATCGTTACAATTTTCAGTAGTTGTGATGGCTATTTGTTAGACCTGAGCTGCACTGCCCAATGTAGTAGCTATTAGAAAAGTGTAGCTATTTAATCAGATTCAGAATAAAATAGGGGCTGGGGGTGTAGCTTAGTGGTAGAGCATAGGCCTAGCACACATGAGGCCCTGGGTTCCATCCCCAACTCCAAGAGGAAACAAAGATGAAATAAAATTAGTTATACTAAGCACTTAAAATGTTTGCATTTGCCACTGTTTTTGTATTAGCCACCTTTCACATCCATTTATATGTAAAGTCAATAAAAAATACTCAAGAGAAAAGGGATTCTGTGGCAAATGAGAAAAGGAAACAGTGGCAAATGCAAACATTCTAAGTGCTTAATAGTCATGTAAGGCTAATGGCTACTGTATTAGACTAGATGTAGAACATTTTCATCATTGCAGAAAGATCTGGACACTGCTGAGGTACTATACCATTTTGACTTGATTTCCCTTAATCCATTCATTCCCAAGTTTTCAATTCTGAATATTTCAGTGAAATTCATGTGGGTGCATTAAAATAGGTTGGAAACCATAATCTAGCACTTATATATCATTTATAAATATGTTCATGTATATGTATGAAAATATATTTTTTCAAATGCTCTAATCATTTACCTATTAATTTTTTCAAAAGAATTGAACTATAAAAACAATATTTTAAAGTGACCATATGGGCTAGGGTTGTGGCTCAGCAATATAGTGCTCTCCTAGCACTTGCACGGCCTTGGGTTCGATTCTCAGCACCTCGTACAAATAAATAAATAAAATAAAGATATTGTGTCCAACCACAACTAAAAAATAAATATTAAAAACAAATAAAGTGGGGGCTGGGATGTGGCTCAGTGGTAGGGCGCTCACCTAGCATGTGCGTGACCCGGGTTCGATCCTCAGCACCACGTAAAAATACATGCATTGTGTACAACTAAAGCAAATAAATAAATATTTTTTAAAAACCAACAAGTAAAGTGACCATAAGTGTATGTAGGGCAATGGGATATAATGAGTTTAACTCTGATAATGGATAATACCCATTAAACTCTCCTCAATTATCCCCTTTAAATGACTGGACAATGTGTTTCCTCATAAGCCTGTGAGTTCTACAAATATCTAGATATTCATTCTTAAAATTTGAGCCTTAATATTTCATCTAAGTTGTGCATGCCTTGTGAAATTCATATCTCAAAAGGTAATGACTTTGATGGTATCAAATGTACTAACTACTTTAGTGTTATTTCTGGTTAGTTTTCTGGAAACAGTAGTGAGATTGTACAGGTATCTAAATGAATATATTATCAGTGTTAGTATCTTGATGGACTTAGTATGGCACAGAATCCCTTTTCTCTTGAGTATTTTTTATCAACTTTGTATATAAATGGATGTGAAAGGTGGCTAATACAAAAACAGTGGCAAATGCAAACTGAAGTGTATGGAGAGGCCAATGTTGGCTTTGTTAGATGAAGCTCCCCAGAGAAGACAAGCTGCATAAAGGATTATAGTCTAACTTCAACTTTACTAAGACTGTGTAAGAGCCCTTCAGAGAAGACATTGGTTATGGCCATGAATCATTCCTGGGAAACGAAGGGCTTATACATCCAGGCAGCTTCTGACAGGGCTATCAGTGGCCAGTACTATATAAGTGATAAGACTATGATCAGTGTGGGAAAATGATGCTTTCTTTTTCCTGTATCTAAGTTCACCACAACCTACCTCCAGCTTTGAGGAACAGATCAAAGCAGAACATTATGGTGAGTGTTCTCAGCTATGTAGTAGATAGTACAGAATTCCTAGATCTTACTCCAAAGCCCAGATTACACTTTTGGTTATGCTACTGCTTAGATCATGCCATCAACCATTTCAGTACTTTAGGGGAAGATAGAGAATAATCATAAAGAGAATGTTGATGTGTGCCAGACCTAAATTAGTAGTGCCTATTGTCTTGAGCACTGCCTAATATGGCACATTATGAGTAATTGGAATTGTTCTATCCAGAGAAATTAACCACATTTCCTATAAGTGATTATCAGATTAAGCATGCCCTCCACCTCTAACCCTATTTTCACATCATGCTCAGTTAAGGAATTATTCATCTCCCAAACTCTGTTCATTAGAGCCATTAGAAGGTTTTTTTTTTTTTTTTTTTTTTTTTTTTTTTTTTTCGTTTTGTACCAGGGATTGAACTCAGACGGTGCTCAACCACTGAGCCACATCCCCAGTGCTTTTTTGTTTTTTATTAGAGACAGGGTCTCACTGAGTTGCTAAGTGCCTCCCCATTGCTGAGGTTGGCTTTGAACTTGCGATCCTCCTGCCTCAGCCTCCTAAGTGCTGGGATTACAGGTGTGCGCCACGACACCTGGCCCACAATTAGAAGTTTTGTTCGCAACATTTACCCTGTGACTTTGGAGTAGCATTTGGTATGTATTAGTTATATACAGGTGCTGGATCACAGTTTAATTAACAGTCACCTGCAGCTGTTGGAGATGTGGGCCAGATTGAGAATAGAAGTTGGACAATAACTTTTGCTTCTCTGTTTCAACTTTGAATATTTTTCAACTTTGAATTTTTTGTTCTAAAATGCTTGTATCGGGCTCTGGAATAGTTATGAGAGCTCATTCTAGTAATCATCCTTCCTCTTAGTGATTTTCTTTGTAAACCAGAAAAATTAGTTAAGGAAGGAAAAGAATTTCTTATTATGAATCTCAACTCTGCATCAGGATCTCAAAAACTGTATCATAGTAAATGATATAGTAAAAACTGTATCATAGTGAATGATACAGTTTGTGAAAATAATACAGAATGTTAAAATGAAGTTAAGAACACTGTTCTAGCATATGTTCTTCAAAGGCCAGTGCTGTCACATATTTGTGTACTTTCTGAATTTTACAACTAAATGTTCATCTTTCATCTTTCTGCTGCTCTAATTCTTCTTAGTGGCATTCAGGAGATGGCATATATCAGATATATGCCATATATGTGCCCAGGAATTTCCTTGATCTTTTTTTCCTTTATTCTCAGACCTTGAAATCTTGATTTATTCCATGTGTATTTTGTGATCCCCAATCCAACTTCAAACAACCCATACCTACTCACAGGCTCATTCCATGTGGCATCCCCAAATGTAACCAACCACTCTCTCCCTATGAGAGAGAAACTTGTGTTCTTTGAAGAGTTTGGTGAGTAAGAACTAGTTGCTATCACAGGGACCATTGAATAAAGTTCACACTGAGCTTTTTGACTGCAGTAATAAAGAAGAGGACATAAAAATAGCATAAAACTGGCAAGTTACATCATAAATCCTGGCTAATCACCTTTGGATTTGATGTTTAAAAGAGAAGGAGAAGGGGCTGGGGTTGTAGCTCAGTGGCAGAGCGCCTGCCTAGCGTATGTGAGGCACTGGGTTGGATTCTCGGCACCACATAAAAATAAATAAAACAAGGTATTGTGTCCACCTACAACTAAAATATTTTTTTAAAAAAGGAGAATATGGAGGGCAGAAATTGTGAAACTTATAATCAGCTTTAGAGTAGGATGAGGTTTCCTTGGACATCCTTGAATGTCAGAATTTTTTTTGGGGGGGTGGGTACTGAGGATTGAACTCGGAGGCATTTGACCACTGAGCCACATCCCCAGCCCTATTTTGTATTTTATTTAGAGACAGAGTCTCACTAAGTTGCTTAGCACCTCACTTTTGCTGAGGCTAGCTTTGAACTTGCAGTCCTCCTGCCTCAGCCTCCTGAGCTGCTGGGATTACAGGCATTAGCCACTGACTGTCAGAATTATGTAGTAAACAGCCGGGCGCGGTGGCGCACGCCTGTAATCCCAGCACTTTGGGAGGCTGAGGCAGGAGGATCACAAGTTCAAAGCCAGCCTCAGCAATGGCGAGGCACTTAGCAACTCAGTGAGACCCTGTCTCTAAATAAAATACAAAAAAGGTCTGGGGATGTGACCCAGTGGTCGAGTGCCCCTGAGTTCAATCCCCGGCACCACAAAAAAAAAAAAAAAAAAAAAAAAAAGAATTATGTAGTAAACAAAAGAGCTCCATCATTCTACAATTTGGTTTCAAGACTGCTCACTTTCCTGTTTTGGACAATAATGAGAATACTTGGTTGGGAAGAGATAGTTCCTTGACTGAGGGAAGGAATTATGTCTGTAGTTCACTTCTCTACCTGAAACAAAGTAGTTGCTTGTTGCCGCCTTAGGCAACGATACCGCGGGAAAGAAATCGGAGGCAGACTGGGAATGAGTGGTTCCTTTATTGTTGCTTCTTCTTCTTCTCTAATGCCCCGTACATTTGTGGGCCCCGAGCATTTTTTGAATTGCCAGACAAAATGTTACCATTAATATCAGTTTGGGATCTGCACTCACTAGCCCAATGGTTTCCTTTTTTACACCTGGGGCAGCGGCCTGGGGCACGAGACAAGCTTGGTTTTATTTCTATTGTCTCTTGCCTTCTTTTGGGACATTGTTTTTTTTAAAATAACCTGATTGACTATACTGATAATAACTTTTAGGTCGAGCCCCTCTTGTAAAATTAAGAGGAGAAGCACCTCTCATGGCTGCTGCGATTACACTACCTGTAATAAATGCATCATTTATGTCCCTGCAAAGCTTTATTATAAACAGAAAGGTCCTTTTTAGATTTCCAAGGTCTGATAGCGTCTTGACAATATTTGTTGGCATTTTCATATGCTAGCTGAACAACTAATGGCGTGGCTTGATCAACATCTCCAAAAACCCTACTTGCTGTCTGTAAAAGACAATCAACAAATTCGGCATATGGCTCATTGGGTCCCTGAATTACTTTAGACAAGCTACCTTGTAAGTCACCAGATCCTTGCAATGTTTTCCATGCCTTAACAGCTGCGGCGTATATTTGAGTGTAAACTCCAGGATCGTACTGAATCTGAACCTGTAAATCAGCATATTGCCCTTCTCCAGTTAACATGTCTACATTACGATCTGGAAATCCTGCAGCCACATTTCTACAAGCGGTTTCAACACAGAGCTCTTGGAATTGAGATCTCCAAACTAAGTATGTCCCCCCTCAATACTGCCTTACATAAGCCTTTCCAATCTGTAGGAGTTAAATTCAAAGTATTAAGAGATTCTAACATGCTTATGGTGAAAGGAGCTTGGGGCCCATATGTCATTGTTGCTTCTTTAAAATTTTTTATAGTTTTAAAATCTAAATATTGATGGTATCTTTGTTCATTTTGATCTTCAAACACTGGCAGATCCCATAGTTCCTGTGAACTTTTGACACTCAAGGGCACGCAAGCGCCTAGAAAGACTCCTAATAGACTCTGCAATTGAGTCATCCCATGGGGGAGCAGAAGGCACAAGTGGTTTCTCCACTTGACGGTCCTCCATCCTGGTCCTTTTTAGTTCCCTTTTGCTCATTTTATCAAAGACTGTGCTCTCAAGATCACTTTCACTTAATTCCTCCTCACTAATACTACCCTCACTGGCCCTAACTGACTCAATAACACTTTCCTGAACCCTAGGTCTAGTTGAGAGCAGGCATTCCCTAAATATTTTTAACAAATCTTCAATAACCTTGACAATTCGGTTCCTTGAAATTTCCGAACCCATTTTCCCTCGCCCTTAACCGCTCTGGCTAGAGACTCCTGCGAGGTTCCTCAGTACTTACCTGCCCCGCGGATTCCCCGTATGGGCCACCACTTGTTGCGGCAGACTGGGAATGAGTAGTTCCTTTATTGTTGTTTCTTCTTCTTCTTCTTCTTCTTCTTCTCTATCTTCTGTCCCGTACATTTGTGGGCCCCTAGGCATTGGGCCCTGCTTTGTTAAAGATAGTTAGGGAGAAGAAGAAGAAGCAACAATAAAGGAACTACTCATTCCCAGTCTGCCTCTGATTTCTTTCCTGCGGTATCGTTGCCTAAGGCGGCAACAGTTGCTAAATAAACACTTGGATGGAAATCCACTCTGGCACTCAAATAAGCTATATTTAAATATAAGTATAGTGCCTACCATGCACAAATAGGTGTCAGCATGTGTAATTATTTGTATGTGTGTGTGGGGAGATAAGCATTTAAAGTTTTAAAGACCCTCAGTTCAAAAAGTCTTAAAATTCAACTGCCTTGACTTAGAAGGAAAAAAAAAAAGGTTATAGACTTCCTGGTGTCACAACTAGCTTATGGAATATTCCCAAACCTTCTCCCTGATTGCAACTTTCAACTCGCCCTCTTTTGCTAAACAATGGCCCATGGTTACCCCATATGTTTGAAATGAAATGAGTTAACTTGGCCAAAAGGCTAATCTGAAGGAGTGGGAACATGCAATTAAATGTACTTGTGAGCACATATACATAGGTAATTCCTACAATGTTGTGATGCTTCACTGGGCATAACTTGGTGTGCAACTCTCAAAGTGAGTCTAATAGAGGAAGAGGAAAGCCCTTACTATAATTTCTATGTGATAAGTCATTTGCCACCTAATTAGCAGAGATTAAGGCTAGTAAATAAATTGTAATGAGAATGATTTCTACATTATGCAACATTCTGCTTTACTCATTTCCAACTTTTTTCCCCACATTTTTAGGCTTTCCACTAGACCCCATGCTCTGATTCATATTTATTTTTTTTTAAATATTTATTTATTTGCTTTAGTTGTACACCATGCATTTATTTTTATGTGGTGCTGGGGATCAAACCCGGGCCAAACACTTGCTAGGCGAGCACTCTACCTCTAAGCCACAACCCCAGCCCCTCTGATTCATATTTAGACTTATTACTTGAGAAAAAGTTAGCAAACCTGATCTTTCTTGTTTATATCCACATTAGTAACTTAACTTATATTTAAGGAAAAAGTTTGCCATCCTCTTTTCTCCCCCAGGGGAAAAAAAATAACTCAATTAAAAAAGTAAGAGTCTAGACTCCAATCAATCAAATTTACATTTGGACAATTGAGTCCAGTCACCTATATTTTTCTTTCTAGTGCATAATACAGATAAAGTAAATGCTAAAAAAAAAGTTTAATCATGTGGCTGGGGCTCTGGCTCAGCGGTAGAGCATATGTGAGACTCTGGGTTTGATCCTCGTACTACATAAATAAAATAAAAGTATTGTGGCTACCTAAAACTAAAAAAATATTTTTAAAAAGTTTTCTTAATCACATGAATGCATATGTGGTTTAGTTAGGCTAACATAAATAACAAATTAACAGTAAATTGTAATATTAAAACCAGAGATTACCACCAGAAAAATCAAAATATAGTGTGAAGTCATAGTAATTAAAAATGTTTGATATTGGTGCCAGTATAGGCAAGTGGATTGAAGGAACAAATAATTCAAAAACAGATCATGTGATGAGGTGGCATTTCAAATCAGTGAACCAGACTGGATTATTCAGTATTTGTTTGGGATCACCCACATTTTTGAAAAATGATATCAGCTCCCCATTCCTCACAAATCACAAGCATATATTCCAAGTGGATTAAAGACCATACCCAAATTAAAATAAAACAAAATAACCTCAGCCTATGTTATGTGAATATTAGGACAAGTGTAAAAGAATATGCTTTAATCTTTGTGGTAGGGAAGAACACAAAGAACACATAAATGCAAGCAAAATACATACAGAAAAAAATTCAATAAGTTTAATTATATACTTCAGACTTCTAGACAATGAGAAAATACATTGAAATATTAAAAAACTAGTAGTCAACTAATCTTTGTAATTCTTCTCTTCCTTAGGGTCTTCTTAGAAGAAAAGTTCACAGAAGTGTCTCCCTTCCCTAGGGTTATGCTTTAGTGAATATTTTGTTTTTCTTTGTCATTCAGTGAAGGAATTAAAGTGCATGGGACTTATTTCTCAGTTTCTCAATACTAGCTTCTGCCATATAATAAAAATGATAAATTTGGGCCAGGCTTATGGCTCAGTGGTAGGGCACTTGCAGAGCACGTGTAAGGCACTGGGTTTGTTCCTAACACCACATAAAAATAAACAAAATAAAGGTATTGTGTCCATCTACAACTAAAAACAAATATTTTTAAAAATGAGAAATTTGGTTGATATATGCCTGTAATCCCAGCAACTTGGGAGGCTGAGGCAGGAGAATCCCAAATTCAAGACCAAACTTGGCAATATAGCAAGACTATCAGCAATTTAGAAAGAACTTGTCTCAAAATAAAAAGAACTGGCAGGGCTGGGATTGTGGCTCAGCGGTGGAGCGCTCGCCTAGCGCGTGAGCGGCCCGGGTTCGATCCTCAGCACCACATACAAATAAACCCATTTAAAAAACCCATTGTGTACAACTAAAGCAAATAAATATTTAAAAAAAAAAAAAAAAAAAAAAAAAAAAAAAAGAACTGGCAGCTGGGCGTGGTGGCATACACCTGTAATCCCAGCACTTGGGAGGCTGAGGCAAGAGGATCGTGAGTTCAAAGCCAGTATCAGCAATAGTAAGGCACTTAGCAACTCAGTGAGACCCTGTCTCTAATAAAATACAAAAAAAAAAAAAAAAAAAAAAAAGGGCTGGGGATGTGGTCTAGTGGTCAAGTGCCCCTGAGTTCAATCCCTGGTACCAATAAATAAATACATAAAATAAAATAAAATAAAAAAAAAGAACTGGGGATGTAGCTCAGTGGTAAAACACCTCAGGGTTCAATTCCCAGTACCCAGAAAAAGAAAGAAAAAAAAAAGGGGGGGGATTTGGGGATTTGAATACAGGAAAGTGAAACTTTCAGCTGAAAATATTGATCATTTATCTGTTCAACACTTAAGTGTTCTAAGCAGCTATATCAATGAACCAAAAATAATCCCTTGTGGAATTTACACCCTATGGGGGAAGACAAGAAATTAAACAATAAAGCTAATAAGTACATTAAATATTATATTAGAAGTGATAAGGACTTGGGGAAAAAAGTAAAGTAGAGTAAGGGGGATATCAGGGGTTCGCAGGGGTAGAGGTAGTGTGTTACAATATTAACTAGGGTAAATAAGGTCCCTCTCTTAGTGAAGTGAAATATTAGAAAATACTTGAGAAGCTGAGGGAGTTAGCTGAGTAAGATTACTAGGAAAGAGTATTTTAGACAGACAGAATAGGAAGAGCAAAGCTCCTGAAGCCATTCATAAAGAATTTCAGCTTTTGGCTGGGCGCGGTGGCGCACGCCTATAATCCCAGCACTTTGGGAGGCTGAGGCAGGAGGATCGCGAGTTCAAAACCAGCCTCAGCAAGGGCGAGACACTTAGCAACTCAGCAAGACCCTGTCTCTAAATAAAATACAAAAAAAAAAAAAAGGGCTGGGGATGTGACCCAGTGGTCGAGTGCCCCTGAGTTCAATCTCTGGTACCAAAAAAAAAAAAAAAAGAAGTTCAGCATTTAATCTGGCTGAAAAGGGGGAGTTGTGCAGGGCATCAGGTGATACAATTTAATTTTTTTAACAGACTTTCTTTTTTTATATATTTATTTTTTTAGTTTTACTTGGACACTATACCTTTATTTTATTTATTTATTTTATGTGGTGCTGAGGATTGAACCCAGGGCCTTGCATGTGCTAAGCAAGTCCTCTACCACTGAGCCACAACCCCAGCCCCAGACTTCAGTTTTTAGAGCACTTTAGGTTCACAGCAGAACTGAGAGGAAGGAACAGAGATTCCCATAAACCTCCTTCTGGCATGCATAGCTTCCCCCACTGTCAACACCTCTCATCTGAGTGGTCATTTTTGCTACACTGAATCTATATCAACACACAATTATCACTTTGACACATAATTATCAATTTGAACATACATTAACACACAATTATTATTCAAAGATAACCCAGATGGAGAGGCTTTCTGTGTCACAGATTTGTGGAGGGAGATCCACAGGTTGTATATGTTGGATGTTTATAAAACATCCAAATGAAGACCCACGTACATCAATACTTATTTTATAGCCTTCTTCCTTGTTCTCTACATTCAGTCACCTTTTCCTTTTCCTTCTATAAATATCCAAATCAAATTCAGAAGTGGGAAATGGCTGAATTGGAAACACACATTGTGGGTTGAGGAACAGGAGAAGCAAATCCTCACAGCCCAAGTCTGGCTCCTGGCTCTTGGAACCACTTTTATTCAGACGCATTGCCTTGTTTCTTTCTGATTTCATTTTTTTTCTGTATTTTATCTTATGTACTATATAATTCTTTATTGGAAGCTTTTTCAGAAAGCTAGAATTGGACATTCAGTATCTCACAAGCTTATCCCTTGTAATCAGTCTCTTCTCACACCATCTCCCCTCACATGGCATCCTATTTATATGATACTGTACCTACTTCCTGATGTACTCAGCCCTGTTTCATGCTTCCATTCCTTTATTTACAATGTTCTTCCTACCTGGACTCTTAATTCTGCCCCTATTATCCCACTCCCATGCCATCCCAACTCTGTTCACACAACTCTACTTGATTTTCAAACCTTCTTTGGGAAGCATTCCCTGATTCTAATTCTCCCCTGTTTCAGGCTGAAACACACTGCCCTTCTGTATTGCTACAGCACCTTGTAAGTATCAATATTGAAGTTTTCATATTGTGTTATATATCTGTTTTTTTTTTAATATTTATTTATTTTAGTTGTACACAATGTCTTTGTTTTTTACGTGGTGCTGAGGATTGAACCCGGGCCGCACACGTGCTAGGCGAGCGCTCTCTACCGCTGAGCCACCACCCCAGCCCATGTCCTGGTTTCTTACCCTCTCACCTCCATCTCTACAAATCTGAAGAGGAAGAGTAAATGGTGGTAGAGGCATCCAGATGGATTTAGTTAACTCCCAGTTCTGGGACTTTGTTCTTACTTCCTTGGGCAAATCCTGGGGAAACTGTAAACTGCTCAGAGAGGCTCCATAATCAACATGGCACCAGAGCAATATGGGGTCAATCAGGAGGTAGTTTAGAAATTGCTGTCGGTTTGAAGATCTGAAATAGCACCACGGTTTTTACAGCCTGTGTGTGGCAGGTAATGGAACCAGAAGTTCCTTCATAACCAGTGTAATGCAAAATTTCTGGTCTATCCAGCGCACCAGCAGAGGCCTGGAATCAAGCTAAGGGAAACTACCAAGAGGGATCATGAACTTCAGTGGAGGAAAAAGGAGTCCAACACGAGTTTCACAGAAAGTAGGTCAACTTGAACCTCAGCAGCCCACACAGAACACAGCAGGACCAGATGAGATCACAGGACATCCAAGATTAGAGAGGAGCCAGAGGCCTGTGCTCTTGTCCCTGTGAGGCTACATGAGTTTCCCCCACCCACCATGTTCAGAAGTCATCTTAGGAAGAGGGCAGTGGGTGAGAACTATGTCTTGAGAGTGGAGAAACAGCCTGAATAGAGAGTTTGAATTTTGAAATGGCTAAAGAAACAGTTATCTAAGGTTATATAGTTAGCAAGTGGTAGAGCCCCAAAGCCTGTGTCTCCAGTCACTATACTACACTTGGACGGCACTGAGCAGGATGATTTCTCAAGTGCCTTGGAAGTTGCCCAAAAGATGAATACCATAGGTGCTAGGGAGCTATTATGGATTCTGATCTGGAGACCTCTGTGGTGTTTAAGGAACACCATTCTGGTAAAGCCCTGTAGGATGGGATGAGAAGACTCTGAAAGAAAGATAAAATGAAACTGCAGTATCTATAACATAGGCCAGAAATAATAACAGCTTAAAGTATAACAGTTTCAATAAAAACAGGGACACATCATAGATTACTTGTAATAATAATAAAATTAGTAGCAGACTGTTTCATGCACTTATCATGTGCCACCATTGTGCTAAACATTACCTCATTTGATTATCACAGCAACTGTTATTTTTAGTTTATTACCTTAAGTCTGGTATTTTTCCTTTTCAAAAATTAAAAAAATGCAATACTAGGGATTGAATCCAGGATCACTCTACTACTGAGATATGCCCCCATCCCTTTTAATTTTTAATTTTTTAGATAGAGTCTATGACAAATTACTGAGACTGCCCTTGAACTTGGAATCTTCCTGCCTCAGCCTCCCAAATAGCTGGAATCATAGATGTGCACCACCACACCAGCTGCTATTTTTCCCATTTTGCAGATGAGGAAATGAAAGTATAGGGGCCATTAAGTAATGGGCCCAAAGCCACAGAGCTGTAAGTGGTTAAGCCAGGCATCAAACCCTGCATGAATTTGTAAGGAAAGTTTGCAAAGCAGTTTGGAAAGGAAGTAACCTAAGGGTTCCAATGTAGTATGGTGTGAAATTCACTGGAAGAACATTGCTGAGAATGAATCTTTTAAGAATAATATTCTGTCTGTTCATAGAGCCCAAGATCTTAACCAGTCTTCTGATCATGGGGGAAAGAGGTGAAAGAATCAGAGATTACATTATGACCCTCATTTTTGAGATTAGGAAATGGTAACTTTGATGACAGAAATGGGTAGTTGGAAAGGAGAGGTAGTTAAAGAGGAACTCACAGAAAATGAATTTAAGATATGAGTACGCCAAGATGGCATGCACAAATCATTTCCCAAGGGCTAGAATGAGATTTAATGGGACACAGATGAGTTTTTTTCCAGCCAAATCTGTAAATTTGAGCCTTTGGTGAATACAGGGGAAATAGTGATGCCAATCTTCAAATTTAAAGATATACATTATTTTTGTTAACTTGAATCCTCTCTATTGCCTTTATATTATAATAAATAAGAAAAGAGTAACCTGTTTTCTCTCCACGATATTAGAGGCATCAAATGACAAGTGAATTTAGAAATCCAAAGCAGAACATAATATATCATCATTTTTTACATTCAGCATAATACTTTTTGTGGTAATGTGACTCCTTTGTGAGGCTCAGCAATTTCCAGATGCTGGATCCAGGCTTTTGGTTACTCAACAAACATCTTCACCTTTCCTTCTTTCTTACATCAAATAAGGTGTCAACAAGCCTTAGCCCTGCCTTCTTCATTACCAAAAATCTTGAGTCATTTGCTGAAGTAATTACCATGGGTAACCACCTTAGGACAGAAGGTTAACTATCCAGAAATGGAATGGAACAATGAGTAATGAAGTATATTACCAACTGGTCAAACTCTGTAGTACTGGCCAGGGGTTCCTTCAACAAAAACAAGCAAGAGAAAGCAAAAAGAAGGGCAGACATGTGACTTTAAATAAGTAGTCATAATTGTTTCTATTTATTGAGAGCTGACTGTCGGCCCAGAACTGAGACAAGTGGTTTCATGTATGATCTCTGTAATCCTCACACCCTGTAAAGAGGTACTATTATCATGTCCTCTTTGAAGATGAGGAAACTGAAGCTTAGAGAAGGGATGTCATTTGTTCATGGACACAGGCCAATTGTAAAGACAAGATTCAAATTCAGGATTGAGAATCCTGTCATAATCCGGTGTCAAGGTAATTCCAAGGTGTGGACTGAATCCAAACACACTACACTAATCTTTCTTTTAAGAACAACCACTACCACATTTTATAGTACCAAACTGGAAGAGTCAAGCTGACACTTCAGGGAACATGCTGCTGGTTGGACTGGCCATACAGGCAGCATCGACTCTGCCCCTGAAATGCCAAAACTCTCTTCTCCTCATTGTCAATCCAGCAACCTGAAACCCATTTCTGTTGACTTTGGGAACTAAACCTTACATAATAACCCTTTATTGCCTTACTTCTTTTATAGGTCTATGATTTCATGCCACACCAAATGAGGAAGGCACTGGTTTCTGTCACAGCAGTTGAACCCAAGTCATTAAGGAGAATCATTGTCCTTTTGTCCAAAACAGCCTACCAAGCATGGAACTATGATAGAAATGTGTGGTATTTCCTGGGGATGGTGTAGGGCAGGCAAATATCCTAGGTGCCCAGTCTATATCTTACTGGGGAGTGAGTTATATGGAAGTCATTCTCTCCTCTGGAAATTTGCTCCCGTTCTACCAAGTAATTTAGAAACCTGATCTTTTAAGCTCCCTGTCTCATATTTTTAACCTCATTTGGTCATAAGTTAAAGAATGGGCTCTAGCTTTCAGATCCTCATATGAGGATATAACTGCCCACATTAAGAAAAGAATGATGTCTGCCCCAATAATTAAAGCTCTCTGAGAGGCATCTATACCTCTTTTCAAGACCACAGGAAAGTGTCAATTTCAGGGGGACTGAGTAAATATCTGGCCAAGAATTGAGTGGAAATGACTGCTGTTTTGAACCTGGGAACCTTGCTTAATGGTAGCACATGGCTCCTGGTTATCACCACACCCCTGAAGTATTGGTGAAACCGCAGGACACCTCTGATACTTTGTCTTATTACCTTTTTTTTTTTTTTTTTTTGTACTGGGGATTGAATCCAGAGGTGCTTTACTACTAAGCTATATCCCCAGTCCTTTTAAATTTTTTATTTTGAAGCAGGATCTTACTAAGTTGCTCAGGCTGATCTGAAACTTGCAATCATTCTGCCTTAGCCTTCTGAGTCACTGGGATTGCAGATAGGCACCACTGCACCCAGGTACCTTGTCTCATTCTTGAACACTATTCAGATGCTTCCTTTTAGGATGCTGTTTACAAAAAAAAAAAAAAAAAAGGGGGGGCTTCCCATTGCTCTGTCTTTAATGAACATTCTCACTTTTTGCTTTTACAAGGAACTCTATTTAACTTATTCATTTGTAATTATTTATGGGGTCATAAACAATTAGTAGGGGAAAGGAAGGCTCAAGAGAAGGAGACCAAGATGTTTATAAAAGTACTAAAGCTCTTTCCTGACCTCAAACTAACACATCTCAGGAGATGAAGCTATCTTTCACTCAAGGCTTCTGGAGAAAGTGTTGCAATGATGGTTTAGCCATGTTGCCAACCTTAAAGGCTGTCCTGGCCCCTTGCCTAGGTGCAGGGTTTCATCTGCCAGGGTTAGAGAACAGCCACACCTCACCTTAATGATTTTTGCCTAACGTCTGTCCCAACCAATGAGAATCCAAACCAGAATAATCATTAACAAGACTAAAAACTGACGCAGAATGATCTTAGCCTGATTTCTTGTCAGGTTCTAAATACACTTTTCATCACCTAGCCCTGCTGCTTTTCTTCTGGCTTAAAATTTGTTCAGAGAGTTGCTTAGGTTCATTCCACATTTGCGCTGAACCTTCTTCAAACAACAGGCAGGGAATTGTCAGCACAGGTGGAGCCCTAGGAACTGGGACAAGGGCTTAGGAGCCGTGGAACCATGGGATGAAAACAAAGCAAGGGTGTTCCCTTTCCCTTTTGTCTATAAAGAAATCAGAGGGGTCTCTGGGCTATGGCCAAATCTAGTCACAGAAATTCGGTGTAGAGCATACTTGGTCAGTTAGAGAATATCTAGCAGAGATCAGAGTGCACACTCCTTATGGAGAAGTGGTTCAGTCCCTTTTAACAGGAGTGGGAAAGGAAAGACCCTTCATGTGGTCACATGGGTCATAGAGACATTTTAGAACCTGGACCCACCACTGGGTGACCTGAGGCAAGTCATGTAATCTCTCTGAGACACACTTTTCTCATCTGTAAAGTGAATGTAATAAAATTATCCATTTTATAAGATGCTTGTGAGGATCAAAGGAAGCAAGTATATTGCATGGTCCTTGTTAAGTAGGGCACACTGAAAACAAGTGCTGGTTTTCATCTCTTACTCTGAAGTTCACATCAATTCCAGATCATCAGGGAACTACTGTCCTTGGACCTGTGCAGTGAGACCTTACAGCTCAGAGGGCATGGCACTTTGGAGTGCCTTCCTCAAAGTTTTCTAAACCCCTCTCAAGGGAGGAGAGTGCTGCCACAAGGGCCCCCAATTCTGTTTTCCCTCTTTGGGATGCTCTGACTCTCAACACCCCTCTCTTTACTTCCCACACGTGGGGTTGACCAGATGCCCTGAAGAGCTCCATGACTCCTATTTGTGGAGCCATCTCTGGGACCTGTGGCCAGGGCCAAGTTCTAGGAGGGCAGCCTGTTATGTGGATCATTGTAATTTGGTATTTCTTTGAGGGATCCTGCAAGATTGAACTGTCAGATGGTGCTGATGTGCTGACTTAAATTTTTATTTAGACAGGGTTCCTGCAAAAAATATTTGTCCAGGGACCCTTTAAACTCTAAGGGTATTTCTTCTTCTGGGAACTTGGAAACACTGGTCTTCATAGGTGGTAAGATTTATGTGGGCTTGTATTAAGCATAGTAATTATTAGTATAAGGACTGGAAAAATTATCAAATGTTTAAGCTTTAAAAATGGCAACAATTTTAAACATCACCTTTAAGTAAAGATGATTCCAGAATCGTCCTCATTTTTCTCCCCTATCCATCAGGCTCCTGTCTTTCTCACACTATCACCAAATCCCATCAGTTCTAAATCTGCATTTCTCTCAAATCTAGCCCCTTCTTTCTATCTGTGGCCTTCATACAGATCTCCAAGGGACCTTTCTCCACCTGGATAGTGAAGTCTATTGCCTGACTGCTTCCAGATTCTCTCCCATACCATTCTTTTACACTTACAGGGTGGGAGGAAAAGCCAATATGAAAATGTGTCATCATTCAAAGCAGCATCATTTACAATAGCCAAAAGGTGGAGAAAAATCAAATGTACATTAATTAATGAATGGATAAACAAACAGAACATGGTATACCTGTGCAACAGAGTATTACTATTCAGCCAGACAAAGGAATGAAGTACTAATACATGTTTCAACTTGGAAGAACTTCAAAAACATTATGCTAAGAGGGCTGGGGTTGTGGCTCAGCGGTAGAGCGCTTGCCTAGCACGTGCACGGCCCGGGTTCGATTCTCAGCACCACATACAAATAAACGCATTGTGTACAACTAAAGCAAATAAATAAATATTTTAAAAAAACATTATGCTAAGAGAAAGAATCCAGACACAAAAGGGCACATATCATATGACCCCATTTATATGTAACATCTAGAAACAGGCAAATTCATAGACACAGGAAAAAGATTAGTGGTTTGCTGTGGTTAGGGGAGAGCGGAACAGAGAGGGACAGTTTAGTCAGTATGGGGTTTCTTTTTGGAATTGCAGAAATGTTCTGGAACTAGGTGTGGTTAGAGTTGTACAACATTGTGAATGTACTAGATGTCATTGATGTATGCACACTGTAAAATTATTAAAATGTGTTATAACAATAAAAAAAGTGTTAGCAAGCTGGTCACTGCTATGGGAATCTGGGGCTCAGTCTTGCTAGGACCCTCTAGCTAAAGATAGAATGTACTTCAGTGTTTTCTGCCCTCAAGGAGGCCAGGGGAACATTTACTCACATATCCTGGTCCCCAGTGGTTAAGGTTTGCCCCATGGGTTATTAACTTTCTCCCCTTTCCAGGTCTGCACACATGTGAGTGCCTGACAGGTCAGAGAAGTCCTGGGGCAGAACATGAGAGATTGCTGATGAAGGTGTGCTATCAGGTCACATCAAATTCTGCAGAAATAACTGGAGTTAAAGGCAAGCAAAGGGAATGTGAGGTAGGAGACAATGTATGTTTTATACACCCTCAACTTGAAAACCCACAGGTAGAGACTCACAGAACCAAGAAGTAGGTGGGGAAGAGAGAGAACAGGAGAGAAGTCTGAAGGATTCTTTTCACTCCCTGGTCTTCACTTTAGCTTCAGAATGTCATCTCTCTTTAAGCAGCAGTTTGTTCTCAGTCTACCTTCTCTCTCTCCACCACAATCTCCTGTGGTTCAAGCTTGCCTACCCAGTTTCTTCCACAGGGAAGTTTTCCTCCACATGGTCATTAGGTCTCCATTTTCTCTCCGTCCATCAGCTTCTTCCTGCCATCAGTTTTCTCCCAAATCCAATTTAGAATCCTGGTCCTTAATTTTAGTCACTCTCACACAACAGTTCTAGACTCACCTCTGTTAGCACTTTCATGCCATTCATCTTATTAAATTCCTTACCTCTGGTGAAACCAACTCCTAGATTTTTCCATGGTCACAACATGAGATGAGCCCCATTAGAGAACAAAAAGCACATGATAGGACATCTCACTGTGCTAGAGATGACCTGTTCTGCATTCTAGTCTGTATTCTTTAATAGTAGAAACTTTATGTCTAATTGGACACATTGCTGCCATGGATGAAAGACTGCATTTCCCAGCTGCCCCTGTGTGCAGGAACAGTCATGTGACTAAGTTCCAGCAAATGAGGGATAATGTTGAAGGTTGCAGCAGGAAAGCTTAAAGAGAACTGACAGTAGTCAGCTTTTCATTGACTCAGCAGTCCCCTTTTCTGCTTTCTGATACAGCTCCTGTGTCCACCTTTAATCATGAGATGACCTTGAGGATAGAAGCCACCAGCAAAGATGCTGAAGCAAAACCCAGTAGGTTCATTCACTAATGTAAATTACACCAGCCATAGTCTTACCTCCAAAATTCTCTTTTGTGAAAGAGAAATTAATTTTGTTCTTTTTTTAAGCTGCTATATTTTTCTGTTTTCTATTACATGAGCTGAACTCAACCCTAATAAATATAATCACCAACCTCAGTAGAGCCCGGACTATCACCTAACAATCCTACACCTTTTCCTGACCAATTTATGAATGTATTCTCTTCTGTGGCTTTATCACTTTCCTCAAACATATCTGACTTTTCACTTCCTACCTCATAGTCGGTATGTGACTGGGTCTTCTGCTTCACTGGCAAAATAGAAGTCATCAGATGAGAAATCTCTCAAATTCCTGCCACAAACGTCCTTGCTTTCCTTCATGCCCCGACTGCCTCTCTTTTACCAGGAGGAATTGCATCCCTTCTTCACCTGAGACACATCTCTCCACTTGGGGTCTGGGTCCCCTACCTCCCATCTTTTCAGAAACCATATTCTCCCAATTATTTCAAAAGCCATAGATGTAGGGGCTGGGATTGTGGCTCAGCGGTAGAGCGCTCGCCTAGCATGTGGGCGACCCGGGTTCAATCCTCAGCACCACATACAAATAAAAAAAAAAAAAAAACGCATTGAATAAAACACATTGTGTACAACTAAAAGCAAATAAATAAAAATACTTAAAAAAAAAAAAGCCATAGATGTAGAAGTTTGTGTGCACACCTGGTCTACAGACGTGTATAATTTGGATCATGTAGGGGTTTTTATTATTTTTTTAAATTTTCATTTTACTTAAATTAAGGAATCATTTGCACACAGGTAAAACCCATTAAAATGGTGGTGGGTGGTGTGGGAAGGAACATGAGCTTTTCACTATAGTCATTATGGAAGTAGGATGTCCCTTTGTGTGGGGCTGGTAGCTGAAGGCAAGGACAAAGAGAACTAGAACCTTTTTGTGTTTTAGAATTAGAAACTTTTTGTTTCTGGGAAGCTTAGTTGAAGGGGCAGCTGTAGTGTTGTAGGACAGACGAGGATGGACACAGAGGAATTAGCAGGAAGCAGATTTATTAGCTGCGGTGGTCCAAGGGGGGCTTTTACCTCAACCAATTTGTACCTCTGAACCCCGAGTTCAGAAATGTTTAGAACTTTATACCCAGTGTGTATGGGGAAGGGGAGCTTAGAGGCTCACAATCTGCAGAAGTCCACATAAAAGTAGGTTTTTTCATACTGTTCTGGGCAATCAACCCAGGCCTGGATTAAAAAAAAAAAAAAAAAATCAAGGACACTCCGTGAAAGAAAATCAGTTCCTGGGAAAGGGAGAGTTCTCCTTCCCCTTCTTGCCAGCTGGTTTCCAAGGAAGCTAATTCACACCATTCACTCTTTTTTTTTTTTTTTTTTGGTACCGGGGATTGAACTCAGGGGCACTCGACCACTGGGCCACATCACCAGACCTTTTTTGTATTTTATTTAGAGACAGGGTCTCACTGAATTGCTAAGTGCCTCGCCATTGCTGAGGCTGGGTTTGAACTCGCGATCCTCCTGTCTCAGCCTCCCAAAGTGCTGGGATTACAGGCTTGGGCCACCGCGCCCCCGGCACACCATTCACTCTTATCTTTTGGATTGTGAAGGACTTTCCCTAAGATCTAACTGCTTTTCTTTGAAATGTAAATGCTCCTGTGTCTCCGTTATCACATTCTGTTTCTGTAAACACACTTGACACATGAAAACTCTTTTGCAGAAATTCTTGCTGATAGTCTGAGAACAGTTAAGGTGATGGTCTCTGGAGAAGTTTAAATAAGATTTTCTGTGGAGGAGGGGATGCCACTACAGTAGTAACACCTATCTCCTCGGTGCGGGTGCCTGTGTCCATGTGAGTTTTGTGGCTGACACTGAAGCCAGGTGTTGGAGTCTTGCTGGGGAGGATCAGGCAGTGGTGAGCTGAGGTTCATCAGCCGCGTGTGTTTTTCTGGCAGGGCCACCACCGCAGGAGTCTGGGGTCCGTAAAATTCAGGATCCAGATCCCCAGTCCGCCCTGAGGAGTGAGCAAACATGAAAAAAATGGATGGTGGACTTAATACAAAATATTGAAGGTATCAGCCCACCATAAGTTTTGCATATTAGCAAAAGATCCCCAGCAGCTGAGCATTGGAGGCTAGAGCATTGGCTTTTCACGAGGTTTTGAGTAAGGAGCACTAACATGGCAGGAGCACCTCATCCCAGGGGGAGGTTATATCCTCCAGAGGATGGTCAGTTCCAGGGATCAGTAACTGTCATTGATTTGAATTCTGAAAACTTAAACAGCTTCAACATTTGGTACATGCTCACCTTGTGTATCAGGCTGTTCTCTATAGAGCCAAGAGATTATCTGGCAACTTTTTCTAGGAAAGATGGTGTCATTACCCTGCCCAACAGGAGCTTCTATACCTTTTAACAAATTTATGTGTACAAATTGGTTGCCATTATATTGGAAGGGTGAGATCTTTAAGCCAGAAACTGTTCATCTCTCTTGAATATTGTTACAGAAAATTATGGCAATGGAAACAGAAAAACAGCACTTAGAGATGCAGAAAAGCAAGGTTTCCTCAGCAGTGGTGCAGGCGCAGTGGAGTCTTTTCCAAAGGCTGAGCACACCCCTTTGTTCTTAGTAGAGACTTCTGGGTTTCAAGACCTTCTCATGCAAATAGCCTTGATCCCAGGCAGCTCTGGTTCCTGCCACAGCTGCTGAGCAAGCAGGATCACAAAACCAGAAACTAGGGGCTGGGGTTGTGGCTCAGCGGCAGAGCGCTCGCCTCGCACGTGCGCGGCGATCCTCAGCACCACGTAAACATAAATGCAATTGCATTGTGTACAACTAAATAAATAAATATTAAAAAAAAAAAGCAGAAACTAGCAGGTTGCAGCTATTAACAGAAATAAAAAGAAACATCTTAGGAAGGAGTTGCTGCTTCAATATAACGTCTATAATGACCTTCAACTAGTACCATAACAAACAGTGGTCTTTGGTGTCAGTTCTTAAAAACCTTGAGACGCTGTTCAGAGGCGCCTATACCCTCCAGTCTCTTGCAATCCCTGCCACCCTCCTCCGTTCCTTACATCCCACTGCCTTGCTTATGTAGGTAAACTGCCTGGTCCCTAGGACATGTGAGTTAGAGGTATCTAGATTATTCCTTCTTTTTCCTTATCTTTAAATCAGTTTCTTCCTATACATTCTTTCCTATCAACACATATTCTCGCATGTATCTAAGACATTAGGAAAAAAATTCCTCTTTTGACTTTTTTTTGGTACTACCCTTCCCTCCCCCAAATTTCTTGACAGAGTTGTTATTTGGGGATATCTGAAGTTCTGATACTCACCATATAGGTAAGAATTTTTTTTATGTTTCTATAGAAAAAAAAAAAAAAAAAAAGAAACAATAGCAAGTTATGCCAAGATCTGCTGTACCTTTGTCAGATAAATTTCTCATGTTGCCACAAATGGAACATATACTTTAGAATTTTGGTGAGCAAGTTATATCTGGATCATGCCAACTAGCTCATCTATTTCAAATACTTTAAAATAGTGCAAGACTTGCCCACTAAAATGGCCTCAAGTGAGGGAGTTAGGTTTAGATCTAATGTTATTGCTACACATAATTTCTGTCTCTTTGTTTTAATTTTTTTTTTTTTTTTTTTTTTAGGTGTCAATGGACCTTTATTTTATTTTTTTATGTGAAGTGCTGAGAATTGAACCCAGGACCTCACACATGCTAGGCAAGCACTCTACCACTGAGCCACAACCCCAGCCCCCGACATCATTTCTCTTTGAAGGAATCACCCTTGTGTGAGGAAACACTGTGTGTCTTTTCTCCTGTAAAGTGGGGGATTCATACTCACTTGGGAATTTGGAGAAGAAAACCAAAAAGCCCTAAAGTCTCATTTATAGAGGTTTGAGACAAAGGTGAATGATTGTCAAATACTACTTTTTGTGTGTGTTTGTCAGTACTGGGGATTGAAACCAGGGCCTCATGCATGCTAGGCAAGTGCTCTACCACTGTCCTGAATAATTGTTTTAAGTAGAAAATAAAGGGACAGTGAGAAAAATCAACTAGCCTCTGTCTCTTGATGTCCTGAGATTTTCCTTCCATTTATTATTTTTATTATTTATTTATTTATGATCTTTTAGAAATAAATAATTTCCAAAAGAATGATCTTGTAGAAATAAATCTGACTCAGGGGCACTCAACCACTGAGCCACATCCCCATCCCTATTTTGTATTTTATTTAGAGACAGGGTCTCACTGAGTTGCTTAGCACCTCACTTTTGCTGAGGCTGGCTTTGAACTTGTGATCCTCCTACCTCAGCCTCCCAAGTCACTGGGATTACAGGTGTGTGCCACGGCACCCAGCTCGATTATTATTTTTAAAATAATAAAAATGAAGCCTGGTGAAAGGAAAGGAAATCAATCCCCAACTCTGTCTCAATTAGTAGTCTACATGTCCTCCTTGTCAATGCAGTCCCCAACTGTCTCCAATGTCTTTTCCTGTCCTACCATTACACCATCAAAACCTCTCTCACTAAGTTACCAATAGTCTCCATACCAAAAGCTGATAGACACTTCTCAGACTTCATTACTTGATTGCTGGGCAGCACTTCCTACCAATAAGCACTCTCTACTTTCTCACACATTCTTTTTCTTTAGCTTCTTGGGACAATCACCACCGGCCAACCCTGAATTTTGCTCCTGCCTCTCTAGCTGCTATTTAGTCTCCATTGCCTATTTTTCCTCCTCTACCCAACCTTAAATGCTGGAGTTCCTTTGTCCTAGGCTCTCTTCCATTCTTACTCTATAATGGTTCCCCAGGTGTCCTCATCCCCCCAACGCCAATTACTATCTATTTATGTCTCTAATTCTGACCTTTCCTCTTAGCTCTGTGTTCATCTGTTCAACAGCTTAATCAACCTCTCTGTTACAGGTCTCATGGACATCTCAAACTCAAGCACATATCCTGAACTTGACCCATAATCTGACTCCTCTAACTCCCCAAACTTGGTTGTTACCCACTGTGTTCTATTTCAGAGAAAAGCACGAGACCAGGAATCTTAGGACTTGTGATGGCTTTCTCTCCCTCACTCCATATATCCAATTTTGGCACAGCCTGCCAATTTTGGGTTCTTTTTTTTTTTTTTCTTCACATTTTAAAATTGGTGCATTACAGTTGTACATAATGATGGGGTTTGTTGCATATTCACACACACATATAATATAACAATATAATTTGACCAATCTCACTCCCCAATTTTAGGTTCTAGAATCCTTCACTGAGAGCAGCTCTAATGCCACTACCCTGGCCCAGGTTTCTTTCATGTCTCACCAAGATTATTGCAGTAATCTCCCAGTGGGTCTTTTCCCATCTACCTCACCTCCTGCCTCATTCAGTCTCCACACTAAAGTCAGAATGATCTTTTAGAAATAAATCTGACATTTGACTATTGTATATAAAACCCTCAATGCCTTCTCATTGCTCTTAGGGGGGAAAAAATCCCAAGTCAAAATCTCAGACATGCCTTCATGTCATGCTATGTTCCCCTTTGCGCAAGGCACTTCAGGCAGCTTTCTCTCATAAATGTTAGTGGTGGAATCACACTTGCTTCCACCTTGGAGTGTTTGTATAACTGTTCCCTTTGTAAGAAAAGAATCTCCCCATTCAGTATTATCTCATTCTCAAAATTTTCTCATTTTCCAAAACAAAGTTAAATGTCACTCCTTGTGAGATCCTCCCAGTAGTAGCATTAAAGCTATTCCCAGTGGAGGATTCTTGAGGCTTGAGTACAGCCAAATAACCTGTGTCCTCCTTGGGGTTGTTGAAGGAAATCATGACTGTCACAAACTAGAATGCATAGTGCTTACCATTTGAGAAGCAACTGGTTTCCAATAACAGCACCTGTCATTAGTGTGAGGTTCCAATTTGAAATTGCTGCTTTCTCTGGCCACTGCATTTCATAAGATGCATCTCTTTCAGCCTGAAGCCTCTCAGCTCCTCACTGTTTTCACTTCTGCTCTGCTCTGGAGGATGGCTATCTCTTTGAGACAGTCTCTAAGAGAATCCCCCAAAATAGAGTTCTGCATGTAAACCATATTTCCCATATATCATTCTAAACATACTTTTCTAATTTGATGAAAAATCTGGGTAATTATATTTACAGAGCCTGGTGTTGCTGTGTGAAGCGATGGCCGCTTGGAGCAACGAAGCCGCGGGAAAAAGTTCAGAGGCGAACTGGAAACAAACAGCTTTTTATTCTGATAACTTTTCTCTCTGGCTCTAACAACGACTAACACGCGTCACACACACCACCAAAATGGCGCAGACCCGATCAGCAATCTCGGCTCAAGTCCCTGGAGATCCCGGGCCAAGTCCCATGAGACTACGGAAGGCGGTAATGCCCAAATCTCCATGGCTCATAGTCAACCGCAATTTAAGCCATCTCCCCAAACAGGGCTCCTGCAGCCTGGCACAGTAGATGGCACATAACAGATATTCAATAAATGCCTGTGAAATAAATGAATGAAATGCATGCATAATATGAGAGCATTTCTTTAGACAAGCTCATGGGGTTGTTGGTAGCAGAATTAGGCATAAAAACCTCTACCCTAGGTTTTAGATGGAGAAACTGAAGATTATTCTTCCTCCATCACTTTCAAGGGGGAAAAAGAACATCCTGGGGAACGGGAGGAGGAATGCAGAGGGAGGAGGTTGGGGGATAGATCACAATTATTCTCCTTGGATTTTTAGTTATTAAAACAAGTTTGAGACAGATGCAGTGGCACACACCTGTAATCCTAGCAACTTGGAAGATTGAGGCAGGAGGATCACAAGTAAGAGACCAACCTCAGAAACTTAGAGAGACCCTATCTCCAAATAATAAGCAAATCAATTAAAAAGGGCTGGAGATATAGTTGAATGGCAGAGCACACTTGGTGGTTCATTCCCCAGTACTGGAGAGAGAGAGAGAGAGAGAGAGAGAGAGAGAGAGAGAGAGAGAAAACAAGTTTGAAGACCTGGAGTGGTGCAGCCTGAGGTTGAGGTCATACAGGCAGGTGAAGACCGGAGAAGTGCAGCTTCCTAGCTGCAAGGGACTTGAATGGGTATCCAGTGTTCAATAGCAGAGGCTCAGGAACCGATCCCAGGTAGAGGGTGTGGCTGGTTTCTTTAACACCTCCTGCCTTGCCCTCCTGCTGTGTACATGAAGACCTCTGTGAACCTCCCAGGCTTGTGGACATCAACCTGGTAGGGCCAGTCAGCCCATTCTTGAAGAGTATGGTTATTTTCACTCTTTAAGCAGGACCAGCCAGTGCAGAAGCAGGACTGATCTGAGGATACAAATAAGCAACCCAGGGATTTTCTAGGACTTCTGGGGCAGGGACCCTGAGAAATCCACAACTTCCAGCCAGTTTCACAGGGGTAGGATTGATGATATATAATATAGTTATTGTAGAAAATTGGCTTTATTTTGTAGATGGCTAAGCCTGTTCAGGTAGGATCATCTAAGTGAACACATGGAGAGTGTAGAGAGGAAGACAAATTATACAAATGACTCTTTAAATATTGATAGAGAGAACAGCAGTGTTCCAAGAAAGTAAAAATGTGGGGGCCTTAGCTAGCCAGGGAAAGCTTCTGTAAGGGAGTGACATTTCAGCTGGGCTCTGAAGAAGGCAAAAAGAGCAGCCAGGGAAGGGAATGGCTTGGGAAGGGACTTTAATTTGGGAATTCAGTAATGGGGGAAATCAACCAAAAAATATCAGCAAGCTAGGGAGAGGGGGAGAACTGAGGATGGTGTGGCTGGAGATGTGGTCAGGGTGAAGTAAGGGGGCAGTACCTGTGGTCTATGTTAAGGCTGGACTCTGGAGCAATGCAAGCCATGGGTGAGTTTTAAGTTGGGGTTAGACCTCATCAGTTTAGGTTGGACATTATGTCTTCAGTTCCCCAAGAATAATCAAGCCAGAAACACTGACAAGAAGAGAACAAGGCCAGACTCTGTACTATCCCAAATTCTCCATGGTTAGGAATGTCTCTGTGGGCAGCTTAGCAGCAAGTCTTGACATAAGTCTTCTCACTAACATGACTCTCATATTTTGAAGCATCATAAACATTGTCATTATTGCTAGTGAAAGTGGTTAATGCTTATTTGGTGCTTTGTGGTTTCCACAAACATATCTATTTTATTCTGAAACCAACACCATGAAGTAGGCATTGCTATTAACCCCATGGGAGCCAAGTGGCGCTCAGGGAGACTAACTTGCTTAAAATCAACTACGTAGTATAACACAGAGGCCAGAGCAGGATCCTGAACCAGGTTCTCTAACTCAGAAACCAGTGCCTTGTCCCTTTGGCCACAAGACTTTCAAATAGCAGGTTCTAAATAATGAATGGAGTTTTATAATATTAACAAAGATGAAGAAATAATATGAATTTAGGGTTGGTGGACAGAGTTAATGAGTTCAATTTTGAACATGTTGAATTTGAGGTGATTGCAGGATCTTCAAGGGAGAAATATAGACACACATAGGGGTGTAGAGCCAGGAAAGGATTTTAGCATATCTGTATTTATTTTATAGTTAAAGATCCTCAGAGAATGCTGTCTTGTTTTAGAGCAAATATATTGGATTAATTAACTTAGCAGAGCTCAGTCTATTAATGATTGGGATGTTCTATAGTAGAAAGCCCTTTTTGTTCTGAAAGCTAGATTTAAAACTTGAATGTATCAGGCATCTGTCTTATAGGGAAAACATTTGATTGATTAAAGAACAGGATTTGAGCCCAGTGAGGTGGTGCATGCCTATAATCCTAACTACTCTGAAGGTTGAGGCAGGAGGATTGCAAGTTCAAGGCCAGCCTCAGCAACTTAGTGAAACCTGTTTCAAAATAAAATATTTTAAAAGGGCTTTGGATGTAACTCAGTGGTAAAGTGTTCCTGGGTTCAATTTCCAGTACTGCAAAATAAAAACATTCTTTCTTTTTTTTTAATTTTATTTTTATAATTTTTAATATGTACAACTCATAGTGCATATATTTAGTATCTTTTTACATACAACTATTTGTATACAAAGTATGTTGGTACAATTCAGGTCTTCAATCATGCATTAAGGAAAATGATATCCGTCTCATTCAACCACCTTTTTTTTTTTTCTTTTCTCCCCCTCCCTCCCCTCTTGCTCCCTCCTTTGCCCTCCCTTCCTTTGACCATTCTAGTGTTCCTCTAATCCTCCTATGTACCCCCATCCAACAATACTTTGGAATAGCCTCCTTATATCAGAGAAAACATTTGGTACTTGGATTTTTGAGACTGACTAACTTCACTTAGCATTATGTCTTCCATCTTCATCCATTTAGCTGCAAATGACATTAATTTATTTTTCTTTTATTGCTGAGTAAAATTCCATTGTGCGTATATACCACATTTTCTTAATCCACTCATTTACTGAGGGACATCTAGGTTGGTTCCACAACCTAGGCAAAATAAAAACAAAACAACAATAAGAACAGGTTTTGTAATGCCATGATAGGCATTGATCATAACTTAATCAATTGATCATAATTTTAAAATTAGCTATCTGGGCTGGGTTTGTGGCTCAGTGGCAGGGTGCTTGCCTCAAACATGTAAGGCACTGGGTTCGACCTTCAGCACCACATAAAAATAAATAAATAAATAGTGTCCATCTACAACTAAAAAATATTTTAAAAAATTAGTTGTCTGATTCAGCTGGTTAGCTAGAGTGCCAGGTGGGAATGACAATAATGTATAAGATGCTAGTATACGGTAGTGGCATGAAAAAAAAAAAAAAAAAAAAGGCTAGGGATAGTCAAGAACTCAATTTGATCAGTGACATCTAGGTTTTAATACCATTCATCCATAGCTTTAAAACTCTAACTAAAGCAGATCAGGGAACATAGCTTTGATTTTGCAAGTCTGACACTCTCAAGCCTCTGGCTCCTTTTTCTCCATATTGAGAATAACTGCTTTATAAAGCAAGTGTTAGTTGCTGCAGGAATTCCTTTGCTAGGTTCAGAAGAAGCCCCAATTGTCCTCACTTTTCCTGCCTTGCTCATGCTGGGCCTGGAACGCCTTTCTCAATGCATCCCTCTTCTCTCAAATCTTCTTCATCCTTCCTTCAGCGGCATATCACAGACCACAGTGTCTCTTGAGCTCCTTCTCTGGACCTGCTCTATGGGTTTGAGCCTGCTGCCCTCAGAAGTTCCCTTTGTGGAGGTATCTGTGTGTCTCTGCCTATGGATTTCAACCTCCTTGGGATTCAAGATCAGTTCTTACTCCTTGTACTTTAAATCTTCTACTATGATACCTTCAACAGTACAGTCATTCATTACTTATAAAATGAATGAAGGAATGAAAGAATAAAAAGTAGTTATCCCTCAGTATCCAAGGAGGCTTGGTTTCAAGTGGTTTGGTATTGTGGTATCCCCCACAATACCAAAATTGGCAAATCCTCAAGTTCCTTGGGGTAGTATTTGTATGTAACCTATAAAATTCCTTCATCTACATTAAAAAATAATCTCTAGATTACTTATAATGCCTAATACAATTTGAATGATATGTAAATATATGTAGTTATTCTGTATTATTTAGGGAATAATGACAAGATAAAGAAAAGACTGTATGTGTTCAGGATAGACATAAACATCATAGGCCTAATGTACATCCCATCTACATTTGGCTGAATCTGAGGATGCAGAACCTGTAGACACAGAGGGCCAATTGTAGTAGTATAAATTGGGACACTCAGTCTTATAATGGGGCCCTTAGGGTTGTCCAAATGGAGCCTCTCCAGTCAACCCATATAATACCATTGTATTTACTTTTATTTTTACACTGAGAAACCTGACATCCATTTGTGTTAGTCTGTTTTCTGTTGCTATAACAGAACACTGCAGACTGGTTGATTTATAAAGCATAAAAGTTTATTCAGCTTACCATTCTGGAGTCTGAGAAATCCAATGTTGAGGGGATGCATGTGGTGAGGACATTCTTGCTGGTAGAGACTCTGCAGAGTCCCAAAGGTGATGGAGGGTTTCAAATGGTGAGAGGGGTACATATAAGAGACAGAACTAAACTTACTAGTATAATAGATCTTCTCAAAATATAAACCATTAACCATTAATCTGTTAGTGGATTAATCCATTCATGATGTCGGAGCCCTCAGGACCTAATCACCCCTTAAAGGTCTCACCTCCTGATACCTCATAATGGGGATTAAATTTCAACAAGAGTTTTGGTGGGACATTCTAACTATAGCACCATCTAAGCTCCAACATAAGAGATGTTAAAGCTTATTTTTACAAGGAAAATTTTATTATATTGTTAAAGTTTTATTTTCAAATAAGATGGTAAATTGTTTTACATGGAAAATTTCACTTTTAAAGAAAGCGTATCCTCAAGGTACAGTATGATTGCAGCTCTGATTTAAAACAAAAAACAAAAAAAAAAAAACCAACCCACCTGTTGTACATGACAAAATAACAGGAAGGAAATTTACCAAAATATATACCTCTGTCCACCATTAAAACTATCTATATTCAAAATATATTCAAAATATCATTTATGTGAATTAGAAATTATGACAAAAATTATTTTTTAAAAAAATTTAGTCTTTCTCAAAAAAGCATATATTTCTACTATAAATTATTTCTGGCATTAGTAATCAGTTATTTTTCTGAACCAAAGTTTAGCAACTTTGACAAAGTAAAGCCCAGAGTGTTCAGTAAACCTTTGTTAATGAATGAGTTTAACATATCTGACTGGGGAACATTTCTCAAATACACATCACACTTCAAAAAGGCAGGGTACCTGACAGAAAGTTTGGGTTGTAATAGGTGTAGGAATTTTGCAATTAATCACATGATTACCCCAGGGTATTATGCATCCTGCCATGCCTTCCACAATGATTAGTAAACATGTAAATAGCTTTGTGTTTTCTCTGCAGCATTTACTCTTTGATCAGTCTGAATCCTTCCCCAAGAGTGTTGAATGGATACTCTCTTTAAACTCCAAATTTGGTAAACACATGAACTCCTGCCATGGTCTGGGGATTGAACTGAGAGCCTCAGGTACTGAGCTAAATTCCCAGCTCAGGAATTTATTTTATTTTATTATTTAGTAAAATATAAAGAAGAAAATCATAATAATTCACAATCTCTTTGCTCTTAGACAACCACAGTTTCTTTTCTTTCTTTCTTTCTTTTTTTTTTTTTTGAGGGGGATACTGGTGATTGAACTCAGGGGCACTGGGCCACTGAACCACATCCCATCCCTAGCCCTATTTTGTATTTTATTTAGAGACAGGGTTTCACTGAGTTGCCCAGTACCTTGCCATTGCTGAGGCTGGCTTTGAACTCGAGATCCTCCTGCCTCAGCCTCCTGAGCCACTGAGATTACAGGTGTGAGCCACTGCGCCCAACCACAGTTTCTTATATTTTCTTCCATCTTTTAAAAATGAGTCTGTAAACATTGTTTATCAGGTGAGTGTGCTGCAATGTTTTGTATCCTACTTTTTCCTCTAGTTAACATCATATCATAGGCATTTCCCCCTTGTCCTTAGAAACTTCGCCAGCTTCCTTTTTAATTTACAGCATAATTCATCATTTCCATTTGCCTTACTTTTCTTCAAGAGGAAAAGCCCTCTGGGTCCTAACAGGCTGTATAAACCCTTCCTTGTGACTATTTGTCTCTGGCCTTCCTTGGGGCAGCTGTTTCTTCACTCATCCACTGACACTGTCAGGAGATGCCAGACTGAATTAGTCCCAGTTCCAGGCTTGAAGTGACAGGTACAAAGGGACAGATTCAAGCCAAGTTTTGCCTTCCACATAAGTGAAGTCTTCTCAGCTTCAACAGGAGACCACAGGGAAAAAAATCCTTCAGCAAATGTTTTAAAGGCTTAAGATTAAAGCTCCTTCCCTAAAGTAAAAGGCACCTGGAACAACGGGAAATTTCACAGAAGGGATGGGAGGAGGAGGAAGTGGCAGCCCCACCCGACTCAGGGATGGAAAGAAAGGTTCTAGTAGGATGACTGTAAATGCTCAGGGAGGCAATTAGGTCTAGAATCCTAATGCTGACTAGTTGAAGGGCTTTGGCAGACAGGAGAAGGAGGGAGATGGAACAGGGTGAGTACTGGCAATCTGTTTAATATTTCTGAGGTGCTGAGAGGGGAGAAGTTTGGAGAGCATAAGGGGTAAACAGAAGAGACAGGATGGTTAGTTGTGCAATCTGGCTCCTTATTTTCCCATCTTCATCTGGACCTTCGGGCACAGATCATACGGCTATTCATCATCTATCTGAAGCTGCGAACAATTTTTTCCTTGAAAATATTGTGTCTGGGATAGCCTTGGGAAATCTAAGGAGTCTTGGCCAGTCCTGGTCCCTGCCACCAGGTGTCTTTGATTACCTGGGAGGCCATTTCTGTGGCTAGCCCTGGAGCTGTGGAGGACTCCTTTCAGGTCCTTGACATTTCTTTGGTCCAGTTTCTCCTCTGGCACTCAGCTCCCCATTGAGACTTGCTGTTTGGGCTCCTGAGCTCAGGTCCCTAGCCCCTTTATGATCCTGTCAGAACTCTCCTGCTTAGGACCCAACTCAGGGTCTGCCAGGAGAGGGCATCTCACATGAGTTATGTATTTCCTTTTTATTTTTTTAATAATATTTATTTTTTATTTGTAATTGGACACAATACTTTTCACAACCCCAGCCCCTAGAGTTATGTATTTCTTAATCCTGTTCTAAATTATATATCATAGACACCATTAGAAATTAAAATGTGCTGGTTTTAAAATATAATTCAGAGTTTAATATAAAAGTTTCAAGTGGCTTGTCCATGTGCCCCATTCCAGAATATTTTTGTGCTAAATTCTAGGCTATCTTCCCCCTGGGTTATCTTCAACTAGGTAAACCTAAAATGTTACATTATCTTTTAAAATAGTATACTTTTTTTGGGTGGTGGGGGGGGGGTGGGGGTCGGTGCTGGGCATTGAACCCAGGGCTTTGCACCTTCTAAGTACATGCTCTACAACTAAACTACATCCCCAGCCCCTAAAACAGAATACTTTTGTCAAACAAGTAATACATGAAAATTTATACTGGGGTCGGAGGTGTAGCTCAATGGTAGAATGTATGTTTAGCAAGTGCAAGGCCCTGAGTTCAATCCCCAGCACCAAATAAATAAAATAAAAAAAAAAAATATCTTAAATAAATAAAATAAAAAATATATGCACACATATACACACATTTGTAAAAAAGTAAAAAGTTTGTAAATTAGAACTTAAAAACTCAAATACCTCTTTGCATATATACATACATACTCCCAATTCTTTCTTCCCGGTGGGAAAGCACCTATACTTAATACCTATGGTAAGCCGGGTGCAGTGGTGCATGCCTGTAATCCTAGCAGCTCAGGAGGCCGAGGCAGAAGGATCACAAGCTCAAAGACGGCCTCAGCAAAAAGCAAGGTGCTAAGCAACTCAGTGAGACACTGTCTCTAAATAAAATACAAAATAGGGCTGGGTATGTGGCTCAGTGGTCTAGTGCCCCTGAGTTCAATCCCTGGTACCCCCCAAAATAAAAAACCTATATTAAAAGTTTAATCAACACGCCGGGCACGATGGCGCATGCCTGTAATCCCAGCACTTTGGGAGGCTGAGGCAGGAGGATCGCAAGTTCAAAGCCAGCCTCAGCAATGGCGAGGCACTTAGCAACTCAGTGAGACCCTGTCTCTAATAAAATACAAAAAACGGCTGGGGATGTGACCCAGTGGACGAGTGCCCCTGAGTTCAATCCCCGGTACCACAAAAAAAAAAAAAAAAAAAAAAAAAAAAAGTTTAATCAACTGCTTTCAAATAATATATACAATTGTATATAAATCATATAAATTTTTAATAAAATTTACACAGATGAGATTATATACTATATATTATTTGACAATGTTTTTTAAAAATTTAGAAGTATATTATGGAAATCTTCCTATGTCAGTGCATGTTGGTCTATGAAAAACTTGCAGAGACTTACAGTTTTACATTCTGGGCATATAAGTACAATTTATTTAATACATTTGTTAACTTGTTTAAGTTTGTTACTATCCCTTATCAATTGGCCTTTAGATTGTTTCTAATATTTGCTCCTTATAAATAATGCTGCAATGGATGTCCCAACTGATATAACTTTGTGTATGTGTACAAATTTTTTTGTATGAAAGATTTCTGAAAGATCAACTGTTGGATCAAAGGCAATAACCACTTTAAATATTTAATAAATATCAACCAATTTTTCTCCAAGAGGTCTATCTGAATTTACACTCCCACCATAAGTGTATGAGACAGCCCATTTCCATATGCCTTCAACAAAATAGTTATTATTCTTCTTTTAAATATTTTTGAGTGAATCAAATATAATCATTGTTTTAGTTTTCATTTCTGTGATAATAGCAAGACTTGTCTTAATATTTTCATCCAGTTTTATATATTATGAATAATAATCCTTTGTCACATCTGAGGCAAAAGACCTAATAATCTGCTGGGAACAGTGACACACACCTGTAGTCCCAATGACTCCAGAGGCTGAAGCAGGAGGATCACAAATTCGAAGCTAACCTCAGCAACATAGTGAGATCCTGTCTCAAAAATAAAAAGGGCTTGTGGTGATAAAGCACCCCATGGTTAAATCCTCAATACAAAAGAAGGAGGAGGAGGGAGGAGGAGGAGGAGGAGGAGGAGAGGGAAAGGGATAGGGAGAAGGAGAAGGAGAAGGAGGAGAAGAAGAGGAGGAGGAGGCCTAATAATCTAATTTGTACAAACAACCAGGGAACATCTTTCTCCTGCCAGCAGCTATTGTAATTTCTGAGTACCAGGTGTAAACAAATAGTTAATCACATAAACACCAGTAAGCAAAAATAATGTTTCAAGGAAACAAGATAGTATTAAGTGATTAACTGAAAAATAGGCGGTTCAGAGCCTAGAAATTATAGAGCAGGGAGACATATGGGCATTCCTGGAGCTGGTACTGTCCTGACCCATGAGCTATTTGAGGGTTTGTGTCTTCTTTGACATGTAAGGATGAGGAGGTTGAGACAGAGCTGTGGTTTTCGTTGTGTTGTCTGGACTCCTTGCACTCTACACAGAAGCCTTGTGTAGAGGATGCCTGCCAGTTCTTTCACCAGGGCAGCTGCTCTTAGGTCTGTTTATTATGTTCTCATTTGAAGAAAGTACAACAGTTACTTGGCGGTCAGGTGGGGGCAGTCGAAACCTCCACACCAGTACCATCAGCCAGGAATTAAAAGCTAGGTTCTGGAGTTAAAGTATCTTGGTTTAAATGCCAGTTTTTCTGCTTATTAGGTAGATGACACAGGGCAAGTTACTTAATCCCACTGATCTTCTTTCTACTCATCTGTTACATGGAGTTGATAATGTCTCATTGGGTAGTTGTAGGGATAGAAGGAAATAATGCATATAATCCCTGGAGCTAAATAACACTCACTAACTATTAGCTAGATAGAAAACTATTGTGCAGGTGCTAAATGTCCCTACATTCTGAAATGCTTGGGAAAGATTTCAGGGAGGAGGTGGATGGTGAGTTTTGCTTGGAGAACTGGTACAATAGTGACACAGAGATTAGGGAAGGGACAGGGACTGTCCAGAGGTGAGCATGGTACATTAGGAATGAAGCAGAGTTATTTTAGGAGCTATAAGACACTTTTATTCTTGCACACTTAAAGGGGCACAGAACACTGCAGTTATCTTACCACATAAGAATCTCTTCATGTGCTTTTGCACAGATATACCCTTTCACATTTTTTAAAAGGGAGGAAATGAAAAAGAATGAAGTATTTGTAAAAGCCCTCAAACCAACAATAATAATAAGTAAGTAGAAAAAGAAAAGAAGCTGAAAAAACTGAGGGACAAAGAAGGGAAGGAGCTGAGTCCACCTGGCATTTAGTGGCTGGTGCTCATTCTCTCTGTTGGCTGTACCAGATATGACTTGCCCTCTGTAGTCCCCACCTGGAGCTTCCCAGGCCTTCACCACCAGCCTGATGATGCAGGACCTTGTCTGCAGAGGATTCCTTTAACCAGCTCCAGTCTTCATACACACCAGCTGGGGCCTTAGGAAGCCCTGCAAGTTAAAGCATTTCTCCATGTATTTATTAGACTGCCACATGCCTGTAGTGCCTGTCCCTGACACATGAAGTGTGGTCCCCATTTTTCCCCTACCAACACTTGGGCTTAAGTTTTCTTTAGCCTTTGGCTTAGATCATTGTGCCAAAACTCTCACTGCCTTTCCAACTCTTGTCTTTTCCCTCTTTGGTCTGCGCTAAACACCACAGCCAAATTAATCCTAAAGTACAGCTTTGATCCTGCCTCTCCTGTTCAAAAACCTGTCTTTAGTCAAAGTAACACTTTTCCCTAAATACAAAAAGAATGCATGTTCAAATCAAAAGCTGGGAGAGCACTGAAAAAGTTAAAGAAAGATTTACCACAATTTCACTGCCTAATGATAATCTTTATTTTACTTTTTAATATATAGGGCATCATTTCCCCAAGTTCTTTATTCTTTTGTTGTTTTTGTTGCTGTTGGTGTCCTCTTTGTTGGTTACATCAGGTGAGAGGAATGAAGTTTATGTATTCAGCTCTTCTCGTAGGACACTTGGATGGCAATGAACGTTCTTTTGCTTATATTGTGGATGAATGACGATCTTCTTAGAAAAGAATTCTTAGAAGAGGAATTTATGGGTCAAGGGCATTGAGGTTTCAAGGCTTTCTTTTGTTTTGTGATAAACATTCATAAATTATCCTTAGAAAGGTGTAACAGTTTATCCCCCATCAGGGATAGAAATACCTGTTACCACTGAATCAAATGGCACTGGGAGTTAAGCCTCTCCTCAGCCTGGCCCTGCTGTCCTCACAGGCTTATCCTCTCTTCTCCCCTATATCCAAGTCCAGCTTTGCATATACATATATTCCAAATCCTGCTCCTTCCCCATAGGAAAACACCTAGGCTTAACATTCTTGTGAACAATTTGATCAATAGCTTCCAAATAATACTAGGTGATATAAAATTGTTTTACACAAATGAGATTATATAAAATGTATTACCTGAGGACTTGCTTTTTAAAAAAGCATCATACATCTTGGAAATCTTTCCATGTCAGTGCATAGTAGTCTATTAAGAACTTGTAACTACTTAACGTGTTTCCATTTCGGGCATACAAGCACAATTTATTTAATACATTTGTTGATTTGTTTAGTTTGTTATTATCCTTTATTGATGGACCTTCAGATTGTTTATAATATTTGCTCTTATAAATAATGCTGCAATAGATGTCCCTATTGAAATGAAATGTGTAGATATTTTATACTAAACACTTCTGCAAGAGCAATTATTGAATTGAAGGCAATACCTATTTTAAATTTTGATGGTAATTAACTGATTTTTAATGGTAATAAACTGATTTTCTCTGTATGAACTTACTTTCACTCCCATAGTTAGTAAATGAGACAGCTCATTTCCATACACCCTCAACAAAATAGGTTATTGTTATTCTTTTATTTAAATATTTTTGCATAGATCAAATATAGATCTCATTATTGTGTCAGTTTGCATTTCTGTGATGATAGCAAGGCTGTCCTCTTAATATTTAGAGCCACTTTTATATATTATGGATAGCTATTCTTTGTTACTGCCCTTCTGATGGCTTACTTCTCAAATATTATGCACACATGCATCTGCCCCTTCAGCAAACATCCCTGAACATCCACCAGGGAAGGCAGGAAATTATGAAGTTAAAAAGGGGGAAGACTCTGGAGCCAGCCTACCTGGTTTGAAACCCAGCTGTACCCAGCACCTTCCTGCATGTCAGAAACAATATATACATACATATATATATATATATATATATTTTTTTTTTTTTTTTTTTCTGGTATTGGGGATTGAACTCAGGGGCACTCGACCACTGGGCCACATCCCCAGCCCTTTTTTGTATTTTTTTTTTTTTTTTTTTTTGTGGTACCGGGGATTGAACTCAGGGGCACTCGACCACTGGGTCACATCCCCAGCCCTTTTTTGTATTTTATTTAGAGACAGGGTCTCACTGAGTTGCTAAGTGCCTCGCCACTGCTGAGGCTGGCTTTGAACTCGCGATCCTCCTGCCTCAGCCTCCCAAAGTGCTGGGATTACAGGCGTGCGCCACCGCGCCCGGCGTTTTTTTTTTTGTATTTTATTAGAGACAGGGTCTCACTGAGTTGCTAAGTGCCTCACCATTGCTGAGGCTGGCTTTGAACTCACGATCCTCCTGCCTCAGCCTCCCAAGTGCTGGGATTGCAGGCGTGCACCACCACGCCCGGCCAGAAACAATATTAATACTCCATCACAAAGTGGTTGTGAGAACATAAATTATCTTAGACATGTAAGATGATTCAAAGAGGGACTGCCATGTAGTTAAGAATTCCATGAACATTAGTAATAACTTTCTGAAATTAGATACCATGCTTCATTCTAAGCTTAGAAGAATCTGAGTTCAAGAAGATGACTTAATGACTGAAGTCTCTGCTTTTGTGAAACTAATTCTAAGATGTTATTATTAAGTGTTCCACAGAAAATAAAGTGTTGTGATAGCAACTGATTGTAGGGTGAGAGGTGGAGCATTATATTCAGTGGCCAAAGAAAGCTCCTATCCAGTGGTTACCTCTGAGCCAGACCTGAGTTGTGGGATGGAGGCGTCCATGAGAGCAGGGCTGTCTCAGGTTTTGGTTTCTCAAAAGACAGGAGTTTCACTTCTCAGAACTCCCTGCAGGCAAATAGTTGTTTTAATGTCTCCTCTTTTTTTTTTTTTTTTTTTTTTTTAAGCCGATAATATATCAGGGTATGATTATATAATTTGATCTTTTTATACCCTTGTCTTTGCATTAGTCATTAGCACCAGGAGTCTTGTGTCTGGGGCTCACCTCTCCTCTTACTTATGTCATTAACTCCTAAGGGACTGTGGCCAAATCAGGCCTTGTGGGTGCTGACGTGTTTTTACTAATTGAGCCTGCTGGATTTCCTGCATTGTTGAACCTCTTCCTGATCCTCTTGGCTTTCTTTTCTGGCTCCCTTGGAAGCCCTTGCTTTTATTCTCATAAGTCATCCTCTCCTTGACATGAAAAGCCCTTCAGTGAGCTAAATACATAATTATATTAAGTGGAATAAAAAAAAAAAAACCCTAAGTGTCCTGTGGAGAATGCATTTTGTCTGTGCACTGCAACTTGGACAAGGAAAAGAAGACATCTTCCCTTCTCCCCTTTTCTTCCCAAACTGAGAGAAGCTGGGTAAAGCCAACATTGAGCTGGTTACCCTTAGGAAACCATGCTCAAGCTTTGAATAGGAAAAGCTTCTTCCACCCTATTCTCTCCTGTGCAGGGCAGGTAAGTGTTCCCAATGCTCATCACTGCCTCTTTTGGATATGTGTTTCAGAGTGGCCAGGCCCCTGGGAAGTATGTATAGAATGAGAGGCTTCCTGGGAAGGCTCAGTGGTCTTGGTAGGAAAATATCAGATGCAAACAGTTTTCAGCAGAATCTAGGCCTGTTGCTTTCAGACTTTTGACTATTACCTATGTTTGGTTTATATCTTAACTCAGTTACACAAAAAGTTGTCCTTGTTCTATCATGCTAAGAGAAATAAGCCAGACTCTGAAAGTCAAGTGTCCAATGTTTTTCTCTCATATGGAAGTGAGGGTGGGGGGAAAGAAGAAAAAAAGGACTTAAAATAGGGGATCTCACAAAAATAGAAGGGAAATCAGTAGAGGAAGGTAATGGAGAAGAGAGGGAAGACAGGAGGGCATGAGGAAGTACTGGGGAATGAAATACCAAATTATGCTACCCCATGTATATACCACAATGAATCCCACGTATATATATAAAATGCACTAATTAAAATAATAATAATAGAAGGGAGATCAGTAGAGTAGAGCAAATGGATAGGGGAGGGAGGAAGGGATGGAAAGTTATGGGGAATGAGATTATCAAATTATGTAATGTGCAATTATGAATATGAATCCAACTTTTGTGTATCATGATATGCACCAATAAAAATAAAATTTAAAAATTATCCTTGTTCTTCCTATATGTGATGCATTGTGATATTTTCTAATCTATTTTTCTTAATAGTGATCACCTTTCTCCAAGTTTATTCCATAAACTACTAATGGGTTGGACCTGAAGTTTAAAATTTGTTGTAGAATAACTAACTTAGATCTTTCCCCGAATTTTCTGGTTTCAATTGCTTATTTATTTAAGTGCCCAAATTACATCAGGAGGCTTAAAAACTTTATAGCATTTGGTTCAGTAATTCACCTCTGATGAATCTACCCTAAGGGAAGATTGTTCCCAGCAGGATGATCAAGAAACCTCAGTGAACATTCTGTTTTCAGCTAAACATTTGAGAAACTTATGGGAAAGACAGAAATGTAAAAGCTGGGTTTGATTTTAGACTTCAACTAAATTGTTTTTTTTTTTTTTTTTTTTTTTTTTTTTGGTACCGGGCATTGAACTCAGGGGCACTCGACCACTGGGCCACATCCCCAGCCCTTTTTTTGTATTTTATTAGAGACAGGGTCTCACTGAGTTGCTAAGTGCCTCGCCATTGCTGAGGCTGGCTTTGAACTCGCGATCCTCCTGTCTCAGCTTCCCAAGTGCTGGGATTACAGGCGTGCGCCACCGCGCCCGGCTCAACTAAAATTTTTAAACATTGAATTCAACTGTTTTTATATAGAGAATTAGATATAGTCACAGCTAGTTGAACAATTATACCCAAAGAATATTCCCAATAGCTCAGTGTCCACCTGGTCTCCCAATTTAAACCCTGGTGCTTAGAACCATCTTACTGCCAAGGACTTGGATGAAGACATAGAAGACAGTTTTGCCAGTCCACAGATGGGTGAAAAAATCAGGATTCAAAAACTTCACATAGGAAAAGCCAGGCACGGTGGCGCACGCCTATAATCCCAGCACTTGGGAGGCTGAGGCAGGTGTATCGCGAGTTCAAAGCCAGCCTCAGCAATAGCGAGGCACTTAGCAACTCAGTGAGACCCTGTCTCTAATAAAATACAAAAAAGGGCTGGAGATGTGGCCCAGTGGTCGAGTGCCCCTGAGTTCAATCCCCGGTACCAAAAAAAAAAAAAAAAAAAAAAAAAAAAAAACTTCACACAGGAGAGAGAGGAAAACGTAAATAACCTATATGGAAGTTCAGAATGCAAAGGGTGACTGGGAGCAAATATGAGTTTTTCCTCTAGGATGCTATTTAGCCATATCCCTGGCCTCTTCCCACTAGATCCCAATAGCAGCCTCTTTCCAGTCATGCCAACAGAAATATCTCCAGACATTTCCAAATGTCCTGGGGAGAGGGGGAATTTCCTGTTGAGGTTCACTGGGATAATTTTTTTAAAATATTTTATTTTTTAGTTGTAGACGGACACAATAATTTTATTTATTTATTTTTATGTGGTGCTGAAGATCGAACCCAGTGCTTCCTACTTAAGAGGCAAGTGCTCTACCACTGAGCTTCAACCCCAGCCCTCACTGGGATAATGTGGTATTCTACTAAGGGAAAGACTGAATGGGTTTTCATTGACAGTAAACACAATATACGGCAGCAAAAAGAGCAAAGTGTGCAATCTGAGGCTGCTTAATACCCAGGTAAACTCCATGAAGTAGAAATATGATTGCCTCCCCATTTTTCAGACGAGGACACTGATGTCTAGCAACATAAGTGAACTTGTTCAAGGTCTCACAAGAAACTTTCCAAGGTTGTGACCTGGGGCTGTGTCACTCCAGAGCCTGCATGCTTGTCCACCACGCTGCGAGAATTTCACAACCATACACTATGTGGACATTCTAGAAAGCAGTCGGTGCCCTCTTCAGAGAGCCGGAACATGGCTGAGAAGCGAGAATAAATTACAAATAACCCTAAGCCTGCCTCGTATTCCAAAACAGGAACTTGCCCTAGAGTTGAGGCCCTAGCCTCCAGTCAGCTCAACTTCATTTCTACAAAATGCTAGTATGTTTATTCTTATGTCCGCAGGATAACAAAGTAAATTTCAGTTATCTGGAGTCATTTTGCCTTCTGGGAAGCCCAATCCTGCGGCAGTGTGGCTCTGGGTCCAGGTGTGGAGGTTATCAGAATGGAAATCCTCCCCATCCTAGGCCAGGGCCTACTGAATTGCCCTCTGAGTCTGAGTCATGAAATTAAGACGCAGGGAGGCAGAAGAGTTAAGAACAGAAAAGGAATATTACTGTCAGAGTCAGGTTCCACAGAAACGACTGAGAAACTCTAGGGACACCTCGACCCAGAGGGTCACAGCTGGGCATTGACCCATCCCTTCTTCTCCCTTAGTGGCGGCCTTGGAGGCTCAGGTCTGTTGACCTGCAGAGCCCCAGGAACAACAAAGGGCACCACACACAGGAGATGGGCCTGAAGAGGCTCATTGTGCGCAGAGGTCAACTCTTCAACATCCGGCTGAACTTCAACAGACCCTTCCAGCCCCAGACAGACTCCATCACCTTCGTGGCTGAGACCGGTGAGCTCACCCCACTGCTAGGCTCTGTGCATTCCCACAAAATGCAGACATTAGCAAAGTTTGTCTGCAGGATCCCTGCTTCTTCTTTCTGAGGTGCTCTCTCCCATCTTCTCCTGGGATACCCCAGGACCCTCATGCTCAGTATCCTGCCATTAAGGAAAGATTTGGCCAGCTCAGCAAACTCTAAAGTTGTGGTCATAACACCCAACTTTTAAGTACATAGGCACTGTGCTAAAACCTCACCCATGATCTCATCTCATCCCCATGAGAGACTTTCAGGTAGGTGCTATTATAATCTCCGTTTTACAGAAAAGGGGGAAAAAAAGTGAAACAAAGGCACAGAGATCTAAAGTGGTTTGGCCAAGGACTCTCAGTGGCAGTAAAAGCTTTAAGCCAGGGGCTGGGGTTGTGGCTCAGTTGTAGAGCGCTTGCCTAGCACGTGCGCGGCCCGGGTTCGATCCTCAGCACCACGTAAAAGTAAAATGCATTGTGTACAACTAAATAAATAAATATTTTTTTAAAAAAGCTTTAAACCAGCCGGGCGCGGTGGCTCACGCCTGTAATCCCAGCACTTTGGGAGGCTGAGGCAGGAGGATTGCGAATTCAAAGCCAGCCTCAGCAATGGCGAGGCACTTAGCAACTCAGTGAGACCCTGTCTCTAAATAAAATACAAAAAGGGCCAGGGATGTGGCCCAGTGGTCGAGTGCCCCTGAGTTCAATCCCTGGTACCACAAAAAAAAAAAAAAAAAAAAAAAAAAAAAAGCTTTAAACCAAAGGACTTAGCAAGTGATGGGAGAAGTGAGGATTCTTCCAGGCCAGAGGAATCCTATACCACATAGATTTTTAAAATTTTTTTATTATTTTATTTTTTATTTGTTCTAATTAGTTATGCTTGACAGCAGAATGCATTTTGATTTGTTGTACACAAATGTATCACACCTTTTAATTTCTCTGATTATACACGATGTAGAGTCACACCATTCATGCACTCATACAGGTACCTAGGGTAATGATGATCTTCTCATTCCACCATCTTCCCTGCCCCCATGCACTCTCCCCTCTCCTCACTCCCCTCTGCCCAATCAAAAGTTCCTCCATTCTTTCCCTGCCCCTGCCCCCGATTATTGATCAGCATCCACATATCAGAGAAAGCATTTGGCCTTTGGTTTTGGAGATTGGCTTATTTCACTTAGCATGATATTCTCCAGTTCCATCCATTTATCTGCAAATGCCATAATTTTATTCTTCTTTAAGGCTGAGTAATATTCCATTGTCTATATATACACCAGATTTTCTTTATCCATTCATCTGTTGAAGGGCATCTAGGTTCTTTCCATAGTTTAGCTATTGTGAATTGAGATGCTATAAACATTGATGTGGCTGCATCATGTAGTATGCTGATTCTAAGTCCTTTGTATATAAAACCAAGAAGTTGGATATCTGGGTCAAATGGTGGTTCCATTTCAAGTTTTCTGAGGAATATCCACAACTGCTTTCCATAATGGTCACACCAATTTGCAGTCCCATCAGCAATGTATGAGTGTACCTTTTTCCCCACATTCTCGCCAACGTTTATTGTTGCCTATATTCTTTTTTTTTAAATATTTATTTATTTACTTTAGTTGTACACAATGCAATGCATATATATGTTTACATGGTGCTGAGGATCGAACCTGGGCCGCGCATGTGCGAGGCTAGCACTCTGCCACTGAGCCACAAACCCAGCCCCTGCCTATATTCTTGATGATTGCCATTCTGACTGAAGTGAGATGAAATCTTATAGTAGTTTTGATCTGCATTTCTCTAATTGTTAGAGATGTTGAACATTTTTTCATATATTTGTTGATTGATTGTATACCTTCTGAGAAGTATCTATTCAGTTCCTTAGCCCATTTATTGGTTGGGTAGTTATTATTATTATTATTATTATTATTATTATTTGGTGTTAAGTTTTTTGAGTTCTTTATATATCCTGGAGATTAGTGCTCTATCTGATGTGCATGTGTATACCACATAGATTTTTGAACCTCCCTTTGAGGTCATTCTCTCTTACACAGGTCCTGAGCCCACAGAACTGCTGGGAACACGAGCCACGTTCTTACTTACCGAGGCCCAGCAAGAGAAAGTCTGGAGTGTTTCTGACTTCACCATTGACTCCAACTCTCTCCAGGTCTCACTTTTTACACCAGCCAATGCAGTCATTGGCCACTACACTCTGAAAATAGAGATCTCTCGGGACCAGGGTCAAAGTGTGACTTACCCACTGGGGACTTTCATCCTGCTTTTTAACCCATGGAGTGCAGGTAGGACTTGCTCACAGGTTATGATGCTAAACCCATCCATGGGGAACTCTTCTGAGAAAGCCTGGAAGATAAATTGTAGTCTATATCAATGCAATATAGTGCCATGTGCTCAAACTAAACATCACCTTTCCAAAGAAATTTTAATGGCACCATGAAAATATTCATAGGATGACATCAAGCAAAATTAGTTCAGAAATTGGAAAATGATATGCTTGTAATTGTATTAAACACATGTGCATAGAAAGAAAGTGGACAGAATATATTACAATGTAATGGTGGGTGTCTCTGAATAGGGGGAATAAATGATTTTCATTGTCTTTTTTCTGTCCATCAGTAGTTTCCAAAACTATAATAAGCTTATAAGTATTGTAATTATTGGTTTTTAATTTTTCACTCTGTTTTTTGGTTTGGGGTTTTGTTCCTTCTGCTACACTTTACTGCTCAGAGGACGACGTGTACCTGCCAAGTGAGATACTGCTGCAGGAGTATATCATGAGGGATTATGGCTTTGTTTACAAGGGTAGTGAAAATTTCGTCACCTCCTGGCCCTGGAACTATGGGCAGGTAATAGGATCCCCTGGGGTGGGCTCCTAAGGCTGGTCACTACAACTCTGTTAGTTCATGAAGGACAGTAACAAAGGGCATAGTGTGAGCTGCTGGGCCAATTTCTCATCCAGTGAGAGGGACAAGGAAGAAGGGGGAGGGAGACACCTTTCCTTTTTCACCTTTTATGTTCTTATGGAAAGCTAAAACATACTCAAAGTAGATAGGTGAGTACAATGAACATCCATGTACCTATCCCTCAGTTTCACTAGTGACCAATTTATGGTTTGGCAAATAATAGCTCATGGGTCAGTTGTGGCCTACTGCCTGTTTTGTATGGTCCACAAATAAAGAATATTTTTCACATTTGAAAGTTGTTGAAAAGAATTTCACAAGAACAATATTTGATGACATTGAAAATTACATGAAGTTCAAATGTTGGTGTCCATCAAAAATATTTTATTGAACAGCCATGCTTATTCATTTGGAGATTGGGGATGTTTTTGTGCTCAGTGGCAGAACTGAGTTATTGAGACAGAGGCTATGACCTTCTAAGGCTGAAATGCTTATTACCTGCCCTTGACTGGAAAGACATGCCCATCCCTGGTCTTCACTTTTTTCACCATGAATTTTTTGAAGCAAATTACAATACCTTATCATTTAATTCAGTATACTTCAGAATATAGCTCCAAAGATGATTCCTTCTGAAAAGTATAACCACAACACATGATCATAATCAAAAAGAGGAACATAATTCTTCAGTAACATAAAATATTCAGTCCTGTACAGAGGGCTCTTGTGCTTGGACAACTTCCACTCCCAATCACCAACTATGGTGGGTGTGGTTTCTCTCTTTCTCCTACTGCCACCTCTGTCCTGTGCACACACTACAGGGGGAAGAGCTGGGGAAGCAGGGAGCCTTGCTGAAGAAAGTCCTTTCTCCAACTATGGCAACTTGTGGAAAATTTGAAACTGAGATGATAGGGGGGCCACCAGTGTATTACACACATGTCACAAACACACATTGCAAACCTATGTCAGGAGTTTACACTGGCCTCTCCAATGTTCAGTGTCGGCTCTAAGGTTCCTCTACCTGATTTAAAAACCTGTCACAATCTTTCCCCTCTCCCCCTCCTGGCCCTATATCTATACCTGATCCTTTTTTATTTTTTTAAAAGATGGACACAATATCTTTATTTATTTTATTTGTTTTTATGTGGTGCTGAGGATGGAACCCAGTGCCTCATGTGCACGAGGCAAGTGCTCTACCACTGAGCTATAACCCCAGCCCCTGATCCTTTTTTGATCTCACAAGTCCTCCAGATAGGAAACTACCTAAGTCCTTGGGACCCACCATGCTAAAAGACTTTAGGTAGGTATTCCCCACTCTCCTCACTTCCTGTCTACTCCATCCTTCCAAGCCCACTAATTGCAAAGCCTTCTCTGATCTCTTCAGTCAACACGTCTCTGACTCTCTGTATTCCCTGCATTTTCTATCAGAGCCACACAGTTTACTTTTTCACAATTCCAAATTTAATACATTCCCAATTTGATTTATAAGGTCATGGAAGGCAGGACCTTGTCTTAAATTTAGCCCCCACACCCCACCACATTTCACCCTCCCTAAAAGTCTGCCAGGGACTCGAAGTTTCAGAATTCTAGACATTTTTGCTCTTCTCTCTTTTCTCTCTTGAAATGTCTTGGAAGTTTGAAGAAGACATCATAGATATCTGTTTTGAGATCCTGAACAAGAGCCTGTACTTCTTAAAGAACCCATCCAAAGACTATTCCCAGCGGAATGATGTGGTGTATGTGTGCAGGGTGGTGAGCGCCATGGTAAGGATAGAGGCTTCCTGCCCCTGTCTGAGGACAGTCTGAGTTTCCCCTGGCACTATGGAAACCCACTCGTCTGTGCTTTGCAGATCAACAGCAATGATGACAGCGGCGTGCTGCAAGGGAACTGGGGAGAGGACTACTCCATGGGCGTCAGCCCCTTGGAGTGGAACGGCAGTGTGGCCATCCTGCGGCAGTGGTCAGCCAGGGGTGGGCAGCCTGTGAAGTATGGACAGTGCTGGGTCTTTGCCTCTGTTATGTGCACTGGTGAGTGAAGAATCACTCAATCTTCATGACATCCCTTTGAGACTGGGCTCATAAAGTTTCAGTAGCTTGCCCATGGCCCCACAGCCATGGAGTTGTAGGCATGCGTGCTCTTAACCAGTGTGCTACTCAGTCTTGGAAGGTCGACTTGTTGCAGTCACTCCATCATCTCCCTGATGGCACAGTGAGACTATTAACATGGCCACCTGGATAAAGCAGATTGTGGTACCAAAGCAGAGGTAAAATAGCTTCTTTCTGCCATCCATTCGGCTTCTCAGCTCTAGGTGAGCCTAGAGTCAAGGAACAGGTCAGGGAGCTGAGGTGCAAGCAGATGGTCTGGGATAGCCTAGCTCACTTGTAGGCTTCTCTCTCATGAGGAATGGCAACCAGAAATGTATTATCTTGCTAGTTATCCTTAAGGAGCATTGAGGTTTTATTCATGATCAGTTATTTACAATGCAGTGCAAAGTCATTGGCCAGATTATTTGTGAATTGGAGGGAGAGACAGAGTACTGAGGTGCTGCCTGTCTCCCCCATGCAAGGCCAGCAGACCTTCCACATGGCTACCTTGTCATGCCTTGGTGCTCAGGGTACGTGTGCTCAACTAACAGGTTGACTCTATGTTGGAAAAGGCAGGAGCACAGGACAGGGAGTACAAAGACAAGGGCCAAAGCTATAGGCTTTTCTGAGAGGGTCAGCATAGAGTTACGTTCAGGTGCTACAAAGAGAGAAGAGGTTTAAATCTGAGTGTTCAAATCAAATGGCCTCCCTTGCCTATTTGTGAAATGGGGCTGGGGCTATGCCAGAACTTAGTAATCCCAGTTTTGCCTTGGCCTGGGAAGACTGCCAGCAGTGGCCAGGTATTATGGAGGTAGCCTCAGGTCTTCAGACTCTGGGGTCAGGAGGAGAAGGACTAGGTTCACAACCTGGCTCCACTTCCAAGACTTGACCCCTCACAGGGCCCAGTTCTGGGGCCACTGAGTGGGGACAGCTGCTCCTGCCAAGCTGCCTCTGGCCACTTGTAGTCCAGGCCTTGTTCACAGAACTGTGCTGGGATTGGATGAGTGACTGTAGACAGTGGCCCTCTTGAGTGCTCTTCAGTGAATCAAAACAAAGGGATTGGTCACTCTCAGCAGTCCTTTTACTTCTCAAAACATTGTAAACCTCCCAGCAGCGTCAGTTGGCACTGGCTGCTCCTCTTGAGAAGGAGACAGGAGGGATGAGCCTCTGAACTCCTTGCCACACTGACCAAGGTGTTATACAAGGTTACAAGGTCACACCTGGTTCTTGGCTTGATTTCATCTGACTCTGGGAAGAGAGAGAGAGAGAGAGAGAGAGAGAGAGAGAGAGAGAGAGAGAGAGTGTGTGTGTGTGTGTGTGTGTGTGTGTGTGTGTGTTTTATAGATTTGTGGAGTCTTAATTCAGCTTTAAAAAGCCTTCATAGTACTATCCTAAGAAGCCACAAGAGGGAGCTGCTGCCTTATCAAAGATGGTCACTGCCTTCTGGTGGTTTCTCCTTGTCTCTGATCTTCCATTATATCTACTGTATAATTCCGTCCATTCTCTAATGTCCTTCTTCTCTCCCTAACTCTTGTCTTTAATTAAAATTACAGACCCAGAATTTTATTGAACCCAGGGGTGCTGTACCATTGAGCTACATCTCTAGTCCTTTTGATTTTGAGACAAGTCCTCACTAAGTTGCTCGTTTCACTAAGTTACCAAGGCTGGCCTTGAACTTCTGAGCTTCCTGACTTAACCTCCAGAGTTGCTGGAATTACAGGCACTGTGCCCAGTTAGACCCAGAATTTTAGAACTGAAAACCATCTGGTACAACTCCGTTTTGTTACATGCAAGAAGACTAACCCAGAGGGGCTAGGGTTGTGGTTCAGCGGTAGAGCATTTGCCTAGCACGTGCTCTACCCCCCCCCCCCCCCACCCCCAGGTTCGATCCTCAGCACCACGTAAAAATAAATAAAATAAAGATATTGTGTGCAACTACAACTAAAGAAAAATAAATAAATATTAAAAGAAGAAGAAGAAGAAGAAGAAGAAGAAGAAGAAGAAGAAGAAGAAGAAGAAGAAGGAGAAGAAGGAGAAGAAGGAGAAGAAGAAAAAGACTAACCCAGAGAAGTTAAGCCATTTAATTAAGGTCACTCAGTTTCTCTTTAGAAACTGGCCATAGGCTTAAATTTCTTTCTAATTAGGTGTTTTAGATTTTTCTGTTTTTAACTTGGACAGTTGCTGAGTAGAAAAAACCCTAAATGATAAATTGAGCCATTAGTTACTGTTTTAAGTGATCATCAAATGATTTCTTTCTCTTGTGTGATGAACACCATTGATGGGGCAGGTACACGGCAGGGTTTTGGGCCTGGATATGATGCTCTGGGAATACAGGAGTTATTAAAGTTGTGAATCTACAAGAATATTGACTTTTTTCTCTCACTAGGTTGAAAGTTAGAAATTGTGCAAAATTATGCAAAAACAGTAATTCTTCTTGATTTGAGCTTAGCAACTCTCTCTTCTTTTCCTTTTCTTTAGTAATGAGATGCTTAGGTGTTCCAACTCGTGTGGTTTCTAATTTCCATTCTGCACACAACATGGATGGGAACTTGACGATTGATACCTACTATGACCAAAATGCAGAGATGCTGCCATCTGAGAAACAAGACAAAATATGGTAAGGGGAACTGTCTGGAACAGATCTTTGCTGTGTCCCAGTCAGGGAGGAATAAATACTTCAATGTGAATGTCTCTGGCTCAAGAAGCAGTGGTATATCTGAAAAGGACATATTATGTAGAATTCTGTCTGTGAATGAATAACCTGAATTTAATCATGAGGAAAGATCAGACAAGCCCAAAATGGGAGCCATTCTGGTAAAATAAACAAATACTGTTCTCAGAATGTCAGTGTAATAAAAGAAAGAAAGGCTGAGGAACTGTTCCAAGATCAGAGGAGACTAAATACACTGGACCACTAAATGCAATGCGATCCTAAACCAAATTTAAAAAAAAATTTTTTTGCCGGGCGCGGTGGCGCACGCCTGTAATCCCAGCACTTTGGGAGGCTGAGGCAGGAGGATCGCGAGTTCAAAGCCAGCCTCAGCAATGGCGAGGCACTTAGCAACTCAGTGAGACCCTGTCTCTAAATAAAATACAAAAATGGGCTGGGGATGTGGCCCAGTGGTCGAGTGCCCCTGACTTCAAAAAAAAAAAAAAAAAAATTTTTTTTATTTATTTGCTTTTAGTTGAACACAATGAGTTTTATTCAATGCGTGTTTATTTGTTTTTTTTTTTTTAAAGATCAAGGATATAAGTATATATTTCATATAAAACCTAGTAATACATAAAAAATAATGTTTTGATACCCAAGTTTATCAAAATGTTTAGTTAGAATTTTAAAAACAATTAATACAATGAACATGTTAGAAAAACTAAGAAAAATATAGAATCATATTAACATTGCATAGAGAGCTTTTGAAAATATACAACACCCATTTGTGATAAAATACTCTTAACACAGTAGGAATACACGTGATAAACAGAATCTGCAATCTAAACAGTAAGCGTACCAAGTAAAGGAGAAAGGGACTTACTCATGGATAAGGTACCAGAAAACCTATAATGGATGAATTTATGAACAAAGTTGGACATGTTGCCCATGAATCGAAGTTGCACCTAAATTTCTCATGGTCAAGGAAATGATTACTCTTTGTTTATGTGTATGTGTGTGTGTGTGTGTGGAGGGAGGAAGGGAGAGATCACACATGCTAACTTCAATTTTCTGGAATAAATATAGGTTATCTGCTAAAGAAAAGGGAGCAGAGTTGACCTGAGGCTTCTCAGGTTATTAAGGATGCTGTGCTGCAGTTCTACATGAAGTTTTCTCGATTAAATGGATTAGAATTTGTTGTCTCTATTCCTAACCTTCCACTTTCAGTAGTCTAATTCTTGTCTATATTTTACCTACCATTCATCCCAGCTGGATCTTCTGACAGATATAACACTGCCTCTGAGTAGTTGTGTGTTATTTGTATGTGGTGCTGAGGATCGAACCCGGGTCGCCCACGTGCTAGGCGAGCGCTCTACCACTGAGCCACAATCCCAGACCTCTAAACTAAATTTTGTACTGTGTGGGAAGGACATTATTAGGTCAACTGACAAAATTGGAATATAGACAATAAATTTGATAAAGGTATTATGTCCATAATAAATGCTAAGTGTGGCTAACTGCACAGGATTATGTAAGAGAAGATCCCTATTCTTAGTAAATACCTTCTGAAGTGTGAATGTATGTATCTGTATCAATATTGAAAGAAAGTAAATGGAGAAAAATGTTGATAATAGATGAATTGTGTATATAGGTGTTCTTTGTACTTTTTTTTGGTAACTTTAAGGTTGAAATTACTTTCTAATAAAAAAAAAAAAAAAAGAACAATGATATAAAGCACTCAGCCTAGTATTGGGTACCTGGCAGATCCTTAGGAAATTTAAGTCCTGTCTGTTTTCTCCCTCTGCAGGAACTTTCATGTCTGGAACGAGTGCTGGATGATCCGGAAAGATCTCCCACCAGGATACAATGGGTGGCAGGTTCTGGACCCCACTCCCCAGCAAACCAGCAGTGGTGCGTGAGGGGGCAGGATCCCAGGAGGCCAACAAGGGTCACTGATCATGTGAACAGGAGGCCAGAGAGGAGCAGTGTTTACTCACTTTGACTCCTCCCCAGAGTCATAGCCTAGACAGCTTTAGATTGGATCTAACCTTATGACTGACAGTGGGGTCACCCAGATAAGTCACTGGGCTGCTCTGTTCTTTCCTCACCTGTGAAGTGGGGAAGATGGTGATGGCAATGGCCTCTTCAGAAGGTGGATCACATGAATTAATGGGCTCCAAAGTGCTTGGTACCTGGGGGACCCCCCAAGGGGACAGGTCATTAATGCCACTGCCTACCCTTTTCCCCAGTTCCCATGGCCATGACTAACTGCACTGGTCCATGTGTCAGCAGCCACATCCCACAATTTCTGTTGCATCCACAGGGCTGTTCTGCTGTGGCCCTGCCTCTGTGAGGGCCATCAAGGAAGGGGAGGTCCACCTGGCCTATGACACTCCTTTTGTGTATGCCGAGGTGAACGCTGATGAAGTCATTTGGCTCTTCAGGGATGGCGAGGCCCAGGAAATCCTGGCCCACAACACCAGTTCCATCGGGAAGGAGATTAGCACCAAGATGGTAGGGTCAGACCAGCGCCAAGACATCACCAGCTCCTACAAGTATCCGGAAGGTGCTTTGGCTGGGGATTAGAGGAGGGGGAGGGTGAAAACATCTTTCTATTGCTCCCCAACTCAGATGGCTTCACGTTCAAACCATCACCACGTATTCACTTCCTCCTCATAGGGGACTTTCCTGGACCCTGGGCATGTGACTCTCAGGTATGGTTGTCAGATTTAGCAAATAAAAATACAGGATGCCCAGTTAAATCTGTATTCCAGATAAATTCAGATAAACAAAATAAATTCAGTATAAGTAGATACCAAATGGTGTATGTGAAATACTGAAAAGCATTCACTATCTGAAATGCAAATTTAACTGGGTGTGGTTTTTAGTATGTTTCAAATATTGTATTGCAACATATAATATTAAAAATATTATTTGTTGTTTATTTGAAATTCAAATTAAATTGGACATCCTGTATTTTATCTGGTAACTCTTCTCAATGTTGTACCGTCATCTTCCTGTGTCCCTGGCAGTAGGGGCAGCAGTAAGGAGAAGGTGGACACTCAGAAAGAAAGGGCTCCAGGATCTGTGGGAGGGAGTAGACATCTCCATGAAGAGAGCTGGGGTGGAATCATGTCACCTGAGAACTAAAGAAGGCTCTGCCATGCTCTAGCTACGAAAGCCTGAACAGTCTTATCATCCCTGTGCCTCTACTTCCTCATCTGTAAAATGGGATAACAGTATCTCAGAGGGTTAAATGAAGTAATGCATAGAATGCACAGGGAATAGCACCTCTGGCACATGGTAACTGCTATAGAGGAGTCCACAGTATGGGAATATTTTAGGTCCAGCCATAATGTTGGGTAGCCACCAAGGACAAGGGTTGAAGCTCAACCACTGAGCCACATCCACAGCCCTATTTTTTATTTTATTTAGAGATTTTTTTAAAAATTTTATTTAGTTGCTTAGCGCCTCACTTTTACTGAGGCTGGCTTTGAATGCTCAATCCTCCTGCCTAATCAGCCTCCCAAGCTGCTGAGATTATAGGCGTGTGCCACTATGCCCAACTATTTATTTATTTTTAAAATGTTCTTTTTTATTTATTTTTAAAAATCTATTGTTCTTTTTAGTTATACATGACAGTTGAGTCCATTTTTATATAATTATACAAGCATGGAATATATCGTATTCTAATTAGGACCCCAGCACCTCTCCTCCCCCTTGCTTTCCCCATCCCAGGTTGCCCTCCTTCTGTCCACCTTTCTGCCATTTGCCCATAGTTATTTTATTTTTATTTTAAATTGATTTCTTGTGGATGTGCACAATGGTGAGATTCACTGTGGTATATTAATATATGTACATAGGAAAGTTATGTCAGATCCATTCTCCTGTTTTTCCTTTTCCTGTTCCCCCTCCCTCTCTTCATTGCCCTTTGTTTAATCCGCTGAACTTCTTATCCCCCGCTCCCCCACATACTGTGGGTTAGTGTCCACATATCAGAGAAAACATTTGACCTTTGGATTTTTTTTTTTTTTTTTTTTTTTTGGTACCAGGGATTGAACTCAGGGGCACTCAACCACTGGGTCACATCCCCAGCCCTTTTTTTTTGTATTTTATTAGAGACAGGGTCTCACTGAGTTGCTAAGTGCCTCACCATTGCTGAGGCTGGCTTTGAACTCGCGATCCTCCTGCCTCAGCCTCCCAAAGTGCTGGGATTACAAGCGTGCGCCACCGTGCCCAGCTTTGACCTTTGATTTTTTTAAAAATATTATTTATTTGTTTTTTTAGTTGTATACAAAGCCTTTATTTTTACGTGGTGCTGAGGATCGAACCCAAGCTGCGTACATGCTAGGCGAGCGCTCTACCTCTGAGCCACAACCCCAGCCCCTGACCTTTGGTTTTTTTGAGACAGGATTATGTCACTTAGCATGATAGTCTCCAGATCCATTTATTTACCAGCAAATGTCACAAAGGCATTCTTATTTATGGCTGAGTAATACTCCATTGTGTATATATAACACATTTTTAAAAATCCATTCATCTGTTGAAGGGCACCTAGGTTGGCCCCATATTTTTCAGCTATTGTGAATCGTATGAAGGTCTATTTAAAAGGCTTAATGTATGTCTTAAGAAAGAGGATGCTGGTCAGGGGAGAAGCCTCTGGCCTTGATGATGATGATAGTGTTGTTGGTGGCAATATTGATGACAAAGAATAGTGCTGAGTGCTTACATTCAACAACTCATTTAACCCAACTTTTTTTTTTTTTTTTTTTTTTTTTTTTTTTTTTTTTTTTTTGCATCTGTATGAAGAAAGCAGATAACATCCCTGGGTTACAGATAACAGAACTGAGCCTCAGGAGGAGAGCTGGGAGTTGAGCTGCTTGTTTCCCCAGGCAGGTCATTGATTCTCTCTCCCCTTCCCATGGATGTCTTTGCTGTGTCTCTGTTCTGCCAGGATCCCCCGAGGAGCGGTCTGTATTCATGAAGGCTTCCCGGAAAATGCTGGGACCAAGAAGAGCCTCATCATCCCTCCTGGATCTCTTGGGGTCCAGGGACTTTGAGGATCAACCAGTGCAGCTGCAGCTTCACCTGGCTGGGATGCCAGTGTGGGGCCAGGACGTGCCACTTATGCTGCGTATCTGGAGGGTACCAGAGAGAGCCCACTCCAGGGGTCCCATCAGGCTGGTGATGCGCTTCTGTGCACAGCCCCTGCTGCATGGGGGTGGCACTCGGGAGCCCCTCTGGAGGCAGATGTTACACTTGAGCCTGGACGTTGGGAAGGGTGAGTGTTGGGAAGGGTGAGTATGAGGCAGGCCTGAGAAGGCACCTACAGGGAGGGGAGCTTTGGGTCCATGAACAAGGTTGGGCTGTTTCAGTCAGATCACAGAGTGATCCCCCCACCCCACCACACACACGTGCTGGACAGGGAGGCTGCCATTGGTAGGAAGTCGTATGCCAGCTACTATACTTCTGATGCCATCCTACCAGGTGAGACATAGCAGTGAGCTCTGGGGGCAGTCTCAGGGTAAGCATGTTCTCTCTCGCTCTTTTTCTCTCCCTCCCCTCTCTCTCTCTCACCCTGTTTCTCTCTAATCTGTTCCCTAGTCTCAGGATGTTGTTTTTGTATGTGTGTGTGTGTGTTTTTTCTTTTATCTGTACTCAGAGATACAGTGGCCACTCCTCCTGCCTTACAACAATTACAGAAATAAGCTAACTGATGAAAAGTTGATCCGTGTGTCTGGCATTGCTGAAGTAGAAGAGACAGGGCGGTCCATGCTGGTCCTAAAAGATCTCTCTCTGGAGCCTCCCCTCTTATCTATTGAGGTGAGGTCTGTGGACAGAAATGGGGACCCAGGGGATCTCTGACTCACAAACACAGGGGCTGAGTGTACAGCAGTGAACAAGACACTGTGCCAGCCTCAGACACCGAACCAATGATTAAGGCCCAGTATGGTGTTGTCTCTTGTGCTCTGTATAAAGTACAGGGCAAGGCCTGGAAGCATCTCAGAGAGGTGACAGTTGCTGCATAAGAAGGCACTGTATAGAGAAATGAAATGGACATGAAGGCATTTTAAGTAAGGAAATTGCTTTCCAAAGGCAAAGAAACAAGACAGGCAGTGACTGAGAGATGAAGTTGAGAAGACCATAAGATGAAATTCAAAAGGTGACTGCTGATAAGATGAGGGTGATAAGGAAAATGAGAAGTGAGCCTCAGATTTCAGGTTCGGGTACCTGGATAGCTGATGTGGCTCTTGCATTCAGAAGGAATGAAGAGGAAGTGGAGGAGGGCAGGTGTTTTCCAATTTCCTATTACCAATATTTGCCTTCCCTGGAGGCTCCTTTCCCCACCTTCCCTCCCACTCCCAAAGACTTTCCCACTGTCTCTTCTAAATCTGACGTTATACCTGGTGGCTTTGTCATCATCAGGACCCACCCCACCCAGAGGGATAATTGGGAGGCTCTAGATTAGATCATAAATCTGCTGGCCCACTCCATGGTTTTCACCTGGGCCCACAGTCAGGTTGTTGGGCCAGGTAACGCTGGGCAGCCTCGGTGATAGAGCCAGCAGTAGGCAGAAGCCCAAGTGCCAACACAAGCCCAGTGCTGAGGTGGGGCCCCTTCCTGTTACCTGGAGTAGAGCTCTGGTTGAACCAGGCTCCTTAAGCAACATAGCAGAATGCCAGGTAAGCTGTGAATTGGTCCCCATCAGTAGGCGACCTAGGAATGATTTGTATGACTGCTGGATTCTAAAGTCATTTTAACCTATTTTACTTGGACATCCTCCTTAGGGACTTGGTTCTTTTGTTTGAATTCCAAATAAGTCAGGGTGTGTTCTTCCTTCTCCTTGATTCTCTGGCCAAGCCAGAACAGGCCCCTACTGTGATTGAGGTGGTCAGAGCTCATTTCAGTTCCTTATTCCTTTACTGATATCCATCATGTAGCTGGCACTATAATAGGCATAGGGGTTCTAGAAGCGGGTAGGACAGAATACCTGCCTCCCACTCACAGGCCAAGGCTTGACAACCCATGACATCAACCTCAGGACTAAAGCTCTGAACACACCTAATGATATATATGGAGCTACAGCAGCACCAGGGATAGGGTCTGGGCCTCCTGTGTCCGGTCCATGGGCTTCCTTGTTTCTTCCCGATGGAGCAAAAGGATGGAATGATGTCACTGATGGCACGTGGGTGGCACATGACACTCTTTCTTTATCCTGTAACTGGGTCAGACACTACTAATCCACTATGATTTTTTGGATTTGTCCTTGGGATCCTGTTTAACACAGAATTGCTGTTAGGTACCACTAACTCTTTGCAGCTGGTGCTTCATCTGAACTCTAGTAGGCATCTTGAACTAGATGGAGGAGAGAGAAAGAGGTTTTAACTTTGTTCCTATTCCTGATTGGTGGTAGCTTCCTGGAGTATCTTGACCTTCTAAAACAGGCCAGCATGTGCTAATCTCAAACATCCTAAGCCCATAGTTTCCTCTCCCAACTGCATCACTGAAGCTCTGAGTAGCAGTCCCTGGTGGTCACCAGCAGGATGGGGGAGGAAGGTCATTGAATAGAGTGCAGAGATGAGGTGAGTTGCCCAGGATACCTGTGTCTCCTCCCTACACAGGTCTCTGAGAGGGCCGAAGTGGGCAAGGTCCTGAGAGTCCACATCACCCTCACCAATACCCTAATGGTGGCCCTGAATAACTGTGTCATGGTGCTGGAGGGAAGTGGCCTTATCAACGGGCAGATAACAAAAGAGTAAGTAAAGCCATCTGTCCACCTCTTGAGCTGGTCTCTGAGAAGCAGTGCCTTGTGGGGTCATAGGAGCCTCCTCAGTCTCTGAATGATGCCTCTTTGCTCCCACTTTCCCACCTACCTCAGGAAAGGTGGTGGTGCTGGAGAGAGGGAGGGGTCCTGATCACCCACCCAAGCAGTCACTGTTCCCAGCTCTTCTTGACTTTCAGCCTTGGGACTCTGATGGATGGACACACCATCCGAATTCAAGTGGACTTCTACCCTATCAAGACTGGACCCCGCCAGCTGCAAGTCCTTATCAGCAGCAATGAGGTCAAGGAGATCAAGGGCTACAAGGACATCTTTGTTTCTGCAGCTACAGTATCCTGAGACCTACCTTGCCCTCTCGATGCTCTCACCAGTCCCTCAATCCCCTTTAGCCCCATCTTGTTCCTTTCTACTCTGGCTTGCATTCTTTTTGCTCCACCCCTGTCCTGGTGTTCCCACCCTGGGAACAAACAATAAAGATGTCTTTAGTTGTCTTCTCCTAGGCTAACAAGCCATTTATTGTTACTAGCCTGGCTTCCAGCTGTGTGGCTGGACCCTCCCTGTTCCTCCTGTCCTCTCTGTCTCTCTCTTTCTCCTCTTAAGGACCTCAACCACAAGATGTGCCTGCCATGATTCCCTCTACAACTGCCTCTCTGGAATTAAGGATCCCAGGTCTCTTCACTTACATTGGCTTACAAGGTAGGGGCTGGAGGCAGGTCTGGAGAGGGTGTCCTGGATGGGCTGAGAGGAGGGCAAAGGCAGTGCCAACTACCAGAAGCTGCCCAGCAGGATTTTTTGCTGCCGACCCGAGAGCATCCAGCATGGCAGGGCAGCCCTTTTTCATCAAACATTCACCCCACAAACATTACCCGAGGCCCTCAGGAGGCCTCTTCACAGCTGGCTGCTCTCTGGCAGCAGGCCCTACTTTTCCTAACCTGGTCCTTCCCCTCTTGCTTCTCCTCATCTTTCATCCTCTCCCTGTCTCCCTAGCTCTCCCAGCCTCTCTTCCTTTGTATCCTTTTTGTACTCTGGTACTCTTTTTGCCTGGAGTTATCAGAATCATTCATATCATTCTTGATAATTTGGAAAGGACAGAGAAGTGGAAGAAAATGAAAGTAAAACCATCAGTAGCTCCTCCATCTCAAAGGAAATCTTTCCTAACATTTTATATCATTTTGGTCCTTTTCCCCCCACCTTTCATTGAGTTTTTTTTTTTTTTTTTTTTTTTTTGGTACTGGGGATTGAACTCAGAGGCACTCGACCACTGGGCCACATCCCCAGCCCTTTTTTGTATTTTATTTAGAGACAGGGTCTCACTGAGTTACTAAGTGCCTCGCCATTGCTGAGGCTGGCTTTGAACTCGCGATCCTCCTGCCTCAGCCTCCCAAAGTGCTGGGATGACAGGCGTGCGCCACCGCGCCCGGCTTCATTGAGTTTTTTAAAAGCTATAATTACTCCATGTGCAAGGCCCTACGTTCACTCTCCGGATTCATGAGGGGAAAAAAAGTCATCATTACAAATCTACATCTCCCTCACAGATAATTTAGAAAACCCCAAAATACAGAAAAGCGGAACATCTTCCTGTTGGCTCTTGTCCACTCCTCACATGCTCTGCAGTTCTGCAGATCCATTTGGCTCCTCACCTTCCTCCTTCACCTCCTCTGTTTTGCTTCCTTGCCCCCAGTCCTCTTCCTCCCTTCTATTTTCTCTCATAGTGGCCACCTAGGCCTGCATCTCCCCAGCCCTGCCCACACCAGGCTGCTTGGTCCAGGAAGTATAGGAGCCTGCACATCCTACTCCACCCTGTATCAGTGTGCCTGTCCCCATTAAGTGTCTTCAACATTTCTGTGGGCTCTCTCACTATCTCATCAGCACTGCATTCCAGGTGGCTCCTCACCCTCAGGACAGAAATGTGGCACCTTGCTTGTCTGCTGAGGGCTGTGTCCTCCTCTGTTTAGTCACTGTCCTCCTGTCCCTGTCACTGGAGAGGGAAGAATGGGCAGGCTACCCAAGGGAATGTAGATACTAGTCGCCTGTCTTTCCAGGCCACCTTTCAAATGATTTCCCTCTTCTCACCCCAAAATTGCCTTTAAAATTCATACTCTATAATGTTTTATTCTTTTTTTTTTCACTTATAAAAGCCCATCTAGCTTTGTTTCCCCACCTTTTGTCAGAGGAGCTAGATGATCTCAAAGCTCCCTTCCAGCTCGACATCACCCAGGCCCAGAACATGGGGTTCATCTCACTGTGGTAGTGCACCCTGAGATTAGATCCTAAGAGACCTTCCTCTCGCCTCCCAACAACCCAGTGAGGCCAACTCATGGGCCCAAGTAGGGGTTCCCACACATAAACCATGGCAAAAGAACTGCTCAGGCAGTAGAGCAAGGAGGCAGCATGAGCCAGGCTAGCAGCCATGGCTCCTGCTCTGGTCCTCCTGTCCCCCAGCACACGTACAGAACACCCTCAGGTTCTTTGGCCTGGTAGTTTTGGAGTCTACAATGTCCAGCACCATTGCATGACACAAAGCAAAGAGCTCTTGACTCCATGGTGAGACCCTGGTTTCCCCAGGAGTAAGATGATAGCAATAGTGGTGCCAACCCTACCTTCACTTGCAGGGTTGCTGTGAGGATCAAATGAGAAAGTGGGACTCTAAAATGCTTTGTAAATTGTGAAGCACATTCCTAGACAGAGGTCTTCTGGTCAGTTTAATCCCTTCTCCTGAATGACTATCTCCTTTTCTGGAGGTGGGAAGAGGGAGGGGCAGATGAATCCACTTAGATCTGCCAACTCTGGCTTCTCTTTGTGATCATCTGAGAGGAGTCTTCTTACCCTCCCCTCAGACTTGGGCATCCAGGACCTCATGGGTCCTGATTGTACAGATTCAGAAACTGTAACTTTATTAAAAGCATAACAGGAATTCATGGCAGGTCTGGAATTAGCTCTCAAGTCTCTCTGGGTCTTAGAAAGGTTGGCAGGTTCCCCACCTCACTTTGCTAGAGCTGGCCTGTCCCATGTGGATGGCAGGTGTGTTCACATCTTTCTATTCAGGTATCCCTTCCTGAGGTTCCCCTGAGATCACAGCCCTGCTTCTGTTCATACAGGAAGGTGCTCATCAACTCTGCTCAGCTTCCCCAGGCCAAGGGAACAGAGTTGCCTCTCCTGTTCCCTACACTTATCCATACACCCTCTGACTAATGGTTCTTAGGAATCAAATGAAAAATTGAACCTGTGAATCAGTTTATTTGGCCTGGCAGAGGAGCCATTGTGGGTTTTCCTAGCTCTATGAATGACCCTGTGGTGTGTTTACCTCTTCTCCCTGTTCCGTGGCTACTTTTACAAGTTTTCTCAGTGTGTCTGACCACGAGAAGGCCTTTGGGGGAGACTTGGTGTGAATGCTCCACTCTGCTCCAGGTGTGGGGAGGACTTCAGGTATAATCAGACCTCCCAAGTGGCTGTGTGGAGTTCAGGCCACTTGGGCTGGCACAATTAAAGGACTTTAGTCATGGTGGCTGCCTGATGGTTCCAAAATCCTCTCAGCTTTTCCCAGCTCTTCTAGGTTGGCCCCAGGGCCACCATTTCCCTCCACAGCCATCAGGCTCCTTCCCTTTTGACCACCACACCCATCCAGACTGGACCACCCTAGCTGCACTGGCCTTCCTATTTACCCTCAAAATGAAACTCTCATGCCTGTGTCCCTTCCTCCTCCCCAACCAACTCATCCCAGCAAGTGACAGTGGGTTCAGGCACTGATCTCTTTGTTTATGCATGAATCACATTTTAATTAATTTGCTCCATCAGGCAAGTAATATGAACTGGAAAGTTGACTGTGTTTCAGATACTGCATTAAGCACTTGGAAAGCTCTGGAGTCTGACTGCATTCAAAAGCAGCCTCACGAGATTTTTGTCAGGGATCTCGGGAAAGCTAATGTCTTGCGCCACAATTTCCTCATCTTTAATATAGGAACCACAGAATTCCTAACTCATAAAACTGTTTTGAGACTAAATGGCATAATATACATAAAGAACTTAAAACAGAATCTGGTGCTTGAAAGCCATTACCAGTTCTATTAGTAGTTCTATTACTATTAGCCACTGTCATTAATAAATACTGGCTACAGTATTAATAAGATAATAGTCCATGCCTTCAAGAGGGACTAGGGAAAGATTGGCAGGTGTGATATCGAGGTGTGAGCTGGCCAGTAGGAATGCAGGAGACCAAGCGTCTGAACCCCCAGTGAAGCAGAGGGAAGACTTCCTGGAGGAGTGATGCTTGAGCCTAGGTATAGGAGGAAGTAGAGGAAAGAGGAGACCACTTTAGAGGGAGACCAACACACAGGGGAGAGAGGGAGGGAGAGAGAGAACTCAGAGGTGTGGAGAGATGTCTCCATCAGAGAGCTGAAGGGGTTTAGTCTTCCTGGACCTCAGATGGGGAGGGAAAGTTCCTCAAGGGCTTTGAGGGTGACATTGAGAAGTCTGGACTGGATCCACTGTTGGATCTTAAGCAGGGGAGCAATATGGTCAAATTGGCACTTCAGAAAAATCACTGGTGACCCATTGGAGAAATCAAGGTAGGAAACTGGTTAGGAGTTGCTCAAGCAAATGGGGGTTAATTAAGGCAGGGCCAAAGGACACAGAGAGGAAGGGCCAGTTTTAGGAGATTATCAGGAGTTGTTCTGGACTAGTGGGCTAAAGGGAGGTAAGAAGGCTAGAGAAGCATTGAATAGTACACAGCTTTTGCCTGGAATGGCTGGGTGGGAAGTGTCCTCACTCAGCAAGACCAGAAGTACAGGAGGCAAGGCAGGTATTTTGAGAGCAAGGGGAGAGGGGAAGAGGTCCATTTTGACACATTGGGTCTGAGATTGGCACAGCAGAAGATTCCAGCTGGTGAAGCCTGCTGTCCACAGTTCAGGGAGTCCCCTGTCATGAGGGAGAGAGTGGAGTGAGAATAGAAGAGAATCCAAGACAAATTCCTGGGAAACACTAGCATGGGGATGAGGGAGCCCATGAAGGGGACTGAGAGGAAGACAGACTGAATGGAGAGGTCAGATAATATCAGAGAGGGAGAGAGAGAAGGAGGTCTCCTAATCTAGAGGGATTGGTCAACAAACTCAGAGCTACAGGAGGCCTTGCAAGATAAGAGCAGGAAAGGGTGCCTGGTGCCATCAGAGGGGTAGGTGACAGTAGTGCCAGGAGAATCTGGGGACAGAGACAGATTGCAGCAAGGTGCAGGGTGAGCAGGAAGCAAAGTAGTGGAAGAAGGGTTTGGTTAAGCGGTGGAGTTGAGAGAAAGGGTAGGGGATAAGGGGACATACAGTGTTGAAGAGGGTGAGGGTTGAAGGTGGGTGCAGTTGTGTTAAAACAGTTAGTTGTATTTGTGCATGTAAAAGCTGTAAGAGCTGACTGGGGACAGAGAGGGTTGAAAACAGGAGAGAGAATGATGCTGGTGTACAGGTTCCTGAGAGAAAGGCCCAGAAAGCAGGTGAATGCAGGAAGATGTGTCCCACAGCAGGGAAGGCAGAGGGTGTCCCACTCCTCACTCTGGGCTCTTCCTCCTGCCTTCTCCCTTCTCCCATCTATGCTTTTCTTCCTATGCATTCCTCAAAACCTCCTTGCTGCCAGAAGCAGTGGTACATTCACTGCAAGGACTTGTACTTCATTGATTTGGCAGTGCTGAGGATCAAACCCAGGCCCTCATGCATGCTAGGTAAATGCTCTGTCACTGAGCCAAATCCTCAGCCCTCTTACTTTTCTTATTAGGATCAAGGTCCTTGCTCACTGGCATTCTGTCCTCTCAGCTATTCCCAAAACTCTGACATAAATCTTAATGTTTCTTCTTCTACTGTTTTTATTGGAGATTCACATTGGACCTGGAAGGTCTCATGCCAAACAATGCCACTGACAAAAATAAATACAATTAAAGTTACACCAAGGGTGATACAGAGTGGGTTCTGTTTGCATTTAATGTCCACAGAGTGACTTTTTGTTTTAAATATTTCACCATTTTTAATACCTTCGTTTTATTTATTTATTTTTTATGTGGTGCTGAGGATCAAACCCAGTGCCTCACGTGTGTGAGGCGAGTGCTCTACCACTGAGCTACAATCCCAGCCCCAGAGAGTAACTCTTTGGGATAAAGGAGGGGGCTCAGGCACAGAGCAGGCTCACTGAAACTCTCTTAGTTGTGGGTGATAATCCTTCCCACAGAGGTCCACACCACTTCATCCTCCTAGACACCTTATCAGCTTACCTCTTCCTTTGCTCACCCAGCACAGCACAGCACCTGCCAGGAAATGCCCTACTGCTCAAGAGCCACATGACACTAGGCCCTGATGGTTCCTTGGCTTCTGTACCTCCTCTCAGACAAGCAACACTGCCAACAAAAACCAGAGGGCAAGTGAGAAAACCAGTTGTGATCTGCCCAGTAAGCAGGCGGCAGTGCAGCAACCTGCCCCGCCTTCCGTGTCTCCCAGAGTCTTGGGATGGAAAGGGTAGCAGACACTCCGGGACCAGTTTCCTGAAGCTCCAGTCCATCCAGCTGTTCTGTGGGAAGCAGCCCAGGAGCCCTGAGGCAGCCACCATGGCCCAAGGTAGGGGAGGCTCTTGCGGCTGCTGGAGTATTAGGGACAAGGACACAGAATTAGGAAGACCAGGGAAAAGGATGGATTCCAAGAAATAAAGGAGTAAATTCAGAGTTGGCCCAGGAAGAGAAGAACCCCCAGAATTCTCAGAAATCATTGGTGGTCTGAGAATCAGGAGATAGGCTAGAGGCTGACAGGTAAACACACCTGCAAACCAGCATGGCTCCTTTGATAGCTGAATGGGATGGAGCAGAGTCAGGGATTAGGGGGTCAGGTTCCTATCCTTCTCTGCTTTTAGCTGACCTTTTGTCATTGGGCAAGTCATTTCTCTGATTCCCATCTCCCATGCTTCAAAAATGGAAGGGGTTGGAACACAGCCTTGAAGTTGTCTACCAACTCTAAAGTTCTCTGGATCTTCATATCTTCTCCTCGTCCCTCATTCCAGAGAGTCTCCTTCTCATTTTAGCTTATCTCCCCACCATCATCCTCTCTACATCATCCCCTCTCTCTAGAAAGAGCTGTTATGAAGATTCAACGGTTAGTTGAAACCATTTACAGGTATGAACTTTTAACTTGCTCTACAAATGTAACAGCCTCACCTTTATTGATTCTCATGTTTAAGGTTTTTTTTCCTATTTTTGCATAACTTTTAATTAGCAAGGAAATATACTTAATAGTTAAATAAGTAAAATAAAGCAATAATTATAGATAAAGCTATAATACCTCAATTCCACTTCCAATCCCACCCATCCTCATCTCCAAAGTAAATGCTGTTACCAGTCTTTGGTCTACACATTAACATTACATATGTATGTATATTTTCCAATATATGTGTATACATACACACACACATATATTCAAGGTAATACATAATATTATCATGTGTGACTTTTTAAAATCCATGGTATGTATCATTATACTGTAAACACTTTTCTACAGCTTGATTTTTTTTTTCACTTAACAGTTTATCTTGATGCTCTGTCCATGTCAGTCAGTATCTATAGATCTATTTCAATATTTTCCACTTAGCATAGTATTCCATAGTATGCATATAAGTAATTCATTTATCCAGTCCCCTTCTGATGGACATTTAGGTTGTCTCTAATTTCTCAGTTATACAGGCAAGATTTCAATGAACATCCTTATGCATGCTTCTTTGTGCTCTAGGACAGATATTGAGATCACTTACTTTAAAAGATCTTCCTAGAATCTTGTTATTTCCCTGATCATTTTACCTCATTCTACCCTTACCTCAAAGAGAATTAGTATCCCAATAGAGATGAAACTCCTATTTGGCTATCTGTTGTCAGGGCTAAAGAATAATCCCCATGCTATGGGTGGAAATTAGCTTGACTCATGATGTATCCAAAGGATGAGATTTGGCTGCCATGCTTGCTGAAAGGCGGATGTTGCCACACCTATTGAGTAGCCTAAGTCATGCACCCCACCTGAGCTGGAGCCAGTTAGTGCTCCCTGTCTAGTCAACTGGTCTCCCAAAGGGATGAGCTTCTTTTTCCACTACCAGGAAAAAGCTAAGTACTGATATATGTATACAAATACATACATACATATATATATATATGTATATATATATATATATACATACATACATATATATATATAGAGAGAGAGAGAGAGAGAGAGAGAGAGAGAGAAATCCCTTATTAGATATATTATTTACAAACATTTTCTTATATTCTGTGGGTGATCTTTTCAGTTTATAGTGTTCTTTTTTTTTTTAAATATTTATTTATTTCCTTTTAGTTGTACACAATGCGTTTATTTGTATGTGGTGCTGAGGATCGAACCCGGGTCGCGCACGTGCTAGACGAGTGCTCTACCACTGAGCCACAATCCCAGCCCCAGTTTATAGTGTTCTTGAAGCAAAAAAACTATTAATTTTTAAATTAATTTTGATGAGCTCTAATTTTATCTGTTTCTTCTTTTGCTGCTTATTGCTTCTACTGTCATATCTAAGAAAATATTGCCTGGTCCAAGGTCATGGACTCTATTTTCTTCCATGGGTTTTTGCTGTTATGGTTAGGTCTTTGATCCGTTTTTTTTTTTTTTTTTTTGGTACCGGGGATTCAACTCAGGGGCACTCGACCACTGGGCCACATCCCATATTTTTATTAGAGACATGAGTTGTAGTGCATCGCCATGGCTGAGGCTGGCAACTCGCGATCCTCCTGCCTCACCTCCAAGTACTGGGATTACAGGCGTGCGCCACCGCGCCCAGCTCTTGATCCTGAGTTCATCAGCATTTTTGAAAGGCATAACTTCATTCTTTCCATCCACTTGTCCTGAATCAGTTTTTGAAAGGAGTATTTCTCCATTAAATCTACTTGGCACCTTTGCCAAAGATCAATTGATGGGCTGGGGTTGTAGTTCAGTGGTAGAGTGCTTGTGTTGCATGCATGAAGCACTGGGTTCAATCATCAGAACTACATAAAAATAAACAAATAAATAAAAATAAGATATTGTGTTCATCTACATCTTATTTTTTTTTAAAAAAAGATCAATTGACAGTAAATATGAGTTTATTTCTAGACTCCCAATGCTATTCCACAGATATAAGTCCACAATCACATTGCTTTAATTACTGTAGCTTTGTTGTAAATTTTAAAATAGGGGAGTATAAGTCCCCTAACTTTGTCTTTCTTTTTAAAAATTTGCATTGACTATTATGGAGCCCTTGTATTTAGGATCTTCCTCTTAATTTCTGTAAAATGGTGGTTGGGATTTTGAAAGTATTATATTGAATTTATAAATCAATTTGCCATCTTAATGTTATTTCCTTCCATTCCATGAAATGGAATATCTTTCCATTTATTTAGGTGTTCTTTGATTTCAATTTCTTTGATTTTGTTTGTGTGTGTATGTGTATTCGCACATGTGCATCTGTGTGTGTGGTAGAAGTTTTGCACTTCTTTCAAATTTATTTTTAATTGTTTCATTCTTCCCATGCAATTATAAATGTAACTTAAAAAATTTATCCTTGGGGCAGGGGGTTGTGGCTCAGCGGCAGAGTGCTTGCCTCGCACGTGCGCAGCCTGGGTTCCATCCTCAGCACCACGTAAACATAAATGCATTGCATTGTGTACAACTAAAGTAAATAAATAAATATTTTTTTAAAAATTATCCTTAGATCATTTATTGCAAGTGCAAGGGAACTATATATAGCTTTATTTGTAATTATTGTTTTATCTTACTCCAATTTTAAAATATTTATATTATATTCTGTGACTTTGCTGACCTTTATTTTTATTTATTTATTTTTATGTGGTGCTGAAAATCAAACCCAGTGCCTCACACATGCTAGGCAAGCACTCTACCACTGAGCCACACCCAGCCCTGCTTTAGGATTTTTTTTTTTTTTTTTTTTTTTTTTTTTTGTGGTACCAGGGATTGAACTCAGGGGCACTCGACCACTGGGCCACATCCCCAGCCCTTTTTTGTATTTTATTTAGAGACAGGGTCTCACTGAGTTTCTAAATGCCTCACCATTGCTGAGGCTGGCTTTGAACTCACAATCCTCCTGCCTCAGCCTCCCAAAGTGCTGGGATTACAGGCGTGGGCCACCGCGCCCAGCAGGATTTTTTAAAAGACAAAATTATATCATCTGTGAATAGAGATAATTTTACTTATCTGAATGTTTTTAATTTCTTATCCTTGCCTAATAGCCCTGACCAATGTCTTCAATGTTGAATAGATGGAAAGGGTAGATATCTTTATTTCTTATCTTAGAAGGAAAGCATTCAGTCTTTCATTATTAAATATGGTTAGCTGTGAAGTTTTATTGATAGCATTTATCAGTTTGAAGAAACTCCCTTCTATTCTTAGTTTGTTGAGCATTTTTATCATAAAAGGGTATTTAAAAAACATTTTTTAGTTGTCTATTGGATTTGTCTTTTATTTATTTATATGTGGTGCTGAGAATCGAACCCAGCACCTCGCACATGTAAGGCAAGCACTTTATCACTGAGCTACAACTCCAGCCCCATAAAAGGGTATTATATTTTGTCAAATGTTTTGATTCATTAATATTTAAAAAATCTCATGGCCAAGACAAAGCAGCTAGGTCTGTCCTTCTTGGCTTACATCTAGTGGGGGAAAACTAAGAAAAATATCTGAGCACCTCCTGTTGATCCTGAAAGTAATAGGATCTCAGTAAAAATTTGTTGATATCAATGAACAATAAGCATGACACCTAACTTAACTTGTTGATTGAGCAGTCAAGACTTAAGACAGTTCAAATAAATGCCATAGATCAGTGGGAGATGGAAAGAAGGGTATGCCAATTATGGCATGCTTCATGAGGGAGGTGGATCTCTGAACAGGTGGAATTTGGTTAGTGAGGGGGCATTCTGAGGTGGGGCTATAGCAGGAACAAAATGCACAGACAGGTAGCTGCCATTTGCTTAGGGCATGGCTGGAGGAGAGGAGAGAAGTAGCTTTCAAACATAAGTTAGGGCCAGGTTCTAAGGGTCAAGTAAAGGAGTTTTCCTTTTATATGGTAGATGTGAGGTGTCTTTGAACTTTTAAAGCCAAGGGATGGCATGTCTTGAGGAAAGGTAATCGGGTGATGTGTTAAGGGAAGGTGGTAGGGAGAGACACAGGACACAGAAGACCTGTTGGAGGCTGTTACTCACTAGGAATGAGGTGAGGAGAGAGGAATTATGTGCATGTGGAAAGGGACAGTTCTTCTCCATGGTCAAACAAGAAGTCAAAAACAGGTACCTCTGGGAAAGCCACTCTCTGAGAACAGTGAATTTAGTTTAGCAGAAGGTCTTAAAGGATGGGAGTGAAACTCTTTTTTGACTTTCCTCAGCATTCAAGCTCCCAGAACACTGGGCACATTGGCATTGGTGGTGGTCAGAGAGGCAGCAAATTGTTCAAAGTAAGGGACGTTAATCCAGGGGCAGCTGATCCAGGGATTTGCCCCCAGGTTTGGAGGCTAGTATACAAACAAGTAAGACTGTTAACTTGAATCCAAGAAAGTGGATCTTGGGGTAAATCTGAAAACATGCTGGACTGCAATCAAACGTGGCAGCAGGGGCTGGGGTTGTGGCTCAGTGGTAGAGCGCTTGCCTAGCACGTGTGCGGCCCGGGTTTCATCCTCAGCACCACATAAAAAATAAAAAAAATGCATTGTGTACAACTAAAAGCAAAATAAATAAATATTCTTTAAAAAAAAACTTGGAAGAAATCAAACTCAGATGTGTCTACAAAAGAAGTTAGAGGTAGAAAATCATGCACATCCATCTGTGCAGAGGATAGAAGTTCAGAGAAAATGGAAGAGGGAAGAAGGAAGGAAGGAAGGAGGGAAGGAAGGAAGGAAGGAAGGAAGAGGAACTCAAATGCATAGAACCCATGTAATCTTCAAATCGACCCTGACAGACTGGTATTATAGATTCTCTTTCACCAACATGGAAACAGGTGCTGAGAGGCCAAGTTACCTTCTCAAATTTGCACGATTAGTAAGTAATTAATAGAACTGGACCAGGCTCCACAACCCTGCCTTTTTGTCTGTCCCTGGCTGCCCCATCACAGGGCTAGAGGTGGCCCTCACAGACCTCCAGAGCTCCCAGAACAATGTGCGGCACCACACAGAGGAGATCAGCATTGACCAGCTCCTTGTTCGCCGGGGCCAGGCCTTCAACATCACCCTGTACTTTAAGAACCGGGGCTTCCAGCCAGGTCTGGACAACATCATCTTTGTGACTGAGACAGGTGAGGACCTCAGCTGGCTCACAGGGTGTGTGTGTGTGTGTGTGTATGTGTGTGTGTGTGTGTGTGTGTGCATGTGCGTGCATGTGCGTGTGTGTGTGTGTGTGTTGGGGGAACTTTAGGTGGCTGGGAGGTAACCACAGACGGCATCAGCTCTATTTCCCTCCCAGGACCCCTGCCAGACCTAGCTAAAGGGACTCGGGCAGTGTTCAGCCTGGCAAGCCATGGTGGCCCCAGCCCCTGGATCGCCTCTCTGGAGACCAATGGGGCCACTTCCCTAGAAGTGAGCCTGTGTCCCCCACCTATGGCAGCTGTGGGTCGGTACCTACTGAAAGTTCATATTGAAACCTTCCAAGGGCCGGTCACAGCCTACCAGCTTGGAGAGTTCATCCTGCTCTTTAATCCCTGGTGTCCAGGTAAGGCAGGTGCCCATGCAAGGCTCCTTCAACTCTGTCTGTCTGTCCTGCTAAGAAAGCCAAGCTTGAGGGTTTCCAGACCCTGCTCCTACCACCCACAATTACCCTAAAATCCCATGAACTCATCATCCATCCCCCACAGTCAACCAGGGCAGGGAGACCTTGTTATTTATTTAAAATTAAAAAAAATTATGAACCAAATAATCTTATTTAAATAGAAAACTTTGTAATTAAATTGGACCAATGTTAACACCTACCTTCATCATACATTTTGGACCAAAAAAAAGTTAATTTGAGATTTCTCATTTTAAAAGTAATAAGTGTACTACATTGAACATTTGATGAATGAAGTAAAGGACAAAACTAAAAGAGATAGAGAGAAAAGAAGAGGGAGGGAGGAAAGGATGGAGAAAAGAAGAGAAAGAAAGGGGAAAGAAGAGAAAGAAAGAGGGGAAAGGGAAAGGGAAGGGGAAGAAAGAAAAGAAAGGTATAAAGTGAAAAGTAAAACTTCCAATCCCCAATCTCCATTCTCCAGCAGAAACCCTGTTAACATTGTCTTGCAAAATATTCTATACTTAATCAAATATGTATGTGTATGTGTGTGCCTGTATGTATGATTCTATAATACATACCACAAGTGGGGTTATATATTACCTAGCAGTGTCCAACTTGCTTTTTTTCATGTCAGCATTTAACTTTGAACATATTTTCCTACCAATTCCTAACATTTTTTTCTTTTTTTAAACATAGAAATCCTCTATGAGTAGATCAGCATGTCTTTATTTTATTTGCTTATTTTTTATGTGGCGCTAAGTATTGAACCCAGTGCCTCTCATGTGTTAGACAAGTGCTCTGTCGCTGAACTATAGCCCCAGCCCTATCCTATCAGATTTTTCTTAACAGCTACAATCATTTCACTACTTGAATGTACCAAGTGTTTATTTCCAGGCATTTTAACTATTTCCATTTTAACTATTTTCTCTTATACAAACAAAGCCCCAGTGAATATCCCAACATCCTATCCCCTAAGCCTCATCCTCTAAACCTACCCAGGGGTAGAGATAGACACCTAGCCAGACATAAGGACACACTGTGGGCAGAATAAAGCACAGGGCAGCAGGAGATAGTGGGAAGAAGGGCAGGAAGTCTTGACAGTGGAGAATGGTCCTGTCTGCTTTGGGTAGAGGTCAGACAAGCTTCTGATTGGGAGGATGATCTCCTTCCCACCTTTCTGAATGGCTCAGGACCATCACTGACCTGCTGGGTAAAGAGGCATGCTTCTGGAGCAAGGAGAGCCAGTTGTCTGTCTTCTTTCTGTGTGTCTTTCTCTCTGCATGTCTCTCTCAGTCTCTATCTCTAACACACACACACACACACACACACACACACACACACACACACACACACACCCTTTTCTGATCTCTAAGACTGTGGGCTTCAGGCATGTAATTAAGACCTATCTGAGCTGAGGAAAGACTGCGGAGCTTCTCTCCTGAGCGTGGACTGCACCCAGATCCCAGGGAGACCCAATACTGGGATAAGGATTGGTGGGAGCTGCAGTTGGGACCAACAACTGCCTTAACACTGTGCCTAAGATATTGGCTGGGATCTCCACCCTGTAACTCAGGGATGTATGTGGTCTCACCATGAATCTACAGCTTCTCACTACATTGTTCAAACCCTCAATAAAGCACATCTCAGCAAGGAGTTCTCCTGCACCAGCATCCTGTTAAGTTGTGTCTGAGGCTGCCTCTGAGGAGGGCAGGATGCCTCTTCACCTGAGGCTCAGGAAGCATTTCTAGACAGGTCCAGGACACCGCAAAGGGGACACCTGCCCCCCTGGAACTTTAAAAGATAATTTTTAAATTTTATTTATTTATTTATTTTTGGTACCAGGGATTGAACTCAGGGACACTTGACCACTGGGACACATCCCCAGCCCTTTTTTGTATTTTTATTAGAGATAGGGTCTCACTGAATTGCTAAGTGCCTCACCATTGCTGAGGCTGGTTTTGAACTCTCGATCCTCCTGCCTCAGCCTCCCAAATGCTGGGATTACAGGTGTGCGACACCACACCTGGCTTATTTATTTATTTTTTATTCTAAGTTGTTATAAATGACAGCAGAACGCATTACATTTCATATTATATTTATAGAGCACGTTTTTACATATCTCTGGTTGTATACAAGTATATTCACACCATTCGTGTCTTCATACATGCACTTAGGGTAATGATATCCACCTCATTCTACCATCTTTTTTTCTTTCTTCACCCTTTTACCCCCTCCTTCCTCTCCCTCCCCATTGGCCATTCTAGTGTTCCTCTAATCCTCCTGTGCTCCCTGTCCCAACCCCACTGTGAATTGACCTCCCTATATCAGAGAAAACAGTCGGCATTTGGCTCTTTTGGGATTGGCTAACTTCACTTAGCATTATATAAAAATATGGAACGCTTCACAAATTTGCTTGTCATCCTTGCACAAGGGCCATGCTAATCTTCTGTGTATTGTTCCAATTTTAGTATATGTGCTGCCGAAGTGAGCACTAAAAGATAATTTTTTATATTACTAAAAACATCACAGCCAGCACTAAATTATATTTATATTACTAAAAACAACACAGCCGGGTGTGGTGGCGCACGCCTGTAATTCCAGCACTTGGGAGGCTGAGGCAGGAGGATCGCGACTTCAAAGCCAGCCTCAGCAATGGCAAAGCACTAAGCAACTCAGTGAGACCCTGTCTCTAATAAAATACTAAAAAAGGGCTGGGGATGTGGCCCAGTGGTCGAGTGTCCCTGGTACCAAAACAAAACAAAACAAAACAACAACACATTCATTTGGGAAAATCTGGAGAACACCAATAGGCAAAAAGGAAACCAAAAACAATTACCATTAACATCTTTTAGAATTGGCTTCAAAATCCTTTGCTCAGGGGTTGGGGTTGTGGCTCAGCGGTAGAGCACTCGCCTAGCACGTGCGTGGCCTGGGTTCGATCCTCAACACCACGTAAAAATAAACGCCTTTGCGTACAACTAAAGATAATAAATGAATATTTTTAAAAAATCCTTTGCTCATATATGCAGATATGTTTAACAAAATTCAATGAATGCTGTACACATTATTTTATAACCTATTTTAATATATCACATGTAGATTTCCATGTCCATATATACAAATTTGCCCCTTTCTACTAATACTATAGAGAATCCTGTGGTGGAGATGCACTGAAGCTATTTGACCAGTCTCCAAGAACAGCATTTTGATTGTTTCCAGCTTTTGAGTCCTATAAATAGCACTTAGATGAGTTACTTACTGTCTAAATCTTTGTTTACAACCTGAATACTTCCTTTAGATTAAATTCCTACAACAGGAAGGATGAGGTCAATGCCAACCCTTAAATTTCTACTTGCTCTTTTCCAACCAGGATTAGTTGAAAATAACAGAAAGCACAGAATATGGAGTTGCATGGGCTCTGTGCTCAAATTCCAGCTTTTTATTTACATATGATTTGGGCAAGTTACTTAATCACTGTCAGGTTTTTTCAACCTTAAAATGGGACTAGGGTGTAAATGTGTTTTGGAAACCCAGAAATTTTACCAAAGGTAAATTTTTATTATTCCAAAGTTCATATTGAGCCTGTTGCTGATGTTGGAGATGTTGTCTCCCAAGACCCACCCCCGCTTGTGCCCCTAATGGTATCTCCAGGTGCCCTCTCCAGAGCTCAGTTTCCAGGGGACCATGAGGAATACGAATGGGACAGGAAGGGCAAGATGACTTTTCTATTTTGTGCCTTCCCGCTTTGAATCCTAGGGGACGCTGTCTACCTGGACAGTGAGCCCCAAAGGCAGGAGTATGTTATGAATGATTACGGCTTCATCTACCAAGGGAACAAGAACTGGATCCGCCCGTGCCCCTGGAACTATGGACAGGTGAGTCTCAGCCCATCCAGGCCCTGGGCTTGTGGGGAAAGAGAGGGGAGCAGGAGTGGGGTGAACTGCTGAGTGATGCTAACTAAATGGCAGCAGCAAGGTGTGAAATGGACCTCAGGTTGCTAGCAGAGCCATAGGAAGGCCGAAGGTCCATTCTGTGCTGCTCATGTCTGATTTGGACAACAGGATCTAAAGAGAAAAGGCAGATAAGACAGCACCCAAACCAAAGGAAGTCCCCAATAAACATTAGTTATGGTGGCAATGGAATAATAATAATGCATTTTTATTTTTTCTCATTTTCCTTTATAATAATGTATTTTTAGAAGATATACTTTGACAGTTATATTGGGTTAAGGAATTTAACCCACCTCTGAGTGTGAGGGTGAGAATGAAGGGGACATGATCACAATGGCAATGATGATGCCTGGCATTTTGTTTTTTAAACTGTGTTTCCTGTGGGATTCCGTTTTCCACTCTCTCACTTCATCATTACGTGGACCCTAGCATTGAATCTGATACACTGATGAAAACTTTGCCTTTGAACATCTCAGCCAGAAGTTGGGCTGATGAGCAGCAAGGCGTCTTCCTCCACATGACTACTGCCTCTATTTTTTTATTTCAATGATAGATTTTTCTCATTATGAAAGTAGTACATGATTGCTTAAAAAAATACTTGCAAAGAAATTTGCAAAAATAGACAACTAGAACACAAAGGTCATCCCAAGCACTGTCACCAGCTTGGTGTATGTTCCTCTACACTTTTTCTACACATATTCTAAAACATGTGATTTCATTTATAAAATAGTGTCCTATTCATTGCAACGCTTCACAACTAAAGACCTGCCTCTCATTTAAAGCTCAGCCCCCAGTAGGTGCTCCAGGAAGTCCAAGGCCAGGCCAGGGAAGAGGGTTCTCTAGGCTGAGCCTAGGTGCTAGGAGCACTGAGGGAGAGAGAGGATCAGCCCTTGGCCACTCAGGAGGGGTGTCGGCTGGGATACCCTGGGAGTTCTCTGAAAGGTCTTATCAGCTGTATATGCGTTCCTCTCCTGAACTTGCCCTGATAGAACTCCAATACACAAGGCCTTCAGGTCCAATCTGGGTCCAGGTGACTACAACTAAGAGGAGACAGCAGCCTCCACTGGCCACAACTCACTTCCCTAACTTCTCATTCAGCTTGGGCATTTGGGGATTTCAGAGAGCCCTTGGACTGTCATCTTGTTACTGTCATCTGTGAGACACAGAAGCAAGGAGTTGCTGCTTTCTGAGCCCTGATTTCCTCCCTTTCTGTCTTTCTTCTTCAGTAAACTTACACTGAATGTGGGTTCAGTGCCAGGCAAGTTGCTATGAGAGACATGGAAATAAGTAAAATATGGTGGCTGATCTCACAGTATAGTGGGGCCAAGACACACACACACACACACACACACACACACACACCAGGTCATGTATCATGCAATAGGATAAGTGAAGACTGACAGACAGGTGCAGACATTCTGAGGATCAGGAGGAAGGTTCTTGGTTGGGGGGAAGTATTGAGGAAGCTTCTTCAGAGAGACAGTGCTTGAGCTGAGTTGGCAAGGTAAAGGCAGAAGGTGGGCATAAGCAAAGACATGAAGGCCTTCTGCTTATTGCCCACTGTTACAAAGGAATAAAGTGCCTTTGTTTACACTCATTCGACAAAGATGTATGGAGTCCCTCCTATGTGCTGGACACTGTGCCAGGTCTGGGGTCTAGAGTTATATGAAGAGCTGGAATGAGACTGTGGTACAGTCAGGCAGGAAGGATGGATCTCAACTACAGCATCTACTGAATCTGATGGTAGCAGGCACTCTCCCAGGGCTAAAGACCTACCCTAAGTTCAGGCTCAGGGAAGACTCAGAGGAAGTGACATTACACTAAGCCTGAAGGGTGAGGAGGAGCCAGGCTTCCTTGAGCGGGAAGTTCTGTAACACATATGTGTGGGTAGGTCCAGAGCCCCACTGAGTTGTGGGTGGCATCATGACCTCAGCATAGCTTCCAATGATAATCTGGGCCATGAAGTGAGTGTGGAAGAAGAGGAAACATGGTTTTAGTAAGAGTATCCCAGCAGATCCAGAATAAAAGGGGAAACAGACTTTTTCGCCAGCCTGACTCAGTGGGAAAAACCAGCAGTAGCAACCGTCACTTCAAAATGAAGGGGGAAGGATTTGACCTGCAGGACATACATGCCAGGTGGGTTGTGACCCCAGAGCTTTGAAAACCCACATCCGCCCGAAAGGCAGTCAATGGCTTTCTGTTTAACAGCCACCTTCCAAACTGGTTTGTATTCCACAAACACTCCATTGGAGAGCTGGACTGTGTATTTATTTACACACCCTCACATGCCAAGCATAGGTACCTCCCTTCTCTGCACTTCCCTTTGCAGTTTGAAGAAAATATCATAGACATCTGCCTGAAGCTTCTAGACAAGAGCCTGAACTTCCAGATCGACTCCGCCATAGACTGTGCACTACGGGGAAGCCCTGTCTATATCAGCAGAGTGGTGTGTGCCATGGTGAGGTCCCTGGTGTGCCCAGGGAGGGAGGAGACTGTGAAGGGCCCCCTGCCCTCTCACAGTTGCCGCCTGCAGGGGTGGAATAGAGTCAAAGCCATTTGGGTTAGACTGATGCCACAATGTGGGTAACAAGTTTTCTCAACTGAGCTCTGAAATAGCTAAGCATGGCTCATCACCTTATTATTTCCAAATTGTATGTTTTGAAAAAAGATGATTGTCACTCCAGTTTGAGAAATTATCTTATTGTTTCTAAATTTCCTTTGTTCTGAAATATTTTTTAAAGTACTCAGAGCCAAGCTCCAGCTTTGCAAGAGGTAGAAACAGAATAATAAACTAAAAGTGGAGGACAAGTCTGAACAATGGCCTCCACCTTTACCCCTTCCCCAGCGGATCTGGAAGATCTTCAGTGAAATAAGGTCACAAGTCTCCTCTGGCCAGATGTGGTGGTGCATACCTGTAATCCCAGTGGCTCAGGAGGCTGAGACAAGAGGACTGCAACTTCAAAACCAGGCTCAGCCACTTAGTGAGGCCCTAAGCAACTCAGGGAGACCCTGTCTCTAAATAAAATACAAAAAAAGGGCTGGGGATGCGGCCCAGTGGTTGAGTGCCCCTGAGTCCAATCCCTGGTACAAAAAAAAAAAAAAAAAAAAAAAAAAAAGTCTTTTCTGTATCTCAGGCTCATGGGCCTTCCCAAACATCACATCTTACTGAGGAAAAAGATGTTTTTTAATGTTTCTATATATGGCTTATCTTCAGATCAACAGCAATGATGACAATGGGGTGCTCAATGGAAACTGGAGCGAGAATTACATGGATGGTGTCAACCCTGCAGAGTGGACTGGCAGTGTGGCCATCTTGAAGCAGTGGCATGCCACAGGCTGCCAGCCAGTGCGCTATGGACAGTGCTGGGTCTTTGCCGCAGTCATGTGCACAGGTAGGAGATGCTTTCCATCTTTGCCCCAGGGAAAGATCAAAGGTATAATAGTTCACTTAAGAGCTCTCTGAACCCTTCTTATACCAGTTTCAAAATTCCCACCAAGGGATGTTTGGAAGGAAACCCTTTCCACTGATGGAAATGTCTCATCCCTGACCTTATGTTTCACAAATCTGGGCTTACTTCAGATGATAGTTCTGAAGTGAAACTCACACACATCCCAAGACTTGGCACCTCTCCCTTCTTCTGAGCTCAGGAAACCTAACAATATTCCTAAGAGTCTGGCTGGGTATTGACCAGGTCCAAAAGAGAGTGAGAGTGAGATGAAAGAACAAGTAATTAGAACACTTTGTGTGTGTGTGTGTGTGTGTGTGTGTGTGTGGTACCGGGGATTGAACTCAGGGGCACTCGACCACTGGGTCGACCACTGGGTCACATCCCCAGACCTTTTTTGTATTTTATTTAGAGACAGGACCTCACTGAATTGCTAAGTGCCTCGCCATTGCTGAGGCTGGCTTTGAACTCGTGATCCTCCTGCCTCAGCCTCCCAAAGTGCTGGGATTACAGGGGTGCGCCACCGCGCCCGGCTATAATTAGAACTCTTACAAACTGAATTGTACCCTTTTGGAGCACAGAGAATGGACTTAGTGAAGATATACTCATGGGAGGGAAATGTGCATCTGAGCAGTGGTTTACACCATGGAGGTAGAACAAGATGGGACCCCAGTAAAATTACCTTGAATTTGGAGTTGTTGTAAGGTCAAAGGGAATTGGAGGCCTGGCTGAAGCCAGGGAGTTAGGGAATGGAAGCAAAATGGAGATCAACTTTTCAGAGAGAGAGAGAGAGAGAGAAGAATACTATATTCATAGAAAAAAAAGATAAAAAGTACATACAGGGAAAAGAAGGAAAATGGAAGTTGTGTGTGGCAAGAAGAGCAAGCAGAAGGATGAGATGGGGAGGAAATCTTGAGGGAAGTGACATCTAGAAATGAATCACATGCTGGAGGTGACAGGAGGAGGCCTTCTGCCCCACCCAGGGCCACGCTCTTGCTTTTGGTCCTCACCTTCCCTCTGCTCCCATGTCCAGGCCAGCTCTAAGCCTGTTGGGACACACATATCCACACACCTGATTTGGTCACAATGGTAAGTTATTATTTATGTTAGCTGGAGAATAAGGCCAAGTAAGACTTTCACTCACAAGACTCTCTAGTAAAATCCAGGGAGGCCAGATCGGCCTACAACTTGGTTTATTGAAGGCTCAGGACTTCTGTATAGAATTCCCTGTGTTAGGCTTGGTGTAGTCTGTGTGCATGTGAGTGCTATCTCTGGGCTCTCAAAGGAATATGACAGTTTTGGAGGAATCCCAGAGAGCCCCAAGCTTCTGAACAGACAGGCACAGGAAACTCTCTGTTAACACTGACAGAGTGACAGAGAGTGACTTTAGAATAAGTTGATGATGTTGAAATCCCAAGCTAACTCCTCCTTTGCAGTTGCAGAGCCCAACCTTGAGTTGGATGTTTTGATGGCCCAGGGATAAGAAACAAATAACTCAACAGCTTTTGTTATCAAAAGTCATGAAGATTGAGGTGAAGTGGGAGGTCTGAGTCATTCAGAAAGCAGACACAAGATTGACAGGCAGAGAATGGATCATGTGCAAGATAAAGAGGAAAACTTCTGGTATGTGGAAAACCCAAGAGCCTAATGTGCCAGGAGCTTGAGTGTAGAGGGAGAGAGACAGGTTTGGGTGTGGTTGTCGGGAACTGGGTAATGAGAGAGGTGGAGCCAGTGGATGGAGATTATGCAATGATGGCAGGCCAATTAAAATGTTTATGAGAATCATGGCCTTTCAGTGACCTTGGAACAAAGAGTTGGGCAAAGGGGGTCTAATGTGGCCTAGTCCAGTTACAGCTTAGTCACTACCAGCCTTCCCCAAAAGGACCACTGATATCATATATCATCCAATAACAGTCAGTGAGTTCTTATTCTATGCCAGGCTTTGTATTTCAAGTACTCTTAGATATAAAGATGAGAAAGATCAGCCTGTCCTCCACAAAAGTTAAAGATAAGGATTTAGTCAAATTTCTTAACCCAAAATAACTGTCAAAAGTATGTCTTCTAAAAATACATTATTATAAAGGAAAATGAGAAAAAATAAAAATGTATTATTATTCCATAGCTACCATAACTAATGTTTATTGGGGACTTCCTTTGTGCCTTTAACTATGTTAAAACCTTGACAACCTAGAGCAATGAAGAAGCATGGGAACTCTGGAGACAGACTGCTTGTGGTTAGTCTCCTTTATCCATGGAGAGAATACATTCCAAAGCCCCCGATGGATACCTGAAACCATGCATAATACTGAATCTTAGACATCTGTACTATGTTTTTACCTATGTATATGTACCTATGACAAAGTTTAATTTACACTTGGCCTGGTAAGATATTAACAACAATAATAAAATAGAACATCCAGGCATAGTGGTGCATACCTGTAATCCCAGCAGCTTGGGAAACTGAGGCAAGAGGATTGAGAGTTCAAAACCAGCCTCAGCAACTTAGAGAGGCTCTAAGCAACTTAGTGAGACTCTCCCTCAAAACAAAAACAATAAAGGGGTAGGAATGTGGTTTAGTGGTTAAGTGCCCCTGGGTTAAATCCCCAGTATATATATGAACAATTATAACAATATACCAATATACTATAATAAAATCACCAGCATCATTATCCTCATGCTTTGGGGCCATTATTAAATAAAATAAGGGTCACTTGAACAAGCACTGTGATACAATGATAGGTGATCTTATAACCTAGAGGGATGTTAAGTGACTAATTGGCAGGTAGCACATACAGTGTGGACATGTTGGACTAAGGGATGATTCATGTACTAGGCAGGATGGCTTTAGATTTCATCACACTACTCAGAACTATGCACAATTTAAAGTTAGTGAATTGTCTATTTCTGAAAATTTCCATAATATTTTCGGGTGATTATTGACTGAGGGTAACTGTAATTGCAAAAAGCAAACAACAGATGAGGAGGTACTGCTGTAAATATTAGCACTCCCATTATTTGACAGAGTAATCTTGGGCAAGTCATTTAACTTGAGCCTCAGTTTTCTTAGATGTGTGTGATGGGAAAAGTAATGGGACCTATCTCCTAGGGTATTGAAAAAATTCATACTTGGAGAGTGCCTAATTATAGCGAGAATTCAGTAAGGGTTGTGCTGGTTGAGCCCCGGAATGACTTTATAAGGTTCTTTCATTATCTGCATGTGATAGATGAAGAATATGAGTGGCAGAGCCAGTCTCACCCCACTAACTGGCACTGCAGTCCATGCTCTAACTACTAGGCTATACTGCCTCAGAAACATTGCTAGCACCTGCCATTTATCCAACACCCACTGTGCTTCAGGCACACACAGGGTACTTTCACTGTTTCCAATCCTTTCCACTACCTGCAAAGTAAATATCATTACAACCATTGTACACACAAGAAAACAGAGGCTGAAAGTCACCAAGTGACTTTAGTCTGTCTGACTCAGAAGTGCATTCTCCCTCTGCAGCCCTCCCTCCTACTGTTGTCTTTTTAAACGTAAAACATGGCTTCAACTTCCTGTAGAAAAATCACAAAGGAGATTTTATGTGCATCAAACATATGGTTATACTTTTTAGACAGGAGGTTTCCTTGGTGTCCATTTAGTTGGCTGTTACTTGGGATTTTAGAGAGATCCCTGTCACATCTTTCCTGTGCTCAGCACTAGCTCCCCCCCAGAGCTCTAGGTGATCAGGCTTTTTCTGTTCTAATCAAGTATTCCCTGACAAGGTTGGAACCCTCAGCTCTTGGCTGATGTCTGAGAAGTTGCCTGGACTCCTTGAGCTACAGCAAGGGGACATGTTCTGTTTGAAAACTTCCCCAAAACAGGGTGTCAAAAAGCCACATATCATTCATGCATAGGGACACATGCCTATAATTACAGTGCCTTGGGAGGCTGAGGCCAGAGGATTGCAAATTCAAGGCCAATGTCAGAAACTTAGCAAGATCCTATCTCAAAAAATAAAAAGCCTTGGGGATGTAGCTTAGTGGTAACACTTCCCTGGTTCAATACCCAGTCCCAAAACAAAACAAAGCAAAACAAAACAACAAAAATGAACAAGAAAGCCACATAGTACATGACTGCATACATATGAAATGCCCAGAACAGTAGCAAATGCATAGAGTCAGAACGTAGATCAGTGGTTGCTTAGGTTGAGGGAAGAGGGAATCATGGGTAGTGACGACTGATGGGTGTGGGGTTTCTTCTTGAGGTGGTGGAAATGTTCTGGATTTAGATAGGGGGATTGTTACACAACCCATGAATATATTCCAAACCACTGAATTGTACACTTTACAAAGTGAATTTTTTGGTATGTGAATTATACCTCAAGGAAATTGCATGCAAGATGCCCTGGGTTCTGTCCCCAGCATGGCAAAATAAATAAAGGTGTGGGGGGGGGGGGGCGGGAGTTGTTTGGGAAACAGCTAGGCATCCTGGGAACATGTTTGATCTGTACTTTCCTGTAACTGCATGAGGGCTAAAGAGTGGGGGTAGCAATGACTTGAGCAGGAAGACCTTAATGTGTGACTGTGAGCAGGTCGATGGGGCATCAACCCCTCCTCTGTAAAATTGCACCTTGACCTTGGAGCCACAGCAGGAAGGGGAAGTAGAAATTGGTGTGGGGGATGATGGGAGGCTGTGGAAGGGGCACTGGCTTCCCCCTTCTACCACATCAATCCACTTGTACATCTTACTTATTGGATCCCCACTTATGGTTTGGCTTGCACATAGTGTCCTCCACTTCCAACTTTTTGAATCCTGCCCTCAAGCTAGATGTTCTCTAAGATTTTGTCTAACTTAATTGTGTACTAGCCTCTATGGAGTATTTCATCTTTATTTCAAGACACTCTTGTTATTGTATTTACTGAGCCCTGAGTCTCTAAGAAGGAACCTCAGCCAAGAGCCTGGTGTGTTATTTTTGCCAACCTTTCTTCAGATCCCATTTCAAACTTTCTTTTATGCAATGCCCTGGCTTGATCACATATCTACCGTTATTTTCCATTGATTTATGAAACATCAAGATGGTATGGAATGTTCCTTCATAAGGTTATTGATTAACACATGACATATATTTAGAAAGACTTCTGGCACATGGTTTCAACTAAGTGTTAGGTATCATAATTAGTCTGATAATGTTTCAACTCTGTTTGGCTGGGTCTTGTTAAAACATATTTTTAGCTATCCTGAAAACTTCAGTTTCCCATCCTCTTTTACCACTTTGTTGTCTTTATTTCCTTCTTAAAATCTTTAGTGTTAAATTAAGCAGTATTCCTCATTTCATGACATTGTAATTGCTCTGTTTCAGCCTCTCTTTAAAAAAAAAAAAAAGTAGTTATTGAATTTTCCTTTTATCCCATAACCAACTTCTATTCACTTCCTCCTACAAAATATTTTTTTTCACCTCCAGCTTCCTCATATTAGTTTACAAATATGTCTCTCCTGCTCAATTCCTTGAGGTAAGCAATGTCATCTTCCCCTTTCTGGGCCCACACCCAACACTGCTCTGCATGCACAGGATATGTCCATGGAGGATTGCTCAGTGAAGACTTGCAGCGAAGGGGACTTCATTAACATAGAGATCTGGGCCGGGTGCGGTGGCGCACGCCTGTAATCCCAGCACTTGGGAGGCTGAGGCAGGAGGATCGCAAGTTCAAAGCCAGCCTTAGCAATGGTGAGGCACTTAGCAATTCAATGAGGCCCTGTCTCTAATACAATACAAAAAAAGGGCTGGGGATGTGGCCCAGTGGTTGAGTGCCCCTGAGTTCAATCCCCAGTACCAACAACAACAACAAAAAAAAAAAAAACATAGGAGATCTGTTTCTCAAGTAAATCATGGAAGTCACATTGACAACCATAGCTGTCTGGTTTTCACATAGACTATTGTAGAGCTTTGAAGCCTGAAGCGGGAGAATCGCAAGTACAAAGCCAGCCTCAGCAATTTAGCAAGGCCCTAAGGAACACAGCATGACCCTGTCTCTAAATAAAATATTAAAAAAAAATAAGGCTGGAGGTGGGGCTGGGGTTGTGGCTCAGCAGCAGATTGCTCACCTAACATGTCACAGCCTCGGTTCATCCTCAGCACCACGTAAAAATAAAACGCATTGTGTAATACTAAAGTAAATAAATATTAAAAAAAAAAAAAAAAAGGCTGGGGATGTGGCTCAGTTGTTAAGCACCCCTGGTACAAAAAAAAAAAAAAGAAAGAAAGAAAGAAAGAAAGAAAAAAGAAAAAGAAAAGTAAAGAAAGAAAGGAAAGAAAAGAAAAGAAAAAAGAAAACCACTGGGGGGTGAATCTGACAACACATGAAGTTCATAAACTCTCTCCAGCAGGCAGCAGGGTGTGCACCCTCCTCACTCCCCATATTCATTTCTTGCTTCCCCCACATTTTCTGGCAGCTTGTGTCCAGGGAGATATCTTACATTTTCATGGTCATTATGTATGATGTCTGTCAGTTTTCTCCCATTGACTGTTTCTTCAAAGATCCACATTTTGACTGTGGAGGCAAACCTCTGAAGTATCTTGACACTATTATCAATTATTTTTGCAAGAGCTGAACCCCAGTTCCCTGAGACCATGATGCACACTTTCAGGGGCGCCACTGCCATGGCCAGGTGGGTTTGTAGCAAGCAGCCCAGATCATGCCTTCCAGGCCAGCTGCCAGCCTCTACCTGCTCAGCCCAGCCTGCAATGGCTTGAGGTGACCCCACCCTGCTTTCCTACATTTTTAATGTTTTATATGTAGCATTGTAGATGAATATGTTCTTACAAAAATATATTGCTATCTGTGTGCAATTTTTTCCCAGAATGTTTTTGTTTCATATATTATTATTATTTTTTTTTTTTGGGGGGGGGGTACTGGGGATTGAACACTCAGGGGCACTCGACCACTGGGTCACATCCCCAGCCCTTTTTTTTTATTTTATTTAGAGACAGGGTCTCACTGAGTTACTAAGTGCCTCGCCATTGCTGAGGCTGGCTTTGAACTCGCGATCCTCCTGCCTCAGCCTCCCAAAGTGCTGGGATTACAGGCGTGTGCCACCGCGCCCGGCTTCATATATTATTATTTTTATCTTTAGAAGTTCCATTGGGTCTTTTTTATCTATCTTCAGTTTCTCTCCTCATTATGTTCATGCTTTTCTCTGCCTCCCCTTGAATATATTTATAATATTTAAAATATCTCTTTTAGATCCTTGTCTGATAATACTGTTATCTCTGTCATTTCTGGATCTGGCTCTATTGATTGATTTTTCTCCTTATGTGAGTCATCTTTTCTTTCTCTACATGCTTGGTAATATTTTATTGGAAATGATCATTGTGTTACATTGTTGAGAACTGTATTTTGTTTTATTCCTTTAAAGGATATTGTTGTGGTTTGCCAGTAAGTTCCTAGCAGTTCAATTTGAGCTGTCAGAGGTTTGCTTTTAATCTTCATTCTAGTGGATCCAGAACAGCCTTTAAAGTTGATTTAACCCCACTAGTAAGTCTCGACTCTCTGAGAACTCTTCCAATGCCCTGTGTGTTATGAGGTCCATCTACTCTATTACTTTATCTGTCTTCTTGGAATTTCATTCTCGTATATGCACAGATCATCATTCAGCCAGAGACCTTTAGGGACCCCTTTGAAAATCTCTGGAATATTCTCTGTTCAGCTCTCTCTTTTCTATACCATGCTATCCTGCAAGTTTGAGCCACCTTAACTTCCCTGAATTGTGATTGCATCTCCTCAACTCAGTAAGACTGCTGGGGTCTGCTTGTGGCCTGGAAGTCACCTCTAGGAATCCCCTCAGTTGGGATGTGTCTCATATTTCTCTCATGATTGGACCTGAGTTATGTGTTTTGTGGGGGAAGATCACAAAGGCTGAATGCCACTCTCATCATGTCTATCAGGTAAACTTACTATCAAATTGACTTCTCACTCTTGATGTGGACTTGATACCTGGCTGAGGTGGTTTGGCCTTTGCTGGCAGGAGGTTGCAAGGGTGTATAGTTTGTCCAAATCAAAATCTTATCTGAAACCAAGCATAACACCTAGTTGCAATGTCCTTTGTGTTCCTTTTAAGCTAAAAAAGACATTTTATTTAATATGTGATCTTGTTGAAGATGCTAGGACATTGTCCTCTTCAAGTTAAAGTAGAATGCTATTTTTTTGATTTATTGGTAGGCGTCATTGTACTGTTGCTCTTTTTATGTCTCTGTTTCTTGTTTTGTAATAAGGGTTGAAATGTTCAAATTGAAAATTTTCAACTAGAGCTGTTCCTTTTTAAAGCAGCTGAAGTTATTGATATTTCTTTATTGGTTCAGGTGACTGACTTCCATAAGGACAGAGTGAGTAATCTGTAGGAGTGCTCATTGTATTCTGTCATTTAAGACTCCTGCAGATAACTCATTCCTACAGAACCACAGAGCAGGTCTTGGCTCTGTGAATTTCCCAGTTGTCCCTGCATGAGTGTATAGACACACGCATGCATGTATAAAAACATAAATGCCCTATACGGGTTCTTTTTCTGAGAGAGTCAGTTCCACAAAATTATCAAAGGGGTCACCTGAATCTCATGTCAAACTGTGAGTCATCAGGACTGACAGTCCGCAGACACTTTGTTCACAGGTTGAAGACATCTTACTTCAACAGAAAATTAATAAGCCTCTACTTTGTGTTCAGCACTGTGCTAGGAATGAAGAAATGCATTATCTGATATAAGCCTGACTTCAAGTTAATTAGTAAGCTGGATGACAAGATAAAACATATATTAAATTATAGAGAGCTTAATACAGTGCCAAAATGTGTGGCACAGGTGATTGGGATTATGTAAGAGTGTGAGAAGGGAGGAGGCAATTGTGGCCTGGAGTAGTCCATGAAAATTTCACAGAGGAAGATACATTGAGCCTGAGATGTGGTTAGGATGTCCAGTGAAGCTGCAGTGGGCTTATAGTTAGAGCAGGGAAGAATTAGAGATCAGAAGAACATGGGCTAGGGGCTGGAGTTGTGGCTCAGTGGTACAGCACTTGTCTAGCATGTGTGAGGCACTGGGCTCAAGTCTCAACACTGAATATAAATAAATGAGTTAAATAAAGGTCTATCAACCTCTAAAAGAATATTTAAAAAAAGAAGAAGAAGAACATGGACTTAAATCCTGGCCTGGCTTTCTTCTTGTTATGTGACTTCAATTCTCCAAACTTTAAGGCATCTCATCTTTAAAGTTGGGAGAGTCAGGTTTTGGAGAGGATTAAATGAGATAAAGCCTGTGCAGTGCTTGTTACCACACTTGGCACCTACAAAGATGATGATATCCTTGACTAGAAAGGAAGTTTGGGAAGACTAAAAGACATTCAGTTGGAGATGTTTGACAACAAGGTCTCCATACAGTTCCAGATTCAAATTCAGGAGTCTCACACAAGTGAGAGATGAAGCCAGTGCTGGGTAAGCTCTTTGTGGCAAGACCAAGCAGGAAGGACAAAGGGAGCAAGGCCCCAGGGAACATGGACATACGTGACTTTGTGTGAACAGGTCTGAATACCATTAGCTCCCTTAATGTGTGTTTCACCTCCTATGCAAGAAACCATGCTTGCCCCTCTCTAGTTTCACTTATTTCCACTGTGACAATATGTCCCCCATCTCAGTCTTCTCATAAGCCATGATGAGGAAAAATGACAATGAATCAGTGCAAATCAATCACCACTCAAAGTTTGTACTCTACGGACAGATGAGTTTGGTACCCAAAGCATAGCATGCAGCCATTATGACTGTGCTACCCTGCAGCTGGAAATCACTAGAGTGGTCATAAGATTTACACGACACCACTCATTCACCTATCCAGTCAAGATGCACCAAATGTTGGCAAAACAGGCCTCACCCTGTATTATTCATGGCTGTGTAATGATAAAATGAATCATACACAATTCCTGCCCTCAGGAAGACACACTAGTAAACAGATCATGACAAGCCATGCACTCTGGTCTAATAGAGAATTTCAAAGTGCTATGAGACCACTTACTTGTGTTAGGATAAAAAAGTGCCCATGGGGCCATGTTTAGCAGGAGTTGATACTACCATTGCAAGTGGCCATTCATGAATTCATCAGAGTGAAGATGGGGAGGAGGTGCCTCTGCTCTCTCCCCGGCTGCCCTTCCTTGGCATGCTGTCTTGTTACCTTGAGTGTCATCCACCCTCCTGGCCATACTTTTAGCATAAAATGTGCCCATGATTGCTCCTCTCTTGCCTCACTTCCAATGTGCATTTCTTTGGTGACAGCTTTTCAACCTTCACTATTGCCTTTCAGACTGTTCTGTGTCACCTCCACCTTCCACCCACTCGTCAGCACTGCCCACAGCCTGCCCTAGTTCTTTGGCTCTGTTCAGACCTGCCTCTCCAGGGAGAGTTCAAGGAACCTCTCTGGCTTCTCTTCTCTCCATCCTAGGTTGCATCCAGGGAGGGGTTCCCCACCTTGGTCTGGACAGGCTTGTACCAAATCAAGCTAAAAACTATATGCAATTAAATGCTCAAACTAAAATTTCCAAACACTTTTTAAAATGACAGCAGTACGTCTCAAGAACCTTTAGAAATACCTATATTTTTTAGTCAGTCATTCTACCTTTTGGAATCTGCCCCAAGGGGTAGGATAGGGGTTGATCCACAAAGATATTCATTGCAGCCTCATTTACAACAGGGGAAATATTGAACACCAGCTAAATGTCTAAAAATAACCACCACTAGAAATATCTTGGCAAATATTTGATTACATGGGAAAATACATGGATATATAATTAGATAAAACACTAGAATGCTGAACTCTGGGCACACTACCCAGAGGTGAACTCAGTGTTGAGTATGATCTTAGCAGTGAAACCAGGACTTGAGTGGTAGCTCTATCCCTTACTAGCTGTGTGACCTTGGTCATGTAGCAAACTTTACTTAGCCTCTGATTCTCTGTCTTTAAAATGAGACAATATTAGTACATATCATGTAGAGTTGTCCTGAGGATAATATACATGAAACATTTGACACCTATTATTATCATTATCATTATTGAATTGGGTGGGCCATCACTGCTGTATTGAAGGGACAGAGGTGCCCATGGCACTTGGTGGTGGGATGGGATAGGATGGGGGATATCACTTTACTTGAAAGAGCACAGAATGAAGGAGATGTGGCAAAGGACAAAGAAAGAGGTTGGCTGGCAAAGGGAATGGATGCCTCTCAGTAATAAAAACAACATTCTACCTCCTTTCAAGAATTTGTCTACCAGGTACAGACTCTCACTTTTCTAAGATTTTGTTACATAGTTTTCTTCCATTCCTGGCTTAATCTGTGATGCTTTCCTAGAGAGGTGGCCAAGATAATATTCCCAAGGGAAAAGGGAAATCTATGCCATAGAACCCTTTGCCTGAGTTAATGGGTGGTCTCACCCATTAACCTAATGACTGGAAGAAATAGAATCCCAGCTATTTGGTTTGAAGATAGAGATTCAAGGCCTGGAGAGAAGCAAGGTTCAGTCAGCTCCCTGAGACTTGCTGATGGAGAGGTGTACTGTCCCATCTGCTGGCATGGGCAGGAAATCTGACAACTTACTGGACTTTCTGTTGACTTTAGCAGTGCTTGTCACAGCAGCTAAACTTTGCACAGTCATCCTGCAAGCTCAGGAAGTAGGGAGAGAGGTTGGAAATGTCACCAACCCTATTCCCAGATGTTGCCGCCTGCAGCAACGAGACCGCGGGAAAGAAATCGGAGGCAGACTGGGAATGAGTGGTTCCTTTATTGTTCCTTCTTCTTCTCTCCTTCCTTTCTCTATCTTCTCTTTGATTCCGCCCCCACAGTCTGTTTAAATACTCTTTACCCATCACAGGTGCATTAGTTCTCTTAACAGGCATACACGTGTCTCACAAGCCTGACCTACAGGTGCAGCACGCAGTGCCCACGAGCTACTACAAAAGTAAGGTGTAAGTTGTAGTAAACAAAGCCTTGCTTCTGACAAACAAGTAAGTGCCACCTCTTGGCTCTCAGCCAGCCACCATCTTAGAGCTACTTCCTCATCAAAGGCTCTTACACCCAGACAACTTCTGCCTGGTCCTGTAGATGTTGAATGAAAGCTCTCCTTCAGTTCAGGGCCCTCATCCAGGAAACCACAGCTGACAGGTGGTTTTTCTGCCCTTTCTGCAGTGATGAGATGCCTGGGGATCCCTACCCGTGTGGTCACCAACTTTGACTCCGGTCATGATACAGATGGAAACCTGATCATAGATGAATATTATGACAACACGGGCAGGATTTTGGAGAATAAGAAGAAGGATACCATCTGGTGAGAAACAATCTCTTGGTCTGTTTCTAGGGTCACAAATCTGAGCCAAACCCCACAAGCAGAAAATAGAGCAGAACTGGTCCATAGCCTCCTATCCCTTGCATACCCTCACCTCTTGCCAGCTTCAGGGCTTGGTAATTCCACTCTAAGGCTGGGGGACAGGGGAGCAAAAAACATTTTGGATTTAGAATCCTCACATCATCAGAGCTCTGGGCATTGGGTTGAGATCTTCTTCTTTGTCCTGTCCTTCATCTACTCCTTAGTCTACAGTTCTGACCACAGGAGTCATACCTCTGAACACATGCCTCCATGAACCAGCAACCCATTCAGGAAAAGGGCCACAGGAACATTTTTGAGGGAGAGAGAAGTTTTAACTTCTGTAGACTGGAAACCTTTGCTGTCTATTCACAAAGTCAGCAGAGGGACACTTTTCTAGAGGTAGACAGAGGCTCACAGAAGACAGATATGAAACTACTCACCCACAGAGGCTTCAAGCCCTGTGGGAGCTAAGGCTATCCTTCTATCTAACAGTTCACCTGCTCATCCATCTTGCTCTAGAAAGAAGACAAGAGGGACACCTCTCCCTTAGCTGTGGTTAATGGGACTCTTGTTTCTCCCTCAGGAATTTCCATGTCTGGAATGAGTGCTGGATGGCCCGAAAGGATCTCCCTCCTGGATATGGAGGATGGCAGGTGCTGGACGCCACACCTCAAGAGACCAGCAATGGTGAGACCCTCCGGAGGGAAGGCAGGACCCACTCCCACAGAATCTGCCCCTGCCACTTTGTGGCCTGCTGCAGAATCTGCCCCTGCCACTGCATGGCCTGCCACAACCCCAAAAGAGGCTCTCTTATTCCCCTTCAGGTCTCTACTGCTGTGGCCCTGCCTCTGTTAAGGCCATCAAAGAAGGAGAAGTGGATCTAAACTATGACACTCCCTTTGCATTTTCCATGGTGAATGCTGACTGCACATCCTGGCTCGTGTATGGCGGGAAGGAGCAGAGACTGCACCAGAACACAAATTCTGTTGGCAATTTTATCAGTACTAAGAGCATCCAGAGTGATGAGCGGGATGACATCACAGAGAACTACAAGTATGGAGAAGGTACAACTAAGGGACCCCACTCAGAGTCCAAGTCTGTGGGCACCTTCCCCTGCCCAACCCCAGGGAGTCAGAGGGCAGCTGCAGGTAGGATCCAGGACCACTGTCTCCTCAGCTGTTCAGTTGTAAGCTCCCAGTAGGGGTGTCCTACTGTCTCACTTCCTGTGTCCCCCATCACCCCACATCCTACAGGCTAGAGAGCTACCTCCACAAGAGGTTCACATTGATTGGAAAGCCATTCACAGGCATCCCACCAGGAATATATGAGTTCTTCACCCCTGCTTCTGGAAAAATCAGCCTCCCACTGAAGATGGGAGACAGCTTAGTAAATCCCCTACTGATTAATTTGTTTTATTTAATTTATTGTTTCATTAAATGTGCTTTATTGAATGTTTGGAAGATAGGCCAGACCACCAGCCAACACCCAGGCTGATTGGTATAAGGCCAAATGTTCATTCCCACCCTGTTGGACCAGAAGGTCCAGTAGGTGATTCTTTTATTGATTGATTGATTGAGACGGGGTCTTGCTGTGTTGCACAGACTAGGCTCAAACTTGTGGTCCTCCAGCCTCAGCCTCTTAAGTAGCTAGGATTACAGGCATGCACCATCACTCCCAGCTTCTAGAGGGTGATTCTGAGGTAAGAGCCCTGGCAGGAGTTTCTTGCACACATCAGCAGGGCCAAAAGGGAGGCTAAGTTGGTCAGGTATAGAATAATTCCTGGAAATTGAGAAAAGTCATCTGCTAGGTTTAGCTATCAGAAAGTCAAGCAAAGATGTCCAGATAACAGGGCCAGAAGCAGGGTGAGGGGCAGAGCTGAGATCAGGTAAGGGCAGGATCTGAGAAGGAGAAAGTCGGGGTGGGTGGAGGGCTGGGGGAGCTGAGTGATCGCTGGGAGTACCAGTGAGCGTATGGTCTTCCAGGTAGACACAGAGAAGCTCTGGGTAGGGGATGCACAATAAGAGAGAAGCTCATTTGGCCCTCCATATCCACAGGTTCTGCATTTGATCATTCCACCAACTATGAACAGAAAATATTTGGCAAAACACATATTTAACACATACATAACTGTTTTCCTCATCATTATTTTTAAACAATACAGTATAACAACTATTTACATAGCATTTATGATGTGTTAATAATCATAAATGATCTAGATATGTTCAAAGTATTCAAGAGGTTGTGTGTAGGTTATATGCAAATTTCTATGCCATTTTATATAAAGAACTTCAGCATAGATTTTGGTATCCTTGGGGGTCCTAGAACTAATGCCCCACAGATACTAAGGGACATGTGTTTTGAACACACAAACTAGTAGTACCATTACCCCTCCAGTTGACTGAAGTTACCTTGGCTGAGTTGCCCTAGAAATAGATCTTGACTCCTTGGAGGCAAGGATTTAATATGAGTAGTTTATTTGTGAGGCACTCCTGGGAATTCTGGTAGGAGAGTGATGAAGTGAGACAGAGACGTAAAGGAAGCCAATGTAGGGTGGGTTAAGTCTGTTAACACTGTGGACAGCTGGCGCCTACTCCTGAGGGGAGCTCCTGGAGGATGAATTAAAATTAAATATTTTTTATTTGCTAAATCTGGCAGCCCCATCATTGACTCAATGTGACATGCAGAACAACAGCAAAGCTCTGTTGTGCCTGAGAGGCAAGGCCATCTAGGGTTGCTCCATGGGGGTGTAGGTTCCCTGGCTCTTCTGCCTTCCCCATGAATGGTCTGAGCCTGCTCTAGTGGCAGAAAAGGTCTCAGACAGTCACAGGGGCTACAACTTGAAGGTAAAGCCTGTGAGCACTGAAATGGCAAGTGCCAGGGGATATGGGCAGGACATTGACAGCATTTACCATAAAGGTCCCTATTGAGTTACATTGCAGTGGGCCTGAGTGTCCTGCTAAGTCACATCTCTTGGGCCAGCAGCATTCTGTCTCCTCACACCCCAGCCTGACAGGATCTGGAGGTGGAGCAGACCCCAGATATGCTGAATCTGAATCACATCTATCTGAGCCCATCTGTACTAAAGTAAATGTCTCAAGATCCTCTTCTGCCTGGAACTGGGCTTAGAAGCCCAGAACAAGGACATCAAAATGGCCTCTGGCTCAGGAGGTTGTAGCAATTCACTGAAGGAGTGGAACCAGTCCCTGAAGATAGTAAGTTCTTAAGGCAGCTTCTAGGATTATTACGGATGCATAGGAGAGTATTCCTGTGCATCCTGCTGATAAGCCTTCCCCGGTGACTGAATGCAGAAGCCTGGGCCACTCTTCTCTGCTTGCCTAAATGTCCTGTGTTATCTATTTGTTTGTTTATTACATTTACTGTTCTTCTTGGTTTCCTAATTTCTAGGAATTAGTTTATATCTGACCAATAATTTGATTCAGGGACAGGAAATCACACTATGCACTGCTGTCTTTTTTATTTTTATTTTTAACTTTTTAACAAACACGTGAAACATAAAAATTACACATATTCGTGGAATACCCTGAAATGTTTCAATACATGTAAATATTGCACAATGTTTAAGTCAGGTTAAACATACTTATTTCCTCAAACTTCTATCATTTTTTTATGGTGAAAACTTTCAAAATCCTTTCTTCTAGTTTTATGACATACAGAACATTATTATCTGGTACTACATGAGGGGCTAGAGATATAGCTCAGTTGGTAGAGTCCTTGCCTTGCATGCATAAGGTCCTGGGTTCAATCCCCAACACCATAAATAAATGAATGAATGAATGAATGAATGAATAAAACAATTGTAGTTGAACTGAAGATATTTAAAGTATTTTTTTAAAAAGATTCCACATGAGATCATGTAGTTCTTGTTTTTCTGTGGCTGGCTTATTTCACTTCATATAATGATCTCTAATTTCATTCATGTTATCACAAATGACAGTTTCATTCTTTTTAGTGGTTGAATAGTATTCTACTACGTATATATTTCCTTTATTCATTAGTGATAGTCACCTAGGTCATTTCTATTTCTTGGCAATTGTGAATACTGCTACAATGAACATGGGTGTGCAGATGTCTCTTCAGCATACTGACTTCATTTCCTTTGGATGTACACCCAGTAGTAAGTTTGCTGTATCATAGGGTAGCTTTATTTATAATTTTTTAAAAGAATCTCCATATTGTTTTCCAAAGTGCCTACACTAAATTATATTCCCACTAACAGTGTACAAAGGTTCCCTTTTCTCCAGCATTTGTTATCTTCAGTCTTTTTGCTAATAGCCATTCTTACTGGGTGAGGTGAGGTGAGGTGAAATCTCATAATGGTTTGGATTAGCATTTCCCTGATGATAAGTGATGCTGAGCAATTTTTCATGTGTCTGTTGGACCATTCGTATGTCCTCTTTTGGGAAGTGTCTATGCAGATTTATTGCCCATTTCAAATTCTAGTAAGCTTTTTGTTTTTGCTATGGATTTTTTGGAGTTTCTTATATATTCTGGATATACATTATCAGCTGTGTAGTTTGCAAATATTTTTCTCCCATTCTGTAGGATGTCTCTTCACTCTGTCAATTGCTTACTTTACTGTGCAAAAGCTTTTTTGTGTATGTTTTCTTTGTTGTTGTTGTTGGTTTGTTTGTTTTGGTAGAGATGCTAGGGAGAAATATTTTTGTTTGATGTAACCCCATTTGTCCTCGTTTTTTCTTGTTCTTTTAGGATCTTGTTAAAAAAACCACACACAATACAAAACAACAACAACAAAAAACCCTTAGTCAGGTGTGGTGATGCACGCCTGTAATCCCAGAGACTTGGGAGGCTGAGGTGAGAGGATCCCAAGTTTAAGACCAACCTCAGCAATTCAGCAAGGCCCTAAGCAATTGAGACCAGTCTTAGCATAAAAACATAAAAAGGACTGGGGACATAGCTCACTGGTGAAGTGCCCCTGGGTTCAATCCCTAGTACCAAATGCCTATTCCAATGTCCTGAAGTGTTTCTTCTATAGTTTTGTAGTTTCAAATTTTAAATTTAAGTCTTTAATCCATTTTGAGTTTGTCTTGATGGTAGTGAGAGATAGGGATCTAGTTTCATTCTTCAGCATGTTGATATTCAATTTTCTCAGCACCATTTGTTGAAAACACTCTTCTCCATAAATGTCCTTAGCATCTTTCTCTAAAATCAGTTGGCTGTAGATGTGTGAGTTTACTTCTAGGCTCTCTATTGTGTTCCATTGTTCTGTGTGTCTGTTTTTATACCAAAAAACAATGCTGTTTTGATTACTACAGCTTTGTAGTACATTTTGAAGTCAGGTAGGGTAATGCCTCCTGTTTTGTTCTTTTTGTTGAAGGTGGCTTTTGGCTATTTGTGTGTGTGTGTGTGTGTGTGTGTGTGTGTGTGTGTGTGTCTATATAAATTTTAAAATTGTTTCTTCCAGTTCTTTGATATTTTGATGGGGATTGCATTTAATCTGTAGATTGCTTGGTTAGTGTGGATTTGGTATCTAGCTTAAAAAAATTGCAATATTCATTCTTCTGATCTATGAATATGGGATATCATCCCACTTTTTTGTGTTTTCTTCAATTTCTTTCATCAATGTTTGATAATTTTCATTGTAGAGGTCTTTCACTTCTTTAATAAAAGTTTTTTTCTTTGATATTTTATTTTTTGGAGCTATTGTAAATGGGATTGCTTTCTTGATTTCTATTTCAGATAATTCACTATCGGCATATAGCAACAGTACATTTTTTGTGTGCATTGATTTTATATCCTGAAACTTTTCTGAATTTATTTATTAGTTCTAATAGTTGCTTGGTGGAGTTTTTGGTTTTCTATGGCTGGGGTTGTGACTCAGCGGTAGAGTGCTTGCCTAGCACATGCACAGTCCGGGGTTCAATCCTCAGCACCACGTAAAAATAAAGGCATTGTGTACAACTAAAACAAATAAATAAATATTTTTAAAAAAGATCGTTGTTATCTGCAAACAGTGTCAGCTTGGCTTCTTTTCCAATTTGAATGTCCTTTATTTCTTTCTCTTGCCTGATTGCTCTGACTAGGACTTCCAGAACTATGTTGAATAAAAGGGGTAAAAATGAGCACCCATGTCTTGTTCCAGCTCTTAGAAAGAAAGCTTCAGCTTTTGCCTGTTCACTATAATGTTAGCTGTTTGCTTATTATAAATGGTCTTTATTATGTTGTGGTATATTTCTTCTATACCTAATTTTTTTCCAAGTTTTTATCATTAAAGGATGTTAAATATTATCAAATATCTTTTCTGCATCAGTGGGAAAGACCATGTGGATTTTTTTTTTTTTTTTTTTTTTTTTTGGTACCGGGGATTGAACTCAGGGGCACTCAACCACTGGGCCACTGGCCCACATCCCCAACCCTTTTTTGTATTTTATTAGAGACAGGGTCTCACTGAGTTGCTAAGTGCCTCACCATCGCGGAGGCCAGCTTTGAACTCATGATCCTCCTGCCTCAGCCTCCCAAGTGCTGGGATTACAGGCTTGCGCCACCATGCCTGGCAACCATGTGGGTTTTGTCCTTCATTCTGTTGATATGATGCATTATGTTTATTGATTTGTATGTACTTAACCATCTTTCATTCCTCAGATGAATCCCACTTGATCTTTTTTTTAAAAATATTTATTTATTTGCTTTAGTTGTACAAAATGCAATGCATTTATGTTTTTACGGTGCTGAGGATGGAACTGGGGCCACGCATGTGCTAGGCAAGCGCTCTACCGCTGAGCCACAACCCCAGCCCCCACTTGATCTCTTTAATGTGCTATTGGATTCAGTTTGCTACTATTTTGTTGAGGATTTTTTTTTAATATTTATTTATTTACTTTAGTTGTACACAATGCAATGCATTTTATGTTTTACGTGGTGCTGAGGATCGAACCCGGGCCGCGCATGTGCGAGGCAAGCGCTCTGCCGCTGAGCCACAACCCCAGCCCTTGTTGAGGATTTTTTTAAAAAAATATTTATTTATTTGCTTTAGTTGTACACAATGCGTTTATTTTTACATGGTGCTGAGGATCTAACCCGGGCCGCGCACGTGCTGGGCGAGCCCTCTATCGCTGAGCCACAATCCCAGCCCCTTGTTGAGGATTTTTGCATCTATATTCGTCAAGGATATTAGCCTATAGATTTCTTTTTTTAATTGTGTCCTTTTCTGATTTTGGTATCATGGCAATTCTGACTTCACAGAATGTGTTCGGAAGAATTGCTCTTTCTTCTACTTTTTGGAATAACTTAAGCAGAATTTGTTTTTATTTCAATGTTTGGTAGAATTTGGCAGTGAAGCCATCTGGTCCTGGGCTTTTCTTTGATGGGAGGTTTTATTATTGATGCATTCTCATTACTGGTCTGTTCAGGATTTCTATCTTCATTATTCAGTCTTTTTTGGGGAGTGATACTGGAGATTGAACTCAGAGGCACTCAACCACTGAGCCATATCCCCAGCCCTATTTGTATTGTATTTAGAGACAGGGTCGCACTGAGTTCCTGAGCTCCTTGCTGTTGCTGAGGCTGGTTTTGAACTCATGATCCTCCTGCCTCAGCCACCTGAGCCACTGGGATTACAGGTGTGTGCCATTGCGCCGAGCCACTTGGTAAGGCGTATGTGTGTGGGAATTTGACCATTTCATCTAGTTATCAAACTTGCTGACATGTAATTGTTCATAATAATATCTAATGATCTCTTGTATTTCTGTGGTATCACTTGTTTCCCTTTCATCTCTGATTTTATTTGAGTCTTCTCTCTCTCTTTGACAGTCTGGCTAAAGGTTTGTCTACTTCATTTCTCTCTTCAAGGAACCAGCTATAACTAATATCTTGTATTTTTTAGTCTCCACTTCACTTATTTCTGCTTTTACCTTTGTTATTTCCTCTGCTAATGTTGGGTTTAGTTTATTCTTGTTTTTCTAGTATCTTGAGATCGTCCTACTTTTCTGATGTGGGCATTGATTGCTATGCAATTCCCTTATAGCTTTTGCTATCTGCAGAGGTTTGGATACACTTTGGCTCCATTGTCAATTGTTTCAAGAAATTTTTATATTTCCTTCTTGATTTTTTTCCCTTGATCAATTGTTTTTTCAAAGAATGTTGTTTAATGTCCATGTACAGTTTCTATGTACAGTTTCCAAAGTTCTTGTTATAGATTTCTAGTCTTACTGCATTGTGATTAGAAATCATGTTCAATATGATTTAAAGTTTGTAAAATTTGTTGAGAATTGTTTTGTGGCCTGATATGTGTAGTATCTTGGAGAATGTTCTATATGCTGATGAGAAAATGAGATCTGTCTATTGCTGAAAGTGGGGTGTTCAAATCCTCAACTATTATTCTATTAGAGTCTATCCCTCCCTTTAGTTCTACTAATATTTGCTTTATATATTTGGGTGCTCCAATATTTGGTGCATCTATATTTAGAATTGCTATTTCCTTTTGCTGACTTAACCCCTTTATCATTATATAATGACCTTTCTGGTCTCTTTTTACTGCTTTTGATTTGAAAGTCTATGTAATCTGAAATAAGTATGGCTACTCCTGCTTTATTTTGCATTCCATTTGCATGACATATCTTTTCCCACCCTTCTCTTTCAGTCTATGTGTGTCCTTAATGGTGAAGTGAGTTTCTTGTAAACAACATATTGTTCTTTTTTCTTTTAATCCACTCAGTAACTCTCTGTCTTTTAATTGTAGAACTTAATCCATTTACTTTCAAAGTAATTGCTGATAGGTCTGATCTCACTACAGTCATTGTGTAACTTGTTTTCTGGTTTTGTTGAGTTTCCTTTCTTTATTTCTTCCTCTCTTATGATCTTCCTTTGTGATTAAGTGATTTACTCTAATAGCATGTTTTGATTCCTTGCTTATTATTTTTGGTTTGTCTATAATAGGTATTTACTCTGTGGTTACCATGAAGCTTAAAAAAAAGATCTTTTGGGGCTGGGGTTGTGGCTCAGCAGTAGGGCACTCGCCTAGCACGTGTGTGGCCCAGGTTCTATCCTCAGCACCACGTAAAAAAAACACATTGTGTACAACTAAAAGTAAATAAATAAATATTTTTTTAAAAAAAGATCTTTTGATTAGAATAAGCTATTTTGAAATGATAGCAACTTTCTATGATCCTACATGTAAGAACAGAAACAAACAAAAGAGCAAAAGAAAATATACTAATAAGAAAACTCTACACTTGCACTCCATTTCCCACATTTTGAATTTTTAATATCCCATTTTTTACATATTTCTATATTGCCTATCTTTTAACATATTAATTTAGCTATAATTTTAAATTATTTTGTTTATTAGTCTTCACACTAAAGACATAAATGGCCAAATAATGAGACACATCTGTAATCCCAGTGATTCAAAAGGCTGAGGCAGGAGGTTCAGAAGTTTGAGCCTAGCCTCAGCAACTTGGTGAGACCCTGTCTCAAAATAAAAAATAAGGCCGAGTGCGTGGTGCACGTCTGTAATCCCAGCACGTGGGAGGCTGAGGCAAGAGGATGGCGAGTTCAAAGACAGCCTTAGCAATGACAAGGTACTTAGCAACTCAGTGAGACCCTGTCTCTAATAAAATACAAAAAAGGGCTGGGGATGTGGCCCAGTGGTTGAGTGCCCCTGAGTTCAATCCCTGGTACCAAAATAAAAATAAAAAAATTTAAAAAAGGACTGGGGATGTAGCTGAGTGGTAAAGCACCCCTGGGTTCATATATACATGTGAATGGTTTCCACACCATCACCATGTTTACAACATTCAGCATTCAGAATTTGTATAATTACTTTCATCATTGAGTTTTATACTTTCCTGTGTTTTCTTCTTACTCATTGATGTCTATTTCAGCTTAAAGAATTTTCTTTAATATTTCTTTTAGAACAGGTGTGGTGGAAATACATTCTCTCAGCTTTCATTTGTTTGTAAATGTCTTTATTTTTAAAGGATAGCTTTGCTGGGAACAGTATTCTCAGCTGACAGATTTTTTTTTCCTGTGAAATTCTCCTGCAACTTTCTCCTATCCTATAAGGTTTCTGCTGATAAGTCTGCTTTCAAGTGAATTGGGACTCCCCTATGTGTTATTCATTTCTTCCTCTTGCGGTCTTGACAACCTTCTCTTTTTTCTATCTTTCACCTTTGAGAGTTCAATTAGATGTCTTGGGGTAGATTTGATTGAATTAAATTTAACTGGGGGACCTTTGACTTTCCTGTACCTGGATATTTGCATCTTTCTCTAGGTCTGAGAAGTTTTTTGTTATTATTTATTTGAATAAAGCTTCTAACCCTTTGGCATTCTCAAGTCCTTCCTGAATTCTAGTAATTCAAATATTTCTCTTTTTAAAATGTTTTTTAGTTGCCAATAGATTTTTTTTACTTTATTTGTTTATTTATATGTGGTGCTGAGGATCGAACCCAGGGCCTCATACATGCCAGGCAGGGGCTCTATCACTGAGCCACAACCCCAGTCCAAATATTTCTCCTTTAATACTGTTCCAATACTGTTTAATACTGTTATAATCTAAACCTGTTCCAAAGTTCCAGTAAACGTTCTTCATTTTTCTTCATTCTTTTTTCTTCTCCAATTGTGTATTTTCAAATAGCTTGTCTTTTTTTCCAGGTTTTTAAAATAGCTTTTATTTTTTAAAAGTTAATATGTGCATTAAAGGAAAAATAAACACACAAGCAAAAAGGACAAAGTCATGCTGGGCGCGGGGGCGCGCGCCTGTAATCTTAGCACTTGGGAGGCTGAGGCAAGAGGATGGCGAGTTCAAAGCCAGCCTCAGCAATTGCAAGGCACTTAGCAACTCAGTGAGACCCTGTCTCTAATGAAATACAAAAAAGGGCTGGGGATGTGGCCCAGTGGTCAAGTGCCCCTGAGTTCAATCCCCAGTACAAAACAAAACAAAACAAAGTCATCCAGTCACAAGTCGCTTAGTTGGATGTGTCCCTCTAGGTCGTGTGTATACATACACAATATTCCATTCAGTGTGATTGAGATCGTAGTGTGTATCATGCTTTTCCACACATCATGAATATTATTCACACATTCAAAATCCTAAACTACATGAGTATTTTTGATAACCAAGAATAAATTACAACAACTCAATCTGTTATCCTTTCTTGGTGACAAAAATTTCACTGAAGACAGAAATGTCAACAGGCCTCTAGACATATTGGCAGAGTTACAACTAAAATAATGCATTCCCTTAATGCTCAATTTAAAATGAGACAAAGCAACAGAATACATCAAGCTTGTTTCATTACCAGATTTCTACTACTAAAATATGAGCAAGAATGCATGTTCCCAGTGAATTAAAGTATTCCTATAGTACAGCCAGAAGATGCACACACACACCAGTGGCTCACATCAAAATGTAAATCCTTGAGTACTTGCTCCCATCTTTCCCTGTGTCCCTCTGCTGCCAGCTAATGAACAAGTCCTGATATACACTACCCAGAGATCAAGCAATTCCATGTCCAAGATGCAGCTTTTCTATCAATTATAACAAAAAGATATTAACAAATTGGCTAATTCACTAGCTCTACTTTTTATGATTTACTGTCACCTCAGGACATCTAGAACGTTTAGATGTTGTGAAATAAGGTATGAACTTTGTGCACAATAAACATACCTACTTTATAAAAAATGCACATATAGAGCTATGGTTATAAGCTAAACCTGTCTTCCAGATATGGAGATACTAGCCAAGAGCACTTCCCCTCACCTCTCCTCTTCTCCCTCTTCACCATTCCAGTGGCTAAATTCAGGACTACCCCTACCTCCAAGCAGTGGATTAACAAGCATGCTAGGCAAGCACTCTACCACTGAGCCACAACCCACAACCTCCTTAACATCTAGATAGACCGACTAGATGTAAATTAGGACTCATTTGTCCTTTATATACACTGTTTACACAGCATAAGAAAACAAAACTCACAGTCATAAGGGACAATGGTCAATTCACAGAAAATACATTGGTATAAAGCCCTTTGCATTTTCTTTTCCTTCTTCCTCCCTGAACCAGCACAGATATAATATGTACTGCTCAGAGAAGTGTTTTAATCATTCCATTTCCAAAAGACAGTTATTGCATTATGAATTTTAACAAAAAGATATCTACAAAATTTTTTCTTTACTACCTCTACTTTTAACATACTTTGAACATCTAGAAAGACTAGATGTTTCAAATAAGGACATAAGTTTGTCCACTATGTCCATAGTAGTATTAAATAAACTACATACATGTAACAATGGTTATATCTGAAAGTGTCTTCTAAGTAAGATCATTCTGGCCTAGAATCCTTCATTTCTTCCACTTCTTTCTTCTGTGTCACATGTATCACATCTGAGTGCCATATGATATGATATTACAATTTCACTTCCAAAAGTCCTTTTCAGAAGACTGCCTTTCTATGAATTTTAACACAAAGTGTACAAAATGTGTTAGTTTACTAATTCTACTTTGGTCACACATTGGCAACCTCTTTAATATCTAGAAACTAGATATTATAAAATTAGGACTCCTTTATCCAGCACATATACAAAACATATGCAGTACAGCAAAGTTAAATGAAATGCACATTACAGGGCAATGGGTAAGCTAAAATTTTCTAGCACACTCTAACAAAATACCTTTTGCAACTTCTTCCCTCCCCCTCCCTCAACCCAATGAACAAGTATTCTGTTCAGAGGTGGTTTAACAATTCCAAACAGTATTTTTCATCAGTTTTTAAAAGAAATAGATTATCTTTGTGCTCACTAATTCTTCCTTCTGTTTGATCTATCCTGTTGAAACTTTTTATTGCATGTTTAATTTTGCTAAGTGTATTTTTTCAGCTCAAGATTTGTATTAGATTTTTTTTTAAAAAAAATTATTTCAATCTCTTTGTTGTTTCTCTGTTACAGTATTGAAACATTTCACTGTTTCTTCAAGTTCATTGACTTTTCTTTAAATAGCTGTTTTAAATTCTCTGTGAATTCTCACATATTGATCACTAGCTAATCTGTTTCTGGCACCCCATTAGTTAAGGTCATAGTTATTTTTTTAAATATATATTTATGTGTTTTAGTTGTACACAATGCCTTTATTCTTACATGGTGCTGAAGATCGAACCCAGGTTTTGCAAGTGCTAGGTGAGAGCTCTACCGCTGAGCCACAACCCCAGCCCTCCTGAAAGTTCTTGATGTGTGTTGGTATGCAATATCATCTGATCATTGAAGGACTAGGTATTTATTCTAGTCTCTCTAATATGGCATTGTTTTTGCCTGTATTGCCAGAAATTCTTAAAAGACTCCCTATTTTCTCTGAACTTTTAGTCACTTCCACTATTTCAACATTGAATGGTGCCCAGGTCCAGATTTGCCAGGAGTCTACTGTTGGTGCGTTGTTGCTGTTTCAGTATTAGAGGGCAATCCAAGTCCTGATTGGGTTTGTTCCAAATGTACCATTGGTGTATGGTTTAGAAAGAACCAGGAGAGTATCTAGAAAGAGTGTACTTAATGAATGCCTTTCTAAATACTTATTACTGCTTTTAAGCCTCGCCAACCTCTATAGTGTTGGTAGAGGTGTTGAGTGTGGTCATTCAGCCAAATCTTGCCCCCTAGTTCAGGTTGGCCTGCAGCTAATTCTGTGTTCTACCATCCTAGGTTCTCTCCAAGAGAGGCAGGTGTTTCTGAAGGCTCTACAGAAGCTGAAGTCTGGAAGGTTCCAAGGCCCCCAGCAAGCAGACTCACAACCCTCCAGGCCCATGCCACCAAACCAGGACAGCCCTCACAGCCTGGATACACCTTCCCTTCGACCTAGTGATGTTGTCCAGGTCTCCCTGAAATTCAAGCTACTAGACTCTCCCAACATGGGCCAGGACATAAACTTTGTCTTGTTGGCACTTAACATGTCATCCCAGTTCAAGGATCTCAAAGTGAACCTTAGTGCCCAGTCCCTACTGCATGATGGCAGCCCACTGTCCCCATTCTGGCAGGACATGGCATTTATCACACTGTCTCCTAAACAAGGTATGGGCTCTGAATATGGGTATGGCACACACTATGTGCACAGTCAGTTATGTCACCACTGAGGAGTCAAGTCAGCCAACAGGGCTCTGGGGAAAGATCCCCGGGATGCTGTTCTTCTTACTGTGTTCTCCAGCCCCTATTCCTCCTCTTCCCATTCTCTCATTCCTTCTGACTTCCTACTCCCCTTCTTCTCTCTCCCTCCTTATTCCTCCTCCTCCTCATTCCTGCTCTCCTTTAGAATCTTCAAGGAAAGTAGTTAGGTTAGTAAGTTTTGGCTGGAGCCTCTTCTCACCCATTTGCTAGCAGAATGACATTGGGCAACCATTTCACCATTCAACTTCAGTTGCTCTGTCTGAAAAACTAGTGCTTGCTTCAGCAGGACTTGTTACACATTGGTTCCCTCTTCTCTATGGAAGAGCCTATCAGATCCAATCCAGGTCCAACTGATTTTCTCAGCTACTCTCACTCCATCATTGTGTTCTCTCCCTAGAAAAGAGCTACCCCTGCAAAATCCTCTATTCCCAGTACAGCCAGTACCTCTCAACAGACAAGCTAATCCGCATCAGTGCCCTGGGTGAAGAGAAGAGCAGTCCTGAGAAAATCCTGGCGAACAAGATCATCACCTTGACTTACCCAGGCATCATGATTAATGTAGGCAGGAGCCCTGCAAATGGCCATGGGTCCCCTTCTCTGTGACTGGGAGGGGGTGCAGCCCTTAGCCCCTGCTTTTCTTCACCTCTTCTGGTGCCCCTAGGATGGGGAAGTTATCTTAGAGGTCTTTATTCTCTCCTCTCCTACCACTGAGGCCTTATGAGTGAGTCCTTGAGCAGGGACCATGGACTGTCAGAAAGATTCTTTCTTGTGCCACCTTCTGCTGTTGGCCTTCCTAGGGTCAACATATAGACACAGAGTCCAGATGGGAGGGGCTCAGATAGAGAGATAGCCCTGCCTCAAAGTCAGCTCAGATTTAATTTGCCATTTCCTGGCTGTGCATCCTTGTGCAAACCTTGGGCCTCTACTTCTTTAACTGTCAAAAAAGAGGATTAGACTACAAGCTTCTGAGGGCCCCTCCTGCTCTGACATTCTGTGGTCTTTTGAGTGGGATGATGTTTAGGGCTCCTTTCTTCCAATACCATCGCCCCAAGGCCAATCTGCCTCCTGGACCCCATTGAGAGAGCTCAGGGAGCCCCTAATGGGGCAACTCAAAGGTCTGGTTAGAACTTGGGCCTATTTAGCATCTTAGCAAATGATCAATACACTTTTGGAGAAGTGACAAGACAAAGGAAAAAGATGTTTCTTCTCTGTGTGTGGGAGTAGGGGGTAGCATATTCTGAGAAGTCCAGTAAATGGGAAATGCATGGAGGTAAGGGTTAATTAGGAAAATTTGTTATGTAGATTCCTTTTGTGCCCTCTCTAGGCTGATAAGCCTCTTAGGTTGTTTCAGGGATTAACTTTCATCGTTCCAGGTAGAGAGAAGAGGAGGGGACATCTTAATAAATGTATGTCCTGCTTTAAGGTAAATAGAAGGAGGCCAGAGAGCATTTCTTGTTGCCTTCAACTTAAAATAATCCTGATGTCAAGCTGGGCGCGGTGGCACACGCATGTAATCCCAGCACTTGGGAGGCTGAGGCAGGAGGATCGCGAGTTCAAAGCCAGCCTCAGCAATGGCGAGGCACTTAGCAACTCAGTGAGACCCTGTCTCTAACTAAAATACAAAAAAGGACTGGGTATGTGGCCTAGTGGTCGAGTGCCCCTGAGTTCAATCCCTGGTATAATAATAATAATAATAATAATAACAATAATAAAATAATCCTGATGTCAAAGTAGCATATGTTGGGGTGGCATATTCTGGAACCCTACAAAATAGTGCTATCCATAAATGTTTGGTGAATCGGGAATGAAGACTAAGCACTGCTTCCCTGTTCTTTTTGTTCAGGTCCTAGGAGCAGCCATTATGAACCAGCCACTCACCATTCAGGTTGTATTTTCAAATCCCCTCTCAGAACAAGTGGAAGATTGCATCCTGACCTTAGAAGGAAGCGGCCTCTTTAAGAGGCAGCAAAGGATCCTGTAAGTGCTGGGAGTGCTCCCTTCTCTCTCATCTTATTCTGAGATTAGCATTATCATTTTTTCTAGACATAGGCTCCTGAGCCAGGCTCAGGACACTGGAGGAGGAAGAGACTAGGAAGTTTGGTGAAAAATGGCTTTATGATTATTGTAATGCCTGTGGGTTGTTCTGACATTTTCCATTCTTTGCTGCAGCATTGGAGTCCTCAAACCCCGATACAAAGTCACTGTCTCTCTGAAGACTGTCCCCTTCAAGAGTGGCCAGAGGCAGATCCAAGCTAATCTGAGGAGCAACAAGTTTAAGGACATCAAGGGTTACAGGAATGTATATGTAGACTTTGGGTTATAAATCATGGAATGATGAGCTGGACGTGTGGATTTTAAACTTCAGGAAAAGGAGCAAATTTAAATGTAAGCTGTACCTTTCCCCAACATCAAAGGCTCCCCAGGCTCTGATGGGAGCAACAGGGGAGATGTCAATGATGGCTAGTTCCTTGGCCATTGGTACAGCTGCCCAAGACTTCATTCAAGACCCAGTGATTCCATGGTTTCCCATACAGAAGTGTGACAGATGTCTGAGGATACCAGTGGGACATGGCCATGACTTACTACTCCTCAGATATCAAGGAAAGAAGAAGACTCACTGAGCAGATCACTGTTGTCCTGTTGTTGCAATGGCTAATTTCTCATACCAATAAACTTCAATCCTTGCTCTCATCTCCTTCACCCCGAGTAATCATCACTTTCCCTACATAAGCTCCAACCTGTTTTCTGGTTGGTGGGAGTGTCTTATGTTTCAATGCCTGGGCCCAATTGCTCATTTGAGATTTATTGATTGTCTAGTATATGCTGGACACTGTTTTGAGCACAGAAGGACAAGACAGTAAACAAGACAAACTCCCCGCCATCATGGAGTTTTTGTTCTAATGGAGGCAGACACATAAACCTAGCAACAGATAGGGTATCCGTCATGATCTAGTTTGGAAAGCAAAAACCAGGCTAAGACAGGAAGATTACAAATTTGAGGCCAATCTGGGCAATTTAGTGATACCCTGTCTCAAAATTTAAAACCTTAAAAAGGATTAGGATATAGCTCAGTGGTAGATCACTGAGTTCAATCCCCAGTACCAAAAGAAAAACAAAAGGACTATAACCTCCGTTTATGTTTCTACATACATGTACATGTTTACATCTTAGAAAAAACCTGGGCGATCTCTCATTCTCAGCCTTCCTTTGGATCCCTTCCTATATGAATCCAAGCAACCTCTTGGTCCTCACAGTCCCAGCATCTTCTCTCAAAGTCCACCAGTGCATTGTGGTCCTGGAGGGTCTTGGGTTGGCTGGAGTTCAGGAGATAAAGCCAACTGAACAATGCAGTGAGGTAGATTTTTTTTTTTTTTTTTTTTTTGGTACTAGGATTGAGCCAGGGCCTCACATATGCTAGGCAAGAGCTCTACCACTGAACTACATCCCCAGTCTTTCTTTCTTTCTTTCTTTCTTTTTTTTTTTTTTTTTTTTTTTTTTTGAGACAAAGTCCACTAAGTTGTTGAGGATGGCCTGATGGCCTGGAACTTGTGATTGTCCTGACTCAGCCTCCCCAATAGATAGGATTACAGGCATGTACTTCGATGTTCAGGTATGGTGTAGATTTTGGATAGGAAATGAAATACCTTCAGAGTTTTCTATAGGTTGTAGTGTGTGCTTATGGTCATTCACCCTTTCTGGGTCTTATGAAACACAAAGCAACTCCAATCATTACCTCCTCTTGGATGCACCTGCTTTCTCATGGCAGCACACAAAGTTCTGTATTGAGAAAGGTATGAAGCACCTGCCCTTCAGGCATTGGCTACATGATGGAGACGACTGTTCAATTAAATGTACATATCTTAAATAAAGAAGTTAAATACTTCCATTATATGCAAACAAAAGGGTCAATGTAGTTAATTGGAGGAGAAGGGGTGTGGTGGGAATCATCCAGTAGGCTTATCATCCTATTAGTGGTCTGAGAACCAGGAGCTGGTGGCACAGAGATGGAAGTAACCTATAATTACTCCATCCTATAATTACTACATGACAATCATGAGAAATCATTTAAGGAAAACACTGTGGAGAGGCACATAGAGACAATGCCCTCTAAAGTTCTTGGAAGATTTCCGCTACCACACCCTCAGACTCTTTCATGAGCCCCGTATTTTTATTTTTTTCCCTGTGTTGGTACTGGGGATTGAATCCAGGGCGCTCAACCACTGAGCCATATCCCCAGCCCTTTTTTGTATTTTATTTAGAGACAAGGTCTTACTAAGTTGCTTAGGGCCTTGCTAAATTGCTGAGGCTGGCTTTGAACTCTCGATCCTCCTGCTTCAGCCTCTGGAGCCACTAGGATTACAGATGTGTGCCACCAAGGTATGTGTGTGGGGGGAGGAGGAGCTGGTTTTAACACCACCTTCATTAACACCTCAACAAATATTTACAGTTTCTTTTAGTGAGATAGGCACTGAGGACTCAAGGAAGGACCAGGGCTTGCACTCAAGTTGCTCTGGTGTAAGCACATGCAGAAAGAAAAATAAACAGGAGATTATAATGCAGAGTGATGAGAACCACCAGGGGTAACCTCAGGTTTTGTGGGACAACAGAGAAGGCCAACCAGTCCAGTTTTGGGATTATGGATCAAGGAAAGCTTCCTGGAGGAAGTGGCATTTAAAAGAAAACTAAAAGACTAGGAGTTGGTCAAATACAGGCTCAGGATTAGAAGGGGAGAGTGTGGAGTCTAGCAGCCAGGAACTGCAAGACAATCAGAAGTGAGAGGTCAGAGTTGGGGGAAACAAGCAGCAGGAAAAAACCAAGGCAAGAGCCAGGTGGTGAAGAGCTTCAGGTGGCAGTCTAAGGAATTTGGATGGCCACCATCTTCAGGCATCTGTTTCTTCTGTGTCCTGGATCACAGTCACTGCCTGCAGAGTTGATTTTACTTTGCAGAGCTGAACAGAATTCATGTGATTTAAGAAGCACTTAAAGGACAAATAGTTCCCCACCCTGATCTGCTACAAAGTTGCAATTCTTTGAGTTAAGGCCTTTCTTGGTGGCAGAGGTTGTTTTTCATCTATTCATTTAACATGTATTGAGTACCTATGAGCTCAATGTTCTAGACTTGAGGAATGGAGCAGTAAACAGGTCACTTAAGGTCCTCCCAACCCATCCCAGCCACCAAAGCAATCCCCAAACTCCAATAGAACTTGATATAATTTTCTTACAACACCCAGTACAGTTCTGGGTATAAAGAAGCCTTGAAAAGTTGTCTTTTAGAAGGAACTCCTTTTTCCTCTGTTTGCAGTGTTTGTGGATCCATCAGCAGGGATGCACTGCTTTCTCACAGCCAGAGGTGGGCATGGAACTTACACTGGACCAATTGGACTCTTCTCCCCAGGACTTTGCAGAGTGGAGTGAGCCAGAGAAGGGAAAAACCTGGAACCCGTCCTTCCCAGCAACAAAGACCCACAGGGAATCTAGTCCTTCCTTCCATTCCTGCTGCCTAGACACTGGAGCTGGCCTGGATCCTTTTCTCAGTTCTGAGTCTGGTTCTCATTTTTTTCCCCTATCATTCTAGGAGCTTGTCACGTCCACAGCCCAGTTGTGCCAGGGCAGTGGGGTAGGTTGTAGAAAAGACAAAGAAAGTCTCTGGAGACAGCATGCAGGACATGATTTATTGGGGAAAGCTTTAACAAAATCACTGACTACTCCAAGAAGAGTTCAGTGGTGACAGGCTGAACAGAAAGCACCTCTGTCCCTGTTGGTGCTTCTCTAAGAACTACCTCCTCTCCCTGTAGGCGTTTTGCACAGAAGGACACATATTCTTCCCATCATGCCCTTAGTTCCCCACCAGTCTGACCAGCATCCCAAGGAGCAACTGTCCTGGCATACTTGAAAGAAAGTAGCTTTCTATAGATAACACTAACTTGCTAACTTGCCTATGCTTAAGAGAAAGCCAGTGTCCTTAAGGTCATATGTATCTAGACTTTCTAGCCCAGGCTTGCTATTCCCTACACTAGGCTAGGTTTTTGAGAACAGAAATGGGGCATTCAGAAACATGGTGATTTATTGTCCCCCTCTCTCTTTAGGGATTATACAGAGTTTCCTCATCATTTTGCTTTTTGTCTAAATTGACTAAAGATGGTTTCATTTTTACATTCAAAGGAATTTGTCTGGTTCAGAGAGACCAGGTGATTTGTTTAAGATCACACAGTGAGGTCTGACTTACTCTAAATTCCCACTACACCAGGCTGCCCATTACTCCTCAAGGTCTGTCCTTTGGTCCTAAAGGTGTCTTTGTTAATGTCATAAGCCGGCTAAAGTTGAAGGAAGTGGAAGAAGCTCTCCTTCTCCTCATGAATAACTAGAAAGGCTGGGGCTAGCTGTGCAAAGGTCAGGCAGCTGGAAAAGTGATTTTGTTTCCCAGGCCCTGCTCCTCCTTTGGACTCTGGCCCCATACTGCTCACAGTCCAGCTTTTCTCCACCATAATGCCCACTGACCAGAGTTAAGCAGACAAGGTGCAGTAGTTATCAGCTTTCTACCTACCCCTGAGGCCTGGCTTTCTAGTATCCAAGAAGCACCCAGTGTCATCTTTGGGCCTGTTACATTTTCAAGACAACAGGGGAAAAGAATTTGATTATATGATGTGCTGATCTCAGGCATGCCCAGTTTTCTCTCACTGCATAGGATGGGACATGGCTTCAGACTGAACAAGAGCATCGAGCTTCATGAGGGGAGGCAGGCCATGTGCCTGGCATGGCAAGGATGTTCAGGAAACATTTGAACTGAGATAATTGATGAATGTGTGGGAATGTGAGAAAGAGCTCTGCAAGCAATGTCATGCTTTGGATATTATGGTAAAATCCTCCAGAGAATTTTCTTTCTGGTAGGAAGTTTGGATGGGGCAAAGCACCATAATCAAGACTGGTTTAAAACCAGGTTTTAGTCTTTTATAAGGGTTGGTCTGTTTCCTATTTACTACTTTTACTCCTGGAGCTTAGCCCTTCTGGGGTCTCAATCAAAAGACTAGATTGTTCATTGGGACTGTTCATCCTTGATGATTCTGAGACTCCAACCCTTGAGATGGCCAGAAGATCTGCTCAGGTTCTCAGGCTCTCATCCACCAATTATGAATCATAAAATGACCCAGATTTCTGACAGTCAGGGTCAAGCTCAACTCTGTGCACTCTTCTCCCAAGATCTTGATGCCTCCAGTACTTCCTTCCATGACACCTTAAAGCAGATATTTTATTTATTTAAGTATTTATTTTGAGATTGGAGTTCTCAGTATGTTGCCAGGCTGGTCTCAAACTTCTAGGCCTAAGTGATCCTTTCACCTCAGCTTCCCAAGGGCTGGAACTATATGCATATATCAAAACAAATACTTTAAACATTTTTATTCAAGTTTTCTAGTTGCTTTCAACATAGGGGTTGGTAAGTAGCTAGTAGTTGAATCTAGAAGCAGAAATCAATGAGAGATTTCAAAAGAAGACTGAATAGAGAACCTTCTCAGCATGGCTTGGTTAAGACTAAGATGAAATCAGGGGGCTGGGGTTGTGGCTCAGCGGCAGAGCGCTTGCCTAGCACGAGCACGGCCCGGGTTCGATCCTCAGTACTACGTAAAAATAAAACACATTGTGTACAACTAGAGCAAATAAATAATATTTTTTTTAAAAAGATGAAATCAGACATGTGGGATTTAAGTTGGAACACTTTAGTTTGAATCTAGGCTTTACCATAAGCTGCAAGATATTGGGAAAGCCTCAACTTCTGGAAAAACTAGAGATAAACGTCCAGTATGTGGACAGAGTGTATATAGGTAGGTTACAATTTCCTTCTTTAGCCTCATCCTTGGCTATGTTTGGTCTCCATCTCTGTTCTTTCATTGATTGTATCATTTTAGTATGTTCTTCTGCCATTTCATGTTTCATTGTTAGTCTTCTTATATTCTTTTAGGAATAAGATAGCATATTAATTGATTTATTCATTAACTCACTCATGGAAATAAGAGTTTACTCCCTGAACCTATTTTTTCCCCAATTAAATTGAAATAATGACCCTATCTAGTTTACAAGATTGAGGTAATGTATGTGAAATTACTTTGTAAAGCATAATTACTTTATTTGGACCTGGGAGTTATGTTGAATATCTTTTCTTCTTTGACCTCCCTACCCTGTCCATTACCATGTCTTGTCAATTACTTTTCTTTTTACATCTGTCCATGTCTCTTTTCACTGACACTCCCTGACCAAGTCACTGTCATCTGTTGCCTGAATCATGACAGTATCTCTGACTGCTCAATTCCCTTCCCCTATGATACCTCTAAATAATTCTCCCTGTTTTATCAAGTGTGGTATTTTCAAAATGCAAATCTGTTTGTGCTACTGGCTTCCTTAAAATATCATTCAGTGGCTTCCCACTGCTCTTAAAATAAAGCCTAAGATGCTTAATTCAGCTCTGCAAGACTTGACCCTTGCCTTAGCATCTTTGCATTGTTCCTTGCCTTAGAGTTATAAGCATGTGCTAATCTCTCTTCTACTCTACCCACACTTTGCCCCATGGTCTAGCCAACTCCTATTTCTTTCTGTAATGAAGCAGTATACTAATTGAGTTGCTCATTAATTTATTCATTAAAATAAATGTTTCTCTTAGCTTAAATACCACTTTCTTGGAGAAGCCTACCTTGATCTCCACCTCCAGATCTGAAAGCTGTGAACTTCTCTCATAGCACTTATTACAAGGGAAGGTGAATAACTAATGGTGTAGACACCCAGTACATCTCCCCCTGCTAGAAGATAAGCTCCTCGGTTGCAGGGATACAGCTAATTTACTACCACACCACCACTACCTAATGCAGTTCTTGGTGCATGATAAATGCTCAATAAACATTTGTTTCACAAATGAATAAGTGAATCATTGGGTACACACCTGCTGAAGGGTTGTTCTTCCAGAGAGTGGGGAGTTGAAAGGTGTGGGTGCTGTAGGAAGCAGACAGACAGACCTTTCTGGTCACCCCTCCCTCCATCCTCCTCACTTCTCCCACTCGCCTTTTCTTGGCTAAACTAAGACACAGCAATATCTGTCTCATCATGGGCTCCCCTGAATGCACCCCATTGAAAATAATGCTGCAGACTGGATATTTGTGAAACACTCATGGACACTGTACCAGGAAAAAGAAGATTCTCCCTGCTAGTACCAGAATTAGAACAAAACCCACAGGGAGGGTGGGGGTTGTAGCTCAGTGGTAGAGCGCTTGCTTGCCTTGCCTGTGGTGAGGCACTGGGTTCAAATCTTGACACTGCATATAAATAAATAAATTAAATTAAGGTCCATCAATAACTTAAAAAAAAAAATCCTCACAGGGAAGAGAACACATGACCTCCAAGGCAGGGGGACTCTCAGTGGTGAAAATAGTCCTTTCAGTCAGGCTTTTCTTTCTGTTGCAAGCTTTTGTTATTTAAAAAATATTAACACATAGATGTACGCTTATAGTCTAAAGAAACAAAAAGGTGAAAAAATCCTTAACACTAGGTGCTGAACAGAGCAGTAATTTTTCAGAAATATTCTGTGTCAACACAAGCAAACTCATATATTCTCTTCACACTTACCCTTTACAAAAAGGGATAGCACATTGTTTATATTGTTCTTTAACTTATTTCATTTAACAATATAGTTTGAGGATTATTCCATATCAGTTGATATAGAGCTATTTCATTCTTTTATGTTAAGTGTATGTCTTATTATTATTTGTCCAATACTTTATTTATGGTACCTTCCAATTTTTTGCTATTATAAATATCAATGTACTAAATATGTAAATTTCATATTATCTCTATTTGGTTTCTGGCATGATTAACATATAGAAATAGAATGGCTGAATCAAAAGTATAGGCTTTAAAAGTTTTGGTAGAGGGGGCTGGGGATGTGGCTCAGCGGTAGAGCGCTTGCCTAGCACGTGCGCGGCCCGGGTTCGATCCTCAGCACCACGTAAAAATAAACGCATTGTGTACAACTAAAGGCAAATAAATAAATATTTTTTAAAAAAGTTTTGGTAGATATTACTTAACTTCCTTGTTTATAGACTGAATTGTGTCCCCCAACCCCCGCAAATTCATACACTGAAGCCCTGACCCCAAATATGACTATATGTTGAGAAATAGCACTTATAAGAGAACCACTGTCTCCCCAAACTGTCTCCAACTCCAAATGCGGTCAAACATTCAAATTTTATCTTTGCCATTCTGATAGGGGAAAAAAATTATATCTCAGGTAGGTCTTATTTTGTATTTATATTCAGCAAGGCTGGACATCTTTTCATGTATTTGAGAGACATTTTCATTTTTTTCCTGTGAATTGTCTGTCAGATCCTTCCCCCATCTTTCTATTGGTTTGTTGTTCTTATTGATTTGTAGGCCTATTTTATATTAAGAAAGCAAACCGGGGCTGGGATTGTGGCTCAGCGGTAGAGCACTCGCCTAGCATGTGCGTGGCCAAAAAGTAAAAACACATTGTATACAACTAAAGCAAATAAATAAATATTAAAAAAAAAAAAAAGAAAGCAAACCCTTTGTGATGAGTTTTAAACATTTCCTACAATTTACTTCATATCTTTTAATTTTGTGAGTTTTTTCTTTTTAAAATGTTCAAGGAATCCAATTTATCAATCTTTTCATTATTGCCTCTGGGTTTCACAGACCATTTTAAATGGTTTTCCCAAGCTGACATAAAAATAAGAGTCTCAGTAGAATTAATTGGACATAACTTTCCTAGTTTGTATCTGTATACATGAGCAGGGTAACTCCACAACATGTATGACCACAAGAATAAGTTACACGTTATGTATGTATATCCTGCCCAAATACATTCTACTATCATATATAATTAAAAATGAAAATATTAAAAAAAGAAATAAAATCATATGTGACAATGTATAAATATAAAAAAAAGTGTCGCATCTTTTAATGCTTTTAGGATTTAATGTTTTACATTTAGATTTTTGATCCATCTGGAATTTATTTATTTATTTATTTATTTATTTTGGTACCAGGGATTGAACTCAGGGGCACTCGACCACTGGGCCACATCCCCAGCCCTTTTTTGTATTTTATTTAGAGACAGGGTCTCACTGAGTTGCTAAGTGCCTCACCGTTGCTGAGGCTAGCTTTGAACTTGCGATCCTCCTGCCTCAGCCTCCCAAAGTGCTGGGATTACAGGCGTGCGCCACCGCGCCCGGCCTGGAATTTATTTTAGTGTGTGGTATAAATAGAAAAACAAAGTTATCTTGGCAAGCTGGGTGTCCCCAAATCATTTACTGATGGACCTTTATTTTCCCCCATTAATTTCAAGTGTCATATTTAGCATATACTTAATGCCTGTGTTTTGTTCTATGGACTTGCTAAGCTACAAGTTAAGTTACACTTAAGTTACACATTAAGTTTTAATATCTAGGAAGGCTAGGCATATTTCATTACTGTTTTAGAAATTTCCTTTTGAAACTTAGAATCAGTTTACTTTGAAAGAAAAATTTTCTTCCCACCTTGCCGGCGTCCTTTCTCCTCGCATCTAGCATCCAGCGAGACGCACCCCGCACCGATGGAGCGGACGTGGGCAGAGCCATGGTGGCCAGGCTGGGGCTGGGGCTGCTGCTTCTGGCACTGCTCCTACCCACGCAAATTTATTCAAACCAAACAACTGTTTTGACACTTTCAAGTAACTCCTCACAGAGTACCTCTGCTGCCCCCAATTCAACCTCTGCTACACCCAACACAGGCTGCAGTCAACAGCCAGTCTCCTTGTGATCTCGCTCTCTCTTCTACATCTATACTGTTCGAGACTCAGGCCAAGAAACGTCTCTACTTCCCTATCTTCTAAATCCAATCTGAATGGCGACTAGAAGTCCAGTGTGTCAAGGAAGAAGCAGGTCTGCATCAAATCTACCAATTCCACGCCTGATTTTATTGGCGCAGAAAACGTTGAGAATTCCAAATTGATTGGTTTGAAGGACACGTGAAGGGTTTCACAAGTGATGAATGCCAATATTAAATCTGCTGGCGTTTCACGTACAAAATAAAAAGAGAAAACATCCAAAATTGAGACATGATTTCCTTGAATGAGGCATAAGAAATATGGACACTTAAAACTCTACCTTGAAAACAAGAATAGATTTTATCTAGAGATAAAGGATGGAATGTGAAATGGAGATTTCAGTTTTCATTTGGTTCATGAAATCTATAAGGCCATAAAACAGGTAATATAAAAAGCTTCCATGATTCTATTTATATGTACATTAGAAGGAACTCCCAGGTGTTACTGTAAATCCTCAATGTATTGTTTCAGCAGTACTAATTTAATGCTGATATATTCTAGATAAAGTTTCACATTGTTAAGCTATTTTTGTTTCTTTGGAAACTGAACTCTTTCCTCTGTGGCTTTTGAATTTGACCTTATGTTTGAACTTTTACGTGGTAATTGACATGTGCCAGGGCAATGATAGATTGGAATCCACCTCAAATCCAGGCATCGTGAGTAAATCTTGCTTAAGCTCTCAAAAATCAAATGGTAGGCATCTCCCATCTCCTGTTTTCATTCAGTAAGAGTGCCAGATTCCTTTAGCTAAACTGATTCCAAAGAGTAGAATTGCATTGGCCTCAACTAATTTCAAAATGCTGCTTTTTATTTCTGCATTTGTTGAATACTTTTCATAATTGGAAATGGTCAGTTTTGAAGGTAAAATGGCAAACCTTGAAATTAGAAAGGCAACTACGTGAAGAAGCCAAATTTATAAATCAGCATTTGGGAAGTGAAGACTGGAAGCTAGCTTGCATATTAAATTCACAAAAACTTTTATACTTTTTCTGTAAATACTTTTTTTAAAAAACTATGGATCATAATAGTCACATTTGGAACACTTTCTGTTATCAATCAATATTTTTAGGTAGTTAGAACCTGATCCTAAGCTTAAAAGCCATCTTGATCCTCTAAATCTTTTACAACTGCCTTGATACACAGAAACCTTTCGAAAAATAGACACTCCCTAAGATCTTTTGTTCGCATGGTCACACACTGATGCTTACATGTTCTAGTATCTAATATGGCCACTGTAGTCTTGATAACCAAATCATTTGTTCTCATCTTTAGAAACCTACACGGGAACAACCAGATCAAACATATCTAAAGCTACTGTGTGTGTGAATGAACACGCCCCTCTGCTTCATACCTGAATGCTGTACATCTATTTGGATTGTATATTGTGTTTGTGTATTTATGCTTTGATTCATAGTAACTTCTCATGTTATGGAATTGATTTGCATTGAACACAAACTGTAAATAAAAATAAATAAATGGCTAAAGGAGAAAAAAAAAATTTTCTTCCTAGCACATGCAAGGCCCTGGGTTTGATCCTCAGCACCACATAAAAATAAATAAATAAAACAAAGGTATTATGTCCAAGTACAACTAAAAAATAAATATTTTGAAAAAAAGAAAAATTTTCTTGGTGTTTTTATTGGGCATACATTAAACCTAAGATCAACTTGGGATGAACAGACATCTCCACGATGTTGAATCATCCTATCCAAGATGATAATCTGCCTTTTTATTTGCTCAAGTCTTGTTTTGTGTATGTCAATGGCAGTTCAAACATTTTCTCCTGATAGTTCTTGCATATTTCTTAAATTTATTTCTGGGTATTCTTTCTGTTCTTTTTTCTTCCTTTTTCTTTTTTCTTTTCTTTTTTTTTTTTTTTTTTTTCTAACTGTTGTTAGTTGGAACCAATTACATTAATTATATTTTCTAGTTACATTTAATTATATTTTGTAATTGGTTATTTATTGTAGGTATAAAACTACTGTATTAGCTGCTATAATTTTGGTACTATCTAGCTTAGTAAGTTATCTCAACTTTTATCATTTTTAGTAGATTCATGTATTCTAGGCAAAAATCATATTATCTTCAAATAATAAAAAATTAGGGCTGGGGTTGTATCTCAGTGGTAGAGCACTTTCCTAGCATGGGTGAAGCACTGGGTTCGATCCACAGCACCACATAAAAGACAAATAAATAAGAAGTGTCTGTTCAGTTCCTTGGCCCATTTATTGATTGGGTTTGTTTTTTGTTTGTTTGTTTGTTTGTTTTGGTGTTAAAATTTTTGAGTTCTTTATATATCCTAGACATTAGTGCTCTATCTGACGTGTGTGTGGTAAAAATTTGCTCCCATTCTGTAGCACAGCTCCCTATTCACCTCACTGATTCTTTCTTTTGCTAAGAAGCTTTTTAGTTTGAATCCATCCCATTTGTGTACAACCAGAGACATGAAAAATTGTGCTCTATATTTGTACTATGAATTGAAATGCATTTGCTCTCATGTATAACAAATTAGAATGAATAAATTTAAAAAAAATACATAAAAAATTAAATTAAATTCTTAAAAAATTTTTAACTTCTTCCATTCTTATGAAGAATTCTTTTTTTGAAGGCAAAAGTAGGAAGGCAGCAGGGTTTTTGTTTTGTTTTACACAAAATTAGATTTTTCAAATAGGTAATAGCTCATAGGTAACTAGCATTTTTTGTAGTTTTATAGCCTTCCAGAGGCATCCCATATAATATGCAGCAGGTACAGCTGCCCCTGGGCCTGCCTCCAGTGACAGTCTCAGAATTCTAGGCAAAAGCTGAGCTCTAGAAGGCCAAGTAGGGCCAGATATGAGATCCTTTCCCATATCTTGTATGTCTCAGTGACCATACAAGGAGAAATTGAAAAGACCCAGGGCTGAGCTGTAAGACAGTTCCATCTTCTCTGGTGGGTTTTCCTAGACTATGGTCTTGAAAGAGCTGGGGCCCTGCCTTCTGCTTTTACAACTCCTCCACCTATCCTGCAACAAACTCTACCTCCTTATCTCTTTCACACAGATGAATTCCAGACACACATGTTCTCTCCTTATATTATCAAAACAGCCCATGAGCACCTAGCAATACGATTTAGAGTTGGACATGGGCCTCCTGTTTATGCAGTCACCTTCCAGGGTTTTCCTTTGTTGTCCAGATAACATCTCTGAGGGGCTCTTAAAGCCACTGAAGAAACAGGCTTAGAGGTTTCTTGGGGGATCTTCCAGCTGGAAGGTCTTCCCTGTTGCTTCTCTCACTCCAGGCCTGACAGTCATATCCTTGCCTGGGTCCCCTGGCACAAGAGATAGAACTCAGAAAGGGTTACTCCCAGCAGCTGGTCCAGGAGATACCAGCAGGGAGGGAGTAGGAGAGAAGAAACCTGTCAGGGCACTCACAAGACGAGTGGAGAGAAATTTTGCTATTTATGAATTTTTATGCACTCAACCATTTTCTGTCTGCAAGATATTTTCAGAGAGGGAACCCAGAGGCAACAATTCAAGACAGGTGTTTCCTGGGCTGAAGTGGATAAAGGTGGCCTACAGTCATGGGACAAGGTGAGCCAAGCCACGAGGCTTACTGAACTGTCATTAATTCCTCCATCATTATGTATTTTCATTAAAGAAAGTAGGATGACAGGAAAGGTGATAGTGGGGGAGGGGAGGGGAGATGTTAGTGTGGCTGTGGTGGGGTAAGTAAGTGGGTGCTGGTGGAGAGGAGATGGTGGTGTGGCTATGCAGTGGTAATAGGTAGATGGTTGGTGGTAGATTAGTGGTCACAGTTGTGATGACGATGGTGTTTAAAATGGATTTATGTCCTTATCCCAGGATCATCATAACCTGATAGTTCACAGCTCACTGGGCTGTGATACAAATGAGAGACACCCCAGAAAAGCATGAGTCCAATGAAAGCAAAGGGGAGATGAGAGTCAGGGAACCAACTAGAAGGGGCAGAGGCAGACATAAATATCAGGTAGACCTGGAGGGTGCAGAAGCTTCAGGGACCTCTGCAAGGGTCCGTCAGCACAGGCTCAGGCCTGAGGCCCCCCTGGTGCCTCTGAGAAACTCTCCTTAGGGCTGACTCAATATTCTCAGCCATTAACTGACTGAGCAAACACTGACTGGGCAACTATTGTGTTCATCACACTGCCGGGCAGGGGACGCAATTATGAAAAAACACTACCCCAGGAAGCTCAGTGGGAGGAGTGGCAGAGGGAAAAACAGGATGGCTATAAACTAAGTGCTGAAAAGAGTGAAGCAGAGTATGTGGGAGCTCAGAGGACTGACCTCTGCCTGGAGGAGTCAGTGAAGGCTTTGTGTGTGGGGGTGCCTTTGGATCCTGGAAGGTGAGTAGGCATCTACCAGGTAAAATGAGGCAGGAGTTGAGAAGCCTTCCTGACTGACCCAGAGTCCAAATGAATCCTGAAGAGTGGCTCTTTGGTAACACTGTGGTCATTAAGTCATGAAGTGGCCTCAGATACACCAAGGCTCAAATCATATGACTGTTCACCATTCCACTATTCACCAATACAACCAGTCTAAAGAGGCAGGGCTTATCTTGGGCCCTAGCACAAGCTTTGTGCAAACAGAGGAATCATTTCTGGTTTCTGAGTACTGCTATTTTCTTTTCTTTTTCTCTTTCTTTCTTTTTTTTTTTTCTTTGTATGTGTGTGTGTATGTGTCTGGTGCTGGGGATCAAACCCAGGGCCTTGTGTATGTGAGGCAAGCGCTCTACCAACTGAGCTATATCCCCAGTCCAGTACTGCCATTTTCAATTTACAAACTCCAGCCTTGCTGTGGTTATTTTATGTTTTACAATGACTTAATCAATCCACCAGTGGAAAAGGGGGTAAAAGGAGCATCTAGGGACACCGGGATTAGACGCACAGAGAGTTTCCTTTTCTCCTCTGCCTACTTTCACACTCCTTCATATTGAACAATGTCGGTTCTTGCCCCCCATTTTTATATCATTGGCCTCTTCCATTAGCTCCATCACTAATGAAAGGAATATTAGTGGAGGTGGGATATTTTCTTTGCTTTATCCTTTCCTTCTGCTCTTGAGCTCTAAGCCAGAAAGGTTGGGAACTGATGGAAATCAGAAGCAGGAGCGTCCCGAATTTGCCAAGATGTCTTGGAGCCCGAAGAACTTTGCCATCAGTGTCAGATCATTTCCCTGAAGTAGGGTAGACTCTATTCCATGCTTGTCAACAAAATCCATAGCTTCTCTCTCCCAGCAGCTGAGCCCCTGCAAACACTGCAGGCCACCTTTCAGACTAGGAAGACTCCCAACAGCCCTCTGCCATCAAAGAAATTAAAAAGTGCACAACTTGACAGCACGAGGAACTGAACTTTCTTTTAATAGTATTGTGCCTTATCTTGGACTTGCCAATGATATTTTTAAAATTTTTCTCTGTTTCTTGTATTTCGTCCTCTTCATAAAGTAAGAATTGATTGATAGACTCCTCTCAGACTACCTCCTTGTAGAGTTTCTCTGAACAGCACAGTGCTGAGAGTTTGGTGAGCCTCTAGGTCATGGAGCACACATGATCTCAAGGGAACTGGTTCTATTCTCAGCCTCACTCTTCTGCTCTTTAGGACAAGAGAATTGGATTCAGGGATCTCAAAACAAGTTCTGAAAATTATCTGATTGTGATCTAAGAAAAAAATGAGCAAGGATGAACAAAATTCTGGATCTTATTCATTGCTTGGAATTGGGTCCAGAAAAGGAAATCAACAATGAGAACAAGCATTATTCTACACAATAATAATAACAACAGGGGCTGGGGTTGTGGCTCAGTGGTAGAGTGCTTGCCTAGCATGTGTGAGGCACTGGGTTCAATTCTCAGCACCACATATAAATAAAGAAAATAAAGGTCCATCAACAACTAAAAAAATAAAAAATAATAATAACAACAGTACCATCTAATGGGTTTTAATACAGTGAGTACTAAATATATATGACCTAATTTAATCCCCACAACTTTGTAAGAAGGGATAATGATTATAAGGAGAAGGAAATTGAGGCTCAGAGTGCCTGTTACTTACCCAAGGTTGCACAGCTAATAAGTAAGTTGAAATGATGAATTGAACCCTTGTCTCTCTGACTTCAGAATCTCTGCTTTTACTTATATCGTCACATTTACCTAGTATCCATGACTTTTATCATTTTCACAACAGCCCTGGATATTGAGAGCTGTGACTTCCAGGCAGCAAAAAACAATGAGGAACACCATACCAAGGCCATCAGCTCCAGGCACCTCATTGTGCGGAGGGGGCAGCCCTTCACCATCAGCCTGCACTTCCGTGCCCCAGTCCACAGGTTTCTTCCTACCCTGAAGAAGGTGGCCCTCATTGCACAAACTGGTAAGTGGACAGGCCTAGACATCTTTAGCAACAGGACTGTGGGGTTTCTCTTTCCAGCACAAAGGAGAAAGAACAAAGGAACAAATGGCCCACACTGCCACGGGGCCTTAAGAAATCCTGCCCACCTGGAGACGCCACAAGATAGTGTGCATAATAAATGCTATCTGTTACAATTCAGAATTTGCTCAGCAACATTGTCACAAAGGGATTTCTTTTGGTTGTAAATTTAATTTTTATAGAAAAGCCTGAATGGGATCTAACTCAGGGTAAGTATAGTATCTAATTGCCACTATTTATTGAATCTGTACTACATATCCAATATTTTTCAAAAATGGTTTTTAGTTGTCAATGCACCTTTATTTTATTTATTTATATTCAGTGCTGAGAATTGAACCCAGTGCCTCGCACATGCTAGGCAGGCGGTCTACCACTGAGCCACCACCCCAGTCCCTACCTGTCTAATATTGGACCCAGTACTTCATGCGCAATATCAGTCCTCACACTGGCCTCCTCGCTCCCCTTTTTTTCCTGTAACTGAGAATGAACCCATGGGTGCTTAATCACTGAGACACATCTCCAGCCCTTTTTATTTTTTTTTTGAGACAGGGTCTTGCTAAGTTGTTTAAGGCCTCGCTAAATTGCCAAGGCTGGCTTTCAATTTGCGATTCTCCTGCCTCAGCTTCCTGAGCCACTGGGATTATTTGCATGTACCACTGTGCCCGGCCTCCCTGCCCACTTTTTCCATATTTTTTATGGGTGCATTATAGTTATACGTAATGTGTATTTGTTGCTACATACTAGCACATGCACACAATATAACAATATAATTTGGCCAATATCATTTCCCAGTATTTGCCCTTCACATTATCCTTATGAAGCAAATACAATCACCCGTTCATATCCATGGGTTCCCCCATTCTCAGATTCAACCAACCACAGATGGAAAATTCCTTGGGGGTGGACTATGTTTGTACTGAACATATACAGACTTTTTTGGGTCATTATTCCTTAAACAATACAGCATAATGGCTATTCACATAGGACTCGCATTGTATAAGGTATTGTAAGATATCGAGAGATTATTTAAGATATATAGGAGGATATTCATAGGTTATATGCAAACAACTATGCCATTTTATATAAGGGACTTGAGCATCCTCAGATTTTGGCATCTGCAGGAGATCCTGGAAAAATATCCCCCACAAATAGGGAGGGATAACTATATTACTATGGCCATATTATTAACTATGAAACTTTCAAAAGTGTGAGTCAATGAGCAACAAGAGCCTGTCCACTCCTATCACCTTTGACTGTTCCTCATTACTGGAAAGGCCTCTTTCATTCTCCTCCAACACAAACTTTCACTCCCCCATCTTTGTAATATCCTGACTTTCTTATTCTGAGTTGTGACCAAGAAGTCCAAATGATTGATTTATCATTGTGGGATTACAGGACAGCAGCCTTACAAGACCAACAGGACCCAAGTCACTTTCCCCATTTCCACTATGGGAGACCCAAAATGGTGGAGGGCAGCAGTGGAAGAGAGAGATGCCCAGTTCTGGACCATCTCTGTGACCACATCTGCAGATGCTGTCATTGGCCACTACTCACTCCTGCTGCAGGTCTTGGGTGAGAAGGAACAACACCTCTTGGGCCAGTTCACAGTACTCTTTAACCCCTGGAGTAGAGGTAAGTTTGGATCCAGGCTACCCTGGGCTGCACCAAGGGATTGGAGCTGGAGTGCAGGTCTGGCAGGGAGCACTTGCTGAAGGCCCAGAGGGCAGCCCCCTTCAAAAACAGCCCCAGCACTCAATTATGGCAGGTGCCTTCTCAGACCCAGCATCCTGTCTGGGTGTCACCCTGGCAGAAGCAGCCTGGGGCTTTCCACTGAAACTCTGGTGCTGGCTCAGGTTATTTTGGTTGTATGAGTTGAGACTCACTTAGATATCTCTAGGAAAGCTACCCTTTATTTTATCAGTACAGGGGCAAAAGCTGGAAAAGGCTGCAGGAATGAAGAAGGCCATGGTATGGGCTTCTCTGTCATCCCCTGTCACCTTTAGTCTGTCATATAGTCAGGTTGTCTGGGGCCAGAGCTTTTATAATTCGAAGGACCCTTTTAAAGAAAAACAATAAAAAACTTTGAATTGTTAATCCCCTCCAAGAAGTATACCTGTGGAAGGGGTCTGTATTAGCGAGGGTCCCCAAGCTTCATCAGCTTCACAGTAAATGTGCCCAGTTTAACTTTGCTTGTCTCCATTTGTTTGTTCTGTTCTTGAAAGACAGACAGGGTCCTCTCCATATTAACTTGTCCAAATACCTAACCAGAGCCCTATAATTCAGCCAGCTTATGGGTGGGCTCCCCTGGCTCTGGCAACCTTCTATGGTTTAGTAGGTGGCCACCTCTGGCAAAGCTGAGCCCTGATGGAGGCTGGGGCTATTTCATCTAGAAAGGGCCATTGAGGGGCTGGGGTTCTGGCTCAGTGGTACAACAATTGCCTAGTACAGGTGAGGCACTGGGTTTGATTCATAAAAAATGAATAAAGATATTGTGTCCATCTACAACTAAAAATATTTAAAAGGAACAAAGTAAGGGCCATTAGACATGACTGATTTGCCCAAATTAGAACCCAATGGGGCATCTTCTCTTCCTTCCCATTCTGAAGATTGGATCTTTCCCTTTCTTTTTAAATTTGCCACACCCACCTTAATCCCATGGGCTCCCTCAAGGATTGATTGGGAGAATGGAAAACAGTTCCTCCTGGCTTTCCTGTCCTTGAGACATCAGACCTTGAAAGACCCTTTCATTTCATGAGTTTCTCTGCCAGCCTGAGGGCCCCCCTTTAATAGACAAGATGGGAAGCCAGAGGAAACACATGGAAAGTAAAAGAATCTTCACAGGTTACTAGAGCCCCATCCTGGACCCAGGTCCTGACTATGTCTCTCTGTGGTACCTGAATCACAGTGGCCTCACTCTCTCTACTTCTCTCATCCAGGGTGGGGTTTTCCAATCCCTACTGCCTTCTTTGGATGGTCCTACCAGTCCTCAGTTCAGACCCTTCTTTCCTATTCCAAAGGGGTAGGCAGATGGAGCAACAGATGGGAATTAGTGTCCATTCAGGTGCCCTTATTCCATGTGGGTGAATGCGGATTCAGAGCCCTTCAGCTGACAAAGGCCCCCTGGCTCTCCACGTAGTGAAGACCTTTAAGCCATTTCCCCCCAGAACTGAGGCTTTGCTGTACTGTACCTCTCACTAACTGAGTCAAAATCCAGAGCTAGGGCCTGGCAGCCATAGTAAAGACCAGCAAAGGCAGTACTAGAACGGTGCTGGGTTCGAAGGGAAGCTATAGTCTTGACTGGTGCCAGGATTCCCGGCTTCATGCTCAGTGTGTAGGGAGCCACCAGGGAGGCCTTTCATGTGAGTGTGCCAGTGTGCATGGAGGTATCAGTCTGGACAATGGTGAGTTGTTGGCTCTGGTGCTCTGGGAGGTGACAAAAAGAGGTTGAGAGCCCAGTGCAGTGGCACATGCCTGTAATCCCAGCTGCTCTGGAGGTTGAGGCAGGAGGATTATAAGTTCAAAGCCAGCCTCAGCAAAAGTGAAGTGCTAAGCAACTCACTGAGACCCTGTCTCAAAAAAAAAAAAAAAAAAAAATACAATATGGGGGACTGGGATTGTAGCTCAGTGGAAGAGTGCTTGCCTAGCATATGTGAGGCACTGGGTTCAATTCTCAGCACCACATATAAATAAATAAAATAAAGGTCCATCAACAACAACAAAAAAAAAATTAAAAAAAAAACACAAAATGGGGCTGGGGATGTGGCTCAGTGGTCTAGTGCCCCTGAATTCAATCTCCAATACCAAATAATAATAATAATAATAATAATAATAATAATAATAATAATAATAATGTTGAGAGATTCTCTGGCATCTCAGTCTCAGAATACTTAGAGATGGGGCTTTCCTGGATTCAAAAGGAATTTCTATCTCATATGATGAAAGTCATCCCATGGACTTTATAAAGGGGGCTGCACCCCAGTAGAGAAGAGATGGTGGTGCTGCCTGTGCACTTCCTTTGAAGGGTCCCAGAGAGCTATAGCCCATTAGCTTTTCTGGATTGCCTGGAGATTTTTTTTTTTTTTGGTACCAGGTTTTGAACTCAGCCTTCTTTTTGTATTTTGTTTAGAGACTGGGTCTCGAGTTGCTTAGGGCCTCGCTAAATTGCTGAGACTGGCTTTGAACTCACGATCCTCCTGCCTCAGCCTTCCAAGCTGCTGGGATTACACGTAGGCGCCACTGCGCCCCACCTGGAAATCCTTTTAATAGTTCCCCAGGAACTAATATAACTGCCCCCACTCTTCCATGCCACCAGGTCAGAGAGATAGGACTTGGCAAGAGAGCTCTTCCCTGTGCTGCTCCCAGCTTCCTGGAGTGAGCCATGGCCTCCTCCAAAGTTACCCAGCTTCCTCATGATGCCCAACCCAGCCCTGGGCTGAGGGAAGCAGAAGGAATATCAGGAAGAGATGGTGGGAGTCCTAGACCTAGGGCATTTGTCCACTACTGCTTCCCACCCTGTCTTGCCCCCAACTCCTCTTCCCTCTGCTTACTCTTGTTAACCTATGACTTCCCTTGGGCTGATACTGCTCTGTCTGCAAACATATTCTGGGAACCATTCTGCTTTTTAAGGTTGTCTTGTTCCTGTCTGCCTGGCTAACCACGAAGGCCACACCCTGACTGACCCAGGGATTCTGGGCCAGGTCCCAGAGGGGGCAGTGGAAGAGGGATTTCTTCCTTGATCTTTATTAGGCCTAGAGCTGCAGGGGGAGGCCTGCAGACAAATCTGACCTGGGCTGGGAAGGCAGAGACCTGAGTATGGAGGGTAAGCCTGGCACCCCCTCAAGCCCTCATTCTTTCCTTCTTCTTGACAGAGGATGATGTATTTCTGCCAAATGAGGCTCAGCGCAGGGAGTATTTGTTGAACCAGAATGGTCTCATCTACCTGGGCACGGCTGACTGCATCCAGGAAGAGCCCTGGGACTTTGGGCAGGTATTTGGGACCTCCAAGGGAAGGAACGGACAGTGGCTATCCAATAATCTTCCATGTTCAGGCCAGACAGAGCTGGAAGATCCAAAAGCCCCTGATTGTGAGATCATTTCTTAAGTCCATTTCAGTCATGTGGTACCTCCCTTTCCACTGGGTCTCATCACACCACCTTCCACAGTTGCCAGGGTTATCATCCCCAAAGCTGTGGCACATGAAACCTCTATTAAATCTCTACTATTTATAGGATCAAGACCAAATCTCCTGGCCTGACATCCAAGGCCCTTCCAACCAGGCCACTGCTTTCCTTTCCCCACAAGCTACCCAGTGTCCTAGCTGCAGGGCATCCAGGCTGAATGTTTCCTCTGCCTGGAACAGCTTCTCTCCTTTATCCTCTGGAAACTCCTATCTATCTCTTAAGACTTCCTGAAACTGGGGCTGGGATTGTGGCTCAGCGGTAGAGCGCTCACCTAGCATGTGCGAGGCTCTAGGTTCAATCCTCAGTACCACATAAAAGTAAATAAATAAAATAAAGGTATTAAAAAAATGACTTCCTGAAACTGCTTCCCCCAGCCCCTAAAGGCAGAAAGATTCTCTCCACTGCATTCTCTCCTCTGCATTGGTGTCTCTATAGAGCCCAGTAATCTAAGGAACATGTATCTATCTCTAGTTCTAAACTGGGGGCTCTTCCAGAGAAGGAGTTACCTTGGTATCCTCCATACCTGGCTCAGGTGTGGGGAAGTAGGAGCTCATGAAGTGAAGTGAAATGAAATGAAACAGTGCTGGACCTCAAGAGTTCATATCCTCTCATGTGCATCAAACAACAGAACAGGCAAAGGTCTGGATGCTGGGACATAGGGACCAGGGAGCACAGTGGGAGAGAAAGAAGAGACAGATCTCCCATAGGAGACAAGGAGGCAGGGGAAAAAGGTGCAGAACCTGAGTCTGGGAGGATGAGATGATGAAGCTGTCCTGGGGGATGAGTGCCTGACCTGGAGACCCTTCATTGTGGCCTTGTGTGGTCTTACAGTTCGAGAGGGATGTCATGGACATCAGCCTGGGCTTGCTAGGCATGGACAAGCATGTGGAGAAGTGGAGCCAGCCTGTGCATGTGGCCCATGTGTTGGGCACCTTGGTGAGTGAGAAGCGGGAGCCAGAGGGAGGAAGAGATGGGACAAGAGCCCTTTGACAGACTTGTACCACCTCTATGTCCTGGAAGTCCTCAAATCACAAACATTCCCTTCCTCCCAGGATGCAGGGAATATTTCCCAGAGAAAAGTCCCACTAAAGAGGGAAGGAGGTTAGGTAATAAAAGCAAAAATATATCATCCAGAAAAAAGCCAGCTGAGGGACTGGGGTTGTAGTTCAGTGGTAGATTGCTTACCTAGCATGTGTGAGCCACTAGGTTCAATTCTCAGCATCACATATAAATAAAGAAAATAAAGGTGCATCAACAACTTAAAAAAAAAAAAAAAAGCCAGCTGAGGAGGAAAAGTGGCCTGGGATTCCTCAGAGGACTCCTTCCCCAACCCTTCCACTGTACCCTCCCAGACCCAATTGTAGTGTCCACCTTACCAGTGCTTGCTGCTACCATGGTCAAAGGGATTTGTCTTTATTTCTAGATGGTTCCTAAGAATAATGCAGACCGTGAAGGTAGCTTGGTGGTTTTCCTTGTCTCTAAAAGTTCTTCCACAGGAGTAATGTGCTATTTCCTCAGGTGCCTCTAAGGTCCACTCTGAAAAGGAAGTGAGGACCAAGGCCAACTTGTGTGGAGGAAGAAGCCTCCAAGACCAGGGCAAACTAAGTCAAAGGAGTTAGGGCAAGGGAAGCTAATGACCAATGACCAAGCACCTCTCAGCAGCTCTCTTGCTCCTCTCTGTGGCTCAAGCAGGAGAACTTATTTAAAAGGAGTCCTGGGCCTGAGCTCTAGCAATGACAACCCAGTGGGTCTAGGATAGGGCCCAGAAGCATTCAGATTTAACAAGTCTCTGGTGATTCTGAGTCGTGCATGGAGAGCTGCAGTGAACCCTCATGTATTTCATGTATTTTGTGCCATGGGACTCAAACTGACACCCACACATTTCCCCAAACAGCTGCAAACTCTCAAGCAGAGGAGTGTCCTGCCCATCCCACAGGCCCAGAACACCCAGGAAGAGGCCCTGCTGAACAAGCGCCGGGGAAGTGTACCCATCCTTCGGCAGTGGCTCACTGGTCAAGGGCGACCTGTGTATGAGAGTCAGGCTTGGGTGATGGCTGCTGTTGCTTGCACAGGTACAGAGTAGGCAACACGTAGGTCAGTTACCTGGGCTGCTGTATATTGTCTGTCCTGTGTCCTGAATTGCCCCTTGACCTTCCATTTGGGAGGGACATCTCCAAAAGCAGGCACTACCTCTACTCTGCAGCTTTCCCCCACCTTCATCACACCCATAAATGGTTCAGCCTTACTAAGAAACCACCTCCTTGTCCCAGCCAATCCTCCCCAGCAGCTTTTGCTTCTTTTTCTCTCAACAAAGTTGAGCCCTTTTTTCAAACTCTGTTCCCTAAGTCACTTTCTCTCAGAAATGTTCCATCACCCTGCCCCCCAAAAGCAAGTTCCATCCTCCATTCTGTAGTCCTCGCCCATGCTCTGTTCTCAAGTGCTGTGTAATTTGTACCTCCTTGATCATCTTTATATGTCCTGTTGTTGAGTGTCAGATCTAACTTCCTGTGCTGTGCTCCTCCTCCTTCCACAGTGTCACTTGACATTTAAAACAAAGCCTATCTAGAAGAGACACTGAAAATTAGCCATATGCATTGTGTCCAATCCCTTGGCCCCAGCTTCTCTGCTCCCTCTGACACCTACTCCTTCTCTGCAGTGCTGCGATGCCTGGGAATCCCAGCCCGTGTTGTTACCACATTTGCGTCAGCCCAGGGTACCCATGGAGACCTGTTGGTGGACGAGTACTACAATGAGGAGGGGATCCAGAATGGAGAAGGCCAGAGAGGACGCATCTGGTGAGAAGCCCAAAGGAGATGGGGTTCCAGATCAGGAAGAGCTCCAAACTATTTTGGTATAGCCCCACAGGAACCCCCACATCCTGAGTGGCTCTGGTACTGAGAATAGGCCTTCAAGTCTTTTGGAGGCAGGCCAGTCATGGCACCCCCCTTTCCTGGGAGTGTTACAGCCACTTTTATACAGTGTCCTCCCATCCCCAAGGCAACAATGACTCTGCTTGGCCCATTTCTAGAACCACTTCCATACTCTTTTCTTCACATTTGCATTTGATTCCTTCAGGATCTTCCAGACTTCCACAGAGTGCTGGATGACCAGACCTGATCTGTCCCAGGGTTATGACGGATGGCAGATTCTGTATCCACATGTTCCTAATGAAGGTGAAGGTAAAGCCTGGGAGTGGGCTCAGGACTACTCAGGGCTTCAAGAGATGAAGACGTCCCCCAGAGAGGAAACAGGAGCAGCAGGTGTCCCAAAGGGGATTTGTGTTCTCTAAAACAGGAGAAGCAGAAGGAAGAATGGTGGCCAGCAGAAAGCTGACCTGATACCAGCATGCTCAGCCATCCTGGTCATACCTTGTAAGGAGATCCTGCCCACCCTAGAGGAACAGGCGAGGAATATGCATTTCAATGAAGGGAAAAGGATCTTAAGATGCATGGCTAGTAGATATGCTAGGGCAGGGCTAGCAGGGTAGGACTTCTGAGGTTCTGGATATGGATGGGGAAGGTCTCAGGATAGGCTCAAGCTCAGAAAAGGAAACCAGCAGCCATGGAAAGGTGGCTGTTCCTTGATCAGGAACAGAACTGGCAGATAGCAGGTGCTCAAGAAAAATGACCTATTCCTGTCCTATCTGTAGTAGAGCTGGCTTGGGAACTCCCATGTATGATACATGTTCCTCTGAGGTCCTTCCTGGCCAGTTTCCAAGAGGACTTCTGTTATATACCACAACAAAAAAGTATTTTTACTACATAGTTGTGAGTCTCACCTCTCTGATGCCCTCTCAGAAACTTCCTAGTATTACCTGTGACCTTGAGTCTGGGGGAAGGAAAATAGGGTACAGGGAGGGACTGATAATGATGTAGCATCTCTGAGCAGAGCAGAGATGTCTGGGAGTGGCCCTCTTACTCATTAACCTTTCTCTCCCTCAGTCTTGGGATCCTATGATCTTGTTCCAGTCAAAGCAGTCAAGGATGGGATTCTGGAGCTGACCCCTGCAGTGTCAGACCTTTTTGCTGCAGTAAACGCCTCATGTGTGGTCTGGAAGTGCTGTGAGGATGGGAAACTGGAATTGACTAACTCCAACACAAAATATGTTGGCAACAACATCAGCACTAAGGTTGTGGGCAGTGACCGCTGTGAGGACATCACTCAGAACTACAAGTATCCTGCAGGTACTGGCCAGGGAAAAGCCCCAGGCTTACCAGCACTGAAATGAGGGGAAAAGATGGGCCAGAGAGATATAGGCGAGAAAAAGTCCCAAACCTTTCTCCATCCTATCTACCAAGGTCTCTCAACCCTAATTGACAACTATTGACACTTTGGACACTTTGTTGTAGGGAGCTGTGACCATAGGACCTTTAGCATCATTGCTGGCCTCTATCCATGAGATGTCAGCACCCCTCACATACCAGATGTGACAACAAAAAGTGTCTTCAGGCATTTCCAAATGTTGGTGTGGGAGGGGGGTGTAAAATTGCCTGAGTTGAGAACTACTGCTATAAGATAATACATGTAATACCAAGCCCAGCTTCCAGAAGAGTTTTGATGTTGCCTCCCTTCCCCTCCAACACCCCAGCTCTTCCTTCATATTAGCCAGTGGCACTGCTTTCCATCTATTTGTCCAAACAAGAAGGGAGTCTCCTCCTTTTGCCTCCTCATATTAATCTGAATCCTGAGCTTTTTCTCATCGCCTAGAGTTAATCCAGGCCTCATACTCTTGTCTACAAGATTAAAACAGCTTGCTAACTGGGCCTCCTGCCTCCAGTATCTTCATCATGTTTCTCTTTCCAATTTTCAATTTCCAGAATGAGCTGTCTAAGGTGCAAAACTCATTATGCGCACCTCCCAGCCCCCAAATCCAGAATAGTCCATGGCCCAGTTGCCCTTGGAGTAAATTCAAATTCCTTCACACAGGGAGATTTAATTTCCTGAAAAGCTGTCCTTAGAGATAGTATTGACTTGTTGCAAAGCTTATTCTCTCCTTGTTTAAAGGAAAAATTCATTGCAGTTGAAGAAATTGATCCTTGAGAGGCTTGGAAGAAACATACTATCTGTGTTGGCTCTGCCTAACACAGGCATTTTGTGGCTAAATATGGCCTTAGAGGTTTGCAAAGCTTTTGTGACTTTGGTATCTGAGCAGAAATGGGGTTAATACATTTTAACCCTGGGCTTTAATTAGAAGGGTCTGTACCTGCTAGGTGAGAGGCTTGCTTTGTCTCTTCCATATTCCAGGATCTCTTCAAGAAAAAGAGGTGATGGAAAGAGTCCAGAAAAAGAGAATGAAACAGCAGAAACACAATGGCGTCAGATCTCCCAGCTACGAGTGGGCTCATCCTCTATACCTGTTCTTGGATGCACCCAGCTCCTTCCCCTTGAGAGGGGATGCCCAGCTCTCAGTGACCCTGTTTAACCCCAGCGAACAGGAGAAGGAGGTGCAGCTGGTGATTGGGGTCCAGGCTGTGTATTACAATGGAGTGTTTGCTGCCAAGCTCTGGAGGGAAAAGTGGTTTCTTGCACTCAGCGCCAACCTGGGTAAAATTACAGCCCTACCAGACACCCCTGACACACCAGGCTCTACCCTGGGTACTGCCTCAGGTCTCCAGAGAAGGCTTTTAACCCTGGTGCTCATGCATTCTCAATCAGCCATTCAACACATATTTATTGGACCTGACATGGGCAAAACACCCCCCCACAATTTCAATTGCAGTCAGATAAGCAAACAGATCTATCATAGCAGCGAGAAGGCATCGGAGTACAGTGGCAGGAAAGCCTCTCACCCAGGCTGGAGTGGGCTGCCCCCAGATGACTCATGCCATGCTGAGTCTTGAAGGACAGGTAGGAGTGAGGTAGACAAAAAAGTTTGTCTGACATTCCAGACAAGGAACATGTGCACAGACTTCTCCTCTTCCCTGAGATTCTTGTTTAATTGGTCTGGGATGGGGTCCAGACACTGGTATTTTTTTTTAAGCTCCATATGTGTCCTAGGGTTAAGATTCCCTGGTCTAGATCAGTCACTCTCAAACTCTGTCATACATCAGTCACCTGGGAAGTTTGATGCTTAGGCTGAATCCAGGCTATGAAATCAGAAACTCCATGGTGGACACAAACATCAGAATTTTCTAAACTCCTCAGGTAATTCCAATGTGAGGCAAGTTTGAGAAACAGTGGACTAGAGCTTTCCTACAGGATTGCAACAGCTTCCTGACCATCTCCCTGCCTCCAGTATCTGTCATTGTTCCCTCTCCAAGCACAGGGGGAACAGAATGGGGGTAGTGGTGTCAGAGCTACAGAGAGCCCAGATAATGATGGGTTTTGTATATGATGCTAAGGAGTCTGATTTTTTCTCTGAAAAAGGGAAGTAGAAGCAGAGAATGGGAAAGAACTACATGAGCATATATTAAACAACCGGGCTGGGGTTGTGGCTCAGCAGTATAGCACTTGCCTAGCATGTGCGCGGCCCGGGTTTGATCCTCAGCACCATGTAAAAATAAAGGCATTGTATACAACTAAAGCAAATAAATAAATATAAAAAAAAAAAAAAAACAACAACCATGTGTGTCAGGTTCTTCATTCAGCATCATCTCATTTAGCACAAACCATCCCATTTAAAAAAATATTTTAAAATTTGTTTTAGTTGTACACAATGCCTTTATTCTTACATGGTGCTGAGGATTGAACCTGGACTGAGCACGTGATAGGCGAGTGCTCTACCGCTGAGCCATAACCCCAGCCCCCATCCCATTATTACTAGTTGAAGACACTGAGGACAAAAGAGCTTACGTTCTTCTAATTCATGGGAACTTTTCCACAGTCACACTGAAGTGGTCTGCCAAGAGTGTTGGTGGTGGTGGTGGGGAAATGGAGGGTAAAAGTAGGGTCTTGAGCAAGTGCAAAAAGTTTATAGCTGTTGTGGGGAGTCAGGCCTCTTTCTGACCTGAGAGCTTGAGTCCTTTGCATCGTAGGAGGAAAGATGGCTTGTTTCATGGGTGTATGCACTCACCCCTTTGCACTGACTCTGCCCATCATGTGTTTCAGTTAAGAGAATAACCACCAGCCTGTCCTTCTCCCATTTTGAGCGAAACCCACCTGAGAATAGCTTCCTCAGACTTACTGTGGTGGCAACATATTCTGAGTCCGGTCTTAGCTGCTTTGCTCAGGAAGATGTCACCATTTGTAGACCACATCTTGCTATCCAGGTAGGCACTGGTTCTTCCCTGAATCACTCTCATCTGCTGCCACCCTGGTCATTTCAGAAGGAAGCCAAGCTCCTCAAGCTTCAGAGCAGATGAGCATGCTGCATAATTACCTAACAATGCTAGGTTTGAGAGTTCTTCTCTTGAAAGAGATGACCTCTTACATGTAGGGTTAAGTTTTCCAAATTTAGATGGTTAACCATCATACTTAAAGGGATAATAATAGGCTGTGTTTATTTAGCTCCTTATATATATATGTCAAAGTATTTTCACCTCCTTTATTTCAATAAAAAAGCCTTATGAGGTGGGACTGTTCCTATTATTTCAGATGAGGAAACTTAAGTCTATAGAGCAACATATCCAAGAACATGAAAAGTAGGAAGTTTTAGAGGCGTATGGCTCTTTCCACAAGTCTACCATGGCCAAAATGAATGAGATCTGGTCCCTGTTTAAGGAGTACATAGCTCGGTAAAGGAGATACAACATTTGGTCTTCTACATAAGTGCTTTAAGAGAGGCACAAAGTCATTAAGAGAAAACTGAAGTAAAGGAGATTATTAACTCTAGCTGGTGGGTTTATGGACAATTTCATGAAGGAGGTGACATTTATGATGGGGCTTGAAACATGGGTATGCTTTCAGTGCAGATGTAGGGGAAGGCCATCTAAGGCAGAAGAGGACACAGAGAGGTACAAAGGAAAGGAGCCTGAGGGTTGGGCTGGGGATGGGAAATTCCCTGACATGGTAGTGTGTCCTTAGGTGAGGGGAAGAACAGGTAAGGTTGGAAAGGTAGGTTTGAGCAGATTGTGAAGGACATTGAATGCAAACTAAGTTGAGTCTGAAGGCAATGGAAGACCCTCCAAGGTTTCTAAGCAGAGAACAGGCATCATTAGAGAGTATCAGTGATGGATTGAGGGTGAGAGTAAATACAGAAAGATCAGGGAGAAAGCAAAGAATTCAACTGGGCAGTTTGGGATGCATAACTGAGGAGGGAAGGGAGTACACAGGAGGGGAAAGTGTGATAGGTTCTGTGCTCTTTGTTATCACTCCATGTGTTGTCCTTTCCCACAGATGCCAGAGACAGCCAAGCAATATCAACCTCTTACAGCCTCAATTAGCATCCATAACTCCCTACACTCCCCCATGATGGACTGCGTGATCTCCATCTTTGGAAGGGGGCTCATTCACAGAGAGAGGAGATACAGGTAAGAGACTGCAAGTTTCTCTTTTTTTTTTTTTTTTTGGTACCAGGGATTGAACTCAGGGGCACTTGACCACTGGGCCACATCCCCAGCCCTTTTTTGTATTTTATTAGAGACAGGGTCTCACTCAGCTGCTAAGTGCCTCGCCATTGCTGAGGCTGGCTTTGAACTCGCAATCCTCCTGCCTCAGCCTCCCAAAGTGCTGGGATTACAGGCGTGCGCCACCGCGCCCAGCCCTGCAAGTTTCTTATCCCACTGATACATCTGGTCAGAAAGGAAGATACCCAAAAATAAGGACTTAAAAAGCTTTTTCCCATGGCGTAGAGGCAGAAAAAAAATATCTCCTGAAGTTGAATTAATTACATGATTAAGACTACCAAATGACCTCTCTTATCCTGGGACCACCATGTCCACAGGTAGGGGTGAGTGGCACCTGTATGGGTCCTCAGGCACCCACTTCACCTTAGCTGTTGCCCTGATCATGCAGGGAATTGCCAGTGAATGCGCAGAGGAGGTCAAGTTTGGGTACTAGAGAATATCACAGGGAGGGTGAGCTGCCCTGTACCACCACCCACCACCACAACATACAATTTTAATTTATTCCCTATTTTTCTCATTCCCTACTTGCACTCACACCACTACCCTTCATATCCTTTTCTATTTGTGTATCTTTCCATGAGTATGTGCAAAATGTGTACCGTTGCTTCATGAGTCTGTATTTTTAACTTATATGAATGTCTACTTGTATCTTTGCACTTAGAACTGATTTTAAGATTCATGCACATAGATCAATTTCATTGCTTCTGCTACATAATAATCCCCGATATACATCCATCACTTCTTACCACTCCACTCCATGATGATGAACATCCACAGTGCCTCCAACTGTGACACCATAAATATTGTTGCAGTGAACAGCCTCATGTATGTCCCCCTTATATGCTTGGTTGAGACTCTGATGGGACCAGGGGATATATATGCCCAGGAATTAAACTACTGGGTTATAGGATATGATCTGGTTTGACCAGATACTTTCAGATTTATTCACAGAATGCAGAAATCTACACTCCCTCCAGCAGTACATGAGAGTTTCTATATCCTACCTCTCCTCCACTGGCAGCAATAATTATTAATTAATTAATAATTTATTTATTCCAGTCTAATATAAAACAATATCCTACTACTGTTCTAATTTGCCACTCTTCATGTGTCTTCACTGTTTCCACTTCCTCCTCTACAAATAGTCTATCCTTATCTTTGCCCAGTCTTCTTTTGGTAGTCCTGCCATTTTTTCTTGTTGATTTGTATTCTACATTATAACACTGTGTATTCTACATTAGTCCCTTGTTGATTTTAGATGTTACAATATTCTTTTAGTATGTCCACTGCATCCTTCATTGGTTATACAATATAGAGTTCAAGATCCCTATTTCTGTTTTCCCTGAGGTCCCTGACAGACAGGTTATTGAGTCGCTGCCTCAGCCTAATGTAACTAATGAGCCACTCTTGCCAGTTAAGACAGAAGGAACTGCCAACATTTTACCAGACTTTTGTGGTCTACCAGGTCCATTGTTTGGCAAAGCTCCTCAAAAGAAATCCACACTATTCTCTCAGTCACCAAAAGGCCTTTAGCAGGCCGGGAGTTGATAAGGGCTCCAAACACCACCTACTGACACAATGATATCCTCCCAACATGCCTGCTGCACCCACTACGCTTAGCACTAAGTGAGGGTTCCAACACTAGTATTTTCCAAACATATTCCTGTCCTGTTACCAAGAATTGACAGACTGAATCACAGATGATAAAAGGAAAATGAAATGCAGCCCTCAATATTCTTCTCTTTTGAAACATGCAGTTGCCCAGTATAGGGAGGTTCTGGACTTCTAGTCTTCTAACCACCACTGGCTTAGGAGCAATGTACATTGATGATTTTTTCGTGGTCCACCTCTTCAAGCAAAGATCGGAGTTACTGCAACGAGGAGAGCAATGAACTTGTGACAGAATTAGCACCCACTTTTTTCTTTATTTCAGATTAGGTTCTGTGTGGCCTGGAAACACCTTGTGCACCCAGTTCCAGTTCACACCAACACAGTTGGGGCTCCAGAGGCTCACCGTGGAAATGGATTGCAACATGTTCCAGAACCTAAGCAGCCACAGAAGTGTCATTGTGGTGGCCCCAGAACATTCAACTTAAACTTCCCAACTCTTATCATCATTTTCCTCACAAACTCTTGAAATTACAGTCTAAAATCAAACATGCTGGGGAGGGAAACTTTTATCAAAACAATGACTCTCCATTCAGGTTGCAAAAGAGTGACCAAGAACAAAGTTAGATTCCGAGAAACCAAAAGACCTGTCAGCCTGGCTTAAAGCAGCCATGAAGGCTAGTTGTTTTAGAATAGAACCATTGGGTTAGAGTGACAAAAGGAAGCCTTTGAAAAGGTACTCGGATAATTTTTCAAAGTATGAAAAGTGTATGTACATATTTGCCTTTTCAGAGTACATTCAGATTTTCTAAGTTTGGGGCTTTTCACAGCCATTTTATTATTCACTAAGACATTCACTAACTCAGAGGCAAGGGAAAGTACCTAATAAGCCAATCATTCTTCCATTTCTGATGAAGTAGTACAACATTAGCTAAGACTGAAACTTTTAGATAATCCTAAAATTGTTGATTAGTGCTATCCCTAATCATTACCCTTAAAAATTTAAAGACAATTGAACAAAGGTATAAAATATACAACATAGGCCACGTGTGGTGGTGCACACCCATAATCCCAGTGACTTGATAGGCTGAGGCAGCAGACCCCAAGTTCAAAGCCAGCACTGGCCACTTAGCAAGAAAGACCCTGTCTCAAAAAACAAAACAAAAACCTGGGGATTATCTCAGCTCAGTTGTAAAGTGCCCCTGGGTTCAATCCTTAGTACCAATTTTAAAAAATTTTTAATATATATACACACTGGGGCTGGGATTGTGGCTCAGTGGTAGAGCACTCGCCTAGCATGTGCACGGCCTGGGTTCGATCCTCAGCACCACGTACAAATAAACGCACTGTGTACAACTAAAAGCAAATAAATAAATATTAAAAAAAATTTAAAAAAACATATGTATACACACATACACATGTGTATATATACACATATACATACAAGTGTGTATTTACAAATATATACACATATTTATATATTTGTAGGCAAGTGTATATATAGATATGTGTTGTATACATACACATATACAACATAAAACCTGAGAGCAGAATGATCTACATTTAGCTATAGATAAATCTTTATTAGAATTCTATATTCATTAAATATCCTACAACTAAAGACTGGTGTTAATAACATGCATTTGGTCCAGTAGAGAAATATGAAAATTAAGCATATAGAAAATAGGCCCTACAAAAAGAATAAAATAATGAGACTCCTTTTGTACAAAGTTGTGATTTTTTTTGTTTACATTATGTTGTTGCTTCAGCAATTTACTAATTTTAGTTCCTTGTTTTTTTATAAATATATTTTTTAGTTGTAGATGAACACAATACCTTTATTTTATTTATTTACTTATTTATTTGGTACTAAAGATTGAACTCAGGGGCACTCGACCACTGGGCCACATCCCCAGCCCTTTTTTTGTATTTTGTTAGAGACAGGGTCTCACTGAGTTGCTAAGTGCCTCACCATTGCTGAGGCTGGCTTCGAACAGCCTCCCAAGTGCTGGGATTACAGGTGTGTGCCACCGCGCCCGGCCTATTTTATTTATTTTTATGTGATGCTGAGGATCTGTTGCTGCCTGAAGCGATGGCCACCTACAGCAACAAAGCCACGGGAATAAGTTCAGAGGCAGACTGGAAACGAACAGGCTTTTTATTCTGCCAGCTTCTCTCTCCGGCTCCAACAACAACTCCAACACGCCATCCACACTCCTCCAACCACACCACAAAAAATGGCTCCAACCCCGTCCGCAATCTCCTGGGCCAAGTCTCGCGAGATCATGGAAGGTGGCAATGCTCGAACATCTCCACGGCTCACAGCTAACCGCAATCTTAGCTATCTCCTTAATTAGGGCTCCTACAAGGATCAAACCCAGTGCCTCACATATGCCAGGCAAGTGCTCTACCACTGAGCCACAACTCCAGACCCTTAGTTCCTTCTCTTCAAGACACTTGTTAAAAGTGCAGAATGGCACTTTTAAAAAATAGGTTAAAACTCATTTGGCTTAAGGAATTTCAAACCCAAGGATGTACCAGTTACTGAAAAGAATGACTGTTAATGTTGACTATACCTTAAGAAAGACAGGTTGCAAGCCGGCTGTGGTGGCGCACGCCTGTAATCCCAGCACTTGGGAGGCTGAGGCAGGAGGATTGCGAGTTCAAAGCCAGCCTCAGCAATGGTGAGGCACTTAGCAACTCAGTGAGACCCTATCTCTAGTAAAATACAAAAAAGAGTTGGGAATGTGGCCCAATGGTCGAGTGCCCCTGAGCTCGATCCCCGTACCAAAAAACAAAAAAAAGAAAGGTTGCAGAGAACTATCGAACACACATAAGGCCCCCACAATTTAAGTCACCACATACATATCACTATAGCTTTATCTGCTTTCCAACCTGTGATCTTCTAGATAGATGCAAAAATATAATTAAGTGGAGATGATTTTGCAAAAGAATGTACCAAATAACCTTAAATTTATATAAAAATCTGATACATGAAAATTTATAATTTATAAGTTATTTATAAACTCATTTATTTATAACTTATGACTATAAAGTGCAGAATTTATCTTTGGGAATGTAATATACAATAGAACAATAATATGTATAAGGAAAACATCTGTTTAACAAAGTGGACAAACCTAAAAATGAGCTCAATATCAATACATTTTAGAGGCAAGGAGTAACCTGGGGTAATATTCAGAAGGAATTACTGATGAGAATATTATGTAACATGCTAAAACACTAAGGGGCTTTGCAGTCATTTTCTCTAAATAAATTAATGTCAAGTGTTTTTGTTCTAAATAGACTTCTGATCAGAATCAGATATTTAGCTGGGCGTGATGGCGCATACCTATAATCCCAGCAGCTCGGGAAGCTGAGGCAGGAGGATCAAGAGTTCAAAGCCAGCCACAGCAACAGTGAGGCGCTGAACAACTCAGTGAGACTCTCTCTAAATAAAATACAAAATGGGCTGGGGATATGGCTCAGTGGTTGAGTGCCCCCAAATTCAATCCCCAGTACCCCCTGCCAAAAAAATAATCAGATATTTATACTTATAAATCCAAATGAAAGTAATGTTCTAGTCTCAACAGACTGCATTTCGGGTAGGAAGAAACTTTGGAAGGGTATTCATTTAATTGCTAGGAAATAGCATTTCATTGAAACCACTGGCATCTGTAACAATGACACAACATACTTTATTGCAAATAAGGAATAAGGCAGCTTCCCTAGGAGTCTCTGAGAGGGCATTCAGGAATACCAATTCATGCAATTATCTTTTCTACCTAGTGGAAAAATATATTACACTCATACTGTTTATAAATAATTGCCAATATGTCCTAACCAACAATCTTTGGTAATAGAGTCTCTTGTTAAATATAGACAGGAATTTCCCTTTCCATCCAGCAAGTATTCTAGCTCTATTTTTAAAAGCAGACATCAGGGGCTGGGGTTGTGGCTCAGTGGTAGAGCGCTCGCTTAGCACATGTGCGGCCCAGGTTCGATCCTCAGCACCATGTAAACGCATTGTGTACAACTAAAGCAAATAAATAAATATTAAAAAAAATAAGCAGACATCATAGATCTGGCTGGGACAGTGAGAGAGAGAGAAAGGAGAATATGAATGAGTCTGAAAACTCATAATTAAATTTCACTCTGAGTGAGCTCCTTAATTCTGTTCATGCAATGATCAACAGCACTAATGAGTAAAGGGATCCAACTATCTTCTGGCTGAGGGGTCACATGACTTGCTCTGTGGAGTGAAAAAGGAAAAAAAAAAAGTTTACTATGAGGTCAAGGGAAAAATCTATCCTCATGAGAACGCACAGAAGAAACTACAAATTGAAACTAAAAGAAAACCCCAATCCCCCCTTTCCTATTCCTTGAAGTGGGAGCTTGGGAGTTGAGAAGAGTCAGATGGTCACTCAGTTTTATTCTCAAAAGGCCATCTAGGGAGAAGTTTTCATACTTACTTTGTAATTTCAAGTGCCTTCCTTAAAATAGATACAAGTTTTGCAGACTAGAAAAGAAACAAAGAAGTTACTCACCCTGAGCCCTGCCATCAAAAAGGTAAAGGAGAGCTTGAATTTTTAATAGACCCCCAAAATTAAAACAACAACAACAAAACACTCATTTATAAAGAACCTTAAATATGCCCCAAACAAAAATGCTGACTAGGGTGAAGTGGCAGGATTATAAATTCTTTGCTATTTAGCAAAATATTATTAGATTGTTTCTATAACATTTTTATAAGTTTTTAATTTTTAAAAAAGAACAGAAAAAATGTAGTCTGAATTTGTCCTGTTTGCTAAGAGCTCAAAATATAAAGCAGAAATAACTAATGTTCTTTAATTTAAAAATGTACAGAATTTTGAGCTGGGCATGGTGGCGCACGCCTATAATCCCAGCACTTGGGAGGCTGAGGCAGGAGGATCATGAGTTCAAAGCCAGCCTCAGCAATGGCGAGGCACTTAGCAACTCAGTGAGACCCTGTCTCTAAATAAAATACAAAAAAGGGAGCTGGGCGCGGTGGTGCATGCCTGTAATCCCAGCACTTGGGAGGCTAAGGCAGGAGGATTTCGAGTTCAAAGCCGGCCTCAGCAAAGGCGAGGCACTTAGAAACTCAGTGAGACCCTGTCTCTAATAAAATACAAAAAAGGGCTGGGGACGTGGCCCAGTGGTCAAGTGCCCCTGAGTTCATTCCCCAGTACCAAAAAATCAATAAAATAAAAATGTACAGAATTTTAAGAACACCAATATCAAGTTAACAAAGTGAGGTGGGGGGACACAGCTCAATGGTAAAGCATGTGCTTAGCATGCACAAGGATCTGGGTTCTATTCTCAGCACCAAAAAAATAAAAAATAAAAAAAGAGGATGTATGTATCCCAACAATATAAATTAAGACATATATAGATTACATATTTTTTCATTGATATAGTAGTTATTGTTTGGTATAACTGAACAGGCATATTGCTAAAGATGTTTATTTCTTAAGAAGTCAACTTTTAAACTTAATGCCAAAACAAACAAAAAAATTTAATGCCCTAAAAGATACTATTCTTCTTCAAGAAAAGATACTATTCTTCTTCAAGGTGTTTGTACACCATGAACACACATTCTGATGAATCTAATTTCAACTATCAAATTTATCAAATATTAGAAGGGATACATCTGACTATAAAACATAAGTCATTTGGCAATTTTACTTCTCTTTCCAATAATATTAAGGTAAGAACTGGAGTTTATAACAATAACAGAACTTTCTCTAGTAAAGGGTACAGCACTTGAAATAATAAGTCATATCTCTATAAAGAGTCATGGTTAAATCACACAATAAATGATTTATGTTAGAACAAAGTATGTTTCAGAAACACTTATTTCTGCTTAGACTAAAAATTAGAAACTTGTGATTTGAGGTTGAGAGGTTCCTAAAGCATTATATAATGAAGGCTTTCTTTTCAAAACAGCATTTTTAAAGATTCTTGGGGTTTTCCTCAAATGATTACCTAAGTAATTATTAAAGAGAGAACTATAAGGTCATGACTATTATAATTCACCTCAGCAAATACTTATAATGCAAAAACACATGTAAGAACTATGACATTACTGTTGTGACATTACTCTTGCACCCAGTGTGACAAATAAAAAGTACCCTATAGTTTACAGGAAATACTAGTGACTGGTGAAAGTCTACAAATAGGTCTATAACCCCTCCCTCAAAGTCAGTACTCACATTGATTTGCACAGTCAGGTGGCACATAGGTGGATATATGCTCAGAGCCAAATCGTCCACACTAGGAGCAGAAAGAAAAATAACCATCATCATCATCATCAACAACAACCAAAGAACAAAGCTAGCTAGGTAGTTTCTAGTATACAGCTATGGATGTAACTAGAGAGAAACTGGCTGTCCCAGAAATGCTTGTCAGTTCCATAAGTTGGGCAACCAGGCAACCAATGAAAAATCAATTTAACCAGTATTTTCTGAAACATACATACTCTATTTCACTAGGAAGCTGGGGTTGGGGGTGGGGGGGAATGCCCTTGGTTCATAGGACAGGACAGGATTAATTTAGTAAAAATGTGAGAATCTGAAATTATCAATTTAGTAACTGATACAGGCTGGGCTCATTGATGGAAGCTAAAATTGTTACATAAAAAACATCCTTACTAAAGAAGACACCACTTAAAATGTGATCAAATTTAAGATTACCAATAATGGAACAAACCAATATCATATGACTCCCCAATATGATAGGAGGCACAAAACATAACAGCTATATGATATTCTTGCAAAAAATGTTTAACCTGACTATAATCCTTAGAAAATTATCCTGGGAATACAAATTGTTAAGGTATTTTACAGAACAACTGACAAGTTTTGTTTTAAAATGTCAATATCAAAAAAGACTAAAAAGGATAGGGACTGTATTAAACTACAAGAAACTAATGTGAGATCTTGACAGAAACCTGAATTTATATAAAACATTTTAGAGACAAATGGAAAAGTATGACTGTTGGATAATATTATATTCAACATTAAATTCCTTAGATGTGATAAGACTGTCTTTGTTCTTAGGAGATAGATGCTAGGTATTTAGGGGTGAACTATCATTGATGAATACAACTAACTCTTTAATGGTTTGGGAAAAAATATGGTAAATCTATTTATTAAGACATAAACCAATACAGGAAAAAATGTGAACAATAGGTGAATTCAAATGAAGGATGTAGAGGTATTTACTGAAGTACTTTTTCAACTTTCCTGTAGGTTTGAACATTTTCAAAATACAAGAAACTAGGCAAAAACATTGGGGTGACAGCACAAGCTGAGATTAGAAGTCTCATGCTATTTCAAATGGGGAACATGTTTACCTAGGGCTGATTTCATCAGATATATCCACAATGTCATCCAGCTGAGCCACCTGATCCTTCTTCCCATTCTCTGCCACTAAGATCCGGATTTTCTTCAGGCAGGCTTTGGATGCTCTCACCAGTGCAAGGCATGGGATTATGAGCTCTTGATCTTCCTCAGACCAATATAAGTCTTGATTGCTTGGAAACCCCAACATATCATCTTCATCATTGTGGTTGTCTTCCTCAGAAACATTCAGGAGGCCACAGTAAGGGTCACATTCTTCCACAGCCTAAAACATACCATGATAAATGTGAATGCAAACAAAAACAAAAATGCTCATTTTACTCTTAGCACCACAACTGAACTGTTTAGAAACCCCAGCCAGGCTGAGCACAATGTTCGTTGCTCCTTGTAATCCCAGGAACTTGGAAGGCGGAGGTAGGAGGAGCTCAAGTCCAAGGCCAGTATGAACAACTCAAAGAGAATCTGTCTCAAAATAAAATATAAATAGGATTGGGGATGCAGCTCAGTGGTAAAGCACATACAGGTTTAATTCCCAGTTCAAAAACAAAAACAAACACCCAGGCTGGTTATTTCACTAAGAGCTACAGAACTGAATCACTTCATGAACCCTGTTCTCACTCTCCTTGTCCAGCAAAGAACAAAGAGAAGTGGTACAAATCACATAGCAGAATGGAGTGGGAATGCAAAACACAGGACAGAGGTGAGAATGGAACCAATTCAGTCATCAGTCAGTGCTCAGGATATCCCCTTTCTTTTTTTTTTATTTTGTTTTGTAGTTGTGGATGGACAGAATGCCTTTATTTATTTATTTTTGGTGCTGGGAACTGAACTCAGCGGCTCTCGACCACTGGGCCACATCCCAGCCCTTTTTTGTATTTTTTTATTGAGACAGGGTCTCACTTGAGTTGCTAAGTGCCTTGCCATTGCTGAGGCTGGCTTTGAACTCACAATCCTCCTGCCTCAGCCTCCCAAATGCATGGATTACAGGCATGCACCACCGCGCCCAGCTCAGAATGCCTTTATTTAATTGTTTATTTTTATGTGGTGCTGAGGATTGAACCCAGTGCCTTATGCATGCTAGGCAAGTACTCTGCCACTGAGCTACAGCCCCGGCCCATATCCCCTTTCTTTCTAATCAATTTTCTACTGGTATGGAGTTTGGCTCCAATGACCAGCAAAGACAGAGGTTCTCTCACCTGCTCTATTTCTTCATGTGCATCCTTCACAAAATCCACACTCTTTGTCAGCATTAATAGGGCTGCAGCTTTATTATCTATGAGTGAAAAATCAGAAACATTAGAATGAGAAAAGAAACCTAATAATTCTTTTAAGACTACAAAGGGCAACCAACACTGTTTCTTTTGAAGACAATATTAAAGTAATCCAGGGTGGTGGTTTAATGTAAAACTCTTCATTACCTCCTCTGGAACTCAAAGGTTAAAAAGCCTTTCTTCATTCACCACAAGAAGTAAAATGGTCACGATATTTCTCATCACAAACAACTGCTTTTGGCCTGATAACTGCTTCAGTGTGCCCCAAAAAACTGCTGCTTGGGTAGTACTAGAAAAAAACACATCTGTTCAGCGAGACAGAGAACCGCAAGCAGAGTCTGAATTTTAAAAGGAAGGGGTTATAATTCAATCACAGAGTACTTGCCTAGTACAGAAAGCCGAGTTAGATATCCAGCAGAACTAGAGAATGGCAAAAAGTACTAATACCTAACTATTAATATTGATGGCAAACTGAGTATATTTTACTAAAGTCTTTTTTTAAAAATATTTTTAATTTGTTTTAGTTGTACACAATGCCTTTATTTTTATGCAGTACTGAGGATCGAACCCGGGCCACGCACATGCTAGGTGAGAGCTGTAACACTGAGCCACAACCCCAGCCCCTTCACTAAAGTCTTTATAGAAATTAAAATATATAAATGTTACAAAGCAGGAAGATAGACATGGGATGTCTCTCTATTTTGGCCAGCAGTTAACAGCTCATCTTCCACTCTTACCTACCTCTTGGTATCCGAGGAACTTGCTGGCATGCAACCCAGACACTGTTGCAGGAAATAAGCTCACTATTTGCAGGGCTGGGGAAAGGAATCAATGAGAATGTATCAGTAATCTAGGTTCCTGTCTCATAAAAAGCTCTCTCCTGCTGGTTACTATTCTCAGCTTTCAGTAACTTTTCTGTTAGGGTGAGTTTTCCCCTGGGTCAAGGAAGCTTATTAACTGCTAGGGTGGTGGCATCAGTACCTCTGAGGTGAAGTGATGAGAAGCACTTCCACAAGCTGAGCCATGCCATCCACAATGTCCAAAGTGGCGCTCCGTACCAGCTTTCTCAGGGTGATCCCTGTGGCCAAAACCAAAGAGTAAGCAGCCTGTTCTCATTTTCAGAAGTCACTCTCCATTTTCCTTAAGTCTGAGCATTAGAGAACTACAAGATAATGGCCACTCACATGCTTTTTTTTTTTTTTTTATATTCTATTTGTTTTTTAGTTGTACACAATGCCTTTATTTTTACGTGGTGCAGAGGATCTAACCTGGGATGCACACGTGCAAGGCAAGTGCTCTACCCCTGAGCCACAACCCCAGCCCCACACTCACATGCTTTAAAGGAAGTACCAAACACAAAACTCAGGTCTTATTTATATCCCCATGTCCTTAGAACTGTTCTCCAGGAGATTTGGAATACAACCTTTCCATGACAACATGTACTCATTCATTAAGGACAGTGGCCTCTTGACAACTGTGCTGAAAGTTTAAACCATTTATAAGTAACCCTAAAGATCTATGGCATGTATTCATTTATAATTTTGGCATAATTATAATCAAGATATAAATCTGTAGGCAGGACTAGTGAACATCTAACCTATAAAGAAGCCTAGAAATAGAGTATCTGTAATATGAATGGAGGAAAGATGGTATGGTATGGTATGGCTTTGGTCTCCATATATGGGGCTGAGATTCAGCCAGCATCTAGTAGTTAAATGGAAAGGAAGAGCCAAAGAGAATTAAAAGCCTTAAGATTCAGGCAAAGCACAGGAGATGGAAAATCTTAAGGACAGAGCATCTGTACCTTAGCATAATGGAGTGTTTACAGATTATAAATCACATTATAAAATTCTCTTGGGAGAGCCGGGCGTGGTGGCGCACGCCTGTAATCCCAGCACTTTGGGAGGCTAAGGCAGGAGGATCGCGAGTTCAAAGCCAGCCTCAGCAATGGTGAGGCACTTAGCAACTCAGTGAGACCCTGTCTCTAATAAAATACAAAAAAGGGCTGGGGATGTGGCCCAGTGGTCGAGTGCCACTGAGTTCAATCCCCGGTACCAAAAAAAAAAAAAATTCTCTTGGGAGGCTGAGGCAGGAGGATTGCGAGTTCAAAGCCAACCTCAGCAATGGTGAGACACTTGGCAACTCAGTGAGACCCTGTCTCTAATAAAATACAAAAAAGGGCCGGGGATGTGGCCCAGTGGTTGAGTGCCCCTGAGTTCAATCCCTGGTACCACCAAGAAAAAAAAAAAATTATAAAATTCTCCTTCAGGTGCATGCTTAAATTGGGGAAAGGCAAAAGTCTCAGGACATACCCATCATTTTAGCAAAGATATAGCCTACAAATGCAACATTAATGTGTACAAAGTAGCTTACCCTGTTCCTTGGGAAGTGAATAGTACACTGCAATAACTGCCTTGATGGCAGCACAGACTTGTTCACTGATTCTCTGGGTTTCCTATGATGTGACAGACCAATTTAATAATAAAGAAAGGAAATGGATTACATCAATTTGGTCAACCCATCTACTGTGAAAGAGAACAGACATCTGTATAGCATCATTAAATATTTTCTGAAGTCCTATTATGAATCAGGTCTTGTGATAGACTCATTGTATACCACAGAGGAGTTAGCTGTATACCTGACACTGGCTGACAATTCAATAAAGACACACACACACACACACACACAAAAAAAAAAAAAAAAAAAAAAGGAAAAACTTGTTCCTGGTTAACTCTATATACCAAGATATTCATGATGTGCCATGAGATAGTCACCATATCTTAGACCAGAAGTAGTGAAACTATGGTCCACAGGTAAATCAGACCCATTTATACTTATTGTAAATAAAGTAGTACTGGGACCCAGCCCTGGTCACTAGTGTACATACTGTCTATACCTGCATTCACATAACAAGGGCAGTACTGACTTGCTAAGTACTGACTGCAAAGCCTAAAATATTTACTACTATCTGGCCTTTCACAGAAAAAGTTTGCCAACCCCTGTAGTAGATCATTAACCAAATCTCTATGTATGTGTGTCTCTTTCAACAGAATCAAAATATGTACCTAAAAGTAAATAACAGACTGAATAATGCTATTTACTATTTTCCTTCTAAGCAGTCATTGGATTTCTTATGTTCTTTGTCCTCACTTCTCTTTTAAATTCTAAACCAGTGCTACTATGTAAAATGTGGTCCAGGGTGGTGCCAGTCCACAAATTGTTACCTATTTGGGATGAGATATCTGCAGTGATTGAAAGTAAGTGCTTAGTAACTTTAAAAAATTTTTTCAATGCTGGGGATCCAACACAGGGCCTTGCATATACTAGGCAAGAACTCTACCTCTGAGTTATACCCCAACTCTATTCAGAAACTTTTATAGCAATACACAAATTTTTATAAAAATATCAGTTCACAAGGATTTTTCAAATTTTAAAAACAACAACAAACAAAGCATCCAGCAGTAGGACTAAAATGCTGACACACTAAGAAGGAACCTGTGAATCTTAAATATATATTTGGATATATATTTGGATATATTTTCCAATAAAACTATGTCCTAATTTTTCATCTATGAGTAAGCATATATAGAAAAATAATTCTATGCTATCTCCTCTTTGTATCTTTCTTGCTACAAATTTTTAGCAGGAAGTTTTTCTCTTCAAAGAAAGGAGCCAGCAAACATTTAAAAATAAGACAGTATTACTACTTCCTTTGAAATAAATACACCTTCTATGAATCTTTTAAAGTGCGCTCATGTGACATCTTCCTTTTGATGGCGAGCAAGGCATCTCCATCATTCTACTTTGGGGGAGGCAAGGCACCCCCCTAAAAATAGGAATATATAACATAAATATGGTGTTGGACCTTCCTGCTGTCTTGTTTTTCTTCTCATATGACCATCAGGGTCTGATGCATTAATTATTAAGAATGAAACTGACTCTGGGAATTGTTAGCTTTGTGGAGTCTGAGCTAGGAGCATAAAAACATTTCCTTAAGTTGAACTAGTATTTAACAGGTTTTTAGTTAGAAATTAGCTTTTACAAATGCTCACGCTTAACCCCTCCCTGTTGTAATCATTGAACTCAGCAAATACCCATTGTTTAACCTTGTTATAATCATGGATTCCATAGAAAAGCTTTAAATGCCTTCTTGTGTTTGATAAGGACTCCTCTTATCTTTTAAGTAAGTTTAAGATATAGACAACCATACTTCTTTCTTCCTGAGCTAAGAGACTAGGCTCAGTTAAAGTTTTAAGAAAATATATTAGGGCAATTTAGCTATAAAACCTTATGAGTGAGGAATGCCTAGACTTGAGGAGTCATGGTATAGGTTTAGATAAAAACAAGTTTTAGAATGTTTTCTTCTGCCTATAGATAAGATTAATCAGTAGTATGTACTTAGAAAAACACCCTGTTTCCCTCAGAATGTATAACCCTGAAATTCTTTGATGTAACCTTCAAAAGCTGTAATGTGAATTGCTGTGTTTGCTGGACTATATAAAAACTGAACTGAAAAAGTAAAATGAGAAGTGAAGCCTCCAAGGGAGTGTGTGTGTTACTGATCGCCAACGCTTCCTCGACATGTTGCTTTGCACCCCCTTACTGAGGCCGGACCTCAGCACTCTCACATAATTCACCTCTTTGTTTCCTTATTATAGACCTCTAAGGTATGCAAGGAGAAGGTTTATCGTTGTATTTGTATGCAGCAAAAGAATATTTATATCATTTCAAAACATCTGGATATAGATACTATAAAAATCAAATAAAATAATGAATATGAAATAAAATAATGAATATGCCATTTTTAAACACCATACTCTCAAATTAAGAATGGACAGCTCTAGAAAAAGTGAATATAGGGCATACTAGGTCACAGTTTTACTTTCAGTTTACTTCTAGTTTTATAATAAAGAATTATTAAAAATGTATAATTTCTTTTTCTAGCAATTTCTTCTCTGGGAGATTATACTGGGCAATTTACCACAGGACCACTTACAAGTTAGAAACAGTTTAAATGTCCACCTAGGGTATTGACTAAATTATGGTTAAGCACTCTGTTGAATATTAAGAGCTATTAAAACTTTTAGGTGCTGCGAAGAATAAATTTCTAAGTTATACTGTTAATTTTTTAAAAAGAAAGGTCCAGAACAATGTTAATGGTATCAGATCATTTGTATAAAAAGCACATATATGTAACATGTATGTATAGATGAATCTACATATGCACAGAATATACTGTGTACAGAATAATACAAAAGGAAGTGAAGGGAGAAGACCAAAATGAGGAACAGGGTTGGGAGGATAGAAACATTTTAGCATACTTTGTTATCTATTGAATTTCATATTTTCTACATAAGTTACTGATTAAATACAAAACAATTCAATACCAAAGGGTATTATGTAGTATAATAGAGTAGGTATAGCTTAGCATTCAGATAGACCTTGTTTAAATTCAACTTCCACCGTTTACTAACATTAACCTGAGCCTCTGACCCTGATTGCTCATCTGTCAGATAGGGATCATGTGTGTGAAAATATCTAGAAAACAGTGTGCACTTTAAATTTTTTTCATAACGTAAATAACCATGCTGAATTTTAGATTGCAAAATTTAGAAGACCAGTATACCCATACCAGGCACTGCATTTAGGCAATTTGGTTTCCACAACAATCCTGTGAAAGTAAGAAATGTAATCTCATTTGACAGATGAGGAAAACAAATCTCCTGGGGCTTGAATGAAAAATGTGGAAAGAAACAGCGAGGATTCCTAAGGAGTAACAAGACAGAACAAGGATTCCAGTAAAGTGAAGCCCACCTGTGGAGACGGCAATGGAAGTTGAGAGAAGACTGTGGTCAGAGTGGTGGCTTCCCCGGACACTTTAACCGCTGCCTCATCTGGTGGATGGGAATAAGGGGAAGCAGGTGCTAAAGTTAGTGCCAAAAGGCTAAAGCTGTAGCTGCGGCAGGGACTTGGAAGATACTGCGTTCCCTCTCCACCCTTATCGGTCTAGACATCTCAAAAACAGCTCCAAAAATCAATGTTTTATATTTTAACCACTCAAGTGCCAAGTACCAGCAAGGTGAAGTATCCCCACAGTGGGGAGGAGGCAGGGGAGACGCAGTTCCCGCCCGAGGGGACTGCCAGCAGGAAAGGGACTGGGCCGCTGGAATAGGTGAGAGAAAGGGGTCCCCGACAGGAGAGGCTGAACTCACTGAGTCTTCTCCAGAACATCTCTCGATTAAAGTCCTCGGTGGTCTCCCGGGCTTCGCCGACTTGTTGGTGTAGTGTGGTAGGCCGAACCGCGGCAAAAGGAAAAACTGAAGTGAGCGGAGCCACCTCCCGCGCCGGGGTCCTGCCCGCGTCGCCCTGCCTGGTCTTTTCTCTACCCCAAGGCCTCCCCTGACCTCGCCAGTCCCCACGGCGTCAGCTCACCCCGGACTCGAGGCAGGAGCAACCGCAGCTCGGCCGCCAAGTGCCGGAGCTGTTCCAAAGGCGGAGACACAGTGAGGACTGAGGCTGCAGACGTGGTTTCGCTCGCCATCTCTGGCGCTCACCGGGACATAAAAACAAACACCACTGCCCCGGGTGTGGCGCATAGCGACTACGACTCGCTTCCGGTGACGCTTATCGGAGATCGTTTCCGGCAACAACCCAGCCCTCCCGCCCCGCCCCTTTCTTCCTGAGGCCTGGCCCCGCCTCTTCCATTGGCCGAGTCACGCCTCCCCGCCCCACCCCTTTCCAAACTAAAGACTGGGCCACACCACACTGAAGGTTCAGGTTCCTTACATTTCTTATTCTTCATTCATTCATTTATTTGATTAGCTGAAACACTACCGACTAAGGAAGCAGAAAGCCCGTAACCATATGTATGGCGCTGGATGCTTTTACATGGGATAACCCTAAAAAATACTGGGCCTCCTGAGATACTCCCATACACACACCCAGCCCCTACCCTGTGGATCTCCTTGTTTTAGGCTTTCTCTTTGCCTCCTTAGGGAAGAAATAAATCAAGTCATTATTTAGTCTCTTCTTCAGTCCATTCTCCAGGAATCAGTAGTGAGTAATCCCTCCAACATCCAGGTGTCCAAGGAGCAGCAGCTCTCTAAAGCTCACCCACTGATAACTGCCTTCCCCCTAGTAGGGGCAGGGACCTGGGCTACAGATGCAGAGGCTGAACTTCTGCCCAGCTGGCAGTGGTGGGACGTGGATTTCAGGATCTCAGGTGGCTTTTTAACTGCACCATGAAGGTTCCAAACTTGGTAGAGTTCAGTGTCCACACACAACGAATGAGTACCGGTGTCAGCAATGTCAACCAGGTCCTCAAAGGGGAGAATAAAAGAGCTAGGGTGCCCTGCGTCACATGAAGAAAGTAGCAGGAATAAATCTGCCAGATGTACAGCAATAACATAAGTAGGTGAACAGGTATAATTTTCAAGTATTTTCCTTGATGGAGATGAGACTTGAAGTTGTGACCAAAGCACCTCTGCAACAAGCTCCAACACAGGTAAGCCATCAAAGGAATGTTGAAAAACACTACCTGGAAAAAAGGAGTAGAACACAATCATTAGCTTACCACCAAGTCCTTGGAGGGGTCAGGTCTCATTATTGGTGGCTCCTAAGAATATGTTGCTTTCTGTTTGGGGGTTAGCTGTCTTGATTTTTTTTTCTACTATGATCACACTTATTTGTAACAACATTTAACCTATAGTTAGTTGTGCATTTTTTTTATGTCCTTTTGTTCATCTTAAAGACAGGAATTATTTAACTTATATTGAAGCCCCAACTTATAGTACAGTATCATATATATAGTAGATATTCACCAGTGTTTAAATTGAAATTAGGTACACACATGCTCGTGCATGCATGAGCGTGTGCACACACACACAGTATACATTCTGTTTTGGTGGAATGGAGGGACTTGGATATCAGTATATTTGTCCTTATCTCTATATTTTTGTTTCAGGTAGAATGATGAGTACTAAAATATAAATTAGAAGATCAGTGTTTTAATATAGTTGAGGATGTGTGATTCATTTATTCATTCAACAAATATTTATTGAAAACCCATTATGTAGCAGGCACTGTGCTAGGCTCTAGGTTAGGGACACACTAGTGAACATGTCAAAAAAGATCCATCATAGAGCTACAGTCTAACAGGAAAAGAAAAAAAATTAAAAAAAAGGATAATTACAAATTGTGACAAATTCAATAAGGAAATAACTGGGTCACAAGAGAGTAAATGAGAGAGAAGCTCTGTGTAGCCTGAAGGACAGGAATGAGTCAGTTAATGGAAGTTCATTCCAGGAAGAAGGAACAAATGAAAAGTCCAGAGGTGGGAGAGGTCTTGGGCTCTGTAAGACAACATTAGCTAAGGATGATGAATGAGGTGGAAAGTAGGAGTGGAGCCACAGTTTTTTAAAAAATATTTATTTATTTGCTTTAGTTGTACACAATGCGTTTATTTTTACGTGATGCTAAGGATCAAACCCGGGCCGCACAGAGACATAATATTAAGATGCCTGATATACATTAAAGGAAATGTATAAAATGGCAATTGAGTATATAGACACTTGAAGTACAGAGAAGATGTCTATGTTGGAGATATAGATTTAGAAGTCAGGAGCCTGGATAATACATAAAATCCATCATTAGCTTATAATTGCTCAAAACGTGAATGTAAACATTTTTATAGAAAAAAAAAATCCATGCCTTTTGGTAAGACATAGGTTTCACTTGGTATAAAGAATGCTCCTGAGAGACAGCCTCCATTTATATATAATAGAAAACTGAACTTAAAGCAAAGGATATAGCTCAGCAGCAAAGTGCCTGTCTAGCATGCCTGAAGCCCTGGGTTCAATCCCCAGCACCAAAGTGTGGAGGGAAAGAAAAGAATTAGACCCAGGATCTACTTACATGTTGCTATGCAGAGAATATTGTGGACTGGGGTAAGAATTTGCTTGGTAAAAGTTTTCCCTAATTGGCTGTCTCTAACCCTGCTGATCTTGTTTTACTATTGTTAGGAGGTTTGGAACTCATTTTGATTAATTTTTTTTTATGTCTTCCAAAAACTTCAAATTACACTGAGATTTTGGTCCAGCAGCCCCATTAGGTGAATAAAACAAAAGCAATTGTTAGGTAAATACTTTGCAAGTCTTTTTTTATGGAGTTTTGCTATAGATCAGGATCTCTCAATCATAATATTTGTTTTAGAGAAATCATATGTAAACATAATATGTCGGTGTTTCCCCAAATAATACTGCTAAGACATCATTGCAAAGCCCAGGTCTGAGTTTTTGTCCAGTGAAGTTTATACTAAATAACTGACCTACTCTTCTTGTGTTTATATTTTTTCCTTTCCCTCTTTCTGAAATATTTTCCTCCTTCTTTAATGTAATCAGTTTTGGTTTAACTAAGTGTATAACTTATTCTATCATAAATCCCTTATTTCACTTTCTGTCAATGAAAAAGCACAATGAAACAACAAAAACCTCTTTCACCTCTGATCAGCGCTGAATGCCAAAAATGTATTTTAGAAGTTTACACAAGAGTGGTGGAGGGGCTGGGTTGTGGCTCAGGGTAGAGCGCTAGCCTAGCAAGTCCGTGGCCCGGGTTCGATCCTCAGCACCACGTAAAAACTAAAAAAAACGCATTGTGTACAACTAAAACAAATAAATAAATATTTTTTTTTAAAAAAAAGAGTGGTGGAAGAAAAGAGTTAGGAAGCAAACAAAACATCAGTTATTAAAAATTACCCTACAAGTGGCTGGGGTTGTGGCTCAGCGGTAGAGTGCTCGCCTAGCACACGCGCGGCCCGGGTTCAAGCCTCAGCATCACGTAAAAATAAACGCATTATGTACAACTAAAGCAAATGAATAAATATTTAAAAAAATTAACCTACAAGTAAAGTAGGGAAGGTGATCTATAGTATTCAATTTAAGACTTGAGATTTCTTTTTAAAGATTTTGGATTTAATTTATGACTGTTACGCAATTGTTCCAACAAGGCCAAGATGTTCTTAAATTGTATGTCAAATTTCTTACCTGGAGAATTCCAGCTACAAACATTACACCGCCTTGTAGGAAATGTCCATTAACAAATATCCCAAAGGAAAAGCAGAAACCCAATTTGCCATCAATGATTTCACCAAAAAACCATGGTCCTGAGAGAGGCAATGGGTAGAAAAGAAGATTAAATAAATATCACTCTGATTATATACATCCTGAGATTCATTTATAGGAATAATGAAGATGCAAGAATAGTCATCTATGAGCATTTTATTTCATAGTGTTTCTCCTTTGCTAATCTCTATGTTGCATATGGTATCCTAACCAACTATTTGCCCCCTGTATCTCTGGATAATAAAATTATCTGCATACATGCTATACTTGGAATAAGTACATAGCTTGTAGATACCAAAACCAGGCCACATCACACATCACAATTTTTAAAATATTCTCTTGCACTAATAAACCAAACATAATGTATTAACATTACCTTTTAAGAAGCAGAAGTATTCTACTGAAGCTAAGTTTTGAGATACCTGAGATTGACTCCTTAAAGCAATAAAACCTCAACCACTTTTTTTTTTTTTTTTTTTTTTTGTGGTGCCGGGGATTGAACTCAGGGGCACTCGTCCACTGGGCCACACCCCCAGCCCTTTTTTGTATTTTATTAGAGACAGGGTCTCACTGAGTTGCTAAGTGCCTCACCATGGCTGAGGCTGGCTTTGAACTCTCGATCCTCCTGCCTCAGCCTCCCAAAGTGCGGGGATTACAGGCGTGCGCCACCGCGCCCGGCTCTCAACCACTTTTTTTTTAAAAAAATATTTTTTTAGTTATTGATTGATCTTTGTTTAATTTATTTATTTATCTGCAGTGCTGAGAATCAAACCCAGTACCTCACACATGCTAGACACGTGCTCTACCACTCAGCTACAACTCCAGGACCCTCAACCACTTTTCAATGGAAACCTTTTATTTATTTATTTATTTTTTGGGGGGTACTGGGGATTGAACTCAGGAGCACTCAACCATGGTCCACATCCCCAGCCCTTTTTTGTATTTTATTAGAGACAGGGTCTCACTCAGCTGCTAAGTGCCTCGCCCATTGCTGAGGCTGGCTTTGAACTCGTGATCCTCCTGCCTCAGCCTCCCAAAGTGCTGGGATTACAGGCGTGCGCCACCGCGCCCAGCCCTGCAAGTTTCTTATCCCACTGATACATCTGGTCAGAAAGGAAGATACCCAAAAAATAAGGACTTAAAAAGCTTTTTCCCATGGCGTAGAGGCAGAAAAAAAATATCTCCTGAAGTTGAATTAATTACATGATTAAGACTACCAAATGACCTCTCTTATCCTGGACCACCATGTCCACAGGTAGGGGTGAGTGGCACCTGTATGGGTCCTCAGGCACCCACTTCACCTTAGCTGTTGCCCTGATCATGCAGGGAATTGCCAGTGAATGCGCAGAGGAGGTCAAGTTTGGGTACTAGAGAATATCACAGGGAGGGTGAGCTGCCCTGTACCACCACCACCACCACCACAACATACAATTTTAATTTATTCCCTATTTTTCTCATTCCCTACTTGCACTCACACCACTACCCTTCATATCCTTTTCTATTTGTGTATCTTTCCATGAGTATGTGCAAAATGTGTACCGTTGCTTCATGAGTCTGTATTTTTAACTTATATGAATGTCTACTTGTATCTTTGCACTTAGAACTGATTTTAAGATTCATGCACATAGATCAATTTCATTGCTTCTGCTACATAATAATCCCCGATATACATCCATCACTTCTTACCACTCCACTCCATGATGATGAACATCCACAGTGCCTCCAACTGTGACACCATAAATATTGTTGCAGTGAACAGCCTCATGTATGTCCCCCTTATATGCTTGGTTGAGACTCTGATGGGACCAGGGGATATATATGCCCAGGAATTAAACTACTGGGTTATAGGATATGATCTGGTTTGACCAGATACTTTCAGATTTATTCACAGAATGCAGAAATCTACACTCCCTCCAGCAGTACATGAGAGTTTCTATATCCTACCTCTCCTCCACTGGCAGCAATAATTATTAATTAATTAATAATTTATTTATTCCAGTCTAATATAAAACAATATCCTACTACTGTTCTAATTTGCCACTCTTCATGTGTCTTCACTGTTTCCACTTCCTCCTCTACAAATAGTCTATCCTTATCTTTGCCCAGTCTTCTTTTGGTAGTCCTGCCATTTTTTTCTTGTTGATTTGTATTCTACATTATAACACTGTGTATTCTACATTAGTCCCTTGTTGATTTTAGATGTTACAATATTCTTTTAGTATGTCCACTGCATCCTTCATTGGTTATACAATATAGAGTTCAAGATCCCTATTTCTGTTTTCCCTGAGGTCCCTGACAGACAGGTTATTGAGTCGCTGCCTCAGCCTAATGTAACTAATGAGCCACTCTTGCCAGTTAAGACAGAAGGAACTGCCAACATTTTACCAGACTTTTGTGGTCTACCAGGTCCATTGTTTGGCAAAGCTCCTCAAAAGAAATCCACACTATTCTCTCAGTCACCAAAAGGCCTTTAGCAGGCCGGAGTTGATAAGGGCTCCAAACACCACCTACTGACACAATGATATCCTCCCAACATGCCTGCTGCACCCACTACGCGCTTAGCACTAAGTGAGGGTTCCAACACTAGTATTTTCCAAACATATTCCTGTCCTGTTACCAAGAATTGACAGACTGAATCACAGATGATAAAAGGAAAATGAAATGCAGCCCTCAATATTCTTCTCTTTTGAAACATGCAGTTGCCCAGTATAGGGAGGTTCTGGACTTCTAGTCTTCTAACCACCACTGGCTTAGGAGCAATGTACATTGATGATTTTTTCGTGGTCCACCTCTTCAAGCAAAGATCGGAGTTACTGCAACGAGGAGAGCAATGAACTTGTGACAGAATTAGCACCCACTTTTTTCTTTATTTCAGATTAGGTTCTGTGTGGCCTGGAAACACCTTGTGCACCCAGTTCCAGTTCACACCAACACAGTTGGGGCTCCAGAGGCTCACCGTGGAAATGGATTGCAACATGTTCCAGAACCTAAGCAGCCACAGAAGTGTCATTGTGGTGGCCCCAGAACATTCAACTTAAACTTCCCAACTCTTATCATCATTTTCCTCACAAACTCTTGAAATTACAGTCTAAAATCAAACATGCTGGGGAGGGAAACTTTTATCAAAACAATGACTCTCCATTCAGGTTGCAAAAGAGTGACCAAGAACAAAGTTAGATTCCGAGAAACCAAAAGACCTGTCAGCCTGGCTTAAAGCAGCCATGAAGGCTAGTTGTTTTAGAATAGAACCATTGGGTTAGAGTGACAAAAGGAAGCCTTTGAAAAGGTACTCGGATAATTTTTCAAAGTATGAAAAGTGTATGTACATATTTGCCTTTTCAGAGTACATTCAGATTTTCTAAGTTTGGGGCTTTTCACAGCCATTTTATTATTCACTAAGACATTCACTAACTCAGAGGCAAGGGAAAGTACCTAATAAGCCAATCATTCTTCCATTTCTGATGAAGTAGTACAACATTAGCTAAGACTGAAACTTTTAGATAATCCTAAAATTGTTGATTAGTGCTATCCCTAATCATTACCCTTAAAAATTTAAAGACAATTGAACAAAGGTATAAAATATACAACATAGGCCACGTGTGGTGGTGCACACCCATAATCCCAGTGACTTGATAGGCTGAGGCAGCAGACCCCAAGTTCAAAGCCAGCACTGGCCACTTAGCAAGAAAGACCCTGTCTCAAAAAACAAAACAAAAACCTGGGGATTATCTCAGCTCAGTTGTAAAGTGCCCCTGGGTTCAATCCTTAGTACCAATTTTTAAAAATTTTTAATATATATACACACTGGGGCTGGGATTGTGGCTCAGTGGTAGAGCACTCGCCTAGCATGTGCACGGCCTGGGTTCGATCCTCAGCACCACGTACAAATAAACGCACTGTGTACAACTAAAAGCAAATAAATAAATATTAAAAAAAATTTAAAAAAACATATGTATACACACATACACATGTGTATATATACACATATACATACAAGTGTGTATTTACAAATATATACACATATTTATATATTTGTAGGCAAGTGTATATATAGATATGTGTTGTATACATACACATATACAACATAAAACCTGAGAGCAGAATGATCTACATTTAGCTATAGATAAATCTTTATTAGAATTCTATATTCATTAAATATCCTACAACTAAAGACTGGTGTTAATAACATGCATTTGGTCCAGTAGAGAAATATGAAAATTAAGCATATAGAAAATAGGCCCTACAAAAAAGAATAAAATAATGAGACTCCTTTTGTACAAAGTTGTGATTTTTTTTGTTTACATTATGTTGTTGCTTCAGCAATTTACTAATTTTTAGTTCCTTGTTTTTTTTATAAATATATTTTTTAGTTGTAGATGAACACAATATACCTTTATTTTATTTATTTACTTATTTATTTGGTACTAAAGATTGAACTCAGGGGCACTCGACCACTGGGCCACATCCCCAGCCCTTTTTTTTGTATTTTGTTAGAGACAGGGTCTCACTGAGTTGCTAAGTGCCTCACCATTGCTGAGGCTGGCTTCGAACAGCCTCCCAAGTGCTGGGATTACAGGTGTGTGCCACCGCGCCCGGCCTATTTTATTTATTTTTATGTGATGCTGAGGATCTGTTGCTGCCTGAAGCGATGGCCACCTACAGCAACAAAGCCACGGGAATAAGTTCAGAGGCAGACTGGAAACGAACAGGCTTTTTATTCTGCCAGCTTCTCTCTCCGGCTCCAACAACAACTCCAACACGCCATCCACACTCCTCCAACCACACCACAAAAAATGGCTCCAACCCCGTCCGCAATCTCCTGGGCCAAGTCTCGCGAGATCATGGAAGGTGGCAATGCTCGAACATCTCCACGGCTCACAGCTAACCGCAATCTTAGCTATCTCCTTAATTAGGGCTCCTACAAGGATCAAACCCAGTGCCTCACATATGCCAGGCAAGTGCTCTACCACTGAGCCACAACTCCAGACCCTTAGTTCCTTCTCTTCAAGACACTTGTTAAAAGTGCAGAATGGCACTTTTAAAAAATAGGTTAAAACTCATTTGGCTTAAGGAATTTCAAACCCAAGGATGTACCAGTTACTGAAAAGAATGACTGTTAATGTTGACTATACCTTAAGAAAGACAGGTTGCAAGCCGGCTGTGGTGGCGCACGCCTGTAATCCCAGCACTTGGGAGGCTGAGGCAGGAGGATTGCGAGTTCAAAGCCAGCCTCAGCAATGGTGAGGCACTTAGCAACTCAGTGAGACCCTATCTCTAGTAAAATACAAAAAAGAGTTGGGAATGTGGCCCAATGGTCGAGTGCCCCTGAGCTCGATCCCCGGTACCAAAAAACAAAAAAAAGAAAGGTTGCAGAGAACTATCGAACACACATAAGGCCCCCACAATTTAAGTCACCACATACATATCACTATAGCTTTATCTGCTTTCCAACCTGTGATCTTCTAGATAGATGCAAAAATATAATTAAGTGGAGATGATTTTGCAAAAGAATGTACCAAATAACCTTAAATTTATATAAAATCTGATACATGAAAATTTATAATTTATAAGTTATTTATAAACTCATTTATTTTATAACTTATGACTATAAAGTGCAGAATTTATCTTTGGGAATGTAATATACAATAGAACAATAATATGTATAAGGAAAACATCTGTTTAACAAAGTGGACAAACCTAAAAATGAGCTCAATATCAATACATTTTAGAGGCAAGGAGTAACCTGGGGTAATATTCAGAAGGAATTACTGATGAGAATATTATGTAACATGCTAAAAACACTAAGGGGCTTTGCAGTCATTTTCTCTAAATAAATTAATGTCAAGTGTTTTTGTTCTAAATAGACTTCTGATCAGAATCAGATATTTAGCTGGGCGTGATGGCGCATACCTATAATCCCAGCAGCTCGGGAAGCTGAGGCAGGAGGATCAAGAGTTCAAAGCCAGCCACAGCAACAGTGAGGCGCTGAACAACTCAGTGAGACTCTCTCTAAATAAAATACAAAAATGGGCTGGGGATATGGCTCAGTGGTTGAGTGCCCCCAAATTCAATCCCCAGTACCCCCTGCCAAAAAATAATCAGATATTTATACTTATAAATCCAAATGAAAGTAATGTTCTAGTCTCAACAGACTGCATTTCGGGTAGGAAGAAACTTTGGAAGGGTATTCATTTAATTGCTAGGAAATAGCATTTCATTGAAACCACTGGCATCTGTAACAATGACACAACATACTTTATTGCAAATAAGGAATAAGGCAGCTTCCCTAGGAGTCTCTGAGAGGGCATTCAGGAATACCAATTCATGCAATTATCTTTTCTACCTAGTGGAAAAATATATTACACTCATACTGTTTTATAAATAATTGCCAATATGTCCTAACCAACAATCTTTGGTAATAGAGTCTCTTGTTAAATATAGACAGGAATTTCCCTTTCCATCCAGCAAGTATTCTAGCTCTATTTTTAAAAGCAGACATCAGGGGGCTGGGGTTGTGGCTCAGTGGTAGAGCGCTCGCTTAGCACATGTGCGGCCCAGGTTCGATCCTCAGCACCATGTAAACGCATTGTGTACAACTAAAGCAAATAAATAAATATTAAAAAAAATAAGCAGACATCATAGATCTGGCTGGGACAGTGAGAGAGAGAGAAAGGAGAATATGAATGAGTCTGAAAACTCATAATTAAATTTCACTCTGAGTGAGCTCCTTAATTCTGTTCATGCAATGATCAACAGCACTAATGAGTAAAGGGATCCAACTATCTTCTGGCTGAGGGGTCACATGACTTGCTCTGTGGAGTGAAAAAGGAAAAAAAAAAGTTTACTATGAGGTCAAGGGAAAAATCTATCCTCATGAGAACGCACAGAAGAAACTACAAATTGAAACTAAAAGAAAACCCCAATCCCCCCTTTCCTATTCCTTGAAGTGGGAGCTTGGGAGTTGAGAAGAGTCAGATGGTCACTCAGTTTTATTCTCAAAAGGCCATCTAGGAGAAGTTTTTCATACTTACTTTGTAATTTCAAGTGCCTTCCTTAAAATAGATACAAGTTTTGCAGACTAGAAAAGAAACAAAGAAGTTACTCACCCTGAGCCCTGCCATCAAAAAGGTAAAGGAGAGCTTGAATTTTTAATAGACCCCCAAAATTAAAACAACAACAACAAAACACTCATTTATAAAGAACCTTAAATATGCCCCAAACAAAAATGCTGACTAGGGTGAAGTGGCAGGATTATAAATTCTTTGCTATTTAGCAAAATATTATTAGATTGTTTCTATAACATTTTTATAAGTTTTTAATTTTTAAAAAAGAACAGAAAAAAATGTAGTCTGAATTTGTCCTGTTTGCTAAGAGCTCAAAATATAAAGCAGAAATAACTAATGTTCTTTAATTTAAAAATGTACAGAATTTTGAGCTGGGCATGGTGGCGCACGCCTATAATCCCAGCACTTGGGAGGCTGAGGCAGGAGGATCATGAGTTCAAAGCCAGCCTCAGCAATGGCGAGGCACTTAGCAACTCAGTGAGACCCTGTCTCTAAATAAAATACAAAAAAGGGAGCTGGGCGCGGTGGTGCATGCCTGTAATCCCAGCACTTGGGAGGCTAAGGCAGGAGGATTTCGAGTTCAAAGCCGGCCTCAGCAAAGGCGAGGCACTTAGAAACTCAGTGAGACCCTGTCTCTAATAAAATAATACAAAAAAAGGGCTGGGGACGTGGCCCAGTGGTCAAGTGCCCCTGAGTTCATTCCCCAGTACCAAAAAATCAATAAAATAAAAATGTACAGAATTTTAAGAACACCAATATCAAGTTAACAAAGTGAGGTGGGGGGACACAGCTCAATGGTAAAGCATGTGCTTAGCATGCACAAGGATCTGGGTTCTATTCTCAGCACCAAAAAAATAAAAAATAAAAAAAGAGGATGTATGTATCCCAACAATATAAATTAAGACATATATAGATTACATATTTTTTCATTGATATAGTAGTTATTGTTTGGTATAACTGAACAGGCATATTGCTAAAGATGTTTATTTCTTAAGAAGTCAACTTTTAAACTTAATGCCAAAACAAACAAAAAAATTTAATGCCCTAAAAGATACTATTCTTCTTCAAGAAAAGATACTATTCTTCTTCAAGGTGTTTGTACACCATGAACACACATTCTGATGAATCTAATTTCAACTATCAAATTTATCAAATATTAGAAGGGATACATCTGACTATAAAACATAAGTCATTTGGCAATTTTACTTCTCTTTCCAATAATATTAAGGTAAGAACTGGAGTTTATAACAATAACAGAACTTTCTCTAGTAAAGGGTACAGCACTTGAAATAATAAGTCATATCTCTATAAAGAGTCATGGTTAAATCACACAATAAATGATTTATGTTAGAACAAAGTATGTTTCAGAAACACTTATTTCTGCTTAGACTAAAAATTAGAAACTTGTGATTTGAGGTTGAGAGGTTCCTAAAGCATTATATAATGAAGGCTTTCTTTTCAAAACAGCATTTTTAAAGATTCTTGGGGTTTTCCTCAAATGATTACCTAAGTAATTATTAAAGAGAGAACTATAAGGTCATGACTATTATAATTCACCTCAGCAAATACTTATAATGCAAAAACACATGTAAGAACTATGACATTACTGTTGTGACATTACTCTTGCACCCAGTGTGACAAATAAAAAGTACCCTATAGTTTACAGGAAATACTAGTGACTGGTGAAAGTCTACAAATAGGTCTATAACCCCTCCCTCAAAGTCAGTACTCACATTGATTTGCACAGTCAGGTGGCACATAGGTGGATATATGCTCAGAGCCAAATCGTCCACACTAGGAGCAGAAAGAAAAATAACCATCATCATCATCATCAACAACAACCAAAGAACAAAGCTAGCTAGGTAGTTTCTAGTATACAGCTATGGATGTAACTAGAGAGAAACTGGCTGTCCCAGAAATGCTTGTCAGTTCCATAAGTTGGGCAACCAGGCAACCAATGAAAAATCAATTTAACCAGTATTTTCTGAAACATACATACTCTATTTCACTAGGAAGCTGGGGTTGGGGGTGGGGGGGAATGCCCTTGGTTCATAGGACAGGACAGGATTAATTTAGTAAAAATGTGAGAATCTGAAATTATCAATTTAGTAACTGATACAGGCTGGGCTCATTGATGGAAGCTAAAATTGTTACATAAAAAACATCCTTACTAAAGAAGACACCACTTAAAATGTGATCAAATTTAAGATTACCAATAATGGAACAAACCAATATCATATGACTCCCCAATATGATAGGAGGCACAAAACATAACAGCTATATGATATTCTTGCAAAAAATGTTTAACCTGACTATAATCCTTAGAAAATTATCCTGGGAATACAAATTGTTAAGGTATTTTACAGAACAACTGACAAGTTTTGTTTTAAAATGTCAATATCAAAAAAGACTAAAAAGGATAGGGACTGTATTAAACTACAAGAAACTAATGTGAGATCTTGACAGAAACCTGAATTTATATAAAACATTTTAGAGACAAATGGAAAAGTATGACTGTTGGATAATATTATATTCAACATTAAATTCCTTAGATGTGATAAGACTGTCTTTGTTCTTAGGAGATAGATGCTAGGTATTTAGGGGTGAACTATCATTGATGAATACAACTAACTCTTTAATGGTTTGGGAAAAAATATGGTAAATCTATTTATTAAGACATAAACCAATACAGGAAAAAATGTGAACAATAGGTGAATTCAAATGAAGGATGTAGAGGTATTTACTGAAGTACTTTTTCAACTTTCCTGTAGGTTTGAACATTTTCAAAATACAAGAAACTAGGCAAAAACATTGGGGTGACAGCACAAGCTGAGATTAGAAGTCTCATGCTATTTCAAATGGGGAACATGTTTACCTAGGGCTGATTTCATCAGATATATCCACATTGTCATCCAGCTGAGCCACCTGATCCTTCTTCCCATTCTCTGCCACTAAGATCCGGATTTTCTTCAGGCAGGCTTTGGATGCTCTCACCAGTGCAAGGCATGGGATTATGAGCTCTTGATCTTCCTCAGACCAATATAAGTCTTGATTGCTTGGAAACCCCAACATATCATCTTCATCATTGTGGTTGTCTTCCTCAGAAACATTCAGGAGGCCACAGTAAGGGTCACATTCTTCCACAGCCTAAAACATACCATGATAAATGTGAATGCAAACAAAAACAAAAATGCTCATTTTACTCTTAGCACCACAACTGAACTGTTTAGAAACCCCAGCCAGGCTGAGCACAATGTTCGTTGCTCCTTGTAATCCCAGGAACTTGGAAGGCGGAGGTAGGAGGAGCTCAAGTCCAAGGCCAGTATGAACAACTCAAAGAGAATCTGTCTCAAAATAAAATATAAATAGGATTGGGGATGCAGCTCAGTGGTAAAGCACATACAGGTTTAATTCCCAGTTCAAAAACAAAAACAAACACCCAGGCTGGTTATTTCACTAAGAGCTACAGAATTGAATCACTTCATGAACCCTGTTCTCACTCTCCTTGTCCAGCAAAGAACAAAGAGAAGTGGTACAAATCACATAGCAGAATGGAGTGGGAATGCAAAACACAGGACAGAGGTGAGAATGGAACCAATTCAGTCATCAGTCAGTGCTCAGGATATCCCCTTTCTTTTTTTTTTATTTTGTTTTGTAGTTGTGGATGGACAGAATGCCTTTATTTATTTATTTTTTGGTGCTGGGAACTGAACTCAGCGGCTCTCGACCACTGGGCCACATCCCAGCCCTTTTTTGTATTTTTTTATTGAGACAGGGTCTCACTTGAGTTGCTAAGTGCCTTGCCATTGCTGAGGCTGGCTTTGAACTCACAATCCTCCTGCCTCAGCCTCCCAAATGCATGGATTACAGGCATGCACCACCGCGCCCAGCTCAGAATGCCTTTATTTAATTGTTTATTTTTATGTGGTGCTGAGGATTGAACCCAGTGCCTTATGCATGCTAGGCAAGTACTCTGCCACTGAGCTACAGCCCCGGCCCATATCCCCTTTCTTTCTAATCAATTTTCTACTGGTATGGAGTTTGGCTCCAATGACCAGCAAAGACAGAGGTTCTCTCACCTGCTCTATTTCTTCATGTGCATCCTTCACAAAATCCACACTCTTTGTCAGCATTAATAGGGCTGCAGCTTTATTATCTATGAGTGAAAAATCAGAAACATTAGAATGAGAAAAGAAACCTAATAATTCTTTTAAGACTACAAAGGGCAACCAACACTGTTTCTTTTGAAGACAATATTAAAGTAATCCAGGGTGGTGGTTTAATGTAAAACTCTTCATTACCTCCTCTGGAACTCAAAGGTTAAAAAGCCTTTCTTCATTCACCACAAGAAGTAAAATGGTCACGATATTTCTCATCACAAACAACTGCTTTTGGCCTGATAACTGCTTCAGTGTGCCCCAAAAAACTGCTGCTTGGGTAGTACTAGAAAAAAACACATCTGTTCAGCGAGACAGAGAACCGCAAGCAGAGTCTGAATTTTAAAAGGAAGGGGTTATAATTCAATCACAGAGTACTTGCCTAGTACAGAAAGCCGAGTTAGATATCCAGCAGAACTAGAGAATGGCAAAAAGTACTAATACCTAACTATTAATATTGATGGCAAACTGAGTATATTTTACTAAAGTCTTTTTTTAAAAATATTTTTAATTTGTTTTAGTTGTACACAATGCCTTTATTTTTATGCAGTACTGAGGATCGAACCCGGGCCACGCACATGCTAGGTGAGAGCTGTAACACTGAGCCACAACCCCAGCCCCTTCACTAAAGTCTTTATAGAAATTAAAATATATAAATGTTACAAAGCAGGAAGATAGACATGGGATGTCTCTCTATTTTGGCCAGCAGTTAACAGCTCATCTTCCACTCTTACCTACCTCTTGGTATCCGAGGAACTTGCTGGCATGCAACCCAGACACTGTTGCAGGAAATAAGCTCACTATTTGCAGGGCTGGGGAAAGGAATCAATGAGAATGTATCAGTAATCTAGGTTCCTGTCTCATAAAAAGCTCTCTCCTGCTGGTTACTATTCTCAGCTTTCAGTAACTTTTCTGTTAGGGTGAGTTTTCCCCCTGGGTCAAGGAAGCTTATTAACTGCTAGGGTGGTGGCATCAGTACCTCTGAGGTGAAGTGATGAGAAGCACTTCCACAAGCTGAGCCATGCCATCCACAATGTCCAAAGTGGCGCTCCGTACCAGCTTTCTCAGGGTGATCCCTGTGGCCAAAACCAAAGAGTAAGCAGCCTGTTCTCATTTTCAGAAGTCACTCTCCATTTTCCTTAAGTCTGAGCATTAGAGAACTACAAGATAATGGCCACTCACATGCTTTTTTTTTTTTTTAATATTCTATTTGTTTTTTAGTTGTACACAATGCCTTTATTTTTACGTGGTGCAGAGGATCTAACCTGGGATGCACACGTGCAAGGCAAGTGCTCTACCCCTGAGCCACAACCCCAGCCCCACACTCACATGCTTTAAAGGAAGTACCAAACACAAAACTCAGGTCTTATTTATATCCCCATGTCCTTAGAACTGTTCTCCAGGAGATTTGGAATACAACCTTTCCATGACAACATGTACTCATTCATTAAGGACAGTGGCCTCTTGACAACTGTGCTGAAAGTTTAAACCATTTATAAGTAACCCTAAAGATCTATGGCATGTATTCATTTATAATTTTGGCATAATTATAATCAAGATATAAATCTGTAGGCAGGACTAGTGAACATCTAACCTATAAAGAAGCCTAGAAATAGAGTATCTGTAATATGAATGGAGGAAAGATGGTATGGTATGGTATGGCTTTGGTCTCCATATATGGGGCTGAGATTCAGCCAGCATCTAGTAGTTAAATGGAAAGGAAGAGCCAAAGAGAATTAAAAGCCTTAAGATTCAGGCAAAGCACAGGAGATGGAAAATCTTAAGGACAGAGCATCTGTACCTTAGCATAATGGAGTGTTTACAGATTATAAATCACATTATAAAATTCTCTTGGGAGAGCCGGGCGTGGTGGCGCACGCCTGTAATCCCAGCACTTTGGGAGGCTAAGGCAGGAGGATCGCGAGTTCAAAGCCAGCCTCAGCAATGGTGAGGCACTTAGCAACTCAGTGAGACCCTGTCTCTAATAAAATACAAAAAAGGGCTGGGGATGTGGCCCAGTGGTCGAGTGCCACTGAGTTCAATCCCCGGTACCAAAAAAAAAAAAATTCTCTTGGGAGGCTGAGGCAGGAGGATTGCGAGTTCAAAGCCAACCTCAGCAATGGTGAGACACTTGGCAACTCAGTGAGACCCTGTCTCTAATAAAATACAAAAAAGGGCCGGGGATGTGGCCCAGTGGTTGAGTGCCCCTGAGTTCAATCCCTGGTACCACCAAGAAAAAAAAAAAAATTATAAAATTCTCCTTCAGGTGCATGCTTAAATTGGGGAAAGGCAAAAGTCTCAGGACATACCCATCATTTTAGCAAAGATATAGCCTACAAATGCAACATTAATGTGTACAAAGTAGCTTACCCTGTTCCTTGGGAAGTGAATAGTACACTGCAATAACTGCCTTGATGGCAGCACAGACTTGTTCACTGATTCTCTGGGTTTCCTATGATGTGACAGACCAATTTAATAATAAAGAAAGGAAATGGATTACATCAATTTGGTCAACCCATCTACTGTGAAAGAGAACAGACATCTGTATAGCATCATTAAATATTTTCTGAAGTCCTATTATGAATCAGGTCTTGTGATAGACTCATTGTATACCACAGAGGAGTTAGCTGTATACCTGACACTGGCTGACAATTCAATAAAGACACACACACACACACACACACAAAAAAAAAAAAAAAAAAAAAGAAAAACTTGTTCCTGGTTAACTCTATATACCAAGATATTCATGATGTGCCATGAGATAGTCACCATATCTTAGACCAGAAGTAGTGAAACTATGGTCCACAGGTAAATCAGACCCATTTATACTTATTGTAAATAAAGTAGTACTGGGACCCAGCCCTGGTCACTAGTGTACATACTGTCTATACCTGCATTCACATAACAAGGGCAGTACTGACTTGCTAAGTACTGACTGCAAAGCCTAAAATATTTACTACTATCTGGCCTTTCACAGAAAAAGTTTGCCAACCCCTGTAGTAGATCATTAACCAAATCTCTATGTATGTGTGTCTCTTTCAACAGAATCAAAATATGTACCTAAAAGTAAATAACAGACTGAATAATGCTATTTACTATTTTCCTTCTAAGCAGTCATTGGATTTCTTATGTTCTTTGTCCTCACTTCTCTTTTAAATTCTAAACCAGTGCTACTATGTAAAATGTGGTCCAGGGTGGTGCCAGTCCACAAATTGTTACCTATTTGGGATGAGATATCTGCAGTGATTGAAAGTAAGTGCTTAGTAACTTTAAAAAATTTTTTCAATGCTGGGGATCCAACACAGGGCCTTGCATATACTAGGCAAGAACTCTACCTCTGAGTTATACCCCAACTCTATTCAGAAACTTTTATAGCAATACACAAATTTTTATAAAAATATCAGTTCACAAGGATTTTTCAAATTTTAAAAACAACAACAAACAAAGCATCCAGCAGTAGGACTAAAATGCTGACACACTAAGAAGGAACCTGTGAATCTTAAATATATATTTGGATATATATTTGGATATATTTCCAATAAAACTATGTCCTAATTTTTCATCTATGAGTAAGCATATATAGAAAAATAATTCTATGCTATCTCCTCTTTGTATCTTTCTTGCTACAAATTTTAGCAGGAAGTTTTTCTCTTCAAAGAAAGGAGCCAGCAAACATTTAAAAATAAGACAGTATTACTACTTCCTTTGAAATAAATACACCTTCTATGAATCTTTTAAAGTGCGCTCATGTGACATCTTCCTTTTGATGGCGAGCAAGGCATCTCCATCATTCTACTTTGGGGGAGGCAAGGCACCCCCCTAAAAATAGGAATATATAACATAAATATGGTGTTGGACCTTCCTGCTGTCTTGTTTTTCTTCTCATATGACCATCAGGGTCTGATGCATTAATTATTAAGAATGAAACTGACTCTGGGAATTGTTAGCTTTGTGGAGTCTGAGCTAGGAGCATAAAAACATTTCCTTAAGTTGAACTAGTATTTAACAGGTTTTTAGTTAGAAATTAGCTTTTACAAATGCTCACGCTTAACCCCTCCCTGTTGTAATCATTGAACTCAGCAAATACCCATTGTTTAACCTTGTTATAATCATGGATTCCATAGAAAAGCTTTAAATGCCTTCTTGTGTTTGATAAGGACTCCTCTTATCTTTTAAGTAAGTTTAAGATATAGACAACCATACTTCTTTCTTCCTGAGCTAAGAGACTAGGCTCAGTTAAAGTTTTAAGAAAATATATTAGGGCAATTTAGCTATAAAACCTTATGAGTGAGGAATGCCTAGACTTGAGGAGTCATGGTATAGGTTTAGATAAAAACAAGTTTTAGAATGTTTTCTTCTGCCTATAGATAAGATTAATCAGTAGTATGTACTTAGAAAAACACCCTGTTTCCCTCAGAATGTATAACCCTGAAATTCTTTGATGTAACCTTCAAAAGCTGTAATGTGAATTGCTGTGTTTGCTGGACTATATAAAAACTGAACTGAAAAAGTAAAATGAGAAGTGAAGCCTCCAAGGGAGTGTGTGTGTTACTGATCGCCAACGCTTCCTCGACATGTTGCTTTGCACCCCCTTACTGAGGCCGGACCTCAGCACTCTCACATAATTCACCTCTTTGTTTCCTTATTATAGACCTCTAAGGTATGCAAGGAGAAGGTTTATCGTTGTATTTGTATGCAGCAAAAGAATATTTATATCATTTCAAAACATCTGGATATAGATACTATAAAAATCAAATAAAATAATGAATATGAAATAAAATAATGAATATGCCATTTTTAAACACCATACTCTCAAATTAAGAATGGACAGCTCTAGAAAAAGTGAATATAGGGCATACTAGGTCACAGTTTTACTTTCAGTTTACTTCTAGTTTTATAATAAAGAATTATTAAAAATGTATAATTTCTTTTTCTAGCAATTTCTTCTCTGGGAGATTATACTGGGCAATTTACCACAGGACCACTTACAAGTTAGAAACAGTTTAAATGTCCACCTAGGGTATTGACTAAATTATGGTTAAGCACTCTGTTGAATATTAAGAGCTATTAAAACTTTTAGGTGCTGCGAAGAATAAATTTCTAAGTTATACTGTTAATTTTTTAAAAAGAAAGGTCCAGAACAATGTTAATGGTATCAGATCATTTGTATAAAAAGCACATATATGTAACATGTATGTATAGATGAATCTACATATGCACAGAATATACTGTGTACAGAATAATACAAAAGGAAGTGAAGGGAGAAGACCAAAATGAGGAACAGGGTTGGGAGGATAGAAACATTTTAGCATACTTTGTTATCTATTGAATTTCATATTTTCTACATAAGTTACTGATTAAATACAAAACAATTCAATACCAAAGGGTATTATGTAGTATAATAGAGTAGGTATAGCTTAGCATTCAGATAGACCTTGTTTAAATTCAACTTCCACCGTTTACTAACATTAACCTGAGCCTCTGACCCTGATTGCTCATCTGTCAGATAGGGATCATGTGTGTGAAAATATCTAGAAAACAGTGTGCACTTTAAATTTTTTTCATAACGTAAATAACCATGCTGAATTTTAGATTGCAAAATTTAGAAGACCAGTATACCCATACCAGGCACTGCATTTAGGCAATTTGGTTTCCACAACAATCCTGTGAAAGTAAGAAATGTAATCTCATTTGACAGATGAGGAAAACAAATCTCCTGGGGCTTGAATGAAAAATGTGGAAAGAAACAGCGAGGATTCCTAAGGAGTAACAAGACAGAACAAGGATTCCAGTAAAGTGAAGCCCACCTGTGGAGACGGCAATGGAAGTTGAGAGAAGACTGTGGTCAGAGTGGTGGCTTCCCCGGACACTTTAACCGCTGCCTCATCTGGTGGATGGGAATAAGGGGAAGCAGGTGCTAAAGTTAGTGCCAAAAGGCTAAAGCTGTAGCTGCGGCAGGGACTTGGAAGATACTGCGTTCCCTCTCCACCCTTATCGGTCTAGACATCTCAAAAACAGCTCCAAAAATCAATGTTTTATATTTTAACCACTCAAGTGCCAAGTACCAGCAAGGTGAAGTATCCCCACAGTGGGGAGGAGGCAGGGGAGACGCAGTTCCCGCCCGAGGGGACTGCCAGCAGGAAAGGGACTGGGCCGCTGGAATAGGTGAGAGAAAGGGGTCCCCGACAGGAGAGGCTGAACTCACTGAGTCTTCTCCAGAACATCTCTCGATTAAAGTCCTCGGTGGTCTCCCGGGCTTCGCCGACTTGTTGGTGTAGTGTGGTAGGCCGAACCGCGGCAAAAGGAAAAACTGAAGTGAGCGGAGCCACCTCCCGCGCCGGGGTCCTGCCCGCGTCGCCCTGCCTGGTCTTTTCTCTACCCCAAGGCCTCCCCTGACCTCGCCAGTCCCCACGGCGTCAGCTCACCCCGGACTCGAGGCAGGAGCAACCGCAGCTCGGCCGCCAAGTGCCGGAGCTGTTCCAAAGGCGGAGACACAGTGAGGACTGAGGCTGCAGACGTGGTTTCGCTCGCCATCTCTGGCGCTCACCGGGACATAAAAACAAACACCACTGCCCCGGGTGTGGCGCATAGCGACTACGACTCGCTTCCGGTGACGCTTATCGGAGATCGTTTCCGGCAACAACCCAGCCCTCCCGCCCCGCCCCTTTCTTCCTGAGGCCTGGCCCCGCCTCTTCCATTGGCCGAGTCACGCCTCCCCGCCCCACCCCTTTCCAAACTAAAGACTGGGCCACACCACACTGAAGGTTCAGGTTCCTTACATTTCTTATTCTTCATTCATTCATTTATTTGATTAGCTGAAACACTACCGACTAAGGAAGCAGAAAGCCCGTAACCATATGTATGGCGCTGGATGCTTTTACATGGGATAACCCTAAAAAATACTGGGCCTCCTGAGATACTCCCATACACACACCCAGCCCCTACCCTGTGGATCTCCTTGTTTTAGGCTTTCTCTTTGCCTCCTTAGGGAAGAAATAAATCAAGTCATTATTTAGTCTCTTCTTCAGTCCATTCTCCAGGAATCAGTAGTGAGTAATCCCTCCAACATCCAGGTGTCCAAGGAGCAGCAGCTCTCTAAAGCTCACCCACTGATAACTGCCTTCCCCCTAGTAGGGGCAGGGACCTGGGCTACAGATGCAGAGGCTGAACTTCTGCCCAGCTGGCAGTGGTGGGACGTGGATTTCAGGATCTCAGGTGGCTTTTTAACTGCACCATGAAGGTTCCAAACTTGGTAGAGTTCAGTGTCCACACACAACGAATGAGTACCGGTGTCAGCAATGTCAACCAGGTCCTCAAAGGGGAGAATAAAAGAGCTAGGGTGCCCTGCGTCACATGAAGAAAGTAGCAGGAATAAATCTGCCAGATGTACAGCAATAACATAAGTAGGTGAACAGGTATAATTTTCAAGTATTTTCCTTGATGGAGATGAGACTTGAAGTTGTGACCAAAGCACCTCTGCAACAAGCTCCAACACAGGTAAGCCATCAAAGGAATGTTGAAAAACACTACCTGGAAAAAAGGAGTAGAACACAATCATTAGCTTACCACCAAGTCCTTGGAGGGGTCAGGTCTCATTATTGGTGGCTCCTAAGAATATGTTGCTTTCTGTTTGGGGGTTAGCTGTCTTGATTTTTTTTTCTACTATGATCACACTTATTTGTAACAACATTTAACCTATAGTTAGTTGTGCATTTTTTTTATGTCCTTTTGTTCATCTTAAAGACAGGAATTATTTAACTTATATTGAAGCCCCAACTTATAGTACAGTATCATATATATAGTAGATATTCACCAGTGTTTAAATTGAAATTAGGTACACACATGCTCGTGCATGCATGAGCGTGTGCACACACACACAGTATACATTCTGTTTTGGTGGAATGGAGGGACTTGGATATCAGTATATTTGTCCTTATCTCTATATTTTTGTTTCAGGTAGAATGATGAGTACTAAAATATAAATTAGAAGATCAGTGTTTTAATATAGTTGAGGATGTGTGATTCATTTATTCATTCAACAAATATTTATTGAAAACCCATTATGTAGCAGGCACTGTGCTAGGCTCTAGGTTAGGGACACACTAGTGAACATGTCAAAAAAGATCCATCATAGAGCTACAGTCTAACAGGAAAAGAAAAAATTAAAAAAAAGGATAATTACAAATTGTGACAAATTCAATTAAGGAAATAACTGGGTCACAAGAGAGTAAATGAGAGAGAAGCTCTGTGTAGCCTGAAGGACAGGAATGAGTCAGTTAATGGAAGTTCATTCCAGGAAGAAGGAACAAATGAAAAGTCCAGAGGTGGGAGAGGTCTTGGGCTCTGTAAGACAACATTAGCTAAGGATGATGAATGAGGTGGAAAGTAGGAGTGGAGCCACAGTTTTTTAAAAAATATTTATTTATTTGCTTTAGTTGTACACAATGCGTTTATTTTTACGTGATGCTGAGGATCAAACCCGGGCCGCACAGAGACATAATATTAAGATGCCTGATATACATTAAAGGAAATGTATAAAATGGCAATTGAGTATATAGACACTTGAAGTACAGAGAAGATGTCTATGTTGGAGATATAGATTTAGAAGTCAGGAGCCTGGATAATACATAAAATCCATCATTAGCTTATAATTGCTCAAAACGTGAATGTAAACATTTTTATAGAAAAAAAAAATCCATGCCTTTTGGTAAGACATAGGTTTCACTTGGTATAAAGAATGCTCCTGAGAGACAGCCTCCATTTATATATAATAGAAAACTGAACTTAAAGCAAAGGATATAGCTCAGCAGCAAAGTGCCTGTCTAGCATGCCTGAAGCCCTGGGTTCAATCCCCAGCACCAAAGTGTGGAGGGAAAGAAAAGAATTAGACCCAGGATCTACTTACATGTTGCTATGCAGAGAATATTGTGGACTGGGGTAAGAATTTGCTTGGTAAAAGTTTTCCCTAATTGGCTGTCTCTAACCCTGCTGATCTTGTTTTACTATTGTTAGGAGGTTTGGAACTCATTTTGATTAATTTTTTTTTATGTCTTCCAAAACTTCAAATTACACTGAGATTTTGGTCCAGCAGCCCCATTAGGTGAATAAAACAAAGCAATTGTTAGGTAAATACTTTGCAAGTCTTTTTTTATGGAGTTTTGCTATAGATCAGGATCTCTCAATCATATATTTGTTTTAGAGAAATCATATGTAAACATAATATGTCGGTGTTTCCCAAATAATACTGCTAAGACATCATTGCAAAGCCCAGGTCTGAGTTTTTGTCCAGTGAAGTTTATACTAAATAACTGACCTACTCTTCTTGTGTTTATATTTTTCCTTTCCCTCTTTCTGAAATATTTTCCTCCTTCTTTAATGTAATCAGTTTTGGTTTAACTAAGTGTATAACTTATTCTATCATAAATCCCTTATTTCACTTTCTGTCAATGAAAAAGCACAATGAAACAACAAAAACCTCTTTCACCTCTGATCAGCGCTGAATGCCAAAAATGTATTTTAGAAGTTTACACAAGAGTGGTGGAGGGGCTGGGGTTGTGGCTCAGGGGTAGAGCGCTAGCCTAGCAAGTCCGTGGCCCGGGTTCGATCCTCAGCACCACGTAAAACTAAAAAAACGCATTGTGTACAACTAAAACAAATAAATAAATATTTTTTTTAAAAAAAAGAGTGGTGGAAGAAAAGAGTTAGGAAGCAAACAAAACATCAGTTATTAAAAATTACCCTACAAGTGGCTGGGGTTGTGGCTCAGCGGTAGAGTGCTCGCCTAGCACACGCGCGGCCCGGGTTCAAGCCTCAGCATCACGTAAAAATAAACGCATTATGTACAACTAAAGCAAATGAATAAATATTTAAAAAAAATTAACCTACAAGTAAAGTAGGGAAGGTGATCTATAGTATTCAATTTAAGACTTGAGATTTCTTTTTAAAGATTTTGGATTTAATTTATGACTGTTACGCAATTGTTCCAACAAGGCCAAGATGTTCTTAAATTGTATGTCAAATTTCTTACCTGGAGAATTCCAGCTACAAACATTACACCGCCTTGTAGGAAATGTCCATTAACAAATATCCCAAAGGAAAAGCAGAAACCCAATTTGCCATCAATGATTTCACCAAAAAACCATGGTCCTGAGAGAGGCAATGGGTAGAAAAGAAGATTAAATAAATATCACTCTGATTATATACATCCTGAGATTCATTTATAGGAATAATGAAGATGCAAGAATAGTCATCTATGAGCATTTTATTTCATAGTGTTTCTCCTTTGCTAATCTCTATGTTGCATATGGTATCCTAACCAACTATTTGCCCCCTGTATCTCTGGATAATAAAATTATCTGCATACATGCTATACTTGGAATAAGTACATAGCTTGTAGATACCAAAACCAGGCCACATCACACTCACAATTTTTAAAATATTCTCTTGCACTAATAAACCAAACATAATGTATTAACATTACCTTTTAAGAAGCAGAAGTATTCTACTGAAGCTAAGTTTTGAGATACCTGAGATTGACTCCTTAAAGCAATAAAACCTCAACCACTTTTTTTTTTTTTTTTTTTTTTTTTTTTTTTTGTGGTGCCGGGGATTGAACTCAGGGGCACTCGTCCACTGGGCCACACCCCCAGCCCTTTTTTGTATTTTATTAGAGACAGGGTCTCACTGAGTTGCTAAGTGCCTCACCATGGCTGAGGCTGGCTTTGAACTCTCGATCCTCCTGCCTCAGCCTCCCAAAGTGCGGGGATTACAGGCGTGCGCCACCGTGCCCGGCTCTCAACCACTTTTTTTAAAAAAATATTTTTTTAGTTATTGATTGATCTTTGTTTAATTTATTTATTTATCTGCAGTGCTGAGAATCAAACCCAGTACCTCACACATGCTAGACACGTGCTCTACCACTCAGCTACAACTCCAGGACCCTCAACCACTTTTCAATGGAAACCTTTTATTTATTTATTTATTTTTTGGGGGGTACTGGGGATTGAACTCAGGAGCACTCAACCATAGGTCCACATCCCCAGCCCTTTTTTGTATTTTATTAGAGACAGGGTCTCACTGAGTTGCTAAGTGCCTCACCATTGCTGAGGCTGGCTTTGAACTCGTGATCCTCCTGCCTCAGCCTCCTAAGTGCTGGGATTACAGGCGTGTGCCACCGTGCCCGGCTTCAATGGAAATCTTTCTAAAATGCACTCATGTACCTCTCTTTCTTACTAATATAGTGAACATATTTTAGCCTTTTCTGTTGACCTATGGCCATTAGTTCATACAGTGACTACATAATCACAATTCTTTAACAAAGATTCCTAAAGCACAATAAATAAAACAAAAAATCATTAAGTGGTATGGCATCAAATTAAAAAGCTTGTGTACAGCAAAGGAAACAATTAAGAACATGAAGAGAAAGCCTACAGAATGGGAGAAGATCTTTGCCACCTGCTCCCCAAGGCATTAATACCCAGAATATTTAAAGAACTCAAAAAAAACTTAACATCAAAAATCCAATTAGGGGCTGGGATTGTGGCTCAGCGGCAGAGCGCTTACCTAGCATGTGCGCGGCCCGGGTTCGATCCTCAGCACCACGTACAAATAAACGCATTGTGTACAACTAAAGCAAATAAATAAATATTAAAAAAAAGTAAAAAAAAATCCAATTAGGGGGCTGGGATTGTGGCTCAGCGGTAGAGCGCTCGCCTAGCATGTGCGCGGCCTGGGTTCGATCCTCAGCGCCATGTAAAAATAAACGCATTGTGCACAACTAAAGCAAATAAATAAATATTTTTTAAAAAATCCAATTAGGGCTGGGGTTGTAGCTCAGTGGTAGAGTGCTTGCCTCCCACGTGTGAGGGCCTGGGTTCGATCCTCAGCTCCACATAAAATAAATAAATAAAATAAAAATATTGTGTCTATCTACAACTAAAAAAAGCCCAATTAATCAATGGGCAAAAGAACTAAACAGACACTTCTCAAAAGAAGAAATACAATTGGCCAACAAATAAATGAAAAAAATGTTCAACAACTCTAGCGATCAGGGAAATGCAAATCAAAACTACATTGCAATTTCATCTCGCTCCAGTCAGCATGGCAATTATCAAGAATACAAATAACAGTCAGGTGCAGTAGCCCATGCCTATAATCCCAGTGGCTCAGGATTACAATTCAAAGCTAGCCTCAAAAACTTAGTGAGGCCCTAAGCAACTTAGTAAGAACCTGTCTCAAAAATTAAAAAATAAAAATAAAAAGGACCAGGGATCAGGATAAAATGCCCTTGTTCAATCCCTGGTACCAAAAAAAAAAAAAAAGAAAGAAAAAAAGAAAAGAAAAAAAAAAGAAAGAAAGAATACAGATAATAATAAGTGTTGACAAGGATTTAAGAGAAAAGGTACACCCATACATTGTTGATAGGACTGCAATTTAATGCAACTACTCTGGAAAGCAGTATGGAGATTTCTCAAAAAACTAGGAATGGAACCACGATATGATTCAGCTATCTCACTCTTCAGTATTTATCCAAAATATCTAAATTAAGCATGCTATAGTGACACAGCCACATCAATGTTTATAGCAGCACAACTCACAATAGCCAAGGTAATGGATAAAGAAAATGTGATATATATACACAGTGGAGTATTAGCCATAAAGAAAGATGAAATTATGGCATTTGCTAGTAAATGGAAGGAATGGAGACCATAGTGCAATGTGAAATAAGTCACTCAGAAAGTCAAAGGTTGAATGTTTTCTCTGATATGTGGAAGATAGTCCAAAATAAGGATATAAAAAGAAAGAAAGAGAAAGGTGAAAGTGTGTGTGTGTGTGTGTGTGTGTGTGTGTGTGTAAGGGTAATTCCATCACAATAGAAGGGAGACTGGTGGGCTAGATGAAGGAGGCTAAGAGGGAGGGAGAAGAGACAGTATAAGGGAAGAATAGAGGGATGAATCTAACCTAACTTTCCTATGTACATATATAAATATACCATAGTTAATCCCACCATCATGTATATCCACAAGACACTAACCAAAAAGAAAAAAAAAAAGTAAATATCAGAAAGATAAGTAGAGTAGTGGGAAGGGAACCAAGAGACAGTGAAAGGGAAGGAAAGGGAAAATAGGGACTGAATTTTAGCAAATTATATTCCATGCTCTTTTAATTGTCAAAGTGAGTCTTAATGTTATATATAACTAAAAAGGAACAAAAAGAAAAAAGAAAAAAAGTAACGGGCAATTTTCTCAGATGTATATTAGAAAAATTCCATTAATTTCAACTTTTTGAATGAAGCAATTTTTGCCCTTTCTTCCCTTTCCCTTTCCTTCTTTCCTTTTTTGCAGCCCAGGAAAATCACTTTCTTTGCTCCCTAGCGTAAGACATGTGTCAAAAGCAGCTTCAACCTATCTTCTAATAAGAGAACTTAGCTCCAGGGGCTGGGAGTATAGCTCAGCGTGGAGTGCTTGCCGAGCAATTGCACAGCCCTGGCTTCAAAAGGCGGGGGGGGGGGGGGGGGGGGGGGGTGAATTTACCTCCAAAGGGGATGAGTCATAACTTTTTATACAACACTGTTGTGTCATATTTTTAGTTTGTTCTCTACTGGGAGTTACTAATGAGCAAAGTCCAAAGTAGAAAAACAGTGTAAAACAAAGACTAAGACTAGGCAACAATCAATTAATCTGCTACTCCTAATTGACGTTTAGTGCCTGAAGAACCTGAGCAAAAAGCCTAAAAGAAGAGAGACTTGCAGTGCGTTCTGTATACATGAACCACTAAGTGACTTCATAAGTACTTGTATAATAATCAATACAACAATCTCAGATATGCCTGACCTCATTGCTCACCTTAGCTTCTCTTTTTTGATATGAGTTTTTTCAGTGCCACACATTACTAATATTCACTGTGCTTAGTGAATACCATGCTTAGTGCTGGGCATAGGGACAGATAAGATGCCAATGGATATTCTATTAAGGAAACAGATTATGAACATAGGAGATAATCATAAATTCTGATAAAAGTAATGAAAAAAATTAGAATGTGATGAGATTGAGGGTAAACTTGAAGGTAATCAAATAAGATTGCTTTGAGGACATGGCAATTAAGATGAACTTTCATCTTCTATTACATTTCCATACAAATATTAATTCCATAATAGTCTTCTCAGTATCCTTATATTAACTTGGCATTGACTAAATGTCCTTTAAACATATTAGGAAAGAACTTTATTTCCCAAAACCATATCCTAAGAAATGATTTACAAAGGACGCATGGGCCATTTGTTATACTCTCAAAAGTCTGTTATTCTGTTGTCAAAATCTCAATATAGGGGCTGGGGTTGTGGCTCAGTGGTAGAGCGTTCGCCTAGCATGTGCGTGGCCTAGCAAGTGCGTGGCTGGGGTTTGGTCCTGAGTACCACACAAAAATAAAAGCATTGTGTACAACTAAAAAACAAATAAATATACTTTTGAAAAATCTCAATATAAATCGCAATGGAATATTACTCAGCATTAAAAGAGAATAAAATCATGGCATTTGCAGGTTCATGGATGGAGTTAGAGAATATAATGCTAAGTGAAGTAAGCTAATCCCAAAAAACCAAACGCCGAATGTTTTCTCTGATGTAAGGATGCTGATTCATAATGGGGATGGGGCGGGCAGCATGGGAGGAATAGACAAACTTTAGATAGGGCAAAGGGCGGGGAGAGAGGGGAGAGGGCATGGAGGTAGGAAAGATGGTGGAATGAGATGGACATCATTACCCTAGTACATGTATGAAAACAAATGGTGTGACTCTACTTTGTGTACAACCAGAGACATGAAAAATTGTGCTCTATTTGTGTAATATGAATTACATTCTGTGCTCTATTTGTGTAATATAATTGCATTCTGCTGTCATATATAACAAATTAGAATAAATAAAATTAAAAAAACTCAATATAAGCCGGGCGCGGTGGCGCACGCCTGTAATCCCAGCACTTTGGGAGGCCGAGACAGGAGGATTGTGAGTTCAAAGCCAGCCTCGGCAATGGCGAGGCACTTGGCAACTCAGTGAGACCCTGTCTCTAAATAAAAAATACAAAAGCACAGCCCTCGCAATGGCGAGGGCTCAATATATTCTTTAAGTGCAGAAATCTCTACAATTTGAAGTTTCTACAATTTGAAATTTTACTTACCAAGCACTACATACAGGGTCATCAGCAACATAGAATAGTAGAAGATGTTTATTTTGCTCAAGAGATGAAGGGAAAATGACATCAGATTTATAAATCTTGGAGGTTCTAAACAGAACAAATTTTTAAAAATTCAGTGACCACATGCAAAATTTAATTTCTTTATAACATTTTCTAGAAGACCATTATGGGCTATCTGCTCTATATGGAGCAAACCTTCGTTATATGGCAACTATACAGATGATAGCACTTTAAATTTAGAATCCTTGTGAGCTAATATACTTAGAATTATATAGGGTAGCCAGGAGCAAAGGCACACGCCTGTAATCCCGGCAGCTTGGGAGGCTGAGGCAGGAAGATAGTGAGTTCAAAGCCAGCCTCAGCAAAAGAGAGGTGCTAAGCAACTCAGTGAGACCCAGTCTCCAAATAAAATACAAAACACAGATGGGGATGTGGCTCACTAGTCGAGTGCCCATGAGTTCAATCCCTGGTACCCAATCCCCCCAAAAAGTCATGATTTTGCTAATAGATCAACATACTCATTTCATACTTATAACAGTATTCAGCCTGCTGACAATTAATTTTATACAAAGCCTAATAACACCTTTCTCATTGTGTGTATTACTCTCTCAGCTGTTTTTGTTCTAGTCTTGTACTTCTCAAAGTATTTATCTAGTTGAGGAGAAAAATATATCATTTTAAGTGGTTATGTAAAGTAAGATGTTTGGCTAATTAAGTATAGAATTGGGGATGGGGACATAGCTCAGTGATAGAGTGCCTGCTTAGTATTCTTGAGGCCCTGGGTTCCATCCCCAGCACTGAAAAAAAAAAAAAAAAAGTAGTAAAGGGGCTGGGGTTGTGGCTCAGTGATAGAGTGCTCACCTAGCATGTGTGAGGGCTTGATCATCAGCACCACCACATATAAATAAATAAAATAAAGGTATTGTGTCCAACTACAACTAAAATAAAGTGTATCTGTAAAAAAATTTAGTAAAGAATTAATCATCAGGAAGCACTATAGGATTCAGACAAGCAAGAACTCACTATGGTTAGAGAAAAGGGTGCAAGAAAAGATGATTTCAAGTAAGCCACACAGGAGACTAATATTTAAATAAGTTTAGAAGAATAATTTAAAGTAGGGATAATAGCCTGGACAAAAGCACAGAAGCATAAGTGAGCATAGTTTGTATAGGGAAATTATCTAGGTTGGGTATTCCGGTAATTGGATGAAGACATGGCTAACCAAGTAAGACTAGGTTGTAGAGAGGTGTCTGATTTTTAATCATTTCATCCATAATATCAGTTCCATGACCAAAAGCCATACAGATGAAATGCTGAGAATAATAATTGCCCAATGATGAAGACAGACAATGGATTAGGACAGTCTGGATGTAGAAGAAACAGAAGTCTGTTTGGGAATCCTGAGAGGAGGTGGTATTGAAATAACATTGGTTACCCCTCAAAAGGAAAAGAAATATTTGAAGAAAGAATCAATGGGTTTTAATAATATGTTGGCATTAGGGAATGAAGAATGAAGATTACTGAAAAATGAAATAAGGAATAATGATGCCATGAGAGACATAGGAAAATCAAACTAGGGGCGAGGGGAGTAGGTGTGAGGTATGTCAGGAGATTCTTTGTAGAAATATCTAGAGCCACTTGGGGATTCAGTAAGTGAAATCAAGCACAGACACTAAAATGTGGGAAGGATCCATAAACCTTGATGACTGAAGTGCTAAGCAGCTTATGCAAAGAAAAATCTGTGGAGGGAATGAAGAAAGAGGATTAGAGATGAAGAAAAAATAGGTCAGAACACTGATATACCAAAAGGAGAGTTTTTTTTTTAAAGAAAAAATAGTAGCAAAAAAATGTCCAGTTCTTTTCTTGCAAGAGCAAGAAAATTGACTCAGCTATTAAGATGGCAAGTAGTAAAATTTTTAAACTTATTTCTTTTTTAAACTCTTTAGTTATAGATGGACACAATATCTTTATTTATTCATTTTACTTTATTTTTTATGTGGTGCTGAGGATCGAACCCAGTGCCTCACATGTGTGAGGCAAGTACTCTACCACTGAGCCACAGCTCTAGCCCTGGCAAGTAGTAAATTTGAGAACTGAATGTTATACTTTCTCCCCACCTCCCCCCCACATATGGACTACGAAGATCTTTACCTATATATTCCACTCAAATTAATATTTTTTCCTTCCTTCCCCCCGCCTTCTTTTCTTTCAGTGCTCACAGGAATCAAACACAGAGCCTATGCATGTTAGGCAACCAAGCATTCTACCACTAAGCTATACTCCTAACCCTCAAATGAATATCTTTTTAAATTCAATCATTTTGGTTCAACATCTAGAGAAAGGGTCTAAAATGGCAGGAAACCATTTTTATAGCTTGGCATGGGCTGACTTGTATTCCTCAAAAGTCATATGTTGAAGTCCTAACTCCTAATATTTCAGAATGTCACTGTATTTGGAGATAGGGCCTTTAAAGAGGTCATTAAGGTAAAATGAGGTCATATGGGTGGGCTTAATCCAATGTGACTGGTACCCTTACAAAAAGGAGATCAGGACACAAACAACACAGACCCAGGGATGACCATGTGAGGACACGGTGAGAAGGTGGTCATCTGTAAGCCAAGGAGCGAGACTTAGGAAAAAATAAAAGAAACAACAACAATAATAAAAACTTGATATTGAACTTCAAGGCTCCAGAATTGTGAGAAAACAAAATTTTATTGTTTGAGCCAACCAAGCTGTGATATTTTGTTATGTCATCCCTAGCAAACTAACATAAGCTTTATTTTAAAACTTTCATAAACCTGTTTTTTTGGGGTTTTTTTTTTTTTTTTTTTTTTTTTTTTTTTTTTTGTACTGGGAATTGAACTCAGGGGCACTCAACCTCTGGCCCACATCCGTAGCCCTTTCTTGTATTTTATTTAGAGACAGGGTCTCACTGAGTTGCTAAGTGCCTTGCCATTACTGAGGCTGGCTTTGAACTTGCGATCCTCCTGCCTCAGACTCCCAAGTGCTGGGATTACAGGAGTGCACCACCGCACCCAGCCCTCATAAACCTGTTTTTTAAAAAATATTTTTATTAGTTGTTGATGGACCTTTATTTTATTTATTTATTTATATGTGGTACTGAGAATCGAACCCAGTGCCTCACAAATGCTAGGCAAGTGCTCTACCACTGAGCCACAACCCCAGCCCTGTCATAAACCTTTTAAAATATACTTTGAAATTAGATTTTTTTGCATCTTAAAAGTCTCATATTGCTTTTAAGCCAGACAGCCAAGTATGTGGAATTAAGTATTATAGTTAGTAAGGGAGCAGCCAGAGAAAACTATTAATAAGTAATTTAAATGTTACTTTAAAATTAGTAACATAAACTCAACCCTCAAAAGACATTTAGAAGCTCATGGAAAACCCCTATTGATACCTATAAAAAGGCTATGACTACTTCTGTTTCTCTATTTTTGATTTTAGACTATAAAGTAGTGATTTCTAAACCTGTCTGCTTTTCAGAATCACCTGGGAAGTACTTCAAATTAGAGATTCCCAGATCTCTCCCTCAGACATTTTAATTCAGTATGCCTAAGATAGGGCCTAAGAATCTATTTCTTTGAAATGTCCTTAGGTGATTGTCACATACTGCCAGATTTGAGGATCACTGCAGTAAAGTACAAGGAATGAAAACAGAAAGGTTTTCAAGCAAACCAAGAATATAGGACCTTACTGTTTACCACTTATTAGCTATCAGCCTACACAGAGTCAACAGACTAAGCACTGAATAATGAAAAAAGTTGAAAACTGGTACAAAAGGTTATCTAAATGTACCTGCATGCTAATAACTCTCTATTGCTAATATTCGATATTAGTGCTTTTACACAGAAATATTTATAAGTATTTGTTTTACTAGAAAAAAGCGTGAGTGGAAAATGTGTTATTTTTCTGTTTTAACATACCTATAGGAAGCTTCACTGTACCAAAAGGTCATTAAAAGCACCACTATCCACAATATCAGCCTAGGTATGTTGATGAGATACTATCTAGGAGGCAACAAGTAGCCAACAAACAACCTTTTGAGTATTCCAAACCCACACCTATACACGTTGAGTAAAAACTTTTAGCAGCTATTTAAATAAATGATTATCAATTTCCCTTCACTATTCATTAACTTATTAACAGTTTTCTGCCAGTCAGTTCAGTATCTTGGCAAATATAGTCAGAGAACACAAACAGGGACAGACAGTTATCCCTGGTGAAGAAAGCATCTCAGGCAAAGTCACCTCTTTTGCAACTGTTCTATAGCTTGCTCTGTGTATGTGATTCAAAATTATATATACATCATTTAAGTTTTGTCAACCTTTGCTGGACATCATGGCACATGCCCATAATCCCAGCAACTTAGGAGGCTGAGGCAAGAAGAATCTCAAGTTTGAGGCCATCCTTGGAACTTAGCAAGCCCCTTAAAATAAAAAATACAAAGGGCTCAGGATAGAGTTTAGTGGTATAGTGCCCCTGGGATCAATCTGTAGTACAAAAGAAAAAAAAAAAAAAAAAAGATTTGTCAAGCTTTGTTTAGTGCCTTTTCTTTGAATACCTGAACTGAAACGTTATTTTCTATTTAAAAGCATTTCATATATAAAAATTATATGAAATATCTACTTATATTAAAAGTTGGTCATTCTGAGCTATCTTGTATTTTACCCTCATTTTGACTGAACTTCATTTTACTGCCATATAGCAGCAAAAATAATAATGATGCTCTTTAAGATAAGAGCATTATGGAGAAAAAGTAATGATTTGAAGAATGCATCTCACAAACTCATGCAAAGACAATTTACATTGTTATATATCACTTCATAATAGGACATTATATGATATTTTAAAGTCTCCTAAGAATGAAAATAACCATGACTAACCTTTAAGCTCTGGATATTCTAGGTACCTAAAAGTAATGAGAATGAAGAGTTGGATCAGCACAATCAGCACAAAAAGGACCCGGGCCTGCAGAGAAAAAAGATGTTAATGTGAATAGATACATGGGGACAGCTCCAGTGAATGCTTTAAAACTGGCCTCATTAACAAAAATGGAAATGACATCTGTGATGTTGTGATATAATAAGAAATATGAATTTTGGTTTTCATCTTCAACTCTTGGCCACACCTTCTAAAACCCTTGTGATTTTTTAAATGGTAACAGAAAAAAAAATAAAGCATCTTTTGTTATATTTGGTGTTTGTTCAGTTCCTGGACAAACTCTGGAATGATAAATAAAAGGAGTGTCTTCTGTGATTAATACTAACAAGCCTATTTCAATCACACCTGAGTTCATGTTAATAAGGGAAATTTTAAAAAGCCCTTAAGGATGGGGGCTGGTTATAATGGGGCCAACCATGTGATCACATCACCCACACCTTTACCCTACTGGGAGGGGAGAGAGGTTGTAAGTTGAATTAATCACCAATAGCCAATTTAAACAATCATACCTATATAATGAAACCTCCATAAAAACCCTAACTGAAGGGGTTCAGAGAGCTTCCAGGTTGGTGAATACATGAAAGTGCTGGGAAAGTGGCATGTGTTTGGGGAGGGCATGGAAACTCACACCCAACCCCAACACCTTGCCTTGGCATCTCTTCCATTTGGCTGTTCCTGAGTTGTATTCTTCTATCATAAGCCAATAATCTAGTAAGTAAGCTGTTTTCCTGAGTTCTGGGAGGCTTTCTAGCAAATTTTTGGACCTGAGGAAGGAAGCCGTGGGAACCTCTGATTTATAGCCAGTTGGTCAGAAGCACAGGTGACATCAGGACTTATGATTGGTGTTGGGAATGGTGGGTGGTGAGGAGGGCAGTCTTCTAACATTAAGCCCTTTAACCTGTAGGGTCTGTGTTAACTTCTGGCAGTTAGTGTCAGAATTGTGTTGAATTGTATATGGCTCATTCAGTGTCCACTGAGAATTGGGGAGTTATTTGGTTTAGAAAAATCCACATATTTGATGTTAGAAATGTTGGGTAGTTATAGAGAAAAGCAAGTTTCACGCCCGGTGCTGTGGCGCACGCCTGCAATCCCAGTGGCTCAGGAAGCTGAGGCAGGAGGATTTTTAGTTCAAAGCCAGACTGACCTAAAGCAAGGTGCTAAGCAACTCAGTTAGACCCTATTTCTAAATATAAAATACAAAATAGCTGGGCATGTGGCTCAGTGGTCAAGTGCCCCTGAGTTCAATCCCTCGTACCAAAAAAAGTAAAAAGAAACTTGTTTTTTTTTTTTTTTTTTTAATAAGGGAAGATAGAAAAAAAAAAAAAAAATAAGGGAAGATAGAAGATAAAAAAAAAATAAGGGAAGATAGATAAAAAAAAAAGATATTTTAATAAGGGAAGATAGAAAAAGATAGAAAAAAAATTGTATTGAATACAATACAAACAAATAATTTGTGTACTTATATAATAAAGAAGGAAAGTATATAAAATAGTAGGCTCACCTTTGATCCAGCAAATTACTTCTAGGAATTGATTCCAAGAAACTATGTTAGCAATATATGCCAAAACTTAGTTAAGAACATTATTTATGTAGTAGAGAGAAAATTTGGAAACAACTTAAATGTCCAATAATAGGCAAGTGGTTAAATATATTAAGGAAAATCTTAATTTATCTAACTAAGGTATATCTTTAGACACTTGCCCAAAATACCTTAACAAATTAAAGTATTTATTTGTACAATAATGTATATCTTGACATAATATAACTAATGTCACATTATAAAGTAATAAGTAATGTAGTCAGACAAAGAGGTATACACCTGTAATCCCAGCTATTCAGGAGGCTAAGGCAGGATAATCACTTGAGCCCAGCAGTTCAATGCCAGACTGGGTAACACAGCAAGACCCCATTAAAAAATGAAAACATATTAATTGATATAAGAAATAGTCAAAACAAATTCCTCAATGGGAAAAAATTAGATAGCAAAAAAGGACAAATGTTTATTAGAGGGGCTGGGGATATAGCTCAATGGTAAAAAAACCTTGCCTAGCCTGCACAAGGCCCTAGGTTTGATCACCAGCACTATTAAAAGAAGAAAATCACATTTTACATTAAAGACTCATATACAAGCATATAACAATACAATGGTTATAATCAGCAGTGGGATGAAAATGATGTAGAGTTGATCCTACTCTATTTCTTAATTTTCCAAGTTTTCCATATTGATCACATTATTTTTATGGAAAGAAATATTCTATTAATTTAATCCACTTTTAAAGAGATTATATTGTATTTGGTGAATTCCCTACAATATCTACTAGCATTTGCCTAGAAAAATTAAATTTAAAATATATTTTTTTAAAAAAGAAATATTCTTTTAAAAGCCTTAATCCTGGAATAAATATGTGGCTCAGTGGTAGAGTGTTTGCTTAACATAAATGAAGCCCTAGGTTCAATTTCCAGCATGGTACAAATAAATAAATAAAATTAAAATAATAAATAAAGATTATTATCATTAGTAGTATTAGTAGTAGTAAATAATTAAACTTACAAGCCTTAATTCAAATCAGCACCTATAATTTCCTTAGTCATACTGGTTTTATGGCATTGGTTAGAAGTAGGTCCTAAATTACTTGTTCATGTTTTTGCTTCTTTTAATTCAAATCAACTTAAAATCATTTTCTTCTTCTAGATAAATAACTAAACTTTAATTTTGCAAGGCTGTACTTTCTTTATACGTGATTATATTATTTAGAACTTTGAATTTACCAAATCCAATAAAAACACATGTAACATTTAATTGAATTCACTTACCACCATGCAGTGGTCAGTAAGGAGAATAAATGATGCCAGGGGACTAAATGTGAGATGGATATTCTCTTGAACAGAAAATACGTGGTGAACACTCTGACTTCTTCCAGCAGAATCCTAAGCAGAGAAGTGACTTCATGCTTATTTAGATACATATAATGTTCTAAATTATGCACATAACTGACAAGAGAGTTTGCAATAACTTTTACCAGTAATCTTTGTTGAATAGCTACCTTTTTTATCACTTACTTTTGATTCTCCCTGTAAGTGCTTTTGACAGAATTTCTTTTAGACCTTATAATTCTAGATTTGAAAATACCAGCATACACTCATAATGTACTTTCTTTTTTAAAGAAATCTTTTACCCTCTGTTCACTGAAAAGGCCCAGAAGTAATAATAAACCCATAATAACAATGAGCTAGCAGGACTAGTGTAGACTCAAAAAAGCATTTTTCACTACAAGGAAGCAGTGCTTCTTAGAAAAATGGCTGATTCCAGGTTTTGGATAAGAAATGCAGAAGAACTTGGAATATCTTTTTATACCAGAAACTAAAAAAACTAATGAAGAATACTAGGATTGTGTTAAAGAACTCAGTGGTCAACATGAAGCGCCTCCCACTAGCCAAAGATAGACTAATTTAAATATCAAAAAGAATAAATGCAATGGATTGAAATAGCAAATAAATATATATAAATATCTAAATATATACATATATATTTTAGACTTAGAATTCATAATGATACAAAAAGTAAATGAGTCATTAGTGGCCTTTGGCAGATGTTAAAGAACCAACTCATTATTCTGAAAACTGATTTAGAAAAGTGGGGTATGGGAAAGAATCAAGAATTTATCTTGCCTTTTCTTTATAAACTCCATACCTAGGAACTAAATAGATGAGGGAATTTTTTTCTTGATAAGACTATTTTAATTAATTCTCTTATCATACAGAGAAAAATTCTAATATAACCATTTTATAGTTAAATAAAAAATGAATCTTGGCAAAGGTCATTGATGGCTGCTAAAACCCCTTAGATGAAAAATTGATGGATATATAAGTTAGCAGTGTGTTAGAGGTGGCTTGACTGGCTCACAAGGGCCAACTGTTAACTTTTCAGGAAATTTTATGGGCTACTTAGCATTATGTTGGTACCTAAAACCAATCATGGTAGGAATATGTACACTATGGAGACTGACACCCCCTGTAACCCATCCCAAGTTGGTTGTTAAATATTTACCACTGTTAGATAAGGCTACAAACACTAGAATGTACTAATCAATGTTAGTATTACAAAAAAAGACAATCAAGTATTATAGGCATCCTGATAAAAGCACAAAATATCTACTGAAGTAGTCTTGTCAAAAACAAGACTCAGGGCTGGGGTTGTGGCTCAGCAGTAGAGCGCTCGCCTAGCACGTGCGTGGCCCGGGTTCGATCCTCAGCACCACGTGAAAATAAATGCATTGTATACAACTAAAGCAAATAAATATATATTAAAAAAAACAAATATTATCACACTTCTAAATCTACCTACTAGTTATAGAAACTGTTGGAGTAGGCAAAAAAATATGTTAAATGATACCAAAAGGATATGAATAGCAAAAATTCTGAAGAAACTGGACCAAAGATCCGGATTCCAAAGCAAAAACATTATAAAGAAAAAAATAAGGGCATAGGGAAAAACCTACAGAGTAAAAGAGATTGCAGAAACAACTCAGTTTTCAGGTATGAGCCTTGTCTGGGTTCTCATTTGAACCAAACAAATGCATGTATGTGTAACAAATTGGAAAAAACTGAACACTATTAACTTTTTCAGGTACGATATAGTATCGTGGTAGTGTTTTTAAACAGTCCTTATCTTTTAGTAATTTATACTGACATACTTATACATGAAATGATACCATGATGCAGGGAGGGGAGAAGTAGATAGGAATATAGGTGAAACAAGATTGGTAATGAGCTGATAATTGTTGAGATGTGCTGATAGGGACATGGGGTTCATTGGAATATTATCTTTTTTTTTTTTTTTTTTTTTTTTTTGTGGCACCGGGGATTGAACTCAGGGGTACTCGACCACTGGGCCACATCTCCAGCCCTTTTTTTTGTATTTTATTTAGAGACAGGGTCTCTCACTGAGTTGCTAAGTGCCTCGCCATTGCTGAGGCTGGCTTTGAACTCACGATCCTCCTGCCTCAGCCTCCCAAAGTGCTGGGATTACAGGCATGCGCCACCGCGCCCGGCTTAGAATATTATCTTTTTAAAAATTTGTTCTTTTTAGATATACATGATGGTAGAGTGTACCTTGACATATTATACATACATGCAGCATAACTTATGCTAATTAGGATCCCATTCTTGTGGTTGACCATGATGTGGAATTACACTGGTCGTGTAGGAAAGTTATGTCTGATTAATTCTACTCTTTCCTACTCTCTTCCCCCTCCCTTCCCTTCATTCCCCTTTGTCTCATCCCCTCCCTACCTTCCCTTGTTGAGGGTTAGCATCCACATATCAGAGAGAACATTAGAACTTTGCTTTTTGGGGGATTGGCTTATTTCACTTATCACGATAGTCTCCAGTTCCAATCATTTACTGGCAAATGCCATAATTTCATTCTTCTTCAAGATGGAGTAATATTCCATTGTGTATACATTGATGTGGCTGCATCTCTGGAGTATGCTGATTTAAACTCCTTTGGATATATACCAAGGAGTGGCATAAATGGGTCAAATGGTGGTTCCATTCCTTTTTTTTTTAGTTGTAGATGGACACAATACCTTTATTTTACTTATTTATTTTTATGCAGTGCTTAGGATTGAACCCAGTGCCTCACACATGCTGGACAAGTGCTCTACCACTGAGCCACAATCCCAGCCCCCTATTCCTAGTTTTTATTTATTTGTTCTTTTTAGGTATACATGGAAGTAGAGTATTTTTATATATTATACATATATCAAATATAATTATTCTAATTAGGATCCCATTCTTGCAGTTGTACATGATGTGGAGTTTCACTGGTCAAGCATTCATATAAGAACATAGGAAAGTTATGTCTGATTTATTCTACTGTCCTTCCTATTCCTCTCCCCCATCCCTTCCCTCCATTCCCCTTTGTCTAATCCAATGAATTTATAGTCTCCCTGCCCCCCCCCAACTACTTGTGTGTTAGTATCCACCTATCAGACCATTTCTAGTTTTCTGAGGAATCTCCCTACGGCTTTCCAGAGTGGTTGCACCAATTTGCAGTCCCACCAGCAATGTATGAGTGTGCCCTTTTCCCCGCATCCTCACCAACATTTATTGTTGCTTGTATTCTTTTTTTAAAAAAAAAAAAAAACTTTATTTTTTTCATTTATATGTGGTGCTGAGAATTGAACCCAGTGCCTCTCACTTGCTAGGTAAGCGCCCTACCACTGAGCCACAACCCCAGCCCTGTTGCTTGTATTCTTGATTGTTGCCATTCTGAGTGGAGTAAGATAAAATCTCAGTGTAGTTTTAATTTGCTTTTCTCTAATTTCTAGAGATGTTGAACATTTTTTCACATATTTGTTGACCATTGGTATTTTTTTTAAATATTTATTTATTTGCTTTAGTTGTACACAATGTGTTTATTTGTACGTGGTGCTGAGGATCGAACCCGGGCCGCGCACGTGCTAGGCGAGCGCTCTACCGCTGAGCCACAATCCCAGCCCCATTGGTATTTATTATTCTGTGAAGTGTCTGTTCAGTTCCTTTGCCCATTATTTGATTGGGTTATTTGTTTATTTGGTGTTAAGTTTTTTGAGTTCTCTATATATCCTGAAGTTTAATGCTCTGAGCAGCAGGTGGCAAAATTTTTTCTCCCATTCTGTATGCTCTCTCTTTATGCTTTGGATTTTTTCCTTTGCTGTAAAGAGCTTTTTAGTTCGACACAGTCCCATTTATTGATTCTTGATTTTACTTCTTGTGCTTTCAGAGTCTTGTTGAGGAAATCAATTCCTAAACCGACATGATGAAGAATAGGGCCTACATTTTCTTCTAGTAGGTGCAGGGTCTCTGGTCTAATGCCTAGGTCCTTGATCCACTTTGAGTTTTGTGCAGGGTGAGAGACAGGGGTTAGATTTCATTCTACTACATTTGGATTTCCAGATTTCCCAGAACCATTTGTTGAAGAGCTATCTTTTCTCCAATGTATGTTTATAGTGCCTTTGTCTAGTATGAGATAACTGTATTTATGTGGGTTTATCTCTGTTTCTTCATTCTAGTAGATTTCATTCTACTACATTTGGATTTCCAGATTTCCCAGAACCATTTGTTGAAGAGCTATCTTTTCTCCAATGTATGTTTATAGTGCCTTTGTCGAGTATGAGATAACTGTATTTATGTGGGTTTATCTCTGTTTCTTCTATTCTGTTTCATTGGTCGGTCTTCAAGTCTGTTTTGGTGCCAATGCCATGCTATTTTTGCTACACAGCTCTGTAGTATAATTTAAGGTCTGGTATTGTGATGCCTCCTGCTTCACTTTTCTCATTGAGGATTGCTTTGGCTAGTTTTTTCAAATGAATTTCATGACTGCTTTTTCTATTTCTATTAAGAACATCATTGAAACTTTAATAGAAATTACATTAAATCTATATAGCACGTTTGGCAGTATAGCTATTTAAAATAAATATTTTTTGGTAGTTGTAGATGGACAGAATGCCTTTATTTTGTTTTTACGTGATACTAAGGATTAAACCCAGTGCCTCACACATGCTAGGCAAGCACTCTGCCACTGAGCTATAGCCCTAGCCCAGTATAGCTATTTTGACAATATTAATTCTGCCTATCCAAGAATGTGCAAGATCTTTTAATCTTCTAAGGTCATCAATGTCTTTCTTTAGTGTTCTTTAGTTTTCATTATAGAGGTCTCTCATCTCTTTTCTTAGATTGATTTCCCAGTATTTTTTTTTCCCCTTTGGTCACAAGAAACATACGTTTTTATTTAAATTTGCTTAAATAAGAAGGGAAATTGTTAGCTTATCTAACAAGTCCAGAGTTGGGACTGTCTTTTTTTTAAATTTTATTTTTATAATTTTTAATATGTACAACTCATAGTGCATATATTTAGTATCTTTTTACATACAACTGTTTGTATACAAAGTATATTCGTACAATTCAGGTCTTCAATCATGCATTAAGGAAAATGATATCCGTCTCATTCAACCACCTTTTTTTTTCTTTTCTCCCCTCCCTCCCCTCTTGCTCCCTCCCTTACCCTCCCTTCCCTTGACCATTCTAGTGTTCCTCTAATCCTCCTATGTACCCCCATCCAACAATACTTTGAAATAGCCTCCTTATATCAGAGAAAACATTTGGTACTTGGATTTTTGAGACTGACTAACTTCACTTAGCATTATGTCTTCCAACTTCATCCATTTACCTGCAAATGCCATTAATTTATTTTCTTTTATTGCTGAGTAAAATTCCATTGTGCATATATACGACATTTTCTTAATCCACTCATTTATTGAGGGACATCTAGGTTGGTTCCACAACCTAGCTATTGTGAATTGCGCAGCTACAAACATTGAGATAGCTGTGTCACTGTAATATGCTGTTTTAAAGTCCTTTGGGAATAGACCCAGGAGTGGGATGGCTGGGTCATAGGGTGGTTCCATTCCCAGTTTTCCAAGAAATCTCCATACTGCTTTCCATAACGGTTGCACCATTTTGCAGTCCCACCAGCAATGTATGAGTGTGCCTTTTTCCCCGCATCCTCTCCAACATTTATTGTTGCTTGTGTTCTTGATAGCTGCCATTCTGACTGGAGTGAAGTGAAATCTTAGAGTAGTTTTGATTTGCATTTCTCTAATTGCCAGCGATGTTGAACATTTTTTCATGTATTTGTTGATTAATCGTGTATCTTCTTCTGAGAGGTGTCTTCTCAATTCCTTAGCCCATTTATTGATTGGGTTATTTGTTTTTTTAGTGTAAAGTTTTTTGAGTTCTTTATATATTCTAGAGATTAGTGCTCTATCTGATGTGCATGTATTAAATATTTGTTCCCAATTAGTTGGCTCTCTATTCACCTCACTGATTGTTTCTTTTGCTGAAAAAAAGAAGCTTTTTAGTTTAAATCTGTCCCATTCATTAATTCTTGGTAGTAATTCTTGCACTACAGGATTCTTATTAAGGAACTTGGGGCCTAATCCGACATGTTGGAAATTGGAGCTTACTTTTTCTTCTATTGGGCGTATTGTCTCTGGTCTAATTCCTAGGTCCTTGATCCACTTTGAATTGAGTTTTGTGCATGGTGAGAGATAAGGATTTAATTTCAATTTGTTGCATATGGATTTCCAGTTTTCCCAGCACCATTTGTTGAAGAGGCTATCCTTCCTCCACTGTACATTTTTGGCATCTTTGTCTAATATAAGATAGCTGAAATTATATGTATTAGTCTCTGTGTCCTCAATTCTGTACCATTGGTCCACCAGTCTGTTTTGGTGCCAATACCATGCTGTTTTTGTTACTATTGCTCTATAATATAATTTAAAGTCCGGTATGGTGATGCCCCCTGCTTCACTTTTCTTGCTCAGGATTGCTTTGGCTATTCTGGATCTCTTATTTTTCCAGATGAATTTCATGACTGCTATTTCTATTTCTTTGAAGAATGACATTGGGATTTTGATTGGAATTGCATTAAATCTGTATAATGCTTTTGGTAGTATGGACATTTTGACAATATTAATTCTACCTATCCAAGAGCAAGGTAGGTCTTTCCATCTTCTGAGTTCATCTATAATTTCTTTCTTTAGTGTTCTATAATTTTCGTTATAGAGGTCTTTCACCTCTTTCGTTAGGTTGATTCCCAGGTATTTTATTTTTTTGATGCTATTGTAAATGGGGTATTTTTCATCATTTCCCTTTCAGAGTCTTTGTCGCAAATGCCTTTGACTTATGTGTATTGATTTTGTATCCTGCAACTTTGCCAAATTCATTTACTAGTTGTAAAAGTTTTCTGGTAGAGTTTTTTTGGGTCTTCTAGGTAGATTATCATGTCATCAGCAAATAGTGCTAATTTGAGCTCTTCTTTTCCTATCTTGATCCCTTTAATTTCTTTGTCTGTCTAATTGCTCTGGCCAGAGTTTCCAGTACTATGTTAAATAGCAGTGGTGAAAGGGGGCATCCCTGTCTTGTTCCAGTTTTTAGAAGGAATACTTTCAATTTTTCTCCATTTAAGATAATGTTAGCTCGGGGCCTTGCATAAATAGCTTTATAATGTTAAGATATGTTCCTGATATTCCTAGTTTTCCAGTGTTTTGAACATAAAGGGGTGTTGTATTTTGTCAAATGCTTTTTCTGTGTCAATTGAGATGATCATATGATTTTTGTCTTTTAAGTCTATTGATGTGATGTATTATGTTTATTGATTTCCGAATGTTGAACCAGCCTTGCATCCCTGGGATAAACCCCACTTGATCGTGGTGCACTATCTTTTTGATATGTCTTTGTATCCGATTTGCCAGGATTTTGTTGAGGATTTTTGCATCTATGTTCATTAAAGATATGGGCCTGAAGTTTTCTTTTTTGGATGTGTCTTTGCCTGGCTTTGGAATTAATGTGATATTGGCCTCATAGAAAGAGTCTGGAAGAGCTCCCTCTTTTTCTATTTCTTGAAATAGTTTGAAGAGCATTGGTATTAATTCTTCTTTGAAAGTCTTATAGAACTCGGCTGTAAACCCATCAGGTCCTGGACTTTTCCTTGTTGGTAACTTTTTGATGACATCTTCTATTTCTTTGCTTGTAATCGGTCTGTTTAAGTTGTGTATAGCCTCCATTTCCAGTTTAGGCAAATCATACGACTCAAGAAATCTGTCAATGTTTTCGATATTTTCTGTTTTATTGGAATACAAGTTTTCGAAGTAATTTCTAATTATCTTCTGTATATCTGAGGTGTTTGTTGTGATATTCCCTTTTTCATCATGAATGTTAGTAATTTGATTTTTTTCTCTTCTTCTTTTTGTTAGCATTGCTAAGGGCCTGTCAATTTTGTTTATTTTTTCAAAGAACCAACTTTTAGTTTTGTCAATTCTTTGAATGGTTTCCTTAGTCTCAATTTCATTAATTTCTGCTCTGATTTTTAATTATTTCCTGTCTTCTACTGCTCTTGGTGTTGGTCTGTTCTTCTTTTTCTAATGCTTTTGAGGTGTGATGTTAAGTCATTTATTTGTTGGCTTTTTTTTCTCTTAAGGAATGAACTCAGTGCAATGAATTTTCCTCTTACTACTGCCTTCATAATGTCCCAGAGATTTCTATACGTTGTATCTGTGTTCTCATTTACCTCTAGGAATTTTTTAATCTCCTCTTTGATGTCTTCTTCAACCCCTTGTTCATTCAGTAACATGTTGTTTAGCTTCCAGTTGTTGGAGTAGTTTTTCTTAATCCTCGTTTTGTCGTTGATTTCCAATTTCATCCCTTTATGGTCTGATAGAATGCAGGGTAGTATCTCTATTTTTTTATATTTGCTGAGAGTTTCCTTATGACCTAATATATGGTCTATTTTGGAGAAGGAGCCATGTGCTGTTGAGAAAAATGTGTATTCGTTTACTGAGGGATGAAATATTCTATATATGTCCATTAGGTCTAAATTGTTAATTGTTTTAAGGAGGCTTAAAGTTTGTTTGTTTAGCTTTTGTTTGGATGATCTATCCATTGGTGAGAGAGGTGTGTTGTTGAAGTCCCCTAGAATAACTGTGTTGTGGTCTATTTTACTCTTGAACTTGAGAAGAGTTTGTTTGATGAATGTAGGTGCTCCATTATTTGGGGCATATAAATTTATGATTGTTATATCCTGTTGATGGATGGTTCCCTTAAGTAATAAGAAATATCCATCTTTGTCCCTCTTGATTAGTTTTGGTTTGAAGTCTACCTTATTCGATATGAGAATGGAAACCCCTGCTTGCTTCCGCCAGCCATGTGAGTGATAAGACTTTTCCCAGCCTTTCACTTTCAGTCTGTTGATGTCTTTTTCTATGAGGTGTGTTTCTTGGAGACAGCAAATTGTTGGGTCATTTATTTTAATCCATTCTGATAATCTGTGTCTTTTGATTGGCGAGTTTAGGCCATTAACATTCAGGGTTACTATTGAGATGTGATTTTTATTCCCATCCATTTTTATTTGTATTATGGTCTTTAGCTTGATTTGGTTTCTCTTCTGGTTGGTATTTCCATTAGTTTAATATCTCCCTTTGTTGATTTTCGTTATCATCTTTCTCTTCTTCTTCATGAAAAATGTTGCCCAGGATGTTCAGAAGTGCTGGCTTTCGAGTTGTGAAATCTTTTAACTTTTGCTTGTCGTGGAAGGTTTTTATTTCATCTTCAAATCTAAAGCTCAATTTTGCTGGATATAAGATTCTTCGTTGACATCCCTTTTCTTTCAGAGCTTGAAATATGCTATTCCAGGATCTTCTTGCTTTTAAGGTCTGGGTTGAAAAATCTGAACATAGTCTGATTGGTTTCCCCCTATATGTAATCTGCTTCCTTTCTCTTGTGGCTTTTAGTATTCTCTCCTTTCAATGTGTCTTGGTGTGGATCTGTTGAGATTTTGTTTGTTTGGTGTTCAGTATGCCTCTTGAACTTGGTTTTCCCATTCATTCCTCAAGTTTGGAAAATTTTCTGTAATTATTTCGTTAAATAAATTACTCATTCCTTTGGCTTGAAACTCTGCCCCTTCCTCTACGCCAATCACTCTTAAGTTTGGTCTTTTTATGCTGTCCCATAATTCTTGGATGTTATGTTCTTGATTTCTAACAAGTTTTGCTGTATAGTATAAATTCTTCTCTAGGATATATATTTTGTCTTCATTGTCTGAGGTTCTTTCTTCCAAGTGGTCTATTCTGTTGGAGATGCTTTCAATTGAACTTTTAGTTTGGTTTATTGCTTCTTTCATTTCTGGAATTTCTGTTTGGTTTCTCTTTAGAGCCTCTATTTCCCTATTGAAGTAATCTTTTACTTCCTGTATTTGTTTTTGGAGTTCTTTGTCAAACTGATCTTTTGCCTCCTGTACTTGCTCCCTCATCTCATTTTTGAGTTCATTCTTAAGTTCCATAAACATTTGGCATATGTAATTTCTAAATTCCATCTCTGGCATTTGACCAACTGTGCTTGCCATGACATCTACTGATGAGGTATCTTGATTTGTTTGTGTCATTTTCTTCCCTTGTTTTTTCATGTTGCTTGTGTGTCTATTCTTCCTGCACTGTGGGACCTTGACTATTTCGATTTTACCTTAAAGCCTTATGTTGTTCCTGTAGTACAATGCTATCAGATCGCCTTATAATTCCTTTACACTTTAAAACCTAACACTTTCTATTCAGAAAATCCAAGTTTGATCACAATGTACAGATTTGGTTAACCCAGATATTATTTCCAATTTACTCTGTACACTTCTGATGGGGTTTTACAAGTATTGGATACAGAGTTATGTTTAGGAAGAAGGAAGTGTCTTGAATTGTTCTTTCTTGGAAAGTATGAAAAGAGATTTCTATTAATGTGGTTTAGTGGAAGTGGTTTAGTATCAGTAGACGAGGGAAGAAAGAGAATGGACAATTAGGTGAAAAGACCAATTTACATATAAAGTAAGTTGGAAAAGAAAAAAAAATGATAAAAGAGTAGGAATTGGTGTAAGAGAGAGGAGAGAGAGAATCAAGAAAATAGAGAGTAAACTATATATAACACCGCTTTGCTACCCAGTTCAATTGTGCTGGTTCTAGAAATCCCAAGTTCTGCGTATAACTTGTTTTTGCCTCTGTTTAGTATGCACTGGCAGGGTGTAAACATGAAAGATGAAGGAGGAAGAAAAGATACAAGAGTGAGAAGGAAGAAAAGAAGGAAAGAAAAAAGGAGCGGAAGCAAACAAACACACTGACAATCAATGCGGAAGGAAAAAAAAAAGCAAAACAAAACAAAGCCAAAAAAAGAAAAAGAAAAACAAACAAACAAACAAACAAACAAAAAACCTCCCCGAAATCCAACAAAACAAGCAAACCAACAAAAAAAAAAAGTCGAATCCCAAGTCTCAAACAAAACAGGCCCTGGGAAGCCCCCCTCTTTTTTCCTTTCCAGTTCAAGCCAATTGTTATCGGATCACGTCTAGACAGTCTGCGATCCTGTTAGTGGAATCAAGGCTGCACCTTAGGTCAGTGGCTGAACGGCTCAGTGGAGGAGTGGCCCAGGGGGTTTGTGTGTCAGCAGATGAATGGCACTGGGAAGGGGACCCTCCAGAAGGCACCCCCTCCCCACGCCCACCCACAGTTGCAGCTTCTTGTGGCCGCTGCGCTGGCCTCAGACACGCCCTCCCCTGCTGGCCACCTGAGCCTCACCCAGGTGTGTGTTGTCTTCAGAGAGCTGGAGGGTCCCTAGATGGCTGCAGCCGTCACTCTCCGTCTCCTCCCCTTTGTCTGGGTCAGCCACTGCACCTTTCAAAGATGGCGGTGCTCTCCTCCCAGTCAACAGCAGTTCTGCAGACTCCCGTGTCCTCGCCCATCAATTTCAAAGCCATTGGGTGGATGTCTCCTTGCCGAGGTGGTATTGGGAAGCCGCAACTGTAACTGCGGCGCAGACAGCGCTGCTTCAGACTGTGGACCGCTCCGATTCTGCCCCTACTTGCTGTTCGCCGGTCTCTGTGCCACTCTCTCCGGGGCCCTACTGCTGAGGGTCGCGTCTGGTGGAGTGTGGATTCGAACTGGTGTTGTCGACCCGCGGTCTCCCGTGGTCCCCCAGCACCAATTCCACCGGCTGTTATCGCTGGCTTCACGCTGGTGTGCCCTGAGTGTGGCTGGGGTTGCAGTCGCAGCGTAGTCTCCCCACACTGACTTTGTTTCGCATGGCCTGTGCACAACCCAAGCCGTTTTGCAGAAGCCTCGCAGCTCTAGCCGCTGCAGATAGCTTGTCTCCTTCTCTCCCTGGTAGTGGTAATCAAACCATCCAGGAGATCGGTATTTTCGGCCTATATATATATGATGAAAGGCAATTTATCTGCTTTGTTGGATTCTTTCCACGGAGCTGCCCTGAAGTGCGGCTTCCTCTAATCCGCCATCTCGGATCTCCCTTGTTTTATTTTTTGAGGGTATTGTGAATGGGATAGTTTTCCTAATTTTTCTTTCAGGTGATTCATCATTGGTGTATAGAACGCAATTGATTTATGGGTGTTAATTTTATACCCCACTACTTTGCTGAATTCATTTATGAGTCATTGGAGTATTATCTCTTTTGTATATTTTTAAAAACATTTTCTCATCTTAAACACTATTTTTAAAAAACAAAAAGAACTTGTACTGGTGTTTATCAAATTTTTATTACTTGAAATGTATTTACCTTATGATAAGTTCTTGGTTTTTTTTTTTGTTTTTCTTTTTTTTGTGGTACTGGGGATTGAATTCAGGGGCACTCGACCACTGGGCCACATCCCCAGCCCTTTTTTGTATTTTATTTAGAGACAGGGTCTCACTGAGTTGCTAAGTGCCTAGCCATTGCTGAGGCTGGCTTTGAACTCGCAATCCTCCTGCCTCAGCCTCCCAAAGTGCTGGGATTACAGGTGTGCGCCACTGCGCCCGGCTGATAAGTTCTTGTTTTAAAGCTGGGATTTTTCTTTCATTTTGAGATATAGAGACTTCTAGAGTCAACTCTTTAAATTGGCAAAGTAGGCACAACAATCTAAACTACTGGTTCTCAAACTGTAGTGTACATCAGAATTATCTAGAGAGTTTGTTAAAGTAGATTTCTGAGTCCTATCTCCACTGCTTCATGTTGTTTTGTTTCTTTTATTTTTCTTTTTTCTTTTTTAGATAGCAGCTCAACATGTTGCCTAGGCTGGTCTCAAACTCCTGGCCTCAAGTGATCCTACTGCCTCAGCCTCCTAAGTACCTGGGACTATAGATGCATTCACCATGCCCAGCTTCCAGAGTTTCTGATTCAGTAGGTTTTAGATAGGACCTGACAATCTGCATTTCTAATATGTTTACAGGTGATATTGATACTACTAGTCTATGATCCACATTGAGAATTGATCTAAAGGTCTAATTGCTACTAGGTTACCAGGAACCTATACATATTCAATAAATACAGTGATATAGGTAAAATATTAGATAATAGGTTGATGTTTTTGCTCAGTTTCAAATCAGATTTATCAATAGTGTACTATATTTAAAATCATGGAATTTTTCCATTAATAAGTATAAAAGGAGGAAACCAAGTTTCCTATTTAATATTTAGTAGATGATGATGATGATCTGCCTCAGCCTCCTAAGCAGCTGTAATTAAAGATGTGGACCACCATGCATGGATTAATTAGATTAATTTTTTAAGATATATTTTAAGAAAACACATTAATGGTTGCCTGGGAGATAAGGATAGAAGGAAGGCAGATATCAAAAGGGCAAAAGAAAACTCTCAGGGAAACATATCATATTGATTATAGTGATGGTTCCAAGGACGTATAAGTATGTCAAAACTCATCAAATTGTATACTTTAAACATGACATTTTTCTAAGTACATATATGAATACACTACAGTGAATCCCATCATCATGTAAATCTAAAAAATTGGATCCTAGTTAGAATAAGATCTATTCCATGCTTGTATAATTATATCAAAATGGATTCTATTGTTATGTATAACCACAATGAGCAATAAAATAAAAAGTAGAATTTATTTTATATAAATTATACCTCAATAATGTTGTAAGAAATGTTAAAAATGTGTCAAATACATGATTTCACTTTTTTTTTCTTTGTATGGTGCTGGTGATTTCACATTTTTACAAAGGATTCAACTAAGCAACCAAGGAAAATGAGCTATTGCTTTTCTTTACAGAAGCTGAACACAGAAACTACAGAAGCTGAGCACCTTATTAAAAAAAAGTAATAAGGGAATCTGAAGCAATCCAAGGATTTGGGAATTTTCCATTCCTATAGTGAGCAGGGTTCTTATAGTTGCTCCCAGTTCTTCCCCATGACTTAAAGGTAGGAAATAATTTATTCTAGGTCATGTGTACCTTCAAGCCTCTTTAATCTAACTTCTATTTTAAAACATAATAAGAATTTATTCCCATGCATTCCTCCTACTTCCTGCCTATTGGTTCTTCCTCCTATGTAGAATACTTCAAAGATGGGTGGCAAAGCAAAATGCCTTCCCTTATGAAGACATACAAGTTTTCCCACCTATTAATTATGAATAAAACTGCCCATTACTCTAGGATTGTTATGTGGATGAAATAAAAAAAATCCTAAGTGTCTGATATCTCCTCAGAAGGAGCTCAATAAACAGTTCCTATGTATGGACCTATCTCTGTGGGGGAAGAAAAAAAAAAAAGATAATAAACTAATCACATGTGTTTTTGAAGTATTATTTGTTGTTTCAAACTGAGACTTAACATTGAAGATTAAATAGTTTAAAACTGTCAACAAATCATAAAATTGTAGAAATTAAAAGTATGGATATTAAAAGAGCTAATTTCTGAGCACAGCTTATCCCTGAAGAGTTTGATAAAACTGTTCTATTTTGGTAATGATTATCACTTTCTACTCTGACAGGTGCTAATGAATTAAGTGTCCCAAATTAGACCAGAATAAGGACAGGCACACTGTTACTGCTTATGCTGACAATGCATATTCCCCAAACAAAAAAGTTACTTTGAAGCCTTGAAAATTCTGGCTTTCAAAGAGTGACACAGGCCGGGTGCGGTGGCGCACGCCTGTAATCCCAGCACTTTGGGAGGCTGAGGCAGGAGGATCGCGAGTTCAAAGCCAGCCTCAGCAATGGCGAGGCACTTAGCAACTCAGTGAGACCCTGTCTCTAATAAAATACAAAAAAAGGGCTGGGGATGTGGCCCAGTGGTCCAGTGCCCCTGAGTTCAATCCCCGGTACCACAAAAAAAAAAAAAAAAAAAAAAAAGAGTGACACAGTTCTCCTACACTTAGAGACAGCAATCAAAGGCCTGGCAAGAGAAATATGGGTTTTGACCTATTCTGTTATCTTGAAATATATCGGGGAATTTGCCCCCATTATTTAAAAAAAAAAAAAAAAAAACCCTCTGGACAAAGTTGGAAGAAAGTAAGAGAATGATTCCCCAGGGTTAAAAAAGGGGTGACTGGCCGGGCGTGGTGGTGCACGCCTGTAATCCCAGCACTTGGGAGGCTGAGGCAGGAGGATCACGAGTTCAAAGCCAGCCTCAGCAATGGTGAGGCACTTAGCAACTCAGTGAGACCCTGTCTCTAATAAAATACAAAAAAGAGCTGGGGATGTGACCCAGTGGTTGAGTGCCCCCAAGTTAAATCCCTGGTGCCAAAAAAAAAAAAAAGGGGGTGTGTGTGTGACTGTAGCCAATAGATGTATATTCCTCTTATTCTGTAATTCTATCTAATAGAATTACTTCTTAGTGCCCATTTTCATATATACTAAACATAGTATATTCAAAAATATCTTTAACTGTTTATTAAACTGAGTTTTTGTACCAATTGACTAAAAACAAATCCAAAATCAGAGTTCACTACTGCAAGAACCTAATCATTTATATAGCAAATTGAAAAATCACTAACTTACCTGGACAATTGCTTCTATGTCATGTGTCCCATTACTGTAGTTTCTGGGATTCCACTTCAGTATGAAAATAGGACCAGACAAATGAATAGCCTGTCCTAAATTAACTCCATCAATCTTAATGGTGACAGAAGTAATAGAGGATAAGGAAAAGGCCAAGACTCTAAAATGAGAGCACATATAAAAGGCATGTTTTCAGATAGTTGTAATTGTTTTTATAAAGGAGAATAACTCTATTAAAACCAGACATTACATAAGTATAGGCAGAAGCAGCATGTTGCACAACAGTAGGGACCACTCATGATCTGATTTCTTTCTGACTGGTGACTTTTGAAGTTGTACAATTCAGCAAACCTACAGTGGTGAGAAATTAAGAACTAGTCTTTTAATTCTCAGAAAGGAAAACTCTTTTGACAAATATAGCTAGGGTAGATTCAAACTTCTTTCTGAAGAAACTCCTAAAGTTCTGATTTTTTTTCTCTTAGGAAGAAAATATAGAGTAGGGATCTCAATTTGTTAACCTAATGTCAAGCCTTTCATCTATTCATTTGGTTCCCAATGTATTTGCCTGGAAGAAGCAAGGTCACAACCAAGGCTGGCTACCATACTCTTTCAGCTGCTATCAAAAACTGACTGACAGATGTGATGACACACACCTGTAATCCATCTACTCAGGAAGCTGAGGCAAGAGGACTGCAAGTTTAAGGCCAGTATGAGGCAGGAGTATTGCAAGTTTAAGGTCAACTTACTTGAGACCCTATCTCAAAGTAAAATTTTTTAAAAAGGTGAGATTGGGGTTGTAGCTCTGTGGTAAAATGCTCTACATACACGAGGCTGTGAGTTCTATCCCCAGCACCACAAAACAACAACAACAACAACCAAAACCTGACATGTATTCCATTTCATTACTAATTTAACAAAAATGTAAACAGCTTGGTACCATTTATATCATATTAATTACTAAGTGTTTTTTAAAATATAGTATCCAATAATGATAAGTAGGTTGTAAATTTGGCACTCATATTGCTTGATAACATTATAAATTAGTATCTGTTTTTAAAAGTAAAGTAATCAGTTACTTGATACATTGCTGGTGGAAATTTAAAATAGTGTAGCTGCCGTGAGAAACAGTATGGTAGCTCCTTAAAAAATTAAACACAGAATTACCATATGGTATAGCAACTCCACTTCTTGGTATATATCCAAAAGAAGTGAAAGTAGAGACTTGAACAGATATTTATACACTCATGTTCACAGAAGCAATATTCAATATCACCATAAAATGGATATAGCTATTCACAGATGAGATGATATACAAAATGTGGTATATACACACAGTAGAATATTATTTAGTCTTAAAAAAATGAAGGAGAGTATTACAATTGCTACAACATGGATGAATTTTAGGGACATTATTAAGTGAAATAAGCCAGAGATGAGGCACATAGAGTAGTCGAATTCATAGAGATAGTGAGTAGGATGGTGGTTGTCCATCCTACTGTGGGGAAAGAGTAGTGAGAAGTTATTGTTTAACAAGTGCAGAATTTCAGCTTTAGAAAATGAAAAAATTCTAGAGACAGTGATCATGCTTGCACAACAATGTGTACATACATAATGCCACTGAATTGTACACTTGAAAATGGTTGAAATGGCATATATTTTACCATTTAAATAAAAAGTAATCAGGCAATCTTTAGCAACAGCCATAAAAGAATTCAAACTCTTTCACCTAGAATTCCATTTCTAGAACTCTATTATAAAGAAATTATTCAAGTGAAAGAAGAATCTGCATGTACCAGGTATTTATCCTCAATTAAGAAAAAAGTCTAAAAGTTCACCAATAAAATTGGGAGATTGTTTCATAAATTATTGTACATTCTCAGTGTTGAAAGACAAAAAGTAGGAATTAGCTTAAACCATGGCCTGATGATTAATTAATTATGTAAAAACATGCCTAAGAGAAAATGCCTATGAAGAAACACAGGAACACTCAGAAATGCTAATAGTTCCATTAGGGTTGTGCAAAACACACTCCCCCCCACACCATGCACATACACACACACACACACACACACACACACACACACACACACACACGTACTTATAATACCATCTTTATATTTTCTGAAGATTGTAATGTTGGATTACTTTTCAAAATAAATATTTAAAAGTATATTTTAAGGGGGGTGGGGTTATAACTCAGCACTGGAGCGCTCGTCTGGTATGTGTGAGGCTCTGGGTTCAATCCTTAGCACCACGTAAATAAAATAAAGGTATAAAAAAAAACACAAACATTAAAAATAAATAAATAAAAGTATATTTTAGGTCTGGGGATATAGCTCAGGTGGTAGAGTGCTTGCCTTGCATGCACAAGGCCCTGGGTTCTAATCCCCAGCACCACATACACACACACAAGTATATTTTAAAAAATGTCCTTATATTTGAAAAAAAGTTATACATATTTTTTCAAAAATTATGATAGTGATATATCATTAGCATCCTATTAATCTACATCATCAACTTTACATGTAAACTAAATTTGCAAATCCATAAAGATTATACATCTTTTGCTTTTTTGGAAAACTATGTAGCAAAATGAAAAACACTATTTCATAATGTAAAGTTTTAAAAGTAGAGTATATGGGTCTGGGGGTGTAGCTCAGTGGCAGGGCACTTGCCTAGCATAAGGCCCTGGGTTTGATTCCCAGAAGTGCAAATAAATAAATAAAGGAAGGAAGGAAGGATACAAAGTATTATATACATTATGATCATAGCAATGGAAATCCATTCAATAAAAAGTCTGCAATAAAATTTGCGAAAATGGTGATTGGATTATGGGTTTCTGAATGGTTTTAAAATTTTGTCAGCTTAAAATATTATATATTTTAACAGAATGGGAATCAAATAGTAAGCAATTTATTATTATATAATGTTCAAGTTGTTGAGAAAACTAAAGTTGGATATCTCATAGCTTTCATATGAGAATATAATCACAATGGCTTATTCTCTGTCAATATCAAATTAGAAGTAAATTCTGAAAAATTACAATGTACCTGATGTGTGTTGAGTGAAGGAGTCTCTCCAGTGGTTCATGTTTAGCACAACTATAGAGGAGTGATTTAGGATTGGTAATAAGAACCACAGGCCAGTTTCCAAAGACCAAATCTGCAAAGCTAAAGAGGTCATGATCAAAAGCAAAGATCCGATACCTAGAGAACAGAAGATAGGCAATTTAGTTACTTTATAAGAGGGCTTAAAGGTAATAGACAGACAAATATAAAAATACAAAACCAGGATGTTTTACATGATGAATTTGAGTACAGAGTAAATAACATTGTTTCTCTTTCTTTACTTGCCTTTATCACTTTATCTTTCACATTTGTCACATCAACTAGGCTCTTATTGAGGCAATGAGTTTATGCCCTAAACCAATTCCTGGCACATAGCATGTACTCTTTAATTTGATTTTCCAAATGTACAAGGAAAGGTATAAAATATTCATTAAAGAGTAACCTAAGTTTTATACTCTTCTTAGCCCTATCATTTCTATTTCTCTCTCTCTCTCTCTCTCTCTCTCTCTCTCTCTCTCTCTCTCTCTCTCTCTCTCCCCCCCTCCCTCCTGGGGATCAAACCCAGGGCCTCACATGTGCTCTACCACTAAGTTATATCCACAGCCCCTATATTTTCTTTTAGAACTTAAAAAAGAAATGATTAATTATAATATAAACAATAATGCTTACCAAATATTCTAAGGGCCTCCTAGCATTTCCTAGTCTCTGTATATTAGATTGGGATCATGTGACTAATCCTGGCCAATAGCCTATGAGAAGATGTGTCATGTGTCATCACACACTCTGATCCAAAGTTTTTCTTTTTTAACTCTTTTTTTCAGTTATAGATGGACATAATATCTTTTTAATTAATTAATTATTTATTTTTTTTATGTGGTGCTGAGGATTGAACCCAGTGCTTCACATGTGCTAGGCAAGCACTCTATCACTGAGCCACAACACCAGCACCCAATCCAAAGTTTTTAAGAGCACATGTGAGTTCTCTGTTCCCTTCTCCACTCTGGAATTGGCATGTTAAAATAGTGGTCTTATGCCAGGCAAGGTGGTGCACGCCTGTGATCCCAGCAGCTCAGGAGGCTGAAATAGTAGGAACATGAGTTGAATGCTAGCCTCAGCAAAAGTGAGGTGCTAAGCAATCTAGTGAGACCCTATCTCTAAGTAAAATACAAAATAGGGCCGGGGATGTGGCTCAGTGGTTGAGTGCCCCTGAGTTCAATCCCCGGTACCACCACCCACCTCCCCCCCCAAAATAGTGGTCAATATAAGATGGGAGAAGTCGGAATTCCCAAATCACCCCATGGAGGATAGCTGCCCTGACTCAGACTGGATTTAGGGTTTTTTTTTTAAACTGGGGATTGAACTCAGGGGCACTCGACCACTGGGCCACATCCCCAGCCCTTTTTTTGTGTTTTATTTAGAGACAGGGTCTCACTGAGTTGCTAAGTGCCTCACCATTGCTGAGGCTGGCTTTGAACTCGCAATCCTCCTGCCTCAACCTCCCAAGTGTTGGGATTACAGGCATGTGCCACCACGCCCGGCTTCAGACTGGATTTAAAGGAATGAAAAATAAACACTCATTGTATTAGGCCACTGATATATTTTAATTTGTTTACATCTACAACAAGGCCTAGCCTATACTACTAATATACTGTCAAAAAAATCTTCATGGACTGGGATGTAGCTCAGTGGCAAAGCGTCTGCCTTGCATTCACAAAGCCCTGGGTTCGACCCCCAGTTCCAAAAAAGACCAAAAAAAAGAACCCCAACCCCCCCAAAAAATATAAGATTAAAAAAAAATCTTCTATTGTAATTATACAACTTAAATGTTACAAGAGCAGTAAAGGTTAGATTGTTTCAGGGTTGAAACAATGAAGAGCCGATGAGAAGAAAAACAAAAGAAATGCCTTCATAGTTAACACCACAACTTTTTAAAAAATATTTATTTATTTACTTTAGTTGTACACAATGCAATGCATTTATGTTTTTACGTGGTGCTGAGGATTGGACCCGGGCCGTGCACGTGCGAGGCGAGCGCTCTGCCACTGAGCCACAACCCCAGCCCAACACCACAACTTTTAACTGTAGCATTTAGAAGAAATAAAGAAGCTGGCCAAAATTCAAGAAGCCTATGTAACAAAAGGCAGTGGCAACACAGCCCACAGCTTAGGTCATAAGCAGACAGGTCTTAGCCCAAAGTAATTACAGTTGCCAAGTAATAATGGACTTAGCTCATAGTTTCTAGAAAAACCAAACAAAATTAGGAAGCAGATTCTAAAATGTAAAGCTGCTTTTTGATTAATGAGAGTAGTTAGAAATATTTAACACATTCAGTTCAACAAATATTTGAACAAATGATAATGTTCTATACTTAAGATATTTCGCTTACATATCAAAAATACATATTTAAATAAACTATATACTTCCAGTAAATAAGTTGTTTTCTATTATAGAGATGTTAGCCTTGATAAAACAAAAAATAACTATTTGAAGAATTTAAATTACTAATGTCTTATAGAAGAAAAAAAAAAAGAATGGTAGATATAAAATTCAGGAGGAAAAATGACATATCTAGTTCTAGTGCTTCTCAAAGTATGATCCATAGACCAGGACAGACCAACATAATTAAAATCTCTAGTGGTTGGGCCTGGAAATTTTTATTTTTAATAAGCTCCTCTATAATTCTTGTGTACACTGAAATTTAAAATTACTTCCTAATGAATTCATCTTGAATCAGTATGACATAGTGAAGGTAAACATCACTGTTACAACAAGGTTTTTGCATAATGACAAAGACTGCTAGAAACATATATTACTTTAAAAAAAAACAAGTATTACAAATTTTTCCTTAACTGGTATTGCCTATCATATTATGAGGATAAGTTTTGTTTTGTGAGGTAATTCCCTTACCTTCTATTATCTTTCCAGTCTCCTACCTCAAGTTCCAAAGTGCCCTGGAAGTGACGAGTGTGCAAAACAGGCATCAGTCCACCAAGTGTGTGGAGGTGCCCACACAAATAAGCTGTAGCCGAACTAACCAATGGAAAATAAACAGAATAAATGAACAAAGATAATTTGGGATGCCAAACTAATAAAGAATGTCTCTTCAGGAAAGTAAGAGAGGTATAGCAACATAAATACTATACTACAAACAATTAATTTGGATATTGGAAGCTTGTTTCACCTCATGATTGACCGGATTCCTGGTGATGGAGAAAGGATAGTGGATGTTGTAAAGTGTCCAAACCAAATTGTATGGTTGCTCTTTCTACTTTCCTTGGCCAATAATAAGAGATCTTTCATCTGTTTCTGAAATGGAGGAAAAATAGAAGGATCTTCAATTAGGACTCAGGCTGAAATCCAGTATCAACAGGTTAAACAAGTCCTCTTAAGTTTTATAATTACAATTGCATTATATCTAGGTCCTAAATTCTACTAGGTATGACCTGAATGGACCTCTGTAAGTTTTAAACTGTTTTCATGTACATTATAATTCATTTGATCCTAAAATAACTGTGCTATTGGTAGGGCAGGTATTATCCCCATTTGATAAACAAAAACAAACAAACAAAAAGAAATAAAAAAATCACCACTAATTCTGCTAATTGGCCTAATTACTTCTATACTGATAATAAAGACGTGGTAATAAATAAAAAATATATTAAAATTAAACTTTTAAAATACGTACATATATCCATAGAAATACTTGAATCTAAATGTTCATAACAGATCTACTCATAATGGCCCAAAACTAGAAATCATCTACAAATTGTAATATATCCATAAAATGGAATACTACTGAGCAATAAAAAGAACTACTGATATATCCAATATATATAGATGAATCCTAGATGATATATATATAGATGAATCCTAGCAACATCCTACTGAGCATAAGAAGCCAGACTGAAGAATATATTCTGTATGGTTTCATTCAGATAAATTTTTAGAGGAAATAAGACTTAGTCTATAGTGATAGAAAACCAGTTTAGTTCCATAGGGCTAAAGACAGACAAGGAAACATTCTAGATGATGGGAATGTTCTGTCTTCATTATGGTCACAGTTATGCCAGTATACACATTTGTCAAAACTCTTCAGACACATAAATGAGTATATTTTATTGTATATAAATTATATCTCAGAAAATTGATTTTAAAAAACATGCACATAAATATATATTAGTATTATCTATAAAATACTTAGAGCAATACATTTTTGGGCCTTCTGAGGGTTTCTAATTTGGTAAGTTTGAGGTAAAACCAGGGAATCTGTACTTAGTAATATTGTAGTTGATTTTCATGCACCTGGTTCTTGAATTGTACCTTTAAAAACACAATTCTAAGGCTGGGGCTGTAGCTCAGTGGCAGAGCACTTGCCTAGCACATATGAGGCATTGAGTTCAATCCTCAGTACCACATAAAAATAAACAAATAAAATAAAGGCATGCTGTCCATCTACAACTACAAAAAAAATTTATAAAAAAAATCCCACTATCCTAAGGAATGTGACTTAATATAAGTTAATCAACCCTAAATAAAGATACTTGGTAGCTAGGAAACACAATAAAACTTACATAAAAATGCCTAAAATAATAAAATATATTTGGCATTATTCTGTTCACTTGATTCAAAAGCCTTTGAACCCTCATATAACTAAATTTCTTTCAGTACTTAGTAAATTCTGCTAATTGGTCTAGTTATTTCTGTACTGTTCTTACACCCCAGCATTAAATTAAATACTCTAAGAAGCCAGGGACTTGATCTTGTCACCTTTATTCTTTTACACATGGGCATATGTGTCTTGCACAGGAACATGTGCTCATTAAATAATAAATTGGTATTTGTTGTACCAAGAAATAATGAAAAGGGGGCTAGGGTTGTGGCTCAGTGGTAGAGTGCTCACCTAGCATACATGAGGCACTGGGTTCAATCCTCAGCACCACATAAAAATAAAATAAAGATAATGTATCTACCTAAAACCGAAAAATAAATATTAAAAAAAAGAAATAATGAAAAGTTCTCATATGTGACTTTACAGATGGTTGTAATTCAGCAATAGTTTTCACCTAGCCTTGCCTGAAACACTTTAAAAGAAACTTACAAAATAGTTCAATAGTTGTCCTTCTCTTATTGGCAATTGTGGGAATTTAGCAACATGCCATATAGCACAGACACAGATGTATGCCCCGTACCTTGCAAAGTACATTCTCATTTTACATATTAATAAATGTTTACTGGATGAACTGTGAGGTGCCTCTTTCCTGGGTTTTGGGATAAGAATATGGATAGCAATAACAGCACTGAAGTAGCCAGTAGCTCTAGCCATACTTTTTGCCACAGTTAAATTTTTCTTGAACATTTCTAGGTAAGAACTTGCTTAGCTAGGACAACTTGAAATGACCCACATGTATCTGTGAAAAAGTAAAAACACATAAGCTACAAAGAGAAATGAAAATGTTACTGTACCTCATCTAAAATTCCAAAGAAATTAAAGGGTCTTTTAGGCCCTGGATTTTGGGTGGCATCCACAGAGATGAAAGAGTAGTTGCCAAAGGGAGTACTGTGAACATAATGAAAAGAGCCATCCCTATGTACAGCAGAATACTTCCTAAAAAATACAAGACAGGGAAGTTTTAGTGCAATTTTTAAAGACAGAATGAATTTAAGTTCTGTCCCTAATACCACTCCAGATTTTGCTTCCCTTTGAAAAGATGTACTGATCTAACAGAGAAATAACTAAATGACAAATACAATGGATAAACTCATTAAAAGACATTTCAAAGTTTTTCTCCCATTGTTTCCAAAGACTCATGCGAACTAAATCATCAATAATCAAACATAAAGTCTCCAAGTAAAGCAGAAAAGAAGGCTATCATCAAAATTATCAAAATTCTGTGAAATGGAATTTATCAATCATTAAAAAATTTAGCCGGGCTGGGATGTGGCTCAGTGGTAGGGTGCTCGCCTAGCACGTGTGTGACCCGGGTTCGATCCTCAGCACCACGTAAAAATGCATGCATTGTGTACAACTAAAGCAAATAAATAGGTGTTAAAAAAATTCTAATCATGCAGACTGTGTTTTCGGCCAGGTGTGGTGGCACACACCTATAATCCTAGCACTTGGGAGGCTGAGGCAGGAGGATTGCAAGTTCAAAGCCAGCCTCAGCAATGGCGAGGCACTTAGCAACTCAGTGAGACCCTATCTCTAATAAAATACAAAAAAAGGGCTGGGGATGAGGCCCAGTGATCGAGTGCCCCTGAGTTCAATCCCTGGTACAAAAAAAAAAAAAAAAAAAAAAAAAAATTTAATGAGGCCTATTAAGTACCTAACAGAAGTTTTGGTATAGTGTTCACTTTTTGAACCACTGAGATTTAATTCACAAGAAAGATTTGCAAAGATGAAGTCATCAAGCCAGGAGAAAAATGATAGTCTAGGCCTGGTTGGGTACATCTTTTTTAGTTCCAAAACTGTAATGATATAATATGCAGGGTCCACATGCAGTAATGAAAGTCCTCCCTACTGTAAGTGTCAAACGTATTCAGGTGTCCATAAAGGTGGAGGGTGAAAAGCAGGGAAAAAGGACAGGTAGTAGTACAGAGTACATACTCACTGAATATTTTTTGAATAAAGGAGAAGGAGAATATAGATTCTATTGGGGGCACCCCTATAGTATTCAAATGTCAACCTTATAAGAAAAGTTGATACTCCTTTTATCTCAGTGTCTTATATAATGTTTTACCTAAGAGCATCAACAAAAAATTACAAATAAACTTATAAAACTTAATGAGCTAGCAGGGAGCCATATTTAAGCAAAAATAGACATCAAATAAACATATCATGAAGTCATAAATATGTCATCATAGACATTACAACTAACACTAAAAAATTAGTCAACCCTAATTTAAACAAAGTCAATCAGTTCTAATTTTCTTTTCTTTTCTTTTTTTTTTTTTTTTTTTTTTTCGGTATTTTTAAATTTTCTATTTCAGGGTCTTATTCTGCATTAAAAATTTCTCTTTTTTTTGGTTTAATTTGTTTTCAGTTATTCTTTAGGATCTTCTAATCTCACATATATTCCTTTCTTGCCTACATTTTTTTGGGGGGGGGGGTACTTGGGATTGGACTCAGGAGCACTCAACCACTGAGCCACATCCCAGCCCTATTTTGTATTTTATTTAGAGACAGGGTCTCACTACATTGCTTAGTGCCTTGCTTTTGCTGAGGCTAGCTTTGAACTCACAATCTTCCTGCCTCAGCCTCCGGAGCCACTGGGATTACAGGTGTGTACCACCACGCCCTGCCCTTTCCTATATTTTTTGATGCATTAAAATTTAACTGTCTAAAAAGAATACTATTTGAAAGCAGAGGTTAAAATATATGATGCTAACATTTTTTTGAATTCTAGACTTTGGTATTCTCTGGGAGCATTCCTCAGAACAAGATTTAATTTTAATATTATTTCTTTTCCTCAGTTTTTTTAAATATTTATTTATTTACTTTAGTTGTACACAATGCAATGCATCTATGTTTACGTGGTGCTGAGGATCGAACCCGGGCCGCGCACGTGCGAGGCAAGCGCTCTGCCGCTGAGCCACAACCCCAGCCCTTTTCCTCAGTTTAATATTTTTATAATACCAATATATCTAGCAAAATGTTATTTATTAAATTCAGATAAAGTTTAGGTGTCTAGAAACTTTTATGTGACTAATCACTACTTTCCCAATAATCACTCAGGCCTCAAGTTCTATTGAGTCTTTGTTGAAAATGTCTAATTATATTCCCACAGTCACCATCAAAGATGTAGACAGTTATAGGAAGCAAAATATTTTCATCTCTGTTCTTTTCCTTTTTCATATTAACAAAAGAGGACAACCTCCTCTTTTAGTTGTGGTGACTCTAATTTTATAAATTCAGTTAGCTAAACAATGATTTTTAACTTGTCATCCTCAAATTGATGTCACTATCCCCATATCCAAGAACTTTGTTCAGATGGTTATACTTGCTATACATTTAAGTCCTTTGCATATCATGACTGAACTACTGCAGAATGATCTTATTTGATATGTATAACTCAAACACCCCCCCCTTTTCTTTCTTTCTTTCTTTCTTTTTTTTTTTTTTTTTTGAGACAAGGTCTTGCTAAGCTGCTTAGAGTCTTGCTAAGTTGCCGAGGTGGGCTTTGAACTTGCAATCCTCCTGCCTCAGCTTCTGAAGCCATTGGGATTACCAGTGTGTGTCACCATGCTAGTTTTTCCCCTTTGTGACTCTATCTTTTTCCTTTTCTGTTGTGAGATTGCCCTTTATAAAATACTGTTTTTATTACATTACTCATGTGCTAAAGAACCTATACTGAACTGTGAACTATTACCCACCATATCCAATTTTTTTTAACACTTGTTAGTTAAGACTTTCATAAATTGGTCCCAAGTTACCTATCCAATGTCATAAGTCCTCAATATGAACCTTTATTCAGGTAGTACCAGTTTTCGTATGGTTGCTTTAGTTCATTCTAGCTTTTTTTTTTTTTTTTTTTTTTTTTTTTTTTTTTTGGTACTGGGGATTGAACTCAGGGGCACTTGACCACTGGGCCACACCCCCAGCCCTTTTTTGTATTTTATTAGAGACAGGGTCTCACTGAGTTGCTAAGTGCCTTGCCATTGCTGAGGCTGGCTTTGAACTCGCAATCCTCCTGCTTCAGCCTCCCAAGTGCTGGGGTTACAGGCGTGCACCACCATGCCCGACTCTTTCTAGCTTTTAATGTTCTGCTCAGACCTATTCGTTTGCCTCAAATTTACCCTTGAAATTTCTTCCTTCTCCAAATGCAACCTATCTTTTAAAATTGGATACAACTTTACTTCTTTTTTCTAAGTGCCCCCTGTGCCTTTTCAGATTTCACATAGTTATCATCATGTGCACTAAATGTACAAAGCATTTCATCAACCATTCCTTCATGTTTAGAGAACAATTGTTTCCTAAATAATTGCTATCTCTGTTAACTATAAGTTCCTGGAAAGCAGGGGCAAAATTTTTAACATTAGCTCTTCTATCCCTCAGACTATCCAGTGATAAGCTCTGAATACATAACCTGCTACTTAATTGGAAGAGAGTATAGAACTAGTGAATATCCTGTAACTAAAAGTGAAATTCCAAGCAAAAAAAGAATCCCAACACAGTGAAACTAGAGAATTGGTTTTCTAACTCACAGATCACCAGCTCTTTTCACATTCATGATATATATACATAAAAAAGTTAATATTTATATGACATGGAGTGAAAGGATAAAGCAGCCAGGGTGACCACTAAGCTCTCTAGCCACCTCAGAGGCTGAGAAAATCAGCATCTTGGCATTCCGAAAGCCCATTGACTTCAGTAGTCTGAGCTGGGCGCAGTGGTGCATGCCTGTAATCCCAGCACTTGGGAGGCTGAGGCAGGAGGATTGTGAGTTCAAAGCCAGCCTTTGCAATGGCGAGATGCTTAGCAACTCAGTGAGACCCTGTCTCTAATAAAATACAAAAAAGGGCTGGGGATGTGGCTCAGTGGTCAAGTGCCCCTGAGTGCGATCCCTGGTACCAAAAAAATACAAACAGACTTCAGTAGTCTGGCTAACATGTGCTGATCTAAGTGACTTCTACTATGCATCAATCACCAAAAAATCAAACCAACAACAACATAGCTGGGCGTGGTGGCACATGCCTGTAATCCCAGCACTTGGGAGGCTGAGGCAGGAGGATCGCGAGTTCAAAGCCAGCCTCAGCAATGGCGAGGCACTTCTCAACTCAGTGAGACCCTGTTTCTAATAAAATACAAAAAAGGGCTGGGGATGTGGCCCAGTGGTCGAGTGCCCCTGAGTTCAATCCTGGGTACCACAAAAAAACAAAACAAAACAAAACAAAAAAAAAAACCAACAACAACAACAACCAAACAAATCATAGTCTGTGTAGAATATTAGAAGTACCATTGGCCATCACAAAACATTAAAGCATCCAAAACAAAAGCAATTAAAAGAAGGAAAAAATTCAAACAAACAAAAGGAACTAAATTTGTCACACAGAAAAAAGAAAGTCTCCTTTTCTAAATTACCAAAGGTTCTTTATACAGACATTTTATCTGCCAAAAAGATGTTTTTTACTCATTCATTGAATTAACTGTATCCTGCTTGTAACAGACTCTACATAGTTGTCTCTCTTCTGTTCATTTGGGTACCTGTAGTAATTCTTGACGCTCTCCAGACTTGGAATGTTGTATGCATCTAATTAAAAAGAAAAAAGCAAGTATTCATCTATATAAAAAAGAAAAATGCAAACATGTTAATGATTAAACAAAAACAACAATTCTTTCTATAACACTTAAAATAGCAGAATGGAACTCAATTAGACTGATAATTTTTTTAAACTTGATAAGTGAAGCAGGAAGATTGCCAGCCTGGGAAGCTTGGCAAGACACTGTCTCAAAACAAAATTTTTAAAAAAGGCTTTCGGTGCCAGCCTCAGCAATGGCGAGGCACTTAGCAACTCCGTGAGACCCTGTCTCTAAATAAAATACAAATAAGGGCTGGGGATGTGGCCCAGTGGTCGAGTGCCCCTGAGTTCAATCCTGGTACCACAAAAAAAAAAAAAAAAAAAAAAAGGCTTTAGGTGTAGCTTAGGCAGTAGAGTACTTAACTAGCAGGGGTCAGGCCCTAGTACCAAAACAAATAAACAAAAACAACAACTTGGTAGGCTAAAAGATTATCTGGAAACTTTAAGGTATATAGTATCCTGGAGATTAATAGGTACTTTGAGAATAATAGATACTTTTTTATTTATTCAAAATAAATCAGGGCTGGGGTTGTGGCTCAGCGGTAGAGCGCTCACCTAGCACGTGCACGGCCCGGGTTCAATCCCCAGCACCATGTAAACATAAATGCATTGCATTATATACAACTAAAGCAAATAAATAAATATTTAAAAAATCAATCAATCAATCAATTTGAAGTTATAAGATTGGGCTGTTGTTGTTGCTGTTATTTTAATTGTGTGATTCTAGATGCAGTGGATTTATGCCTGATATATATTTATCAGTGTCAAGTGCTTCTAAGCAGCAGATCACTTTTATATCAGGGACAAAGCCCGTTTCTTAAGACTTAAAAAAAGAATTTATCAAGTGGTAAGGGCTAAGGTTAAGCATATCAGAACACTCATCTGGAAGCACAATTTTTTTCATAGAGCTTGATTCCCTTGTTGTAGTAACTAAAATTATCAAATTTGATTTCCAGGAATCAATGATATTTCTAATGACCTTAGAGAACAAGTTATAAATCCAATTTAAGCCAAAATAAATATTAATATGAATGCAGTCTTCTTGGCAAATAATAGAACAACTCTATGTTATGGCTAAATCTCAATAAAAAACTAGCTTCCTTCCCTATTTTAGCATATAGAGATATATATATATTCATGCCATAAACAAATGTCTTATAAATCAAATTACATTATTATGAATGCTAAAGGACTAATCAAATTATTTAGTCACAAACCTTTTTGACAAGTATTACTTAAAATAAATAATTCAGTAGCTTGGCTTAGAAACATTTTAAAATATATATAGATTTACTACTTATTGAAAAATAATTTGACTTGGATCAGGAAAAAAGGGAAATGTAAACATACCAAAGAGAGTTGCAAGCCAAGTATCCTATTTCTAATTTTTAATTCCTAACTGTTTTGAAAGAACTATTTATAATCAGCCATTTTCTGATCAAATCAATTGCTATGTATTTCACCAGGCAAAATTATCTTTTTAAAATGATAGTTAAAAAATACATGAATAATCAAAGAAAGTGGACAAATGAAGTACTTAACTCTAATAAGAAAGTCAACCTTCATAAAACAAACCTACTATCAGGACTCTTGGAGAAGAGTTCATTTCCTTACTAATATAACAATGATAATCCAAAAAAGGGAAGGGATTTTTCCATTTCTCTTCCATGTCTATGGATATTTGCATGCAGTTTAATTTTTTTTGAAATTTTCATATAGCAAAATTCGTTCTTTGTAATGTATAGTTCTATGGATTTTGACAAATACATAATCATGTATCCAAAAACACAATCAAAACAGAACAGTTCTATCATCCCCCAAAATTTACCCCTCATGCCTCTTTGTAGTCAATATCCCTCCCCATCTTCCTTCCTGTCAACCATAACCTGCTCTGTCTAAGGTTTTGCCTTTTCCTGCATGTGACATAAATAGAATCATACACTATTAAGACTTATGGGTTTAGTTCTTTCACTTAACAAAATGTATGGGGGTTTGTTGTTGTTTGCTTTTTTGTTTGTTTTTTGTTACTTAGGGATTGAACCCAAGGGTGCTCAACCACTGAGCCATATGCTTAGCCCTTTTTATTTTTGTTTTGAGATAGGGTCTCACTAAGTTGCTTAGGGCCTCACTAAGTTGCTGAAGGTGGCTTTGAACTTGCAATTCTCTTTCCTCAACTTTCTTCTACCAAAAAGAAAATACCATACTAATTTTCATCTCAAAGGATAACTGTGACATTTGAAGATTAAAAATAACATATTACATCTGTGTTTTAGAGTAGTGGCCTTCAGTGTATCTAAACTTATGTTACAATTTCCCACTTTATAATTTTATAATCTAAGTGAAAGGATCTAGGTTCTTAGGAAAAATCTATCTAGTCTTTATTATATCTGGGTCTTGGCTCTTACCATGATTTCCTTTGATGTCCAGCCACTTGGTTTTTTCCATGACTCTTGTCTTCTTCAGAATATTCTGGTAAGTTTGCCATTCTACCTCCTGCTGTCTGGATCCCAACTGTTCCTTTGTTTTGGCATCTGTCAGGTCTCCTGTAGGTTTACACAAGAATTGAATCACAATGTAAAAGAAACTCCAGAGAGTTCACATTTTTTAAAAAAATGCACACTGAAGGAACAAAGATACTTAAAAGTACACAACATGTATAAGCTTAATAGGTGAGTCCACCTATGTCTAAGCCATGACATCCAAACTAGAAGATTGTCTCAGCAAGGGCTTTGCTTATTAGAGTTTAATGAGTGCCTATTTAACCTACTGTGATTGTGGGAAATGATGTATCTTTAAAGAGAGCAGTACAAAATGCATCAAAAGACTGACAAAATGAAAAACCTTTGTAAGACATTCCAACAGTTTGGGAGGAGCCTAATATCTATTGCGACCTTATTTCCCACACCCCAAATCAGGGTATGTAATCTGACCAAGTGTTATTTTTTTTAAATATTTATTTATTTGTTTTAGTTGTACACAATGCAATGCATTTATGTTTACGGGGTACTGAGGATCGAACCCGGACCATGCACGTGCAAGGCGAGTGCTCTGCCACTGAGCCACAACCCCAGCCCACCAAGTGTTATTTTTATAGCAAGAAGCAATCTGGAAAGAGAAGTTTGGACAATGACATACCAAAATTTATAAGAAACTAAAAGAACACTTGAAATAGGGCCTATCCATTAACTGAGGACTAAAGAAACTAAGGTGTTTCAGTAAAGTGAGGGACAGATGAACCACCCAGTGAACATGAGAGATGTTCCTTTAGCTTCTTCTCCATACCACTTTGGGAATACATGGTCAAATATTTGAAGAGTCTAGGAAATTCAGGTCAAGAAACTATCAGGGGGTAAAGAAAAAGTGCCTGAAGTCACCTGAAGCCTCAAACAATGAAAAATATCAAATTAACGTATGTGTGAAGAAAATGGGAAAAGTAGCAAAAGAACTTCTGCTTAGAGAACTTCCCCTAATTCTCTCTCAAATTCAGAATTGCAACGAGAGGGAAACACACACACACACACACACACACACACACACAGACACAAATGTAGCAGACAACAACACATGAGCATCACGATAAGCCTTTCTTCACTGCCTTGACGGAACCTTAATATGTCAAAGCATTTAGTCTGGACCTTAACTCCGTTATCTATCAGCAAAGTAAATCACGAAGTCCCATCTCCTCTACCTCACAGAGCTCACCTGGGGTTGTGGCTTGTGGCTAGTGTTCCCAACGCCCCCAAAGTGAATAAGTGTAGTCCTGACTAGCATTCTGCCATCCGGACCACGGAACACCACCACAGCATGGCAATCCTCCCTACCTGTTGCTAAGACGAGAGCTGGTTCAATGATGTCAATAGTTTCAGAACAGAACTTCTCTAAGTCTACTGCTCTGCTTGGTTCGCGAAACCTGCTCACGTGAATGTCGGATATCTGCCAAAAGCAGGTATTGAACAGAGATAGATATCTGAGTCAGGAAGAGGCAGTACGGGCAGAGGCGGCCCAGTGGCTCTCTCGGGTGTAAGGAAAAGGCAGAGATGCAGTGCATCAAAGATACTCCCCACCCCCGGAAGGACTGGGCAGAGGCCAGCACTAGACAGATCCTCTAGTGACAACTTGACCGACTGCCGCAGCCAGAGTTTGGTTCCAAATAGGCGCAGGTCGTGCTCCCACAAGGGAACAGCACGGTTACCGCTCAGCACCCACCGCCCGCCAGCCTCCCGCCGCGTCACCTGCAGGCCCCAGAAGATGTTGCTGTCTCCAGGGCCCGGCGCCGGGTGCGGCCTCTGGGGATTGCGGGGCTGGGGCAGTGAAGAGGGCGGCCCAGCCAGGCCGTAGTGCTCCAAAAGCAGGGCCGCCAGAGCCGCTGCCAACAGCCCCGCGAACACCCTTAAGGCCAGCGTTATTGCCATCCCGCCAGCCAGCTGGGGCGCAGCCCTCACTTGCCCAAGGAAGCCCTGGGCGGCGCTCCCGCGCCCACCCCCTACCCTCTCCACCGCCTGGCGCCGCTCTGTCTGCACTTCCGGACTCTGTGGTCGCGGGGCCGGTGCCTGACGTTCAGCCAAGGTGAAGCGCTGGTCCGGTTATCCCCGCGTCTTCACTTCTGAGGCCGCGAGTGTTTCTGGTCTCGATTTGCAAATGTAATGCAGGCGTCAACGCTAGTGCAGTGCCGTGTGGTGGCAGGGAAACACCTGGGAGGCGGGAACTGGAGTCCTGGCTCCACCTTGGTCAATCATTCGTGATCTCGGTGGCTGGTCACCTTGTAAAACGGAGTTAATGATACCTCCCGTGCGTACTTCGCCGGGTTGTTGTGAGTATCAAAGTGAGTATGTATGAGGACGCCTTTTAAATTGCTGTATAGTGCGACAGGTGGCTGTCTCTGGTCCTTTCTGATGAACATGACCCCAGAGGCTTTCTATAGGTATAATTTGTATGTTTTGTCAAAGTTGTTTTTTCCTTACCCTGATGTCATATGTGCTTGATCACATAATGTTGCAAATAATGATATGCCCCTCATCTAATATTAAATAGTTCCTAAAGGCCAGGCACATAAGAAGTAAATTCTGGCCCTGGCCTTAATTTATCTAACCACTCCCTTGTAGTTGAGGCATTGGATAGTTTATGTGTTGTTGTTCTGACTAAACATTTTTATACAAATAGCCCTTTAAAAAAGAAAAAAAACACCCTCTTTGAGTTATTTCTTTGGGATTCAGTGCCAGTATTGGCTTTCTGTCAATTTCAATTCATTAAGTTCTTTTTAAGTACTTTTGGAATGCAAGACATTGGTCTAAGCAGAAATCATAATAAGTAACTAAACAGCCATTGTTCATTTTCTTAGGAGCTTGTCTAGGAGATAAATACACAACTACATTTAATGTAAGAATATGTTATTTGCCACAAGAGACAATCAGATATAAAAGTCTAGGGGCAAGGCAAAAACTAGGAGAGATCGTGCTTTTGGAAAGAATCAAGAAATGTTTAATTAAGGAGGTGTCATATAAAAGAGGGTAGTATTTCTGACTGATGGAGATTGGAGTTGGAATGAGAAGAAGCACTTTCTTCCAAGACCTAACAATGTGAATCAAAGCATTAAGGTAAGAAAATGCAAGACAAGTTGAGGAGGACTTCAGTTTGGCAGGGCCTGCATTATGCCTGGAGGAATAGGTAATTAGAAGACTCTTGACTTGAGCCATATTGTGGAAGGCCTCTATAAATGTCATGAGTGAAAACAACAGATTTCTGCTTTGACAAAATGGATATGGCAACAGCATTGAGAACTTATTGGAGAAGACTGCAATAATGCAGGCAGTAGGTTTATTACCAAGACCTGAGAAAGAAGATGGGAGAGTATAACACTGAGGTTCGAAAAAAAAGGATCAGATGTAAAAGTAATTGTAAAGATAGATACTACAGAACTTAACAACTGATTGCACATTCTAGAGGAAATAAAAGAGTTCCCAGAAGCCAGGCGCGGTGGCGCAGGCCTGTAATCCCAGCACTTGGGAGGCTGAGGCAGGAGGATCGCGAGTTCAAAGCCAGCCTCAGCAATGGCGAGGCACTTAGCAACTCAGTGAGACCCTGTCTCTAATAAAATACAAAAAAAGGGCTGGGGATGAGGGGTTGAGTGCCCCTGAGTTCAATCCCCGGTACAAAAAAAAAAAAGAGTTCCCAGAGCCTGGCACCGTGGTACATACCTGTAGTTCTAGCTATTTAGGAGGCTGATGCACAAGGATTGCTTGTGTTTGGGAGTTCAATGCCAGCCTAAGCAACACAGCAAGACACCATTCAAAAACCAACCAACCAAACAACAACAACAAAAAAAACCCCTAAAAGTCAAGAACAAAAACAAAAAATGGAACAGGGCTTTTTAAAGCCAAATTTGGAACATATAATTGAAATGATGGATTTAAAATGCTGGCAATGTGACATACATAAAATACATTTAGAAAAGCCCTAGACAAACCTCACAGATACAGAAAATCATTTAACAGAAATGGAATACAAGATTCTGTGTGATAGCAGATAGAAAGAAATGTGCCATTAAGGGATCCTGGACAGAAACTGTTCAAAAGTCACTAAGGCCAATAGTCTAAATTTCAGATACCCTACTGCAACCAAGCCATTTTCCCCATAGTAATCAAAGTGCATAGGAACAGGAATTTATTTGCTTAATGATGGTTAATGATTCTCTAGGGAAATACTGGTTTAACCAGCTAATCACTACAACTCAGTATGAAAGGTGGCTCTTAGTTCCTGACAGTCAAAGCAGAAAGGTAAATAGATCATTGTTATCTCATAAAGAAAGCAGGCAGCAATTCACCAGGAGGAGAGCAGAATTACCTAGAACTAAAGTCAAAGGAGAATTTATAACTTGGACCTTAATACAGCGTATATTATCACCAACAGCCATAAGTTGAATTGACTCATACAGAAGATATAGAAATTGTCTTCAAATCACCATTTCATATATTGACCTTATTAAAAATTAAAAATCTAGTATTAAATCATTGTTTTGTGAAGTCATTTCCATACAACCAGAGATATGTAAAAATGTGCTATATAAGTGTAATATGAATTGTAATGCATTCTGCTGTCATATATAACAACTTAGAATAAAAGAAAAGGTGTTTCTTTTATGTGTATGTAAACATTTTGGGGGTGGGGGGTACTGGGGATTGAACTCAGGGGCACTTAACCACTGAGCCACATCCCCAGCCCTATTTTGTATTTTATTTAGAGACAGGGTCTCACTGAGTTGCTTAGTGCCTCACTGTTGCTGAGGCTGGCTTTGAACTCATGATCCTCCTGTCTTAGCCTCCTGAGCTACTGGGATTACAGGCATGGGCCACCATGCCCGGCTTGTATGTAAACATTTTAAAATTTACTTTAAAATTAAAGTTTACCTTCTTAACCATTTTTAAGTATATCATTCAGGGTCATTAAGTACATTTATATTATGCAATCATAACCACCATCCATCTCCACAGCTCTTCGCATCATCCCATCTGAAATTCTGTACCCATTAAACATTAACTCCCCTCTCTCCCAATCTCCTCAGACCCTGGCAACCATCATTCCACCTTTCTTTCTTCTTCTTCTTTTTTTAATCCAGCTTTCTCCCACAAGGAAAATAACCTTAAAATAACTGCTTTCACTATACAAGTACTATTGCATTTATTTTTTAGTTAACTTATTTATTTTAATTAGGTTTATATGACAGCAGAATGCATTTTGATTCATGGTACATAATTACAGCAAAACTTTTCATTTCTCTGGTTGTATACCATGTAGCATCACACTACCATTCCACTTTCTGTTTCTGTGAATTTGACTACCGAGAATCAAAATTGGAAACAAACTACAGTAAATGTTTCACAGTATAAGTTTTTAAAATGGCACACACATAGAAGGGAATACCATGCAGTAACCTTAAAATAATTTTGAAGAAAAATATTAAGGATATGGAAATGTTAATAACACGCTAATACATATTTTGTCAAAGTGTATAGCATAATACACAGACATTCTAGGCCAAGGGACTAACCTATGTAAGCAGAGGTGCAAGACTCTATGGTATGTTTGTGTTTGGAAAATATAATATGGATGAAGTTTAAGGTCAGGGATAATAAGGAGAGTTGCACTGGCAAAAATCATTTCAGGTCAGATTGAGAAGGGCTTTGAATGTCATGCTCAGAGATTAAATTTTAATCTAGGGCAGTTGCCCAATGTATGTAGGCAAGAGAGTCACATGACTGGATTTATATTTAAGAGTAGTTCTGGGGCTGGGTTTGTAGCTCAGTGGTGGAGCACTTGCCTACTGGTTCAATCCTCAGCACCACATGAAAATAAACAAATAAAATAAAGGTATTGTGGCCATCTACAACTAAAAACAATAATCAACTGAAAATTTATTTTAAAAAGAGTAATTCTGGCAGAATAGAGGATTAATTTGAGCAAGATAATGGAAAGAGGGAGACCAATTGAGAAGGCTGCTCTTCTCTTATATGGATGAATAATATCAAAGATTTCTTTTTAGTGGGCTATGTGATTGAACCCAAAGCTTCACACATGCTAAGCATGTGCTCTGCAACTAAGCTATACCCCCAGCTCAATTTGGAAAATTTCAAAGCTCCTAGACAATCCTAATGTGCAGCCCAGAGTTGAAAACTACAGGAACAATTTTAAAAAATCAAGATTCTAAGTTAAACAGAGTTCTAAACATGGCTACTATATATATAGCCGGGCACCATGGTGCATGCCTATAATCCCCAGCAACTTGGGAGGCTGAAGCATGAGGATCACAAGTTCAAAGCCAGCCTCAGCAATTTAGTGAGGCCCTGAACAATTTAGCAAGACCCTGCATCTAAATAAAACATAAAGAGGATTGGGCATTGGCTCAGTGGTTAAGTGCCTCTGCGTCCAATCCCTGGTGCCCCACCCCCCCCAACAAAATAAATAAATAAATAAATAAATAAATGGGACAGTACTGGGGGAAAAAAATAAGACAAACCCTTATCCTACTCTATAGTAAGCCAAACCACACTTGGTCTAGATAAGAAAAGAGCAATAAGTTACTGATAAATTAAAGCCAGACAGATGGTTTTTGAATGTAGATTTTTGTCACTTAGTAATTATATAAGCAACTTCACTGCTTTAGGCCATGAACTCCTTGTCAGTACAACAGCAATAATAGGAGCTATATTGTTAGAAAACTGCTGAAACATAGTTAACTTAGCTGGGAACACCGTGTTAGTGAAATAAAAGGGTTTATTGGGGTGCCACATGGGCAAGGGTAGGGAAAGGAAGGGGGGGGTAGGGAAGGGGATTAGGGAAGGGGAAAAGGGATGGACGGGATCAGGGACAAGCAGGAACAGAGAGCGATTTCAGTCCGGGGCTGGCTTAAATAGAGTAGGGGTCATAAAACCCCCTTGGAGTGAGTCCTTGTCCTATAGGCCAGCAGAGGTCAGGGGGGGTAGTGGACAGGGGACTTGCTGAGGATCCTGGGAGCTGTAGTTTTTCACAAGGTACCTGGGGAGGTGTGGCCTTCTGCCTGGGAGGTGCAGCCTCTGCCTAGAATCCAACATATATCACAGGATTGTCACCCAACCCCACCACAAGGACTGTTTTGAAAGTTACACTTTAAAATGTATCTGAAGTTCTTAGGAAAGAAACTGAATTTCTATGGATAGGCCTTAGCTCCTCTGTTCAAGGAACTAACAAATTAGGAATACAGGTAATGAAAAAGTGTAACATAAAGCAGTGTTATATGTTATAAATAGCAACTTAATAGTTAATGCATTAATTAGGAAACTTTCAATTTTAAATACAAATTGAACACTCCTAATCAGAAAATCCAAAATTGGAAATGCTTCAAAAGCTGAAATGTTTTGAATACTAACATAATGCCACAAGTGGAAAATTACATACTATGAAACTTTGTTTTATGCACAAAATTATTCAGGTTGTGTGTATAAGGCATATATGAAATATAAATTAATTTTGTGTATAGAATTGTGTTCTATCCTCAAGCTATCTTATTGTATATAAGCAACTGTTCCTAGATCTGAAAAACAAAAAAAAAAAAACAATTTCTAGTCCTAAGCATTTAAGTTGAGTAAGGGATACTCAACCTATGATTAAAAACAACAACAAAACCCTCTAGCTATCTTAAGCAAAAAGTATATCTACTGAAGGGACATAAGTGATTCTGTAGGAGGCTGGAGATAGGTTTGGAAAGCAAGCAGAAATATAATGAAGAACAGAGTACAAGAAGCAGGAGGCACAACCTGTCTTTTATCAATAATCTGACAAGACACTGCAGGGCAAGGGTGTAGCTCCATGGTAATGCACTTGCTTGGTATGCATGAGGCCCTGAATTTGATCCCTATCAACACGGACACACACACACTAATGAAAGGATATTGCTACCTGAGGATACCAAGCAGGAATGAATTCCAGCCACATGGCTGGGGACATCTTCTCACAACAAGACTTCCATAATGGAAAAACTCATCTCCCACTTGACAGTGTCTTTGGATGCAGGACAAATTAAAAAGTCCATATAGCTGGTACTGAACACTAGCATAGCAGGCACTGTACTGCATAAAGCCAGGTATTGAGGGCTTTAGGTGGAGTGTCTCATTAATCTTTACAATCATCACATGAGGAAAATAATCTCATTACATCTGTTTTATTGATGAGGAAACCAAGTCTCAGGCTAATTATCCTATGTTTACATAAAACAGCAAGTAGTAAGAATAGACATTCAAATCCATAAAGTTTATTTCAGAGGCTAGGTACATAGCTAATAATTCCTCCAAGAAGAGGAAAAGATGAAATCATATCTGGCTAGGAGAGCAAGGAAATGCTTTTTGAACTGGATAGACTGAGTATTCCTTGAAAATAGATAGATCTTTAAAAAGTACTTTCACACAAAGTAATGCTTGTTGTAATAAAAACTAGAAAGTACAATTGAAGCAAAAATTAGAAGACAAAATTTCCACATTTCTGCAATCCAGGGATTACCAAAAGTAATATTTTGGTGATTAATATTCTTCACTGAACACATTTAATATAAATATAGGTGCTTTTTGTGTCTTACAAAAATCATACTGTATCAGTAACTTAATTTTTCTACACAACAATATATTCTGAATATATTCTCAGGCCCAAAAGAATTCTATAATAGTGGTTCCCAAATTTCATGGTCTCAGGATCACTTTATACTAAGAGATTTCCTGTATACTTGGGCTATATCTGTCAACATTTACTATATTATAAATGCAAATAAAAAATTTAAATAGGTAAAAATTCTTTTAAAAATAATAAACCAATATATTTAACATAAACCGCATTTTAAGTGAAAATTAACTGACTTTCAAAACAATCTTCTGAAAGTGTGGCAATCTCTTACATACTTGCAAATTTCCTTACTGTCTGGCTTAATAGAAGATAGAGGGGTTAACTTATCTGTTGTATATTCAATCTATTTAGATGTGTTGCTTTAGTTGAAGTAAGTAAAGAAAATGTGACCTTGAACAGATTTCCTTGTTAAAAACTTTTAAATTATTCGTTTTGTAAACCATGTAAAACAGCACAGATGATGCTAAAGCAGCTCTGACCACTTTTTTTCCTGCAATCCTTGTCCGGCCCTCAGAGCTTTTATTAGTTTGTTTTCTCCCTTTTTAAAATTTATTCCTAGCCGGGCGCGGTGGCGCACGCCTGTAATCCCAGCACTTTGGGAGGCTGAGGCAGGAGAATCGCGAGTTCAAAGCCAGCCTCAGTAATGGCGAGGCACTTAGCAACTCAGTGAGACCCTGTCTCTAATAAAAACACAAAAAAGGGCTGGGGATGTGGCCCAGTGGTCGAGTGCCCCTGAGTTCAATCCCCAGTACCACCAAAAAAAAAAAAAAAAAAAAAAAAAAAAAAAAAAAAAAAAAAATTTATTCCTTCATATGTACATGCACATATGTGTAAATGCTTATTGTTTGTGGCAATTTTTTTTTCTCTCACATAACTTATCTTCATCTTTTCACATACATCTACTTTTTTAACCTTTGGAGATAACTTAAAGCAGAACACTTAAAATTAGGATTTACAGATTGTCCAAAGATATTCTTTTGAGAATTTTGATTATGCCATTCCTTTCAATAATCTTCAAGTTTCTGAAGAGTAAAGTTATTATATAAATCCTCAAATTTTTGATCAAATTGGCAAATGTTTTCTAAGAAAAACAACCTTCAATTTTAGTTTTTCCTGCATATTTAGAATAATTATTTTCCAAGATTCACATCTTTCCCCAGTATTTCCAAGAATAATTCCTCGATACTAATCTTTTTGTTTGGAATCTTATTTCCCTCTTAGTCCCCTCCTCTTGGCAAAGTAACTTTCAGAAAGGAGTTCTTTGAATTAAGAGTCGTCACATACTAACATTAGACTCTCACTCAAGCTCCTCTAGAATCAAAAACTTAACACCAACCCTGCCAACAGTTCCTACGTTCCGCATCAGAGAGGCAGAGACCTATCAGGATGCTTTGGATTCGCCCTTTCTCTCTCTACCTTGTTCAAGAGCTGCATGGCATTTCATAATGCAGATGTAACAGTTTATTTCATCCTCCCTCTACAGATAACTGTTGCCAGTTTTTTTTTAATTTCACACCCCCACCCCAAAGCTGGGGATCATTGTACACATGTGCAAGTGCCCAAGGCCACACTTCTATAGGTGGAAGAGCTGTGAGTGCTTTCTTTTTCATTTTGTAGACTGGAGAACCACTGCAGGTATGTCAGGAGACAAAACACCCCCAGGCCAACAACCCGGTCAGCCAGGACAGGTTCTCCCACACAGCTTCCTCCTTTCAAAATGGACGCTGGATTTGTTTTTTTACTAGTAGATGCAAGACATCCCAGCACCGATGCCAAGTACACAGTCATCAGGCACAACGATCAAACTAAGGGAAAAGCCGCGCCAGCTCCTTCAGTTGGCGACGCCTGCTTCCGGGAAGCGGACCGGAAGCCGCTCCTCTATTCTGCGTCAAACCCGACTTCAGGGGCCGTCGTAAAAGTGTCGCTCCTCGTCACTCCGACCGGCCACAGGTTTCCGCTCGCCTCCGGCCGGGGGTCGAGAACTGCGGGCGTTAGTTTCCCTTAAGATGGCGGATGAAGAGGCCGAGGGTGCGGAAAGGATGGAAGTGAGCACCGAGTTGCCCCAGACCCCTCAGCGACTGGCATCTGTAAGTCCTTGTGGACAAGTTCCTTTTGTCCTCCCTCCTGTGCCTCCCTACCCCGTTCAGGAGGATGCGGGGCTTCATCCCCTGTGGCGGCTCTGGGGAGGGGGAAGTCATATGGATTGATCTGGAAGGAAGCTACCGAACAAAAAGTTAGTCGTCACCCACATTCCTGCCAGCCAAGTCTACGAAATATAATGACTGTCATTTATTTGTCTTGATGAGCTCCAGCATGCATGTCTCAATCGTGAAGTAGAAAGAACTGGGGATGTTATCAGGTGGTTTGATGTGTTTGCTGAGGCGAGGTTGGAGAAAGCCATTTTCTGATAGACGCAGTGCTAACCCCCTCTTGATGGTAGGAATCCAGGACGCAGCACCTGGTGTTGTATCGCATAGCTGGCTGGGTGGGACCTGGTAGTGACAGGGAATGTTGCCGCTGTCAAGTCACATCCAGATGTGGGGTGTAGGAATTGTAGTCTTTCATTATAACATCTTGATATTACGAAGCCTAATCCTCAGTGGAGAAACCCGTGATCTGTCGCTGCTTTTAAAAGGTGAAGCAGGGACTTCTAGACATTTCAAGTCAGAGCAATACCATTAATGAATATCAGAATCTATACTTTGCTTTTGTATTTTGAAAGAATGGGAAGGCAGAATTAGGGAGCAAATATGAGTAAGTAGTCTGGCAACAGGGAGAAAGCTAGCTGAGGAGGACAAGAAGTGGGGGGCAATGTTAGGGAATGTTCTGGATGTGCCCCTCCCTCCCCAGGCATTTAGTGGAGAGTTATATAGGAACATTCCAGTATCTATCATGGCATGATGTTTTATCAGTTTGGTTTTCAGCTGCATATAGAAGAGTATGTGGTAAATAGCTCTTAATGAAGTTTCATTGGTTTGCAGTTTTAATAAGATACATTCTTGAAGTATTTTAATTCTGTAGACATTGAATGTTTTATGAGACAACAGAATGAGCTGTGGAAATGAGTCAACAACAAATTGGAGAGACTGGCTGGGAGATAGAATCCAGATAGGGATGAAGTTGGAGTAAGGTTTTGCTTTAGGCCAATGTTTCTTTTCTATTTCCCTCTACCTCAAATAGCACTCCAAATTCACTTCACTACTGGCAGTATAGGACAAAAAATCTATTTAAGAGGATAGGGGAGCTGGGACTGGGGCTGAGAGGTGGAGCACTTGTCTAGCACTGGGACTCAAACCCAAGGTCCTGGACGTGCTAAGCAAGGACTGTACCACTGAGCTGCATCCCTAGCCATGAAACATTTCTTCTTAATGGTAAGCCAAGGTACTCTGGAGAAGGAGGCAGGAGAATTGCTTGACCCCAGGAGTTCCAAAATGGCCAGACTCTGGCTCAAAAAAAAAAGATAGTTTGTGCTTTTTACTTGTTGGAAGGAAGGGAGAAACTGTGTTGTGGTCAGAAGAGTTGTTATAGTTTCATATTACCAAAGATGGCTAATATTTATTTAAAGCTTTGATATAGTTCTTCCAGTTGGCACAATAAAACCTCATTAATCTGGACTCCACTAATTTGGAATTGGAGACAGTGGTATAGAAATTGAATTACAATTTATGTGACAAACTCTTTACTTTTCAAAAAATAATATTAGATTTCTTTGGACTTTGCAAAAATAGTAGGTGGATAGTGTAATACAGCCTCATAGACTAGTGTCACAGATAATATACTTATTCAAGATAGGGTGATGTAACTGGATAGAAACATATGACTGTTAAGCCTCATAACCACTCTTTTTAGGTTGAATCTCTCTATCTGCTTGACCCCAGAGTAGACTTGACTACTTTTTTTTCTTTTCAAAGCTGTTATTTTCATTTTATTCTACTGGTGGAGTAAGATACTGGCTTCCCCGTTTAATACTACTTTGCTATAAAGCAAAACAAACTCAGTTTTAGATATTTTGAAAATAACCATTGTATTTTAAATCGCCATTGGAGGTAGGAGAAAACAAAAGTAATAAAAATGAACCTGTTATAGAGGTTTAAGAACTCTTACCACTTCTATTATTCATACTCCTGTTTATAATTTCTGATTTCCTTAAACTTCCTTTAGGCACCGGGATTTTTTTTTTTTTTTTTTTTTTTTTTTTTTTTGGTCAGACTGCTATTTGCAACATTCCTAACATCACTAACATGAAGTTAGAATGAAATAATAGGTATGAGTTATTGGTAAAAATCACATTATAAAAGCTATTGCTTAAGTGTCCCAGGGGGAGGGCCAGGGATGTAGCTTGGTGGTAGAGCACTTGCCTAGCATGCATGAGACCCTGAATTCAATTCCCAGCATAAAACAAACAAACAAAAAAACACAAGAGGAACTGACTGTGTAGGTCTGCAGTGAGGAGTGAGGTACAAGAATCTATATTTTCCCACAAGCATGCCCTGAAATCCTGATCTATTGGCCACTCTTTGAATAATACTCAGCTAGACATTTGAAGTTATCAGTATAAAATTGACAGTTGAGGCTGTAGAAATGGATAAGATCTTTGAGGAGGAGTGTGTGTGTGTGCTTTGTGTGTATGGACCTGGAAATGGAACAGCCTAGGAGATAAAAGTCATATCCAGTGTCAACTAGCTCGGAACTAAGCTGGTTTTGAGGAGAGGGTGGTTTATTGGGTCCATAAGGAGTGCTGAGAAAAATTGGAAATCCAGAGGGCATTGGGGGTGGTCTGCTAGAACTTTTGTCTTCTGTCTTGGACTGGATTTTCTTCTTTATCTTAAAAGATATCTCCTGACATGGTATTAAGCTCTTTTCTTTTGCTTATCTACATACTCTTGTCTAGGTGATTTCATCCAGTTCTATGGCATTAAATATCATCTGTATGTGTTCAGTCTCTAGGCATCTCATGTCTGAGCTCCACATTCATAAATTCAGCTGCCTACTTATCATTTCCACTTAGATGTCTGATAGCTATTTCAAACAGGGGAACAATTAGGAAGTCACTGTGGTAACCTAAACTATAGTTAATGATAGCTTGCACTAGATAGATTATCAGTAGAGATGTAGTAAAGTAGATGAATTTGAGAGAGAGTTTGGAAATACAGTAGAAACAAAAAGACTTTATGATGGATTAGAAAAAGGTAAGAAATAGATGACATCTGGATCTCCAGTTTTTGACTTTAGCACTTAATGACAGTGGTTGTGTCATATTCTGAGAGGAAGGACCAGGTTCTTGGAGAAGAAAGGGGGAAGGCAGATCAAGAGTTTTCTTATCCCTGTTTCAGTAGATGACACATCCACCACAGCATTGGAACACGAGATATTTCTGAAAATCAAGCCACTTTCTGTTGCATTTCTGAAATTAAGCTACTTTCTGTTGCCTGGATAACTGTAATGGCCTCTTAACTGATCTCTTTGCTTCTGCCTTTGCCATCTTTTAGTCCATTCTTTACAAAGAGCAACTAGAGTGATCTTTATAAGATTACAATTTTGCTGAATACAGTGGTTTGCTTTCTGTAATTCCAGTGACTCAGGAGGCTGAGGTAGGAGGATTGCAAGTTTGAGGTCTATCTTAGCAACTTAGCAACACTGTAACAATTTAGTGAGATCCTGTCTCAAAAAAAAAAAAGAATTGTGGCTATAGCTCAATGATAAAGCACCCCTGGATTCAATCCCTGTACCAATATAATCATCATCATCATCATCATCATCATCATCATCTGCCTGAATCCTTCAGTGACTTCCCATTGTACTTGGAATAAGTTTGACCTCATTGACTTTACAAGCTCTTTATGACTTCGTCTGGTCTAGCCCCTTATATTTTTCCTTCATTTCCTTTCTCCTCATTCACCTTTAGCCACACCGTCCTGTCTCCCCCCCCCCCCCCATTTTTTCATACTAGAAATTGAACAAAGTGGCAATTAACCACTGAACTATATTTCCCAGTCCCTCCCTTTTTAAAAAATTTTAAGATAGGATCTCACTAAATTGCTCAGTGTGACCTCAAATTTGTGATCCTCTGGCCTCAGCCTCCCTAGTAACTGTCATTACAGTCATATGCCACCACACCCAGCTGTCTTATTTCTGAAATAAGCCCAGGCTCTATCTTGCTTCAAGTCTTGCACGTTTGCTTGCAAAAAACACGTTTGCTTTTCCTAGAGTGATTTTTTTTTTTCTTTATCTTGATGTATACTCTGTCTAAAAGGTACACTTCCCTTATTCTCTGTCAAAGAAACCCTTTTATTTCTTTTATTGCACTTACTACAATTTGTAATTACTGTATTGTCTTTATTTATTGAAATGCCTGCCTGTCTGTCCCACCAGAATGTAAGTTTCATGAAGGTAAGGATTATGTCTGACTTTTCACTATTGTGTCCTGATATGTACTTGATGTAGCAGACACTCACATACTCTTGTTTATTGGGGTCAGGAATTGAACCTGGGCCTTGTTCCTACTAAACACATGCTTTACCACAGAACTACCACCCTCCAACCTCAGCCCTTACTCTTAAATGAATCAATAACTAAGGATCAGTATCACTGATTTTATTTTTAAAAGATTGGTAGTAGCTTGGGGATTGGAGGTTGTGGATGGAAGAAGGAAGAGGAAATGAGGGGCCATATTAGAATAGTGTCCAACCTTGGAATACAGGCAAATAGGGACATATGAAAAGTCAAAACAGGAATTCTGGGGGTATCATGGGATTTAGATATTAGAAGTCATGTTGTTGATATAAATGAAAGGATTGAATGTTCTGGTTAGAAAGGGAAATTTAGATTTTGAGAATATGAGAGAATATTATGCTTTTGTGATAGTAGAGCTGGGTTACAAGCACTTGTTATATGTTTTTTAAAAAAATATTTATTTATTTTAGTTGTACACATGCCTCTATTTATTTTTACGTGGTGCTGAGGATTGAACCCAGGCCGCGTACATGCTAGGCGTGCACTCTACCACTGAGCCACAATCCCTGCCCCTTGTTATATGTTCTTAATGGCACCTATTACATACTTCCATTATATTCTACATTGCCTGTTTACTGTGTTCTTTCTAGACAGTAAACTCCTTGACAGCATGAACTGTTTCTTGTTTACAGCTACTATCTTCACTATCTAACACATTGCTTTGAAATTTTTATTGAATGAATGAATGAATGAATGAATACTGAGGTGTAGTAGAGGTAAAAGTAATAGGAGTTGAGAAGAAAAGTAACATTGTGGAGGCATATTTCTATATATATAATATACCCACTTTAAGCATTTTCTGGATAAGTTTTGATAAATGTATATATCTGTGTGACTACTACCAAATCAGGATATAGAACATTTGCATTACTCCCCCAAATTGTCTTGTCCCCAAGTATGTGGATTTTTTTAAGTTTAATATTTTTATGCTTGTGTATATAATTATGCACATCAAGGGAAAAATATCCACAATCCACATCATGTATAGAAGATCTTTAAAAGAAAACAATATTGCAGTAGTTGACTTTAAAATGTTGACATATTGAAAGGGTGAGACGTTACATGCTATATTCATTGGGGGTAACTTTTCTTAGAAATTTGGTTCTATATAATTTTAGGCTATAGCACAACTTTCTTTTAGTAAGGATTTGCTTTGAATAGGAAAACTAGATGAAAACTTGGGTCTCTTGAATCCTAACTAAAGTGCTTTGTCACCAGGACTTATCAGGGCCTAATTGCTGTTGTTTTTTCATTATCTCATAATTTCTATTATGGGCAGTTAGGGAATTTTTTTTTTTTTTTTTTTGTTGTACTGGGGATTGAACTCGGGCACTTGACCACTGAACCACATCCCCAGCCCTTTTTTTTTGTATTTTATTAGAGACAGGGTCTCACTGAGTTGCTAAGTGCCTTGCCATTGCTGAGGCTGGCTTTGAACTCGCGATCCTCCTGCCTCAGCCTCCCAAGTGCTGGGATTACAGGCGTGCGCCACCTTGCCCAGCTGGGAAATTCATTTTTTCTTTACCAAATTCTATAGAGTTAGATATTAAGTTCTAAAATCTCAGATGAAAGTGACAGATTCAGTCCCACTACATAAGAGGCTAGGGAATGAACAGTAACTTAATGTAGATGAACTGGAGCTGGAAACTGACTTCTTGTGTTTAATAACAGATATTTTCTGGCAAATAAAAACTTTCTTGTTTTCAATACTGCATAAAGAATTTCTTTGGATAGATATGTGTATAAATCAGTGATGCAGTATGAACCAGTGAGGTATCTTGCCCATCCTTTTTTCTTTTTTTTTTTTTCTTCCCTTGATGCTGGGAATTGAACCCAGGGATGCTTAACTACTGAGCCACAACTCCAGCCCTTTTGAAATTTATATTTATCTTTATGTTTTGAGACAGGGTCTTACTAAGTTGCTTAGGGCCTTGCTAATTGCTGAGGCTGGCTTTGAACTTGGCAATCCTCCTGCCTCAGCCTCCAGAGACCCTAGGATTACAGGTGTGCACCACTGCACCTGGCTTTGCCCATCCTTTCTTTATGTACTGACTTTGAAGTCTGCCTCAGATTTCCCTTGCCATCAATTTATCCATTTCTCTTAAGGTATCATATAATGTTCTATGAAATAATTTTCCTTAAGTTTTTAGCCCATTGCCTCATATGACTTAAGACAAAATACTAAGACCTTAGTCCCAAGTGACTTACTGTGAACTCTTGTGTATTCTTTTATTGTATTCTGAATTAACATCTCTACTATTGAAGAAACAATAGTTATTTGATGAGTTTGGTTTTTGAAGCATTTGATACAGCCTTTTTTTAAAAAAAAATTTATTGCTATAATAAGCTGAGTGCTTATGAAAATATACTTTACTAAATAAACTTTACTGAAAGACTCTGGAAGAGTTATTGTGGTTCCCTAAGTACCCACTTGCTACCCAGGAGTGACTCAGGCTCTGAACAGGATGGAGTTTACATTTATTCTTTTGAATATAATTCTCCTATTTGTTTACTTAATGCTGCTTTTCAGAATAAAGTCTATTTGATTTATTTGTAGGAGTGTGACAATAACCACTTAATGTATCTTTTATGGGCTAACTTTTAAAAGTCAACTTTGGTATTTATAAGTAAGCTAGAAGTGACTTTAGTTATGGGAAGGAAAATCTATTAATTTATCCATTAATTGTGTTTATATACACATGCTCTACCTTGCAATCTAATCTGAGAAAGAATTTTAGTTGCTTTGCAAGTAGTCTTTTAGGCAAGTAGATTTCATTCATCCAGAGACTTTAAGGAAAACCTATAAAATTGAGGTATGACCTGTGGTCAGAGATGAAACAGAAAGAGAATAGCTTAATAGGGACAGGATACTTTTTAAAAATCAAATTCAGAACAGCATACTTTCACAGGAAAGAAAATAAAAAGGCCTTGTATGTCATACACCTCAATATTTGACCCTCGCTTATGTTAGCAGTCCCTTAAATACCTGAATAAACTTAAATAGATTTACTGCTATTATATTTAAAGACAGCACAATGTTGACAGGAATAACAAAACATTATAAAATGAGTATTACATCAAAAATAGCAAGGTGAATGACCCTCATTTGGTATAAAAATAAAGCCTTACAACTAGGTTTATTTGTGTATAGGGCTAGGTCTCTTCTGTGTTATTGATCTCAGGTTTTTAATTGTCTTCATACTCACCAGTCATCAGTGTGATGTGGTTGCTAGGTTAGTGTGTCCGTTCCTCTGTATGGAAGCATATTGTGGGTATTCTTTTTTTTTAGTTGTAGGTGGACACAATATCTTTTTTTATTTTTATGTGGTGCTGAGGATCGAACTCAGTGCCTCACGCATACTAGGCAAGCGCTCTGCCCTTGAGCTATAGCCCCAGCCCCATATTGTGGGTATTCGGTAAGAGTGTAATCAATACAAGAACAATTTGGATACTGTGTCATTAAAGATGGTCATTTGTAGGAATGGACCAATTTGTTTCATCTCTTCATTACAGTTTAACCCTGGAATAGAGGTTAATGAGACCTAAGAGTTACTTTTGTTTATTTGAAAGGCTGTTAGATGAAAAAGCAGAGTGCATTATATTGAATTATTTCAGGAAGGTAGATTTTGAATTAGTTATAAAATTGGAAGTTGGTTGAGAATTGTTCAGATAGGCTCAGGTAGCTATCAGGTAGCTTCCTGTGGCGTAAGCAGTTGAACTAGCTGTTGTGTTTGTTTATTAACGTGGAGTTTGTTAAATAGCATTCCAAAAAAACTTTGTAGCCAAAGATTTCTTGGGGCATGGAGATGCTCTAATTACCAAGCCAATACTGCCTATTAAAAATTCTAGAGCCTCCAGGCTTTGTTGCCTTTTTAGAAAAGAAGAATTTAAGTGGGCTGGGGCTTTGGCTCTGGGATAGTGCACTTGCCTGGCATGTGTGAGGCACTGGGTTCAATTCTCAGCACCACATATAAATAAATACAAAAAATAAAGATCAACAACTAAAAACATATTAAAGAAAAGAATTTAAAAAGGACTAGGCCTCCAAAGGCTCTACAAATGTCTAACAGTTGTTTTAAGAAAGAACACATTGTGGTTTGATGAAAAGGAAACTATTATACTTAAATACTTTTTTAAGAATGATGTCCCCAAACAGGCATCCATATCCCTGGGTCAGAGTTGTCAAGATATCTTTTTGTCTCCATGGGGATGAGAAAAATGTTTGGAATATTTGGGAATTTAAATATTGTGAGAACTTGTTTTTACAGAACAGTCAACTGGGAATGCCTTTCCTTAATTTCAGATGTTAAGGGAAAATGTTTTTATCTGGATATTGAAGTTAAAAATTCTTAATTTTGTATTTGTTGCAAATGGAGGAAAGCACTAAAACAACAAAAATCAAACCTATTCAAGTCACCAATAATAATTCCTGAATAATTACTGTATTTGTTCTCACCTAGTAAAAATTATACTTTTTTTTTTTTTTTTTTTTTGCTTGTTTGTTTTGTTTTCTAACCTGGGGAAAAAGAGACAAAGTTTATTTGAAAAATTCTTTTCCATAGTTGTGGCAATAATGAAAATATTTGTTGTATGAAAGAGTAAAATTGGACTATATCACCCTAAGAATTTCATAAATAAAATTACAGAAGGCTTGATGTCGAAATTTGCTTTGTTCTGTCTAGCGGGTAATACGTACTATTTAGTGATTACTGTGAATTTCTGTGGCGTACTTGTGCTAAGCCCATGGGAAAACAGGGGTTTGAAAGATGAAGTTCTTCTCCTCAGAGAGCTTCCAATCTAGTCCAAGAGGCTAGATTTATACTTTTTTTTTTTTTTTTTTTTTTTTTTTTTTTTTTTTGGTACCGGGGATTGAACTCAGGGGCATTTGACCACTGGGCCACATCCCCAGCCCTTTTCTGTATTTTATTAGAGACAGGGTCTCACTGAGTTACTAAGTGCCTCGCCATTGCTGCGGCTGGCTTTGAACTCGCGATCCTCCTGCCTCAGCCTCCCAAAGTGCTGGGATTACAGGCATGCGCCACCGCGCCTGGCTTAGATTTATACTTTTAAAGATAACACCGATGATACCAGGCAGTATGAGTACAGAATGAATACCTCCTTCAGTAAATGCTGTATTAGTATTAACAGGGGATATAAATTTTATTGGCTTTATCGGTGAAGAATTTGTTAAGGTGGGCCTTGAGCTGGGCCTTGAGGAAAAGATAAGGAAGTGGGTGGAGGAATAGACTACTAGAGAGGACACTTAAAGAATTTCTTCATGCTAAGGCATGTAATGACAACTACAATTTAGGAATATTTAGTAGTATTAAATAATGTTAGGCAATTGTAGCTAAGAGGCTTCATTTGGAGGAAAAGATTAAAAATAGGACAAAGCTTTGTTGTTTTGTTTTACTGTTAATGTGAAATTGAACAAATCAATAAGGGTAAATTTAAAAAGCCTGTGTTTTTTTTATTTGTAGGCTGAGTACTGAATTTTAGGAGTTAGTATACCTAGTTTTTTCCCCTCAGTGTTGGGTATCAAATCCAGGGCCTCATTCATGCCAGGCAAGCACTCTTCCACTAAGCTATATCCCTCGTGAAATCTGTAGAAATTTTTAAAGTGTTTTGTCTTTATAAAATTAAGATTATATTATATAAAACTTGCTTTTTCCACTTAACAGTATTTTATGGCATTCTGACTACATAGAATGGCATGCTGTGCCACAATTTATTGACAGACATTTAAAAAAATTTTTTTTTTTAAGTTGGAGATGAACACACAGTATCTTTGTTTATTTTTATGTGGTGCTGAAGATCGAACCCAAGTGTTATACCACTGAGCCACAGTCCCAGACCCCACTGATAGACATTTAGGTAGCCTTCATCTTTTCATTTATAATTGACATTGTGGTGAACATCCTGGTATGTATTTTGTGTGTGTGTGTGTGTGTGTGTGTGTGTGTATCTTTGTACACTTAGGCAAGTATACCTAAATGATAGAGTCTACAATTTCTTAAACTATATTCCTGTTGATGTATGTTCAGGTTATTAGTGTTTTGCTGTTATGAATAAATTTGTACCTGAAATGTGTAGGATTGAAAAAGCTTTAAAATGATTTCTGTAAATGATATGTGTGTGTGTATATGTAATGTATACATATGTATATAATATGTATGTGCATGTAAGTATGTATATAAATTAAAATAGGAAAAAAGGGTACACAATGAAAACTAAGTCCTTCCCAGGGTTTTTTCTACTGTTAAATTTTTTTGAACTTTTCCAGAGGTTTTTAGTTCACATGTAAGCATATACACATACCTCTTCTCCTCCTCCTACTCTCCCACCTTACTTCCTTCTCTTTTGTCTCTTCCTCCTCTGCTTCCTTTCTCCCTCTATAGATGGTAGCATACCGTACTCAGTGTTCTGCGTCTGTTGCATTTTATTTAAAAGTATAATTTGAAGAATGTTGTATATCAGAACATACCTGTACTTTTCCCCTTATTAGAATGGCTGCACTGAATTTATGTTCCATGATTTATTCATCTGTTGTTTTGGGACATTTAGAATGTTTGCAATTATAAATAATTATAAATAATTCTGCTAATAAAAACACTTGTATATACTTTTTATACATATTTGGGTTCATTCAGTGAATAAATTCCTAGAAATGGGAATGCCTGAGTCAGGATATATAAATTAAAATTTTTAATAAGTATCAGCATATTCCCCCTCATAGAGAATGGGCTAATTTAACTCTTACAGTAATACTTAAATTTTCCACAGAATTTAATTAGGTGGAGTTTATTTGTGGATGGAATATTGAACTTTATAAGAGCAAATTCAGATGGTTCTGTAGATAATAAAATATCTCACATTTTCCTTATTGAACTATTGTGAAACCTATAAAATCTTAGTCCTAATTACATTGTTAACTTACAAAACTGCTTGGATAAGTTTTATAAATTTATCATAGCTTTATAAAGTTCTACTTCTTTTTCTTTGCCCTAAAAATTATGTTTTTGTTTTGGGCATTGAATCCAGATTCTTACCTGTGCCAAGTAAACGCTCTACCACTATGCCACATTCCTAGCTCTGGAAATTACATGTATACATGTTTTTGGTAGTGGGAACTGAACCCAGGGGCACTGAACCACTGAGTCACATCCCCAGCTCTTTGTATTTTTTATTCTAAGACAGGGTCTTACTAAGTTGCTTAGGGCTTCACTAAATTGCTGAGGCTGACCTTGAACTTGGGATTATAGGCATGTACCACCACACTGGTCTGAAAATTTATAATTTTTTTTTTTTTTTTTTTTTTTTTTTTTTTTTGGTGGTGCTGGGGGTTGGACCCAGGGCCTTGTACACGGGAGGCAAGCACTCTACCAACTGAGCTATATCCCCAGTCCCTGAAAATTGTATTTTTAACATGTCAAGGAAGCACCTGTGTTGCTGCCTGAAGCAATTGCTGCTTGGAGCAACAATGCCACGGGAATAAGTTCAGAGGCGGACTGGAAACAAACAGGCTCTTTATTCTGCTAGCTTCTCTCTCCATATGTAGGAGCCCTAATTAAGGAGATAGCTAAGATTGCGGTTAGCTGTGAGCTGTGGAGATGTTTGAGCATTGCCACCTTCCATGATCTCGCCAGACTTGGCCCGGGACATTGTGGATCGGGTCGGTGCCATTTTGTGGTGGTGGTAGAAGTGTGGATTGCGGGTAGGAGTTGTTGGAGCCGGAGAGAGAAGCTAGCAGAATAAAGAGCCTGTTTGTTTCCAGTCCGCCTCTGAACTTATTCCCGTGGCGTCGTTGCTCCAAGCAGCAACACACCTGCTAGGATGTAGAGAACAGATACATATTTACCTTGTCAAAGCCCTTGTGTGATTTTATAAACATTGGTCAGCCTTTGTTTCTACAGGCTGACAAGGTTTAATTTTCCATCCCTGTTACTTTTTCTGGAGTTCCCTCATGGTAACTTTTTGTTTGGATAACTCTTCCCAGTGGCTCTGAACAGTCAGCATCTGATGTTTTACATTTGGGTCAGGGATGCCAGTGGTCATAAGGGCCAGGAACATAAACAACTTCTGGGTGGGTACTGTATTTTAAATTGGGTTACTGTAGAATAAATGTACTTCTAATTTGCCTTTTATTTCTGTGTCATTTCACAGAAGGTGTAGCTATATAGATTAAAGAAGAGGAGGCATGTTTATCTTAACATATATACCAGTTTCCAAATTTATCTTCATTATTGGGTGAAATGAAAAATTTGAAAAAATGAATAATGGGTACCACAATTGGATATTAGTTACTCATGTTTCATTTTGAAGAACAGAGGTTTTAATTTTGAATAATTTCAGTTTATCAGTTATGTTTTCATGGTTAGTGTTTTGAGCACCCCATCCAAGAAATCTTAACCTGCCCCAAGAATTTGCAGAGGTTTTTTTTTTTTTTTTTTTTTGGTACCAGGGATTGAACTCGGGCACTTGACCACTGGGCCACATCCCCAGCCCTTTTTAGTATTTTACTAGAGACAGGGTCTCACTGAGTTGCTAAGTGCCTCGCCATTGCTGAGGGTGGCTTTGAACTCGTGATCCTCCTACCTCAGCCTCCCAAGTGCTGGGATTACAAGTGTGCACTACCGCGCCCAGCTTGAAGAGTTTTTATCAAAACAAGTTTTGTAGTTTTTTTTTTTTTTTTTTTTTTTTTTTTTTGGTACTGGGGATTGAACTCAGGGGCACTCGACCACTGGGTCACATCCCCAGCCCTTTTTTGTATTTTATTTAGAGACAGGGTCTCACTGAGTTGCTAAGTGCCTCGCCATTGCTGAGGCTGGCTTTGAACTCGCGATCCTCCTGCCTCAGCCTCCCAAAGTGCTGGGATTACAGGCGTGCGCCACCGCGCCCGGCTCAAGTTTTGTAGTTTTAAATCACTTTTATATATAAGTCTGTGATAAATTTTGAATTAATTTTTGTGTATGGCGTGTTTTGTATATGGCATTGTTTACATTTTTTTTTTTTTTTTTTAATGCCAGGAATTGATTGAACCCAAGTGTGGTTAACTGCTGAACCACATCCCCAGCCCATTTTATTTATTTTTAAATTTTGAGTAGGGTCTTGCTGAGTTGCTGAGCTGGCTTTGAACTTGTGATCCTCCTGCCTTAGCCTCCTGAGCTGCTGGGATTATAGGCATGTGCCACCGCACCCAGCGAAGTTCATTGTTTTTATCATAAGGGTATCTAATTGCTCCTGCCGTATTTTTTTTAAGTGATTAACTTTTCTCCTTTGAATTGTGTGCTTCCTTTCAAAAATCAGTTGACAATATGTGTGTTGGTTGATTTTGGACTCTATTGTATTTTGTTACTATTTATGTCTATTAAGGCCACACTGAATAGCTGTACAGTAAGTCTTAAAATTAGGTAGTATTAAAATCAGGTAGTGTAAGTCCTTTTACATTTCCATATTCATCTTAGTAATAGCTTATCAGTTTCTACAGAAAGCTTGTTGGGATTGTGTGGAATTTATATATCCATTTGGGAAGGATGGACATTTTAACATTATTTAATCTTATAACCAGTGAACATGGTATATCTCTTCATTTATTTAAATCTTTTACAAATTTCTCTCAGTGGTTTTGTAGTTTTTAATGTAGAGGTCTTATGTATCTTTGGTTAAATTTATGCATGAATGTTTCAGATAGTAGTTTTGTTTTGTTTTGTTTTGTTTTGTTTTCCAGCACTGAGGAATAAACCCAGGGACTCTCTATCGATGAATTTACTTAAAGTTTGTGTGTTTGTTTGATTCCTTAGGAAGTTTTTTTATAATCATGTCTTGTATAACTAAAGACAGTTATTAAAGATACTTATTACTTCTTCCCTTCTAATGGTTATGCCTTTTCTCCCCCTTTGTCTAGTACAATATTTGACCTCTAGTACAGTATTGAGTAGGAGAGGAGACAATGGATATCTTGCCTTGTTCCTGATCTTTTTTTTTTTTTTAATATATTTAGTTATAAGTGGACATAGTACTTTTATTGTTTATTTTTTATGTGGTGCTGAGGATGGAACCCATTGCCACACATGTGCTAGGCAAGCACTCTACCACTGAGCCACAATCCCATCCCTGTTCCTGATCTTTGGGGAAAACATTAAATTACTATTGCAAATATTTTCTCTCCATTTGTGGTTTTCCTTTACATTTTTAAACTGTATCCTTTTTTATGCACTTTTTTTTTTTTTTTTTTTTTTTTTTTTGGTACTGGGGATTGAACTCAGGGGCACTCAACCCCTGGGCCATGTCCCCAGCCCTTTTTTGTATTTTATTAGAGACAGGGTCTCACTGAGTTGCTAAGTGCCTCACCACTGCTGAGGCTGGCTTTGAACTCGTGATCCTCCTGCCTCAGCCTCCCAAGTGCTGGGATTACAGGCGTGCGCCACCGCGCCCGGCTTTTTATGCACTTTTAAAATTTACATAAACTACATCTTTTGTGGTTGTTCTTGTTTTACAGTTTGTGTTTTGACAATTGCCAGTGGTTGTAAAACCATCACAGTGTCACTTTGTAGTCAGCCCCTTCTCCCACTCTCAACCCCTGGTGACTACTGTGATATTTTCTCTCTATAGTAGTTTTTGCCTTTGCCAGAATATCACATAGTCTTTTACATATTTAAAATTAGTTTTATTAGACTGTAAACTTGAATATGTACAAATATACTGAGTATAAATGCCTTATAGTTTTTACATAACTGTGAAGCAAACATGAAGTACTAATAAAACCAGAAAACTAAACCATTTGAGGTGAACAGTGTTAATTTAATTGGAAGAATGTTAACTGCAACTAAATTGCCAATGTTGGATTGATAGTAGAGAGCTGTGCCTTCCTCCCTGTTTCTCCTGCCTCTGTTAACTTGAGCCTGCTTACGAAGTGCCACTTTGTAACGTTGGATTGGGTGGATGATTTGAGGTGATCAGACCTAACATTTAAGCTCAAACTGCCAGTGAGTAATTCCCAGATGTCTATTTTGACAGAGCATTGCTTGATATCTGGAAAGCTGCTTTGTTTGATTGAAGATAGGAGTGGAATTGTGATGTTATTGAAATCTGCAGATAATGGCTATTAAACACAGTTTATCATGGGAATAAGGAATTTGGCACAAAGATGGGCTTGTTCATTCACACGATGCTTGTACCATGATCTAAGCGGCTAAGAGACAGAACATAGTATTTTGCATATGACTTCTTTTACATTAATGAATTTTGAAGTTATCCATGATATTATGTATATTAACAGTTCATTCCTTTTATTGCTGAATAGTATTTCATGGTTTGGATGTAGCTCAGTGTATTTATTTATTTGTTTATTTTTATTAGAGCTTTATAGTTATACATAGTAGTTGGGTCATCCTGACAAACTCATACATGCATGGAATCCAGTTTTAGTTCATGATCTACCCCATTTCCCTCCCCCTTTTTACTTCCATCTTCTTCCCTCCTGTCTTCCTTCCCTTTTCCATTCTCCTTCCTCTACTCTACTAGAGTTTCTTTTGCTAGTTTATTTGTTTATACTTGATTGCTTCTTTGTACCTATGCATAAAGGTGAAGTTCCCTGTGGTATATTTATATATGTACATAACATGATTTTAAAAGAATTCATCCTACATTGCCTCCCCTTACCCATCCCTCCACTCTGCCTCTCAATCTTCCTCTTCTTCCTCCCCCTCCTCCTCCTCCTCCTCCTCCTCCTCCTTTTTCTTCTTCTTTTAATATTTATTTATTTGTTTTAGTTGTACACATTGTGTTTAGTTTTACGTGGTGATGGGGATCGGACTCGGACCGCGCACATGCTAGGTGAGCACTCTACCACTGAGCCACAACCCCAGCCCTCGATCTCCTTCTTATATTACTGATCTTCCCTTTATGTTATCCTGTCCATCCCTACCCCTTTACTCTAGCTTCTGCATATGAGAGAAAACATTCCACCCTTGAGTTTCTGAGTTTAACTTATTTCACTCAGCATGATATTCTCCATTTCTATCCATTTACTGGTAAGTGCCATAATTTCATTCTTTTTTAAAAAATATTTTTTAAGGGGCTGGAGTTGTGGCTCAGCGGTAGAGCGCTCTCCCAGCACGTGTGCAGCCCAGGTTCAATCCTCAGCACCATGTAAAAATAAAGGCATTGTGTACAACTAAAACAAATAAATAAATATTAAACAAAAAATTTGAAAAATGTTTTAAAAATATATATTTTTAAAAATTAATAAAAATTTAAGCCGGGCGCGGTGGCGCACGCCTGTAATCCCAGCACTTTGGGAGGCTGAGGCAGGAGGATCGCGAGTTCAAAGCCAGCCTCAGCAATGGCGAGGCACTTAGCAACTCAGTGAGACCCTGTCTCTAATAAAATACAAAAAAAGGGCTGGGGATTGGCCCAGTGGTCAAGTGCCCCTGAGTTCAATCCCCGTACACAAAAAAAAAAAAAAAAAAAAAAAAAAAAAAAATTAATAAAAATTTAAAGATTTTTTAAAAAAATATTTATTTATTTGCTTTAGTTGTACACAATGCATTTATTTTTACGTGGTGCTGAGGATCGAACCCAGGTCTTGCACATGCTAGGTGAGTGCTCTGCCGCTGAGCCACAACCCCAGCCCTAAAGATTTTTAAAAAATCTTATTTTATGGCTGAGTGGAACTCTGTGTGTGTGTGTGTGTGTATCACAATTTCTTAATCCATTCATCTATTGACAGACAACTGACTAGATTTCATAATTTAGCTACTGTGAGTTGTTCTGCTATGTACATTGAGGTGGCTATATCACTGTGGTATGCCGATTTTAGATCTTTTGGGAAAATATCAAGGAGTGGGATAGCTGGGTCATATGGAGGGTCCATTCCCAGTTTTTTGACGAATCTCTATACTGCTTTTCAGAATGGTTGTACTAGTCTGCAGTTCCACCAACAAAGTACAAGTGTACCTTCCCCTCCCTGCCAACCTCATCAGCATTTATTATTGTTTGTATTCTTGATCATTGCCATTCTGACTGGAATAAGATAAGATCTTAGTCTAGTTTTGATTTGCATTTCCCTGATTGCTAGAGATATTGAAGATTTTTTCATATATTTGTTGGCCATTTGTGTTTCTTTGGAGAAGTTTCTGTTTAGTTCTTTTACCCATTTATTGATTGGGTTATTTGGTTTTTTGATGTTAAGCTTTTTGAGTTCTTTCCCTTATTGGAGGAGTAGCTGGCCAAGATTTTATTCCATTTTGTAGACTCTCTCTTCATGCTCTTAATCATTTCCTTTGCTGTGCAGAAGCTTTTTAGTTTGATGGCATCCCCTTTATTGATTCTTGGTTTTATTTCTTGCACTTTGGGGGCCTTATTAAGGTTGGTGCCAGCACCCGTATGATGGATTGTTGACCCTAACAGTTGTAAGGTTTCTGGTCTGATTCCTAAGTCTTTGGTATATTTCCATTTGAGTTTTGTACAGCTTTGTCCTAAATGGCCTTTATGTTATTGAGGTAAGTTCCTTCAATCCCTAGCTTTTCCGGCTTTTTTAACATGAATGGGTGTGGGATTTTGTCAGAGGCCTTTTCTGCATCTATTAAGATGATCATGTGATTCTTGTTCTTGATTCTGTTTAAGTGATGAATTACATTTATTGATTTGTATGTTGAACCAACCTTGCATCCCTGAAATGAAACCCATTTGATCATGGTATATTTCCTTTTAAATGTGTTTTTTGAATGCAGTTTACTAATATTCTACTATGGATTTTTGCATCTATGTTTATCAGGGATATTGGTCTGTGGTTTTCTTGATGCATCTTTGTCTTTTTTTTTTTTTTTTTTTTTTGTACCAGGGATTGAACTCAGAGGCACGCTGGGCCATATCCCCAGCCCTTTTTTGTATTTTTAGTAGAGACAGGGTCTCACTGAGTTGCTAAGTGCCTCGCCATTGCTGAGGTTGGCTTTGAACTCGTGATCCTCCTGCCTCAGCCTCCCAAGTACTGGGATTACAGGCGTGCGCCACCGCGCCTGGCTCTTTGTCTGGTTTTAAGTATCAGGTTTATTCTGCTTTCATAGGATGTATTTGGGAGTGTCCCTTTCTTTTCAATTTCATGGAATAATTTGAGAAAGATTGGTGTTAGTTTTTCTGTAAAGATCTGAGAATCCATCTGATCCTGGGCTTTTCTTTGTTGAAAGGCTTTTAATGAGTGTTTCAATTTCATTACCTGGTATCGGTCTGTTTAGGTTTCTGTATCTTCTAGATTGAATTTGGGCAGATTGTCATAAATGTCTAGAAATTTGTCATTGTCTTCCAGATTTTCCAGTTTATTGAAGTATAAATTTTCAAAGTAGGTTCTGATAATCCTCTGAATTTCAGAAGGGTCTGTGGTGATATCTACTTTTTCACCACTGATCTTGTTGATTTTGTTCTTCTCTTTCTTTTGGTAGTTTGGCTAAGAGTTTGTCAATCTTATTTATCTTTTCAAAGAATCAACTTTTCGTTGCATTGATATTGTGCATTATTTTTTTATTCTCAATTTCATTGATTTTTTGCTCTGATCTTAATTATGTACTTCTACTGGTTTTGGAGTTTTTTTTTTCCTAAGGCCTTGAGGTGGAGCGTAAGCTTATTTATTTGGGATCTAATTTTTTAATGTAGGAACTCGGTGCTAAAAATTTTTTCTTAGAACTGATTTCATAGCCTCCTAGAGGTTTTGGTATGTTCTATATTTCTTGATTTCTATTCTCATTTCTTCTTTGATCCATTCTTCATTTTAAAGTATTGTTCAATCTCCATGTGTGTTTGTAGTAATTATTTTTCTTGCTGTTGATTTCTAGTTTTGTTCCATAATAGTCTGATAGGATACTTGGGATTATAAATTTTTTTCTATTTGCTAATATTTGCTTTGTGGCCTAGAATATGATCTAATTTGAAAAAAAAAATTCATGCAGTGCTGAGAAGAAGATAAATTCAGCTGTTTTGGAGTGAAATATTCTGTAGACGTCTGTTAAGTCCATTTGATTTATAGTTTTATTTAGGTTGGATATATCTTTATTGGTTTTATGTTTTGATGACCTGTCCATTGGTAATAGGGTTTGTTGAAATCCCCTAGTATCATTGTGTTGGAGTCTATCTAGGATTTAATGTCACGGAGGATTTTTTTTTTTTAAGTGCATTGATATTTGGGGCATAAATGTTTACTACTGTTATATCTTTTTGTTGGATTCTTCCCTTTACCAAGATGTAGTAGGGGCCTTCTTTGTCTCTTCTTCTAATTTTTGTTTGAAATCTACTTTGTCAGATAAGAGAATAGCTATTCATGCTTGTTTTCAGGGTCTGTATGTGTGGAATATTTTTTTCTATCCTTTTACCTTTGGCCTGTGGGTGTCTTTGTTGATAAAATGAGTCTTTTCTTTTTTTTTTTTTTTTTTTTTTTGTACTAGGGACTGAACCTAGGGGTGCCTAACCACTAAGCCACATCTCTAGACTGTTTTATATTTTATTTTGAGACAGAGTTTCACTAAATTGTTTAGAGCCTCACTAAGTTGCTGAGGTTGAACTCACGATCCTCCTGCCTAAGCCTCCCAAACTGGGATTATAGGGCACTACCATGCCTGGCAAAATGAATCTCTTGTTAACAGCATATAGTAGGATCTTGTTTTTTGATTCATTCTTTGTTGCCTAGTTATTAATTCACCAGCTGAAGGACAGTTGGATTGTTTCTGGTTTGGGGCAGTTATGAATAGGGCTGCTGTAACATTTGTGTACAAGTTTTTGTATGAACATAAATTTCATTCATTTGATAAATACCTAGTAGTTTGATTGCTGGCTCATATGGTGCATATATGTTTAGCTTTATAAGAAACTGTCAAACTGTTTTGTTAAAGTGTCTGTATCATTTTTAAGTTCCAACTAGCACTTTCCTGTCTAATTTTTCCTGCATCTGTATTGGTATTTGATATTGCCAGATTTTTATTTTAGCCACTCTAATAGGTTGTATAGAGATATTTCATTATTGTTTTCATTTGAATTTTCCTAATGACTAAAGATGTGGAGCAGCATGTTTTCACATGTGGATGAGTCATCTGTACAGTTTCTTTTGCAAAGCAGAGGGTTTTCCATTTTTGGTGCTGGAGATTGAACCAAGGCCTTGTGTATGCTAGGAAAGCATTCTACCAACTGAGCTATATCTCCAGTCCCAAGGGTTTTTTACTTTTTATAAGGTTTAATTTAACCATTTTTTTTCTTTAATGTTAATGCTTTTTGTGTTTACAGAACTCTGGTTTATATCCTTTTGATTTTTTTTTAAACACTATGGTTCCCTTAAACAGTTAAAAGACTATAGGAAATACTTTGTCTGTATAGGCTATGGCTGATAATAGTATCACCTTTACACAGTAACAATGACCATTTGAGAGGGAAGAGTAATTCTTATTCACTACAGACAGTTTCTATCCTTGCCCCCCATATTTATTATATATGGGTAACTGCTTATTACTAAGGTCATTTAAAAAAATATATTTATTTATTTGTTTTAGTTGTACACAATGCCTTTACTTTTACGTGGTGCTGAGGATCAAACCTGGGCCGCGCATGTGCTAGGCAAGCGCTCTACCACTGAGCCACAACCCCAGCCCAAGATCAATTTAAAAAAAATATATATTTATTTATTTGCTTAGTTGTACACAATGGGTTTTTTATTTGTATGTGGTGCTGAGGATCAAACCCAGGCCGTGCACGTGCTAGGCGAGCGCTCTACCGTTGAGCCACAACCCCAGCTCCCAAGGTGAATTTTTTAATCATCCACTTTCCTTTTGTTTTGGCAAAGGATAAAATATATTGCAAATCACCTTGAAAGTACAGAATTATACCATTAACTTGTGCTGCTAGGTTATTAAGAAGGAACTCACGATAAGAAATTCTGAATTGTTGTTTTCTTTTCTTTCAGTGGTGGGATCAGCAAGTTGATTTTTATACTGCTTTTTTGCATCATTTGGCACAATGGGTGCCAGAAATTTATTTTGCTGAAATGGACCCAGATTTGGAAAAGCAAGAGGAGAGTGTACAGATATCAATATTCACTCCACTGGAATGGTATTTATTTGGAGAAGATCCAGATATTTGCCTAGAGAAATTAAAGCACAGTGGAGCATTTCAACTCTGTGGGAAGGTTTTCAAAAGTGGAGAGACAACATATTCTTGTAGGTAAGAATTAGAAATTTACAAGATTGGTTATGATTTCTATCTTGGTATTTTATACTTATTTCATGGTATACTTTTCAGGGTTTATTGTCATTTATAATATATTTAATTCTACTTAGCTTTTTTTTTTAACATATTTTTAGTTGTAGATGGATGCAATATCTTTATTTAATTATTTTTATGTGGTGCTGAGAATCAAACCCAGTGCTTCATGCATGCAAGGCAAGTTTTCTACCACTGAGCCACAACCCCAGCTCTTTAACTTCTTTTTATTGTACACTTTGAGTCTGATTTTGCTAATGCAGTTTGGTTTTTTATATATGACTTATAGTTTAAACAGTTCTATAATTTTTTTATTCCTCTTCCCAAAAGCATATATAGTAATGTAGTAATCATGTGCTTATCTGAAACCTTTGGCACCAGGTGTATTTTCAAAATGCTCAATACTTCTCCAGCAGAGTCAAGGTAAGACCCTGTAATCAAACAGTAAGATATTCTCTAAGAAATCTATGGCAATTCACAAGTGGTATAAGTCTATAGTCTTATGACATGTCATGTTTTTTGTTTTTGTTTTTAAACCACCAACTGAGATTTTGTGCAATCTAACAAAGAAATGAAACCTTTCAGGGCTTTTTGGATTTCAGAATTGCAGGGAAGGGATTGTAGACATGGAGGAACACTTTAATGTAGTTGAATAAAAGAGGTCAATGGTAGGGAAATTGGAAGCAGGTTTAAGCTTTTGTTCTTTGTAAGAGCAGTTGCCTTAAAAATGGTAGAACAGAGATTTTTTTACTGCTTACCCTGCCTGAAATTTTTGACTTCTAGATCTTATTAGCACCTGTTTTTCTTTTTATTAGAGGTAGAAGTATGAATTTTTAGACTTTATAAATACAGAGTTTTTCTTTTTGCATCAGTGTAATTCTAGACTGGTTTTGTATAGTTAACAGTCATTTTAAACATACTATCTTTCTTTATGCTGTTTTCTCAGGGAAAAAAATAGTTTTTGTATTTTGCATACTATTTTCTTTTTTTGGTACTGGAGATTGAACCCAGTGGTGCTTAACCACTTAGCTATATCCCCACCCCTTTTTATATTTTATTTAGAAACAGGGTCTCACTGAGTTGTTTAGGGCCTCTCTAAGTTGCTGAGGCTGGCTTTGAACTCATGATCTACTCCCTCAGCCTCCTGAGCAGCTGGGATTACAAGTGTTCACCACTGCATCCGACTTTTGCATTCTGTTTTGTTATGTTGCTTGGTAAGTTTCATTCATGTTCTCACATATTTATAGCTAAAGCCCAATCACTTTCCACTTAAAGCATAGTAATCATTTTTAGACTTCTGTCCCTAAAAGTTTTTTGGAAACATTGTGAGAACTGGGGATTGATACTAGCATCTAGTGGGTAGAGTTCAAGGTTGCTGCTAAACATCCTACAATGCACAGGATAGTTCCATCTGCACACAGCATAATTATCTGGTCCACTCAAAATGTCAGTAATACTAAAGTTGAGAAATTCTGCTCTAAGTAGGTCAATAGATTATACATATTTTACATAATATTACTAAGTAACGTTTATGTCCTGTTAGTCTTTTAATTTATTTTTTAAAATACCTTTATTTATTTATTCATTCATTCATTCATTTATTTTTATGTGGCGCTGAGGATTGAACCCAGGGCTTCGCACGTGCTAGGCGAGTGCTCTACCACTAAGCCACAACCCCAGCCCTCTTTCTTCTTCTTTTTTTTTTGTGATGCTATATGAGGCAAGTGCTCTACCACTGAGCTTCATGAATCCCAGCACTAAACTGCATTTTTTTTGTTGTTGTTGTTGCTTCTGGGGATTAAATCCAGGGCCTTGTGCACGAGAGGCAAGCACTCTACCAACTGAGCTACATCCCCAGCCCTAAACTGCATTTTTAAAACTTCTTAATTTCATCTTTTCAACTCCCTTCCCTCCCCCTAGTACTGGGGATTGAACTGAGGTGTGCTAGACAAGTTCTGTACCACTGAACTACATCCTCAGCCCTCTTCAACTCTTTAAGTATTTTTAAAAAATGAATCCTATGCTTTGTGTTTCCCAGAAAATATTAAATGATACATTTCAAATGTTGTTATTAGAAGAGAGATTAAGAGATTGAATTTCTTTCATGCAATAAATACTGAGTATCTACTATATAGCAGTCACTGTCCCAGTGACTGGGACACTGATGGGACACATCAATGTATAAAATAAAAGTCCTTTCTGGGGGCTGGGGTTGTGGATCAGCGGTAGAGCACTTGCCTAGCACATGCACAGCCCGGGTTCGATCCGCAGCACCAAGTAAAAAAAAATAAAAATGCATTGTGTACAACTAAAGCAAATAAATAAATATTTTTTAAAAAGTCCTTTCTGTATCATGTTTGTTTTCCAATGAATTTTGTCTTTATTCAAACCTTACTTAACTGTGCACAATAAATGCTTGCAAGATATATTTATATTTATAATAGGGGTGAGGAGCAGATAATAGGAGAAAATTAAGTATTTTTTCCCAAAATTAATTTTCGTTTTGGTACTGGGTATTGAATCTAGGGGCACTTAACCAATGAGCTACATCCCCAGCCCTTTTAATATTTTCAGTTTTGAGACTGGGTCTTACTGTGTTCCTTAAGGCCTCACTATGTTGCTGAGGCTGGCCTGAAACTTGGGATCTTTCCTCAGCCTTCCAAATCAAAGTTTTGAGGATGATTTAAGAAACAAAACCGAACATTCACATTTACACTTTCAAATGTGGTTTAAATGAGGATAAAATTATGCTAACAATATTGTCTTTGTTCAAAACATTTTTAGAATTCCATTTTTTGAAATATTTTTCATTTGCAGATTGTGTATCATATAGGAAACACATTCACATTATAATTATACCTTAAGCATCAATGCAATGGGAGTCATCTAAATTTTGGAATCTAATTTTCCATCTTTTTCAGGGACTGTGCAATTGATCCAACATGTGTACTCTGTATGGACTGCTTCCAGAATAGTGTTCATAAAAATCATCGTTACAAGGTATGAAAATAGATTCATAAAATCACTGGGTTAACTGGAATCTTATGGAGATCTAGTCTATTTAGTCAAGACAAATACTTCCTGCTTAATAGCATTGAAATGTGCACCTTTTGCCTTAGTTAAAAGCATAATGTGATAGGACATCTACTACCACAAGAGGTAGCCCCTTAGATGTTTTTTGATGAGACATATCATGCTTATTCAAAAGATCATATAAGGCATATGAATAGTTTAAAGAATAAAACAAATACTTGTGTAACCACTACTCAGGTCAAGAAATACAATAAGTGAGGTCTTCTGGATCTCAATCACTCTTTCCTCCCTTGAGAGAACCTCTCTTGTGTGTATGTGTGTGTGTGTTTTTTTCCCCCTTCCCTTCACAGTACTGGGGATTGAACCCCATATCCCCAGCCCTTCTTATTTTTAATTTTGAAACAGGGTCTTGCTAAGTTGCCCAAGCTGACCTCAAACTTGGGATCCTTCTGCCTCAGTCTCCTGAGTCACTGGGATTACAGGTGTGCACACTGTGCCTGGCTTTGCTATGTTTTGTGATAATTGTTTTCTTGACTTTTTTTCCTTTCTAGCTTATCACCCAAATTATATTGAATAACTTTTGTCTGTTTTTGAACTTTATGTAGTTGGAATTATTTGGTATATTATTCTTGTTGAGTGCCCTTGTCTGTGTAAAAGTAGTTTGTCCTTAGGCCTTATGGTGTTCAATAAGCCATATTGTCTTCATTTGTTGTACTATATATTGATTTGTAGATTGCTTCTTATTTGGAGCTATCATGAACATTTTTGCTATGAACATGTTTGTATACTTTGGTTCACACATGTAGGAGTTTCTCTAGGGTATATATGTAGAATAGAATTGCTGAGTTTTAGGTATATGGATCTTAAGTCATACTTGGATAATGTCAGACTGTTTTCCTAAAGTTATTATACCAATTAATATGCTCTCCACCTGAGAGTTCTCAGAGTTCCATATTCTTGCAAGATATGATATTGCCAATCTTTTTAAATTTAGCCAATCTGGTGAGTATATAATATTAACACCCATGGTCTTATATTTTTCTGATTACTTCTTTTTCTAATTAGGTTGAAGACTTTTTTCTGTTACATTTTTGGCAGCTTTGCTATTTAGAGCTGAAATGTGTTTCTCAAATAATAGTGCTGGTTCTATATTCTGAGCTTAGACATAATAATTGATGTCTTGTCTAGCTCAGATATATACATCCCACCAGGTGGGAAGGGCACACTATAAGTAATGGAATTGATGTCTGTCTAGCTCAGATATATACATGGTGTGTGTGTGTGTGTGTATATATATATATATATATATATGCCATATATATATATATATATCATGCCTAATGTCCTCTATAAATATAAATAACATTTTGAAATTATATAGACATATCTTCCATAAACTTGAAAGTTCTGTTCATAAGTTCAGACTGGCCTCAATATTGCTACTTCCACTCAGGAAATGAGGGGCCAGAGGTATAGTATCTAGGTATTTCTGTGCACAGGAAAAGCAGATTTTTTAAAATATCTTTATTTTATGTATGTATGTATGTATGTGGTGCTGAGGATTGAACCCAGTGCCTGACGCGTTCAAGGCAAGCACTCAACCACTGAACTACAACCCCAACCCCAGGAAAAGCAGTTTGAGGAGCCTGTACTCTATAGTGAAGTTAAAATACTTACCGAAGTTTGCCAAACCAGTTATTGGTTCACTTTACAAAGTTGATTATTGATTATGTACTCTGTGATCATCTCCATTAATTATAGTGTGCCCTTCCCCTCCCTGCTGGGGACTCCCTGCTGGGGATTGAACAGAGGTAGGGGTATATACATTCCAGGCAAAGCACTCTACCACTTATGCTAGAGAATTCAAGAGATAATCCCAGAGGTAGAGACAAGGAAAAATATTGTTAATTTCTTCTCATTTTTACTTTGGGAGAATAAAGGGAAGAGGTGCTCGAGATCCTGGGCCAAGTCCCGTGAGACTAAATATCATATTTAGAACAAAACAAAGAAAGACTGAGGGTAATTACTGCATTAAAGATAGATTAAAGAAAAACTAAAAGCACTTTGGAGAAATAATTTGTTAGCTGGAACTCTCGAGTTTCTGCATACACAGCAGTCCTTTACCTGTTGAAATAATTGAAATTAATCATTTATTAAACAAATGAAGTTAATAACAAAATAAGCAACCTCATGTCAAAACACCAAAATATCAGGTTTTACAGCACTAGTCATAATTTTTGCTAAAGAGAAGTCCCTGGGACACCTATAAAACAAAATTGAAGGTACCTTCACTTATTAAATTATTTACCCATTTTGAATACTCTTAAACTTAAATGAATTAGAGTTATTTGGATCCATATATATATATATATTCACAAGCGCTTTGTTATTTTTGATGTCACACTGGACAGACGCACATACAAACATATATTTGTGACGTCACATTAACATGAAATTTAGACAAATTACACAAATAAACACATATATAAAAAGTAAAAAAAATATATATATAATTGTGTGCACACTAAAGAGAGATCTCTTCGTCCCAGCCGGGAGGAATGACACTTAAGTTGTGACATATTTTGAAGGACTCTTTTAAGGGAATCATTCCATATCTTCATCATGGTCCTCTTGATTTTGTACCTTTTTTATTAATCTTGATTCCTCAACAACTTCATCTTGATCCTTTTGATGTGGTACCTGCTTTATTAATCTAGATGGTATCCATATTGGAGAGGATTCATGCTTTGGAAAGACACAAACAGATCCTCTCCCCCAAATTAATACTGGATCCGGACCCTTTCCATGTACCTGAAAGAACATCCTTCCAGTAAACAAAGGTTTATGTTGTTGATGTGGGTTCCAATGTCTGTCTCCAGCAGAATAACCATCAGAGTCTAAAGTTAAAAAAAATTTTAAAGTAAACAGGGCAACTGCCAATCTGTCCTTAGGATTTTTCCAGTTTTCCTTCTTTCTGTTTTAACAACATAACTTTTAGTGTGCGGTTTGCTCTTTCAATAATGCCTTGACCCTGAGGATTGTATGGGATGCCTGTTTTATGGGATATGTTGAATTTTGCGCAAAACTGTTTGAAAGATGAGGACGTATAAGCGGGACCATTATCTGTTTTAAGCATTTTGGGGATACCCAATGCAGCAAAAGCTTGTAAACAATGAGATGTGACATCTTTAACTTTTTCTCCGGAATGTAAGGAAGCAAAAATCATGCCTGAGCATGTATCTATGGTTACATGAATAAATTGCAATTTTCCAAAGCTTGGCTCATGAGTAACATCCATCTTCTGCCACAAATGATTGGGCATTAATCCTCTAGGGTTAACACCAAAATGAGGATTGGGCAAATGTGTTATACAAGATTTACAATCTTTTACAATTGTTCTGGCTTGCTCCTTTGTGATTTTAAACCTACCTTGCAAGGTGGTGCTGTTGACGTGAAACTGGGAATGAAATAAAGTAGCTTGTTGTAGTGCTGAAAGTATAAATATTGTTTTTGTAAGTTCATCTGCCTTTTGATTACCTTCATGGAGGGGGCCAGGTATTAGAGTGCTCTAATATGGCCTACGAATAGAGGTTCTTTTCTTGCCCACAAAAGTAGTATCCAATTTAAAGGCTGGAGTATGAGGTGCTATTGGTCCTGCTAACTCTAATTTTGGGACGGCTTGTACAATATAGTGGCTATCTGCAAAATTTCCAGAGCTCTTACCACAGCTTCCAATTCCCACTAGTTGAGCTGATTTGTGTGCAGTTATGTGTCATATTTTTCTTTTGTAGTGACTACTGCAGCAGTACCATTTGAGGACCCATCTGTAAATACATTAAATGCCTTAGGAATAGGTTGATTTTTTATTACCTGTGGAAATATAATAGGATGATTAATACAAAAAGATAATATAGGAGACTTAGGAAAGGTGATTATCAAATTTGCAGAGGTAGAGCCAGCTATAGCCCAGTCATTATCATTGAAGCATAAATATTCAATCTGTGACGATGAATAGGGAGTTAATAGTAGGCAGGGTGAATGCCAAATATTTTAGTAGAAGTTTTAAGTCCTTGAAGAATAAGTTTAGCCACCATGGAGGTATATGACTCAATTATGCTTTTAGGAGAGACAGGCAAATGTATCCATAATAAAGGCCCTTGTTGCCAAAATACTCCTGTCGGTGTATATTGTGAAGAAATAATAATCAATATCAGCGGTTGAGTTAAATCAAATCTGTCACAATGAGCTCCTTCTATGGCTTTTTCTACTACCTTTAAAGCTTTCCTAGCATCAGGAGTCAATGTTCGCGGTGAGGATGGATCAGGGGCCCCTCGAAGAATATCAAATAAAGGTTTTAATTGGCCAGTAGTGAGGTTTAGTGTAGGGCGAAGCCAATTAATGTCTCCCAGTAGTTTTTGGAAATCATTGAGGGTGGTTAAATGTTCTTTATTTATTAAAATTTTTTGGGGTCTAACAAAAGTATCCATGATTTTAAATCCTAAATATAATATGGGAGATCTGGTTTGAACTTTTTCTTCTGCTATATATAATCCATATTTTTTAAAATTTTCTACCATGTCACTGAATATATTAAATAAGATTTTTTGATTAGGGTGGGCCAGTAAAATATCATCCATGTAATGTAGACACATGAGGTTTGGATATTTATTTTTAATGGGTTGGATAGCCTTGTCCACATATATTGGCATATGGTGGGGCTATTAGCCATTCCCTGCGGCAAAACCTTCCATTGATATCTCTGATCAGGGCCATTATTGTTAATAGAAGGAACTGAAAAAGCAAACCTGGGGGCATCCAGAGGATGTAGGGGAATAGAAAAGAAGCAATCCTTTATATCAAGACTAATAACATGGAAATTTTTTGGAATACCTATAGGATTCGGAAGTCCAGGTTGAGTAGGGCCCATGACTTGCATGGTTTTGTTAATTTGTCTAAGATCATGTAATAATCGCCATTTTCCTGATTTTTTCTTGATCACAAATATGGGGGAATTCCAGGGAGAGGTGGAATGTTCTATATGTCCTGCTTTTAATTGTTCCTTAACTAGTAGGTGGGCCGCTTGTAATTTCTCTTTAGATAGGGGCCACTGAGGGACCCACACTGGCTTATCAGAAAGCCATGGTATTTTCAAAATTATTTTCTCAGTGGCCCCAAAGAAAAATGTCTTTTTCCTATATAATAATGATTTCTTTTAGGGTTAAGCTTACCCTGTACTTTTTGATGATTTCTTTTAGGGTTAAGATTACCCTGTATGTTTTTTTACATTTAAACACCTGCAGGTTTGGTTGCAAGGTGTACTCCCATTTGTTGTAAAATATCTCTTCCCCATAAAGTAACCGGTAGATTAGGTAAAACATAAGGCTGAAATGTGCCTTTATGTCCTTCATCATCCTCCCATTTTAAAATTACCGCACTTTTTTCTGGGAGGTTATTATATCCCAAGCCTCTTAAACTGGTTGAAGCTTTTTGTAGAGGCCAGTGTTTGGGCCATTGACGTAAATTAATGATGGAAGAATCAGCTCCAGTATCTATAAGACCCTCCATTTCTATTCCTTGGATTCTTATTTTACACATAGGCCTCCTTGTACAGTCCCGAACCCAGCAAACCATGGGTTTTGAATCAGTGGAACAAAATCCTCTATTGTTCCTATTTAGAGGCATATTCATTTTAAATGAATTATGTAAATTTGGAAGGAGGAGCAGCTGAGCAATTCTATCTCCCTGATTAATAGAACTTATACTTTGGGGTGAGCTAAGCATTATTTTTATTTCCCCTTTATAGTCTGAGTTTATTACGCCTGGGGTCACTTGCAAACCTAATAAGCTTTCAGGACTTTGCCCCGATAATAAGTCCTACAGTCCCTGAGGGAAGAGGTCCCCTGACTCCTGTGGGAATCAGTTGAACCCCCATTTCAGGTGTTAACACTATTCGGGCGGTGGAACAGAGGTCTAATCCTGCATTTCCTCCTGTTCCTCTGGCGAGGGAGTGGATGGGTAATAGGGATTGTGTCGGGGAAGCATCTGAGTGGATGCTTGAGGATACTCCTCCTCCAATGCCTCGTACATTTGTGGGCCCCGGGGCATTGGGCCCCGTGCCCTGTTTTTTGAATTCCTGAACAAAGGATTTCCATGGATGTCAAATTTTGAATAGCATTTATTGGCCCAATGATTTCCCTTTCTTACACCTGGGGCAGCAACCTGGAGTACGGTATGAATTTGGTCTTATTTCTCTTTGGGGATTTTGCCTAGAATAGCCTGATTGATTATGATAATTTTGCCTAGAATATCCCGATTGATTATAATGTTTATGTTGAGCCCTTGTAAAATTTTGAGGGGCAGCATCTCTCACAGCTGCTGCAATCACATTCCCTGTGACAAAGGCATCATTTACATCTTTACATAGTTGTATATATATGGAAAGATCCTTTTTATTTTTCCATGGCCTGATGACTTCCTGGCAATATTTATTAGCATTTTCGTACGCTAATTGAATAACTAATGGCATAACTTGATCAATGTCTCCAAAAACTCTACCTGCAGTTCTCAAAAGTCGATCAGCAAATTCAGCATATGGTTCATTAGGTCCTTGAATTACTTTGGACAAGCTACCTTGTAGATCCCCAGGTCCTTGTACAGTTTTCCATGCCTTTAAGGCAGCTGCATTTATCTGAGCATATACTCCTGGGGTATAATGTTTTTGATCCTGTATGTCTGCGAATTGCCCTTCTCCTGTGAGCATTTCTATATTATGGTCTCCAAACCCTGCATCTGCATTTCTTTTAGCTGTTTCTATACAAAGTTCCTGAAATTGCGATCGCCAAACCAAGTATTGTCCCCCACTTAATGTTGCTTTACATAGACGCTTCCAGTCTGCGGGGGTTAAGCTAAAGGTGTTAAGGGACTCCAGTATACTCAACGTGAAAGGAGCTTGGGGTCCATAAGTCATTACTGCCTCTTTGAGATTTTTTATTGTTTTGAAATCTATTGGCTGGTGGCCCCTCTGTCCATTTTCATATTCAAATACTGGCAGTTCCCAATGTATCTGTGAGTTACCCTCGAGAGCGCATAAGCGCTCAGAAAGACTTTTTATTTCTATTTCTAGGGTATGCAAACGTCTAGTGATACCCTTCATATTTTCTGTAATCGATTTCACCCATGGGGGAGTAGAGGACACAAGTTCCTCCACTTGATGATCCCTTATCTTGGTCTTCCTTAATTTCCTTTTATTCATTTTCTCAAAATCACCTTTAGTTAATTCCTCCTCACTACTACTACTCTCATTGGTCCTAACTGACTCAGTAACATCCTGAGTCCCAGGTTCAATTGAGACCATGTATCCTTGAAATATCTCTAATAAATCTTGAATAGCTTTAGCAGCTCGGATCTTTGTAATTTTGGGGACACTTCTAATACTCTCCTTACTGGTCTTAGTTGACTCAGCGGAATCTACGCTTTTATGATTGCCTTCACTGTTTTCTAAATCCTCCTCACTAACGACAGACTCATCCATATCAAAGAATTCATCAAGAGCCTCGTACACTTGGGTCTTAGTTATTTTCGAACCCATTTTAACCGCTCTGACTAGAGACTCCTGCGAGGTTTCTCAGTTCTTACCTGCTGTGCTGAATTCCCCGTACGGGCCACCAACTGTTAGCCGCCGGAAAGGGATTGCAGCCTGGAACGGCAGCGCCGCGGGAAGGAGTCCGGAGACAGGATGGAGACGAAAAAATTCTTTAATCTTTCTGTCTCTGTCTCTTGTAATTTCTAACACTACATACACACTCTCACAAGAAACCAAGCACGTACTCTTACAAGAAACTACAATGTATCTATACAATAGCGATAACCCTGTCCTTTCACTCTCACAAGAAACCTAGCCACGTACTCTTACAAGAAACTACAATGTATCTATACAATAGCTATAACCCTGTCCTTTCTCTCTCTGGTCTCATCCCATGCGCCCGAGCAGGAATGGTGCTTGCTCGATCTGCCGAGTCACTCCTCAAATCTCTCGAGATCTTGGGCCAAGTCCCGTGAGACTACGGAAGGCGACAATGCCCAAAAATGTCAATCTGCTGAGTCATTGCTCAAATCTCTCGAGATCCTGGGCCAAGTCCCGTGAGACTACGGAAGGCGACAATGCCCAAAAATGTGTATGGCCCATAGTCAACCGCAATCTTAGCTATCTCCCCAAACAGGGCTCCTGCAGGTGCTAAAGAGCCGAGACAAAGAGTTTTCAAGTTCCTTTTTTTTTTTTTAAATATTTATTTATTTACTTTAGTTGTACACAATGCAATGCATTTATGTTTACGTGGTGCTGAGGATCAAACCCGGGCCGCACACGTGTGAGGCGAGCGCTCTGCCACTGAGCCACAACCCCAGCCCCTCAAGTTCCTTTTATTTAAAGACTGCTATGAAGTGCTTCCCAAGATTTTGGGATTTCATGGGTCAGAACAGTTTTCAGAAAACTTTGGAGAAGATATAGGTTTTTTTTTTTTTTTTTTTTTTTTTTTTTGGTACCGGGGATTGAACTCAGGGGCACTCGACCACTGGGCCACATCCCCAGCCCTTTTATGTATTTTTATTAGAGACAGGATCTCACTGAGTTACTAAGTGCCTCGCCATTGCTGAGGCTGGCTTTGAACTCGCGATCCTCCTGCCTCAGCCTCCCAAAGTGCTGGGATTACAGGCGTGCGCCACCGCGCCCGGCTAAGACATAGGGTTTTTAACTTTTTTTTTTTTTGGTACCAGGGATTGAACTCAGGGGCACTTGACCACGGGGGCCACATCTCCAGCCCCCCCCCTTTTAAAAAATATTTATTTATTATTTGTTTTAGTTGTACACAAGGCCTTTATTTTTACATGGTGCTGAGGATCAAACCCAGGCCGCGCATGTGCTAGGTAAGCGCTCTACCGCTGAGCCACAACCCCAGCCCCCCCAGCCCTTTTTTGTATTTTATTAGAGACAGGGTCTCACTGAGTTGCCAAGTGCCTCACCATTGCTGAGGCTGACTTTTAACTCATGATCCTCCTGTCTCAGCCTCCCAAGTGCTGGGATTACAGGTGTGTGCCACCACACCCGGCTTGGGTTTTTAATTTTTTGAATAACTACGTTGAATTTTAAGTTTTTTTTTTAAAAGGGTGAAAAATAGCAAATGAAAAAACACCTGACATCATTTTATGAAGAAAAAAAAAAGACATTTTAATTTCAAGAATGTAGGATAATCTCAGAATAAAGAGCAATCCTTTAATTTGAAAACGTGGTTCTGTGAAAGAACTTGAAGTGCTGGCCTTCCTTTTCTGATTTTTTTTTTTTTTTTTTTTTTTTTTTTTTGGTGGATTGGTCAAAACTTGTATGTTAATTTTGGGAACTTCTTCACTAAGCTTGTTTATTTAAAAGTTACCATTCTAGGACTTGGATTGTAGATCAGTGGTAGAGTGCTTTTCTAGAATTTATGAGGCCCTGAGTTCAATCCCTAGCACTATGGGGTTGGAGGATATACAACTTAATCGTCTACCTTGCCACCACAAAGCATTTATGGAGAATCCTTAGCTTTGCCATCTTTGGGTTTTTGCAGAGTTCTACCTGTTGCTTACACAGCTTGGGCAGGGATTTTTAGTATATGTGCTGCCAAAGTGAACCCTTGAGCAGGGATTTATAGTCATTAGAAAAATGGCCTAGCTGGGTGCAGTGGTGTATGCCTGTAATTCCAGTGACTTGGGAGGCTGAGGCAGGAGGATCCAAAGTTTGGGGCCAGTTCCAGCAAGTTATTGGGGCCCTAAACAACTTAGTGAGACCCTGTCTCAACATTAGAGATAGATAGGTAGATAGGTATGTAGATAGATAGGGCTGGGGATGTGACTCAGTGGTTAAAGCACCCCTGGGTTAACCCCAGTACCAAAAAAAAAAGAAGAAAAAAAAGAAAAGAAAGATGGCCTATTATGTGACAAATAAAATATTTTTTGAGCATGTTGTATTTACATGCTCAAAAAATATTGCCCATCAAATGAGAGTATGAAGAGAATGGAACATTTTTCATGGGAAAATAAGGTTTTTTTTCCCATTTTTAAATTCTAATTTGTTATACATGTTTACAATGGGAAAATAAGTTGATAGAAGCTTTCTGACATACAGATTGGTGTGATGAAATTTTTAAAGGATATGAGGGAATGACTAATAATTTAGATGAGTAGTTACCTCCAGGCTGAATAAGGGTATGGGACTCTGGATGATCCCACAGGGAGCTTCAACAGTATTGATAATCTCTTAGCTTGGATACTGGGTTCATAGGTGTTCACTTCTTTGTTATACTTGTAACTTACCTCAACATTGTGTATATTCTTTTATAACAAAACCCTTCACAAAAGAAAAAACTAAAACCATTAAAAATTAGATTATGGGCTGGGAGTGTAGCTCAGTGGTAGAGCACGCACCTCACACATGGGAGGCCCTGGGTTTGATCCTCAGCACTACATAAAAATAAAATAAAGTTATTGTGTCCATGTACAAATAAAAAATATTCTAAAAAATTAGATTATAATGATTAAATCAAGACCTCTTTAGCAGCAACAAATCGTCACACAAATGTTAATGAAGATGCCCACTGAGTGGCCAAGTGAAGATTGATAAGAATGAATTAGAGTTTGGATCAAAGAGTATGGTTTGTGAGGGAAAAGAAAATCTTTTTAAGAGAAGATTCTTCATTCCATATAGCTATAGTCCTTTAAATATAGATTCAGGATCTTTTAAAATCCCAACTTATGCCTGTGGTATTTTCTTACTAGCATTTGAGCACATATTGCCTTTTCTGGTGCAAATACATGTTCATTATAGAAAATCTGAAAAATGTATAACCATTTTAAGATGGATTCTGGAATGGTAATTAAAGTCTTCAGGAAAGAGAGAGAGAGAGAGAAAAAAAAAGGAAGAAATAAGGGATATGTATTGCTTCAGAGGAAAGGTAAAAAGGAGAGTAATGGCCAGGGGATACTAAAGATCATTTATTTTATTTTATTTTATTTTTTTAAATATTTATTTATTTGCTTTAGTTGTACACAATGCGTTTATTTGTACGTGGTGCTGAGGATCGAACCTGGGCCGCGCACGTGCTAGGCGAGCGCTCTGCCGCTGAGCCACAATCCCAGCCCTAAAGATCATTTATTATCTGAATAAAGGACAAAGAAAAACCTTCAGTGGCAAAACAATACATAACAACTTTTGAGAACAAGAAACAAAGCTTAGAGGCTTTGTTTTGCTGCTTACTTTGCCATCATCCTTGGGACCAATGTCTTTGATGTAATGAGTAGATACAATTCTAAGAAGCATAGATCAGAATCTCATATCTTGGTCAGATAGGACCAAAATTGTGCTGAGTTCTCCAAATTAGGGTCTTCTGGTATCTCAGAAGATAATGGTGAAAGTCAGTCCTCCTTGTAACCTTGACAGCCATATCACAATACATTAAACACATTCAAAAGTCGTATAGAACATAACCTGGAGAAGAAAACAAACCCCACTGACAGTCTTCTTTCTTCTGTCCCTCTTCCTGTGCATGCTTCTGCTTTGTTTTTGTGTCCTTTGTCTCCACCTGACCATAAACATCTCACTGACAAAGTTCAGATCTTATGTACTATACCTCTTCTGTCAGTTATAGTACTTAGTATACAGAGGCTTTTGATAAACTTTTGTTGCATTGAAGTGTTAGGATCAAAAGGTCTAAATCATAGGCAAAGCTGACAGCTAAGATTTAATTATAGGGGCTGGGGATGTGGCTCAGTGGAAGAGTGCTTGCCTTGCACATGTGAGGCATTGGGTTCGATCCTCAGCACCACATAAAAATAAATAAGCAGCCCGGCGCGGTGGCGCACGCCTGTAATCCCAGCACTTTGGGAGGCTGAGGCAGGAGGATCGCGAGTTCAAAGCCAGCCATCAGCAATGGCAAGGCACTTAGCAACTCAGTGAGACCCTGTCTCTAATAAAATACAAAAAAGGTCTGGGGATGTGACCCAGTGGTCGAGTGCCCCTGAGTTCAATCCCCAGTACCACAAAAAAAAAAAAAAAAGAAAAAAGAAAAATAAATAAGCAAAATAAAGATATTGTGTCCATGTATAACTAAAAATATAAATAAATGATAAATATTTAATTATAAAAATAGCTATATATTTTCTTTTATTCTAAGTTGTTATATGACAGCAGAATGCATTACAATTCATATTATACTTATAGGGCACATTTTTACATATCTCTGGTTGTATACAAGGTATATTCACCCCATTTGTGTCTTCATACATGCATTTAGGGTAATGATATCCGTCTCATTCTACCATCTTTTTTTTTTTTTTTTTTTTAACCCTTTTGCCCCCTTCCTTCCACTCCCTCCCCATTGGCCTTTCTAGTGTTCCTCTAATCCTCCTATGCTCCCCATCCCAACCCCACTGTGAATCAGCCTCCTTATATCAGAGAAAACATTTGTCATTTGGATTTTGGGGATTGGCTAACTTCACTTAGCATTATATTCTCCATCTTCATCCATTTACCTGCGAATGTCATTATTTTATTCTCTTTTATTACTGAGTAATACTCCATTGTGTACATATACCACATTTTCTTTATCCATTCATCTACTGAAGGGCATAGAGGTTGGTTCCACAGTTTAGCCATTGTGAATTGTGCTGCTATAAACATTGATGTGGCTATGTCCCTGTAGAATGCTGTTTTTAAGTCCTTTGGGTATAGACCAAGGAATGGGATAGCTGGGTCATAAGGTCCCGGTTTTCTAAGGAATCTCTATACCGCTTTCCAGATTGGCTGCACCATTTTGCAGTCCCACCAGCAATGTATGAGTGTGCCTTTCCCCCCACATCCTCTCCAACATTTATTGTTGTTTGTGTTCTTAATGACTGCCATTCTGACTGGAGTGAAATGAAATCTTAGAGTAGTTTCGATTTGCATTTCTTTAATTGCCAGAGATGTTGAACATTTTTTCATGTATTTGTTGATTGATTGTATATTTTCTCCTGAGAAGTGTCTATTCAGTTCCTCTTGATTAATGAAAACATTCTTGGCAAATGCTTTTGCTCTGGTCCGTCTTGTGCCGGTCTAAGAATTTCACCTCTAGCAGCGCAATACGAAAAATAACTATATTTTAGTATTAGCATGCTTTGTACATTCTGTAGTCCTATCCTATATGATGATAATATATATTCACATATTGCCTTTGAAATATAAGAGGATTACAAATTTATTTATTGGGCTGGAGATGTAACACAGTGGTAGAACACTTGATTGGCATGCATAAAACCCTGGGTTTGGTCCCCAGTACTGCAAAATAAATTAGTTAATTACAAATTATTTACTAAGGCAATACATTAAAAGCTACCTTTTAAATAATTCAAATAATGCAGAAAAATATAAATAAAAATTATAGTAGTTCTTTTGCTCTGTGGTATTTTCCTCCCCAGAGAACATTGTTAATGATATAGTATATATACTTACAGGTTTTTGTTGTTGTTGTTTGAGCAACAATTTGTTGCTAAATTTCTTAGGTTAACTTCAGATTTGCAGTCTTCCTGCCTCATTCTCCTGAGTAGCTGGAATTATAGACATGTGTCACTATGCTATACTCTGACAGATCTCATGTTTAGTTGCTGTATTTGTGTGTGTGTGGTAATGATGGTGCTCTACTGTATATTCTGTTTTGCAACCTCATTTTTTTAATATTTATATTTTGTTATAATTGGACACAATACCTTTATTTTATTTTTATGTGGTGCTGAGGATCAAACCCAGGGCCTCACACGTGCTATGCACGTGCTCTACTGCTGAGCCACAGCCCCAGCCCTGCAACCTCTTTTTAACTTAGTATATCATAGGGATCCTTCTGTGGTGATACAGATAAGTCTTGGCTTATTTAATTGCTATATAAATTCTTTGGGTGAATATACCATATATATATTTTTTAAATATTTATTTATTTGCTTTAGTTGTACACAATGGGTTTATTTGTATGTGGTGCTGAGGATCGAACCTGGGCCGCGCACGTGCTAGGCGAGCGCTCTACCGCTGAGCCACAATCCCAGCCCTATACCATATATTTAATCCCTTTTCTTTTTGTAGGCCTCTAAATTGTTACCCCTTTTACTTGAGCAATACAGTGTTGCTTTGAATAAATACATAAACCTTTGTTTTTATATAAACAAATATTAAAGAGTGCCCAAGAGTAGATACTTAGAGGTAGATTTTCTGGGATAAAAAATATGTTCAGCCGGGCGCGGTGGCGCACGCCTGTAATCCCAGCACTTTGGGAGGCTGAGGCAGGAGGATCGCGAGTTCAAAGCCAGCCTCAGCAATGGCGAGGCACTTAGCAACTCAGTGAGACCCTGTCTCCAAATAAAATACAAAAAAGGTCTGGGGATGTGACCCAGTGGTCGAGTGCCCCTGAGTTCAATCCCTGGTACCACACACACACACACAAAAAAAAAATGTGTATAACTAAAGCAAATAAATAAATTTTTTAAAATGCAGTCTTCTTTAAAAAAAAAAAGAAAAAAAATCCTAGAATCATTTTTAAAAATTCCATATCATAGCTTCCTTATATTTTAATTGGATTCCGCAAGCCCTGCGGAGGCTGAGGCAGGAAGATCACCAGTTCAAAGCCAGCCTCAGCAATAGTGAGGCACTTAGCAACTCAGTGAGACCCTGTCTCTAATAAAATACAAAAAAGGTCTGGGGATGTGGCCCAGTGGTTGAGTACCCCTGAGTTCAATCCCAAGTACCAATAAATAAATAAAGGTTCATTGACAACTAAAACATAAAAAGGATATGGGAAACTGGGCATGGTGGCACATGCTCATAATAATAGCTGCTCAGGAAGCTGAGACAGGAAGATCACAAGTTTGAGGTTGTTCTGGGCAATTTAGCAAGACCCTATCTCAAAAAAATGGGCTGGGGATATATTTTAGTGGTAGAATGCTTGCCTAGCATTCTGAAGGCACTGGGTTCAATCCCTAGTACTGCGCAAAAAAAAGTATATGGGAATGTTCTTATACCTGCCCCCAAACTTTTATTTAATCACTCTTAACTTTTGCTAACCTGTTAGTCAGATAATTTTATCCTAGTTTACATTTTGTTAACATGTTTTCACAGTTTAATTGTATGATTAATTTCTTTTGTGTTGATTATTTTCTTCCTTTACTCATTTTTCTATTTTTTTGTTCTTATTACTGTTATTTTTTAAAATATTTTTTTTATTTGTTGACAGATCTTTATTTTATTTACTTATTAACATGTGGTGCTGAGAATCAAACCCAGTGCCTCGCATGTGCGAGGCAAGCACTCTACCGCTGAGCTATACAGCCCCCTGTTATATGTTTTGTAAATGCCTCCTCCTAATATGCTTGTCTTTTTTTATTTTTATTTTTTATTTGTTCTTGATATACATGACAGCAGAGTGTGTTTTTTATAATTTTTAAAAAATATTTTTTAGTTATTGATAGTTTTTTTTATTATTGTATGTTTTGGCAGGGAAGGTTTTGGGGAAGGTTAAAAATTAGGTTGTTGCCATTATCCTCTACCTGAGCTAGTTAGTGTGTGTGTGTATATGTACGTGTGTGCACACATGTATGTATGTACACTAAAAGGAAAAAAGTTACGAGTAAGTTTTAGTTGGTGTAGAACATCAATGTCAATGAAGATACTGTATATATTTCTTAACTACTATATATGTACCATTGATTTTAAGAATTTAAAATTATTTTTTAATTAAAATCTAATTACTCAAGCAATCTAGGTATCATAGATTTTTTTGCACACTTTTCAGTCTTAATCCATCAGTTCAAAATTTAAACAAGTATTATTTTAAAATTAGAGTTACACTTCAAAAACATACAATTTTGAGGGTTTATTTTGTTATGATGAAGTATTTAGGATTTTGGTGTTGTTTTGGTTTGTTTCTATTTTGGGTAACAAATATTTGTAATGAGTTTTGTTATTCATTTTCTGTTACATTAAAGGCAATTAAGGTTGAAATATTTGTGAGAACTTATTAGTTGAGTCATCTTTTGTTCTTTCTTGTTTTGTGATATGTCAAAACAAACTCATTTCATTTGTCAGATGCACACTTCTACTGGAGGAGGGTTTTGTGACTGTGGAGACACTGAGGCATGGAAAACTGGCCCTTTTTGTATAAATCATGAACCTGGAAGAGCAGGTACAACCAAAGAGGTAAGATTTTTATTTTTAAGAAATTGCTAACAATTTTAAATAGATAAGAACAAATGTGACATATATGGGTTAAACAGAATTCCATTTAGAATTCCAGTATTTTTGTTATTATTTTTAATTTGCAAATATGTTTTTCTCCACTTGAGAATTTGAGGACTTGATAATTTATCTAAAGTAAGAATGGATTCACAATGAAAAATTAAATTTAGAATACTTTTTAAGCAATTAACTCTGTAAGTAAGAATAAATAATGTACAAGCCTAAAAGAACAAAATGATGTAATTATTAATAGATAACAACAGAGTATAATACAATAGAAAACAGTAGAATTGATATAAATTCAATAACTGCTTTTTTTAATCTTTTTGGTACTGGGGATTGAACCCAAGGGCACTTTACCAGTGAACTACCTTCCCAGCCCTTTTTATATTTTATTTTGCGATAGGGTTTTGCTAAAGCTTAGGGCCTCGATAAGTTGCTGAGTCTGCTTTGAACTCAAAATCCTCCTACCTTAGCCTCAGGAGCTGCCAGGATTAAGGTATACACCACCAGTTATAACAATAACCTAGCAATAACTGCTTTTCTTTTCTTTTTTTTTTAATATTTATTTTTTTAGTTGTAGTTGGACACACTATCTTTATTTTTATCTATCTATCTATCTATCTATCTATTTATTATGTGGTGCTGAGGATCAGACCCAAGGCCTCACATGCACAAGGCAAGTACACTACAGCTGAGCCACAACCCCAGCCCCCAATAACTGCTTTTCTGAAAGGAAAAAAGTCAAAAAGGTTAAATAGATACATCTAGTCAAGAAAAAACAAGGTCAGTGTAGACACTTAGAAATGTGATGGCATAGAAACATAAACACAGAAGAATTTAAAGGATTATAAAAGACTCTTAGAATGACCTTGTTCTAATCCATTTGAGAATTAATTGTTTCATCAGATAGTATAAAGTACCTTAATATATTCAAAGACAGAGTGAAAACTTGGTCAGTAACCACTGGAATATTTCAGAAAATTGTCACAAAAAAGTGCTTCCCCCAAAATGCGATGTTCACATAGTTTTGCAGACAAACCCTTTTAAAACATCAAGGAATAGCTTTTGTGCTCTTTGAATTCTAGATACTCCTGTAGCAGTTATTACTTCTAGGACCCAGATGTTGATTTCTCTCCTTTTTCTTTCACTGTGGTACTAGGAATTTCAGCAGAACCTTGTGCAAGCTAGGCAAGCACTCCACCAATAAGCTATACTCCCAACCCTTTTAAAATTTTATTTTGAGAATGGGTGTTTGTAAGTTGCCCATGCTAGCCTCAAACTTGGCTATCTTCCTGGCTGAGCCTCCTGAGTAGCTGGGATTAGTCTTGTGTCATAATGTCTGACTTCAGATGTTGTTCTCTTATATACCATTTCCTACTAAAATAAATGAGACTTATTGTTATAATACCTGATTCCAAGTTTGGGTAATGTAAACTTGTGTGGGTGGGTTTGTGTCCAAAGAACCAAGGACCCAGCTTCAAAAGGCTCCCATTGATCATCGTTGGATAATTGGATTATCAATAATAATAATAATAATAATAATAATAAATATCTCCTGTAATAACATGGAATAAGTAGATATATCCTAATGAAACTTAAATGAAATTAAATAAAACCTGTTTTTCACCATAGCAGTAACTATTGTGTCAGTTCTCTACTGTGAAAATTGAAGTGATTGAAGGTTATTGAAGGGAATGAAATCAACATTTTTTCTACCTTTTCTGTAGGAATTGTATTTTATGGTAATCAGGTATCCATAGTTCATTAGGAAAAGTTCTTGTTTCTAGAAGAGTGCAGGCTAATAGGGAAGGGACAATGGAATTAAGAAAAACAGCATTTTGCAAACCTTAAGGAAATATTTGGTTTGAGACTAGGATCATTGATGGATGCTAAAACCACTAACACTTAGGTTGATGAGGAACAATAATAACATGGTTCCAAGTTATTTGCTAGTCATAGACTATTTGCTGATGGTTAAGGGGGAAAATGAAACTTTTCAATAGAAGCATACTACTGTTATCTCAAACCAGGCATCAGTGTTAATATCATGACTAACAGGAGTGTTATGGTATCACATGATGTAAAATAAAGTATTGATTATTATGATCAAAAACAAGACAAAGATGTCTACTCTTGACTCATTTGTTCAACATTGTACTAGAGGTTCTACCAGGGCATTTAGTTAAGAAAATGTAGTAAAAGGCTTCCAGATTGGAAATGAAGAAGTAAAACTAATTTTATTTGCAGATGACATTATTTTGTGTATTTTGAAATCCTCAGGAATTAAAAAAAAATTACTAGAACTAATAAACAAGTTCAACAAGATTGTAGGATATAAGATAATCCTACGAAAAATCTCTTGTATTGCTCTACAGTAACAATGAATAGTTACAGTTCAGGGATGAAATTAAGATGAATTCCATTTATTATAGTTTCAAAGATATAAAATATTTAGGAATGGATTAGCAAAAGACGTACAGAACTTGTACTCTGTAATTTTAAAGTATTTGTTGAAACAAATTATTGACGATCCAAATAAATGGGGGAAAAAATCCCTTCTTTCTGGTTCAGAAGACAATATTGTTAAGATGCCAGTACTCCCTCAATTGACTTATAGATTGAATTCAATTCTATTACAATCCCAGTTAGGAGTTTAAGAACAAACAAAAAAATTTAATAGGAATGAATAAGCTGACTCTAAAATTCATATTTAATTGTAAGGGACCCAGAATAGTTAAAGCAACCTTGAAAAAGAATAAAAGAGGGCTGGGATTGTGGCTCAGCGGTAGAGCGCTCGCCTAGCTCGTGCGCGGCCCGGGTTCAATCCTCAGCACCACGTAAAAACGCATTGTGTACAACTAAAGCAAATAAACAAATATTTAAAAAAAAAAAAAAAAGAATAAAAGAATTGAAGGGGCTCATACTTCCCTATTTTAAAACTTACTATGAAGCAACAGTAGTCAAGATGGTATGGTACTGGTATAATGATAACCCTGGTCAGTGGAGTAGAATTGAGAGTCTACAAATAAACCCACATGTCTGTGAACAACTTATTTTCAACAAGGGTGTAAAGACCATTCAATGAGGAAAATAATAGGCTTTTCACCAGTGCTGGGACAACTGGACATTCATATGTAAGAGAATGAAGTTGAACCTTTTAGCTCACGTGTGTTTGATTTTTAATATTTAAGACTTAACTCAGTGGCTGGGCATAGGTGACACATAATTCCAGTGGCTTGGAAGGCTGAGACAGGAGGATCATGAGTTCAAAGCCAGCCTCAGCAAAAGTGAGGTGCTAAGCAACTTGGTGAGACCCTGTCTCTAAATAAAGTACAAAAAAATAGAGCTGGGGATGTGGCTCAGTGGTTGAATGCCCCTGAGTTCAATCCTTGGAACCCCCCCAGAAAAAAAGAAATATATATATATCCTTTGATAACTTTCTCAAGTATATAATGATATAGCCTCTTTGGGAAACAATCTGGCAATTTCTCAACTGGCTAAATCTGGAGTTAATATACAGCCCAGCAATTTCATTCCTGGTATATACTCAAAAGAATTGAAAATAAGTGTTCAAACAAATATTTTAACATGACTGTTTATATCAGTATTATTCATAATAGCCAAAATGTGGAAACAGCCCAATTATTCATCAAATGATTAATGCTTAAAACATATGCTAAGTGAAAGAAACCTGTTGTAAAAAGACTTAATACATGATTACAGTTATATGAAATGTCTAGAATAGGCAAATCAATAGGGACATAAAATAGTGGTGTGTAAGCTAGGATAGGTGGAAGCATTTGTGGGAATGGGCCATAGCTAAAGTGTATAGGATCTTGTTTTTTTTTTTTTTTTTTTTTTTTTTTTTTAGGTTACAAATGTTCTACAAACTGTGGCAGTGGTTGAACATATCTGTTAAGATATTAAATGCCATTGAATTTATGCTTTAATTGAGTGAATTGTATGTGTTATATCACAATAAAGCTGTTGTTATTAACAACTCACTTATGAAATATTCTTTTTTTAATATTTATTTACTTATTAGTTGTACACAATGCCTTTATTTATTTTTACGTGGTGCTAAGGATCGAAACTGGGCCGCACATGTGCTAGGCAAGCGCTCTGCTGCTGAGCCACAACCCTAGCCCATGAAATATTCTTACTAAAAATGTTTATCCTAAATTTCATAAACCATTTAGATCTAACTTTTAGGTTATAGGAAATATGGGGATGGATGAACAACATACATAAATACCACAAGGAAGATAAATCTAGAATATAGGACTTTTTACAGAAAAACTGGCCTGGTCTCTTTCATGAAGAACAAAAGGCTGTGGGGTATGAGAATGTTATAACAACTAAATTCAGTGTGTGAATCTTGGTCTCAACAAGCATTTATTGAAGATTTAGAGGATAATTAGGAAGATTGAATGTGGTTGATAGATTAGATAGTATTTGTTAATGTTATTTGATGAAATAATGGCATTATGACTATGTAGGAAAACATCCTTTTTTTTTTTTTTTTTTTTTTTGTGGTACCAGGGATTGAACTCAGGGGCACTCGACCACTGGGCCACATCCCCAGCACTTTTTTGTATTTTATTTAGAGACAGGGTCTCACTGAGCTGCTAAGTGCCTCGCCATTGCTGAGGCTGGCTTTGAACTCGCGATCCTCCTGCCTCAGCTTCCCAAAGTGCTGGGATTACAGGCGTGCACCACCGCGCCCGGCCATCCTTTTCTTTTTTAATGATATATTTGTATCAGGGTATGCATCAGTAAAATATGATGTCTGTATTTTACCTTATTTATTTAATAATTGAGCAGAAAAAAATTGAAGTACATATGGAAAAATATTGCATTATTAAAATTAGATGAACTGTGTGTTTACTGTATGTTTAAAATTTATACTAATTAAAATCACTTGTTTAAACATCAACAACAAAACTTATAGAATGTTCCTGAGCATGGGAGGAAGGAAACTCTCCAAATTTGTTATATATAATGGCAACATTGTATGACATGAGTTTGACAAAATATAGAAATTATAGATCAGTTTTATTAATGGTTATCATGCTAAAATCCTGAGTAAAACACAAGCAGATGAAATCATACATATATATTAACATAAGCTTGACATGGTAGTATGCACCTGTAGTCCAGCATTCAGGAGGATGAGGTAGACAATCACCTGAGTTTGAGAATTTGAGACCAGCCTGGGCAACATAGGGAAACCCAGTCTCAAGAAAAGAAGAAGAAAAGAATAGTATGATACAATCATTCTTAATTTCCTGAAGTCAACCCCTCTTGGAACTCATCTGTGGAAACATTTGTATATGGCACTTCTGCAAAATACATTGTTTGAGCCAGGTGTGGTAGCACATGCTTGTAATCCCAATGGTTTGGGAGGCTGAAGCAGGAGGATCACAAGTTCAAAGTCAGCCTCAGCAAAAGCAAGGTGCTAAGCAACTCAGTAAGACCCTGTCTCTAAATAAAATACAAAAAAAAGAGTTGGGGATGTGACTCAGTGGTTAAGTGCCCCTGAGTTCAATCCTTGGAACACCCCCCGCAAAAAAAGAAATATATCCTTTGATAGCTTTCTCAATTTCTTTCAGTGTTATTGGCTTCAAATCATGTTTAATATTGAAATATGAATGTATTATGACAGATGAATAGGGGTAATTGGCTGTCTACTAAGAAAAATAAATGAAGCTTAATATCAGTTTCCACAAACATCAGTGATTTACCAGGTATGGAACTTAACTGGTCACTTAACCAGCAAGCCACACCTCCAGCCCTTTTTTATATTTTATGTAGAGATAGGGTCTCACTGGATAGCTTAAGGCCTTGCTAAGTTGTTGAAGGCTGGCTTTGAATTTGTGATCCTGCCTCAGCTTCTTGAGCCTCTGGGATTACAGGTTTGTACCACCATGCCCAGCAGGTATTGTTTTCTTTCTTTCTTTCTTTTTTTTTTTTTTAGAGAAAGAAATTATGAACTTACTAAGTAGAAAATATGGGTAATTAGAAAAAATAACTTTGAGGGTTGAGATTGTGGCTCAGCGATAGAGCACTTGCCTAGCATGCGCAAGGCCCTGAGTTTGATTCTCAGTACCACATAAACATAAATAAATAAAATAAAGGTATTGTGCCCAACTACAACTAAAATATAAATATTTAAAGAAAAAAGAAAAAATAGCTTTGAAATAGATTTGGCCTTTCTTTGATTTTTGAAAAATTCAGAAACCATTAAAAGGAAAAGATTGATAACAAATTTCATAAATAATTTATATCTTCTTTATCACAAATAGCTAAATCATAAGATTATGACAGACTGGGAAAAACATTATGCTGTGTTACAAAAGATAGTATAGTGGTCTGTTGTTAAGAAAACATTAGTTTACTATATAAGAATTCATTTTTTTTAATTCATAAAACTCTAAAGGAATTCAAGAATTATATTTGGAGAAATAAAACATGTTCCCTTCTGTGTTCCCTTTCCTTGAGTAGACTATATCATGGCCTCTAAGACAGGTGTCCTTGGTTGGTTCAGTTTATAAAATAATGACTAGTTTCTTTTAACTCTTCACCTTAGACTACTTTCATGAAGAATTGCAAGGAAATGCTGACTGGAAAAAAGAAACAGGAATGTAATGGACCAGTAATAATCTTAGTATCTTTGGAACTCTTTTTACTCTCTCCAACAAAGACTTCTGAACAAATCTCTAGAGAAAAGATGACCTGTTAAGGAGAGGGTATTAAAGTGTAAATGAGTAGGTTAGTGGTTTGGTGTTGATAGAATAAAATACAGTATAGTACATGTATATTAGTATAGTCTATAGGAATTTGATTAAAATTTATTAAAAGCCTTATACTGAATCAGTTTTATTTTTTATTTTGTTTTATTTCATTTTTCACATACTGAATTTTTGTCTGAAAGAGTTGCTGTACGTATTTTTCCTGTTTATTCCACTTTTTAAAGTTTATTGAGATGTAAATTGCATACATACAAAAATTCACTTATTTAAAGAATATAATTCAGTCATGTTTTTAGTATATTCACAGTTTTGCAACCCTCATCATAATTGTAGAACAGTGTAGGAGTCTTGTTTGGGGAGATGGCTTAAATTGTGGTTGACTATGAGCCGTGGAGATTTGGGCATTGTCGCCTTTTGTAGTCTCATGGGACTTGTCCCGGGATCTTAAGTGACTTGGCCGAAATTGTTGATCGGGTCAGCGCCATTTTGGTGGTGTGTGTGGCGTGTGTTAGTCGTTGTTAAAACCAGAGAGAAAAGTTATCAGAATAAAAAGCTGTTTGTCTCCAGTTTGCCTCTGAACTTCTTCCCGTGGCTCCGTTGCTCCAAGCGCTTCAGGCGACAACAGAACAGTTTCATCACCCAAGAAGAAATGCTATACCCATTAGAACATCACTCTCCATTTCTCCCTATTCCCCATCCTTAGACAACCACTAATTTACTTTCTGATTCTGTAGATTTGCCTCTTGTGGATATTTTATGAAAATGTCATCATGAAATATGTAGTCATTTGTGACTGGTTTCTTTCTTTTTTAAACAACTAATTCTTTTTGTTTTGTTTTGTTTTGTTTTAGTTGTAGATGGACAAAATACCTTTATTTATTTTTATGTGGTGCTGAGGATCCAACCTAGTACCTCACACGTGCCAGGCAAACTCTCTACCACTGAGCCACAACCCCAGCTCTGTGATTGGTTTCTTTTACTTAGCATAAGGTTTTCAAGATTCATCCATGTTGTAGCACGTATTTCTTTTTTTTTTTTTTAATATTTATTTTTTGCTTCAGTTGTACATAATGCCTTTATTTTTACGTGGTGCTGAGGATCGAACCTGAGCTGCGCACGTGCTAGGCAAGTGCTCTACCACTGAGCCACAACCCCAGCTCCTTAATTGTTTTTTGGGGGTTGGTTCTTTATTATTATTTTTTTGGTACCAGGGATTGAACTCAGGGGCACTCAACTACTGGGCCACATCTCCAGCCCTTTTTTGTATTTTATTAGAGACAGGGTCTCACTGAGTTGCTAAGCGTCTCACCATTGCTGAGGTTGGCTTTGAACTCGCAATCCTCCTGCCTCAGCCTCCCAAGTGCTGGGATTACAGGTGTGCGCCACTGCGCCCCGGCTACATATTTCATTTCCTCTTACTGCCAGGTATTCTGTTGCGTAAATTCATACCACATTTTATTTATCTCTTCGTCACTTGATGAACATTTAGGTTGTTTCCACTTTTATTATGAATAATGCTGCTATGAAAATTTGTATATAAATGTGTGAACATATCTTTTCATTTCTTTTAGTTATATACTGAAAGTAGAATTTCTGTGTCATGGTAACTATACTTAACATTTTGAGAAACTGCCGGACTATTTTCCACAGTGGCTGCATGCTTTTTTATGTCCACCAGTAGTATATAAGAGTTCCAGTTTTGCCACAGCATGGCTAGCATTTATATTTTCTGCATTTTTTATTATAGCCACCCAACTAGGGGTGAAGTGGTAGCTCATTGTGGTTTTGGTTTGCATTCTATAATGGCTTATGACATAAAGCATTCAAATGCACTTTGTAGCTGATTGAACAGCCTTTATTTATGTTTGTAATGAACATAGCATTGTGGTTATGGAAGTTAAAAGACCCAGGTTTTAATTTTCCTTCTGTTTGTAGGCTCTTTGACCTTAGATGGATTCCTTATCTTTTTTTTTTTCAATTACAAAAATCACATTAAATTTGCTATTCTAATCATTCTTAAGAGTACAGTTCAGTAGTATTAATTATATAAATACATATATAAATATATATTATTGTTGTACAGTAGATCTCAAGAAGTCTTTCATCTTTCAATACTGAAACTCTTTACCCACTACACACTAATTCCCCCTCCTCCCAGCTCTTGGCAATCAACTTACTACTTTCTCTGATTATGCTACTTCATATGAGCACAATCATAAAGTTGCTGGCTGGGTTACTTATCTTCTTCTCCTTCTTTTTTTCTTTTTTCCCCAGTACAGGGGATCAAACCCAGGGCCTTGCTTGTGTTAGGCAAATACTCTAGCACAACATCTTCAGCCCAGTTTCTTATTTTTAAAATGTCTTTAATACTTGATCTGCCTTTTTACAAAGTGGCTATATGCAAGTCTGTTGAAATAAATTATGAGTACAGTTCTTGTAAGTTATAAGGGATAATCAGTTATTATATGATATTTTCCTAATCAAGCTTTTCAGGCAGAGAAGAACATTTATAAGGGAGAAAATTAGTGAAGGTGGCTCCGTGGTTCTGCCTTGGCCTCTTCTATGATCTGTAACACCAACTTGGCCACAAGAAGGTAAACCAAACTGATAGCAACTTTCTTGAGTGCATCTTGAGCAACTCTCCTACGCTCTCATTCCTGGAAGATGTATTAATTAACTCATAAAAGTGATTATTTTAAATAAATAACACTGTCATCCTCCGTGTTTATTTGTATACAGTCTTAGTATGTTTTTCTCTACTTTCTTACAGAATTTACGTTGTCCATTGAGTGAAGAAGTAATTGTTCAAGCCAGGAAAATATTCCCTTTGGTGATAAAATACATTGTAGAAATGACTATATGGGAAGAGGAAAAAGAACTGCCTCCTGAATTACAGATAAGGTAGGGAAAAGTGTTAAAAGTGACAGGTTTTAGAGATAGTTGTTTATATTGCAAATAAGTGTTGAATAGCTTTTTTTGTGGTTACTTGCTTCTTAATTTAATATCATTATGAAAAATATTTAATGATTAACTCTTGGAAATATTTTCAAAATGTCTCTTTATATGAGATGCTTTGGTAGACACCGCATAGAAGTTAAATTTAAAGAGGAGTCTAGTAGGGGCTTTGCATTTATAGGATAAACCAATACTTTGATGGTTTGTTCTAAGTTTATAGGAACCTAGCAGCCACGGATCCCAGTAAGTAAATTGCCCTGTTTGATTCTGGTCTGGACCAACACCTAAGTTTCCCAAAAGGTCTGTGAACAAATAGAAATGTTGGAACAGTATGTCTCTCATTAGCCCAAATCTTTAGCTTTTTTTCAAATCAAGAAAAGTTTGATGGTGGGGGTGAGGAAATAGCTCCTTCCCCTGTGCTTTAATAATGGTATACTAGAATTATTACCGTTGTAAGGAATTAGCTATTTTTTAGCTAAATCTCAGCAGTTTCTAACAGCCATGTCTTTAGTGATAGTAAGAGCTGTTCTTAACTTAAAAATGAAAAAAGGAAGATATAATTGAGCCTTGTAGGAATTTTTCTACCTGTGTAATATTCAGAATTTCACAAAACCATAGAATAAATCTAAATACAGTTGTTCTTTGAGTTTACTAGGGCATTTTGTTTATTTTGTTTAGAAGGAGAGAGAACTAAGAATTTTAGTTCATAGCAATATTAAATATATTGTTTTGACTCGTTGGTCTATAAACTTCTTGGGGAAATAAAGATATTGAGAAATTGTGTCTACAAATGTTTAATTTCAAATAGCTGATAAAGTCAGTTAAACCTTTTAAGAAACTTTGTGTCAGTAAACATAATTGTAGCCATTCACCTACCCAAAATAGAAGAGTTGCTTGAATATCATTTTGTAATAGGTAGCGCTGGTCTCTGGATTCACAGATCTGAGTTCTATTCCTGCTTATTGACACATACCACTGCTTATTGAAATTGTGACCATGAATGTCCCAACTTGTTTGAGTCTCTCTTTCCTAAACTACATATAAGAGGACTGAGACTGTATGCTTCTTAAGAGTTATAAGGATCAATTGAGTATATTATAAAAGCATATTATAAATTCTTTAAAATGATAACATGTGTAGCCTATAACAGCTGAGAATTGAACTCAGGGCCTCCCAAGCACACATTGTATGACTGAGCAACATCCTCAGCCTATATAACTTTTCTTCTTTATCCATTTACTAGATTTGACATCTTTAGATTTTTAAAATAGCAACAGAATTTTTTTTTTTTTTTATTTTTTTGGTATTGGGGATTTAATGCATGGGCACTTTACCACTGGCTACATTCCCAGCTCTTTTTATTTTTTTATTCTGAGGCAGAGTTTTGCTAAGTTTTCGGGGTTTCACTAAGTTTCCCAGGCTGGGCAATTTGAGATTCTTTTGTCTCAGACTCCCGAGTTGCTGGGAACACACGCATGTGGCCCTCTACCTGGCTGTTTTTATATTTTTTATGATATCCTCATGTGACTTTTTTTTTTTTTTTTTTTTTTTTTTTTTTTTTTGGTACCAGGGATTGAACTCGGGGGTACTCGACCATTGGGCCATATCCCCAGCCCTTTTTTGTATTTTATTAGAGACAGGGTTTCACTGAGTTGCTTAAGCGCCTCACCATTGCTGAGGCTTGCTTTGAACTTGCAGTCCACTGTGCCCGGCCCGGCTGCCTCATGTGACTTTTGAATATGAAAATTATCCTTTTCTTAGAGATGGACAAGGCATTGTCATTTCAGCAAGATTGAGAGAGTATATGATGTGTTTGAGGTACTGCAACAAAAATGGGAGTGCTAGCACTTTATACATCTTTACCAAAATATCTTTAAATGTATTATAATATGAGTATCAGTTAAATAAAAGCTACAAACAAAATAAATATAATAAAATTCAGCAAAACTAAATGTTAATAAAATCTGATCATATGTAGTTGCCTGCTTGAAGCTTCTAAACTGGAGATTGAAAAAGTATTTCCCTTTATCAGAATGGGAGGTAAAAAAGAATGGTATGTAAGACATAGTAGCACTAAAATGAGATTTCTAGAAGTAGTAAGAGAAATTGGAGGAAAAACATGGGAAAGGTAATAATTTTATTAGTTAGTTAGTTTTGATATGGGGCCTCAGTAGCTTACCCAGGATGGTGCTAAACTCACAGGCTCAAGTCATCCTTCCACCTTAGTCTTCCAAGTAACTGGGACTATAGGCATGTGCCACATGCCTGGCTTGGGTTTTTTAAAAATTCCATTGCACTATTCCACTTAAAATCCTTTCCTGCTGGGCATAGTGTTGCATACTTGTAATCCCACTGACTTGGAAGGCTGAGGCAGGAGAATCACAAGTTTTGAGTCCAGCCTGGAAAACCTTATGAGACCCTGTCTCAAAATAAAACAAAAAGGGCTGGGGATGTAGCTCAGTGGTAAAGTGCCCCTGGGTTCAATCCCTAGTACCCCGCCCCCCCCCAAAAAAAATTACCATTTCCTGTATCACTATTACAGTATTATTTTCCCACAGGTATGAATCTATATACTGCTTTAGTATAAATGTCATATATTATTTTTGTCTATTTTTATCTTTTCCTTTTACTTGTTGCAGTATCTAAATGTGTGTCTTTTTAATTAAAAGGGAGAAAAATGAAAGATACTATTGTGTCCTTTTTAATGATGAACACCATTCGTATGACCATGTCATATACAGTCTACAAAGAGCTCTTGACTGTGAACTCTCAGAGGCCCAGTTGCACACCACTGCCATAGACAAAGAGGTTTGTAGTCACCATTTGAAATATGTTGCTATCTTACATTAGTTGCCTGGGAGTCAAGTGTTGATGGAGCCCTTGCCAAGTGCCTCAGTATTAAGTACAACTATCCTGTATATTTATTCCTTATATCTTGCATAAATTGGCTAGAACTTTTATTTTGTATGTTTATGTTTCATAGTTTTAGATAAGTATTTGTAACTTGCCTCTTTTATTCTTTAAAAAATTTTTTGTTTAGTTGTACATGGACACAATACCTTTTTTTAAAATTTATTTTAATGTGGTGCTGAGAATCAAACCTGGTGCCGCACACATGCTAGGCAAGCACTCTACCACTGAGCTACAACCCCAGCCCTCCTCTTTTATTCTGAATAATTAGAAACTTACTGAATATGTTTGACAATTATAGGTTAAAATGTCAGTTTAGGGTTAATCTGTTCCTGTAGTAGTTATTTATTGAGTGAATGAATGCATGCATGAATTAAGAAATATTGATCATTTCTGAACATTTCGACATGAATTATTTGTATTATTTTTTAGAATAACGTTAATTCTATGGTTTAGCTTTTATTTAACATCCATCCAAAAGAAAATGGCTTCTTCAGGTGATAGAGGTATTTGAAAGAAATATTAATTTAATCCCTGCCCTTGAGAGGAATCCAATCTAGTGGAGGAAGAAACATTAGTAACTCAAAACTTTCCAATTTACTTCCACCTTTTGGCTTTTGTAATAATGCTGTTATGAACATAATCATACAAATATTTGTTTGAGCCTTTACTTCCAGTTCTTTGGAGTATATTTCCAGAAATGGAATTGCTGGATCATATGGGAATTTGTATGTTTAAGTGTTTGAGGAACTGCCATACTTTCTTTCCACAGCAACTGTGCTGTTTTTTATTTCTTCTAGCAGTGTATATGTGTTTTCTAGTTTACCTACATTCCTGCCAACATCTGTTATTTTCTGTTTTGTTGATAAGGAGCCACGTCATCCTATTGCATGTGAAATATTCCCACTCTCCACATTTATATTGAGACCCACTGCTTTAGGTTATGTTGTTTATTCTTTTTAAAATAAATTTTTTACAACTTTTCATTGTCATGGCAGCCTTAACTGGCATAATTAACAGTTTAAATATATTTGGGTAGTTTTGTTTGTTCGTTTTTGTGTGTGTGTGTGTGTGTGTGTGTGTGTGTGTGTGTGTGTGTTTTTTTTTTGTACCCAGTATTGAACCCAGGGGCACTTAACCACAGAGCCATGACCCTACCCCTTTTATATTTATTTTGAGACAGGGTCTAGCAAATTTGTTTAGAGCCTCACTAAATTGCTGAGGCTGGCTTTGAATTTGTGATACTACTGCCTCAGCCTCCGGAGCCACTGGGATTATAAGCATGCATGTACCACCATGCCTGGCTTCAGTTCTTACCATATATACCAAGGAGCTGAAGAAGGAATATTGTAGGATGGTTAGAAGTATAGACTGTGGAAATGGACTACCTGTAATTGATATTTGGATCTACCATTTATTAACTTTCCAATTTGGAGAGAAAGTACTTAATCTTTCTGTGTCTTAGTGTTCTCTCTAAAATAGGGATATCTTCCTTATAAGATTATTATAAAGGTTAAATGAAGAAGATAGTGCTTTCTGACCCTTTTCACATGGCACATATAGAAAATGGTAAATTTTTATAGGTAAGTAAAAGAATGAGTTACCAGGCCTATTTAGACCTTATTTAGCTCACTCCAGGGGTGGAGGAATCATTAGCCCAAGCACACCTCTACCCCCATTAATGGACGACAAGTATGTTAATAGAATGTACATTGAAAAGCTCTAAATTCATTCATGAAAATATGAATTTATTTATTTACAACTTGTAGTAGGAGTTTAGTAAACCTAAGTTATTATTACCTGACAAAAATAGGAAATACACCATAATAAGTAAAGAACTAGCCAGCACCCTAAATTATAGAATTCTCTTTTGGAGGTTCACATGCCTCAGAAAGGTATGAAACATGTATGTTTATCTTCTAAGTATTATTCTAGAATCTTAAAACTTTTAGTCAGCCAGTACTTATAGTTGACAGCTCATTAGATCTGTGAGCAATACATTACGTATTGATTGTATTTATCATTCCACTACCTAATTCTCATTTTTGCCTATAATTAGGGTCGTCGGGCTGTTAAAACAGGTGCTTACGCTGCTTGCCAAGAAGCAAAGGAAGACATAAAGGTAATTTTCTGAACGAGAAACAGAGACTGATAAACACAGCCTTTTAAGAGGACTGTACACGTTTATAAGAGCCCAAGTAGGACAAGTAGAATGATCTTATTATTGAAGTGTTTGACATCCTAAGTAAAGATAGGATCAGGATGCTTATACTCAGAAATTTGGTAACTGCATGGGTATTTGATTATTCTTATTATTATTATTTTAAAGAATAGATTGTTTAGCTGAAAGCACAATTTACATACCAGCTTTTTTTTTTCAATGTGCCTTTTATTTGTAGAGCCATTCAGAAAATGTCTCTCAACATCCACTTCATGTAGAAGTATTGCACTCTGAGGTTATGGCTCATCAGAAATTTGCTTTGCGTCTTGGTTCCTGGATGAACAAAATTATGAGCTATTCAAGTAAGAATGTAGCCTGTTTTTCTTATTTCTAATAAACTATTGTGTTTTTATAGCCATACGTTTTTAAATGTCATTAAGTATAAAGTAAAATTTCTTTTTTTTTTTTTTTTGCAAGAATCTGTTTTTATTGTTAGGATTATGCTTCAAATGCATAAGTAACATTTTAAATATATAATATCAAATAATATTATTTATTAGCTCTCAAGTTTTTGATGATGGCAGAATTATTCTTGACATCAAACATAGCAGGATTAATGTTAGTCTTTCATATATTATTATAGGAAAGGTACTTTTAAGGTGAAATCATAAAAATAAAAATTATCTGACTTTTTTTATTTGCAGGTGACTTTAGGCAAATCTTTTGCCAAGCATGCCTTAAAGAAGAACCTGGCTCTGAGAATCCATGTCTCATTAGCAGGTTGATGCTTTGGGATGCAAAGCTTTACAAAGGTAAGTAGACCTTTGCTTTTGCTACTTTATGTGAAGGTAGATTTATCCAATTTGTATTCATCTGTGTTAATACTAAGGATATTGCCTTATTTTGTGTGTGTGTGGTACCGGGGATTGAACTCAGGGGCACTTGACCACTGGGTCAGATTCCCAGCCCTTTTTTGTATTTTATTAGAGACAGGGTCTCACTGAGTTGCTAAGTGCCTCACCATTGCTGAGGCTGGCTTTGAACTCGCGATCCTCCTGCCTCAGCCTCCCAAAGTGCTGGGATTACAGGCGTGCGCCACCGCGCCCGGCTGATATTGCCTTTTAATTACAGTACCTTTTGATTTAATCAGGGGCAGTCTTTTAAAAGTGGGTATATATTTTCATGTAATAATGTGTTTATTACAGCTATGTTTTCATTTCAAAAATCTCAGTGAACAAAAAGTAAAAGATGAGAAAGGGTATGGAGAAGGAAAAGTACAAAGTAAGAGTAGTTCTGAATGAAACAGTGAAAATGAATGAAAAAGTTGAAAGGATAAAGTAAGATGAGGTGGTGGAATAGGTGTAGAAAAAGAAAATACAATATATGTGTGTATTTTAAATTTTAGCTACATTAGTACCACTTCAATAAATGCTATTCTTAATTGTCCTTGAGGACTACTAGCATGTGAAATATTTTTATAATAGTCTACCACTTCTAATGGCTGGAATAATTTGTTTTCATTCTGCTGATATCCTCTTATCCCCTGACTCCAAATGGTCTATAGGTGCCCGTAAGATCCTTCATGAATTGATCTTCAGCAGTTTTTTTATGGAGATGGAATACAAAAAGCTCTTTGCCATGGAATTTGTAAAGGTAATTGCTTTTTATAAATAGAAATCAATACACAGAAATAGAAGTTTTATAAATGATTAATAGAAGCAAAGAAATAATTATGATTCAAAAGAATTGAATTTTATGATTAATTTCTTTGTCAAAAGTTTGATATTTTATGTTAAGTAAATATTGTCACAGATGGCACTTGGTAGTATAGAAACAGCAGAAGAGTAGATAGATTTGGAAAATGACCAAAGGGCCAAGCAAAGGGAAGTTATCAAGTTATCACATTCACACATTTGTTTTGTTTTGTTTTTTAAATTGGACACAATGCCTTTATTTTATTTATTTATTTTATGTGGTGTTGAAGATTGAACCCAGCGCTTTGCACATGTTAGGTGAGCGCTCTACTGCTGAGCCACAACCCCAACCCCCACACGTTTGTTTTTTTTTTTTTTTTTTATTATTTATTTGCTATTAGTAAAATCTGTAACAAGAGTAGCAGTAACTAATTGAAGGAAATGGCAGGAAAGAGGAACAGATATGCATGCATACTACAGGAGGCAGAAATTAAATGGCAAAAGTTATACTTAACTGAGGCTAAAACAAACTTAAAACTTAGAGCTTTTTAAGTTGCTTGATCTTTTATATATCCTTTTGGGGTGGGGGGCGGTGCCAGGGATTAAACTCAGGTGAACTTAACCACTGAGCCACATCCCCAGCCCTTTGTTGTATTTTATTTAGAGACAGGGTCTTACTGAGTTATTTAGTGGCTATTGCCGAGGCTGGCTTTGAACTCGTGATTCTCCTGCCTCAGCCTCCAGAGCTGATGGTATTATAGGCGTGCGCTACTATATCCCGCGTGTTATATATCCCTTAATATTGTTACATATTTTTTTCTATCTTCAAGTTAGATTGTAAGGTTTCACAGAGCAGGGACTTTGAATTTTCTACTTTGCCTTATACAAAAGTATACAATACTTATTGATGTCTTCTGATTTAAGTTGCAGACAGTTTTGAAGGCTTAGGATATGGCAGACATAGGACCCAGAATGGAATTGGAAGCAGAGAGAAAAATAATAATTGCTATTATTATTATTAGGCAAATAACACTGCGATACCTGTATTGTATGGATTTTGTAAGCATATTGTAACATTTGATGCACATGTTAATCTTGGGAAGCAATGGTAACTGAAGATGGAAAAACTCTACTTCTAAAACTTTTTAGAGATAGAATGTTGGACTATATGTGTGATCTGAAATGAAATTTATTTTCTTTCTTTTCTCTTTCCCTTTCCCTCCCTCCCTCCCTCCCTTCCTTCCTTCCTTCCTTGAACCCAAGGCCTCATGCATGCTAGACAAGGACTCTAGTAGTGAGCTACATCCCCAGCTGAAATTTTATTTTCTTATACAAAAGCTAGTCTCTCAACTTAGATGTTATATTGTAGGTACAGCATTTAATCTCTTAAATTTTGTGGGAATTCTGGAAGGTAAAATTAAATATCTAAGTCTGGTATCCAATTCTGTGCTTAGACATACCAGATGCTCAATAAACAGCTGGGTCTGTTATTCATTTGTTTTAATATGACAGGGTTAATTTCCAGTTCATTTGCATCAGGATAAAAAGTTTAAAAGTCAACATCCATTCCATTTAAGGCTAGATTGAATCTGATTTGTTGGTTTTCTGGATCATATCAGTTAAATACCTCGAATGTATCCCCTGTCCTATACCATTGGAGTAAAAAACTATTCAAGATTGCCCCAGCTGGACATGGTGGCACATGCCTGTGATCCCAGCGGCTTTGGAGGCTGAGGCAGGAGGATCACAGTTCAAAGCCAGCCTCAGCAACTTAGAGAGGCCCTAAGCAACTTAGCAAGACCCTGTTCCAAAATAAAATATTTTTAAAAAGGGCTGGGGATGTGATTCAGTGGTTAAGTGCCCCTGGGTTCAGTCACTGGTACAAAAAAAAAAAAAAAAAAAAAAAGATTGCCCCAGATTCTGCTTGGAGAAAGGATAAACTGCACTATTGCTCTCCTCCATGATTTTCACCTGTGTTTTTTGTTCTGTTTTTGTTTTAGCAGATCTTCTAACTCTACTGGTAGTTTGGGTAGCTGAATTCATATTTGGTCTTTTGTTATTTTCTAGTATATTTTTGTTGACCATGCCATATCTTGCCTTAATAAGTAGGAATTATATTTGTCATCTTGTGGATAGACACATTCTTGCAGCAGTTATTGAGATTTTAGTAGTAACTTGGAATTGATTCTCCATTTATATCTTTCAGTATTATAAACAACTGCAGAAAGAATATATCAGTGATGATCATGACAGGAGTATCTCTGTAACTGCACTCTCAGTTCAGATGTTTACTGTTCCTACTCTGGTATGTATCAATTATTTATATCTATGTCCATATACATATGTACATACATTTTTTTCCCCAAGATTTCTGAGTAAAGCTTCTTTTGTTTTAAGAATTTCACTTAATGTTGAGCTAAAACAATGTCATAATTACTAAGTTGGGCTAATTCCATTTGGAAAATTGAATACTATTTCAGTGGTATCCATATTTATATTTAGTGGTACCCAAGGACCAAGTAACTGGGCATTACTCTCGTCCAAATGTCCTGATCTCTGCAGATAACACTCACAGCTTATTTCTCACTTTCTCACTTTCTAGAGCAGTTTAGGAGAATGCCATTTCAATACCAAAACTTTCCTTTTATTTTCTTCAGTTATTTTTTTGTTTACCTTATAGGAAAAGGTAAAATTAAGAAGGGAGAGAGTGTGCCTATCACACATATGTGTAAGATAATGCTACATAGTTCTGGGAGGACAGTAGATGATTCTGCTTCCTTTTTGTGCTACTATTTTTCCTGCTTATTCTGGATAGTTTGATTAATTCTTCCTTCTTTCCCTTTTCAAAGAGCCAGAGAAAAGTATAGGAAAAAGAAATTAAACTAGGGACGAGGAGGATATTCTAGAGTAGATAATAAAGCAGAGAAATCATGAAAGATTTTTGTTGTGGTTTGCCCGCAACAAAAACTGATGGTGAATATTTATTAGATAGCCTGTTCAAAGGCTGGGAGTATCCAAGAAGGTGTTTTCTAGTTACTGAGGAGTAGGAAGGAGATTAGGGGATTTTTAACACCACCCCCCCGCCCACCCCAGTACTGGTGATTGACTGCAGGGACACTCTACCACTGAGTTGCATCCCCAGCCCCTTTTATTTTATTTGGAGAAAGTTTTGCCAAGTTGTTGAGGCTGGCCTTCAACTTGCAATCCTCCTGCTTCAGTCTCCCAAATTGCTGGGATTATAGTCGTGCACCACTATGCCCAGCAAGGATTTTTCACTCAACCAACTTTTCATTAGTTGCTATTCTGTGAAACTAAGGACTGTGGTTAATGCTTAATGAACATTTATTAAAAAATTACTGACCAAACCAAGTTAATGAATAAATTAAGTCCATGCTACTATGAGTTCATGCTAAAGACAATATTCTTGAAATATTCTGCAGGCTCGACATCTTATTGAAGAACAGAATGTTATCTCTGTCATTACTGAAACTCTGCTAGAAGTTTTACCTGAGTACTTGGACAGGAACAATAAATTCAACTTCCAGGGTTATAGCCAGGACAAATTGGGAAGAGTATACGCAGTAATATGTGACCTAAAGTAAGTTGTGAGTTAAAAGGTGAGAGCACCTGTTAAAACACAGCGTGCTTATTTACTCTGTCTTATAAGTAAATCTTTGATCCTTTTGATTATCCAGGATTCTCTTTATAATGATGGCAAGTTCAAGGGACTCTTTTTTTTTTTTAATATTTATTTATTTGCTTTAGTTGTACACAATGCGTTTATTTATATGTGGTGCTGAGGATCGAACCCAGGCCACGCACATGCTAGGCGAGCGCTCTACCGCTGAGCCACAACCCCAGCTCCTCAAGGGACTCTTACTGTTTGATGTTAATACAGTTGTCCCACCTTATCCATGGGTTCTGCATCTGTTTATTCAACCACCCTCAAATTGAAAATATTCAAAACAAAAGAGTCTGTACTAAATGTATACACTTTTTTTCTTGTTCTTATTCTTAAAACAGTATAGTATAACAAGTATTTTCATAGCATTTACATTGTATTATATATTAGATCATCTAGAGATGATTTAAAATATATGGGAGAATGTAGATATGTATAGATAAGGTCTATGCAAATATTATGCTGTTTTATATATACTGGGTTGGGGACTGGAACCAATTTCCCACTAATACCAAGGGATGTCTATAAATGTCTTCAGTGCAGGCTCTCCTCACCTCCTTAGTGCTGGGGATTAAACTCAGGACCTCATGCTTGTTAGGCAAGCGCTCTACCGCTGAACTAAATTCATAGCTCCAGTAAACCAGTAAAGCCTATATATGTGTGTGTGTGTGTGTGTGTGTGTGTGTGTGTGTTTTTTTTTTTTTTTTTTTTAGTTGTAGATGGACACAATACCTTTGTTTAGTATTTTTTAGGTGGTGCTGAGGATCGAACCCAGTGCCTCACGTGTGTTAGGCAAGCTCTTGACCACTGAGCCACAACCCCAGCCCAAAGCCTTCTTTTTGGGTTTAAAATCAGGTTAATAAGATATTGAGGAGACGCTTGCCACAGGTACTTGGGGTCTCCTGAGGTCATCAAATGAATCTCCATTGTAATTACCACACCTTTCACCTACTTTCATTCACATATTTTGTGGTTCTGTCCCACTTGTATAGTCTATTTGTACAGCCTCATATTACAGAGGATCTGTTGACTTTTTAACTCCCATTTATATATATATATATATATATATATATATATATATATATATCAAGTTATTAATATATACTAAGGGTTTCTTAATAGGAGTTTTCCTCCCTGAAGAAGATTGAAAGTTTCTTTTTAAATTAAATTTGGAATCACAAGATACATCATATTTGGGATTGTTGGACCTAAAAGGAAATGAATTTCCATTTATTTTAGGAATAGATAATGTTACGAGGGTTATGACAGATCAGCTATTTAATAAATGAGAGACTTCAAAAAATTCTTTTAAAAATATATTAGAAAGCTAGGCATAGTGGCATTTGCCTATAACCCCACTGACTCTGGAAGCTTAAGCAGGAGGATCACAAATTCAAGGCCAGCCTGGGCAAGTTAGTGAGAACCTCTCTCAATATAAAAAGACTGGGGATGTAGCTATGTGGTAACGCTCCCATAGGTTCCATCCCCAGTACTGCAAAAATAAAAGACTACATTATAAAAAAATGTATTTCATTTAATTTGCCATTGGGGGAAAAAAGAAAAAGAGGGGCTGGGGTTTTGGCTTAGTGGTAGTGCGCTCGCCTGGCATGCGTGAGGCACTGGGTTTGATCCTCAGCACCACGTACAAATAAAAAATTAAAAAAGATATATGTCCACCTATAATTAAAAAATAAATATATATATTAAAAAAGAGCTCTGTGTGGGGGTTATAGGTCAGTGGTAGAGTGCTTGCCTAGCACGTGTGCGGCCCTGGGATCGATCTCTAGAACTGCAGAAAATAATAATAAAATAAAATTGGCAAATTAAAAAAAAAAAAAGAAAAGAGCTCCAAGGCATATATGATTTTTTATTTCTAGTCCTAAGTAGGGAAGAATTCCAATTTTATCTATGTCTAGTGACCATTCAAGCTACAGAGGGATGGGGAAAAAAGCCTTCTAATTCAACTTCAAAATAATTTAGTCTATTTTAAAAATAGGCCTTGGGGGTTTACTTCTGAGTACTTGCCTAGCAGGCACAAGGCCCTGGGTTCCATCCCTAGCACTGCAAAACAAAAATAATAAAGCAAAGAACTTGACAGGTTTCTACAACTATGAAGTAGATCTTTGATATTACTGAAGGGAATTCTTCAAAACCTTTTCACATTACTCAATTTCAAAATACAATTACGGCATATAAACTTTTTTTTAAAGTTTGGTAAATTGTTATGTTTTCACACCTTTGGTACAAGTATAAATGGTAGATGAATTTAGTAGTGAATCAGCATGTAAACATCGTGATTCAAATTTGTTCCATAGCTAAATTACGCAAAGCATATATTATGCAAAGCATATAAACTAGAACTAATGGTTGAACTTAAAAGTTACCTTCATTAAGTCAGTGAATAACCTTGGTCTTCTTTACTGGGCGGGGGGGGGGGGGGGGTGCAGAGGGACTTGGTCCTGTGACTCTGACTACCATGAAAAAGTCTCATAACTGTGTTTAGAGAGAACTAACATATTTTGAGTACTTAGTCAACAGATAACTGTAATTCACTCTCATAAGGATCCTGTAAAATTTATTTGAAACTCTTGTGTCCTAAAGTACTTTGCTTGCTTTACCTTATTTTAATGTAACATTTTTATAAAGCAGGTAAGGTAATCTTGATTTATAGGTCATAGTTATTTTCCTAAGTTCATGAAACTAGTAAATGGCAGAACTGGAATTTGGGCATAACCACTATTTATCTATAAAACTCCTGTTCATTTCACTATAATATGTAGCCTCAGAGGATACATTAAAAAAACCCCAACCATACCTATTCTGAAACCTGGCTTAAAACACCAGTGAGTAATGGCCTTTGTTTAGCAAGTAATTATTGAGGCCAATTTTGTAGAAATTTTGCAGCCATGTCTTAGTCTATGTATGTTTTTATTTTCTACTTCTTTTTGAAATCTTTTAAACCAGTTTAAACCACAAATACTTAATTTATTGTTTCCAGAGAAAAGTCTTAATTTTTTCCAGAATTTGTAGGTTTCCATAGTCTAGCCATATACTCTACTTATCTGATTATGCCTTATCATGAAATAAAGTTGTTGGTACTAGTAGATATTCTGCTTATCTTGCTTCAGGAAATTTTCATTCTCTCAAAATAGTGCATTCCAACTTTTGAATAGCCCCTTCCACCTTTTAGACACCTTATTGTACATTGAATTCTGACTTTGTGGCTTTCATTGTCTGGTTCTAGCTTTCCCTTAGTCCATTTATTTATTTTTCCAGAATTTCTTTTTTTTTTTTTAATTACAATAGTGCATATTAATTATACAAAATAGTGGGGGGTTTACACATGTAGCATACTTTGATCTTTGTCCACTTAGAACAAAATCAGTTCTTGTTTAACTTAAATATTTAAAGACAGCACTCATATCTGCCAAGTTTTTTCCAAGTTGTAAGCATTTTGTTAATTGTTCCTATTTCATGATATTTAAATTTTCTTCTAACTCATTTTTCCACCTCCTCCGAACCTGTTCCAGTTGAATATATATCATTTATATGAAAAAAAAAAAAAAAAAGAAAGATAGTGCTCCAACTGAGGTCTGCTTAGAAAAGCATAAAAGAGAGGGATTACTTCTCTCATTTTAGTTAATATACCTCTGTTAATTTAGTCACTTACTTTATGGACAGTATCTAATGGGTTATTTGGTTTCTCAGTTGCTAATGCACTATGGAAATGAAACTTAGAGATGTGGTTGAACCTTGGTTTTATTAGGGAATCATTATCCTTTTATTACTGTAACCTATTATTCCTATGTTCCATTTCTGAAAAGTGTAACAAGCTCTCAAACCAGATCACGCCATTACTCTGCCAGTTTTGTACCCTCTTTTCCCATCGCTTTTGCCACCTAATTTTATATACTGGCTTGGCTTGGCTTGGCTTGGTTTTTCTTATGTTCTCATCCACTTCCCCTTCCCCTTCCACATCCCCTTCCCCTTCCCCTTCTTCCTGCCACTGACATCTTCTTTACTTGTTAGGTAAACTACAGAGGTCAGGTATGAATTATGTGAGAAACTAAAAATGTCAATTCTCTTCTACTCTGAATCAGTGCTTCTTGAATTTTAATGAGTACTGATCATCTTAAAAGACCTTGTTAAAATGCAGATCTTTTATTTATTAGATCTGATTTGAGCCCAAGAGCTTGCATTTCTTAGAAGTACCCAGGTAATGATGTTGCTGCTGTTTTATAGACTACATACGAGTAACAGTAATATAAAAAGCAATAAGACCTTGATGACATTTGCTTATTGTGACAGATTTTAAGCATTAGTCCTTTTTACCTTTACTTTTAAAGAAAATTTAGATGGTAATTAGCAAATTTCAGTTATTTCTTTGATAATGCATAGTCACCATATTAATGAATATCTAAAGAATGGGAAAACTTAAACTACAATCCTATCTCTAGTTCCTACATCTGTTGCCTTGTCTTTTATTTTCCTACATTACTTCCTTTGTACATTTTTTTTAGTGCTTACTTTTAGATTGCAGTGTCCACTATATGTGTTTTCCTCACTACTCTGAACTTGAAGGGCAGGATGTATCTTACTCATGTTTATGTTTACAGTACTTGGTATATATAACAAAAATTTATTTTTATTGATTGAGTACAAAATATATATATATATTTTTTTTGGTACCAGGGATTGAACTCAGGGGCACTCGACCACTGGGCCATATCCCCAGCCCTTTTTTGTATTTTATTAGAGACAGGGTCTCACTGAGTTGCTAAGTGCCTCACCATTGCTGAGGCTGACTTTGAACTCACGATCCTCCTGCCTCAGCCTCCCAAGTACTGGGATTACAGGCATGCGCCACCGCGCCCAGCTCAAAATATTTTTTAATAATTGTTAATGTTTGCTTCCTGAGAAGTCATTTGGTGATAAACATCATTCTTATTTGATATGAAACCAATCATTGTCTTTTTAACCAAAAGAAACCATGATCTTGTAAACCATAGGCTAAAACATGTCTGTTTATGCATTTATTTTTTGGTACTGGAGGTTGAACCCAGGGATGATAAACCACTGAGCCACATCCCCAGCTCACTTTTTATTTTATTTTGAGACAGGGTCTCACTAAGTTGCTTAGGGCCTTGCTTATTTGCTAAGGTTGCTTAGGGCCTGATTTGCTAAGGCTGACCTTGAACTTAACAGTCCTTCTGCCTCAGCCTCCTTAGCACTGGGATTATAAGGTGTGTGGCACCATGCCGGGCTCTGTTTATTTTTTGAAACTAGTGGATTCTGATGTGCAAGCCATGATGACATAGGTGCTTAGATCCTTCCAGGTTCTGAATTCTCAAAACCTGTAGGTAGGAAATCTTCCAAATTTCCTAAGCCTGAAAGGCTTTCTGCTGGCCCTTTGTATGATGAGTATGAAGAATCCTAGGAAATCTATACTGTTTGTCATTTATTCAAAGTTGGCTGTGATAAGCTAGGTTGGTCTGAGGCCCACTTAATCAGATTAACCTCTGATGGCCTAACATATGGAGAAGTTGGGCTTAGCTTTGGTATCTCCTCTTTTAGGGTATTCCCACATTTTGCTGACTATGTATAAAATAAAACAAATTATTCTAGCTCTGCTTAGAGCTTCTAATTATTGTAAGAAATTAGGATGCATAATTTTGAGAAGTCAACATTGTCTGTAATCCTGAGAGAATTAAAATTACCCCAAAATAGAGAAGTGAAATATTTTCTTTCTCTTTTGAAATGATATAGATATATCCTGATCAGCAAGCCTACGCTATGGACAGAAAGATTAAGAATGCAGTTCCTTGAAGGTTTTCGATCTTTTTTGAAAATTCTTACCTGTATGCAGGTATGATAATTCTTCTATATACCATAAGAGAAATTTATTTTAAGAAGTATAATCTCAGTTGTTATTTTCTTTTTCATCATCTCCTTCTCCGCTAGCAAACTGTTGGTTTTTTATACGAGAGAAAATTTTTATAGCAAACTAGGTATAAAATTTAAACACTGATTCACTTTAACAGATCTTTCTATATACCTTAGTAGTAAACTTAGTTATGATATTCCTTCATAATCCTTCATAATAAGCCTTGTTTACTACTGCTACTACTATTAATGTTTATTGAATGTTTACCATATGTTAAATGTATGATAAGCACTTTACATGCGTTATCTCTTTTGAGCCTTACAGCAATCTTATGAAGTAGCTGCTATTATTTTTCTCAATTTGTATATAAGGAATTAGGAACTTAGTAATAATTTGCTTAGGGTCCCAAAACAAGAAATTTCAGGTAGAGCTGGTGTTTGCACTCAAATATTCTGCTTCTGAACTGTACCCCTGAGAGCTGGGATTTGAACTAATGAATTCTGACCTAGTATAACAACCATGTTAAAATACTTTAGCATATATGTATACAAATCCCAACAATTTTATATTTTGCCAGTAGAAGAGCAAAGAAAAAGAGTTATATGTTGACTAATCTTCTTGCAGGGAATGGAAGAAATCAGAAGACAGGTTGGACAACATATTGAAGTAGATCCTGATTGGGAGGCTGCCATTGCTATACAGATGCAACTGAAGAATATTTTACTCATGTTCCAAGAGTGGTGTGCTTGTGATGTAAGTAAGATTTGTTAGTACGATCGGTGTCTTTTTAAGTACTCTAATAGTTCTTTTTTAAAAAAAAATTTATTTATTTATTCTAATTTGTTATATATGACAGCAAAATGCATTTCAATTCATAGTACACATATAGAGCACAATTTTTCATGTCTCTGGTTGTACACACAGTAGAGTCACACCATTCATGTCCTCATACACATACTTAGGGTAATGATGTCCATCTCATTCCACCATCTTTCCTACCCCCATGCCTCTTCCCTTCCACTCCCTCCCCTTTGCCCTATCTAAAGTTCCTCCATTCCTCCCATGCACCCTCCCACCCCCATTATGAATCAGCATCCATATATCAGAGAAAACATTTGGCCTTTGGCTTTTTGGGATTGGCTTACTTCACTTAGCATGATATTCTATTATTATTATTATATATATATATATATATATATATATATATTTTGGTACCAGGGATTGAACTCAGGGGCACTTGACTACTGGGCCACATCCCCAGCCCTTTTTTGTATTTTATTAGAGACAGGGTCTCACTGAGTTGTGAAGTGCCTCGCCATTGCTGAGGGTGGCTTTGAACTCTGATCCTCCTGCCTTAGCCTCCCAAGTGCTGGGATTACAGGCGTGTGCCACCATGCCCAGCTAGCATGATATTCTAATAGTTCTTAACACTATAGATTTATGTTGTAGCTTCCTTGATGTAAATTTTTGTTATTTAATAAATAATAAATTTCTTAGATATTTAAATCTTCTTATTAAATTTGGGAGGAAAATCCAGTTTTTTATACTTGATTAGAAAATGTATTCTAAGGTGGTTTTGCTTATTTTGGAGAATTTCAGGATTTAACAATGTATATCTTTAGTTCAAATACACTTATTTATTTATTTGAAACATTCATTTATTTATTATTAGTGATAATGATAATTAGGACCACATAGACTTTTAAATGTTTCAAGAATGGAAAGAGGTGAATATTTTATTCAGTTAAGAGCTTTGTTACATGTGTCAAACCATTCGTAAAATTAATTTCAAAATATAGAACTAGGAGCTGGGGTTATAGTTCAGCAGTAGAGCGCTTGCCTTGCACTGGGTTTGATCCTCAGCACCACATAAAAATAAATAAAATAAATAAAGATATTGTGTCCATCTTTAAAAAAATATGGAACTAATGTAGTTAGTAGTTTCTTAAGCAATAATTTTAGGCCATAACCTTCTTGATTGATTGATTGACTGATTGATTGATTTTTTGCAGTACTGGGGATTGAACCCAGGGCCTCACACATACTAGGCAAGCACTGTCTCACTGATCTACATCCTCACCCCCTTAACTCTTCTTTAAACACATAATACTACTTCAGTTTCCCTTTGGGGAAGATGACTTCATTTCTTTCTTTTCTGAGAAAATTAACATTATTTCAATCAAATTCCATTGTCTCTTCCATTTTCTCTGTATTATTATCATCATCATCTATTTGTTGACTAAATTTATCTGTGTCTTCACTATTGGTCCCTGAGTTTTTTTGTTTTTTTTTGTTTTTGTTTTTTTTTTTTAGTCTCTTTTCTAAAACCAATGCCTCTACCTAGGCTCTTTGTTCTAGATTGTTATTACTTTTTCCTGGAGTTTGCCTCCTCATTTGTCTCCACTTGCATTTTCCACTTTCTGCTTATTGTCTAGCAACTATAACATGTACTTTTATTCTCTCACAATTATGAAGTAGTTACACAATTATTGGGAAATGGGGTCAAGGTGTGTGGTGTTCATATTCAGATCTCTCAAACCTTCTGAAATTATCTACATTTACCATTCTTCACTCATTATGTCCTAGTATTCTTTAGAGTCTGATTCTGGCCTTACCATTTTTTCTTAGTCCCATCTTCCTTGAATTATCTGTATCATTTTATTCAGTTACGTACCTTAGTCTTTTTAAATCTTTCTTTCCTTCTGATTTTCACAAGACTGTACTATCCTAATATTTTATTGTCATTTACCGATTTTAGTCAATGTCTGCCTTTCTCCAGTTCCTTCTGCCTGCTACGAATACTGAGGCATTCACCACTATTACTCTTATAAATCTTTATTTAAATACTTACAGGGAAGATTTTTTCCAAAATATAGTATCACTTTTATTTGCCATATATTCCTTAGAATCATACATTTATATTTCTTATATTTTAAACTCAGAATATCTTTTTTTCGCATTTTCATTAGTGCATTATAGTTGTACATAATGATGGGATTTATTGTTACATATTCGTACATGCACACAATATAACAATATAATTTGTCCACTATTACTCCCCAGCACTCCCTCTGCCCCCTGGCCCTGCCTCCTACCTCCTGGTTCATTTCCTCTGCTGAACGCTCTTTGATTTTCATGAGATCTCTGACCACCCCCCCCCCACACACACACACACTTCCTTTTTCCTCTCTCTTTGACATATTACCGTTGACCTTCTGATCAAACTCAGAATATCTTAAATTGATTTGTCATCATTTTCTTCCACTTCCAATTGGCATTTTCTTTCTCTTTTTGACTTTCCTTATTTTATTAATGATGTTACTATTAATACAGTCATCATCCATACAGGAAATTTCAGAGTTACTGTATTCTGTGTGTTTGATGTTATCAGATGTTTTGACAAGAAAAATGTTCTGGGTTCACGTTAAGATTGGGAAATTTGGAGTTGGAACAGAATGAATCTTAAAGCTATTTAAACTTCTCAAATAAAATTAGACACTATGCTAATGTCTCTTCTTCAAATTCATTTGGCCGTGGAGTTCCTTTCTCAAGGTAAAATCAACAGGAGAAACACTATATTAAGAAAGTGATTTGATGACTTGGAAGACTGAGACAGGAAGATCACAAGTTTGAGGTCACTCTCAGCAAGTTAATACAAAGTAACATTAGTCAAGACAGTATGGTATTAGCATAAAGATAGACATAGAGATCAGTGAAACAAAATTGAGAGTCTAGCCAGGCATGTTGGCCCATGAATGTAATCCTAGCCACTCAGGAGACTGAGGCAGGAAGATTACAATCCAAGACCAGCTGGGCAATTTAGCTAGTACCTGTTTCAAAATAAAATACAAAAGGACTGGGCATGCTCAGTGGTAGATGGCCCCTGGACTCAATCACCAGTACCACAAAAATAAATAAATAAAAATTTTGAGGGTAGGGTGCAGTGACATACATCTGGAATCCCAGCAACTCAGGAGGCTGAGGCAGGAAAATCACAATTTTGAGGCCCACCTCAGCAACTTAATGAGATCCTGTCTCAAAATGAAAAAGAAGAACTAGGTGTAGCTCAGAGGTGAAGCACACCTGGGTTCAATCCACAGTGGTAAAGAAAAGAGAGAGAGAGAAAGTGACCTAAGTGACCTTTGACTTTTCTCTTTTCCTACCACAATCACCTAGAGTTGGTTCTTCCTTATCCCAAATTTATTTTAAAATCCTATCTCATTTTCTATTAGTTCATTCTTTTTCTTCTTCATTGCCCCATCCTAGTCCAGATTCTTAATACCTAAATATTATAGTATTTTTCCTGTTGGTTTTCTTATCTCCTAACTTTACGCTCTCCACTTTGTTACCTTCAATATTCACATTAATTCTTCTTGAAACTATGTGTTCACTGTTACCGGTCAGATACCACCCATGTATTGTTTTATTTTTACATCTCTGCATAGAATGCTACCTTCTCTTCATCTTTCCCCACACTTAAATTCTGTATATTCTATTTTGGTATTTTTTGGTGGTAAGGATTGTTGGGGATAGAACTTAGAGTCCTGAGTGTGCTAAGTATATGTTCTACCACCTTGTTATATCCCCAACCCTAAATTATGCATATGTTTCAGTTCCCATTCAAAAGCTGCTTTAATTTATGTTGTGTGCATGTATAAGTATGTAAAAAAAAAATCCCACCATTATGTACAACTATAATGTATCTATAAAAAATGTAGGGAAAAAAAGCTGCTTTAATAGTTATACTTCCCAATTTTTTGTGATCTTATATTTGCTATATTAGGGCAATTAATTTATAGCATATTTTACTTTGATTTTAAGTGTATTTATGTTGTATTTCCTACTGATTTGTAGATCTTTATGAGGTAGTCCTAGTAATAATTAGAATAATTTTATATTCATATAATAATGATGAGTGATAAAGTAGCTAACTTGTAAACATATTTGCATTTTTATTTTCTCTTTAGGAAGAACTCTTACTAGTAGCTTATAAAGAATGTCACAAAGCTGTGATGAGGTGCAGTACAAGTTTTATATCTAGTAGCAAGACAATAGTACAATTATGTGGTCATATTTTGGAAACTAAGTCCTACAGAGTATCTGAGGATCTTGTAAGCATACATCTGCCACTCTCTAGGACTCTTGCTGGTGAGTATTTGTTTTATATATATATATATATTTTTTTTTTCTTTTCTTTTCTGTGTTTAGTATGTACAAACATACTCAGACCAGATAATGCAGTTAAGAGCTATCATTGTCACTCCTATAAGGAACGATTACCACAGTATTTATCAGAGGATGCTTATTTATCTGGACTACTTTTTATCTGGGTTAGCTAATGAATCTTAAAGACTAACTTGGTAGCTCATCTTCCACTCATATTTATTTATTTATTTTTCAAACGTAAGTTGATCTAATATGAAGTATTGAATCTGTGTAAAGTTTCTGACACATGCTTCTAACATGTTTTTTTGCTTAGTTACTCTTTTTTTTTCTGTTCTTTTTAGTTATACATGACAGCAGAATGTATTTTGACATATCATATCATACATACATGAAGTATAACTTCCCATTCTTGTGGTTGTACATGATGTGTAGTTACACTGGTCATGTATTCATATATGAACATAGGAAGGTTATGTCTGATTCATTTTACTTTCTTTTCCATTCCCACCCCAAATTCCTTCCTTCCACCCACTCCCCCCACCCCCTCTAATCCAGTGAACCTGCACACACCTGCCTATTGTGAGTCAGCATTTACATATCACAGAGAACATTCTGCGTTTGTTTTTTTGGAATTGGCTTGTTTCACTTAGCATGATAGTTTCCAGTTCCATCCATTTACTGGCAAATGCCATCATTTCATTCTTCTTTATGGCTAACTAATATTCCCTTGTGTATACACAACACATTTTCTTTATCCATTTATCTATCAAAGGGCACCTTGGTTGGTTCTATAGCTTAGCTATTGTGAATTGAGCTGCTATAAATATTGATGTGGCCATGTCACTATAGTATGCTGATTTTAAATCCTTTGGGTATATCCTAAGGAGTGGGATAGCTGGGTCAAATTCCATTCCAAGTTTTCTGAGTAATCTCCATACTGCTTTCCAAAGTGGTTGTACCCATTTGCAGTCCCACCAGCAATGTATGGGTGAACCTTTTTCCCCCACATCATCACCAACATTTATTGTTTCTTGTATTCTTGATAATTGCCATTCTGACTGGAGTGAGATGAAATCTCGGTGTGCTTTTAATTTGTATTTCTATAATTGCTAGAGATATTGAACATTTTTTCATATACTTGTTGACCATTGGTATTTCTTCTTCTGTGAAGTGTCTGTCCAGTTCCTTGCCCATTTATTGATTGTGTTATTTGGGTTTTTGTTGTTGTTGTTGTTTTTTTTTTTTTGAGTTTTTTATGTATCCTGGAGATTAATACTCTATGTGAGGTGTAGGTGGCAAAGATTTTCTCCCAATCTGTAGGCTCTCTCTTCATGTTCTTAATTATTTCCTTTGCTGAGAAGAAGCTTTTTAGTTTAAATCCATCCTATTTATTGTTTCTTGATTTTACTTCTTGTACTTTAGGAATCTTATTGAGGAATTTGGTTCTTAAGCCAACATTATGGCATATGCTCCTAACTTTTTAAGAAGTTAATATGACTGAATACTTGGAAATGTACTAACCTAATTAATCAGTTTTGCTTTTACCAGTATGCTTTCAATGAATATCCTGGATACCCTGTCATACAAGGTGGAATTTTTCCAAATTTAAAGGTGTATATTTGGTTCTCCCAAAAAAGGCATCTTTATGTTTCAGACTTTGTAATAAAAAGTTTGTTTCCAGCATACTTTTCTTTCTTACAAATATTATCTTTTCATTGTTTTAAATATCAACACATATTAATTGTACAAATTAATGGATCTCACTGTAGGATTTCCATATAAGCATATGTCATGCTTTGATCATGTCTACCCTCTTTTATTCTACCCTCTCCCACTAACATCCCTCCTCCCCAGCCCCTAATAATCCCTCTTTTGTTCTCAGGTCATCTTTTTTTTTTCCCTTAGTTTCAATATGAGAGAAAACATGTGATACTTATCTCCCTGTGTCTGGCTTAATATAATATCTTTGATTTCCATCCATTTTCCTGCAAATGACAGGATTTCATTCTTCTTTATGTCTTGATAATACTCTATTGTGTATATATACACCGCACCCCTTTCTGTTCAGGATTTTTTTTTTTTTTTTTTAAGAACCATCATACTGTTTGCCATTGTGGCTCTACCATTTTACATTCCCAGTAGCAATACACACAAGGGTTTCCAATTTCTTCACATCCTTTGTTTCTTTTTTTTTTTCAATTTGCTTTATCCTGGAAATTGAACTCAGGGGTGCTTAACCACTCAGCCACATCTCCATCCCTTTTTAAAATATATTGTATAAGTTGCTTAGGGCCTCACTAACTTACTGAGGCTGGCTTTGAACTCAAGTTTCTCATGCCTCAGCCTCCTGAGCCACTGGGATTATAGGCCTATATCACCAGCACCTGGCTTTTTCTGAGGATTTTTGTTTGTCTTTTTTTTAACAATAGCCTTCCTTGTGTATTTAATGGTATTTCATTATGTTTGTTTGTTTGTTTAGTAGCAGGGATTGAACCCATGAGTGCTTAACCACTGAGCTACATCCCCAACCCTTTTTTTTTTTTAATTTAATTTAATTTTATTTTTTTAGTATTTATTTATTTGCTTTAGTTGTATACAACCCATTTTTTATTTTTACGTGGTGCTGAGGATCGAACCCGGGCCGCGCACGTGCTAGGCGAGCGCTCTACCACTGAGCCACAATCCCAGCCCCCCCAACCCTTTTTTAAATTTTTTATTTTGAGACGTGGTCTCGCTAAATTGCTGAGGCTGGCTTGAACTTGTGATCCTCCTGCCTCAGCCCCCAAGCTGGTGGGATTACAGGCATGTGCTACTGTGCCTGGCTCAATATGATTTTCATCAGCATTTCCCTAATGATTAGTGATGTTGTGCATCTTTCTAGATACTTATTGTCTTTTTCTGTTATCTTCTTTGGAGCAATATCTTTCAAAGTGCCTTGCCCATGTTTTATTTGGATTGTTTGGGGGTTTGTTGTTGTTGTTTTAACTATTGATTTGTAAGAGTCCTTTATATATTCTGTATATTGACTGATTGTCACATACATGACTTTAAAATATTTTTTCTCATCCTTTTACTCTGTCGATAGTGTCCTCTGGTGTATAAGAATTTTTGATGTCATCTAATTTATCTATTTTTCCTTTACCTGTGGTTTTGGGTTATATTCAAGAAAAATCATTGTCATATCTAATTTCTCTACACTTTCTTCTAAATATTTTTATACTTTTCATTCCCATATTTGGATCTTTGGTTCATTTTGAGTTACTTGATAATTAACATCATTTGATTTTATATTAATTTTGTTTTAATTTAAAAATACTTAGTTTTTCATCCTTTAATAACTCCAAGATCCTTAAATCTTTGGTTTGATTTTTTTTTTTTTTTTCTTTGTGGTACCGGGGTTGAACTCAGGCGCACTCGACCCCTGAGCCACATCCCCAGCCCTTTTTTGTATTTTATTAGAGACAGGATCTCACTGAGTTGCTAAGTGCCTCACCATTGCTGAGGCTGGCTTTGAACTCGCAATCCTCCTGCCTCAGCCTCCCAAGTGCTGTGATTACAGGCGTGCCCCACCGCGCTGGCTGGTTTGATTTTTTGTTTTAAATATTTATTTATTTACTTTAGTTGTACACAATGCAATGCATTTATGTTTACGTGGTGCTGAGGATCGAACCAGGCCGCGCGTGTGCGAGGCGAGCGCTCTGCCGCTGAGCCACAACCCCAGTCCCTGGTTTGATTTTTAATGTAAGTAGAAATGGAACCATTGAGTAACAATTTCTTGAGAACCTCAGGTGTTCAGCAAATAGTCCTTTCCTATGTGTCTGTTACCCTAAGAACAGAGTTACTTTGATTGGCAGTTATATTTTGGGTGTTTTTGTTTATTTGTTTTGTTGTAGTTGTTTTGTTTTATTTCCTGCCTGGCACTTGACTCATTGCACTTGAGTTTTTTGCCCTATGACTGAAGGATCAGGATGACTCTAGAAAGGAGATCTGAGTTTCAGAGCTTTCCTATCTTTAAAAAAAAAAAACAAAAACAAAAACAAAAAAACCTCTTAGAATTCTCATTCTTTACCAAATAGTTCTCTGCTTTTATTTACAGCTTCTTCTTTACCTTACCCAAAACTTCTGGCCTTGAAGCAGTTTCCCTGTGTCTTTACCTTTCTCATTTTCTCAGAGGTTTAGGGTTTTACATAAAACCCTATATGAAAGAACCAAGGGGAAGGTGGGATGGCACTTTTTTCATTGGCTTCCCCCACCCCTCCCCATTTATTTTTTAAGATTAGCTGCTGCTTGTTCCTTGCAAGATATAAGTTTTTAAAAATTTATTTATTTATTTTTATTCTAATTTGTTATACATGCTTTCAGAGTATAATTCATTTCATATTACATATAAAGCACACAATTTTTCAAGTCACTGGTTTTACATAAAGTATTTTCACAACAATTGTGTCTTCATACATGTACTTAGGGTAATGATGTCTAACTCATTCTACTATTATTCCTATCCCCTTGCCCCCTTCCCTCCTCTCCCCCGCCCTTTGTTCTATTTAAAGTTTCTTCATTCCTCTCATCCTCCCTCCCTTGTCTTTATAAATCAGTATCTTCATAACAAAGAGATTATTAGACCTTTGGTTTTGGGGGATTGGCTAATTTCACTTAGCATTATTTTCTCCAGCTCCATCCATTTACCTGCCAATGCCATGATTTTATTCTCTTTTAGTGCTGAGAAGTGTTCCATTATGTATATATACCAAAGTTTCCCTATCCCTTCATCTGCTGATGGGCATCTAAGTTGTTGCCACAGTTTAGCTATTGTGGATTGTGCTGTTATAAACATTGATGTGGCTGTGTCCCTGTAGTAAGCTGTTTTTAAGTCCTTTGGGTATTGACCAAGGAGTGGGATAGCTGGGTCAAATGGCAGTAAGTTTTCCTAGGAATCTCCATACTACTTCCCAGATTGGCTTCACCAATTTGCAGTCCCACCAGCAAAGTAGGATTGTGCCTCTTTCCCCACATCCTCGCCAGCATTTATTGTTGTTTGTATTTTTGATAGCTGCCATTCTGACTGGAGTAAGATGAAATCTTAGATTTGTTTTGATTTGCATTTCTCTAATTGCTGTAGATGTTGAACATTTTTTCACATATTTGTTGGTTGATTGTATATTATCTTCTGACAAGTATCTGTTTAATTCCTTGGCCCATTTGTTGATTGGGTTATTTGGTTTTTTGGTGTTAAAGTTTTTGAGAGCTTTATATATCCTTGAGGTTAGTGTTCTATCTGATGTGTTTGTGGTAAAGATTTGCTCCCATTCTGTAGGTTCTCTATTCACCTCACTGATTGTTTCTTTTGCTGAGAAGAAGCTTTTTCATTTGAATCCATCCCATTTATTAATTCTTGGTTTTAATTCTTGAGCTCTAGGGGTCTTATTGAGGAAGTTGGGGTCTAATCCAACATGATGGAGATTTGGGCCTACTTTTTCTTCTACTAGGTGCAAGGTCTCTGCTTTAATTCCTAGGTCCTTGATCCACATTGAGTTGAGTTTTGTGCATGGTGAGAGAAAGAGATTTAATTTTATTTTATTACAGGAAGATTTCCAGTTTTCCCAACACCATTTGTTGAAGAGGCTGTCTTTTCTCCGTTGAACATTTTTCGCACCTTTGTCTAATATAAGATAACTGTAGGGGTGTAGGTTAGTCTCTGTGTATTCTATTCTGTACCACTGGTCAACTCGTCTATTTTGGTGCAAATACCATGCTGTTTCAGTTACTATTGCTTTGTAATACAATTTAAGGTCTGTAATAGTAATGCCACGAGCTTCACTCTTCGTGCTAAGAATCACTTTGGCTATTCTGGGTCTCTTATTTTTCAAGATGAATTTCATGATTGCTTTTTCTATTTCTATGAGGAATAATATTGGAGTTTGATTGGGATTGCATTGAAACTGTATAGTGCTTTTGGGAGAATGGTCATTTTAAAGATATTAATTCTACCTATCCATGAACAAGGTAGATCTTTCCATCTTCTAAGATCTTCTTTAATTTCTTTCTTTAGCATGTTGTAGTTTTCATTGTAGAGGTCTTTCACTTCTTTTGTTAAGTATTTTATTTTTTTTGAGGCTAATGTAAATGGGGTGGATTTCCTAGTTTCTCTTTCTGAGGATTTGTTGCTGATGTACAGAAATGCGTTTGATTTAGGTATATTGAATTTATATCTAGTTACTTTGCTGAATTCATTTATTAGTTCTAGAAGATTTCTGGTGGAAGTTTTTGGATCTTCTATGTATAGACTCATATCGTCTGCAAATAGCAATAATTTGAGTTATTCTTTTCCTATTCGTATCCCTTTAATTTCTTTTGTCTGTCTAATTGCTCTGACTAGGGCTTCAAGAACTATGTTAAATAGGAGTGGTAAAAGAGGGCATCCCTGTCTTGTTCCAGTTTTTAGAGGGAATGCTTTCAATTTTTCTCCACTTAGGATGATGTTGGCCTAGGGCTTAGCATAGATGACCTTTATGATGTTGAGATATGTTCCTGTTATCCCTACTTTTTTCTAGCATTTTGAACATGAACTGGTGTTGTATTTTGTCAAATGCTTTCTCTGAGTCTATTGAGATGATCATATGATTTTTTATCTTTGAGTCTATTGATGTGATGAATTACATTTATTGATTTCCTTTTGTTGAACCAACCTTGCATCCCTGGAATGAACCCACTTGATCATGGTGCACTATCTTATTGATATGTTTTTGTATCCGATTTGCCAGAATTTTATTTGCATCTATATTCATTAGAGATATTGGTCTGAAGTTTTTTTTTTTTTCTTTGATTTGTCTCTGTCTGGTTTTGGAAGCAGGGTGATATTGGCCTCATAGAATGAGTTTGGAAGTGTTTCCTCTTTTCTATTTCATGAAATAGTTTTAGAAGTATTGGTGCTAGTTCTTTTTAAAGATCTTATAGAACTCAGCTGTGTATCCATCCGGTCCTGGACTTTTCTTGGTTGGTAGGTTTTTGATGGCATCCTCTATTTCTTTGCTTGAAATTGTTCTATTTAAATTGTGTACATCATCCTGATTTAGTTTGAGCATATTATATGTTTCTAGAAGTTTGTCGATGCCTTCGATATTTTCTATTTTATTGGAGTACAAATTTTCAAAATAATTTCTAATTATCTTATGTATTTCTTTAGTGTCTGTCATGATATTTCCTTTTTCATCATAGATATTGGTAATTTGAGTTTTCTTTTTCCTTTTCTTTGTTAGCATAGCTAATGGCTTATCAATTTTATTTATTTTTTCAAAGAACCAACTTTTTGTTCTGTCAATTTTTTCCATTTTTTGTTTCAATTTCATTAATTTCAGCTCTGATTTTATTTATTCTTATTTATTTATTTTTAATATTTATTTATTTGCTTTTAGTTGTACACCATACATTTTATTTTTACATGGTGCTGAGGATCGAACCCAGGCTGCGCACGTGCTAGGCGAGCACTCTACCGCTGAGCCACATCCCCAGCCCTCAGCTCTGATTTTAATTATTTCCTGTCTTCTTCTTCTTTGGGGATTGATTTGTTCTTATTTTCTAGGGCTTTGAGATGTAATATTAGTTCATTTACTTGTTGACTTTTTCTTTTTTGAAGGAATGAGCTCTATGCAATGAACTTTCCTTTTAATACTGCCTTCATAGTGTCCCAGAGATTTCTATATGTTGTATTGGTGTTCTCATTTTACCTCTAAGAATTTTTTAATGTGCTTCTTAATGTCTTCTGCAACACATTGTTCATTGAGTAGCATATTATTTAGTCTCCAGGTGTTGGAGTAGCTTTTCTTTCTTATTTTATCATTGATTTCTAATTTCATTACATTATGATCTGACAGAATGCAGGGCAGTATCTTTACTTTTTTATATTTGCTTAGAGTTGCTTTATGGCATAATATATGGTCTACTTTAGAGAAGGATCCATGTGCTGCTGAGAAGAAAGTGTATTGGCTCATTGATGGATGATATATTCTACATATGTCAGTTAAGTCTAAGTTATTTATTGTATTATTGAGTTCTGTAGTTTCTTTGTTTAACTTTTGTTTGGAAGATCTATCCAGTGGTGAAAGAGGTGTGTTAAAGTCACCTAGAATTATTGTGTGGTGGTCTGTTTGATTCTTGAACTTGAGAAGAGTTTGATTGATGAAAGTAGATGCTCCATTATTTTGGGGCATATATATTTATAACAGTTATTTCTTGTTGGTCTATGATTCCCTTAAGCAGCATGAAATGTCCCATCTTTATCTCTTTTTATTAACTTTGGCTTGAAGTCTACTTTATTTGATATGAGGATGGAGACTCCTGCTTGCTTACATAGACCATGTGAATGGTATATTTTATCCCATCCTTTCACCTTCAGTTTGTGTGTGTATCTTTGTATGAGATGTGTCTCTTGAAGGCAACATATTGTTAGGTCTGTTTTTTTAATCCAATCTATTAGCTTATGTCTTTTAATTGGTGAGTTTAGGCCATTAACATGCAGGGTTATTTTTGAGACATGATTTGTATTACCAGTCCCTTTTTAATATATATATATATATATATATATATATATATATATATATATATATATATTTTATTTTTTTTTTTTTTTTTGGTATTTAGCTTGACTTGGTTTCTCCTTTGGTTAGTTTTTCCTTCATTGTAGTTCTTTCCTTTGCAGATTTTCATTATTATTTTTCATTTCCTCCTCATGGAATATTTTGCCAAGAATGTTCTGTAGTGCAGGCTTTCTTGTTGTAAATTCTTTTAGCTTTTGTTTATCATGTGAGGTTTTTATTTCATCATCAAATCTAAAGCTTAATTTTGCTGGATATGATTCTTGGTTGGCATCCCTTATCTTTTAGATCCTGGTATATGTTGTTCCAGGATCTCCTGGCTTTGAGGGTCTGGGTTGAAGAATATGCTGAGATCCGAATTGGTTTTCCCTTATAGGTAATCTGACTTTTCTCTCCTGCGGCCTTTTAAATTATATCTTTATTTTGTATGCTAGGCATTTTCATTACAATGTGCCTTGGTGTAGATCTGTTGTAATTTTGTACATTTGGCGTCCTATAGGCCTCTTGTATTTTATTTTCAAAATCATTCTTCCTGCTTGGGAAATTTTCTGATATTACATTGAAGAGATTGTGCATTCCTTTAGTTTGAATTTCTGCACCTTCCTCTATTCAAATAAATTTTGTATTTGGTCTTTTGATGGTATCCCATAGTTCTTGGATATTCTGTTCATGGTTTCTTACCATCTTCACTGTGAGGTCAACTTTATTTTCAAGAGTATACATTTTGTCCTCATTGTCTGAGGTCTTATCTTCCAAGTGATCCAATCTGTTGGTGATGCTATCTATTGAATTTTTTAAGTGGCTTATTGTTTCTTTCATTTCAAGGATTTCTGTTTGTTTTTTTTCTCAAACTCTCTTTCTTGAAGTAATCTTTTGCTACCTGGATTTGTTCTCTTATCTCTTTGTTTGTGTGATCTATGGTTGCCTGTATTTGATCTCTTATCTGTTTGTTGGAGAGACCAATTTTTGCCTGTATCTGCTCACTTAGGTCATTTTTTAAATCCCATGTCATTATAATTATGTATATCTGGAACTCCTTCTCTGACATTTCACCTACTGTCCTTTCTATGGCTTCTATTGTTGTAGTATATTGGTTTGTTTGGGGCATTTTCCTCCCTTGTTTTTTCATGATGTCTATGTGTTTTCCTTTCTTGCAAGGTAAACCTGGGGTATTACGGCTTCTGCCCTTTTGTGAGTCCCTACAGGTTACCCGAAACCTCACTTTTTAGGGAAAGATCAATATTACAGCTTTGAATGTACCCATCATGTATCCATATATCAGTTAGTTTATATTTTTACATTTACAGTTTTGTTGCTATTAACAGAAATGATGAGGTCAGTTATCTTATTCCATATAGTCTCTATGTTTGCGTGGTGGTTTACAGTATCTAATGGTAGAAGGGGGGACTTAGGAGTTGGATTAGACATTTATGAGGTAGGATGTGAGAAAATAGAGGTATTAGATTATTTGACTAGTGAGAGTGTAATCATAAGAATTTGGCTGTTGTAGGAGAAGATAGAGATAGGCATCCCTATGTAAGACTCCCTGTTAGTTCATGACAGCATAACTGGTAGCACTCTCTGGTGCATCCTGGTCCACAGGGATCTTAATGATATCTTACCTGGACTTTTTTGTTGTTCCTTGGTAGTAGCCTTACTATTTCAGTTTTGTGGCAGTGGCAGCCTCAAGCCTATAATTATCTTGATGTTGGGTTGTGTAGCCAGGGAACCCCTGTGTGGTGTGTCTCTCTGGGAATACCCTGGTTGCCTCTCCTATTTATGGGTGTGGTGGGCCTCTCTCTCCGGATCTCTTCCTGGCTGCAATGTGGTGGAGCAGATGGTCTGGCTTTCCTCTCCCCACTCTCCACTTCCTGGGTCTCCTCCCAGTCTAGTTGTGACTGTGGGGGTCAGGCAGGTGGGTGGCTGGGCCCTTCCTCTGACTGGTGCCTGCTTCTTCTCCCAGTCACGGCGTGGGTGGGTGGGGGTCACACAGGCAGTTGGTGGGGCCCTCCTCCTGCGGGCCCTTCCTCCCACTGGGGCCTGCTGTTCAGAGACCCTACTGGGGCAGTAGGGCAGGCAGGTGGCTGGGCCCTTCCTTCCGCTGGTGCCTGCTGCTTCTCCCTGTCATGACTGGACGTGTAGGACAAAATATAAGTTTTTAACTTGAATTTTGAGATGATTGAAATGTACTTAAGGCTCCCCCCTCCTTAATTTGAAAAGGCTTTGTGAATTTTATTTTAGGATTGGCCTCTCCTAGATTTGCCCTAAACATTACATATTCCTTGAGTAATATCAGCAGCTTAAAGAAGGAGGATTAGAGTCAAGCCACTTATTCAGTATGGACCAAGTAGCCCTTGGGATTATAGCATTCTCCAGGGATGGCTTTAGAACTCTATAATTTTACAGAAGGCCAAGAAGGTGCAACTCAAGGCCCTACTAGCAAGCATCCACATTTTTGTATGGATGATTGAAGTCAGTTTCAGTCATTTATCTACCAACAGTGACAAAGGAAAAGTGTCATTATGCAATCCATTTAACTCATAACAATATTACTCTGAGAAACTGTCCAGCCATTCATCAGATCCTTGATTGGTTACTCCTGAAATCAGGCATATTCCTGTAGAAAGAATTTTAAGTCATGTTGTCTGTGCATATATCAAGAATAAAGAGAACATTGTATCAAACAATGGCAGGGAAATCCTTCAGCAGTTCTAATCCACTTTGGGCTTTCAGCTATATTTACATCTAAAGCAATAGCACATTTAATTGAAATCTCTTCTACTTGGTAAAATCAGTTGTGGAATTACAGGAATTCTGGTAATGATATTAAGGTGAAATAACCAAAAGAAAAACAGAAGCCCCCTTTTAAATAATTGACAGTAAATTTTACTAGGAGAGAGAAATATTTAGCTTCATTTTGGAACTGTTTCCCATCAAATAAGGGCTTTTTCCCCATAACATTTAAAGAGTCAGATGAATTAGAAGATCTAGAAAGTGGCAGCTATAGAACTTGCTCTTCTAAGTATTTCACAAACGTTTTATTGAACCTAATCATAGTATTGTCAAATCACCATAATCCCAGTAAAGGGCTTTTATTTGCTGTTAAAAATAAACCCCTGATACATTTTTATTATTCTTTTTTGTTTGTTTGTTTGTTTGTTTTTTTGTACCAGGGATTGAACTCAGGGGCACTGGACCACTGGGCCACATCCCCAGCCCTTTTTTATATTTTATTAGAGACAGGGTCTCACTGAGTTGCTAAGTGCCTCGCCATTGTGAGGGTGGCTTTGAACTCGCGATCCTCCTGCCTCAGCCTCCCAAGTGCTGGGATTACAGGCGTGTGCCACCGTGCCCAGCTACATTTTTATTCTTAAAAAAAAAAAAATACACACACACACACACACACACACACACACACACACATAGTTTTCAATCATTTTGACATTTGTTTAAGAGTATATAATAAGCAAATCTGGAGAGGCAGCAAATTAATTTTATGTAATGAATGCACACTTTGCACAATATGAGATTTTAAATGTCTTGCTAATTTTGCATTTCGAAATTAGAAGTCAAAAGTTTGCATTTTAGAGCGTCATTTGTAAACTCAGTAAATGTACAGTGTGTGTGTGTGTTGTTGAGGAATTTGCACGTTAGGAAGCACTGAGCTACATCCCGGCCCTAGTAAATATACATTAAAATCACCCATGTTTCCAATCTTGATGAGTTTAGTAAACAGATTTATTGAGTTTAACCACTTTCTCATTTTCTTTTTCTTATTTCTTTTATTTCACTTTTTAAAAAATTTTAGGTCTTCATGTGCGTTTAAGTAGGCTGGGCGCTGTTTCAAGACTGCATGAATTTGTACCTTTTGTAAGTGACTCTGTTAAGTATTGATTTGCTTATGTCCTATTTCTGAACACCTCTCTGTTGATGAGTGGAAAAGAAGGTAACATTTTACAACCCATGTAAACAATTCCCATCTAGTAATTTAACAACTATATATATATATATATATATATATATATATATATATATATATATATATTGAAATCTGAATCACGCAGACTTGGAAATCATCTAGTGCAAGTCCTTCCCATTTTACAGATAAGAAAACTGAGAAATATGCAGTGTCATAACTTAGGATATATCAGAACCCTGTGAGGAATATTGAAATTGAGTTTACTCTTTTTCAGGAGGATTTTCAAGTAGAGGTACTAGTGGAATATCCTTTGCGTTGTTTGGTGTTGGTTGCCCAGGTTGTTGCTGAGATGTGGCGAAGAAATGGTCTCTCTCTCATTAGCCAGGTATGGCAAGATTCATTACTCATATTTATGAATGTGTTCCATTTTCTAACTACTTTTCTCTTACATAGTTTTATATGTCCCTATATTTTTCTGAGTATTTGCTTTTATTCTTTTATATGATCTCTTAGAAATGAAAATTCTAGAGATCACATAAATGTTTCTCTTATCCTATTTACTGCTTAACCTTTCTGAATTATAAGAAAATTAGTGTGCTTGAGTGGATAGATTTGGTAAAAGCCCGTAGTAGCACAGAAGTTTCACTGTTGCATTTTTTCTGAGGATTACTTACTTGCAGACCTGTAGTCTTCCCATCATCTTTCTCTGTGTGTGTGTGTCTGTGTCATACTGGGGGTTGAATCCAGGAGTATTCTACATCTGAGCTACATCCCCAACCCTTTTTTAATTTTTTTGAAACATGGGGCTTGCTATGTTGCCCAGTCTAGACTTGAACTTGAATCCTCCTGCCTTAGCCTCCCTAGTAACTAGGATTCAGAACATGTGCCACTGCACCTGGCCTACTAACTGTCTTAATCAAAGGCTACCTTTTAATTTTTCCTTCTATTTTAGAGCAAATTGGGAGAAGCTGGGATAATAGGACTTATAAAGTTACTACTTGGAAAAAAGTGGTGTTAACTGACAAAGTATAGAAATTGGTTTCTTTTTTTTGTACCACAGATTGAACTCAGGGGTGATTAACCACTTAGCCACATCCCCACAACCCTTTTTTATATTTTATTTAGAGACAGGGTTTTGCCAAGTTGCTCAGTGCCTCACTAATCTGCTAAGGCTGGCTTTGAGCTCACAGTCCTCCTGCCTCAGCCTCCTAAGTTGCTGGGATTATAGGCATGTGCCACTATGCCTTGTGAAATTGTTTTTTTTTTTTTAATTGAAATATTTTAAACAAAGCGGAAATTAGTTTTTTGTTACAAATTTTGATGTAGAGCATTTTTTAACTCCAAAGTATTTTCATTTACTATTGCCTCATTTTATCCTCACAAGTCACTTAAAATGATTCAGAGACTTACAACTTATTTTTTGCTACTAAGGAGTTCCAGTAGTTTCTGAGAGAAATAATTGTTGAGAATTTTCCTTGAAATAATTTTTCTAGCATCTCTCTTTCATTTTGTAGGTGTTTTATTACCAAGATGTTAAATGCAGAGAAGAAATGTATGATAAAGATATCATCATGCTTCAGGTACCTGTTAAGTTACTTTTCATATTATGACTTAAACTTCCATCTTACATTCCTTGTAATAAGAGAAGATATATTTATTTTTAATTTTACTTGAACTTTTCTCGTTTTTAAACTGAATATGATATTATAGAAACAGAAAGGGCTCTACTGCATTATCTTTTGCAAACTTCAATTTTCTTACAGTACTGCTAGAGACAGTGTTTCCCTATTTAATATACAAGAAATGTGATGCTGGGTTTCTTTCACAGATTGGTGCATCTTTAATGGATCCAAACAAGTTCTTGTTACTGATACTTCAGAGATATGAACTTGCTGATGCTTTTAATAAAACCATATCCACAAAAGACCAGGTAAGCAACAGAAACTGACATGTGAATTAATTCCAAAGTAAATATTATTGTTACTATTTTATTCATATATTAAAAGTTTATTTCTTTTTTAAATACTTATTTAGTTTTAGTTATAGGTGGACCATAATATCTTTATTTTATATTTATGTGGTGCTGAGGATCGAACCCAGTGCCTCACTCATGCTAGGCAAGTGCTCTACCTCTGAGCCACAACCCCAGCCCCCAAAAGTTTTATTTCTTTTTTTTTTTTGTACCAGGGATTGAACTCAGGGGCAGTCAACAACTGGGTCACATCCCCAGCCCGTTTTTTTTTTTGTTTTGTTTTGTATTTTATTAGAGACAGAGTCTCACTGTGTTGCTAAGTGCCTCACCATTGCTGAGGCTGGCTTTGAACTCGCGATCCTCCTGCCTTACCTCCCAAGTGCTGGGATTACAGGTGTGCGCCACCACGCCCGGCCTAAAAGTTTATTTCTTTATGTATACAAGTGGCTCTCTGTATATGTGAGTTCTTGTCTATAGATTTAACCTATAGCAAATTATATATATACATGCACACACACACACACACACACACACACATATGTATTTATATATATGTGTATATAATGTGTAGACTTTCCCCCTTATTCCCAAAATAATATGTTACAACTATTTATATAGTATTTACATTGTATTAGGCATTAGTAATCTAGAGATGGTTTAAAGTATATGGATGATATATATGTGTTATGTAAATACTACGTTGTTTTACATAAGGGACTTGAGCATCCTTGGATTTTGATATCCTAGGAGGAGTGTTTCCTGTGTCCTAGAACCAAGTCCCTCATCTCCTTTACTAAGGGATCTCTCCAAAATTTCCATATGTATGTATGTTATGCATACATACATGCATTCATGCTTACACACAAACTCTTTTACTCTAGAAAAGTTAGAATATATAGAATAACAATGAGAAATCATGTGAAACACAAAAGTGTTAGAATCTTGTTTTTAGAACAAAAAACATTTACATCATTCTGTATATGCTGTTTTGTAATTTTTTGCCTTTGCTTAATGAAATATTGTGATAGTTTTCTTCTTATTAAATGAATATACAACTATATCATCATTTTTGCATCATTTCTAATGACTATAAAATTTCAGTATGTGAATACATTCTACTTTAGTTTCCTATTGCTAAAGATGTTTTTCTGTTTTTTTGATCTTATGGACATCAGTACCTCTATGTTTTAAATACTTTTCTAAATTTTTTTTTTTTTTGTTAAGATAAAGTATTAGAAGTGGATTTGGTAGATAAGACAGCATGCTCTTTCTAAAGGTTTTTAATACATATCAACAAGTCTCGGAAAAATTATTTCTATTTAGATTCTCCAAGTATGCTCATCTCTAATGATACAGATTTTTTTCTTTTTGTTATTCTCTTTAGTTATACATGACAGTAGAATGTATTTTGACATATCATTCATACATGGACTATAACTTCCCATTCTTGTGGTTATACATGATGTGGAGTTACACTGGTCATGTATTCATATTTGTGTATTCATGAACATAGGAAAGTTATGTCTGATTCATTCTACTGTCTTTCCCATTTCCACCTCCTCTCCCTTCCCTTTACTCCCCTCTGTTCATTCCAGTACACCTTCACTCCTCCACCATAGTGAGTCAGCATCCAAATATCAGAACTATCAGAGAAAACATTCAGCCTTTGGTTTGCGGGGGGATTGGCTTATTTTACTTAGAATGACAATCTCCAGTTCTGTCCACTTACTGGCAATTGAATGGCACAGAATTCAAATCCTTGATTTGAGAGGTAAAAGAAGATATTTTAACTTTCAGGGTTTTGGATTTTTTTTGTGTTTGTTGTTGTTGTTTCCCCTGCTACTGGGGATTGACTTCAGGGATGCTTAATCACTGAGCTCAGCCCTAGCCCTTTTTATTTCTTATTTTGAGACAGGATCTTGCTGAGTAACTGAGACTGGTCTTGAATTTGTGATCCTCCTGCCTCAGTTGCTGGAGTTGCTGGAATTAACAGGCATACACTACCACACCTTGCTTAATTCAGTTCTTTATCAATGGAATTGACTATTTTTTTCTTTCTTCTTTTGGGGGGGAATGTGGGAACAGAATAATAATTCCTATTAATTAATTCCTAATTATTAGTTCCTATTCTTTACTCTTGTCTTATTTTTGTAAAAGCTCTTTCTTTCTTTTTTTTTTTTTTTTTTTTCAATTTGTAGTTCATCTCATGGTGTTTTCTAACATTTATATTGTTTTAATATTTGCAGTACTGTCTTAGAAAGTAACCTCTGTTTTGAATTCATGAAATCACAGTACTTTTGTTTCAAATTAGAAGTCCCTTGCAAAATGCCAAAGAATAGAATATAAAAACAGAAACTGATTTGTAGACACGTTTTATACTTAGTAAAAATGAATATCTGATTTTATGCAGTACTTAAAGAAGGGATGTGTTAAGGGAAGGGTACTCTTGCCACAACTATTTAAAACCAATGTTTCACTAACTCAGTAAGAAGAAATTCAATAGTAGTTGGAGAGTTAGTGAAGGAGCCCCAATTAGGAAGGGCTATTGCGGCTAGCTGGAAGCCATAAGTTCCACCTGATATGTATGTGACGCACCTGTAAATGCACGTGAGGCACCCACAAAGCTAAAGGTATATAACCGGGTGAAAGCGGTTGGAGTTAGGAGAACGAATTCATTCAGTCAGTCGTGCAGTCGCTCGGTCGGTCAGAAGAAGAGTTCGGGTCAGAGAAGAAGAAAAGAATCAGAGCGGCCAGAACGTAGGCAGAGCGGTTACAGATAGAAGAAGTAATGGCTGGTCAGAGTTAGGCCGAGGCTCCCGAGGAAGAAAGAAGAAAGAAGCTCTAAAAAATAATCTTTCTCTAAGCTAAGCTCTATCTTTCTTTCTCTCTAAGCTAAGAAGAAAAGAAGAAAGTAGAAAAATCTTTCTTTGGGGCTGGGATTGTGGCTCAGCGGTAGAGCGCTCGCCTAGCACGTGGGTGACCCGGGTTCGATCCTCAGCACCACATACAAATAACACGCATTGAATAAAACGCATTGTGTACAACTAAAAGCAAATAAATAAAAAAATATTTAAAAAAAAAAAAAAAAAAAAAAAGAAAAATCTTTCTTTCTCTCTCTAAGCTCTCTCTAAGAAAGTAAAAGTAGAAGTAGTAATAGCTTTACTCTGCCTCTGAGTTTTCCTCCCGGGTTACGGTACCAGGCGCTTACAAGTTAGAATTAGGATTAATTTGTTGAGTTAGAATAAATAGTGATATATGAATAATGATAATGAAAACAGTATTTAATAATTGTTATTCAGTACTTATTATGTAACAAGTATTGTGAATTTTGTTGAATTTGAAGTTATTATCCGCATAACTTTCTATTGTTGTGCTCTGAAAGAAAATACTAGACTAGATGGACCATGAGTCTGATCCAGAAATGCATGCTTTATGGAGGGTTCTGGTTTTTATGTATCTAATTTCTTCTTTTTCTCAATTCTATAGGATTTGATTAAGCAATATAATACATTAATAGAAGAAATGCTTCAGGTCCTCATCTACATTGTGGGTAAGATTAAAACAAAATGTTGGAAATAGAACTTGGGTTATTCTTTGGAAAGAACATTAATAAGAACTATACTTGATCATTTTACTCATCTTCCATATACTTCATAGAATCTAAGTTGTGATTAATATGACAAATGTGTTTGATATCTTTTGAAACTTACTTTTTGTAAAGCTACAGATCTTACATCTTTATTTTGGGGGGAGTCCTGGGGATTGAACCCAGGGGCACTCTACCACTGTGCTATATCTCCAGCCCATTTAATTTTGAAACGGGGTCTTACTAAGTTTCTGTGACTAGACTCAAATGTGCAATCCTTTTGCCCACTGCAAGCCTTTATTACAAGCATGTACCACTACACCCAGCTTACATCTGTATTTTTTAATTCCTGATTTAAAATTGTTGGGAGTTTGAAAGCCTGGGAAATAAGTATTCCAGATAGAGTGTAGATTTTTAAAAATCTACTTATTCAGTACTGAAAATTACATCTATATATGAAACTCAAACATAACGTGGTTCTAAGTAAGATATGTTTTCATTGTATTGTTATGTTAAATTTTGTACTAATTTTGGCCATTCTTAGTGTCCTTAAAATTATTTAGGGAAAGGAAGAAGAATATTCTTTGCCAGAAATATTTATCAAGTTATTATGACATTAACCTTCATAAATTTGTTCTATAATCAGCTGAAATTAACATTCTAATGTACTGAACACAAATATATACTATATCATAGTCTATTGATTTTTCTAGCTGGATGCATTTATTTGCCATCATCTTGTTCATGACTTCTCATTCTACCTTTATTATTTAATTTGTTGCACCAAATGCTGTTTTAATAGTTCCTAGGGAGTATTCTAGCCTTTATTGTTTTTGTCAAGAGGGCTAGTTGCTGGATCAATTTTTGATCTCAGTAGAAAATATAGTTTGAAAATTAATTCAAATTAATCTCAGTAGATAATTAATTGAATCTCTTAGTCAAAAGAGTTTCTTTCTTTGTAACTCTGTTATAGATGTCACAGTTCTTTGTACAGATGTCGTAGTGTTGAAAATCGCTGATGAAATAAGACCAGATGTTGTAAATCCTCTTGAAGCAGTAGAAATTAGATACCATTGACACCAATGAAGTTCCCATAGTTAACTATTTTCTCTCCATTTGGCAGTTTATTGCAATGAAAAATGGAAACCTCACCATGTGGGCATTTTTGCAACACCAGTCATTCCTGATACATATTACTGTTCTGTCATTTAACCCATAAAGACATTTTAAAGTGTTTTGTTTTTCAGTTTTCACTTTGTTCTTTCTTATATAACAAGTAGAGACAAAATTGAGGAAGATCTTGAAAGAAAAGCTATTCAGTGATGGCCACTGCTCATTTGCTCATTCACATGCCATCTGCCTTGTTTTCTGGATTAGAAACACATGCTAATTTAATTGAGGGGCCTTGTTTATAATGTGTGAGTATGTGTATGTATACGTGTGTATATGTGAGTTTGTGTGTATGTGTGTATAAGTAAGTTAAGACAAGGCCTGGATTTTCCTTCAGGTCACTCAGTTTTCCTTTGTCATCCAATAAATAGACATTTGTTTAGAGTTGGGGAAATGTTAAAATAATTTTTGGTCCCCCTTCTCACAGACTTTATTTAATGCAATGTTCTGTGTATAAGTGCACCTGATGGGAAGAGATTTAAATAGAAATTAATTAATTTTTCCACTTTTTCTTTCTTTCTTTTTTTTCTTTTCTTTTCTTTCCTTTTGGTATTAGGAGAGCGTTATGTACCTGGAGTGGGAAATGTGACCAAAGAAGAGGTCACAATGAGAGAAATTATTCACTTGCTTTGCATTGAACCCATGCCACACAGTGCTATTGCCAAAAATTTGCCTGAGAATGTAAGTCTAACTTTGTTGGGTTTGTTTTTCCCCCTTCACCTCAAAGTGGGATGATTTTCTTTTTCTTTAATTGGAAGCAACTAAAGTATCAGGAAAACTTATTGAACAAAAAGCTATAAATTTTTTACCATATAGATGTAAACCAAGACCCCATCTCTTAAAAGACTGACTAAATAAAAGTAAGTTTACTAATTTTTTACAAAACTGTAGATATCTGTAAACTTACCATAGTAGCTTAGCTATGTATTTATCCAGATTTTAAATTAGTTTACAAAATACAGTGTACTGTCTGCAAGGAAAAGTTCAGGTCAATCACCAAAAAGTTTTGCAGAAGGTAGAATATATTAGGACATCTATACATGTGTTTTGCTATAGAATTCTTGTTACATCCCATTTATTCTGTAACCTTGGTATTAAGAGGTAGTAAAGTATAGGTATGTGCCTAAATATAGGCAATGAACATATTACATTCAAAAAATTGTCATTTCTTTGAAGTGTGTATGTGTGTGTGAACACACATAAAGACAAACAAATAAAATTTCTCATTTGGTTTACACATAGATCTTATCTCCTAAGAAATTGGTCCACCACAATGTACCTAACTGGTTTTAGGTGTAACTTTTTATACTGGAAATTGATCTTTTAATTTATTGTTTACAAAGTACTTCAGATATGCAGTTGAAAATGTATTTCAATTCACAGTAAAAGAAAATCAATATATAAAGGTAAAGATGACAAAAATGTTTGTTTCAACAGGAAAATAATGAAACTGGCTTAGAGAATGTCATAAACAAAGTGGCCACATTTAAGTAAGTGCCTAATATTTATGCTTATTCTCAGAGGTAGACTAATCTTTGTTCTTATGCTATGGATAATTTAGAAGCTCTGAAGTTTTCTCCAGAACACCCAAGAATGGAATACAGATTAGAAGGGATAAGGATGAGGGGTACACAGTAGGCACTAAGTACATTTTTGTTGAAGAAATTAGTTTTTTGGGCAAGTAAGTGAAAAATACCCATTTATGATACTAGGTGACTTAGATAGTCAACAAACCTTTTCAATAGCCTCTCTCCTCGGTTTGAAGCCATGACTTTATTCATAAATTTTTATTTTACATGCTAATTTTACATTTTTCTTTAGTAGAGTTAAAACATGATTTTATAATCCTTCATTCTTCAGAATATATTAAATGGGAATAAAATCTTAATTGGATTAATTCTAGAAATTTGAAAAATTGATACTAGTAGTGAATTTCTACTTGTTATAGTATTATGTTTATAGAGAAATTATTAGTTTCAGACAACTTATAAGAGAGGATGCAGCTTTTCTTTTGCTCTAAAAATGTTGAGTGATATATTAAGAATTAGAAACACAAAGCTATTTCATGTTCTGAGCAAATACAGTATGTTCATTTTGGCTTTGGTGCTTTTCCTTATAGTACTGTATACAGGATTTAGCACTACTTTCATCTACAGGTTATTAAGGATGTGATATCTCCCTACCATTTTATATTTGACCTTAAGAAATGCAGTGTGTTGTAGTTCACTGCAGTTTACCTCTGTATTTTCTATTTATTTAGGAAACCAGGTGTATCAGGCCATGGAGTTTATGAACTGAAAGATGAATCATTAAAAGACTTCAACATGTATTTTTATCATTACTCCAAAACACAGCATAGCAAGGTAGGAAAAATTCCCCTTTCAGTTAATAGACCTAAAATGCTTTATGTTTTTTAAGTCCACAGAAAAGTTCCTGATTCTTATGTAGTTTCATACTTGTTCTAATTAATTTTTTACCCAAGAAATTAAGATTGAATCAAAAATGTTATCTAGTGTACAGATAATATTCAGATTTTCCTGATCATACTGGCAATATCTTTTATAGCTATCTCTGGGGAAGAGGATTCAGTGAAGCACCATGCATTTCATGATCATGCCCTTCATTTGGTTGTCATTAGCTTTTTTAAAATCTAGGATAAGTATTTTGTCTGTTTTGTCTTTCATAATATTGACTTTTCTGCAAAGTATAAGCTTGTTGTCTTTTACAATATCCTACATCCTGCATCAGACTAATTGTATTCAATTTTTGGCTAGAATGCTTACAGAGGTGATATATTGCATCTTATCAGTAAGCATGTAATATTATCCATTGGTTCCCTGAAGAATGGTGTTAAGTTTGATCAATTAGTTGAGGTGATACATGATTCTGTCCTTATAAATAAATAACTTACTTACCATTACATAGTGCCACATACAAAATAGGTACTAGGGAACTATTTTAGACTGAATAGAATAAGGACTAAGCACTTGTATGAGGAACATTTCTCTCTATTTTGCAATGCATTCTTCTAGGACAGCTATTTTGATTCTAGGATAAGGTAGCATTTTGAATACATGCTTCAGCATATACAGTATTTTAGTAGGTGGGTGAATCTTTTCTGCTTAGTTTTAGACATTTTTCTATTTCTTTTGTGCTTGCTAATTTTTTTTTTTTTTTTAAATAGGCTGAACATATGCAGAAGAAAAGGAGAAAACAAGAAAATAAAGATGAAGGTAAAAAGTGAGATTCTGAATTGACTCGTTTTGCTTTTGGGGAGATGTGTGGTTTTTGTTAGTTTGGAAAGTAGGCAACTAAAGAAAGATCAAAGAACATTTTGCTTTCTCATGTATTAAGATGTGGACAACATGAATGGTGATATAATTTTAAGTTGATAACAAGTAGACATTATTTTGGAGGACTGACATAGTAACTTTCATTTCTCTGACATTGATATTTTCAGTGCTGTAAAACTAGCAAAAAACACATGTGTTTTACATATAATCTTTTTTTGTTTTACTTTGCAATTTAGTATGCACAATAACCCCAAAAATGTATCTGTTTGTCTCTTTTCCCATATATCTCCCACCCTCTGTAGCACTGCCACCACCACCACCTCCTGAGTTCTGTCCTGCTTTCAGCAAAGTTGTGAACCTCCTCAACTGTGATATTATGATGTACATCCTCAGGACTGTATTCGAGCGGGCAATAGATACAGATTCTAACTTGTGGACTGAAGGGATGCTCCAAATGGTATGTTTGCCTGAAACATTTTATTTTTGTTGAGTCCTGGAAATCTTGGGGATCTGGAGAAAATTCCTGGTTTAACTTCAGTCAGAACCATGTATGGAGTACCTGATACTTAGGGGTCATTAACTTAGTTTACATGTGGCATAGATTTCTTTAGTGATACATTCTCATGTTTTTATTATCCCAACTCTTGGGAACCATTTATGTTTTTAGAAGCTCACAAAAACAAAAACACTTCTACCCCTGATAGTAATAAATTGGCATGTCACTATTACATCATGATTTTTAAAAATCTTATCTCACTTTTACTAAAAGAAAACAACATAATTAAGATTTGAGGACAAACAGGCCTAGGCTTCAATCATGGATTTTCCCCACTTCCCATATAAGAGCAAATAATGCTCTTATCATTAGAAAATGGGTACAATTATTTCATTGAGTTGTTATGAGAGTTAGCTCAGATAGAAGCAGTTTTTTTGTTGTTATTTTTCTTTTTCATTTTTGTTTTATGTACTGGGGATTTAACCCAGGGGCAATTTACCACTGAGCTACAACCCACCCTTTTTTATTTTGAGACAGGGTTTCACTAAGTTACTGAGGGCCTTGCTAAATTGCTGAGGTTGGCCTTGAACTCATGATCCTCCTCTCTCAGCCTCCTGAGCTGCGGGGATTACAGGGGTGCCACTGTGCCTTGCAGTAATTTTTTCTCAATATTGTTACAATTACCTAATCATGCCACTTTGTAGTAGCTGTAACTACCTAAATAAAGTTTTTTCCTTGATTGTTGTTGGTCTGCAGGCTCTCAATGCTGTCATGCTATTTGTGTATCTCAATTTTTGTTACAATAGATATATGCAATATGAAATTCCATACTGTAGAGGCGTTTGAAATCAATTTAAAATTTCTATGTCTCCTAGTGCCCAATATAGTAGATGCACACTGTTAAAATTTTGCATATTCTGGAAATCATACAATAGCACATAGTTAAGTCTGATACATACTTGATAGCTGCATATTCCATCACATACGTATATGCATTTAGTTACCTATTAATAGACATTTAGTTTGGTTTTAGGTCTTTGCTAAAATACAGAACATTAAAATGCACATCCTTGTACAGATATATTTTAATACTTAAATAAATGTATTTGTCATACTAATTCCTAGTAGTGGGTCAGTTTTCCCAGCACATTTGTCAGCTCTGTATTTTACTAAACTCAAAGGTTTTTGCTACTCTTTTTTTTTTTTTTTTTTGGTACTGGGGATTAAACCCAGGGGAGCTTACCCACTGGGCCACATCTCTAGCCCTTTTTTGTATTTTATTTAGACACAGGGCCTCGCTAAATTGCTGAGGCTGGCTTTGAACTTGCAGTCCTCCTTCCTCAGCCTCCTGAGTTGCTAGGATTAGAGGCATGTGCCACCATGCCTGGCTTTTTGCTACTCTTAAGTAGTTGAAAAGTAAGATGATCTTTCTGCCACTCATATTTCTTTAATTTCAAGTGAGGATTGACATTTTTCATCATTTCTTTCCATTGAACTGCTTGTTTATAAATTTGCCCATTTTTTTTTAACCTGTCAGGTTGCTTATTTTTAATATCTCCAATTAAAATATAGTTATCTGTAAAAGCACAATTTTAAAGATTTCTTATTTTCTTCCTTCAGGCATTTCATATTCTGGCACTGGGTTTACTAGAAGAGAAGCAGCAGCTTCAAAAAGCCCCAGAAGAAGAAGTAACATTTGACTTTTACCATAAGGCTTCAAGTATGTTTGAGTATCATTTTTCAATGCATGTCCATCTAATTACCAATTTGTAATTGAAAGTTTAGATATTAAAAATTTTTAATCTGTTAGACCTTAAAATGTAGAAATCCTGAAATTTTCTGTAGAATCTTCAGTTTTTAATTAATATTTTTAAGTATAATAATATAGTTTTTAATCCCTCTGTAATTTCTTACTGCATTATCTTCCCCTTCTGCTGCTTTGGGGGAGAGGGGATAGGAGAGCATTGCTTACACTGATGGTTTCTTACTTTGGTTCTTTGTCTCAATATTTCCAAATATTGATGCATCAACCTTAATAATATTCATACGGCCCATCTGTGGAAGATATTAATATTTCTGAATTTCAAATGATTGCAAAATTCTGATTTATAATGTATTCATTTTGCGTTGTTCTCAACTTGGAAGAATAGTATAGGTTTAGATTAGATTTGTATTACATGCTACTTGATTAAGATACATTTCTCAAAGACATTCCAGGGACATTGTTGTAAAACCAATATTTGCAAGAAAAGCATCTCACTTTCTATTTACATGTTGTATTTTTTGCATCATTGAAGACATCATAAACCTATTTGGTTAAAGGATATAGCATCTCCCACTTGCATATTTTCTTTCTTATTAAACACTTTTGCTTAGACAGTGAGCCAAGGAAACGTGAGAGACAATCCTAAGGGTAGCTTTTGCTTAGCAGTACCAGTGGAAGACATATGAAAAAGACTTGAAATAAGAACACATATATTATTTTAAAATTTTGTACTTATCACTTTATATAATGCTAACTCAATACTTTTGTATAATTGCATAATTTTCTATTGAAAAATTAAGGGAATGATTAGCACAGACCATAGTTATAAGTATGAGTAACATTAATTAAGAATTGTAATTTTTACACAATTATAAAGGTGTTTATTATGTGTAATTTTGTGTTTTAAAAAAGGATTGGGAAGTTCAGCCTTGAATGCTCAGAATATACAAATGCTTTTAGAAAAACTCAAAGGAATTCCCCAGTTAGAAGGCCAGAAGGACATGATAACATGGATACTCCAGGTAAACTAGAAATGTAAACTGATCAGGTATTGGTTTTATATAGTTGTGTGTCACTTACCAATGAGGATATATTCTGTTAAATGCATCATTAAGTGATTTCATTCTTATTTGAACATCTTGGCATTTATTTCACAAAGTTAAATATTAACTAAGTCAGTCACTTGATGTGGTCTCCTGTGCAATCAAGAGGTTGAGAAAACACAAAATATGAAACTGCTGCCAGTGTAATGTAGTACACTACTTACAGTAAACTTTTCTTTTTTAATAAGTAGGAAGAGGGCTGGGGTTGTGGCTCAGCGGTAGAGCGCTTGCCTAGCACGTGCGCAGCCTGGGTTCTATCCTCAGCACCACGTAAAAATGCATTGTGTACAACTAAAAGCAAATAAAATAAATATTGAAAAAAAAATAAAATAGAAAGAGAACACTCTAAAATAATAATAAAAAAGCATAATATAGGAGCTGGGGCTGTAGATCAGTGGTAGAATACATACTTAGCATACATGAGGCCCTCTTGTTTGAATCTTGAGCACCACAAATCAGTTAATTTTTTGAAAGTGTTGTAAAGTAAATACATAAACCAGTAACATTTATTATCATTATCAAGTATTATTTGCTGTACCTAATTGTGTGTGCTATACTTTTACATGTCCATATGCAATAGGGTTTTAGCCTTGTTATAATCTTGTAGGACCACTGTCATATGTTGCCCATTATTAACTAAAATAAGGGGGAAGGGAGGGAAAAGTAGGAATAAAATCATAGGGGCAACCATGTACCATATCATATAGACCTTATAGGTCAAATTAAAGACTTTTACTTTTGGGCTGGGGTTGTGGCTCAGTGGCAGAGCGCGCGTGCCTAGCACGTGCGTGGCCTGGGTTCAATCCTCACCACCACGTAAAAATAAAGGCGTTGTGTACAACTAAAACAAATAAATAAATTTAAAAAAAAAAGATTTTTACTTTTGAGGACAATAGGAAACAATTGAATGATTTTAAAAAATTATTTTGTTTTAATTAGTTATACATGACAATAGAATACATTTATGCACTTTGATATATTATACATGAATAGGGTATAATTTCTCATTTTTCTGATTGTACATGTTGTAGAATCACATCAGTCATGCAGTCATATATGTACATAGGGTAATAATGTCGTGTTTCATTCTACTATCCTTCCAATCCCCATATCCCCTCCTCCCCTCCCTTTTCTCCCCTTTGCCTAATCTAAAGTAACTCTATTCTTCCCTAGCACTCTACCCCCACTATTGTGAATTAGCAATTGCATATCAGAGAGAATTTTCGACCTTTGGTTTTTTTGGGGTTGGTTTATTTCACTTAGCATGATATATTCCAACTCTATCCATTTACTGGCAAAGGCCATAATTTCATTTTTCTTTAAAGCTGAGTAATATTCCATCAAATATATACACCACATTTTCTTTATCCATTCATCTATTGAAGGGAACCTAGGTTGATTCCATAGTTCAGCTATTGTGAATTGAGTTGCTATAAACATTGACATGGTCACATCACTCTAGTATGCTGATTTTAAGTCCTTTGGGTATAAATTGAGAAGTGAGATAGCTGGGTCAAATGGTGGTTCCATTCCCAGTTTTCTGAGGATTCTCCATACTACATACATATGGAGGAATTCTCCATAGTGGTTGCACCAATTTGTAGTCCCACCAGCAGTGTATGAGTGTACCTTTTTTCCCACATCCTCACCAACATTTATTGTTGCCTGTATTCTTGGTGATTGCCATTCTGACTGGAGTGAGATGAAATTTTAGAGTAGTTTTGATTTGCATTTCTTTAATTGCTAGAGATGTTGAACAGTTTTCATATGTTTGTTGATCGATTGTATTTCTTCTGTGAAGTATCTGTTCAGTTCCCTAGCGCATTTATTGATTGGGTTATTTGTTTTTTTTGGTGTCAAGTTTTTTGAGTTCTTTATATATCCTAGAGATTAATGCTTTATCTGAGGTGCATGTGGTAAAGATTTTCTCCCAATATATAGGCTCTTTCTTCACATTACTGATTGTTTCTTTTGCTGAGAAGAAGCTTTTTAGTTTGAATCCATCCTATTTATTGATTCTTGATATTATTTTTTACGCTTGAGGAGTCTTGTTAAAGAAGTCAGATCCTAGGCCGACATGGTGAAGATTTGGGCCTACTTTTTCTTCAGTAGGCACAGGGTCTCTGTTGTAGCACCTAAGTCTTTGATCCACCTTGAGTTGAGTTTCGTGCAGGGTGAGAGATAGAGGTTTAATTTCATTTTGTTACATATGGTTTTCTGTTTTTCCAAACACCATTTCTTGAATAGGCTATCTTTTCTCCAGCAAAGTTTTTGGCACCTTTGTCTAGTATGAGATAACTGTATTTGTGTGGGTTTCTCTGTGTCTTCTATTCTGTACTACTGGTCTACGTGTCTGTTTTTGATGCCCATACCATGCTTTTTTTTGTCACTATAGCTCTGTAGTATAGTTTAAGGTCTGGTATTGGGATGCCTCCTGCTTGACTTTTCTTGCTATTGCTTTGGCCGTGCTAGGTCTTTTATTTTTCCAAATGAATTTCATGATTGCTTTTTCTATTTCTGTGAAGAATGTCATTGGGATTTTAATAGGAATTGCATTAAATCTGTATAACATGATCTTTCAATCTTCTTCAGTTTATTTCTTTAGTGCTCTGTTGTTTTCATTGTACAGGTATTTCACCTTTTCTGTTAGATTGATTTCCAAATTTTTGTTTTGTTTTTTGTTTTTTGAGGCCATTGTGAATGGGGTAGTTTTCCTAATTTCTCTTTCAGTGGATTCATTACTGATATACAGGAATGTGTTTGATTTATGGGTGATGATTTTATATCCTGCTACTTTGCTGAATTCATTTATTAGTTCTAGAAGTTTTCTGGTGTAATTTTTTTGGATCTTCTAAATATAGAATCATGTCATCAGCAAATAGCGATGGTTTGAGTTCTTCTTTACCTTTTCGTATCACTTTAATTTCTTTCTTCTAATTGCTCTGGCTAGAGTTTCAGGAACGATGTTGAATAAAAGTGGTGAAAGAGGGCACAATTGAATGATTTTAACTGACTAATCTGATCTATATTTGTACAAGATGGCTGGCTGTTGTGTAGTATAAAGCTTACAGGGTATAAGCATAAAAGCAGGGAAACTACTAAGAGACTATTGCCTTAGTCTTGGAGAAATGAGCGTTACCTGGACAAAGATGCAGATGGTCCAGAGCTAGCCTGATGAAAGTGTACTTTGAAGGTAATCTGTAGTATTCACTAATAGATTTGATTGAAGGAATGAGTGGAATTAAGGAGTAAAACAGGATTCCTAGATTTGGTGCTTGAACTTGTTGGGGGAGAAGAGAATAAAGGGTTTGAAGAGAAACCAGAAATGTTACTTTAATAGGACATCTTCCAATAAGCCAGGATTATGGAGCTGCTTTGCTTACTGTATTCATTCTGATGTTTACAGCTAGGTGTTATTTTGATAATTAGAATATACAGACAATGTAGTAATTTCCTAAATTCTTATCAATTGGAAATCTTTGTGCTGATTTGTACTTTTTTCTCTTTGTTGTTGTTTTGTTGTTGTTGTTGTTGGTTTTTCTTTGTTTGTTTTGTTTTTCCCCTCTAATGGTGCTGTGGATTGAATTGAGGGCTTCACACATGTTAGGCAAGTGCTCTACTGCTGAAAAACATTATCCCAGCCCTACAAAAACTATTTTTCCACTTAATTACAAGTACTCCTTAAAAGAACGTGATGTAATAAGATATGTAACTAGAAGATAATGACCTTTTTAAGATTTCTCTTGAAGTACATTGCATGAATATTTAGTATTTATGTTAAATTTACCAGATTAATTATTTTTTTAAACAAAATCAAAACAGAAACAAAAGAAGTAGATAATGATTTTACCTTTATTTAGAAGGTAGATTGAACTATTATTTAGTCCAATTCATATATGGTAGACAAAGTGTTATAAATTGGATATCTATTCCCCAAAATTTATTTTTTACTAGGATATCAAAATTCATTGTGAAAATCTTAAGTATCTGCTCTTAGAAAAAAAATATCAGATATCTTACCCAGTTGTTTATTATGAAGCTGCATTGTGAGTTTCCTTGTGGGAAGTTTTTGCACAAGAGACTAAGTGTTCTTCAAGGTATAAAATTGTTTTATGGATATACCATCCTATTGCCAAAACGTTGACATTTGTCAAAAATAGTGAGGTAGTCCGGTGTGTGGCACACCATCTATAATCCCAGTAGCTTGGGAGGCTGAAGCAGAAGGATCATGAGTTCAAAGTCAGCCTTGGCAAGTTAGTGAGGCTCTAAGCAACTCAGTGAGACCCTGTCTTTAAATAAAATATTAAAAAGGGCTGGGCATGTGGTTTAGTGATTAAGTACCCCTTGATTCAATCCCCAGTACCAATAGATAGATAGATGCATATATACGTACATCTGTATATACTGTTGTGGAAATGCCTCCAAAGATAAATGATCAAGTACAAAAAGGGAGTATGTAATAGTGTATATAGTAGGATCTCTTTTGTGAAAGTATCCTAGATATAAAAATATATAGTCATATGCCACATAATGGTTCAGTCAACAATAGACTACATAAAGATGGTAATCTCATAAAATTTTATTGCCTAGTTATGTCATGGCTCTCTTAGTTTGTGTAAGTGTACTGTGATATTCACATAGTGATGAAATCACTCAACACATTTCTCAGAACATATCCCTGTAAAATGATATGTGACTCTGTGTATAGTTGTCCCTCAGTAACCCCTTCCTCTCCATCCTACCCAACCTCTGGATGCCAACTGCTGAAGTCCCTAGTATAAAATGCATAAGTATGGGGCTAGGGTTGTAGCTCAATGGTAGAGCACTTGCCTAGCATGTGTAAGTCACTGAGTTTGATCCTTAGCACCACATAAAAATAAATAAGATAATAAAGATATTATGTCCATCTACAACTAAAAATATTTTTTAAATGCATAAATATTAGCATGTAACCTATACACACCCTTCCATATATTTTAAATCATCTTTAGATTATTTATAACTCCTAATGCCATATAACTATGTAAATGGTGACATTGTTTAGGGAATAAGGACAAGAAAAAGTTTAAACATGTTCAGTACAGATGCAGTTTTTTTTTCCCCCAAATGTTTTTGATCCATGATTGGTTGAATCCATGGATATGGGACCAATAGGTATGAAGGACCTATTCAATTGTTTTTGTTGTTGCTGCTGCTGCTACTGCTGGGATTGTACCCAGGGCCTTGTGCATGCTAAACACAAAGATCTATCACTGAGATACACTCCACCCCGAGATATACTATATTCTAATAATTTTTTTCCAAGAAACAAATATAGATTATTTTAGTAATTGCTTTTAGAGATAGGGATTGTGATCAAGAATGAGTGTTTGACTTTTCATTTCATATCTTTGCCTTTATTTATCTTTGCATTATAAATGTTATTTTATCAAGACATGGTGGCACGCATCTGTGCTTCCAGCTACTCCGGAGGCTGAGGCAGGAGGATTGCAAGTTCAAGGCCAACCTGGGCAACATAGTGAGATCCTGTCTAAAATTTTAAAAAGGGCTGGGAATATATTTAGTTCAATGGTAAAGTACTTGATGAACAAGCATCAAATCCTGAGTTTACTCCCCAATATGGTGAAAAAGAAAAAAAGAATAAAAATGTTATTTTAAGCCTGGTATTAATGGTGTGTACCATTTGTTGCCATCCTGAGGCTAAGGCAGGATGATTGCTTGAGCATATAAATTTGGGATCCATCTGGTCAACACAGCCCATATTTAAAAAAAAAAAAAAAGTTATTTTAAATTAAAAAATTTTTTCATGGCAAATTTTACTAAAGCCAACAGAAACTTGGTCACAGGTACAGACTGAATCAGCTGGTTTACTACAAGTGACTTAGCTGATTGCTTATTGACTAAGTTGTTTTTAGGGTCACTTCCCCCCCCCCCCCCCAATAAATCTAAGTAGTTTAAATTCAAGACATTTGGAGACCTGATAACTAAATCAGATTAGTAATTTTTTTATCCTTCTGGTCAGTTTAATCAAATCTTGTAATATATCATTTGTTTTCTTACAGATGTTTGACACAGTGAAGCGATTAAGAGAAAAATCTTGTTTAATTATAGCAACTACTTCAGGATTGGAATCTATTAAGAATGATGAGGTAATAACACTGTAACAATAGTGACATAGTTCTGTCTTTGAACAAGAAGTTACTTCTTTTTTTTTTTTTTTTTTTTTTTTTTGGTACCGGGGATTGAACACATCCCCAGCCCTTTTTTGTATTTTATTAGAGACAGGGTCTCACTGAGTTGCTAAGCGCCTTGCCATTGCTGAGGCTGGCTTTCAACTCGCGATCCTCCTGCCTCAGCCTCCCAAAGTGCTGGGATTACAGGCGTGCGCCACCGCGCCCGGCTAGTTACTTCTTTTTGTTAGGAGGAACCTGTTTATTGTGAAGTATGTGAGATCTGTCCATCTTTTATTTATTATGCTTCTGTACTTGATAGATATTTATTCAGTATAATTTATTTACTTTACAAAAGCAGAAGAACTTGATGCACGGTAGAATTCTACAAGAAATGCCATGTTTTATTAATTTAAAAAATATTTTAGCAAGGCACAGTGATACATGCCTGTAATTCTAGTGATTTGGGAGGCGGAGGCAGGAGGATTACAAGTTAGCCTCAGCAACCTACTAAGACCCTGTCTCAAAATAAAAACAAAAGGGGTTGAGGTTGTGGCTCAGCGGTAGAACGCTTGCCTAGCACATGCATGGTCCTGGGTTCGATCCTCAGCACCACGTAAAAATAAATAAATAAAATAAAGGAATATTGTGTCCAATTACAACTAAAAAATAAATATTGAGAAAAATAAAAACAAAAGCTTAGTGGCTCAATTCCCAATACCAAAAAAAAAAAAAAAAAAACTTAATGTTTAAAAGTAGGATATACATCACAGTCAGTGCATCTTGTGATTTAATCACCAGTATTATTTCATTGAAGGAATATAAGGTAATGGTACATCTTCTACTCAATGAAATGTAATAATATTTAGGTCATTAAATTATTAGAATATCTTTACTTGTGGTTATTAACTGTCTTTCCTAAAAGAAAAGTACACTGGATTTAAGTTAAAATAGGAAATCAAAAGACACCAAATATATCTCAGTAGTATTGTTAAAGTTCTCAGTCATAACAATGCACTTAGAAATGTTAGATGTTAAGTTGGTTTAAATTGTTTAAATTTCATTGATTGTTTGACAAATAGTTTTAAAATTGTGTTCCATCTGATTTTATTAATGTGCCTGCATTGAACATCAAATGCAGTTTATTGAATAATTAAGGTACTTGGCCTTTTACATTAAATTATTGAATAATAATAATTGAATAAGTGAAGTAATAACAGAAGAAAAGTTGAAGTAATAGTGTTAATTTTGAAACATTAAATTGAAAGTAGGCCTTTTGTTACTAAGCTTTTCAGAATCTTACTCTAAGAAATTTTGCCACTGAACAGTGTACAGATTGAGCCTTTCTAATTCAAAAATACAAAATCCAAAACTTCTGAGCATTTCAGAATTCAGATTAGGAATGCTTAATTGATGAAGTCTTTGCAGTATTCCAAAATCCAAAATAAGTTAAATCTAGAACATTTGTGGCCCCAACCATTTTATATAAGGGATGCTCAGCCTTTATGTACATTTTTAATAGTAGATCTTAACTAATGTTGTAGTTTCTTAATATTCAGATTACTCATGATAAAGAGAAAGCAGAACGAAAAAGAAAAGCTGAAGCTGCTAGGCTACATCGCCAGAAGATCATGGCTCAGATGTCTGCTTTACAGAAAAACTTCATTGAAACTCACAAACTCATGTATGACAATACATCAGAAATGCCTGGGAAAGAAGACTCCATTATGGAGGAAGAGAGGTAAAACACAGCAAGATAAAAATTAACAACTCAACTTTTGGAGATAAAATTAAATACTCACTTTAAATCATGATTTCCCAAAACATATTTTATAATAATGGAAAAGACAAAAGTGGGAACAGTAAAAATAGAAATCAACCCCTGTTATCCTGTTACCATATGAGCATGGGCATTTTTAGATACATATTTATATATTGATTATATATTGAGGGAAATTGGATAATCTTTTGAGTCTTGCCTTGTGGGCTGTTATATAATTTATAGTGAGAAGAAGAAGGAAAAATCATAGTACTTTGAAAAGCATTCCAAGAAATTTTAAATATTGAAAATACCCCTTTATGCCCATTTTTTTTTTAATTTGCTTTTTTGCTTGTCCTGGAGTGAACATCTTTTCTTTCAATCAGTATTTCTGTGCAGTATTTTTTTTTTTGCAGGGAGGGGGTGGTGCATGCGAGGCAAAGCACTCTATGGACTGAGTCATATCCCCTTATGCCCTTTTTTAAAAAAATATTTATTTATTTGTTTTAGTTGTACACAATGCCCTTATTCTTATGTGGTGCTGAAGATCGAACCCAGGCTGTGCACGTGCTAGATGAGCGCTCTACCAATGAGCCACAACCCCAACCCCCATTTTTTAAAAAAAAAATTTATTTATTTGTTTTAGTTGTACTCAATGCCTTTTTTTTTTTAATATTTATTTATTTGCTTTAGTTGTACGCAATGCAATGTATTTATGTTTACGTGGTGCTGAGGATCGAACCCGGGCCGTGCACGTTCTAGGCTAGCGCTCTACCGCTGAGCCACAATCCCAGCCCAATGCCTTTATTTTTACATGGTGCTGAGGATCAAACCTGGGCTCCACATGTGCTAGTCAAGCAGTCTACCGTGCTGAGCCACAACCTCAGCCCCTCTTTTGCCCATTTTTTAAAACAAATTTTCACTGTTATTTAAAACGATGTGTGTTATGGATACTTTTAGGAAATTGTGTGTTTTCAGTTGCAGTAGACAAATTGTATTCTATGTAATAGGTCAATAATCAGGAAGCTGAGAATGCTAACAAAGACCATTATGAATAATGGCTATTTTAAAGCTAAAAATTAAAAGGGAGCTGGTGATATAGAGGTCAGTGGTAGAGCGTTTGCCTAGCATGTATGAGGCCCCAAATTCAATACCCAGTACCTTAACAAAATTAAATTAAAATAAAAATGATGTATGAAGGTAAGCTTTCTTTGGCTAACTATAGTGTAATAAAACCAGAAGTAAACAAAAACTAAACAAACAAAATCCTGAACTTTCTAAATATTATGTATCAACAGCATACTCTTTAGAAGAAGTGAGAGGTAAGCAAAGTGTTATACTCAGAGTTAATGGCTTTAATGCTTTCATTATTTACTTTTATTGCCTACTTAATTGAATATGTAATTTATTAATGTTTTCTCATTGAAAACAATTCAAATAATGGATTAAATTCCCTCAGACTATCCTCTGTGATCCTGATCTTTGTCTACAGACAACAATGGTAATAGGTAACCTCTTTCTAAACATTTACATATATAATGAATTGTCAGATGGAATGATCCTTACCTATACCTTCTTTTGGAGAGTTGATGAGAACAAGACTAGAGTTTGTATGCTAGGTGATTAATATCTCTATTATAATCAAGATTTTGCTTCATTGCTCCTATTTGATTCTTCCTGATTAAAGAACCAAAGAATGTATGAGAGTCTTCTTTTGTGTTTTAATGGTTTATTTCCTTTTTTTTTTTTTTTTTACACTTTTTAGTGATTTGTTTTTATTTTACCATACATTTTATTCTACAGTTTGCTTCTTTTCACATTAGTATATATAGATCTATAGTGTGAATTCTACATCATTTTTTATGACTGCTGCATAGTCTGCCATGGCTCATACGTACATTTTATCAGATTTTGGACATTTAGTTGCTTCCATTTTCCCTCATTATAATTGGTCAGAATTTTTTTGTATATTTCTCCTTGTGCATTTGTGCAAATAATTCTCAATGATAGAATTCAAAAAGGGAAAGATCTGGGTCAAAGTTTTAATAGATATGACCACATTCCCTTCAAACTGGCTCTACCAGTTTCTACATCTAACAGTGTATGAGCATGCCTGTTTACTTCATTCTTACCAATACTTATTATCAGTACTTGAAAATATCTGGTATTATCAAAATTTTAAATTTATGGGCTAGGAATATAGCTCAGATGTATTTAAAATTTATGGGCTAGGAATGTAGCTCCTTAGCATGTACAAGGCTCTGGTTTTGATCCTCAGCACCACCAAAAAAAAAAAAAAATACACACACACACACATATATATATATATATATATATGTGTGTGTGTGTGTGTGTGTGTGTGTAACACACACACACACACACACACTAATTTTCCTTATTAGTAGTATTAGGTTGAGCTTCTCATATAATTGTTTACCTTTTATGTTTTATCTTCTACAAATTGCCTATTGTTATCCTTTGGATGCTTGGCTCTTGTCTTTTTGATTTATAGTTCTTTAAAATTATATTTCACATATTTTGTCCCTATTTCTTTAACATTAATTTTGAAATTCAACCATGATTTATTTTAGTCTTCATGAGACAGATTTATTGATCTTTTAGAGCTTTAGGTTTTTGTATCTGTAGTCTTTCCCTGTCCAAAAGTCACAACTTTAATTATCTAGTTGCATTAATACATTTTCCTTTTTTTTTAAAGGTTTTTATTTATTTGCTTTAGTTGTACACGATGTGTTTTATTCAATGCGTTTTAATTGTACATGGTGCTGAGGATCGAACCTGGGTTGCCCACGTACTAGGCGAGTGCTCCACCGCTGAGCCACAATCCCAGCCCAATACATTTTCCTTTTAAAAATGTTAGAGATAAAGCTGAAGTTTCATTTGAGTACCAGCTCAAATCCTGGATCCCTTTCTGCTATTCCTCAGAGATTGTCTGGTTGCAAATTTTATATATTCTTATCAGAATTTTTACTATGTTATTATATATAAATATGTATGACCATAGGAATTTTATATTGTCATTCATCCTTTTGTTTTAGTTGCATAAATTATATGCATATCTTCCAATACCCCATTTTCACTTCATTGTTTTGAAGATACGTATATGTGTTCTTACATACAAAATGAGTTCACCGTTTCTCAGTTGTGGCCATTTGGGCAGCCATTTTTTTTCATGCAGGACTGTTCCACAGGTTACAGGATGCTTAGCATACCATGCCTACTAGTTCTATGACAACCAAAAAGCAAATCTCCACTATGTATTTATTACCGAATGCTTCCTAGAAGGTGGTACCACACCTATTGAGAACTACTTTTTACAAGCTATGTAATATTGTATATCATGTAAGCTCATTTATGTTGGTAAACATTTATTTCTAATTTACTAAATGATACACTATATTTCATGGAGCTTCTTGCACAGATAATTTTGAAGTTCAGAACATGGTCTCTAAGATTAAATCCTGGCCCTGCTATTTACTGGTGATGAATTACAGGGTATTTCTCTTAACTGTCTCTAGGCCTCAGCTTTTTCCTCTAAAACATGAAGGTTATTGTAATACCTACCTCACAGAATTGTTGTAAGGATTGAGTAAACATAATTAAAGTATTTGAAATAGTGCCTAGTATCATAATCAGTGATTACAAATGTTTGCTCTTATTTACATATGATTATTGCACACATCAGTAGATCCTATGATTTGCTAGCCCATTAAGAGTATATTCTAAGTATGGCTACATCATTAATATGTAAGTTTTTTTTAGTTTTAACACTTACCAAAATAGAAACATAAGCCTAAATGCCTAATGAGAAGGAATAAAAAAAAAACTATTATGCCACAAATAGTATAAGAACACCATGCAGCCATTTAAAAATGTTTCTGGAGAAATTTTAATCACATGAGAAAAAAAACAAAAAATTTGCAAATGAATAAAACAGCAGGATATAAGTTAATCTGAATAGGTAATATAGTTTATTATATCAAGTATATTTTATAAACGTTTCTGAAAGCAGACTTGAAGAAAATATGCAGGGTTACTAGTGGTTATTACTAGGTTGTGGGAATATGTAGGAAGATCCCTACATCTTTTTCTTTTTAATTATAGAGCTTTTGGTCTAGATTTTCCAAAGTTTATCCAATAAGTATGCATTACTTTTATATTCAGAAAAAATAAATAACCCAGCTTGTTGATATAACAAATTAGATATGTATGCTATTTCATGATCTGCTTTTTTTGCACTTAGCATCACAAACTGTAATTTCTAACAAGAAAATTAATTAAAGCCAGAAATATTAGGGGGAGGCTTTGAAGATAATATTGCTAAATATCATTTTTATTTTTATTATTTTTAGTCTTAAAGCATTTGCCTACATTTACTTAAAATCTACCAAAATATAAAGACAAGTGGCCAAAACATATGTCCTCATTTCTGGTCGTTTCTTTTGGTAGCACCCCAGCAGTCAGTGACTACTCTAGAATTGCTTTGGGTCCTAAACGGGGTCCAACTGTTACTGAAAAGGAGGTGCTGACATGCATCCTCTGCCAAGAAGAACAAGAGGTGAAAATAGAAAATAATGCCATGGTATTATCTGCCTGTGTCCAGAAATCCACCGCCTTAACACAGCACAGGGGAAAACCTATAGAACTCCCAGGGGGTATGTATTGTTTAATAAATATCCTTTTGAGCATTTCTTTTCATGCCTATGCAATTAAAAAAACTACTCTTTGTATGAAGTGAGGTTGTATTTAGTTTTATTTGGTTATATTACAATTTACCCACATGTAAAATAGACTCTAAGTTTTTACATGCCATGTTGGCTCCTTTCCTTTATTTTTTTATTTTAACTTTTGTTAGCACTTGGCCACATTGTTCATTCTATCTCTGGTTTTTATTTTATTTTTCTTCTTGCTAAACCATTTAAAAATAGGTTGTAGGCATTAAGACATGTCATCCCTAAGCTTTTCTGCACGTATTTTCTAAAACTAAAGATACTCTATTATATATCTACCATACCATTGTCATATTTAAGAAAATTAATAATAATTCAGGAATATGTCATCTAATATAAAATACATATTTCTTCAACTTTTCTTAGAATGTCTTTAGTAGGTGGATTTTTTTTCCCCCGCTCAGGATCCACACATGTTTCATGTGTTACTTTGGTCAAGTTCTTGTAGTTTGTTTTAATCTAGAATAATCTCTTGCCTTATTTTGTTTTGTTCATGCTAATTGTTTGAGAAATGTAGGCCAATTGTTTTGTGTAGTATCTTGGATTGTGAATTTATCTGATTGTTGCTTCATGATTTGATTAATGTTAAATATTTACTTGGTTAGAATAATAATTAGGTAATGTGTTATATTTCTTATATCAGGAGTTAGATGCTTTATTTTTTAAATACCCTTGACATAATAATGATAATCAAAGCTAGCATTAATTGAATATTTAATGTGTGTCAGGTTCTAATTAAGTGCTTTATGTGTATTTACTTACTTAATCCTCACAACAACCCTGTGAATTAGTTACCAGTATTGGCCCCATTTTGCAGATGAGGGAACTGAGGCACAGAGAAGTTAAGTAACTCATCCAAAGTCTGTGCTTTTTTTCTACTGGATTATACTGCCCCTCAATATCCCTTAAAATCATCCATTCAAATTACTCTTTAAGATTGCAAAGGAAAATTCTTCTTAAATCATAATATCATTGCAATGACCAAGCTAATGCAGCTTAAACCTAATGTTCAAAATCAAAATGTAAACAAAAGATTGAGTTCTTATTAATCTGCACTGATTTTGGAATCATACCTGATAGTCTTGCTTTATATTTACCTCTTTTGTTTACTATTAATAATATATATCCTCCTTTCATGATATTGTGATACTTGGATATTCTTAAGAAATGAAAGTTTGTGATTAGAATTTTAGACCTGATGACTTCTCTTTCTTCCCTAACCCCCATTCCTTTGTTATAATCTTGGAAGAGATGCATTCATACCTCTTTCTTTTGTCTTTCTGAACCAGAAACCCTAGACCCACTTTTCATGGATCCAGACTTGGCCTATGGAACTTATACAGGAAGCTGTGGCCATGTAATGCATGCAGTGTGCTGGCAGAAGTAAGTTGTTCCTCTGACATGTTCTTGAAAGAGACTAGGAACAGTGACGTTCACAACAGGCTACAAAAAGGCATGTTTTCTCATGTCTTCTTTCATTTCTTCTTATTGGAATAATTCAAACAGTTTTAATTACTAATTCTGTTTGCATGATACTAATTATTATAAGCTGTGGAAATTGTTGTATAAAGTTATCAACTTAAGATTTTCAGGGACTAGGTATAGCTCAGGTAAACACGTGTTCAGCATGCAGAAAAACCTGGGTTCAATGCCCAGTGCTGCTTTAAAAACAACAACAACAAAAAAACTTAAAGTGTTCCTTATTCCCTGTGTTTGCTTTCCATAAACTAATCAATAGTCACATTGTTCATCAGTATTCACATGAAAGTAATCGTAATCCTCATTTTCCTATGATAGCCCTCACTACTGTAGTTGGTCCCTGGAAATTGAGGGAAGTAGTATTTACACATATGTCACATATATGTCAACATGCTGTTGAGGTAAGAGGTAAGTTATGATTCAGTAAGTTAATTTTATTATAAATTATATCTGCCATGATAAATTTTCCAATTTGCCCCCGGAAGAATGGGAATCCTATTTTTTTCATAATTTAACATGTATTTTTGTACATAAGTTTTACACTTGATCTTAGCCAAAAGGCTGAGAAGTGATGTATGTAAGTTCTAAAGATGTTTACTGGAGCAAATTTTTCAGATCTTTGTACTTGGATTAAAGCAAGTTCTAAAAGTACACGTGTCTTTGGAATTTTGCAGGTATTTTGAAGCTGTACAGCTGAGCTCTCAGCAGCGCATTCATGTTGACCTTTTTGACTTGGAAAGCGGAGAGTATCTTTGCCCTCTTTGCAAATCCCTGTGCAATACTGTGATTCCCATTATTCCTTTACAACCTCAGAAAATAAACAGGTATATTTTAATTTATGTTTTGGTTAATTTTTGAAGACTATCTTTAATCTTTTAATTTGTACCTGTTTTTGGTAGTTATTAGTTTCTTTTTTATTCTTCAAAGAAATGAGTGTTTTTTATTTCATAACATTTTAAAATGAAATTAAAAGCTCAATTGTTGGTCTTTAAGATAAGTAGGATATTCATTTACTCAAATCAGTATGTTGTGCATATATCTTGCAGTCAACATTATAGTAGAATTCTGATCTCTCCCTTAGCACTCACAGAAGGAGAAAAAAAATGTGAAAAAAAAAATTCATTACTTTCATCACTTGCTATCTGGACTTTTGTAGCTCTAAAGGTCTTTGTATTATTATTTATTATTATTATTATTATTATTATTAAAATATTTATTTATTTGCTTTAATTTTCCACAACACATTTATTTATTTTTCTTTTTTTATTTATAATAGTAGTATGTATTACAATTCATAATGCACATATATAGCATCTTTTTTACGTATAACTGTTTGTATACAAAGTATATAAGTACCATTCAGGTCTTCAATCATGCATTTAGGATAATGATATCCATATCATTCAACCACCATTTTTTTTTCTCCCCCCCCATCTCCCCCCTTGCTACAACGCATTTATTTTTACGTGGTGCTGAGGATCGAACCTGGGCCACGCACATGCTAGGTGAGCGGTCTACTGCTGAGCCACAACCCTAGCCCTGTATTATTTTTTTAATTCTACTTTCTTTCTTTTTTTTTTTTTATTCAAATGCTACAATTTTTTTTTTTTTTAAGTTGTAGTTGGGCACAATGTCTTTATTTTATTTATTTATTTTTATGTGGTGCTGAGGATCGAACCCAGCACCTCACTCATGCTAGGTGACTACTCTACCGCTGAGCCACTACCCCAAGCCCCAAATACTATAGTTTTATTAGTGATCTGGAAGAAAAGCTAATGATAAAAACACTCATTGTATATGTTTCTATAATGGGTGAGCATTTAGGGCTTCAAAATTTCTGTATTCTGGGCTGGCGTTGTGGCTCAACAGTAGAGTGCTCACCTAGCACATGTGCAGCCTGGGTTCGATCCTCAGGACCATGTAAAAATAAAGGCATATTGTGTACAACTAAAACAAATAAATAAATATTTTTAAAAAAATTTCTGTAGTCTGATAATCTGTAAATGGAATTTAACATAAATATATTCATTTTTTTAATGATAACTGGGTTTTTAATAAGTTCTGTATTCTCACTTTTTATTTAATAATAACAGTACTATTTATAATTGTTGGGTTCTTTTCAATTTCTTTAAAACTCGGTGATTTTGTAACAATAAACCCAAGTGCTGCTAAAGAAATGGGTTTTGTTGTTTTAAAAAAATCACCTTTGGGCTGGGGATGTAGCTCAGTGGTAAAGTGCTTTTCCTAAGTGTGAGCCCTGGGTTTGATCCCCAGTACCACAGAACACCAGCCAACAACAACAAAACCACCTTTAACATGTTTCCATAGCAAAAAAAGTTAAGAAGTGATATGTTTGGCAGGCATAGTCAAGTAGTAGTTGCTCTATATCTACTGTTCCGTGTCTTTGGAAAACCTGGTTTACAAATTGTCATCTTCAGTATGTTGGGAGATAGAAATACAGGAAGAAGGCTGCATCAGAAAAAAACTATTTCATTTATTGAGTAATTAATGTATTCTAAGCACTCTTCCAAGTGCTTGCTACTTTATGTTATTTAATTCTCACGGTAGTGTACTGAAATAGGTACTGTTATTTCCATTTAAAGATATAAGGAATTAGAGATTATAATTAGTTTTTATTTCTCCCAAAATTATCTAACTATACACTTGAAGACAAAATAAATCATAATAAAGTGACTACCAACATCTTATTAGCCTGCACAAGCCTTTAAAAAAAAATACACTATTGTTCCCTCTGGTAAGGATTATTAAGCATGTAAATCGTTCTCTGAAGGAAGACTCAGCAACTTTCCTTGATGTCTTTAAGAATAGGATGCTTCAGGGAAGTCCTTTCAAAAGTCAGAAAAACTGATTCTTACAACCAGGTCTCTTAGAATCCTGGGACACATAATGTCAGTAATAATTTTGTTAACTCAGAATCTGACATGTATAATTGTACATAACATTTTTACTAGACACTTGAACTTACCTGTATAGTTGCATTTATTTGCCTTTCTGTTTTTTAGGACATCAGTATGAGTATAATAAAAGTAATAAAAGCGCATAAGGAACTTTATCAAAAGTAACAATTTTGACAAAATTTTGTAATGTAAATTTTTTTTTTTTTAAATATTTATTTATTTATTTTAGTTGTACACAATGCAATGTATTTTATGTTTACGTGGTGCTGAGGATCGAACCCGGGCCACGCACGTGCGAGGCGAGCGCTCTGCCGCTGAGCCACAACCCCAGTCCCTGTAATGTAAATTTATCAAAAAATAAAGCTAATATGCTAGGGCTTTTTGTTTCTTGTGGTACTGAAGATTGAACTCAGGGCTTCACACAGGCTAGGCAAGCACTCTACTACTGAGCTACATTCTCCCAACCCTTTGAATTTTTATTTATTTATTTATTTATTTAGGTACCAGGGATTGAACCCAGAGGCACTTAATGGCTGAGCCACATCCCCAGCCCTTTTTATATTTTGAGATGGGAGTCTTTCTGAGATGCTGAGGCTGGCGTTGAACTTGCAGTCTTCCTGCCTCAGCCTCCCAAGCTTCTAGGATTACAGGCATGTGCCACCATGCCTGGCTCCTGAATTTTTGAATTATTGATTTATTGATTGGTGCTGAGACTTGAACCCAGGGTCTTTCATGTGCTAGGCAAGAGCCATACCACTGAGCTACTTCCCCAACACTTTATTTTTATTTTAAGACAGGGTATTGCCAACTTGCCTAGGCTGCCATCAAACTTGGAATCCTGCCTCAGCTGCCTCAGTAGCTGGGATTATAGGCATATGCCTCCGCATCCACCTACATGCTAATATTTTTTTAAAGAAATTTAGTCCAAGCCAGGTGCGGTGGCTCATGTCTGTAATCCCAGCACTTGGGAGGCTGAGGCAGGAGGAGCTCGAGTTCAAAGCCAGCCTCAGCAATGGCGAGGCACTTAGCAACTCAGTGAGACCCTGTCTCTAAATAAAATACGGAAATGGTCTGGGGATGTTGCCCAGTGGTCGAGTGCCCCTGAGTTAAAAAAAAAAAGTGGAAGGGAGGGAGGGATGGAGGAATTTAGTCCAATGATAATACCCATTCATTTTTGAGAATCAAAAAAATATGTTTTGGTCAAATTTATGCCCCAGTATGCAATTTTGGCACAGTTCATTATATATTTTTAAGAGAGAGAGAGAGAAAAAAAATTGTCCTTTCAATAAACAGATTCCTCTTTTGTAGTCTTTTTTAATAAAGTGGTTTCTGGTCCCCTTGGTTCTTATCACACTGGATCATGTCCTTACCTTTATGAAATTTACATTCTATGGAAGAAAGGGTGGCAATAAACAAATACTAAGAGCTGAGTACTGAGAAGTTCTATGAAAAAACTAATATAGCAGGGTATAAAGGGCTAGAGAAAGGCTAGTTACAGAGTTGTGAGGGAACTCATCTCTGAGATAGTAACAGTTCATCTGAATGAAGTTAAGGACCAGTAATGTTGCTCTCTGGAAGAAGAAAATTGTAAGCACAGGCAATATCAACAGCAAAGGCCCCAAGTTAGGAACATAGTTGGCATGTTCAGGCACAACAAGAAAACAACATTTTGGAATGGACTAGCAAGGAAGAGCCAGATTATAAAATTTTAAGTGCATAAGTGATCTAAGACAAGAAGTCAGAATTTAAAATTTTTACTTACCATGGGAAAACACTGGAGCATTTTGAACAGGGGAGTCATTATCTAATTTATAGTTTTAGAAGCTCCTTTGGGCTGCTACATGATGAATTCATACATTAAACAAAACAAAACAAAAAAAGGAATGGAAGCAGAAAGAACACTTAAAAGTCTATTGAAGGGCTGGGGTTGTGGCTCAGCGGTAGAGCGCTCGCCTAGCACATGCACGGCCCGGGTTCGATCCTCAGCACCACGTAAAAATAAATGCGTTGTGTACAACTAAAGCAAATAAATAAATATTAAAAAAAAAAGTCTATTGAAGTAGTTCAGGTTAAGAACTACTAGGGTGGTCTATGTAATAAAGGTAGAAGAAAGTGATCGACTTTGAGATATTTAGGAAGTAAAACTGTGGTACTAGCTAATACAGTGTGAGGGAATCAGAAAAGTCAGTAACAACCCCTAGTTTTTTACTTGAGAAATTAGAATGACATTTCCATTTACTGGCATTCTTCTGGGTAACAGGAGTATGGGGTGGTGTTTTGTACTTTGTACTTTTAAATTCCTTTCCTTCCCAAAAACCGTTTAAATGCATGTTTCTATGACCCAGAAAGTTATTCTGGAGGAATTTTGGTATTTTTATATAGCCATTTATTCAAGGAAAGACTCTGCAAGTTTGGCTTTTTAGATTGACTTGCCACCAATGGATTTAATTTTTAAATAATTCTTATGTGTCATTTTTTTCAGTGAGAATGCAGATGCTCTTGCTCAACTTTTGACCTTGACAAGGTGGATACAGACTATTCTGGCCAGAATATCAGGTTACAATATGAAACATTCTAAAGGTCTGCTTAAATTTATTTTATGTTAGCTGTGTGAAAATTGTCTCAGAATCCGATTTTTTTAAAGTAATTATGGTAAAATATAGTTCACAAGTACATATTTGCTGAATACCATGAAAGAGGTTTTTGAGGCCAAGACTAAATTTGGTCTACATCATTTTCTCTATGCAGTTATACTGTCAGGCAGAATAGACAATGATTAGAGTCAGACTGACTGATTTAAATCTTAGATCCAGGATTCATCCTAATCAGTAAGATTCACTTACTGGCTATGTTGTCTTGGGCAAGTTACTTAAGTTCTTTGTGCCTCAACTTTCTTATTTGGAAATCAGGAATAATAATAATAATACCTATTGCCTTGGTTGAAGAAGTAATTGAGTTATGTGTAAAGTTGACTAGCCCATCATGCATAGTAAGTGCTATATAAGTGTTAGCCATTAATATTGCTAATATTGTTAATACATTGTCATTAATATTATTAATAATAAAACATTTTAAGACTGTTAACTTATTTATATATTGTTTATAATTGAGAGAGAAGTGTTGGCTATTAATGGCGATGTGCTTAAAAAAGTAAAAAAGGCATTTTAAAAATTTAGCAAAGAAAAGTATTTTTCTTTAATCAGCTATGACTCAATAAGATGAAGAAAGCAAGGTACAATATATATTTTTTTGTTGTTTTTGTTATTATTTTTCTCTTTTCATTTTTTGAGATTGTGTTTTAACTGTGTTGCCCAAGCTGGTCTTGAACTCCTGAGTTCAAGTGATCCTTCTACCATAGCTTCCTGAGTAGCTGGGAGTACAAGCAATGCCATGATGTCCAGCTTTAAAAGTCATTTCATTCTTATTCCCTCATTGGAGTTAAAATTGATGAAAAACTGTACCTAGAAAATATTTCAGAATATTTCTAGGTGTTTCACTCAAAATATTTGTCTTATCTTTATCATCTATACCTTCTTGTATTTGTGCAACTATTTCCTGATTATTTCACCCTCTGCCATGTTTTAACTATTTACAACCTTTTAGTTGTGTACATTTAAGAAAAATGAAGGATGCATACATACAAAAGCTACAGATCAAAAATAGGAATTATGTTTTTTTCCTTAATACTATAATAATCTAAGTTATCAAGTATTAAGTGTTTAATTATACTGTACATAAAAATGTTGTAGAAGGCTTTATGTTCTCTGCCTCCTCAAACAAGTGTTTTATACAGTACAGAGAACATTACAAGAAGAAATTGCATTAATAACCATATTTTATAGTATAAAACAATAGGTCTCATAAAGCTTTAAAGGAGGAATAGATTCATAGAGCCTGAAGTAGTAAAGGAAAGTGTCATGGAGAAAATGGAATTTGAATTGACTTTGGACCAGATTTGTATATGTGGTGGAGATAAAGGAGAGTGATTGGGTAGAGAAAAGAGAAAACATTTTTAGGGAAGTATGAATATGGCATTTTCAGAAATATAAAAAAAGCCTAGCATACCTGAGTTGAGGGTATGCAGTGGGAATTAAGAGGTAAGCACAGGGCAAGGTTATAGAGGGTTGTGAATAAAGATTTGGACTTGGTTTTTAAAACAGAAAGAAGGAAGACAGTAGTTAACAATGTATGAGTCTGGCAATGATATATCAGTTTCCTTTCTTCCTTCATTAACATAATAGCAAAATCTTTTTCACAATTGATGAATATAGTGTAGCAGTCTGTATGCTGAAAAACTCCTTAATGGAAGACCTTCTTGTGCTAAGAAGCAATTTGGGGCATGTACTTACCATTTTGCCACTTGTTTTCAGCAGTGAAAATTCAGCATACAGGGCTCTTCTCAAACATTCTTTATTTTTAAATGGCTTGGACATGTGTGAATAGTTTCTTCTTATTTTTATTTTTTAAAAGTAGATGAACATCCTGTTGTACATTCTTATTTTTAGGTCTCAAAAGTTCAGCCTTGGGGCTGGGGTTGTATCTCAGTGGTAGAGTGCTAGCACTTGCGAGGCCCTGGGTTCAATCCTCAGCACCACATAAAAATAAATTTAAAAAATAAAGGTATACAACTACAACTAAAAAATAAATATTTAAAAAAAGAAGTTCAGCCCTAATTTCATGTGTTTTTTGTCATTTTGGTCTTTAAATGATTTAATTGGAAATCTCAAACATGACTTTAAGTGGAAGGGTCCCTTTATTATTGATCAGACCATCATGACTAGAGAAACAACAATAAAAAATACGAGTGATTAGTGTCTTTCAGCATAGTCACTAATTTTTTTTAGACTTCCATATTTCAATGGAAGAAAATACTGAACATAATCTAAAAAACTGTTGAAATAAAGAACTTAAAGGAAGAAATCACAGAATGATGAAAAAATCTTGAACAATGATTAGCATTTTTTCTAGTACCTTTTTTTAATTTATATTTTATTTATTTATTTATTTTTTTTTTAATGTGGGGCTAAGGATCGAACCCAGTGCCTCACACATGCTAGGCAAGCGTTCTGCCACTGAGCTACAGCTATAGCCCTTCTAGTAACTTTTTAAAAAAATATTTGAGGTCTTGCTTTGTTGCCCAAGCAGGTCTCAAACTCCTGAGCCTACAGTTATACACCACCACACCCACTTCCTATGGCAGTGGTGCTTTAGATGGATTAAAGGAGTTAAGAGATAACTCAAGAAGATCAATCAGGAATTAGTTTCCTTAGTCCTGAATGAGATGATGAGAAGTAGTGACAATAGGCATTAAAAAGTCTTCTCTGGGGCTGGGGTTGTGGCTCAGAGGTAGAGCGCTTGCCTACCATGCTTGAGGCACTGGCTTCCATCCTCAGCATCACATAAAAATAAAATAAAGATACTGTGTCCACCTATAACTAAAAAATAAATGTTGATAAAAATGTCTTCTCTGAATGCTTTTTTAATGACTAATTGGGGAAGTCAAACAGAGGCAAGAGATTGCAAAGGAAAAGATTACAAAAAAAATGTATTACCATTTACATACATAGGGAAGTTAGGAGAGAAGACAGAATATAATGGATTCAGTTTCTCTGTAATTTCATGCTGTTTGGCGCATAAGGAAAATTAAAAACATGGCACTAGCATGAGATTCATCAGCTCTTTCTAAGTATATAACTATGCAGATACTCGTAAGATAAATAAGAACTTAGAGAATTCTTTAAGCTTAATTTTAATAATTCTTGTAGAACCTTGTTCCCATTGGAGAATACACTTTTATCATCTTTCCATGGGTTATTAACAAAGATTAATTAATTGGGCCATATACAAATCTCAGAAATTTTCAAAAATAGACACTATCCACAGTACAGTAAAACTAGTAAAATGTCCAGAAACCTAACAGGTTAGGAATTTTAAAATATTGTTCTGAGCTGGGCACAGTGGTGGTACACAAGTGACTAAGGCAGGAGAATTGCAAATCCAAGACCAGCCTGGGGAACTTAGCAAGACACTATCTCAAGAAAAAAGGGCTGGGGACATAGCATAGTAGTAGAGCTCTTACCTAGGATGTGCAAGTCCATGGGTTCAATCCTCAGTAATTAAAACAAAACAAAAACCTGTTCTGTATAACCCTTAAATTCTAGGAAAAAACGAATAGAGAAATCACTGACTATTTAAAAAATAATAAGAATAATATAGGTCAAAATCTACGGAGTATGGCCAAAACCATACCCAGAACACAGTTCATGCCACGAAAGAGATGATTAAATTAGGATTATCTAAGGGTGCAGAGATAGAAATTTCTTAAATTAATAGATTGAAAACTGCTATGATCGTTGTAATAGACGTATTTATTTATTTTGAAGTGTTGGGGATAGAACCAGAGCCTCATGCATATGAGGCAAGTGTTCTACCAGTGAGCTATACCCACAGCCCAATAATAAAATTTTTAAAGAACATTTGATAAAAATCCCAACATCTATTCCTAATAAATTTCTAATAAATATACTTTCATAAAAAGCCAGAATATCTAAAGACTCTGAAAGGTAAATAATAACAGGCATATTAAAGGAGTCAAAATCTGAAGAATGTTTAGTATAGGCAATGAGTTTCCTGGGGTGGGGGTTTCTTCTTTGTTTCCCAACTTTGACCCAAAACCAGCCTAAATCACAGAACTATGCAACAGACTTGAACATACACAACACAAAAAAACAAGATACCCTCTTTCTGGCCAAAGGACCACAAAAGAAGCCCCTCAGAGCTGGAGAGGATAAAGGGAGTTCCTGTTACATTTTATTTTTCTTTTGGCCCTCTTCCTAGGTCAACCCAGTCATGGATCTGCCATGGTAGGCATGTTGACACATAAAATTCTAAGAGTAATCCAGTCTATTTAGCCAGGGGGAAATGGGAGAAGGGACTACCACCCGTGTTCCAAAGAAGACGAGATGAATCTTCATTATTTTTCTTTGCCTCTCAGCTTTACCCCAGGACAGCCCCAGTCACTTAGATCTGCCTGACAGCATGTGAGACTAAAACTAAGAGAAACTTGCCATATTGGCCAGGGAAATTGGGAAAGGGGGTATATGCTAGAGAGTGTGGGAGAAATCACAGACAGGAGAGAGGTAGAGAAAGAGAATTTTGAAATTTTGAGTGTTATGTTCACCTCCAAATTGCATATGTGCTGAACAGGCCCAAAGAGCAGCATAGCAAATGCTTTGAAAACTAAACTGTATTTAAGATATCACTCAAGTCCCAGAATAACCCCATGAGTTGTACATGTGCTGGCCAGGTCAGAATAGCATAGCAGAGGTACTGAAAGCTAACATGGGAACCACCACCCATAGAAGATGAGACAACTTGTTGAACTTAAAACTGAGTTGATTGTTTTGAAAGTTCGGTGTTAAATCCCAGTAAGGTTAAGGTTTCTCTTTATACCTACCTCAAAGATAAGCTGTTTGGGGCTGGGGTTGTGGCTTAGTGGTAAAGTACTTGCCTTGCATGTGTGAGGCACTGGGTTCGATCCTCAGCACCACATAAAAATAAATAAATAAAAGGCATTATGTCCATTTACAACTAAAAATTTTAAAATAAAATAATAAGCTGTTTGTCTGCTTTCTTGATCTCACACCACGGAGTAGCTTGGAAAGCAACCTCCTCTACTCTGCCATCTTGATCTCTGTTTTTTCAAGAAGATTTTAATGGGTCCCAGGATCTTGCAACATAGTATTCACTATATCCAAGATATTACTAGGGATATAGCCCAGTAGAGAAGTGCTTGCTTAGCATGCATGGGGCGCTGGATTCAATATCCAGCACTGTAAAAAAGGAAAAAAAAAATCCAAGATACAATCCAGAATTATTTGATATACAAAGAACTAGAAAAACCTAACCAACTCTACAGAGGAAAATGCAAGGATGCTAGGATGTTTTAAATGTTAAACTTATAAGACAAAAAGTTTAAAGCAGTTATATAACTATGAAACGTAAGGTCAATGTAAACATCCCTGTAATGAATGGAAAGATATGAGTTAGCAGGAAAAAATTAATTAAAACATGGATGTAAAAAATACTGTACGAAACAAATTAATTGGATAGTCTCAATGGTAAAGTGGAGATGAAGAGGTAAATGTCAGTGATTTTGAAATTAGGTCAATGGAAATTATCCACTCTGAAGAACAAATAGAAAAGAGATGGAAAAAAGAGAATAGCCTTATGGACCCGTGAGACCTTTTTTTGTTTGTTTGTTTGTTTGTTTTTAAATGCAACATTTATTTTTTTAAAGTTCCAAAAAGAAAGAAAAAAAAAGTACAGAGAAAATATTTGAGGAACTAATGGCTGAAAACTCCCCACATTTGGTCAAAGATACACGTTTACAGATTCAAGTAGTTCAGTGTACTTTAAACAAACTTAAAACCACACTCAGACCATCATAACCAAACTGCTGAAAACAAAAGATAGAAAATCATCAAAGCAACTGGAGAAGAGAATCCTGCTCCTTATGGGAAAATAACATACAAATTTAATGAGCAAATAGAGCCACAAAGAAGTTTGGTCTTAAAGCAGGCATCTTGGTTCCCGATGCTTTTTCTCTTACTCACTAATATATACTGCTTTGCTAAGAGACTACATATACAGTGTTATTAAAAATGGAAATACAGAGGGAGAGTTGCTGATGAGGAAAGATAATTTGCTGAATAGCAAGCTGCAGAATAGCATTGTATGATGTTATCTTTTGTTCAAAACAAAACTAAACTGTATGTGTAACATTTCTATGGAGAAAAGAATATCACCCAAATGTTATGTTGTTGGCTTGGTGGGAAAAGTATATAGGTGATTGTTTATTGCTCATTAGCATTTTCTAGGTTTTCTAAAATGATCATGTATAATTTTAAAAAGAAAAATTATTGTCAAAACTAAAGTTATTCATTAGTTTTCTTTCTTTTTCCTTTTAAATTATTAGGAGAAAATCCAGCAATTCCTGTCTTGTTTAATCAAGGAATGGGAGATTCCACTTTTGAATTTCATTCCATCCTGAGTTTTGGAGTTCAGTCTTCGTAAGTATCTCATTAGTTAAAAAGTTTGTAAATGGCTGTGAAAATAAGAATGGGAAATGGTTCTTTCTTCTTTCTTTGTAAAATTTTTCCTTTATCCCATTTTTCTTTCTTTTTCCCTGGAGTTTTATTTGTATTAGCAAAATTAAGTGGTTTGAGACATAAAAATTATATTAGGATGGATCATACCTCTAGGTAACCATTTTGACCAACAAAAAATGCCAATTCTACATGGTCCAAGCTATACAAGGACCAGAATTTAAGGTATTTCACTTAAAGTCACATCTGAGTTTCCCTGAAAAGCTTCAGGTCATACCCCTATATCCCTACTTTTTTTTTTTCATGGATATAAAATTAAAGCAGTGGCCTTTCCTACCTACTTTACAAAGATATTTATGTGATAAAACTTCAAAAATATAGTCTGCCCAAATCAGGTATTATTATTTTATAAATATGACTATCTAGAGTACTCTTTTCTGGTTGTATTCCTTGTTTATATTATCTGTCCCATTGCTACTGAAAATACTTATTACAAGTAGAAGTTCATAAAACCAAAAATTATCACTCAAAATGCATATTATCTGTCACACATATACATCACACACTCACACCCACACCCATACACACACACACACACACACACCCCTCTTATCGATGAGCACAGAAGTATTTCTTGGTCCCTTTCCTGAACACCAAAATGCGTTAGGTCAGATATGTTTCTTTTAAATTTTATTCCCCTCTAATGGATCTGTCCCTTAATTTGGACCTGAACCCTTCCAGCTATAATCATTTACTGTATCTTTAATGATAAAGTTATGTGGGTCATTATCATTGTGTAAGAGATATTTAGCTTTTCCCATCTTATGGAATAAATCTTCTATTGAGGTTCTAATCTCTAATTGGACAAAGAGCAGTTTACTTAAGTGAAAAGGAGTTCAGTTGTTTCTATTGCTTCAATACCTAATGAGCCTTCATGGGAAATAGCCCTTTTTACTAAATTATTGTGTAACTTTTTTTGTTCTTTTATTGTTAGGATCAAGTATTCGAATAGTATCAAGGAAATGGTCATTCTCTTTGCCACAACAATTTATAGAATTGGACTAAAAGTGCCTCCTGATGAAACAGATCCTCGAGTCCCCATGATGACCTGGAGCACATGTGCTTTCACTGTACAGGCAATTGGTAAAGTCTATAAGAAAACTGGCTTGGAAGCTGGGCACAGTGGCATATACCAACTACTCAGGAAGCTGAAGCAGAAGGATAGCAAGTTCAAGACCAACCTGGCCAACTTAGTGAGACCCTGTCTCAAAAGGGCTGGGATAGCCGGGCGTGGTGGCGCACACCTGTAATCCCAGCACTTGGGAGGCTGAGGCAGGAGGATCATGAGTTCAAAGCCAGCCTCAGCAATGGCAAGGCACTTAGCAACTCAGTGAGACCCTGTCTCTAATAAAATACAAAAAAGGGCTGGGGATGTGGCCCAGTGGTCCAGTGCCCCTGAGTTCAATCCCCGGTACTAAAAAAAAAGGGGGGGGGGGGGGCTGGGATATAGCTCAGTGGTAGAAAACTTGCTTTCCTGGCATGCAGAAGATCCTGGTTCTATTCCCAGTACTGTACACCTAAGCCCAGTGACTCCAGAGGCTCAGGTGGGAGGATCATAAGTTTAAGGCCAGCCTATGCAACTTAGTGAAATCATATATGAAAACAAAAAATGAAAAGGGTTGGGGATGTTGCTCAGTGGTAGAGTACCCTGGGTTTGATCCCCAGTACCAGAAATACTACAGGGGCAGGGTAGCCAGGGAGGGAGAACAGGAAGGAAGGAAGAGAGAAAGAAAAAAATAATTGGTTTGGAGGTTTTAGTGAAACAATTAATATTGATTAACTAGAAAATTATTTCTTTTCCTGATGGCACAGAATAGTTTGCCTTGCTGGAGGACTACTAATATTTCAGTATAGTAGTGTGGCCTGATGCCATTAGGTCTGAGAATTTTTTTATATTGATCTCCTTTTAACTACCATAATGACCATAAAGCAGCACAAGTTAAAAATATTTTAGGGCTGGGGTTGTAGCTCAGTGGTAGAGCACTTGCCTCACACACATGAGGCCCTGGGTTCTATCCTCAGCACCTCATAAAAATAAAGATATTACTTTTTTCCGCCATCTTTTCGTGCCGCCATAATGGTGCGCATGAATGTCCTGGCTGATGCTCTCAAAAGTATCAACAATGCCGAAAAGAGAGGCAAACGCCAGGTCCTTATTAGGCCGTGCTCCAAAGTCATTGTCCGTTTTCTAACTGTGATGATGAAGCATGGTTACATTGGCAAATTTGAAATCATCGATGATCACAGAGCTGGGAAAATTGTTGTCAACCTCACAGGCAGGTTAAACAAGTATGGAGTGATAAGCCCCAGATTTGATATGCAGCTCAAGGACCTGGAAAAATGGCAGAATAATCCGCTCCCATCCCGTCAGTTTGGTTTCATTGTATTGACAACCTCAGCAGGCATCATGGACCACGAAGAAGCAAGACGAAAACACACAAGAGGAAAAATCCTGGGATTCTTTTTCTAGGGATGTAAAATATACATACAATAAAATGCCTCAATGGACTTTCCTTCTTAAAAAAATAAAATAAAATAAAGATATTAAAACATATATATTTTAAAGCGATAGCAGGAAGTGCACTATAGCCAAAAAGTGGCACATTTATGAGACTAGGTCAAGATTAAGTGGCAGTGAAGAATCAACTCAGAAATGCCCAGTAATTTTTTGTTTCTTTTATACTTTTAGAGGTAAGAGAAGGAAACGAAAGTTACCTAAAAAGCTTATCAGAAGGACTGGGGTTGTGGCTCAGCGGCAGAGCGCTCGCCTCGCACGTGCGCGGCCCCGGGTTCGATCTCAGCACCACGTAAACATAAATGCATTGCATTGTGTATAACTAAAGTAAATAAATTAAAAAAAAAAAAAGCTTATCAGAAAAGGGAAGTCTGAGATAAGAAGAGACATATCAGCAAGTAGAAACTAACCAGGTCTGAAGGGAAGCCTTTTGTCAAATTCTTTGCCATGTTGGAAATTTCCCATCAAAAAGCAAACCAGTGAAGAATCACTTAGATTTTTAAATTAGCACATTTGCTCATACAACTACAAGATATAATACTGTAGAGAAGAAAATAAGAACTCTTCTCTCTTTTTTTTTTTTTTTTTTTGTTACTGGGAATTAAACCCAGGGGTACTTAACCTCTGAGACACATCCCCAGCCCTTTTTTTATATTTTATTTAGAGACAGGGTCTCACTGAGTTGCTTAGGGCCTTGCCAAGGCTGGCTTTGAATTCATACTCATGATGCTCTTGCCTCACCCTCCTGAGCCACTAGGATTACAGGCATGTACCACCATGCCCGGCAATTAAGAACTCTATTCAAGCCAGTTTAGATCTCCTGTGTATTTTATTTTTGATAGTAGTTTTTAGGAACTCACTGCATTTTCTACACTTTGAAGTATTTTTGTAACATACTTTGAATTAAGTGCATAGAAGTCACTTTATTACCCAAAACTTTCCTATATCAGTAGACATGAGACTTTAGGAATCACTTCCATAGTTTTGGTATTTTCAATTTTATCTTCTCTTTTTCTATAAATCTGTTCTAATTCTTTTTTTTTTTTCTTTAATATTTTTTAGTTATGGATGGACACAATACCTTTATTTTATTATTATTATTATTATTATTTTGTACTGGGGATTGAACTCAGGCGCACTTGACCACTGGGCCACATCTCCAGCCCCTTATTTACTTATTTTTATGTGGTGCTGAGGATCGAACTCAGTGCCTCACACATGCTAGGCAAATACTCAACCACTGAGCCAGTCCCTGTTCTAATTCTTGTTAAATTATACTTAAAAGATAGTAAAGTTACTTGCACCTGCCTTACACATTATTTTTAAGCAAAATGGATTCCTATTACATATAAAAATTACTTTTAAAAATTTTTGCATAAAAAAGATATTAAAAGGAGGAAAAACCAAACCCATGTATTTTGGTTTTTGTAAGAATTTTTTATAGGGCTGGGGTTGTGGCTCAGCAGCAGAGTGCTCGCCTCGCACGTGCGCGGCCCGGGTTCGATCCTCAGCACCACGTAAACATCAATGCATTGCATTGTGTACAACTAAAGTAAGTAAATAAAACATTAAAAAAAAAAAAAAGAATTCTTTATAGAGTGCTATAGGGATTTTATAATTTATACTAGTAATTTATAGATTGTCTACATTTGTTTCTCTACTATTCTCTCAAAAATGGGAAAAATTTTGGCATATACAATATGAGACATTGAAGAGGAAAACTGCAAATCATCTGATCAAAAATATAATTAATTTGGGGCACCAGGGATATAGATCAGTGGTAGAGCTCTCCCCTAACCTCCCTTAACGTGAGCAAGGCAATGGGTTTAATTCTAGTTCTGCATTCCTATAATCCCAGTATCTCCAGAGGCTGAGGCAGGAGGATTTAAAGTCCAGCCTAGGCAATTTAGTGAGACCCTGTTTCAAAATAAAAAATTAATAGGGCCAGAAATGTAGCCCAGTGGTAGAGTACCCCTGGGTTCAGTCCCCAAGACCCATCAAAAATACATTTACATGTAAAATTAAAGAACATTTGATAGAAACTAAATACAATATATAATTGTAGCAGTATTCTGGATTTATTATTTTTATGTTTTTCTTATTTTTTAGAAAATCTTTTGGGTGATGAAGGAAAACCTCTGTTTGGAGCACTTCAAAATAGGCAGGTATGTATATTTCAACAGGGTTTGTGTAGTTCATGGAATACTTTTTTCTTTTATCTTTTTTTTTCTGTAAAGAACAGAATTCTTTTTTTTTTTTTTTTTTTTTTTTTTTTTTTTTTTTTTTTTGGTACCAGAGATTGAACTCAGAGGCACTTGACCACTGGGCCACATCCCCAGCCCTTTTTGTATTTTTATTAGAGACAGGGTCTCACTGAGTTGCTAAGTGCCTCGCCATTGCTGAGGCTGACTTTGAACTCACAATCCTCCTGCCTCAGCCTCCCAAGTGCTGGGATTACAGGCGTGCGCCACCACGCCCGGCTAAGAACAGAATTCTGTAGGCAGAAAAAAAAAGAGCTGCTTCAGTCTCATAGGAAATGGTCTATGTTGTGCACTTTACAGAATTTACTCAATCTTGGTGGTTAAATATATTTCACGCAGAGATTTCAGGTGATACTTGATTACTTTTCCTCCCCTTCTCTGTAAATTGACAAATCAGAAACCTGTCATCTCCTGTGTTTTTCCCCTCTCACTAATTTTTCACTATCATATCACATTGAATATTTATGCTGGTTAGGTTAGGAAAATGATTATACTGAATTCAGGAATAAAACTAAGCCATGACTCCTCAATGGACAGATCCTGACACTACACAAATATACTTCTGCCTCAGGCCAAAGCCTTTTAACATAGGCCACCCTGGAAAACAGTATTTAAACAATGTGCTCAGTAGCCCTATGAAGATAAAATGGACAACTGAAGAGTCCCTAAACTATTTATTTCCCTTCTAACTATTTTCCTTTTATTTTCCTGACAGTCAGCATAGCAGACTTGTAGTCCACAGTGTGCTTCCCATCCTGCTATTAGGGAAGCAGATGTGTTTCACTGGTTTTCTTACCATCATCTTAGAATTTCTAGAAATACATTTGCACAGGCCTCAATAGAATAAATTGGCCAGACATTTAAGAAAATGACACTGAATACAAAATGGATATTCAATCAAGCACACTTGCACATGCCTATAATCCCAGCCAAGCACTCCTAGGTTCAATCTCTGATACCATTAAAAAAAAATTATGTGTGTGTGTGTGTGTGTGTATTAGAACGTAAAGTATATGATAAATAAGTCTGTCATCTTTCCTTACCATTTTACATTTCATCTTCCTCTTACTTATAACCTAGCATAATGGTCTGAAAGCATTAATGCAGTTTGCAGTTGCACAGAGGATTACCTGTCCTCAGGTCCTGATACAGAAACATCTGATTCGTCTCCTATCAGGTACAATCTTTTCTGAATTATTATGTTTTTAGTTATATGTATTTTTCCTACTGCATTTCTGACACTGTATTTCATTAGGAAACAACACAGTGCAGTAATTGTTAATACTCACTAATGAAATCTTTACGCCTACAACAGTTTTACCAAAAATAAATAAATAAATCACATATCTCTTTCATTTCAGTCATAATCTAGATACCTTGTTTTACTAGGACTTTCAAACAGTCTCACTGCTTTTGTACTTATTGCACATTATTGGATTTATAATATTCAGAATATCTCAAAGTAAGCACCAAACCAGAAGACTAAACATCATTGCAGATGACAGAGACTAAAATGATTATGACAGCTAACAGAAGAAAACATTAGAATAGTCAAATGCCCATGTATGTCCTTCACAAATATATGCTTAAAAAATTGAGACAAGAAAGCAATCACTATGGTTCTTTGTTGTTGTCTCCTCTAGCAGAGGGTAGGACTTGAACTCAGCCCTGAAAGGGAGGGACATAATAGATAAGTTTTAGAAAATAACTGCCAGGTTCAGTGGCACATGCCAGTAATCTCAGCAACTTGGGAGGTGAGGCTGGAGGATAGTAAGTTTGAGGCCAGCTTCAGCAACTTAGTGAGACCTTGTCTGAAAATAAAAAATAAAACAAGCTGGGGATATAGCTCAGTGGTAAAGCACCCCAGGGTTCAACCCAGTATAATAGTAGTACTAGTAGTAGTAGTAGTAGTAGTAACAACAATAGTTTCATTATGATAGAATTAATTCCCTTGTTTTAACATACATATAAATCATTCCTGTTGACTTCTTGATTTCACTTCCTTGCTACTCTTTCCTGACTGTGGTTTATTGCTTTTCCTTAGACACTGATCAGATAAGAAAGATCATAGCTTCTGAGCTATCTGCATTTCCTCCCAGTCATCAGTTCATGTAAACCATTATCAGTTTTATTGAGAAGAATCTTCTGCATCCTCATTTTACCTAAATTGCTTTGCACGCTCTCCCTGCTCCCCACCCCAATCTGTTCATATAATACATATCATAGAACATTTAGAAATGTGCAATTTGGGGGGATAGAGGTAGAGGGAACTTTTTAGAAAAGCAACTCTTCTTGTTCAGCATTTTTTGGGATGTGGGTTCACTGCTGGAGATTGAACTCAGGGCTTTGTGCATGATAAGCATGCACTCTACCACAAAACTACAGCTCCAGCCCAGCAACTATTTCTTGAACAATCTCTATTTCAGTTATCCCAGTTCACTCACCTTTTCCTCCTAGATCTTTTTGTTTTTATTTTATCTTATCCCTTAAATTGTATTCAAAGCTTTCTTGTAGCCTTTTATCAGTTCAATTTATCTTATTATATTTCTCATATCTTAGAGGTGCAATATTCTATTTTCTGTGTTTTATAACTGTGTCATATTTTCATCTTAGATGCTCTGGTTTGCATTTTATTTAACTCCATTGCTATCTTACTGATGGAAATACATTAACTTTTTGTTTTAGTTGTTCTTCCTAACCTAAAATCAGAAGATACACCATGCCTTCTGTCTATAGATCTATTTCATGTTTTGGTAAGTGTTTAGTTAAAAAAAAAATTTTTTTTTTCCCCCTATTGGGGATTAAACCCAGGGTCTCAAGCATGCTCAGGCAAGTACTTGTAAGGAAAAATAAAAAATTATTTTTAAGTCATCAACTTTCTAATTTTATGTTTTCCTCATTCAAATTTATGCTTTCTGTATAAATTATTGGTGTTCCAATGGAATATTATTCAACCATAAAGAAGAAATTATGGCATATGCCAGTAAATGGATAGAATTGTAGAATATCATGCTAAGTGAAATAAGCCAGTCCCAAAAAACCAAAGGCAGAATGTTCTCTCTCTGATATGTAGTTGCTAACCACAACACTGGAGGGGAAGATTAGAAGTTCATTGGACTAGACAAAAGGGGAATGAAGGGCTGGGGATATAGCTCAGTTGGTAGAGTGCTTGCCTTGTATGCACAGGCCCTGGGTTCAATCCCCAGCACCACATAAAAACAAATAAACAAAAGGGGAATGAAGGGAAGAGAGGAGGGATGGTAATAGGAAAGACAGTAGAATCAGACTTATCTTTCCTACCCTTATATATAAATACATGACCAATGTAACTCCACATCATGTACAACCACAATAATGGGATCCTAATTGGAACAAGTTATACTTATTTTGTGTATGTATAATATTTCAAAATATACTGTCATATAAAACTAATTAAAATAAATTATTGCTGTTCAACCTGTTAAGTTTTGTCTCTTATCCATTCTGCTTATAAGTAAATATAGATTTGACTGAGATCATCAAAACCACTTTAAAAATGAAAGTACATTTACATTTTACTTTGTAATTGGTCTTGTTGATTAGTTTGTATATATGCAAACAAACTTTTAATTCTGTATAATGCTTCCTTTCTCTCCCCTCTTTTTTTTTTTTTTTTTTTTTTGGCAGAGGTGGGGGGTGCTGAGGATTGAACTCAGGGGCACTTGACCACTGAACCACATCCCAAACTCTATTTTTTTGTATTTTATTTAGAGACAGGGTATCACTGAATTGCTTAGCACCTCACTTTTGCTGAGGCCAGCTTTGAACTCTCGATTCTTCTGCCACAGCCTCCCAAGCCCCTGGGATTATAGGCATGTGTCACCGTGTCCCGCCTCTCTCCCCTCTTTTCTTAACTTGTTTTTATTATAAGCAGTGAATGACATGATGAGCTATCTTTAAAAATCATTGTTTAGTGATAGGGACCATGCCATAGGTGCATTTAGTCTTCCCCAAAACATCTGTGGAGAGATGGCAACTAGATTGTGAGTTTCTTGCAAAACTTTTCCATCCTTGTGATGATCTCATTCCTTTAAACCAAGTTCTATAAAGAAAGCAGTGGTGAGGTTGGGAGCATGGAGTTTGCAGTTATAGGGTTAACCAGCATCCCTACCCTTACCCCTACCCCCACCCCCACCACCATTCCCATTATCTAGACCTCTACTGGGTGATTGTCAACCCTGACTCTCTTTTGAAGTCTCCTGGGAAACTTTGGAAAGAATGCTGATAATTGGACCCTAAACCCAGAGATTCAGATTTGGTTGAACTGGGTTGAAAGTGTAATGGTTCTCTAAGAGATTGTCGTGTTGAATCATCTGATGAACCACACAGTTGACCACTACCTAGAACTCAAATGATTTTTGTCCTCCATTTATAATACATTATAGTCTAAGATATTCTGTTGAATAACTAGGATAAAACATGGTTATTTTAAAAAACAAACATACCACAAACAGTGCAGCATCCATTGCCCTTTGCATTTAATTATGAGATTAATCAGTGTTGGTTTTTGTTGTTACCCATGTTGATGCCCATTTTTCTCTCATAGGTAGGTGCTGTGTTAGCATTCCCATCCTTGTACTGGGATGACACTGTTGATCTACAGCCTTCATCAATTAGTTCTTCCTATAACCACCTTTATCTCTTCCATTTGATCACCATGGCACACATGCTTCAGATACTTCTTACAATAGACACAGGTAAATCTCTCATCTGGGTGCTGTAAATGTTAATTTATAAATAACATTTGCCTGTGTTCTACTGGCAAATTTAATTATGCTTATAGTAAATCATATTTCTAAGTCTTCTGTTATGTCTTTTGTTGAATGATTATTCATCTGTTTCTTTACAGATGCCATTTAAACATACAAAGGTAGAATAAGTATGAAAAGGACACTGAAGACACTTGATTGTCTAATTTGTAGCTATTCTGCAGATATTCAGAGACCGTTTGAAGCTACTTTTCCCTTTTTTTCCCCCAAGATTTCTCATTTTCATGGTCTCTCCAATGTTTATCTCTACCTCAGTAAGCCTGTCCATGAAACTATTCTTGATTCCTCCAGCTAGAATGGTAGTATTTTGTTCACCTTATAGTATATACCATATACTCCTGTTTTGTAGTTATTTGTGATTATAGCTTATTGTTGTTTCCCTGCTTTTTCTTTCTCCCTACTCCTCCATCGTCAGTTAAGTTTCCTAGTGGTAGAAAACAATCAAACTCCAAAATCTTCCCTGTAATCAAGTATCTAGCAACCTTTGTTATACTGAATAAATACTCATTGATTTTTGAATGAATGTGTACTTGAGGATACATGAGTAATGTAACAGTATGAAATTATAATTATCCTTTTAGAGTCTGGTCTTCAATAGAAAATGAAGACTGGTTCTAGCCAGCAGTGACCAATAAAGGCTACTGAAAATTCAGATGAGTTAGAGGACAAACAGATAATTAAAGTGATATTAGAGTAAAACATAGTGCTCATTTATCCTTTGATCCACAATCCCACTTCTAAGGATCTATCACATGCAGTAGTGCATGCTTATAGTCCCAGCTACTGGAGAAGCTGAAAAGGAGCTTGGAAAAACTTCCCTGGAGCCCAGAAGTTCAAGGCCAACCTGGGCAGCACAACTAAACCCTGTCTTTAAAAAAAAAAAAAAAAAAAAAAAAAGAATCTATCCCCAAGCTTCACTAGGGCAAAAATATGAAATGACATAAGTACAACATTTTTCATAGTATCATTATTTAAAATAACAAAAAGCTGGACACAATTCAGCTATCCATCAGTGGGTGAATAATCTGTGTATATCCATATATGGAGGTGCTATGCAGCTATAGAAAGGAGTGAATGAGATCTGTTTATATGAAGCGATATCTAGTATATATTATTAAGTGAAGAAAAAAAATTGGAAAACATTGGCAATAGCATGTAGTTCCCTCATGTAGGGCATTTTATGTGTTTATATGCTTTTGTATATTCGTATTCACCTATATTTTTTACAAAAGAAATAATAGGAATATAAACTAAAAATGATTGCCTCAAAGTTAAGGTAAAAGACACAGGAATTTGAGCAAAGATTCCAGTGAATATCCTTTTTAAATACAGTTTGATTTTAAAGCCCTGTAAGTGCTTTATTTAACTAAAAAGTAATAAAACAGGGAAATAATTTTTAAAATTTGAAAATAACACATGAAATTTTATCAGGCATATCAAGAAAATGATTTCTTCACATGAATTTAAAACTAAGTATTTTATCTACATTTCCACTGGAATATACTTTCACAACAAAAGAAATATGTTCCCCCTATATCTTAAATTGGATTTATATTAATGCTATTGATCGTAATTAGTGTTTTGTTATTTCAAAATTATTATAGGTAATTTTTAGGATAAAACAAATTGACATCATTGAAAACCATGAGTTTTAGTACACAGCAGGAGAGAAATGAGTAAAAATCAGAACAGCAAAGTACATTCCAATAATATTCCAAATTATAGCAAGTTATTTTGTGGACATGGACAAAATGATTCTAAAATTTATATGGAGAGATGAAAGACCCAGAATAGCCAACTCATTATTGAAGAACAACAAAAAAGTTGGAAGGCTGACAATACCCTACTCAAAAATTCTTACTTGTTGATAGGAGTGCAACATGGTACAGTCATTTTGGAAGATAGTTTGCCAATTTCTTATAAAACTAAGTGTATTCTTATCATATGATCCAGCCACTATGTCCCTTGTTATCTACCCAAATAATTGAAAACTTATCTCTACACAAAAACCTGCAAATGGTGGGCTGGGATTGTGGCTCAGCGGTAGAGTGCTTGCCTAGCACGCGCGCGGCCCCGGGTTCGATCCTCAGCACCACGTACTAATAAACACATTGTGTACAACTAAAGTAAATAAATAAATATTAAAAAAAAAAAAACCTGCAAATGGTGTTTATAGCAGGTTTTTGTTTGTTCATAACTGACAGACTTGAAAGCAACCAAGATGACTTTTGGTGAGTGAATGACAAATTGTAGTTCATCCAGACAACAGAATATTATTTAGTGCTAAAAAGAAATGAGCTTTCAAGCCATAAAAATGCATAAGGAATCACATACAAAGTGAAAGAAGCCTATCTTTAAAGGCAACATACTACATGAATCCAACCACATGACGCTTTAGAAAAGACAAAACTATGAAGACAGTAAAAAGATAAGTGGTTGCCAGGGATATAGGAGGAGAACATGAATAGGTGGAACACAATGAATTAAGAGAGTGAAACTAGTCAGTACAATACTACAATGGTGGATAGATACATGTATGTTTGTACCAACCAAGAGTGAACCCTACTATAAACTATGGCTTTGGGTAATAATGATGTTTCAATGTAGGTTCATGAATTATAAAATATGTACTACTCTAGTGCTGGATGTTGATGTTGAGGAAGATTGTGCATGTGTAGGAACAAGGTGGTTTATAAGAATTCTCTGTACTTGCTGCTCAATTTTGCTGTGAACCTAAAATTACTCTAAAAAATTTAAAATAGTTATCTTGTTACATGAATGCATTTATCAAACTCATCAAATGGCTTACTTAATATTTGCATTTCATCACACGTAAGATTTTCTTCAAATACCCCCCCCCAAAAAAAAAGAAAACAATAAAAAAACTTACACCAGGTATATTGGGCTCTTTATTTGTTGGGGATGGGGTGCTGTGCAGTTAAACCCAAGGCTTTAGGTATGCTAAGTACAATCCCAGCCCCAAACTCTTAATATTTGAATTGAGGAAAATCAATAAGAATTTATAAAATGTTTTCCACTTTTTAAAAAAACAAAATGTTGCCGGGCGCGGTGGCGCACGCCTGTAATCCCAGCACTTTGGGAGGCTGAGGCAGGAGGATCGCGAGTTCAAAGCCAGCCTCAGCAATGGCGAGGCACTTAGCAACTCAGTGAGACCCTGTCTCTAAATAAAATACAAAAAAGGGCTGGGGATGTGGCCCAGAGGTCGAGTGCCCCTGAGTTCAATCCCCCAGTGGTCGAGTGCTCCTGGTACCAAAAAAAAAAAAAAAAAAAAAAATACAAAAAAGGGCTGGGGATGTGGCCCAGAGGTCGAGTGCCCCTGAGTTCAATCCCCGTAGCCAGGCACAGTGGCACACACCTGTAATCCCAGCACTTGGGAGGCTGGGAGGATCTCGAGTTTAAAGCCAGCCTCAGCAATGGCGAGGCACTTAGCAACTCAGTGAGACCCTGTCTTTAATAAAATACAAAAAAGGGGTGGGGATGTTGTTCAATTTTCGAGTGCCTCTGAGTTCAATCCCTGGTTCAAAAAAAAGTGTACTTCTTAAAAAAATCTTATTTGGAAAATGAAAATATCTACCAATATTCAAGATAAGACAAAATCACTTGGGGTAATTTTAAATTGTGACCTTTCAGATAAATTAATTCATAAACAAAGAATTTATTTGTGTGTGTGTGTATTTTAGTTGTAGATGGACACAATACCTTTATTTTATTTTATTTTATTTTTTAAAAATATTTATTTAGCCGGGCGCGGTGGCGCACGCCTGTAATCCCAGCACTTTGGGAGGCTGAGACAGGAGGATCACAAGTTCAAAGCCAGCCTCAGCAATGGCTAGGCACTTAGCAATTCAGTGAGACCCTGTCTCTAAATAAAATACAAAAAAGGTCTGGTGATGTGGCCCAGTGGTCGAGTGCCCCTGAGTTCAATCCCCGGTACCAAAAAAAAAATATTTATTTATTGGGGCTGGGGTTGTGGTTCAGCGGTAGCGCGCTCGCCTAGCACGTGCGCGGCCCGGGTTCGATCCTCAGCACCATGTAAACATAAAACGCATTGTGTGTACAACTAAAGCAAATAAATAAATAAATATTTTAAAAAATAATATTTTTTTAAAAATAATATATTTATTTGCTTTAGTTGTACACACAATGCATTTATTTTGTACATGGTGCTGAGGATCGAACCCAGGCCGCGCACGTGCTAGGCGAGCGCGCTACCGCTGAGCCACAATCCCAGCCCTGTTTTTATTTTTATGTGGTGCCAGGGATCGAACCCAGTGCCTCACACATGCTAAGTAAGTGCTCCACCACTGAGCTACAACTCCAGCCCCAGCACAAGCATTTTTAAAACAACAGAGTACTAGCCAGGCATGGTGGTACACACGTGTAATCCTAACAACTCAAGGAGGCTGAGGCAGGAGGATTGCAAGTTCAAGGCCAGCCTCAGCAACTTAGCAAGGCCCTAAGCAACGTAGCAAGGCCCTGTCTTAAAATAAAAAATTAAAAAATGCTGGGAACTGCCAGGCCTGGTGGCATACGCCTATAATCCCAGCGGCTCCAGAGGCTGAGGCAGAAGGATCATGAGTTCAAAGGCAGCCTCAGCAACAGCAAGGCACTAAGCAATTCAGTGAGACCCTGTCTCTAAATAAAATACAAAAAAAAAAAAAAAAGTGCTGGGAATATAGCTCAGTGGTAAAGTGCCCCTGGGTTCAATCCCCAGTACCAAAAAAAAAAAAAAAAAAAGAGCCCTATTCAAATGTGCTATCACCATCCTTCATCCCTTACAGCAAACTGCAAGGTAGGCATTTTAATCTCTATTTTAAATACAAGAAAAATTGAAGTTAGAGAACTTAGTGACTTAACCAGAGCCTTAATGTAAGAAGCAAAGTTGGCAGTTACTAGAAAGGTTTTGGAACCTTGACATTGAGATGCAATTTGTAAACTAGATAGCCAATTCATAAATTCATCTTGGATTGTTTCTTTTTCAGGCCTCCCCCTCGCTCAGGTTGAAGAAGACAGTGAAGAAGCTCGTTCTGCATCTTCTTTCTTTGCAGAAGTTTCACAATATACAAGCGGGTGAGTAACATTCCATTTGTCTAGTCTACTTAGATAATGTTTTAGTAATTCTATGTCTTTGTTCAGTTATTTGGCATATAATGTTTTTTGGTATCAGGGATTGAATCCAGGGGTACTTAACCCCTGAGCCACTTCCCCAGTGAGTCAGTATCTTGCTAAGTTGCTTTGGACCTCACTAAGTTGCTGAGACTGGCCTTGCGCTTGCAATTCTCCTGCCTCAGCTGGGATTACAAGTGTGTGCTACCACACCCAGCTGGCAGTATAACTTTTGAACCATTTTAAAAATTAGTTAAGAGTATTTAGTATGTTACTTTGCTATAGGATAAGCTTATACTGCGGGGTAGAGGGGCTTACCTTGTTGATTTTACCTTAAAGCTGATGGTAGTAGGTTGGAATTACAGCTACTTTTTTTATTTCTGAGACAGAAAGAAGTTCACATCTTTACCCTTGTTCTGGGAATGTAGGTAAAAGATGACAGAATTTTAACTAATGGCAGAATTTAGAATTTAAATAAATACAGAAAATAGAAAGCAGGGTGTCCTTTCATAGTGAGCTATATAGCTGATGTGCTTAATTAGAAGGTTTTTAATGCTCTTATGAGTAATGTGGGAAATATTTTGGCATTTATAGTTCAATATCCATATAATATACAATTATACATATGTAATGTATAATTTCAAGTTTATGTACCTTTAACCTCTACATAGAGGTTAAAACCAAAAATACAATTGGAATGCTTGCTAAACTTCATCTGCTGACAGGTTTTCCTCTTTTGTTTTTATCTTCTTTACCAGTCTCCTTCCTTTTTTTCTTTTTATTTTTCCCCCTTTTTAAGTTAATAGACTTTGTTTTATAGAGCCCTTTAAGTTTACAGAGAACCTGAGCAGAAAGTATAAAGTGTTCATATCCCCTCCCACCCCCCACATCTTTCATAATTGTAATATATTTGTTAAAATTAATGAACCAATGTTAATACATTTTTATTAACAAAAATCCATAGTTTATATTAAACTTACTCTGTTGTATCATTACAGTATAATATAAAATGGTTTCATTGCCTACAAATCATTTATCAATTTTAATACAGAAGCCAGAAAAATGTTATTTTTTAGTGAACCTAGTTGCTTCAATTAGTTATTGATAAATTTTTTTTCTCCATATTTCATTACAAGAATGTTTTATCTCTTGCCGGGCGCGGTGGCGCACGCCTGTAATCCCAGCACTTGGGAGGCTGAGGCAGGAGGATTGCGAGTTCAAAGCCAGCCTCAGCAATGGCGAGGCACTTAGCAACTCAGTGAGACCCTGTCTCTAATAAAATACAAAAAAAGGGCTGGGGATGTGGCCCAGTGGTTGAGTGCCCCTGAGTTCAATCCCCAGTACCAAAAAAAAAAAAAACAAGAATGTTTTATCTCAGAAAAGATAGCTTTGGCAACTTTTATGTTGAAAAGATAATTGTTTTGAGAGTCAGGATTTTTTTAGGTAGATTTTCTTATTGCATTTTTGTTTTGTTTATCTCCACCTAGGAAAAGAAGAGAGCAGCACTATGCTTTAAAAATGTACATGGTAAAGATATAAGAGTTGTGGTTTTCTTTAGGAAATTTAAACAGTGAAGCTATTAGCTAGCTAAGTGTTTTATTTTAAATATTTAAAAATTAATTGGGTATTAAACGTATTTAAATGTTTGTATTTTTGACAAGGGATATGTTTAAAATATGTAGTTTTGGTCTGATAAGTGTTCTCTCCTGTTACGGAATTATTGTCTCCTAGATGTATTGGGTGTGATATTCCTGGCTGGTATCTGTGGGTCTCATTGAAGAATGGAATCACCCCTTACCTTCGTTGTGCTGCGTTGTTTTTCCACTATTTACTAGGGGTAACTCCACCTGAAGAACTGCTTACCAGTAAGTAGAAGAATGAAATCACAGAGTAGAAAGTGGAGACTTTTTTTCTTCTTATATTCAAGCTCAAGAATACAAGGTTACAGCGGTGTTGCACGCCTATAAATCCAGCAGCTCTGGAGGCTGAGGCATGAGGATTTTGAGTCCAAAGCCAGCCTCAGCAGATTAACGAAGCACTTAGCAACTCAGGGAGACCCTATCTCTAAATAAATATAAGAAAGGGCTGGGGACATGGCTCAGTGGTTAAGCACCCCCAGGGTTCAATCCCCGGTACCAAAAAAAAAAAAAAAAAAAAATCCAAGGTTAGAACAGGCATAACCATTTAAACCATTTTCCCACTCCCTACCTCTTTAATCTGTATTCACTCTTAACTATCTGCCCCTTTTCTGATGTAGGTTAAAATTGAAGCCAAATTGCAAATTGGTGCAGCCAATGTGGAAAGCAGTATGGAGATTTCTAGGAAAACTTGGAATGGAACCACCATTTGACCCAGCTATCCCACTCCTCAGTCTATACCCAGAGGACCTAAAAATAGCATACTACAGGGACACAGCCATATCAGTGTTCATAGCAGCACAATTCACAATAGCTAGATGCCCATCAATAGATGAATGGATAGGGAAACTTTGGTATATATACACAATGGAACACTACTCAGCACTAAAAGAGAATAAAATCATGGCATTTGCAGGTAAATGGATGGAGTTGGAGAAAATAATGCTAAGTGAAGTTAGTCAATCCCAGAAAACCAAAGATCGATTGATTCTTTTGCTATGATGATACTGAATTATAGTGGCAAGGGAGGGGGGATGAGAGTAATGAAGGAATGTTAAACAGAAGAAAGGGGGGAAGAGAGGAGGAAAAGGGGTAAGGGGATAGAAACAATGGCAGAAGGAGTTGGACATCAATATACTAAGTGCATGTATAAAAACTCAAATGGTATGAAAATACATTGTGTAAAACCAATGACTTGGAAAACTGTGCTCTTTATATGTAATATGAGAGGAATTACACTCTAAAAGCATGTATAACAAATTAAATTTAAAAAACAAAAACAAAAAAATGAAGCCAAATTTTGGGGCTGGGGTTATGGCTCAGCAGTAGAGCACTCGCCTAGCACGAGCGCAGCCCAGGTTCGATCCTCAGCACCACATAAAAATTAAGGCATTATATATAACTAAAACAAATAAATAAATATTTCTTAAAAATTGAAGACAAATTTTAACCTGTGTTATAGATTACCCTCATAATATACAGAACCTACTTCTGGTTCCTATTAATGTATAGAAGGTAGCTATCTATGGGCTTGAGTTTATAAAATACCTGCATGCAGAATATAACTGATAGGATATGTAGGAAATTAGAGACATTGGTGCCTTCGGGGAAGAGAACTATTTGGCTAGGTTGAAGGAAGACTTTATTATGTATTATTTGAATTTTGAACATAGGACTATATTAAAGAATTAAAATGCTGCTGAGAAAACCATGCTAGAACCAACCAAAATCGCATATATTTCAGCAACAGGGTCATTTCTTTCTTATTTACTTGTCTCTAAATCAAGACCAAAGTAGAGGTTTCCTTATGGCTTTGTATGGGTCAAAAAACAGAACTTTTACATGACTTTGAAAGAGTCACCAAAATTGTTCTGAAATTCTTCATTTTTTTCTTTGAGAATATATTAACCATATCATGTTTACTAGATAACAACATCTTTGTCTTGGACTTGGTTCAGTAGGGTATATCTTATAAGATCAAGGTTTATCATGATTTAATATAAAAATAGAATACCATTTTCAAAGTAATTACCAATACAGATCTGTTGCTTGCAAACATGCAAAAGTCATGTATTTATTTAATAGGTGCAACAGAAAATAAAGTCCTTTCTTTTATTGGGAGGTTGCCAAAACAAACAAACAAACAAACATAGATATATGTATAATATAATGTCTAATAGGGATAATTAGTGCAAAGAAAAATAAAGCAAAAACAGAAAGTTCCGGGGCCAGAGTGGGAACTCTTTGTGATTTGTAGTCATGGAAGGCTTCTCTCTGAGGAGAAATTGAACAACAAGCTGCACAGATGGGTGGTTTTTTTTTTTTTTTTTTGGGGGGGGGGGGGGGGGTTTCTTTGGTACCAGGGATTGAACTCAGGGGCACTCACCCACTGGGCCACATCCTCAGCCCTTTTTGTATTTTATTAGAGTCAGGGTCTCACTGAGTTGCTCAGTGCCTCGCCATTGCTGAGGCTGGCTTTGAACTCATGATCCTCCTGCCTCAGCTTCCCAAGTGCTGGGATTACAGGCGTGCGCCACTGCACCCAACTCACAGATGGGTTTGAGCTGGACAAATAATTGAAAAGTATTCTTAGCAAAAGAAAATATAAATGTGCAAGGGCTTTGCTTGGCATAGAGAACAATAAAGACATGGTATGGCTGAAACTGAATGAACAGGGAGAAGGTAGCTATCTGAGAAGCAGCTAGGTGCATGCACATCACCTAGGACCTTATGCCACAATAAGGACTTCATATTTTATATTAAGTGTGGTAGTTAGACATTGGCACTATCTGATCAGAAGAGTGAATCAATTAGATATATGTTGTAAAAGGAAAACTGTGGCTTGTTACCCACAGTTTTATAGTACAAAATAAACTCTATTTAGAATATAGAAATGAGCATAAACAATGAGGAAACTATTAACAGTTTGACCAGATAAGAATAATGTACTTACTAAATGTATGTTTTATTTCTTGTAGATTCTGCAGAAGGAGAATACACTGCACTATGTAGTTATCTATCTTTACCCACAAATTTGTTCCTGCTTTTCCAGGAATATTGGGATACTGTACAGCCCTTGCTTCAGAGGTACTATGGGGGTAAAATGTCATTGTTGGGTTCCTGTCCAATTTGAAATTTTTAAATTAAAGTTATTTGCTAAGCTTTCAGGTTGATTAGCATGGATTGAATTAGTTTCCTAATTCACACACTTAAGGAGTTCTATATAAGACCAGCATCTATGGACAGATAGAATTTCTGCTTGCTCCACCATGACTACCATCCATTCATTTTACTTATTTTCTCCACTCATATCTCATTCCAGTTTTAAAATATTGAAGGAAGGGGCTGGGGTTGTGGCTCAGCGGTGAAGTGCTCGCCTAGCACTGAGCGGCCTGGGTTCAATCCTTAGCACCACATAAAAATAAAACACATTGTGTACAACTAAAATCAAATAAATAAATATTTTTTAAAAAAAGTATTGAAGGAGCCGGGCTCGGTGGCGCACGCCTGTAATCCCAGCACTTTGGGAGGCTGAGGCAGGAGGATCGTGAGTTCAAAGCCAGCCTCAGCAATGGTGAGGCACTTAGCAACTTAGTGAGACCCTGTCTCTAAATAAAATACAAAAAAGGGGCTGGGGATGTGACCCAGTGGTCGAGTGCCCCTGAGTTCAATCCCCGGTACCACACAAAAAAAGAAAAAAAAAGGTATTGAAGGAAAGGGCTGCTTCATATATATAAAATTCACAAGAATCAAAAGAACCCAAATTGGGACTATATCTAAAACAGTAGCACATCTCATGTAGGAACACATATCTCAGAAAGTTATGTGAGGAAAGAGTGAAAGTAATTTGTTAGATAAATATTTATCACTTAAATTTCCTAGAGAGAAATATATTTCTCTTTCATAAAATTTTCTACTCCATTATTTACTTAATCTCCTGTTCTGAACTTCCTAATCTCCATTCTCCTTACTGTATTTTTGCATGATTTTCCATCATTTTTATAACCAGTTCTCACTGTTACTCTTATTTTATTTCCTTGATGATTTTCTTCAGTCTCCTCACTTTCCTTTTTCTTCCTCCCTTTTCTTTAACCAGTATCTTCCTTCATGCCTAGGTCAGGATTTCTATGAATGTCAGCCTCTGTCTCCTGTCATTTTTTGTGTGTGTTAGATTTTGGGTATGAGGTTCTTTTCTTTGCTTCCTCATTTCTCATGAGGTATTCTGATCTCCGTTTTGATGAAAATTATTTTAACAAATTAGTAGCATGCTTTGTTGAGTGTAAGCACAATAGACTGCACTAATTTTTATTTAAGTTCATGGAGTAGTAAGTTTTAGACTTGCTAGTTTAATCAAATACTACAATTTCAAACTCTGAAACAGAAAGTTCTTGTTTTTTGTGCCATTCGTGTACCTGCTTGCCTCATCCTTCTCTGCTTTGTAATGTAGGACAGAATGATCCCGTAAGTCGTGGTTCCCAGTCTCTCTTATTAGCTGGCTCTTGCCTGGATTTATTCAGGGGGAGACACTAACAGGATATTAGAGGTCAGGAAGAAGAGAAAAGGGAGGTCATTTGGTAGATCTTCAGGCTACTTGTCTGCCTTGTGGGGCATCTATAGCAGTGGTACAACTCTTCTCTGGCTCCAGTTCCCACCAAACAAACCTACTCTGATTCTTGTACCCACTGGTGACCCAAGTCCCTGGCCTCTAATATTACCACTGTTTTCTTTTGTTCCTCCAACCTGGGTTGGGGAATGATCTTAGGTTGCCCTGCTTTTTTGTTTTAAAATTGTCTTCTCAACCCTTCCATCTTTTTTCTTTTCAGCATTGCTGGGAATGAAACCCAGGGCTTTTTGCATGCTTTGGAAGCACTGTACCATGGAGTTGTAACCCCAACCCAAAATGTAAATCCTTAGGAAAGTCTAGAGATTGAACCTAGGGCCTCATGTATAGTAGGCACTGAGTTCCATTCCTAGTCCCTATCACTTTTATTACCACTTTATATTAAATTCCCTCTTTTAAATGCTTAGAGTGGTTTCTGTTTTTCTAATTAGACCTTAATTAATAAAACTTTTTAAAAAGGCTTTAATAACAGGGGGAAAATAAGTTAGTAAGAAGTGGAGGGAATAAATGGAGAAGAAAAGAAACAATTTGTAAGATAAACATAGAAGGAGGAACATGGAAAGAAGGGACAGAGAGAAAGAGAATGGCTCATTGATATTGCACTGAACCTGTGGTAATCCATTCTTTTTTTTCTCTTGGCTCCACATACAGGTGGTGTGCAGATTCTGTCTTACTGAGCTGTTTGAAGCAGAAAAGCACCGTGGTCAGGTTGGTTTTACTACTTCAGCCTTTTCCCTTTATCCACATAATGTTTCCCAAAGTAATGGTAATTGATTTGCTCAGCATGCTTCTTAGTCTACCTTTTTTTTTTTTTTTTTTTTTTTTTTTAAAGAGTAGGATTTTATTCAAGTGAGAGGAGTCAGAGCTCCTACAGGGCGAGAGGGGGACCTACCAGGGGTTGCCCTGGTCTACCTTCTTTTATTCTTGCTCACTACATTATTTCCTGTATATCTCTTAGTCTTTGCCAGAAATCAGATTCTTCCTATAATTATTTTTTCTTAGAGTGGTGACTCTTTCCCTCTCAGTCCACCAGCTCCTATTGAGAGAATCATCCTTAAACTAGTACATACCTATCAAAAAGCAGAAGAAATGGCATCCTGGAACTGCTGGTATATTAAAATCATAGAGTAGTGGCTCTACTTCTTTTTCTTTGAGAATAAAGATACAAGTAGAACTATGCCTCCCGTCCTTTCCTCCTGTCCTTTCCTGTCTATATTGTTAAAAACAAATGTCTTCAACCCTCCTATCACCCTTAAAGTTAAACCTCTATCAAAATCAACTTCTTCCTCAAGTACCAAATCAAATGCCATCTTCTTCATAAAACCTGTCCTAAGATGTGCTCACATATATGCCCCAATACCCTAAATCACTAAAAAGTAAATAAGAATGAGAACTATATGTTCATCGTCTTTGTATTTCTTCCAGGGTCAGTCTGGCTTGTATTAATTTTTTTTTAATTGAATCACTAGAATAAACAAACAGAGGAATTGATCCCCAGCTTTAAGTACCAGTAGTAGTAGTACCATTTTTCTATGGATTAAACAGAGATTGTGAAAGAGTGTATATTTGCTTCCTGTTTCTCATCTCCTCACTCCTAAACTCCTTTCAACTCCATCGTAAATGTGCATATGCCTCTTTCCCTTTGTAACCCAGCTTTAGTGAGTCAGTGATAATAGATCTAGCTCCTGTGCCTAGATCCAGCAGTATTCACATCTCACTAAGAAAAGAAAGATCTCAGAATACAGAGAAAAAGAAGGTTTGCAATAGGAGTACATATTTTTGGACTGGTAATCTCACACAATTTTTCTTTTTTTTAATATTTATTTATTTGCTTTAGTTGTACTAAATGTGTTTATTTTTATGTGGTGCCGAGGATTGAACCAGGGTTGCACATGTGCTAGGTAGGTGAGCGCTCTACCACTGAGCCACAACCCCAGCCCCTACAATTTTACATTTATTTCAAGTCATTTTGTGTGTTTTAGATATATTTCCCCATCATGGGAAATACTCTAGGAGATTTTTTTTTTTTTTTTTTTTGTACCAGGGGTTGAACTCAGGGGCACTCGACCACTGAGCCACGTCTCCAGCCTTTTTTTTTGTATTTTATTTAGAGACAGGGTCTCACTGAGTTGCTAAGTGCCTCGCCATTGCTGAGGCTGGCTTTGAACTCGCGATCCTCCTGCCTCAGCCTCCCAAGTGCTGGGATTACAGGCATGCGCCACCACGTCCAGCTCTAGGAGATTTTTTAAAAGAGTCAAAACATACGTACAGCCTTTGGTCATGAGTAATTTACAATCTAGTTATGTACATAAAACTCAAGACACTATAACAAAGTTAAAAACATATGTATGTGAATGTAGTATATGCATGCACACATATATTATTCAATAGTATTCAATCCTCATCCGGTTAGGATTTATAATCAGATGCGTCTAATTTCAATAGCTGTGTTCTTAACTACTACTTTTTGTTCCCTTACTAGACAGTTTAGAAATCTGGCTAAAACAATTTAGTCTTAGGTTATAGTGGAACTTGAGTTTAGAAACAAAGCCAGCTGATAAAAGACTTGGAATTCTAGACTGAGAAGTTTGAATTTAATCAACTCAACAGTGGGATTTCTTTTGGATTTCAATTTTGAATTCTTTTATTATTTCAAAGATATTCTTCCTTTTATCACCTTGGTGAACATTTTTTTTTTATTTATGTATTTTTTTTGTAGTTGCAGATAGACAGAATGCCTTTATTTTATTTGTTTATTTTTATGTGGTGCTAGAGATCAAACCCACTGCCTTTTACATGTGCCAGCCACTATAAGTGCTCTCCCACTGAGCCACAACCCCAGCCCACCTTGGTCAACTTTTTATCTGGGCTTATTTTCTCATGAATAAAATTGCCTTTTAAATTACATTTCTAGATATCCTAGAAAAAGAAACAGTTTGATAGAGCTTCCTGATGACTACAGCTGCCTCCTAAATCAAGCTTCTCATTTCAGGTGAGAAAGAGAAAGAGTATATGTGAGTGTGGTGTGTCTGTGTGCACACATGCATGTGTGTGTGTGTGTGTGTGTGTGTCTGTGTGTGTGTGTGTATTTTAAATATTTTCCTAAATTTGCAATTGGTCTATACTACCACCAACAAACTTAATTTTTCAAATTGACCACTGAGCATCCTCCATAAAAGCAATTGTCATTTTTTTAAATTGATATAAAATCCAAATACCATAATCATGACAAAGTATACAATTTAGTGGCTTCTAGTATATTCACAATGTTGTACAGTTCTCACCTCTGTCTAGTTTCAAAGCTTTTTCATCACTCCAAACACTTCCCATTCCCCTGCCTCCTGTTTCCCAGTAACCAGTGATATACTTTATGTCTTTCTCAATTTTCCTACTGTGGATATATCATATAAAAGGAATCTTAAAGTATATGACTTTTGGCTCTAGCTGCTGCTTCTTTCTCTCTCTCTCTCTCTCTCTCTCTCTCTCTCTCTCTCTATATATATATATATATATATACATATATATATATATATATACACATTTTTTAATGACAAAATCCTGGGAAATTACATTTGAATATTTTTAGTATAAGAAAATATTTCAAGCCGGGCATGGTGGCGCACGCCTCTAATCCCAGCACTTGGGAGGCTGAGGCAGGAGGATTACAAGTTCAAAGCCATACTCAGTAATGGTGAGGCACTTAGCAACTCAGTGAGACCCTGTCTCTAATAAAATACCAAAAAGGACTGGGGATGTGGCTCAGTGGTTGAGTGCCCCTGAAGTCAATCCCCAGTACCAAAAGAAATAAGAAAATATTCAGATTTTATCATCTAAAGAAAACAAACAACAACAAAAAACTAAAACCCCAAACTAGAAAATCATAGAAAACAAAATTTGGCCTCTCCTCATGATTTTATGTAGAAGAAAGCAGATCTAGCTTTTATTTATTTATTTTAATATTTATTTATTTGCTTTAATTGTAAACAATGCCTTTATTTTTACGTGGTGCTGAGGATCGAACCCGGGCCACACACGTGCTAGGCGAGCGCTCTACCGCTATGCCACAACCCCAACCCCTTATTTATTTATTAATATTTATTTTTTTTAGTTGTAGTTGAGCACAATATTTTTATTTTATTTATTTATTTTTATGTGGAGCTAAGGATCGAATCCAGGGCCTCGCATGTGCTAGGCAAGCACTCTACCACTGAGCCACAACCCCAGCCCTAGGTCTAGCTTTTTTTATTCAGCATTTTTTGTGGCTTATCCAAATTGTAGTATGTATCAGTAGTTTGTTCCTTTTTTGCCTGTGTAATATTCCATCATAGTATATATCCTAGTTTATTTATTCCTTCATTCATTGATGAGCATTCATATTATATTTATGATGGTGTTGTTTCCCCCTTCAACATTTTATCAAGTGTTGCTGTGAACATTCATGTACACGTTCCTGCATGGATCTGTGCTTTATTTCTTTGGGGTATATACCTGGGAGTGGAATTTTCTAGGTCATATGGTAATTCTGTATTTAACTTTTTTTTAAACATATTTGTTTTAGTTGTTGATGGATCTTTATTTTATTCATTTATTTATATGCGGTTCTGAGAATTGAACAAAGTGCCTCACACATGCAAGGCAAGCATTCTACCCCTGAGCCACAAACCCAGCCCCATCTGTATTTAACATTTTTTTCTAAATATTTATTAATTTGCTTTAGTTGTACACAATGCAATGCATTTATGTTTACATGGTGCTGAGGATCGAACTCGGGCCACGCACATGCTATGCAAGCGCTCTACTGCTGAGCCACAACCCCAACCCCTGTATTTCACTTTTTGAGGAATAATCATACTGGTTTCCACAGAGGCTGCACCATTTTACATTCTCACCAGCAATGTGTGAGAACTCATTTCTTCACACGCTTGTCTGTCCCTCTGTAAACTACCAGATAAATAAATTTGTAATTTCATTTTCCATAGGACAGGGTTTCTTTGGCACACCCTGAACAAACAAGTCTCACCAGAAAAATAAGCTCCCATTCCCATAACTACCTGTCATGGGGCTGGGGGTAGAGGATGGTAGCTGTTTGCTGCAAATAATTCAGCTAACCTTGAGTCCCAAAAGAGTTGCTTCAGATAGTTCTTCCTAGTTCAATAGGTGATTTATCAGAGGGACCAATACCTGGAGCTCCCTATCCCACCATGTTTTGTAACTCCTCAAAAATTTTTTTGTTAAGTTGTAAGAACCGTTTTTTAAAATAAAATCTATGGAAACACATCATAACAGCAAAACAGCTAATAGCATTATGACTCAGGGTCAAGCCTTCCTAGATCTTGGAAAGGAAAAAAAAAAAAAAAACCTCTTCAGCTTTTTTTGGCACCATGCCACTCTCCCACCTTAGAACCTCTAAAGCAGTGGTTCTCAAACTTTGTTTTTTTTCTTCTCTCCTTTCATTGATTGTTTCAAGTGAAAAAAGAACAGGGTGATAACAAAGATTGGTGAGAAGTAAAATAAAATATACTCATTAGTAACATTGTGTATGAATGAACTACCTATTAGTTATTTTATAAGAGAAATGATATTCTACAAAGTTAGAAACAATTTTTTATATTTTTAAAATTTTTTATTATGAGCCGGGCGCGGTGGCGCACGCCTGTAATCCCAGCACTTTGGGAGGCTGAGGCAGGAGGATCGCGAGTTCAAAGCCAGCCTCAGCAATGGCGAGGCACTTAGCAACTCACTGAGACCCTGCTTCTAATAAAAATACAAAAAAGGGCTGGGGATGTGGCCCAGTGGTCAAGTGCCCCTGAGTTCAATCCCCGGTACCACAAAAAAAAAAAAAAAAAAAAAAAAAAAAAAATTATTATGTTACACTTTCCTTGCAGTGATATTATTTAAATAACATAAAATCAGTGACCACCAATGATATGTCTGTCACTGAATAGAGAAATTATATTCATATCTGCTTTAACCATTGGAATGTAAATATTTCATTTTTGAATCATAGTGCATTATGTTTTAAAAGTAATAAGCCAAAATTTTTCTAGATATAATTATGTATCCTCCTGTCACAAACCAAATTGATAATGATGACATGAAATTAGTAGTAATTTGTTATTAAATGGCATGAATCTCAGCAGCCTGAAAAATCAAAGTCTGTTCAATCTTACTGATGATGTACTAATATTGATTGCTGTATGGTAGGAAACTAGCAGGGGTTAACTGTTCCAGTAGGTTAACTGTCCCATACTCTAGCCTCTGTTACCATAGAATTTACCTTGATAACTTCCTTGATAGCCAACTAAAGGAATGGTTGAGCCACTTTGCTCACATCCTTCAAAAAAATTAGATTGCATACAGCTCTAAATCCAGTGAGTCTCCTATTTCTCCCCATATTTTATCAGTGCAGTATAGTTGTACATAATGATGGGATTTGTTGTTACTTATTTGTAATGCATGAAATATAATAAGGAAGGAGCCCCAATTAGGAAGGGCTCTAGCTGGAAGCCATAAGTTCCACCTGATATGTATGTGACGCACCTGTAGGCACCCGCAAAGCTGAAGGTATATAACCGGGTGAAAGCGGTCCGAGTTAGGAGAACGAATTCATTCAGTCAGTCGTGCAGTCGTTTGGTCGGTCAGAAGAAGAGTTCGGGTCGGAGAAGAAGAAAAGAATCAGAGCGACCAGAACGTAGGCAGAGCGGTTACAGAAGAGAAACCAGATAGAAGAAGTAATGGCTGGTCAGAGTTAGGCCGAGGCTCCCGAGGAAGAAAGAAGAAAGAAGCTCTACAAAATAATCTTTCTCTATGCTAAGCTCTATCTCTCTTTCTCTCTCTCTAAGCTAAGAAGACAAGAAGAAAAGCTCTCTCTAATCTTTCTCTCTAAAAATCTTTTTTTCCCTCTCTAAGCTCTCTCTAAGAAAGTAGAAGTAAAAGTAGTAATAGCTTTACTCTGCCTCCGAGTTTTTCTCCCGCGGCGGTTTTGTGGCTGGCCATGACAGGCAGCTTACATAATAATATAATTTGACTGACCATTCCCCAGTGAGTCTCCTATTCTTAGTGTTGTATTGCTTCTACAGAAGCCCAGTCAAAACATACTATCTTCCAAGTGTTAAAGGATATCAGATTGTTTCCTCTTAGGGGGAATCTTAGAAGAGTGTTAGTCTTTAATCACAGTGAAGATGCTCCTGGATGATGTTGCCACTTACTGGTTCCAAGAAAAAATGGAGATAAATCCTAAGATCTCTTCTAGTTTTAATGCTATCACCAGTTTCTATTAAGACCAAACCATCTAGTGTTGGAGGGATGTTGCTTAGTTAATATCCTTTACGAATCCTTCCCTCACCCCACCTTTTCATCTACAGGATGGCTAGTAACTAAGACTCAGCCATTCTGCTTTACAGGTGAAATAAGATTTAAGCTTTATCTAAAAAGAGTTTTAATTATATTCTGGGATACCCTCCCCCCCAGAAGTGAAAACACTCCCCTCATCTTCAGGAAACAGAAATGAACTGCCTATGCACAGAGTTCCTCTATTCCTGTGTAGACAATGGTAGTTTTCTTATCTTGCTTGAGAAAGTGTGGATCAGAGAAGAAACTGTCAGTACCCATTGGAGTAAAATCTCTCCTTTAGTTGTATTTATTTTTTACTATCTAAATTAAGGAATTTTGATATATATTTCCCATTGTGTCCATTTATTGCAGAGAGAGAGTATGGGAAACTCCTTTATTTCAAAGATAGCCATTATTCCCCTTTGGGGAACATTATAGTAAGGCTCTGGCATACCACCAAGTAAAATGGTCAAGTTTCAAAGCACTACTTGATTCAGGCAAGTCAGTTGTCACTTTTTCCTTCTTAAGACTTGCTATGATTACTGAGATGGAAGAGTCATCAAAACAACAGCTACAATCATCCGTTTCAACCCTGAAGATCCAATATTTCAAAGAGGAAAGTCTTTGGATCCTTACTGTAAAATGTCTTTTTTTTTAAAAAAACAATTACACACTTACAAGATCATAGTCCTTCAACATTGGGGGCCCAGCATAGGGCCTGACCATTAAATGAATACCAGATTCTATAAATGAATCTTCATGTCAAGGCATATTTAATCCTAGATATTATGTGAATTGTCAGGATACCATATATTTAATAATAGATTTTCTTACTATGGATTAATCAGAAGGTTTGTTTTTTTGGTGCTAGGGTAAGGCCCAGGCCTCACACATGCTAAGCACATAACATTGAGCTACATCCTTAACCAAATCAAAGATTTTTTTAAGTTCCCTTAGTGGGGAGCTGTTAAAGAGGAATCACCTAATTAAATAGTTGCTTGTGTGGGCTGGGGTTGTGGCTCAGCCATAGAGCGCTTGCCTAGCACGTGCGCAGCCCGTGTTCGATCCTCAGCACCACGTAAAAATAAAGGCATTGTGTATAACTAAAGCAAATAAATAAATATTAAACAAACAAAAAAAAGAAATATTTTAAAAAATAGTTGCTTGTGTTTTAAATTTTTTTTGTGTGCTAGAAAGGGGCAGGTATGGAAACATGGTTCATTGCCAACTATAGATACATGATGCTTTTTGTTTTGTTTTTCCACCACTTTAATTGTTATCTTTCCTTTTCAGGTGTCCACGATCTGCAGATGATGAACGAAAGCATCCTGTCCTCTGTCTTTTCTGTGGGGCTATACTATGTTCTCAGAACATTTGTTGCCAAGAAATCGTGAATGGGGAAGAGGTTGGAGCTTGCATTTTTCATGCACTTCACTGTGGAGCGGGAGTCTGCATTTTCCTAAAGTGAGTAATGAATGATCTGTTTGATAAGGAGCTTAGGGAGTGTGTAGCCTATCTAGTGGTCATTACATGGATAGTATGTTAATAGTAAACAATTGATGAGAAGTTAAGAGTATAACCAGCAGCTGGGGAGGCTGAGGCAGGAGAATTGGAAGTTCAGAGCCAACCTCAGCAAGTTAGCAAGGCTAAGCAACTCAGTGAGACCCCCATCTCTAAATAAAATATAAAAAAGGGCTGGGGTTATGGCTCAGTGGTTAAGTATCCCTAGGTTTAATCTCCATAACAAAAAAAAAAAGTTAGAGCATAAACCTATTATTCATATGCAATTGTATTTGAGAAGAACTATAGAATAAGTAGTTTAAAAAGTAAGATTCTAGGGCTAGGGTTGTGGCTCAGCGGCAGAGCACTCGCCTTGCACGTGCGCGGCCCGGGTTCGATCCTCAGCACCACATAAACATAAATGCATTGTATTGTGTACAACTAAAAGTAAATAAATAAATATTTTTTTTAAAAAGTAGGATTCTATTCATTTTCATAATTTGTAGAAAATCTTAAATAGGATAAACTTTGTATTAATGCTCTGGTAGGTGTAATATTCAGATATAATGAAAAAACTTGGAGTCCGGAAACTTACATTTAAAAAGTAAATGTAAATTGTTACTTTAGGTTGTTCTCTGAATGTTTACATCTTTCTTCATTTCTGGTATCAACCTAGCATTTCCCCCTAGTTTTTCAGCAAAAGATTGAGAGTTGAATAGCATAATATTTATTTATGAGGATAGATTGCCTGAGGGAAATAAAACTTAAATTTGATATGTGTGCTTTTGCTTTCCATTCTCCCCAGGTAATGCAGTTTCTCTTTACATAGGCCCTAATGTCTTACTAACTGTGGAATATATTATCATTGCCCAAAGGCAGCTTTTGAACTAAGGGGATAGATTGCATAAAAGCCAAACCCAAATACCTGTTTTCTTCTAGAGAACCCACAAGAGTAAACCACCATTTATTTCAACTGTTATTTTATAATTTATCTTTGTAGTACTTATTCATTCCTCTATTATAAGCTGCCTGACAGTGGTTCTTTATATAATCTGCACTGTTGGAGGTTGGCTCTAACCAGAAATGTGTTTACACTTCCTTACTTGACATTACAACTGACCTTCAGCGGTCAGATTAGAAGATGTGGTTCTGTTCTGTTAAGCTCTTCCCACCCCCACTCCACAGGTTGTGAATTAGGAAACAGTACAGGAACAGCCCCAACTACCATTTTTCAAGGTATCTGTGGCTCAAGTAGGACAGCCTCCTTCCTTCCTATAGTGTATCCACTTAGTATTACTGGTCCCGTTTTCCACAGATCCTTTCCTGATGCTTCGAAAAATGATAATGTTTGTTCTCTCTCTCTCTATTTAACATTTTTTTGTTGTTGTTGTTGTAGTTGAACACAATACCTTTATTTTATTTTATTTATTTTTATGTGGTGCTGAGGATCGAACCCAGGGCCTCGCATGCGCTAGGCGAGCACTCTGCCACTAAGCCACAACCCCAGCCCCTGTTTGTTCTCTTTAATTTCGACAAAACACAATCTAGTCTATATTCATCTGTGTTTATATTGTCTTTATACTGAATTCCTTACAGATACCAGCTATGTCTTTACTCTGGATTAACTTTGATGCAGTGCCTAACATTTGTACATATGAACTTAACAATATTTCCTGTTGGTTGTTTTGTGTTTCAGAATCAGAGAATGCAGAGTGGTCCTGGTAGAAGGAAAAGCCAGAGGGTGTGCCTATCCAGCCCCTTACTTGGATGAATATGGAGAAACAGACCCTGGGCTGAAGTAAGAATTTTTCATTGAATAGGAAGGCTTCAATCAATTCTCTTGTATAATTTTTTAAAATTTTAATCACATTACTGTATGTGGTTGGCAACTCATTTTTTAAACAAAAGCTAATGCTAAGAATCAAAAAAAATTCTCATTGCTACAAATTTAAAATATTAAACGTGATGCCATCCTAAAGTAGCACATAATTTTCAATAACTTTGTGCTTTCCACATTTGAGAGTAACATTTCTCCAGAGTTATTAAAGATACCATTCTAATGTTGCATGTTCTATTTTCTTTAACCAACCTTTCTTCCTAATTACTTAGAAGGTATGGCCTTGGTACATAAAAGAAATAAATCTGTAGTGTCCAGTAGAGGAATTTGGTTTAGAGTTGATATTCATTATTTCCATTGCAATATTTGAGAATTTTCACAGGCCTCTTTGCTTGTGAGTATCAGTAGAACACTTAGAATCCTGAACCCTTGGGGCTGGGATTGTGGCTCAGCGGCAGAGCGCTCGCCTTGCACGTGCGCGGCCCGGGTTCGATCCTCAGCACCACGTAAACATAAATGCATTGCATTGTGTACAACTAAAGTAAATAAATAAATATTTAAAAAATAAATAAGTAAATAAACAAACTCAGCAATAAAAAAAAAAAAAATCCTGAACCCTTTTTTTTTTTTTTTTTCTTTTGTGTTCCCAGGGATTGATCCCAGGGGCGCTTGAACACTGAGCCACGTCCCCAGCACTTTTTTATGTTATATTTAGAGACGGTCTTGCTAGGTTGCTTTAGGGCCTCACTAAGTTGCTGAGGCTGACTTTGAACTCCCGATTCTCCTGCCTCAGCCTCCCAAGCTGAGTCCCTGGGATTGCAGGTGTGCACCACCATGCCTAACAGAATCCTGAACTTTTCTGTGTCATTCTCCAGTAGTAGGAACTGGGGTCCTATTTATGGCTTATTACAAAGGTAAAGACTGAGATTTCATTTATTTATTTATCCCTTTTTTGGGATAAATAGGCGCTACCACTGAGCTATTTCCCAGCACCAAGAGTTTGTTCTTTTTAAATATTACTGAGAATGAATAAGCTCAATAGATGGAGCTTGGGACTTATTTGACCACATAGAAATTAGTTTTTTTTTTTTTTTTTTTTTTTTTTTTTTGTGGTACCGGGGATTGAACTCAGGGGCACTCGTCCACTGGGTCACATCCCCAGCCCTTTTTTGTATTTTATTTAGAGACAGGGTCTCACTGAGTTGCTAAGCGCCTCGCCATTGCTGAGGCTGGCTTTGAACTCGCGATCCTCCTGCCTCAGCCTCCCAAAGTGCTGGGATTACAGGCGTGCGCCACCGCGCCCGGCTAGAAATTAGTTTTTATTGTGACAGCATTTGCCCTGTCTTTAGATTTAGGGAAAAAAGTACTGAGTGGTCTGAGTGGTAAAAATGGTTAATGACTGAGTTCCAGAAGATACAAAGCAGCAGAATTTTAAAATTAATTAAGCAGTTTAAAAATTAATAGCCAGCTGAGACACCTGAATGCTTCAAGGAATGAGGATCTTCTAGTTCTCCATTATTGGCAATTCCAAATTTTAGTCATTTTGGATTAGGTGTTACACAGTGTTGCAAACTGAAGGGTATTTTATTTGACTATTTCCTAAGCTAGGCATGGTGGTATGCACCTTTTGTCCCAGCTACTCAGGAGACTGGGACAGTAAGATCAGTTGAGCCCAGGAATTTGAGGTCAGCCTAAACAACATAGCAAGACCCCCATCTCAAAAAAATAAATATTTGCTTAGCACCAAGCTGCCTTGTATCATAAGGTTACAATTAACCAAATATTTCTGATTAGATGACTATAACTTGAGGACTTTGTGTTTGCCTCAGACCTAACCTGTGCTTTGCAAGGATCATAAACTGAAGCTGAATAAGGTGTTAGGAAATAACTTCAAGTTGTAAATCTCACTGGCAACTTAAGTCTTATTATTATGTCCATATTATCCTTGACTTATTTCCTGAATAATCAAGAAGTAAATTTCTGTTTTGTTAACAAAGTACTATTATCAAGTTCTTAGCTCAACAGTGAAGTGATATCTCTTTTTAAGCCTTCTCCTGGTGATTCCGCTCAGCTCCAGGAACATCTCAAAGAGTGCATACTAATTAGACAGTAAAGATGTAATTACAGTTTGATTCAAACTTACATGTTTGTTTGTTTGTTTCCCCTGAAGGAGGGGCAACCCTCTTCATTTATCTCATGAACGATATAGGAAGCTTCATTTGGTCTGGCAACAACACTGCATTATAGAAGAGATTGCTAGAAGCCAAGAAACCAATCAGATGTTATTTGGATTCAACTGGCAATTACTGTGAGCTCCAACTCTGCCTCAAGACAATCATGAATAACAACAGTAATAAAGACTGATTTGAAATTGTGGAGATCTTTCTGAGAGCTGGGGAAGTATTAGAGGGTCTTTTGCTCCATGTCCAGATTCACATATATCAGTAAGAAAATTTTTTTAATGGTGTATTGCTTTCAATTAGCAAATTCACTTTAAGGGAAAAAAGGAGATATAGACTGTTTTATGTTCTGGAACACTAAAGAAATGCTTGTTCACCCCAAGTGTCTGATTCTGCTAATATTTCCAGGAAAGTCATTTCCTTTCATAATCTGTCCTATTTCATACCATTTCATCCACCTGGTAAATTAAGTCACATCAGCAGTTGTGGACATTTTTAATATGTTGGTTATCTCTTCTGCAGTTTTGTATTTGGTGTTTTCCCAAGTAGTTCACTAGCACTGGATCACTGACATGATTCTAATAATACATAATGTTGTTCTTGTTTTTCCATTGAGAAAGGTTTCAAAAAAGTAAACTTCATTATTTCCCTTTCAAGGAAATATCTTTAATGTGCCACCAGCTTCTTTAGCCAGAAATCAATCTAAATCTTTTTTTTGGACAGAGTGAATTCTGCCAGTATGGAAAAGTATCTTTCCCTCTGTAGACCTCAAAAAGAGTTATTTAGGATAACATATTTGTTATTCATTCCTGATGGTACAGAGCCTGAAATTCTCACCTCTGACTACAAATAGCTTTGTTGTGTTTAAGTTATGCTTTGCATTTTCCAAAGTCAAGTTTCTACAGTGAGATCTCTTATCTCTTGATTGGCACCATCATATTTGACTTTCAGAAACCTATTCCAGTTCTGATGTAAACTATTTGTAGAATGAGGATAAGAAAATTCCCCCCAATGAATGAAGCATAACAACTGTAAATTACAACAATCAGATTTAAGCCAATTTTGCCATCCTCTATGTCTTTGTAAAAGATCGTTTGTTATCTGTCTGCCACCTTTTCATAAACTCTGGTTTTATAACTAGTATAAACAAACAAGCCATGTGATCTGTGGTCTGTGTCCTGTTTTGCTGTGGTTGAGCCATCTTATTTATAAATAATAGAGCTCTCCCAAATGTGTGCATAGACTTTTTGGTTCTTGGCTTTAACTTTTTATATCAAGAAATTGTGATATAAAACAGCAGACATAAATATAAATTGAAACTTTCCATTTTAGCTTCTGTTGTCTCTGGTAATGTTATCAGTTTGAATGATGCATCCAAACATTGCATCTTATATTGCCCGTGATTACTGCTGTCATGTATGTGTATAAATGTTTTCCTACCTTCTTTGCTCAGCAAAGGCAAGCAAGTAAAGATATATTTGCTAAGTGATCAGTGGTGCACATTTGGGGCTAGATTTTTTGGTATTTTTACATAAAGAAAAGTGAATTTTGCAGTAAGGGATTGGCATGAGCTGGTTTCAGAATTACAATCATGATTTTCTACTTGGAGAATTACAATTTGGAAGGTATCAGGAAATAGGTGCCTCTCTAATGAATAATTCATAACAATTAACAGGTGAGGATCCAAAAATTCAGTATTCAGTTTGTCACATTTTCCAGTATGATTAAATTATTTGAACATTTTTCCTCAGTTTCTTATGTAATTTTGTTGGATTGATTATTTGGCTGGGAAATCTGGGCTAGAATGAACAACAGAAGATGCTGACTTCTGTCCTAATTGGCTTCCATTTAGCAAGGATAAACTGACTTTATTTCTGGTCTTTTTATAATCACTTCATAAATCCTAGAGTTAAGCTATCAAGCTGCCAGAGGGACTGTCTGGCACTGGCCAGCCAACCTTTACTGCCAAAGAACCCATTTCATATTGAGTTCTGCTTAATGAGATTGAGATCTCTGCACTGTAGATGAAATTATGTCTCAGTGCTGCCCCCAGCCCAAGGGATTTTTAGTGACATTCAAATGTCCTAGTAGTTTGCCTTCATCATTGCAAACAATTTAATTATGCTTATGAAGTTTACTTACAAGCAAGCAACCAAGTCACTCTATTTTCTTTAGTGTAGTATGTGAAGGAATTGGTTCAACAGAATGGCTTTAGTGTTTTAATGTTTGGTGAGGGGTTGGCAAGAATTTTAATGATACAGTGAAGAAAAGCATATATCTGTATAATTAATTTATTATGTTGGTGTATGGGCTGTGAGTTCACCTTTTAGTGGTCATTTGTCATTTCGTAACAACTATGCATTTTGGTTCACTGTGATGTTCTATAGTTAGTGACTGCAACATGTTTATACCACTGATTCAAATTCCATCCATGATGAAGTTATACAAACAATACATATATTGATATCTTTTATTGCAAAAATGTAAATTTAAAACTTGTATAATGTTCTTGTGCTTTTTGAAATAAAATATATGTGTATATTTAAAAAGAAAAAAGGGACTTCTCATGTTTGGGGATTTGGGTTTGAAGTATAAAAATCTATACCTGAAAAGAAGCTCTAAATAAAATTTTCTTTTCAGCCCAGGAAGTTTTCATAAAAGACAAATTTTTAGTGTAAATGGATCTACAAACTTTTTGATCATACCTCCATCATTAATGATTTTTAGCATTCATATCAAATATATGTATGTAGGTATATGCACTAAGTACTTTTGTTATTTGTATTTGTTGTTTTTAGATATACATGACAGTTAAGTGTATTTGACATACATTTTAAAACAGCAAAAACAGGTCAAAGATCACCAGTCAGATTTAAGTCAACCAAGTCTACCCCAAGATATATCAAGTTCTTATAGGTAAAACATAAAGAGAAGATTCTCGAGGCTATAAGAGAGAGAGAAATAAACACATAAGGGTATCCCAGTTTACCTGACAGCAAACTCCTTGACAAAAACCTTATAGACAACAGAAAGTGGCATGAGATTTTCACAGTAGTGAAAGATGAAAAACTGCTAACTAAGAATATCTGGCAAAACTTACCTAAGAAATGAAGGGAGAGAGAAAGATATTTCCAAATGCAAAGAGAAACATATCTCCACCAAAACTGTCCTACAAAAAAATGCTAAAAGGTGTTCTTCAAATAGAAAGATGTTAGGGATGGCAGGCAGCATAGCTAGGGTAGAGTGTTTGCTTAGCCTGCACAAGGCCCTGGGTTCAATCCTCAGCACTGAAAAAAAAAAGAGAGAGAGAGAGAAGAAATTGATAACAAGCGAACAACTTACTCCAGAGTAACCAGTGGATTGAGGAACAAAGAAAGATTTTTTGAAACAAGTGAGAACTGAAACAGCATACTGAAAAGCCTATGGAATACAACAAATGCAATACTAAAAGGGAAATTCATTGTAGTCAACACCTGCATCAAAAAGCAGAAAGATCTCAAGCAGTATCTCAAGGAATTAGAAAAGCAAGAGTAAACCAAACCCAAAATTAGTAGAAGCATGTAAATAATAAGATCAGACCAGAAGTAAATGAAATAAAGTTTTTTAAAAATCAATGAATTAGCCGGGCGCAGTGGCGCACGCCTGTAATCCCAGCACTTTGGGAGGCTGAGTCAGGAGGATCGTGAGTTCAAAGCCAGCCTCAGCAATGGTGAGGCACTTAGCAACTCAGTGAGACCCTGTCTCTAATAAAATACGAAAAAGGGCTGGGGATGTGGCCCAGTGGTCTAGTGCCGCTGAGTTCAATCCCCGGTACCAAAAAAAAAAAAAATCAATGAATAAAGAACTAGTTCTTTGAAAAGATACACAAAATCAACAAACCCTTAAGATAAAGAGAAGATTCACCATTACAGATGAAAAGGGAGGGCTGGGGTTGTGGCTCAGTGGTAGAGCGTTCACCTAGCACGTGTTCGATCCTAAGCACCACGTAAACATAAATAAAATAAAGGCATCCAACTACAACTAAAAAGTAATTTTTAAAAAAAGAGATGAAAAGGGAGACTGTTAATATACACCACAGAAATACCAAGCATCATTAGAGATTATTTTAAACAACTAAAGACCAACATATTTGATAACCTAGAATAAATGGGCAAATTTCTGTACCTGTACAACCAAGATTGAATTCCAGAAAAATAGAAAGCCTGAACAAACCAATAACAAGTAACAAAATTAAATCAATGTTAAAAAAAAAAAAAAAAAAAAAAAAAAAAAGGTCAAAGAAAAGCCCAGGATTCGAGCACCAAGGCACATACCTGTTATCCTAGTGACTCAGGAGGTTGCGGCTGAAGGATAACAAGTTCAAGCCCAGCCTCAGCAATTTAACAAGAATCTGTCTCAAAAGTTAAAAAAATAAAAGGACTGAGGATGTAGCTCAGTGGTAAAGTGCCCCTAACTTCATTTCCCATCTCTGCAAAATAAGATGTTGGGGGGCGAGGAAGGAGGAGGAGAAGATGAGTAGAAAGGAAAAGTCCAGGACCAGATGGGTTCACTGTTGAGTTCTACCAAATATTTAAAGATGAAATAATAACAATTCTTAAATTATTCCAAAATGTTGGAGAGGAGGGGATTCTTCCAAACTCATTCTACAAGGCCAGCACTACCTGAATAACAAAACCAAACAAGGGGGCTGGGATTGTGGCTCAGTGGTAGAGCGCTCGCCTGGCACGTGGGCGACCCGGGTTTGATCCTCAGCACCATGTACAAGTAGAAAACGCATTGTGTACAACTAAAGCAAATAAATAAAAAATATATATATTAAAAAAAAGAAACAAGGATGAGAACGCAACAACAACAACAAAACAGGCCAATATTCTGAATGAACACACATGCAAAAATCCTCAACAAAATACCAGCAAATGGAATCCAACAACACATTAAAAAGATTACCCCAGGCATATAGAGTTGGTACAACATGCAGTTCAATAAATATGATAGGACACATTAACCAAATGAAAGTCAAAAGTATATGATTATCTGCAGAATAGATGCAGAAAAGGTATTTGATAAAGTTCAACATCCATTCACAATAAAAACTCAACAAATATGGTACAGAAGGAACATAACTTGGGCTGGGGTTGTGGCTCAGTGGTAGAGCACTCGCCTAGCACATGCATGGCCTGTGTTCGATCCTCAGCACCACATAAAAATAAACACACTGTGTACAATTAAAAGCAAATAAATATTTTTTAAAAAGGGACATAACATAATGAAGGCCATATGTAATAAGCCAACATCTAGCATAATACTGAATGGGGATAAGCTGAAAGTTTTTTCTCAAAAAATAAGACAAGGATGCCAACTTTTCACCTCTTCCATCCAACTTCATACTAGAAGTCCTAGCTAGAGCAATCAGGCAAGAAAAAGAAATAAAGGGCATCCAGATTGGAAAAGAAAAAACAGAATTGTCACTGTTTGCAAAAAAAAAAAAAAAAGTGAACTTTATAGAAAATTTAAAATACCACCAAAACAAACAAAAAACTCTTTAAACTAAAAAATGAACTTAGCAAAGCTGAAGGATGCAAAAATCAATATACAAAAATTGATGAGGGGCGGGGGTTGTGGCTCAGCGGCAGAGCGCTCGCCTAGCACGTGCGTGGCCCGGGTTCGATCCTCAGCACCACGTAAACACAAATGCATTGCATTGTGTACAACTAAAGTAAATAAATAAATATTTTAAAAAAAAAAATGATGAGTTTTCCAGGGGGAAAGAAGAAGGCAGGGAAAGGGGAAACACTGGGGAAAGATATTGGCCAAATTATATTGTTATATTGTGTGTATATACAAACATGTAACAACAAATCCCAGCATTATGTACAACTGTAATGCACAATAAGCATATGGAAAGAGACTGGGGCTGTAGCTCAGTAGTAGAGCGCTTGCCTCATATGTGTGAGGCACTAGGTTTAATCCTCAGCACCTCATAAAAATAAAAAATAAAATACAGATATTGTGTCCATCTACAACTAAAAAATTTTTTAAAAAAGAATATGGAAAGGGCTGGGATTGTGTGGCTCAGCGGTAGAGCGCTCACCTAGCATGTGCGCGGCCCGGGTTTGATCCTCAGCACCACATAAGAATAAAGGCATTGTGAGCCGGGCGCGGTGGCGCACGCCTGTAATCCCAGCACTTTGGGAGGCTGAGTCAGGAGAATCGCGAGTTCAAAGCCAGCCTCAGCAATGGCGAGGCACTTAGCAACTCAGTGAGACCCTGTCTCTAATAAAATACAAAAAAGGGCTGGGGATGTGGCCCAGTGGTCTAGTGCCGCTGAGTTCAATCCCCAGTACCAAAAAAAAAAGAATAAAGGCATTGTGTACAACTAAAATAAATAAATATTTTTTAAAAAATGAATATGGAAAAATAAATAGCTTTTTTATACACCAATAATTAATTTTCTGAACTAGAAGTCAAGAAATCATTCCCAGTTACAATAGGTACAAAATATACCCAGGAATAAATTTAAAAGATCTCTATTATGAGAACTATAAAAAGTAATGAAAGAAATTGAAACACCAAAAATTGTAAAGGTGCCATGGATTGGAAAAATCAATATTGTTAAAATGTCCATACTAGCTGGGCCCAGTGGCGCACGCCTGTAATCCCACCACTTGGGAGGCTGAGGCAGGAGGATCGTGAGTTCAAAGCCAGCCTCAGCAATGGCAAGGCACTCAGCAACTCAGTGTGGCCCTGTCTCTAAATAAAAATACAAAAAAGGGCTGGGGATGTGGCCCAGTGGTCAAGTGCCCCTGAGTTTAATTCCCGTTACCAAAATACAAATGTCCATACTACCCATACCAATCTCAGATTAAATGTAATACCTATCCAAATGCCAACGACTGCTTTCCAGATTGGTTGCACCAATTTGCAGAGTGTGTGAGTGTGCCTTTCCCCCCACATCCTCGCCAATATTTTTTGTTGTGTGTATTCTTGATAACCGCCATTCTGACTGGCATGAGATGAAATCTTAAGAGTAGTTTTGATTTGCATTTTTCTAATTACTAGAGATGCTGAGCTTTTATATATATATTTGTTGATTGAATGTTTATCTTCTGAGAAGTGTCTGTTTAGCTCCTTAGCCCATTTATTGATTGGGTTGTTGGGGGGGTTTTTTTGTTTGTTTTTGTTTGTTTGTTTGTTTTGGTGTTAAGTTTTTTTGAGTTCTTTGTATATCCTGGAGATTAGTGCTCTCTCTGACACATCCCACTCCTGGGTCTATACCCAAAGGACTTAAAATCAGCATACTATAGTAACACAGCCACATCAATGTTCATAGCAGCTCAATTCATAATAGCTAAACTGTGGAAGCAACCTAGATGCCCTTCAATAGATGAATGGAAACTGTGGTATATATACACAATGGAATATTATTCAGCATTAAGAGAATAAAATTATGGCATTTGCAAGTAAATGGATGAAGTTGGAGAATATCATGCTAAGTTGTAAGCTGCCTGTCATGGCCAGCCACAGACTGCGGGAGGAAAACTCTCGGAGGCAGAGTAAAGCTATTACTACTTTTACTTCTACTTTCTTAGAGAGAGCTTAGAGAGGGAAAGAAAGATTTTTAGAGAGAAAGATTAGAGAGAGCTTTTCTTCTTGTTTTAGAGCTTCTTTCTTCTTTCTTCCTCGGGAGCCTCGGCCTAACTCTGACCAGCCATTACTTCTTCTATCTGGTTTCTCTTCTGTAACCGCTCTGCCTACGTTCTGGCCGCTCTGATTCTTTTCTTCTCCAACCCGAACTCTTCTTCTGACCCACCGAGCGACTGCACGACTGACTGAATGAATTCTTCGTTCTCCTAACTCCGACCGCTTTTACCAGGTTATATACCTTTAGCTTTGCGGGTGCCTCAAGTGCATTTACAGGTGCGTCACATACATATCAGGTGGAACTTATGGCTTCCAGCTAGCCACAATAACCCTTCCTAATTGGGGCTCCTTCACTAAGTGAAGTAAGCCAATCCCAAAAAACCAAAGGCCAAATGTTCTCTCTGATAAGTGGATGCTGATCCATAATGGGGAGGGAGGGACATGGGAAAAATGGAGGAACTTTGGGCAAAGGGAAGGGAGGGGTGGGGAGGGAGTATGGGGGCAGGAAAGATAGTGGAATGAGATGGATATCATTTACCTAGCTAGGTACATGTATGACTGCACATATGGTGTGACACTACATCATGTACAACCATAGAAATGTAAAGTTGTGCTGCAATAGTGTACAATGAATCAAAATGCATTCTGCTGTCATATATACCTAATTAAGATGAATTAATTTGGGCTAGGGTTGTGGTTCAGCAGTAAAGCGCTCGCCTAGCACGTGTGCGGCCCAGGTTCGATCCTCAGTTCCACGTAAACATAAATGCGTTGCATTGTGTACAACTAAAGCAAATAAATAAATGCTTTTTTAAAAAAATGAATTAATTTTTAAAAATACCAGTGACATTCTTCACAGAACTAGGAAAAAGGTCCTTGAATTTGTATGGAACAGCAAAACCTCCAAATAACCAAAGCCATCTTGAGACAAAAAAAAAAAAAAGAGAGAGACATTTCATTACCTGACTGCAAAATACCATGGTACTACTATAAAAACAGAACAGAATAGAGACCCTCAAAGTTATCCCATACAGCAACAGCCAACTAATATTCAACCAAGTGCTAAATACATGCTTTGGATGGAGGACAGTCATTTCAATAAATAGTGCTAGGAAAAATGGATATAATAAAGAATATATGATACATAAACACAGTGAAATACTATTCAGTCATATAAAGAATAAAATCCTGTCATTTATGACAACACAGATGAACATAGAGATCATACCTTAAGTGAAGTAATCCAGGCACAGAAAAACAAGTACTGCATAATTTCAATCATAACATGAAATCTAAAAAAGCCAGTTTCAGACTGGGGGTGTGGCTCAATAATAGAGCACTTGCCTAGTATGCACAAGGCCCTGGGTTTAATCCCCAGCACCATAAACATAAATAAATAAATCATATTGAATAGAGCTAAGCTTTAACAGAAGAAAATTTGAAATAAACTTCATATGTGGTACATATTGAAGTCATGTATAACCTTTTAAGAAATTGTCAAGCATCTTCCTAAAGTTCCATATTGTTAGTAACACTTGGTATTTTCTACTGTTTTGGTTGGTTGGTTGGTTGGTTTGTGGCACTGGGGCTCAAACCCAGGGATTCACACATGCTAGGCAAGCACTCTACCAATGAGCTATATCCTCAGGCCCTGTTTTTTTTTTTTTTTTTTTTTTTTCAAATTGAAATCAACTTTTAAATTGTATCCATTACTTTTTTTTTTTGGGGGGGGGGGTACCAGGGATTGAACTCAGGGACGCTCAACCACTGAGCTACATCCCCAGCCCTGCTTTTATATTTTATTTAGAGACAGGGTCTCATTGAGTTGCTTAGTGCCTTGCTTTTGCTGGAGCTGGCTTTAAACAAGCCATTCTCCTGTCTCAGCCTTCCGAGCCGCTGGGATTATAGATGTGTGCCACTCTACCTGGCTATAGCAGTTACTTTTAATGGTTTCATTTTCTTAGATATTTTTGGGATTTACTGTGTGCATGATAGATGTGTTTTTTTCTCTACTCGTCTAATATATACACCTTATTTCTTTTCTTACTTCATTGACTAGAGTATATAGTGTGGTGGCTTAATGGAAAGACTGGGAAATGATCATGCAGAGTTTGTAAGTCATGCTAAGGCCAATGAGGAATCACTTTTTTTTTTTCATAGATAAGCTATGTGGTTAAATTTTTATTTAGATCTCCTGTACTGCCCCTCCCCCCAAAAAATGCATTTAGTAAAAGCTGTCTGGCTACAGTATGGGAAAAAAAGTAAGACACCAGAGAAGACTGGAAGGAAGACCAAGCCTCCTGAAGTAATTAATATAGGTAAGTGGTGGTGACCTAAGCTAGGGTTGTGGCAGTTGGAATGGAGAAGAATTGATTTTTCAAAGATAAAATGTGTCTCCACTTATCCCACATTGTGATTTAAGTAAACCAATCAATAAAAATATACTCATATTTCTATCCATTTGTGGGGAGAACAGACATTTCCTTTAGGGGAAATTCATCTCCAGAAGCCACTAAAAAGAACATCTTAACAGATACTATAAAGCTGTTAACAAAAAGAATTTGAAATAAATTAAACCATTGGGTTTGACGTATAATAAAAGCAAAAATAATGCAGTTCAATTAATGTAAAGTTGATTACTGTAACTTATATTTCTGCCCCCAATCAGGGCAGGTCATTAGTTGTTTATACCAGCTTTAAGAACTGGTTAACTAAATTGTAGTAATAGTTGTAATAGTTGATGGAGTCTTCTTTAAGTGATATAGATCAACTGAAAGAAGTAAATTACCTGTGACTGATACTAAAACAATAAGGTCAGACCAATTTAGGGAAAAAGAAATAAACACACACACACACACACACACACACACACACACACACACGACAGAAGCAGGAAAAAGGTAAAAAGGTGAGCAGAGAAGTTGAATTGTTAAAAACAAAAAAGTGAAAGTTATTTTAGAGAAGGTAACTCATGTAGCTATGATATTTAACCAAATCATTAATAACTCTAACTTCAGGGCTGTAGTTCCAGCTATTCCTGATGCTGAAATGGGAAGATCCCTTGTCGCAATGGGTAAAAGTACAACTGATGCAGTCAAGGGGGAAAAATAAAGAATGTCCACATGCTAATGCCCTTTTCAATGCTTTATTCACTCAAATCACTCAATACAATTCCACTCTATCGATTATTTTTTTTAAGTTTTTTTTAAAGATGGACACACAATATCTTTATTTATTTTTATGTGGTGCTGAGGATAGAACCCAGTGCCTCACATGTGCAAGGCAAGGCAAGCACTCTACCACTGAGCTACAACCCTAGCCCTGCCTTATGACACATTGGAGGGTTCTGTGGGCTTGTGCCTGGTGAGACCGCGGGTTTATTTTAAAATGGAGTTTTAAAATGGAGTTGCTTAGCCTAAGGTCATCCTACACCCCTTGAGACTAGAAATTCAAGACCAACCTGGACAACACATAGAGACCCTGTCATGAAACAAACTCCAGAAGTTCCTGTATCTACTACTCTGCCTCCATTGCTTTTCCTCTTCCTTCCTTTTGCCATAAGCTCTCCATTCATCTCACCTCCATCAGGGATGCTTCATTTTTTAGGTTTCCCACAGCTTCAATTTCATTCTAGGTAAAAAATTTCCAAGTCTGTGTGTTCAAACTTGACCTCAGGCATACATTTCTAACCTTTTATCTAGTAGTACGGCTGGATCTTCAGACTCACAGAGTCTAAAGTCAAACTCATCTTCTGCCCCAAACCAATTCTTCTTGTTTGCTCTTTGTGTTTCAAAGTACAACCATTCCCAAAGTCATACAGGTTTGGCATCTAAACTATCTTTGACTCTTCCTCTCACTGTAAATCACTTGCCAAATTTTCCAAGTCCCAACAATTGCTTCTGCAGATTACATCCTGCACTGTACTATCAGTTCTGGCTCTCTTATACCTTTTCCAGAACAGTTGTAATAGCCTCCTTGTTGTCTTCTTTTCTCTAGTTTATTATCTTCTTTTCTCTAGTTTATTATCTGGTACCCTAGGAGGGCACCAGAGATTGAACTCAGGGGCACTTAACCACTGAGCCACATCCCCAGCCCTTTTTTGTATTTTATTTAGAGACAGGGTCTCATTGAGTTGCTTAGGTTCTTGCTAAATTGCTGAGGCTGGCTTTGAACTTGCAATCCTCCTGTCTCAGCCTCCTGAGCTGCTGGGATTACAGGCATGTACCACAGTACCCAGCTTTAGTTTCTTACTTTTTAAAACTAAATTTTCTCACTGTCACATTTCATCTCCCTAAAGCACAGATCCAGTAATACCTCTAATCGATATGGTGGCCTCCCTGTAGCTCCCCTTCATAAAAAATTTTTGGTGGCTCTTGAAATTCAAGTCTCTAAAACATAACTGCAAATTATTTTTATGGCTTTTTTCCATTTCTTTGCAACTAGCTATACTCTTAACTTTTAGTTTATTTTTTAAAGTAATTTTAACAAGTATTTAATTTTTTTCCGTTTCATCACTACTCCTTATGAATTGGCTATATATAGGGATTGACTTTCTTCCAAAGAAGGTAGTATGAAAGGGGGAACAAGGGCAACCTTACAATGAAGGAAACTGACACTATCTCAGCCAGGTGATCCAGATCACATCAATAGTAATAAATCATGTGGATAGGATATCCTTGATATGATATGGTAAAAATGGCATTTCATATGGTTTTCTTCCACAAAACCTTTAACCCTAGTATAATGAGGGGGAAAAAGATCAAATTTCAATAAAGGGTTATCCTACAAAATATTTGACCAGTATTCCTGAAAACCATCAAAGTCATCAAAAACAAGGCATGACAAGAATGTAATGTGGCACCTTGGATGACTCTGGAACAGAAAATTGACATAAGGTAAAGACTATGGAAATCTGAACAAACTATGGGCTTTAGTTAATAGTAGTGTATGAATATTATTTTATTAATTGGAACAAATATTCTATGCAAATGTAAGATGTTAATAATAGAGGAAACTGGTTGTATGAAACTCCCTATACTAACTTCTCAATTTTTTTCTGTAAATTTAAAACTATTCCAAAAAATACATTCATTTAAAAAAATCTATGTCCAACTAAATTTTATACAACAATTAAAAGGAATGAGACACTGGATGTGGTATATGCACCAATAATGCCAGAGACTTGGGAGGCTGAGGCAGAAAGATTGCAAATTTGAGACCAGCCTCAGCAACTTAGCAAGACTGTCTCAAAATTAAAAATAAATAAAAAAGGGGTGGAAATGTAGCTCAATAGTAAAGTGTCCCTGGATTCAATTCCCAGTACAAAAAAAAAAAAAAAAAAAGCAAGCCAGTTGCTATGGTGCATTCCTGTAGTCCCAACTACTCAAAAGTCTGAGACAGGATCATTTGGGCCTAGGAGTTCAAGACCAACCTGGGTAGCACAGTGAGACCCTGTCTCAGAAAGAGAGAGAGAGAGAGAGAGAGAGAGAGAGAGAGAGAGAGAGAGAAAGGGGTGGGGAAGATAGGGAGAGGCAGATCTTTGCATACTAATAGTTAAAAAACTAATAGTTAAAGAAAATAGTGTTAATGAAAAAATTAGTTGTAGAATAGTGTATAAAGTACTACTTGCTAGTTATATAATGAAAAAAAAAAAAAAAAAAAAAAAAACCAGAGCTCTGCTTGCTTGCAAATGTGTAAGACATCTCTGGAAAGAAAAACAAGAAATGAGTAAGAAAAATAGGGGAACTGAGTGACTTGGACACATGGAAAGAAAGAAGGCCTATTCCTCACAATATACCCTTATAATCTGTCTCACACTCATGCATGTTCATTCTCTCTCTCTCTTTCTGTCTTTCTCTCTCTTTATTGCAGTACTGGGGATTGAACCCAGGAGTGCTCTACCACTGAGCTATACCTTCAGCGGCTTTTTATTTTTTATTTTTTATTTTTGAGACAGGTGTCTCTAAATTGCCAAGCCTGGCCTTGAATGTGCGATTCTCCTGCCTCAACCTCCCAAGTAGGTGGAGTTATAGGTGTGTGCACGTGTGCCCAGCCCTTTTATATTTTTGAATGTTGAACTGTATGAGTTTCTTTTCTATTAAACAAGCAAACAAATAAAATCAGAAAAAAAAAAAAAAAAAAGATGGCTTGCCAAATCTTCCTTCTGACATTTTTAGTCAAGAAAGAAGTTACATGGCTGCTGAGAATAAATGAAACTGTTCTAAGATGCTCTCAGGAGGGGCTGGGGTTGTGGCTCAGCGGCAGAGTGCTCGCCTTGCACGTGTGCGGCCCGGGTTCGATCTTCAGTGAAGGAGCCCCAATTAGGGAGATGGCTATTGCGGTCAGCTGGAAGCCATAAGTTCCACCTGATAATAAGTATGTATGTGATGCACCTGTAAGTGCACGTGAGGCACCCGCAAAGCTAAAGGTATATAACCGGGTGAAAGCGGTCGGAGTCAGGAGAAGAATGAATTCATTCAGTCAGTCATGCAGTCACTCGGTCGGAAGAAGAGTTCGGGTCGGAGAAGAAGAAAAGAATCAGAGCGGGAGAACGTAGGCAGAGCGGTTACAGAAGAGAAACCAGATAGAAGAAGTAATTCCTGGTCAGAGTCAGGCAGAGGCTCCCGAGGAAGAAAGAAGAAAGAAGAAAGAAGCTCTAAAAGCTAAGCTCTCTCTCTCTCTCTAAAGAAGAATCTTTCTCTCTAAGCTCTTTCTAAGAAGAAGAAAAGCTCTATCTTTCTTTCTCTCTCTCTAAGCTAAGAAGCTCTCTCTAATCTTTCTCTCTAAGCTCTTTCTAAGAAGAAGAAAAATCTTTCTTTCTCTCTCTAAGCTCTCTCTAAGAAAGTAGAAGTAAAAGTAGTAATAGCTTTACTCTGCCTCCGAGTTTTCCTCCCGCGGCGCCGTGGCTGGCCATGACAGGCAGCTTACACTTCAGCACCACGTAAACATACACATTCCATTGTGTACAACTAAAGCAAATAAATAAATATTTTAAAAAAAAAAAAAGATCCTCTCAGGAGAAGCTTCAGGATAGAAGTAAATATAGAGAATTGAGGATTATAGGAAGATGAGCCTTGAGCTCAGACAGAAATGCTTTTTACACAGGTCCCAGGCCTCTCCTGAATCCTGTTCCTATTTCTTCCTTTAAATGCTGGCTTTTCTCCAGGTTCCAATCTTGCCCTCTTATCTTCTCTTCTGCTGTCTTGCCTTCTTGCTTCCTATGCTCTTCATTGTGGATTTCTTCCATAAAAGTCATTGTTCGTGGGCTGGGATTGTGACTCAGCGATAGAGCACTCACCTAGCACAAGCAAGGCCCTGGGTTAGATTCTCAGCACCATGTAAAAATAAATGAATAAAGCAAAGGTATTGTTAAAAAAAATAAACCTATTTAAAAAAAAAACAGTCATTGTTCGTAATTAGGGCCAGGGTCAAATGATAAATGTGAAAGATAAGTAACTAAAGTTATTTGGAGATGCAAGTCTGGTTTGTGAAGGAGCCTATAATCAAGGAGATAGCTAAAGATTGTGGTTAGCTGAGAGCCATAAAAGATGTTCTAGTTTCCACCTGATATTAATACATTATTCAAAGAATCTTTGTATGCCCGTGAACACTCTGTGACGCACCTGTAAGCTCGAGCTGTAAGCACTTGTCCTTGTTAAAGCTATATGTATATAACTGGGTGAGGTTGGTTAGAGTGTGTGGGAAGAAGAAGAAGAAGGTGGAGCTGGGGTTGTGGCTCAGCGGCAGAGCGCTCGCCTCGCACGTGCGCGGCCCGGGTTCGATCCTCAGCATCACGTAAACATAAATGCATTGCATTGCGTACAACTAAAGTAAATAAATATTACAAAAAAAAAAAAAGAAGAAGAAGGTGGTGATTGGAGTTAAGAGCGTTTGGAGTGATTGCTGGAGCCGGAGAGAGAAGAATAAAAGACCTTTTTTCGTTTTCATCCTGCCCCTGAATTTTCCTGCGGTGTTTGTTGCTCCAAGCAGCTTCCACTTCAGGCAGCAACAGGTGGTGGCCTGTATGGGGAATTCAGCAGCCAGGTAAGAAAAAAGAAAATTTTAAAAATGGGAGCGAATATAACAAAAAGTCAGTTTATAAAAGCCATGAATGAAATTTTTGATATCGAGAACTCAGAGGATAGTGAGAAAAGTGAACAAGAACGCATATCCTCTGACTCAGTTGAGACCAGCAAGGAAAGTAGTAATGTAAATTCAAAAGTAAGAACTGCAAAAGCCATCAGAAACTTAATAAAATTAGCCGAGGAGTATGTACTCTCCTTAGAAGCTGAAACTCAGGATACTAGTGAAAGTGATAATAGTAACAAGGAGCCAAACCATGAAAGTACAGTCTCCTCCACTGAGCCAGTTAGGAATTATGAAGCTAGTAGTGAAGAGGAATCAAAAAGCGATTCGGGGAGCACAGTCTCCAATAAAAAGAACAAAAAGAAATTAAAAAAGAGAAAAGACCGTCAAATAGAGGAACCACTAGTGCCCTCTGCTCCCTCATGGGTAGAATACCTAACAGAAACATATATTGATCAGAATGTACGTGCCCTTGAGGTAGAGATTGGCGGCCTTTCAGAGCGCTTATACGCTCTCGAACAACATAGACCGCAGGAGCACCTAGAACTGCCAGTATTTCAAAATGAAGAGGGACAAAGGTATCACCAGTCCCTAGACTTTAAAACAATAAAGAATTTTAAAGAGGCGGTAATGACCTATGGGCCTCAAGCTCCATTCACATTAAGTATGATAGAGTCACTTAACACCCTAATCTTAGCCCCCTCAGATTGGAAAAGTCTATTCAGAGCGGTACTAAGTGGGGGACAATACCTAATCTGGAAAACTCAATTCCAGGAACTTTGTTCAGAAATAGCAAAGAGAAATGCTGCAGCAGGTTTCCCTCAATGCAATATAGACATGCTCACAGGGGAAGGTCAGTTCGCCGAACTACAAAATCAGCTACAATACGATCCCGGTGTGTATGCCCAGATACACACAGCAGCTGTCAAAGCCTGGAAGACAATATCAGGCACAGGGGATCTGCAAGGCAGCCTATCAAAAGTTATACAAGGGCCTAACGAACCTTACGCTGATTTTGTAGACTCTTAAAAACAACATCTAGAGTTTTCAGAGAAGTCAAGCAAGCTATGCCCCTAGTTATCCAGTTAGCATACGAGAATGCTAATAAATATTGTCAGGATGCAATAAGGCCGTGGAGAAGTAAAAAAGACTTATCAATTTATATCAGACTGTGCAAAGACATTAATGAGGCTGTTATCACAGGCAACGTAATTGCTGCAGTGATGAAAAGTTCCTCCACTCAAAATTCCCAAAGGATTCAACCTAGAACAGGATATTCCAGACAAAATTATTATAATCAACCGAGATATGCTAAGCAATATCCCTCAAGGGTAATAAGATCAAATTCATACTGTGCTCCAGGCCGATGCCCCAAGTGCAAAAAGGGTATACATTGGGCCAATCAATGCCATTCCAGATATGATATATATGGAAATGATTTGTCCAGGATTTCAAAAAATGGGGCACAGGGCCCAATGCCCCGGGGCCGACAAATGTACGAGGCACTAGAGGTGGAATGCCCTCAGATCCAGATGATTCCTCGTCATAATCCCTCCTACCCATTAACTCCCTTGTCAGAGGGACAAGAGGAAGTGCAGGATTAGATCTCTGTTCTACTGCCCAGATGGTCCTGACACCTGAAATGGGGGTTCAGCTGATTCCTATGGGAATCAGGGGATCTCTCCCCTCAGGAACTGTGGGACTAATCCTTGGGTGTAGTTCCAAGAGTTTATTAGGCTTTAATGTTATACCAGGGGTTATTGATTCAGATTATAATGGAGAGATTAAAATAATGCTAAGTACACACAGGGGCATCATCTCCGTAAATCAAGGAGACAGAATCGCACAGCTGCTCCTCCTTCCCAGTCTCCATAATACTTTTAAAAGCATGCCGCAAAATAGAAATAGCAGAGCATTCGGTTACACTGGTTCAGGACCTATGGCTTTCTGGGTTCAGGATTGTTCATGGAGGCCTATGTGTAAAATAAAAATTCAAGGCATAGAGATGGAGGGGCTGATTGATACAGGAGCTGACCCTTCCATCATAAATCTACAACAATGGCCTAAGCACTGGCCTCTACAGAAAGCCTCAACCAGTTTAAGAGGTTTGGGATATACTAATACCCCAGCACAAAGTGCTGTAATCTTAAATTGGGAAGATGCTGAAGGGCATAAAGGAACATTCCAACCTTATGTATTAAACAGCTTGCCAGTTACCCTATGGAGAAGAGATATTCTACATCAAATGGGGCTACACCTAGCAACCAAGCCTGCAGGTGTTAAGAATAAAAATCCTAATCATAATAAAAAAGGCAAAAGACATTTTTTCTAGAGGCCACTGAGTAAACAATTTTAAAAATACCATGGCTCTCTAATAAGCCAGTTTGGGTCCCGCAGTGGCCCCTATCCAAAGAAAAATTGCAAGTAGCCCATCAATTAATTAAAGGACAATTAGAAGCAGGACACATAGAGCCTTCCACCTCTCCCTGGAATTCTCCCATATTTGTAATTAAGAAAAAATTGGGAAAATGGAGACTATTACAAGACCTAAGACAAATTAACAAAACAATGCAAATTATGGGCCCTACTCAACCTGGACTTCCTAATCCTGTAGCTATTCCAAAAAACTATTACCTTATAACTCTTGATATAAACGACTGTTTCTTTTCCATTCCCCTACATCCTCTGGATTCCCCCAGGTTTGCTTTTTCAATTCCTTCTATCAATAATAATGGCCCAGATAAAAGATATCAATGGAAAGTATTGCCGCAGGGAATGGCAAATAGCCCTACAATGTGCCAACTATATGTGGACAGAGCTATACAGCCCATTAAAAACAAATATCAAGACCTCATGTGTCTACACTACATGGACGATGTTTTATTAGCTCACCCTAAACAACAAATCTTATTTAATATATTTAGTGAAATAACAAAAAATTTTTAAAAATATGGATTATATATAGCAGAAGAAAAAGTTCAAAGCAGATCACCTATACTATATTTAGGCTTTAAAATCACGGATACTTTTGTTAAACCCCCACAATTCTAATAAGTAAAGAACATTTGACCACCATCAATGATTTCCAAAAACTACTGGGAGACATTAATTGGCTTCGCCCTACACTAAGCCTCACTACTGGACAATTAAAACCTTTATTTGACATCCTTCACGGGAACCCTGATCCATCCTCACCGCACATTAACTCCTGATGCCAGGAGAGCTCTAAAATTAGTAGAACAGGCCATTGAAAGATCCCATTGTGATAGATTTGATTTTGCTCAACCACTAATATTGATTATTATCCCTTCACAATATACACCCACAGGAGTATTTTGGCAACAGGGACCTATATTATGAATACATTTGCCTGTCTCTCCTAAAAGTACAATTGAGTCTTATACCTCCATGGTGGCTAAACTTACTCTCCAAGGACTTAAGACCTCTACTAAAATATTTGGAATTCATCCCGCTACTATTATTACTCCTTATTCATCGTCTCAGTTTGAATATTTGTGCTTCAATGATAATGATTGGGCTATAGCTAGATGCTCTACTTCTGCAAATTTTGACAATCATATTCCCAAATCTCCTATACTGTCCTTTTGTATCAATCATCCTATCATATTCCCACAGGTAATAAAAAATCAACCCATTCCTAAAGCATTTAATGTATTTACAGATGGATCCTCTAATGGTACTGCTGCAGTAGTCACTCAAAATGAAAAAATGATTCATATCACTAATCAAAAATCAGCTCAATTAGTGGAACTCGAAGCTATAATAATAGCTCTGGAAAATTTTAAAGAACAGCCTATGAATATTTTTTCAGACAGCCACTATATTGTACATGCTGTCCCTAAATTGGAGCTAGCAGGTCCAATAGCACCACATACTCCAGCTTTTAAATTGTTTTCTCAAATCCAAAATCTCCTATGGCAATGAAAAGAACCTTTATTTATAGGTCACATAAGAGCTCACACTAATCTGCCTGGTCCTCTCCATGAAGGTAATCAAAAAGCTGATGCCCTCACTAAAACAATATTTATATTTACTACAGTAGAACAAGCTACTTTATTTCATTCCCAGTTCCACGTTAATAGCACTACCTTAAGACAAAAATTTAAAATCACAAAAGAACAAGCTCGTAGAATTGTAAAAGAATGTCCATCTTGTGTAACACATTTGCCCAATCCACATTATGGGGTTAACCCACGAGGTTTGATGCCCAATCATTTGTGGCAGATGGATGTCACTCATGAGCCAAGTTTTGGAAAATTACGATTTATTCATGTCACCATAGATACATGCTCAGGCATGATTTTTGCCTCCTTACATTCCTGAGAAAAAGTTAAAGATACTACATCTCATTGTCTGCAAGCTTCTGCTGCATTGGGCATCCCCAAAATGCTTAAAACAGATAATGGCCCTGCATATACATCCACATCCTTCAAACAATTTTGTTCAAAATTCAAAATAATCCACAAAACAGGTATCGCTTATAATCCTCAGGGACAAGGAATAATTGAAAGAGCAAATCGGACACTTAAAAATATGTTACTAAAGCAAAAAGATGGAAACTGGAAAAATCCTAAGGACAGATTGGCAGTTGCTCTGTTTACCCTAAATTTTTAAACTTTAAATTCTTATGGATATTCGGCTGGAGATAGACACTGGAACCCACACCAACAACATAAACCTTTGGTTTACTGGAAGGATGTTCTTTCAGGTACATGGAAGTGTCCAGACCCAGTATTAATTTGGGGGAGAGGATCTGTTTGTGTTTTTCCAAAGCACGAATCCTCTCCAATATGGATACCATCTAGATTGATAAAGCAGGTAAAAGTCAAAAGGATCAAGATGAAGTTATTGAGGAGTCTAGATTGAATAAACAAGTACAAAATCAAGAGGACCAAAATGAAGGTATGGAGTGATTCCCTTAAAAGAGTCCTCCATTAAATTCACAACTTAAATTTCATTCTTCCCGGCTGGGACAAGAAGATCTATCTTTAGTGTATACACAGTTGTATTTTTTTCTTTTATATATGTCTTTATGTCTGTGCATTTGTCTAAATTTCATGTTAATGTGATATCACAAATATGTTTATATGTGCGTCTGTCTAGTGTGACGTCACAAATAAGTGCTTATGAAAAAAAAAGATATAGATCCAAATGACGTTAATTCATTTAAGCTTAGAATATTCTAATTAGATAATCAATACATATATATGTAGATAGATAGATAGATAGATAGATATTCATATAAGTTTAGAATATTCTAATTAGATAATCAATTATAATGATAATAAATTTTGATTTATAGTTGTCTCCAGGACTTCTCTTCAGCTGTGAATATGATTAATGTTGTATAACCTGATATTTTGGTGTTTTGACATAGGATCGTTTATTTGTTATTAACTTCATTTGTTTACTAGCTGATTAATTTGAATTATTTCAACAGGTATAGGATTGCTGTATATATAGAGACTCGAGGATTCCAGCTAACAAATTATTTTTCCAAAGTGCCTTTAGCTTTTCTTTATCTTTAATGCAGTAAACACCCTCAGTTTCTCTTTGATTATTTCTTAATGTGATATTTTGCCAGCTTATGTTTGTGGGAGCTTAAGCAGCAATGTGTGTGAGCAGAGATCAACTTTTATTTTCTACTCTAATAATTTTTTTTTTTTTAGTTTGACAGCTCAACTTTTGATCTCAGTGCTGGAATAGCACTGCCTTTCCCTTAATAATGGATGTTTGAGTTTTTAGGTAGTGGGCCCTGAAGATTTGCTGGTGGCAGTGTCTAGACATAAAAAAGACGGCTGCTGCTACAACTGCAGGGACCGCGGTCGCTGCGAGCATCCCTGCTGCTCAAGCATCGAACAACCTCACCAGCAGTGTGGCCTCTGCTCTGCATGCATGGGGCCTCCTGAATCTATGTGTTATAACTTATGGACATTTTGATTTTCCATTATTTTGGGACATTATGGGACAATGCCTTGCGGGTATTTGTCTAAGAGAACTCAGTGCGTTACTTGATGAAACTAAGGGCAGCTGATTCGCTTAAAGATGCTATGGAAACTTGGCTTGTCAGCAGTAGGCTTGCCGCCTTAAAGCCGCAGCATCTCCTAAAAATTGGACGGCTATTAGTCAACACACAGTTGATCCTGAAGGGCTCGATTGGATGGCTGGTTAGCCTATGACGGGTAAGATCCCCAGAGAGGGGACAACCTAAGACACGGCACAGTCGCACGGGACAGTCTAACATGGCCGGCATGTCAACCTAAGCCAGGAGTCAGGACAGCCTCGATTCCCATGACGGGTAAGAATGTCGGTTGCACATGGATTTCCTAGAACATCCCCACTTTTAAAACTAAAGGGGGGAAATGAAGGAGCCTATAATCAAGGAGATAGCTAAAGATTGCAGTTAGCTGAGAGCCATAAAAGATGTTCCAGTTTCCACCTGATATTAATACATTATTCAAAGAATCTTTGTATGCCCGTGAACATTCTGTGACGCACCTGTAAGCTCGAGCTGTAAGCACTTGTCCTTGTTAAAGCTATATGTATATAACTGGGTGAGGTTGGTTAGAGTGTGTGGGAAGAAGAAGAAGGTGGTGGTTGGAGTTAGAGCGTTTGGAGTGATTGCTGGAGCCGGAGAGAGAAGAAAATAAAAGACCTTTTTTCATTTTCATCCTGCCTCCGAATTTTCCTGCGGCGTTCGTTGCTCCAGGCGGCTTCCGCTTCAGGCAGCAACAGGTTTGAAGTTCAGTTCTATGGTCTATGAGGACTTAATGCTTTAGTGAGTTAGTAGAGTTTAAAGATAAGGGAATTCCTACGTTTGCTTTTTATTTTTACCTCCTTTTTAATTTCCCCTTCATTGTGAATGCATGACTCTGGGCTAGGTGCTGTCTAAAGGTTAATAAATTTACTCTTGTAGAGTTGGGATTTATAATTTGAAAAATGGCACAGGGTTAAACCTATGGTTGGAAGGCCATCAAAATAAGCCTAGGGCTGGGATTGTGGCTCAGCGGTAGAGCGCTCGCCTAGCACGTGGGCAACCCGGGTTCGATCCTCAGCACCACGTACAAATAAAATGCATTGAATAAAACGCATTGTGTACAATTAAAGCAAATAAATAAAAATATTTTTAAAAAAAAAATAAGCCTAATTTTAATTTTTCAATTTTGGGGTATAATTCTTTCAAAGATGACATAAACTATAGGACATTTAGAGCCAATTCTTGAAGGAATCCCCAAGTCCTAACAAATTTAAATAATTTATGCAGAAGTGACAAAGCAAAAATATTTAAATGAATATTGTTATGAATGCAATTTAAGAATTGCAATAAAAGGGGGCTAGGATTGTGAAGGAGCCTATAATCAAGGAGATAGCTAAAGATTGCGGTTAGCTGAGAGCCATAAAAGATGTTCTAGTTTCCACCTGATGTTGATACATTATTCAAAGAATCTTTGTATGCCCGTGAACACTGCGTGACGCACCTGTAAGCTCGAGCTGTAAGCACGTGTCCTTGTTAAAGCTATATGTATATAACTGGGTGAGGTTTGTTAGTGTGTGTGGGGAAGAAGAAGGTGGTGGTTGGAGTTAGAGCATTTGGAGTGATTGCTGGAGCTGGAGAGAGGAGAAGAATAAAAGACCTTTTTTCATTTTCATCCTGCCTCCGAATTTTCCTGTGGCGTTCGCTGCTCCAAGCGACTTCCGCTTCAGGCAGCGACAGGATTGTGCCTCGGTGGTAGAGTGTTCACCTAATATGCATGAGACATTGGGTTTGATCCTCAGCACCACATAAATATAAAATAAAGATATTGTGTCCACCTAAAACTAAAAAATAAACAAAAAAGAAAAAAGAATTGCAATAAAAGTGTAAATTCAGGTGCTACTTTTTCTAGGGAGTTTTTCTTAGCTCTCTGTGTGGTAAATACAATATGTCTCCTTCCTTCAAAAAATATCCATGTCCTAGCCGGGCGCGGTGGCGCATGCCTGTAATCCCAGCACTTTGGGAGGCTGAGACAGGAGGATTGCAAGTTCAAAGCCAGCCTCAGCAATGGCGAGGCACTTAACAACTCAGTGAGAACCTGTCTCTAAATAAAATACAAAAAAGGGCTGGGGATGTGGCCCAGTGGTCAAGTGCCTCTGAGTTCAATCCCTGGTACCACCAAAAAAAAAAAAAAAAAAAAAATCCATGTCCTTATCCTGGAACCTACAAACATATTTTACCTCACATGGCAAGATGGACTTTGCAGATGTGATTAAGCATGTAGACATTGAGATGGGGAGATTATTCTGGATTATTCAGGTGGACCTAAACTAATTACAAGAATTCTAAAAGGTGAAAAAGAAGGGTGGGTCAGAGTGTGCCATGAGGACTTAGCCTACTTTTTAATTTTTTTTGGGGGGGGACCGGGGATTAAACCCAGAGGTACTCAATCACTGAGCCACATCCCCAGCCTTTTTTGTATGTTATTTAGAGGCAGGGTCTCAATGATTTGCTTAGGGCCTCACTAAGTTACTCAGGCTGACTTTTTGAACTTGCAACCCTCCTGCCTCAGCTTCCCAAGCTATTGGGATTTTTGGCCCACTCTTTTTTTGTTTGTTTGTTTTAAACATTTTTTTGTTCATTTTTGTTTGTTTTTGCAGTACTGGGGATGGAACCCAGGGGTGCTCTACCACTGAGCTACTCCCCAGATCTTTTAAATTTTTAAAAATTCATTCTAATTAGTTATACATGATGGTAGAAAGCATTTTGACACATCATACATAAATGGAGTATAACTTCTCATTCTTCTGGTAGTGTTATACCAGTATTGTAATCATATATGTACATAAAGTAATAATGTCTGATTCATTCTACTATCCTTATTACCCCATATCCCCTTCCGCTCCCCTCTGTCTAATCCAAAGTACCTTTATTCTTCCCTAGAACCCAACTATTGTAAATTAGCATCTGCATATCAGAGAAAAAATTCTTTGCTTTTTTTGCTTTAGAATTTCTTTAGCTATTCTAAGTCTCTTCTTCCAAATGAATATGAATTTTACTATTGTTTTTTCTAGTTCTGTGAAGAATGTCATTTGTTGTTGTTGTTTTTTGTTTTGTTTGTAGAAAAAGGAAAAATAAGTTTTATTGCTTTGCTGGCAAAGGAGAAACACAGGGGACTCCTGTCCCAGAGGCTGACATTCTCCTCATCAGGGGAAACAGGGTTTTTTTTAAAAGAGATTCAGAGGAATCCTGTTTCCTGAGATTAGGGAGGAGAGATTAGGAAGGAGAAGATCAGGTAGGAATAAGATCAGGGAGAAGATCAGGAAGGAGAAGACCAGGGAGGCATAAAATCCAGGAGAAAATCCGGGGGAGAAGATCAGGAAAGAGATAAAACATGTCAGTTTCAGAGCAGCAAGGGATATAGTCGAAGAATAAAGTGGACCACCATTTTCTCTACATTTTCTACATTCCATTTCTATGGAATAATGGGCGACAACATCTCCACGCTCATTCCTGCTGAGAAAGGGCAAAGTTGGGGGAAGTAACCTGAAGTCTTTGTTCTCTATCATGTGGGGCATGGGCAGTTAAGGGTATTTAAAATTAGGGCAGTTCAGAGGTCCATGTGGCAGTTGACAAATTACTGGACAAGGCATACATGCAGATGGCCAAGGTGTTGCAACTTTACTACATTCAGTTTCCTTTTTCTTGGAGTGGACTGTCATTGGTATTTTGATGGGAATTGCACTGAATCAGTATATGGGTTTTGATAGTATGGTCATTTTAACAATATTAATTCTGCTTATCCCTGCACATGGAAGGTCTTTCCATTTGAGGTCTTCTTCAATTTCTTTCAATGGTGTTCTATAGTTCTCATTGTAGAGGTCTTTCACCTCCTTGGTTAGATTTATTCCTAGGTGTTTTTTCTTTTCTTCTTTTTTAGGCTATTTTTGCCCATTTTTTGTATTTTAAAATTTTTTTCTCCTCTGATTTTTAGTAGGTTTATTTATTTATTTATTTTTTTTTTTTAAGTTGTGTATGGACTCAATGCCTTTATTTGTTTTTATGTGATGCTATGATCAAATCTAGTGCCTCACACTTGCGAGGCAATTGCTCTACCACTGAGCCACAACTCCAACCCTATTTTTAGTAGTTTTTAATATTAAGATATTAAGCTCTTGATATTAGCATATCAAGATATTATCTCTCTAATCTGTGAAATATATTCTAAATATTTTTTCTCTATAATTTTGACTTTGTAGTGTTTTATTCCATGAAAAGTTCTTTAAATGCTTTTGTAGTTAAAATTTTAAATCTTTTAAAATTATACTTGGATATTGAGCTATAATTAATTAGACAGCCTCTTATCACACCCATTTATTGTTTTGTTTTGTTTCGTTTTTGGTACCAGGAATTGAATCCAGGTTTGCTTTACCACTGAGCTACATTCCCAGCCCTTTTTTTTTTTTTTTAATATTTATTTATTTTAGTTGTACAAAATGCCTTTATTTGTTTTAACGTGGTGCTGAGGATTGAACCCGGGCAGCACACATGCTAGGTGAGCGCTCTACCACTGAACCACAATCCCAGCCCCCCAGCCCTTTTTATTTTTAATTTGAGACAAAGTTTCACTAATTTGCTTAGAGCCTAGCTAAATTGCTGAGGCTGGTTTTGAATTTTGCAATCCTCCTGCCTTAGCCTCCCAAGCCTCTGGGATTACAGGCATGTGCCACCATGCCTGGCTCTCATACCCAGGTTTAAAGGAATTTATTATTATTTTTTTTCCAAATGAATGGTTCTCTGAGCACTATTTAGAAAGGTCCCTCTTTGTCCTAACTATATGTTACCTTTACTGAAATGTATTTGATTCTATTTCTAAATTTATTCAACAAGAACTAAAGGTTTTAAACATTTATTTTTCCAATTGTATTTTATTTTACCAACAACGGATTTCTTGAAAATCTGTGTAAGCAAGAAAATCAATTTTGCCAGTGGTTGTGGTCCATGCCTATAATCCTAATGGCTCTGAAGGCTAAAGGAGAATTGCAAATTTGAGACCAGCCCCAGGAAGTAAGCGATGTTCTAAGCAACTTAGTGACAACCTGTCTTAAAATAAAAAAAATTTAAAAACTCTGGGGATGTGGCTCAGTGGGAAAGTGCTTCTGGGTTCAACCCCTAGTGGTCCCTCCCATCCCCACAAAAAAAGAAAAATTAAATTTCAATTTACTAAGAAAAGAGAGACAAGGGCAGTGTCCTTCTGACAAGAGTCTAGGTTAGGATCTAGACATCCTCTGTACTAGTGCAAACCTGATTTACCTAGAGGAAGCATAACAGGACACTGGATAGGATGCAGTGCTAGAAATAGCAGGACCATAGTGTGTCAGACAGATTTGGCCTGGGACCCAAAAATCCCAATCCTGATTCTATACTGCTATTGCAACTTCTAAGTTAAATTTACTAGGATTCTCTCTTCTGAGGTCTTCACATTGTGGGATTTTTCTTTGTTTATTGTTTAAATCACCCTTGTTATGTTTCTGGGAAAGATTTAAAGAATATGAAAAAGCAATATATAATTATCTAAAACAGAATGTTCAGAGAAAGGCAAACCCAGAAGTACCTATAGCACTTTTTTGGAAATTAATACAAAATGTGAGAGCATGTATATTTTTGTACTTATCTTATTTAACTTACTTACTTATTTATTTGGTACTGAAGGGCAAAAATCACATCAGAGACAACTGTGCAGCCAAGAGATTTATTCACCAGCCTTTATGGCTGGCCAGAGGTAGAAGAAGTACGGGGAGAGAAGAGTCAGGGAGAAGGGAGTGTGCAAGCTCTGGTGGGAGAGAGGAGTCAGGGAGAGGGAAGTATGCAAGCTCTGGTAGGAGAGAGGAGTCAGGGAGAGGGGAATGTGCAAGCTCTGGTGGGAGAGAGGAGTCAGGGAGAGGGGAGTGTGCAAGCTCTGAATGGAAGGTTCATGCCTGGTAGTGCCGGCTGTGGTCTCTGGAGCTGTTGGCTAAGGCAGCTGCCGTTAGGCTGGAGGCTGGAGTTGTTGGCTGGAGCAGCTGCCATGGGGCTGGAGGCGATGGCTCTGGAGCTGTCGCAGTGGCTGCCTCCTCTCAGCAGGGACAAGCTGTTGAGACTGAGCTCCGGGCAGACAGGAGCCTAAGTAGGGATTTCTGGTGGGGGGTGTACCAGAGTGACCTTTAATGCTATTGGCTCTTTCTCCAGGGAACAGGGCAAACTTTAAGCCCATTGGCTCCTGCCCAGGGAAAATGAAACAAGGTTGCTTCTCATGGAAATTTCCATGGGGGAGGTGGCCCATCATTCCAAGCCTATCATTCTCCCCCTTTTTTTTTTTCCTTAGGAAGTGGGATGTTGTGTGTCTGGCTACTTACTGCTGAAACAGGGTGACATGGGGTGTTATGGGGAGGATATGACAAGACAGGTACGTCAGGCTTGAGGGAGAAAAGGATTCTCAGGAGGCCAGCGCCAAAAAGATGAATCTCTTCAGGTGTGGATGAAGGTTCCCTGAAGCCATAGGTCAGCATGGGTGTCCTCCTGAAGAGAGGAATTGTAGGCATCACTAGTTTAAGGGCAGCATCTTACAACAAAGAGAAAGAAGAAACAAGGGATTATTGTCCGTCAGCCTGTATTCCACTGGTGGGACTTATGGTGAAGAGGCTAATGGAGAGCAGGAGGCCCGTGAGCAAGGTAAGGGCCCCTCAGAGTGAGCCATCTGGGGTGTAGTTGATCCCTCTAGAGACCGATAAGTCTGCCTCGAGGTGATGAGAAGTAACAGGTGATCCCTAAGGAGATGCTGGTTAAAGGTTCAGAACAACAAAGACAGAAAAGATTATTTTGAGTCGGTATTGGAGACATGAGAAAAGCGAATGTTTAGGGGATTGGTGGGAAGGGAAGAACAAGTATACTGGGGTAGGTATCTGTCATCCTTTTGTGGATCCTCAGCTGATTGGGTAGCTGGTTTCAGTCTGGAGATATGAATCCAAGAAGTCAAGGTCCTTGAGGTTTCACAAAGCTTAGCAGCCATGGGTGTGCACAGCACAACCTGGAAGGGGCCTGTCCACTTTGGGGCAAGGGAGACTGATCCCCTGTCCCGAGGAGGAGAGAAATATACCCAAGAACAAGGTGTTAATGGGAATGAAGTGGAGAGTCTACCTGGGGCCGGCAGGATGTAATCTTGGCACGTCCATAGCTGATGTCTGATGAAGGACAAGAGGGGCAGAGAGAGGTCTTTGTGCAATGGTCCTTGAACTGGGGAAATTCCAGGTGGAAGAGCTGACCGCCCAAACATAACCTCAAAAGGGGATAGTGAGGATAGTTTTTTGGGGCAGACTTGGAGCCTAAAGAGGGCAAGGGAAAGTAGCTTGACCCAGTCCAGGTGCAGCTCCAGGGAGAGTTTAGTCAGACTGTCCTTAAGGGTTCTATTAGTCCTTTCTACTTTCCCTGAAGACTCGGGGGTGATATGGGATGTGAAAATGCCAAAGAATGTTAAGAGAATTAGATATATTTTGGATGACATGAGAGACAAATTCAGGCCCATTGTCAGACTGGATGGACGTGGGCAACCTGAAGCGGGGAAAGATTTCTGAGACTAAAATAGAAGCTACTGTGGAATCCCTCTTTTTGGAAATAGGAAAGGCCTCTACCCATCCAGAGAAGGTATCTACCAAGACCAGGAGATACTTATGTTTTTGGACAGTTGGCATGTTGGTGAAATCTATTTGCCAGTTGGCTCCTGGGAACTGACCCCGAGCTTGGTGAGAAGGAAATGTTCCTGGTTTAAGAGGAGTGCATGGGGGGCTGGGGTTGTGGCTCAGCGGCAGAGCGCTCGCCTCGCACGTGCACGGCCTGGGTTCGATCCTCAGCACCACGTAAACATAAATGCATTGCATTGTGTACAACTAAAGTAAATAAATAAATATTTTTTTTTTTTTAAAAAAAAAGAGGAGTGCATGGATTGGTGTGCTGACATACAGTGCACTTGGAGGTAAGCCGATGGAGGAACTGTGCGTCCTCTGAAGTCAGGGTGAGGAAGGAGGTAGCAAATGTTTTAAGAGCCTGAGGGTTAGGATGGAAAAGAGAGTGAAGATAGGAGAGGATTTGGAAGGAGATGTGGAGGTCTAGGTGGTGGATAGGACTGAGGCCAGGAGAGAGGGAGAAGATAGTGCTGCCTCCTTTGCTGCCCTCTCTGCCTTTATGTTGCCCTGAGTCATGGGAGACCCATCATTTTGGTGTGCAGGACAATGAGAGATCCCTATTAGTTTGGGCAGAAAAGGGGCCTGTAGGAGCTTTGATATTAGTTTGGAATTAGTGACTGCAGATCCCTTTGTGGTCAGGAGCCCCCACTCTTTCCATATTGCCAAATGAGAGAGTAAAATATGATAAATGTATTTTTTAGTCTATGTAAAGAGTGAGGTTTTGGTCAGCCACTAATTTGAAGGCACGAATAATGGCTGTTAGTTCGGCCTGTTGGTTTGTGGTGTTCGGGGGAAGGGGTGCTGCCTTGATAATTTCTGATAGGGAGACAACAGCATAACCAGCAAAGGGTTGCCTATCTTTAAGAAAAGAGCTGCCATCTGTGAACCAGATTAGGGAAGAGTCAGGAAGTGGTCCTTCTTGAATGTGGGAGGGGTGAGGGATTAAAGCCTCGAACATCTCTACACAATCATTGTTGGGGGCTTGGAGGAGTCTGAGAGGAGGGTAGCCAGGTGTAAAGATGAGCAGTTTGGAAAGAGATTGAGGAATTGTGTAGAAAAGAAATGAGGAGAGAGAGAATGTGATAGGGCGGGAGAGTTTGAAGGCTCTTATAGGTCAGTAGATCCTTTAGATGGTGAGGAGAGGCAACAGTGATATGGGCACCAAAGGTCAGCTTTTTTGATTCTTGTAGAAGTAGGTAAGCAGCAGCCAGAGCCCGAAGACAGGGGGCCCATCTGTGAACAGTGGGATCAAGTTGTTTAGAAAGGTAGGCAACGGGAGCAAAAGTGGAGGCCTTATATTGGTCTAAAATACCTAGAGCCAGACCCATCATCTCATGGACATAAAGGGTGAATGGCTGAAGAAGGTCCAGGAGGTGAAGAGCTAGAGCCTGTAATAGTGCCTGCTGCAGATGCTTAAATTTAGCCCGAATGCTTTCAGGGAGGGGCTTTTCCTCAACCCCCTTAGCTGCCTCATATAGGGTTATTTTTTTTTTTAAATATTTATTTATAGGGGTTTTGCATAAAGAGAGAAATTGAGAATCCAGGCACGGAAATATCCTGCTAGTCCCAGGAAGGAAATAATCTCTTTCTTTGTCTTGGGACATGGGAGAGCCTTGATGAGGGCCTTTCGGTCTAGGGTAATGGCCTTTGATTGATGGGAGATCTGAACTCCTAAATAAACTACCTGGGTCTGGGCAAGTTGTACCTTAGATGCGGAAATGTGATACCTGCGAGAAGCAAGAAAATTCAAAAGGGTGTAAGAGTCTACATGAACTGTGGAAAAGGAAGGGCTGCAGAGGAGAAGGTCATCTACATATTGCAGAAGAGTGGAGTCAGAAAACTCAAGATCCTTGAGGTCGGCAGCCAGTGTCTGTCCAAAGATATGAGGGCTGTCATGAAAACCCTGAGGGAGGACTGTCCAGGTCAGTTGTTGGGACCATTGAGTATCGGGATCAGTCCAGGTAAAGGCAAAGAAGTCTTGTTATTCCTGAGCTAAAGGGACAATGAAGAAGGCATCCTTAAGATCAGTGACCAAGAAATGAGTAGATAAGGAAGGAATTAGGGAGAGAATGGTATAATGATTCAGGACCAGAGGGTGTATGGGCCTAACAGCCTCATTGATGAGATGAAGTTCTTGGACTAGCTGGTACAACCCATTGGACTTCTTAACCACCAATATGGGAGTATTATAAGGGGAATGGGTGGGTTGGAGAAAGTGTTTCCGCAGGAGGTCTGAGATTATAGGTTGGAGACCTCTGAGGCTAGTGGCTGGGAGTGGGTACTGGGCTCTGTTGGGGAAATGCTGGGGATCTTTAAGGTGCATTTGTACAGGGTCACAGTGAGCAAGGGAGGGAGTCTGGGTGTCCCAAACTTTGGGGTCTACCAGATGGGCAGGGGCAGGGTAACGGAAGCTTTCTGCACTGGTAGAGCATTGAGAGGTATTTTCAGGGTTATCAACTCCTAATACGGTGAGGAGAAAGATGGAGGAGGAGACTGAGTGAGATGAGTTGGGGAGCACAACTGTGCGAGGTGGGTCAGAGAGTACAACTGAGGCCTGAAATTTGACCAGTATATCTCAACCCAGTACAGGCATGGGACATTGAGGCATTACTAGGAGTAGCCAGTTGACAGCCAGTTGAAATGGTGGGTGAAGGGATGGAGGTGGAGGCAGCAAGACAGCATGGGAGTCTTGTGGGGGTAAATGGTGTGTCCCTCTACCCCAATAATAGGGCATGATATGGTGGTGGGCCCCCAAAACTCCCTCAAGACTGAGAAAGTAGCTCCTGTATCTAGTAGGAAATTTATGGGGTGGCCATCAACAAGAAGGGTGACCCCAGGCTCCTGTAAGGTGATGTCAACTGTTGGGAGAGGAACCCCAGGGCCCCATCAATCTTTTGCAGCCAGTCCCAGCAGGTCGGGTTTCACAATTGATCCAGTCTCCCTGTGGGAACTGGGGCAGTCGAAACTCCAGTGGCCCGTCTTGGAGCATTTAAAACATGGGTGCATAGGGGGCCTGGGGTTGGAGCAAGCTCTAGCCCAGTGTCCTTCATTCCCACACCTGAAACAGGGCCCTGGAGGTCCCCTCTGCATGGGGTCATGGCCCCTTGGTTGTGAGGCCTGACCATCAGAGCCCCATAAGGCTTGGGCCAGCATTTGGAATTTTGTTTGTTCGGCCTTTTCATATTTCTGAAACCTATGGCGTTCAGTATCCTTATCTCTGTTATGATAGACCTTAAAGGCTGTAGCCAAGATCCTTGCTCTAATTTTCTCAATTTAACCCGTATGTCAGGGTAACTTTGGGACAGAAAGTAAGTCATAAGGACCTGACGTCCCCCTGGAGATTCAGGATCTAAATTAGTGTATTGTTGGAGAGCTTTTGTCAGCCCATCAAGAAATTCGGAGGGGTTCTCTTCCCTTTTTTGTATGATTTCCTGCAGCTTGTCAAAATTAACGGCCTTTTGTGCTGCATGTTTAAAACCAGCTAGTGTACAAGTGGAAAATTGATCTCTCGAGGCCACGTCCTTTGGGGAATTATAGTCCCAGTTAGGGTCCCTTTCGGGGATGGCCTGAGGTCCAATGGGATGGTTAGGGTTAGTTCTATGGTTCTCATCAGCACAGGCCCTTGCCTGCTCCCAGACTCGCCTATGCTCCTCAGGAAGAGGGTATTTGCCAGAATCATAAATATATCATGGAAGGTGAGGCTATAAGCTTGGAGGACCCATTGAAATTCCCTGAGGTATGTAGTGGGGTCAGTGGTATAAGAGCCCAATGGTTTCTTCATGTGCACTACATCGGTTATTGAGAAGGGAACGAGGACACAGACAATTCCTTCTGGCCCTACAACTTCCCGGAGTGGAGCCAGGACTAAGGCGGGAGCATGTGAAGGAGGGCGAAAAGACATTGTGCGAGATCACGTGGAGGGTGGGCTGAAGGAGGAGGTGGAGGAAGGAGTGGGTAGAAGTGAGGCTGGAGGGGCCAAGGGAAGAGGAGAGATTTCAGGTAGAGTTCGGTATGGGGGTAGCTCATCCATGGGATCAAAATCAAGAAAAAAGTGGGGATGGTAGGGGAGCAGCCAGTTGACAGGCAAGGAGGATATTGTTGGGGCTGTAGCGGGTACAGAGTGAGAGATTCGAATGGAGGAGGGAGAAGGCCTGAATATATGGAATATCTGCACATTCTTTTGATCACTCGTAGAAGTTGAAAAGATCTCTCAGTATCAAGGGATCCAGGGATCCAGAAGCAGGCCATGAGTTTTGGTTATCTAAGGAGTATGTGGACCAATCTTGGGTGCAAAACTTGATAAGTCTTGTTGGTTGTATATCGGGAGTTAGGCCAAGAGTGGCTAGGTTGTTTAAGAGGAATTGTAGAGGGGAGTCAGCTGGGAGGGATAGGAGTGGGTACGAGAGCGACAAAGAGTGAGTGATAGTGAGACTGAGGAAGAGAATGAGGATGAGAGCGAAGAAGAGAGTGATCAGAGGGTAGTCTGCTGGGAGGGATTGGAGTGGGTCAACCGGGAGGGATGAAGAAGTCCCCATTTTCCCAATCTGAATGGGAGAGATATATTATCCTGAGGAGCATCCCCCTCAAGATGTATATCAGAGAGATCCAAGTCTGTGAGACCCAGTTGTCACTGGAGTCAGACAGACATGGGGTCCAAAGGGACCGGAGGACAATGGGCCACCCTGCGCAGGGGTTTTTGTGTCCTGTTCTGAACGGGAGAGATAAGACCCAAGTCCAGACTAGACCAGAGGCTGGAAAAGGGCTTTCTTCAACTGTTCCCAGGAGAGGGGAAGGGGGGAAAGAGAAAGAGAGAGAGAGAGAGGAAGAGAGAGCTCCTTGATGTCCACTGTGACCGTGAAGGTCTAGGTGGGGGTGCAGTTCTCCCTGTACGGGCCACCAGTGGGGCTGCCAGATGATCAATGGTCAGTTCCCACTGTGAAAGGCCCGATGGGTTTAGGAGCTCTGGGGACGAGGGGGCTTACCAATCTGATGGCTGGTGGTGGATGCTTTGATGCGGCAATTGAAAAATGGGGGAAGGCTGAGGCAGTCCGGGTGATTATGCCCTTTGGCTCAGGAATGGGTCCTGGGTTTTGGTACCAATGAAGGGCAAAAATCACACCAGAGACAACCATGCAGCCACGAGATTTATTCACTAGCCTTTATGGAGGTAGAAGAAGTACAGGGAGAGAGGAGTCAGGGAGAGGGGAGTGTGCAAGCTCTGGTGGGAGAGAGGAGTCAGGGAGGGGGGAGTGTGCAAGCTCTGGTAGGAGAGAGGAGTCAGGGAGAGGGGAGTGTGTGAGCTCTGAATGGGAAGTGAGTGCCTGGTCATGCTGGCTGTGGTCTCTGGAGCTGTTGGCTAAGGCAGCTGCCGTCAGGCTGGAGGATGGAGCTGTTGGCTGGGGTAGCTGCCGTAGAGCTGGAGATGGTGAGTCTGGAGCTGTCGCAGTGGCTACCTCCTCTCAGCATGGATGAGCTGTTGAGACTGAGCTCTGGGCAGGCAGGAGCTTAAGTAGGGATTTCTGGTGGGGGGGGGTGTACCAGAGCGACCTTTAACGCTATTGGCTCTTTGCCCGGGGAACAGGGTGATCTTTAAGCCCATTGGCTCTTGCCCAGGGAAAATGAAACAAGGCTGCTTCTCATGGAAATTTCTATGGGGGAGGTGTCCCATTGGCCCAAGCCTATCTATCAGGTACTGGGTATTGAACAGTGCTCTACCACTGAGCCACATCTCCAGCCCTTTCTATATTTAATTTTGAGACACAGTCTTGATAAGTTGCCCAGGTGAACCTTAAACTTGTGATAATTCTGTCTTAGCCTCCTAAGTAACTGGAATTACATGCATGAATTAACCTGGCATTAACTTTTTGTATTAATGAATTAAGTTATGGCCTTATGTAGGATAGGCAAGCACTCTGCCATTGAGCTACATTCCCAGACCTTATTTTAAAACTGTTTTTTAAAAAACTAATTTTATTTTTATTTGTTTTTTGTAAGCTGCCTGTCACGGCCAGCCATTGCGCCGCGGGAGGAAAACTCTCGGAGGCAGAGTAAAGCTATTACTACTTTTACTTCTACTTTCTTAGAGCTTAGAGAGGGAAAGAAAGATTTTTAGAGAGAAAGATTAGAGAGCTTTTCTTCTTGTCTTCTTAGCTTAGAGAGAGAGAAAGAAAAATAGAGAGAGCTTAGCTTTGAGAAAGATTATTTTTTAGAGCTTCTTGCTTCTTTCTTCTTGCTTCTTTCTTCTTTCTTCCTCGGGAGCCTCGGCCTAACTCTGACCAGCCCTCGGGAGCCTTGGCCTAACTCTGACCAGCCATTACTTCTTCTATCTGGTTTCTCTTCTGTAACCGCTCTGCCTACGTTCTGGCCGCTCTGATTCTTTTCTCCGACCCGAACTCTTCTTCTGACCGACCGAGCGACTGCACAATTGACTGAATGAATTTCTCCGTTCTCCTAACTCGGACCGCTTTCACCCGGTTATATACCTTCAGCTTTGCGGGTGCCTACAGGTGCGTCACATTACATATCAGGTGGAACTTATGGCTTCCAGCTAGCTGCAACAGCCCTTCCTAATTAGGGCTCCTTCAGTTTTTATGTGGTGCTGAGGATCAAACCCACTACCTCAATCGTTCGAGGCAAGTACTCTACCACTGAGCCACAACCCCAGCCCTTATTTTAAAACTCTTAATGAGTGTATTTAAATATTTACAGAGTGAAGAAAGTATGGGGAATGTGCAGTACAATAAAGGATCCTTCTAAAGATTACGTGAAGAAAGATGTGCACAAAAACTGCAATTCAAAATAGCATATATAAGAGCTGGGGTTGTAGTTCAGTGGTAGAGTGCTTGCCTAGCACTGGTGAGGAACTGGGTTTGATCCTCAGCACCACATAAAAATAAACAAATACATAAAATAAAGGTATTATGTCCATCTACAACTAAAAAAAAAAATTTAAAAACAAAGCATATGTGCTGGGTGTGGTGGCGCATGCAACTTGGGAGGCTGAGACAGGAGGATCACAAGTTTAAAGCCAGCCTCAACAACAGCAAGGCACTAAGCAACTCAGTGAGACCCTGTCTCTAAACAAAATACAAAATAGGGCTAGGGATCTGGATCAATAGTTGAATGCCCCTGAGTTCAATTCCAGGTACCCCCCAAAAAGAAAATAGCATGTGTGAGAACCACATCTTGTATTTCTTTAATTCTACATAGAATATCATACAATAACCTTGATGCAGGTACCCAATACATTTCTGAAAATTTTATCTGCTATCTATGAGTATATTTTATTTTGTAGATTATGTCTAGATAACACAACCAGAAAAAACATTTTAAGATAATATTTATCATAATCATAATCTTCAGTTATTAGATCTAAAAAAGTAGAAATCTCTAGCCAATGAATAATCTGCTTTGATTAATAAGACAAAAATATGAGAACATTGTATTATTTCAACACTGCTTGCAATGAGATACTATGGTCATTAGGGTGTGCTATTAGCACAGCCAGCCTGTCAGTCATTCTACAAATGGAGTTTGAAAATCACAGAAAGCTGTTCAGTATATTTGCAGTAGCTAAACACTGAACCATACTGAAAGTCCCAGAACTTTTTCCATACTATCACAGGCACATAACAGGAATCACAGAATCACCTCACCATTTTTTTTTTCATTTTAAAACTGTGAGTATACAAAAAGGCTATATTATGATATTGCAATAATAAGGAGACCCAAAAGACTAAACAAACATGTATAAAACTCACAAAAAATTAGCTGTTAACTTTACTGTTATAATAATTCTGAGTTTCATTAAAGTTAGGGAAAAATGGGAATCAAATTTAAAAATAACTATAATTACTTTGTGTGTGTGTGCTTGGGGGGTGATACTTGGGGATTAAACCCAGGGCCTCACGCACGCTATGCACTCTACCATTGAGCTCTATCTCCATCCCCAGAATTACTTTTATACATGTAAACTCTTTTAGTTTTTCTCACTTTACTAGTTCTAATCAGTGTCAGTCTTCCCTGCTGTTGTAGTCTATTTTAATCATCATCATTAAACACAGATTGACACTCAATTGATGTAAAAACAATGAAGTCATATTTTCAAAATTGCAGTTACTTGCTGAGTGTTTTGGTACAACCGCTGTAATGCCAGCGGTTCAGGAGGCTGAGGCAGGAGGATCGTGAGTTTAAAGCCAGCCTCAGCAAAAAGTGAGGCACTAAGCAACTCAGTGAGATCCTGACTCTAAAAATAAAATACAAAAAAGGTCTGGGGATGTGGCTCAGTGGTTGAGTGCCCCTGAGTTCCATCCCCGGTACCTCCCCCCCCCCGAAAAAAGATAGAAAATTTGAGGCCAGTTTTGTGACAACTTAGTGAGAAACTGTCCCCCTTTCAAAATTAAAATAAAGAGGGCTGAGAATATAGCTCAGTGGTAAAGTGCCCCTGGGTTCAATCTCCAATACAAAAAAAAAAAAAAAAAAAAAAAAAAAAAAAAAAAAAAACAAAAAAAAAAAAAAACAAAACAAAACAAAAGCAAACATTTCAGAAAAATTAAAACTAAAAACTTGAGGTACTTAATATATTTGGTGTGATTACATTACATTTCTGTCAAGTCAAAATCACCATGCAGCTGACAGGTCAAATGAGATCAAACTGTCAGAAGATCTAAATGATTTGTCCTATGGTACTGTTTACTGACTGTTGTCCAAGAGTATTTATATAAGCTGTATACCTCTACGATAGTCATTTTCCCATATCTTACTGTATTAGTTATCTATTATTACATGACCAGTTAGTATTTAAAGCAAAAGTAAACATTTATTTATTTTTGGTGCTGGGATTGAACCCTAAATATTTATTTTATCACACAGATTCTGAGGGTCTGGATTTTGGGAGTGAATTGACTGGGTTCTCTGCTTGGGATATCTCTTCCAAAGTGGCTGTGAAGATGTCAGCTGGGCCTTCAGTCATCTCAAGGCTTGACTGGGCCTAAAGTGTCCATATTCCAAAGGATCCAGATTCCAAGAATAGCTCACAAATATGGATGGCAAGCTGCTGATAATTATTGGTGTGGGGTTCAGTTCTTATCAGAAGACCTCTACTTGGGATGGCTTGAAGGACCTCATGATATGACAATTAGTTCCCCTCTAAGATACTTATCCAAGACCATAAGGCAGAAGCTACACTGTCTTTTAGGACCTACCCTTGATATTCAAACACCATTAACACACCTAAATTCCTGAAGAACACTATTGGTTACATAGGTTAGTCCAATTCACTATGGAAGGGCCTACATAAGGAAGCAGGAATCCTTAGTGACCATATTGGAAGGTTTGCTGCCATGTTTTTTTTTAAGTTATACATAATAATATAATATCATTATAATATAATATCAAAGGAGATTCCTAAATTCTATGACCAGATCATGAATAATATCACCTTGCCAATTATCTTAACAGAAAAATGTATATCTAGGGACAGACCAAAAATTCTTAAAATGGAAAAGACCAGAGAAAAGGAAAGACTTTTATTGATAAACATAATTTCAGTGGACATTTCCCCAGAAAACATTTTTTAATTTAAAAGAAAAATATTTACAGAAACCTTGATCCTTTCCTATATAATACTGTGATCTATATCCTATTACATAAAGTAATGGAAAAAAGCACCTTGTGGTTTTAATCAGTAGAAAGAAAGCAATTTGGCGACTCCCATATGTTTGAATAGAACAAGAGGAGCTGCATCATCAATTGACTTTAATGTACATTTTGTCCTTCTTTTTGTCCAAGAATCTGGACATGACAGGGGAGGCGCCTCCTGTTTTTAGAAGAAAGTCAAGAGACAGTGGCATTTCCTGCACAAGATTAAACAGATTCTGTAAGAACAGTTCTGAAATTTAATATGATTTATATCTAACTTTTCTACATTCTGAATCAGATTCATTGATAATGGACTTGATTGAAGAAAACGATTCAAAGTGAAGCCTATAATTCATCGCATCCTTTTCGTTCATGGCAATTCCTGGGAGTATTTCTGATTATTAAGAAGAAAGAGCACGGGACACAGGAAGTTTAACAGACGCGTTTTGGTTCTACCACTAATTAGTTTTATAGCCTTGAGAAAGTTTTAACCTGTTCAGTTGAGCTTTCTCCTCTGTAAACTAGTAAGACAGGAGAAGGGCTTAATCTTAAGGTTTTCTTTTACCAAAGAGGAAGACACAATCAAAACTAAATACAAATTTACCCAACACAACCTCATCACTTCACCTTCCTCGCTGTTCTTTTTTTTTTTTTTTTTTTTTAATATTTATTTATTTGCTTTTAGTTGTACACAATGCGTTTATTTGTACGTGGTGCTGAGGATCGAACCCGGGCCGCGCACGTGCTAGGCGAGCGCTCTACCGCTGAGCCACAATCCCAGCCCCCTCGCTGTTCTTTTGAAAGTCTTTAAGCTACTCCCGCATACTCTTGCTTAGAATCCCACACTGGTTCCCATCAAGGTTGTTCATTGAGTCTTTTAACTGGTGATGTTTCAAGGCGGGAACGGAATCTTGTTCTTTGTGGGCTGTGAAACCGCAAGGACTCACATCTCTAGTCTGACATTCCTTTGTAAGTCCGTCTTCCCTCCTCACACCTTCACGCCTTTCCCTGGCCCTCGCTTCAGGTCAGGTGGTTCTGGGGACAGCGTCAATTCGCGACATTCTAGCAGCTCTGGTTCTGAGGAGGTGATGTATCCCCTGATCTTTGACAGGGCCTCACGATTCCAAGCCCTTCGTCTGGACTGCCTCAGAGTGTATATTCGTATCGTGACAAAGCACTTCCGATTTTCTTCCTCAAAGCTCAACCTTGGGGTCACAACCATGCCTCGGTAGCCAAGTAAACTATTGAGCTAGAACACCCACTTGCGCCAACCATTCGTCTCCGAAGCCCTACGTCTCTCTTCGGGACAGGCAGGCAATAGCGGCGGTGGCTGGAACTACGAAGACCAGAATTCCTGTGCGCATGCGCGCTGCCATTGTGATGCTCCTTTCCCGGTAACTCGTCCTCTCAGGCAAACCTGAAGATAGCGGCAATTCTCCGGTGGGGGCGGAGACGCTCTCTGCCCGACTCTCCGCCCCCTTCGTGATAGGCAATGGGACCAGCCAACCGACACTGTGGGCTCGCAACGCGCTCTCCAATCAGCACCTGTGGTGGAGAGGTGGGCGTGCGCACTGGCAGGGCAGGTGGGCTAGGCTGTGCCGGGTTGCGAAGGGGGAGAATAACGTCGGGTCGGGTCAGCGGGCGCTGCAGTAGTCGCCGCAGCGGCGATGGGAGCGGTGGGGACGAGGCGGCGGCGGCGGCGGCAGGAGGAGGAGCAGAGGCTGGCACAAGAGCAGCGGCTGGTGGCGGCCAGCAGCAGCAATAACAGCAGCTGCCGCCGCCGCTGCCAGTAAAGGCGGACGGTACCCGAGGGGACTACCTTGTCGGCCGGCCGGCCCGCGAAGCCGCGCTCGGGTCCCGCCGCAGTGGGCGGCGGGGGATGGGCAGGCGGCGGCGGTCCCGCCTGCTGAGGGCTGTCCCCTGCCGGTCCCGGTTCTGAGCTGGACCGAAGCCCTCCGCCCGAAATCCCTGCGTCCGCCACGGCCCAGGTAGGACACACCCCCTGAACCCCCAGGGTGCCGCAGGTTAGCCCTGGGCCCCACCCTCCTCCTGTCCTGACCCCTCCATCGGCCGCACCCCTTGTCGAGTGACGGATTCTAGAGACCCGGAGGGGAGTACCGGAGACTCCTAGGTCGCTCCACACCCTGGGCTTGTGCCAGTCTCGTCCCTTTTCACCTCCGAGACCGTTCTGGTTCTGGCCCATTTCCCCCAGGGCTGCTGCTGCGTTTCCCCTGAGGCTTCGGGTGTTTTTACTGAACTTGGAGGGTCATTAAGCTTCGTCTGTTTCTCTGTGGGTGACCCACATATCGCTTGTAATCACGCCTATTTAGGTTCCAGGACGGAACACAGAGGGTTGTTAGGATATAAATATAAGCGTTTCTCTCCCACCCTGCCTCCCCCACTATAATGGAAGGGGACGTGGGACTATAGACTCTCTTTGCTATATGGTAACGACAAGGAATGGCCAGGACTTTCTGATACTTAGGTTGCTGAAGTAATGACCTGAGGGATTTGCTTGTCATTCCATTTGATAAAGATGATGTTGATACCCTGAAATTTCGAGGGAGGGACAAAAGACTAAACATATATGTACTGTCAAATCAGAGAAGTAAATAATCCATAGAGATGCCCGGATACTTTATTTTTACAGTGAAGTTAATTTTGTTTCAGTCGTGGCTTCATTAGAGTTAAAATGACATTGAGTTGTACTTTGCTTTGAATTAAAGTTGATAGGTGGCAGCAATCCTGGTATTAACTCTTCTCTAACCTAGCTTTAGAAATTGTTCTTTGAACATTAAAGAGGACAGTTTTATTATATCCTGTGTATTGATATGAAGAGGATTTGTTACTCAATAGAAACACGTTTTTCTGTGTGTGTGTGTGTGTGTGTGTGTGTGTGTGTATGTGTATGTGTGTAGGAGGGTCATGTTATGAATGGGGACATGTGTACACACACACATAGTGTGGATCCACTCTGTTAACAATGTTTGGTTCTGAGCCATTAATAACAGTTGCATTGGTATATAAACATGGCTTTAAATGTTTAAACATGGCTTTAGGCACAACATAGATGTGTCTGCTGTTTTTCTTTTGGCTAAATGGAGTAGAACCACGTTGGGGATGGGGTTTGGGGAGAAATGGGGAATCATTTTAAAGTACTGAGGGAGTTGAATGCTATGTATTGCTTCCCTGCTTTCTTTTTTTTTTTGGAATTGGGGATTGAACTCAGGGCACTTGACCACTGAGCCACATCCCCGGCCCTTTTTTTTATATTTTATTAGAGACAGGGTCTCACTGAGTTGCTAAGTGCCTTGCCATTGCTGAGGCTGGCTTTGAACTCACAATCCTCCTGCCTCAGCCTCCGCAGGGCTTGCTTCCCTTTCTGAAGAAGCTATAATGGTGACAAATATAACAAAGTGACTAATCTTGGAGAATTCGTCTTAACTCTGTAATTTCGAATTATGATTTTCAAATTGAAACATATTGGAAGGAATCTTTGATTTAGAGGCTAATGTTTTCCTGTATGAAACATTTTTGTCAAGACACCAAAAGGGATGCTTGAACCATAATTATAAGTAAAAGTTTCTCTAATATTTTTTTCCTTTATAATAATATTTAAAAGTGCTTTTTTTTTTTTTTTCAATTTTGGACATGTAAAGTCCTTAGCTTCATTAATTTAGTTTATAATGTCAGCTTGAAACAAATGGGTAGGAAGCTAACTAAAAATAATATATCTTGTTCATTATCTTCTACTATAGTTCATACATAATTTAGTGAATTCTATTTTGTGTTATGGATGACTTCAGATTTTTATGTATTGACTGTCTTCTAAGTACCTTTACTTCAGGAAAGCTTTATGAAGTTAGAACTCATTTCCTTTAACAAATTGAATTCAATTATGTGGCGCTTCAAATATCTTCAAATGTAATGTTACAGGCTGAACCTGTGTAATTTAGACAATTTTGAGGGTATTTTACATGTAAAAAATGCATTAAAATGTGATAGTGATAGTTTATTATTTTTTCAAAGTAGATGAATGTTACAGAGCTGAGGTAGCTATGATCATGAAATTTAAATTTCACTTTGATGAGGGGTAGGCAATTCATTTTTTTCGTTTTACCTGTATTCAGGCAATTCTTTATATGCTGTACAACTTTGAAAAGTACTATATAGGGCTGGGGTTGTGGCTCAGTGGTAGAGCACTTGCCTAGTGTGTGTGAGGCACTGGATTCGATTCTCAGTACCACATATAAACAAATAAATAAATAAAGGTCCATTAGTAACTAATAAAAATATTTTTAAGATAAATAATTACAAAGAAGTAATATATACAAATGACATCTTGATTGCAATTTATGGGACACCCTGAGTTAGAATGATCCACATTTTCAGATTTTTAGTCCTTAGATACTGTGTGAGATAATGTTTGTAGCATAAAAAATTGTAACAAGGGAAAGTGTTTAATGACCACTATGAATTAGTTGGGTCAAAAACTTACCAGCAAAACAAAAATGACCTTTGAGAATTAGTGGAAAATATGGTGTACTTCCTTCACCACTTTTTTTTTTTTTTTTTTTTTTTTGGCAGTACTAGGGATTGAACCCCCAGGTGTGCTCTACCACTGAGCTACATCCCCAACCCTTTTTATTTTGAGACAGGGTCTCTATAAATTGCCCAATCTGGGTGTTCCAACTTCTTATCCTCCTGCCTCAGCCTCTCAAGTAACTGGGATTACAGGATGTGTGTCACTGTGCCTGGGCATTTTTTAAAAAATGGCATCTATAGGGAAAAATTCATTTATAGATAAGTGTTAAAGTCTTTTTAATTTGAGAGTTTGTTATTCACACTCTTGTGTATTTTCTATTCTTTTTGAGTTGTTTTGAGAAACATTCAACATATAGCTGAGGCTATTTCTCTTTATTTGATTAGTAGTAGTGCAGGATATCTTCAATATTTATAGACTTTTAAAATTAAACACATTTTAGGCTATTGTACTCCCTTTTTGTTGTTGTTAGCCATGTTTGTTGTAAACATTAGTGATGATAGTAATAGTTTTTCTCCTCAGGCCACCGTGCCCAGATTGTTTTGGAATATAGCTAGCTGTGTTTTTTTTTGGGTACCGGGGATTGAACTTGGGCACTCGACCACTGGGCCACATCCCCAGCCCTTTTTTGTATTTTATTAAAGACAGGGTCTCACTGAGTTTCTAAGTGCCTCGCCATTGCTGAGGCTGGCTTTGAACTCGAGATCCTCCTGCCTCAGCCTACCAAGTGCTGGGATTACAGGCGTGCGCCACCACGCCCGGCCTGCCCTTTTTTTTTGTATTTTATTTAGACACAGTGTCTCACTGAGTTGCTTAGGGCCTTGCTAAGGTGCTGAGGCTGGCTTTGAACTCTCAATCCTCTGCCTCAGTCTCCTGAGCTACTGAAAAATCAGTATTTTTTAAATGTTTGAACTAGAAATTTTTGCCATTATATCTATTTTTACCTAAATGCTTTTTTTTCAAAAATATGTTTTTAGGTGTTGATGGACCATTATTGTATTTATTTATATGTGGTGCTGAGAATCAAACCCAGTGCCTCACAAATGCTAGGCAAGCACTCTACCATTGAGCTACAACTCCAGCCTCACCCAAATGCTTTTTTTTTTTTTAATATTTTTAAATTGTCAATAGATTTTTTTTTACTTTATTTATTTATTTATATGTGGTGCTGAGGAACGAGCCCAGGGCGTCACACATTCCAGGCAAGTGCTCCACCACCAAGCCACAACTCCAGCCCCCACCCAAATGCTTTTTTTTTAAAAAATTTTTTTTTATTTTTAAATATTTTTATTTATTTACTTTAGTTGTACACAATGCGTTTTATTCAATGCATTTTATCTGTACATGGTGCTGAGGATCGAACCCGGGTCGCCCACGCGCTAGGCGAGTGCTCTACCGCTGAGCCACAATCCCAGCCCCCCAAATGCTTTTTATCATGAATATTTTTATACCTGTCTTCTTTTCTGCCATTTTAAAATAATTGCTTTTTTAAAAAAACATCTATTTATTTGCTTAGTTTTACACAATGCATTTATTTTTATGTGGTGCTGAGGATCGAACCTGGGCCATGCACGTGCTAGGCGAGTGCTCTACTACTGAGCCACAACTCCAGCCCCCAAATAGTTGCTTTTTTTAAAAAAATGAGATTACATTGTTCCCTTTTTGTTCTAGCATATGATCATCTAAATACTGTATTTTGTTAATATTTGTCTGACATTTTACTTTTTCACATGTGTTGTATATTGCAGGTTAATCTTGTACATTCTCTCTCTTTTTTCCCCCCTCCTGCTGGTCCATCAAGTGCCTCAGTTTCTAAAATATCTCAAAATGACTTTATCAACACTTTTCAACTATTGTTATGGCAAAGATAAGAAGAAAGTAGGAAAAAATGAATAACCAAAGAGAAAAACCTGAGCCATGTCTTTCATGAAATTTGATTTTAAAAAATAATCTGGAAGCTAAATTACATAGTAACATGTTAAACTAGATTAGGACTTCATTTCTGCTTGACATCTGGAGCACCTGAAAAATTTGATGTGTCCAAGACAAAAGCCAACCTTCGTTTAAACTTCCTTGGTTCTATAAATAAATGTATCATCACTCAGTTACCCAAGCTCAAAAATCTTGGTTCCTTGTTTCTCCTGGTTTTACCTATACAAAACCTCTTCTTTACATTTCCACTGCTACCAACTTAAATCAGCCTCTCTGACCCTTGAACAATGAACTATTGCATTAACCGCATCCATCCATTTACTAAATACTTGCTAATAATCTACTATATAATTTTGCTAGTGTTAGAGATTCAGCAGTGAGCAAGACAGAAATCTTTTCACTTCTGAAGCTTATAGTATAGTGGGAGTGGACATTTGTGACAAGGAATTGTAAGTGTTCCGAGTATTATGAAGGAAAATGTTGATGTGAACATGTAACAGATCGGCTGAAGAGACAGGGAGGTGGGTTGAGGGAAGAACTTTATCAGCTAGAGATGATTCTATATATTCTTCCAGATTCAGAGGTTAGTGGATCTATTATAGCTATAATAAGTTAATAATTAAAAATAAATGGTTTTTAAATAAAAAATTAATAAAAATTAAACTTCCACATAATCTCAGAAATAGCTTTAGAAAAACCTTTTCAAAATACCTGAACACTAAGTAATTTTATCTTAAAAAGTCTACTTCTTTCTCTAATATGGGTTTCTACTTTGGGTTCTTCCGGGCTTCAATTGCTTGAGTACTTAATAGGATTCCTTTGTTGTTTCAGAGTCTGTTTGAACCATCTGAAGTTAGAAATAGATATTACCAATAGCCAGAGTGTATATAGTTAGGAGAAAGAGATGTTCCAGGTAAGTAGTTATAGTGTGCATATTGTTAAGAGTCCATCAGCTTATAATTAAGTGAACAATTAGGATATCATTTGGATATCTGTAAATTAAAAAAAAATACATTTATAAATTAGAAAACATATCTTACCATATACTGGCACCTAATTTTTGGTCTAGAAATTGAGATTAGTATAGCCACTACCTCTTAAATTGATAAAGGCTCATTAAACAAACGAATAAAAACTGTTAATTGTGCATCCAGATGAGTTTTTGATCTATTTACATCTCTTAAGTCATAAGACTTAAATTAGTTAACTTCTCTTTGCCTAAATTTTGCTATTTTTTTTTTTTTTTAAAGGGAAGCTACTGTACTTAAAATCTATTACAAAAGGTCATTACAGAGGAGGTTCTATGATTTTTCTTTCTTTGTCTTATTGGGAGGATCATATACATTATGCTTTGCTTGGTTAATATGGTTATAGTAGATTTTATTCAAACAATGATCTTTTTTTAAAAAATATTTTTTAGTTGTCAGTGGACCTTTTTTAAAAATATTTTTATTTATTTGCTTTAGTTGTACACAATGTGTTTTATTCAATGAGTTTTATTTGTACGTGGTGCTGAGGATCGAACCCGGGCCGCCCACGTGCTAGGTGAGCACTCTACCGCTGAGCCACAATCCCAGCCCCTCAAAGAATGGTCTTATTTAGTGTTTTCCCTACAATCTGACCATGTAAGTTACACTGTACTTTGTATAAGGGAAGAATTTGTTTATGTGTTGTTAGTGTGGTAGCCAGGGAGAACTAGGTTGTTTACACTTTGATTCTGTTGTCAGTAACTGTAACCATACTGACTTGTAAAGTTCCTCTTCACTTTTTTTTCCCTATGAATTGAACCCAGAGATGCTTTGCTACAGGGCTACATCCTCAGCCCCTCCCCTTTTAAAATTTTATTTTGAGAAAAGATCTTGCTAAGTTGCTGGGGTCTTGCTAAATTGCTGCTCTCATCAAACTGTGTGCTTTAGCCTCACAAGTGGCTGGGATTACAGGAGTGTGCAACCATGATTGGCTCTCTTCACTTTTTTTTTTTTTTTTTGGTACCATGGAGAGAACCCAGGGGTACTTAACCACTGAGCCACATCCTCAGCCTCTTTTTTTATTTTGAGACATTGTCTCACTGAGTTGCTTAGGGCCTTGCTAAATTGCTGAGGCTGGCTTTGAACTTGTGATCCTCCTGCTTCAGCCTCCTAAGCCACTGGGATTTATAGGCATGTGCCACATGTCTGGCTCTCTTCACTTTTTTTAAAAAAAAATATATGTATTTTTTTAGTTGTAGTCGAGCACAATACCTTTATTTTATTTTATTTATTTATTTTTAATGTGCTGAGGATTGAACCCAGTGTCTCTAGGTGAGCGTTCTACCACTGAGCCACAACCCCAGCCCTGGCTCACTTTTTTTTTTTTTTTTAATATTTATTTATTTGCTTTAGTTGTACACAATGCATTTATTTTTATGTGGTGCTGAGGATCGAACATGGGCCGCGCACGTGCTAGGCGAGCACTCTACCGCTGAGCCACAACCCCTGCCCTCTCTTCACTTTTAATAGATATGTTACTTTCTTGGATTTATGTTATATATTGAGCTCAGTGATATTCTATGCTGCCAAAAGTGTAATTTGCCTCCGGTGAAAGTTTAGAAGGAGCAGTTTCAGTGTGAGTGGGGACTGAATTTTCATTCTCTTTTGCTATTATCTCTTCTTACTAGCTCTCTCTTTTTGGCACTGGGGAGTGAATCCAGGGGTGCTCAACCACTGAACTACATCCCCAGCCCTTTTTTGTATTTTATTTAGAGGCAGGGTCTCACTGAGTTGCTTAGGCCTTGTTAAGTTGCTGAGGCTGGCTTTGAACCTGCGATCCTCCTGCCTTAGCCTCCTGAGCTGTTGGGATTACAGATGTTCTTACTAACTTTTAAGAGGGTTCTTGCTGTGAGGTAAAAACAAAGACAAACTCCCACTGGGTTTATCCTATCCTGGAACCTTATTTTTGCTGCTTACATAATAGATGCCTTGAAAACTTAGCTGGCATATAGTTTTTATAAGCTTGTATTTGTACCTAATCATGTTTTATTTTAAAACAACAATTTAGGTAATTTTTATAATTTAGAAAATGTGATATTTTGACTTTTGAGATGTATGAGATAGCCATTCTGCATCTCATTTATTTTTATGTTTTTCATTAAATTTGAAAAAAATTTAGACATTTCTTCTGCCCCCACCCCCAGTATGTATTTATTTGGGCCCAATAAATTTATTCAGAAGGTAAAACAATCTATTACAAATGGAAAGAAACTTTTAAAGACAGTATGATTACATAAATGACAACAGAATAAAATAATAAACAGAATTACAGAATAAAAGGGTAAATGCGCTCTTTTTTTACTCCTTCTGGGCTCTTTACATATATGTTAGCCCTTGCTGTTATTCCACAGCTTACTAATGCTCTTTTCATTTGTTTTTCTTTTTTTTCCTCTGTGTGTTTCATTTTGTGTAGTTTCTTTTTTCCATATCTCCAAATTTACCAATCTTTTCTTCTCCACTGGATAGTCTAGTACTAATCCTGTCCAGTATATTTTTTTCCAGTGTATTTGTCTTCTCAGATGAATTCTTTTTACCTTTAGAAAACGTTATTGTTATGTGCTAGATTTTTTTGTGTGTGTGGTACCAGGGATTGAACTCAGGGGCACTCACCCACTGGACCATATCCCCAGCCCTTTTTTGTATTTTATTTGGAGACAGGGTCTCACTGAGTTGCTAAGTGCCTCACCATTGCTGAGGCTGGCTTTGAAATCGCGATCCTCCTGCCTCAGCCTCCCAAAGTGCTGGGATTACAGGCGTGCGCCACCGCGCCCGGCTTGTTATGTGCTAGATTTTAAAAATAATTTCTTTAAATATTTTGGAATTTGTTTTGGGGTATAGTTATTGGAAAATAGTTTCATGCATTCAAGGCCCTGGATATTTAAAGATCTTTTTTTACTCTGGCAAGTGAGTGTACAAACTATTCATAATCCTATATCAGCATCAAAATTGATTCTGTCTGCCCCTTTCCAGTGGTTCTTTCCTTGGCCTTAATTGCATCCTTTGTCTTTCTTTTTGGTGGTGCTGGGATTGAACCCAGGGCCTTGCATGTGCAAGGCAAACACTGTACCACTGAGCTACACACCCAGTTTAACTGCTTCCTTACAAGATGTACTGATCCAAAGTCTCAAGGAGAACTGGGTATAGATCTCAAGAGCTTGCTGTCTGTGCAGTTATCTTGCAAACTTTAGCCTCCCTGGCCTCCCCATACCTCTTAACTCTTTCAAATAACTGAGACTTGTGGGTCCTGTTTGTGTTTCCCATTCCTGTGTTATACCTTAGAAACTTTCCTGGCAGTGACCTGGGGCAATCATAGCCCTATTACTTCATTAATTTCTCTTCTCATGGATCCTTGTGCTGTGCTGCTTGTCATCTAGTGTCTGAAATCCATTGTTTTATGTATTTTGTCTAGTTTTTTTCTAGTTGTTTAAGATGGGAGGCTAATTTTGGTTCTTGTTACTCTCTGATGTCCAGGAGCTCAAGTGGTGTGGTAGGTGTATTTAAATCTCAAAAGGGAGTCATACTTCTCACTTACACTGTTACTAGAAATATATGTATTATGTTTGTGCCCAATATAGCTTCAAAGATATAGATATTTTTTATCTTTAGATACATCAGAAGCTTTTTGTGTGAATAATTCTAGGTTTGTACTCATTGAGATTAAAATCATGGGATTAAGATAATTTCTTCAACTTTTCTGTTAAAGAGCAGAAACTTAAATAAACTATATGTGACATAAAACTTGGTAGTTATTTAGCTAGAAGTTATCTAGCTTCTACCTCATATGTAAGAGAAGTTTATCACTTCAGTCTGTTGAAATGGTAGTAATAGTCTTCTAACTGAACTTTTACTCTGAACTATAATCCCCCTTGCCCTCTGAAACAGAAGGAAGTTCATGTACTTCTTAGTCTTGATTGTTACAGTCTTAATTCAGTTTACCTTTGGAAGATTATGTATTCTTTTTTTTAATATTCATTTTTTAGGTGGACACTATATCTTTATTTTATTTTTTTATGTGGTGCTGAGGGTCAAACCCAGTGCCTCACGCATGCTAGGTGAGCGTTCTACCTCTGAGCCCCAACCCCAGCCCCAACTATGTATTCTTTTTTTTTTAAGACTTTTTTTTTTTTAGTTGTAGATGGGCACAATACTTACTTTCTTAATTTTTTAAAATATTTATTTATTTGCTTTTAGTTGTACACAATTCATGTATTTTTACGTGGTGCTGAGGATCGAACCCGGGTCGCGCACGTGCTAGGCGAGTGCCCTACCACTGAGCCACATCCCAACCCCGGGCACAATACTTTCATTTCATATATTTATGTGGTGCTGAGGACCAAACCCAGTGCCCCACATGTGTGAGACAGGCGCTCTACCATTGAGCCACAACTCCAGCCCAAGGACTTATGTATTCTTTCTTCCAATAAGAACTTTTTCCATTCGGACCAATCTGATCATTTTTCCATGCACTTGTATGTTATGCTTATTTATTCTTCTGTGCCTTTTCTTCCCTTCTCAATCAGTTAGCTAGTTGTTGACTTGAAACAAACTATCCCAAAATTTAGAGTGTAAAACAATAATTACTTAGTAGTTAGTAATTTTGTGGGTTGGCACTTTAACTGGGCTCAGCTGAATAGTTCTTTTATCTGGGCTCACTTTTGTGAGGCAGTCAGCTAGTATGTCACTGTGACAAAATATCTGAGAACAACAACTTAAAGGAGGAAAGATTTATTTTGGCTCACAGTTTCAGAAGTTTCGGTCCTTTGTCAGATGACTCCATTGTTTCTGGGCAGTAAATGCATTGTGGTGGAAGGGTGAGGCAAGGCAAAGCTGCTTACCTCATAGCATCCAGGAAGCAAAAAGAGAGAGGTTGTGGGGGGAGAGGAAGAAGATGATGACAAGATAAAGTACCCAAGGCACACCCCCAAGGACCTACTCCTTTCAACTAGGACCTACCTCCTAAGGTTTCTACCATTTCCCAGTAGTCCATTTAGCTATGAATCTATCAGTGGATTAAACCCATTGATGAGCTTTGAGCCCTCATGATCCCAGTCACTTCCCAAAGGTCCCATCTCTGAACATTACATTTTGAGGACCAAGCTTCCAACAAGTGAGCCTTTGCAGGTGGGGGGGTGGGGGTGTGTGGTAAGGTGGATTCCAGATCCAAAACAGAATAGCTAGCTTGGGTTTCTTCTTCTGAACCTGGGTTCAAAAACCACCAAAGGAAGCCAAGCCCAGTGCATAAGTGCTTTTCAAGCTTCTGGGTCATGTTTGCTAATATTCCATTGGCCAAAGCAAGTCACATGGCCAACTCATTTCAGGATGGAGAAACTATCTATTGATGGGAGATAGAACAAGGTCACATTACAAGCCGGGCGTGGTGGCACACGCCTGTAATCCCAGTACTTGGGAGGCTGAGGCAGGAGGATCGCAAGTTCAAAGCCAACCTCAGCCATGGCGAGGCACTTAGCAACTCAGTGAGACCCTGTCTCTAATAAAAAAAATACAAAAAAGGGCTGGGGGTGTGGCCCAGTGGTCGAGTGCCCCTGAGTTCAATCCCCGGTACCAAAAAAAAAAAAAAAAAAAAAAAAAAAAAAAAGTGTTAATATGTAATATATATATGTGTGTGCATATATATACATATATATGTAGAGTTTATTTATTATAGTGCCTAGCACACTGTGTTCAACAAATGGTAGTCATTATTTATGTAATTTTAAACAAACCTATTAAGTCTCAAGTTTTTAAATTAATTTCATGAAATTATTTACAAGTTATCATAAATGGCATGTTTATTGCCCAATTTAAGTTCTTTTTTTAAAAAAAATATTTATTTATTTGCTTTTAGTTGTACACAATGCGTTTATTTGTACGTGGTGCTGAGGATTGAACCCGGGCCGTGCACGTGCTAGGCAAGTGCTCTACCGCTGAGCCACAACCCCAGCCCTCAATTTAAGTTTTTATAGGTGTTACACATCTGGGACAGTGGGACAAATTTATTAATCTCTATTTTGTGAAGCATCCCTGAAGTTAGGAGATAGTAAATTTACTGTGGTATTATGTTAATTTTTCAGATAATACTTTTATAGGAAGTTCTATTTTTTTAATATTGTTTTAGTTGTAGATGGATATATATCTTTGTGTATTAATTTTATTTTTATGTGGTGCTGAGGATCGAACCCAGTGGCCCACACATGTGAGGCAAGCGTTCTACCACTGAGCCATAGCCCCAGCCCATATAGGGAGTTATTTTTTATAGTTCTCTTGTCTCATTTAATCTGGTTTGTTTGTTTTTGCAATGCTGCATATCAATCTTAGGGCTTCATGTGCAGAGAGCAGAGACTCTACCACTAAGCTATACCTCCACCCTGGTTTATGTTTTTTGACATTCTTATATAATTTTGGGGGAGTGTGTTGGGGTATTTTACCACTGAGATACATCCCCAACCCTTTTTATTTTTTATTTTGAGACACAGTCTAAGATGCCCAGGCTGGCATTCAACTTGTGATCCTCTTGCCTCAGCCTCCCAAGTTGCTGGGATTGCAGGTGTGCACACATTCCTGGTTCTTACACAATTTTTAAAACATTTCCTTTTGTGCCTGTTACCATTTTTGTTGTTGTTGCTATTGTTCTCCCTTTATCTTTTTTCTTATCTTTCTGTTGTACTTATATATGTGAATCTATATGACTTGAATTATGTGTAGTTTCAGGTCTCATTTTGAGCTGATTAATTAACTTCACCAGATACCTATTGATTTACTGCTATGTGTAATAATAATTGGTGTGGCAGAAGATATAATGATTGTGATATGGTTTTCTTATTAAAGGTGTTTGTGGTGTAGGGTATTGTCAGTGTTTACTTATTAATTTGTTGCCTATTTTCTTCTCTACCTTTTTCTATCTAGCAAATGTTCAAATGATTTTTTCACCACATGTTATTTTACATTGACAAGTTGAATCTCCATTTAACATGTTCTGTTCATATTTGATCCTCTTTGGGTCTGTTTTGGTAACATCTCCAGATTTAGCATCATTGACAGAATTCATTAGCATGGTATTTCCTCCCTACTTTAAGTTATTAGTCTTACTGAAAAAAGAATTCAAGTGATTATTATTTAAAAAAAATTTTTTTTAGTTGTAGTTGGACACCATACCTTTATTTTATTTATTTATTTTTATGTGGGTGCTGAGGATTGAACCCAGGACCTCACACGTGCTAGGCCAGCGCTCTACCGCTGAGTGACAACCCCAGCCCCTCAAGTGATTATTGACAGCATTGATTTTGCAATGAAGTTACATTAATTTTTCAGGTATAATCCATGATTTAGAACGAAAAGAGTATGGTACCTGTAGTCATGTCCAACTTTGAGAAACTAATGCCCCGTGCCCTGGTGTTTTAGTTATCTATATTGCTGTATAGCATATTACCCAAAACTCAAATGTTTTAAAGCAACAACAATTATTATCTTGCAGTGTCTGTGAGCCATGATTTTGGGTGTAATTCAAGTGTGTACTCTGTATCAGGATCATCTACAGACTGCAAAGTAGTCTGCAGCCATTACAAAGCTCAACTGAAGAAGGATCTCTTTCCAAATTCATTTTTTTTTTTTTTTTTTTTGGTACTGGGGATTAAACTCAGGGGCACTCAACTACTGGGTCACATCCCCAGCCCTTTTTTGTATTTTATTAGAGACAGGGTCTCACTGAGTTCCTAAGTGCCTCACCATTGCTGAGGCTGGCTTTGAACTCGCGATCTTCCTGCCTCAGCCTCCCAAGTGCTGGGATTACAGGTGTGTGCCACCGTGCCCGGCAGTTCCAAATTCATTTCGATAGTTATTGGCAGGATTCAGTTTTTGTGGGTTATTGGACTAAGTGCCTCAGTTTCTGGCTAGTTGTTGATACTTGATATAAGCAAAATCATATAATATTCTAGCAGAAGCTGAGTGAGTTCTTTGCCATGTGGGTCTTTAATGGGGCAAAATGGCAGCTTGCTTCATGCGAATAATCAAGTGGAAAGAGCCAGAAAGGGAATGTGAATAAAATAACCTATCTGGGAAGTGACATCTTCTCATTTGGCTATATTCTTTTCTTTAGAGGCAAGTAATTAGATCCAGTACACTACTGGGTGTATATGGGGGTGGGGAGGTTTGGAGGGGAGGGGATCAATAGCAGGAGCTAAGGATAATTGGAACATATTTTAAAAGCAATCTACCGCTCCCTGGGTATTGTATGGGATTCTAGACCCTTCCCTTATTGTTCAGTTCCTAATTGGGATAGATCTAAGATTTATTTCAGTTTTTTTTTTAATATTTTTTAGTTGTAGATGGACATAATACCTTTATTTTATTTATTTATTGTTATGTGGTGCTGAACCCATGCCTCACACATGCAAGTGCTCTACCACTGAGCCACAACCCCAGCCCCTATTTCAGTGTTTGATGGACTCTATTCAGCATACCATTTAAGAAAAAATTTTTATTTATTTGTTTTAGTTGTACACAATGCCTTCATTCTTACGTGGTGCCGAGGATCGAACCCGGGCTGTGCACATGCTAAGTGAGTGCTCTACCACTGAGCCACAACCCCAGCCCCAGCATACCATTTTATTCCATGATCTTTTCACTAAAAAGTTAGAGTGAGATAGTGATCAACTATTTGTCTTTTATAGTTACATCTGAGGGGTACCTAATAGTCTTATTTAAAATTTAAACTTCCTTTTTGTTGTGGTAAAATATATGTAAGATTTACCATTTTAGCCATTTTTCAGTGAACATTTCATTGATATTAAGTGCATTCACATTGTTAACTATCACCATCATTCATCTCCAGAACTTATTATCTTTTCAAATGGAAACTCCTTACATTAAACACTAACTCCCCATCCCTTTTCCCTGTGGCCCTCTGCAGCCGCCATTCTACTTTGTGTGTTTATGAACTTGACTGTTCTGGGTATCTATTGTGTGTGGAATCATGTAATATTTGAATCCTTTTCTTCTGGCTTATTTCACTTAGCATGATGTCCTCAGTGGTTTATCTGTGTTGTAGCATGCTTAAGAATTCCCTCCCACTTTTTACGTTTTTTTTTTTTTTTTGAGGTGCTGATAATCAAGCCTAGGGTGCTCTACCAATGAGCTTCATCCCCAACCCTTTTTATTTTTTTATTTTCAGTCAGGTTGTTGCTAAATTGCCCTGGTTGGTTTTGAACTTGCCATCCTCCTGCCTCAGCCTCCTGAGTCGCTGGGGTTACAGGCATATGCCACTGTTTCTGGGGAACCCAAGGCCTTCTGCATGCTAGGCAAGCAGTTCTTCACTGAGCTACATCTTCACTCAATCCTTCATTTCAAGATTGAATAATATCCCATTGTTTGCATTTACCACATTTTGTTTATCCATTCATCTGCTGATGAATGCTTGGTTTCTTCTACTTTGGGCTGTTTTGAATAATGCTGCTATGAATCTGAGTGTACTAATAATTGAGTCCCTACTTGCAGTTCTTTTGGATGAGTATCTAGAAGTAGAATTGCTAGATTTCATAGTAATTTTGTTTCATTATTTGAGGACCTACCATACTGCAGCTGCCCCATATTGCATTCCTACCAGCATTGTATAATTCAAAATTTTCTGTTCTTTTTTTAAAATAATAATCTTAATGGGTGTGAAATGGTACCTCATTGTAGCTTTGGTATGCATTTCCCTAATGATTGCCATATTGAGCATCTTTTCATATGTTTATCTTCCTTGGAAAATTCAAGTTGTTGGTTTTTTGTTTTTGTTTTTGTTGGGTTTTTTTTTGGTACTGGGGATTGAACTCAGGGGCACTCCACCACTGGGCCACATCCCCAGCCCTTTTTTGTATTTTATTAGAGACAGGGTCTCACTGAGTCGCTAAGTGCCTCGCCACTGCTGAGGCTGGCTTTGAACTCGCGATCCTCCTGCCTCAGCCTCCCAAAGTGCTGGGATTACAGGCGTGCGCCACCGCGCCGGGCTCCAGCCCTTTCTAAATTTATTTTGAGACAAGGTCTTGCTAAATTGCTAAGGTTGTCTTCACACTTGTGATTCTCCTTCCTCAGCCTCCCAAGTCTCTGGAATTATAGGCATGTGCCACCATGCCTGGCCTTTTGATGCTCAAAAGGTTTTTAATTTTGCAGTACAGTATTTTTTTTTTTAAATATATTTTTAGTTGTAGGTGGACACAATACCTTTATTTTATTTATGTGGTGCTGGGGATCGAATCCAGGCCCTCACACATGCAAGACGAGTGCTCTACCGCTGAGCCCCAGCCCTTGCAGTACAGTATTTTTAAACTTTTGTTTTGTTTTAGTGTCATATCAAGTAATAAATACCAAATCCAGTGTCAAAAACTTGCCCCGTATGTTTTCCTCTAAGAGTTTTATAGTTTTAGCTCTTTTGTTTATAGTTTCTTGGTTTACTTTTAGTTTCATTTTTGTCCGTGGTATAAAGTAAAGGGTGTGGCTTTATTCTTTTGCGTATTCAGTTTTCCCAGCACCGTTTGTTGAAAAGATGGTCCTTGTAAAAAACCATTTGAACCATATATTGAGAGTTAGAAATTTTAACTTTTAAAAGTATTGCTTTCCAGGCTGCGGTTGTAGCTCAGAGGTAGAGCGCTTGCCTACCATGCATGAGGCACTGGGTTTGATCCTCAGCACCACATAAAAATAAAATAAAGATACTGTGTCCACCTATAAATAAAAAATATAATATTAAAAAAAAGTATTGCTTTCTGTCTAATTGCAAAAATATGTGTTTGCTGTAGCAAATTAACAGAAGAGGAAATCCCCACTAGAAAATAAACATCCTACATAGAAATAACCACTGTTGAGCTAGGAATATAGCTCAGTGGTAGAAGCCTTCCCTAGCATATACAAAGCCCTAGGTTTGACCCCCAGCATTGCAAAACATGAAAACAACTACAACAAAAATAAATCAAACACTGTTAATAGTTGGTAAATTTTAGTGCATGTTTTTTCTATGCATGATTTATTAATGAGTATATATTTTTATAGAAATGGAACCATACATATGTGCTATTGTATATATATATATATGTATATATATATATATATATATATATATTTTTTTTTTTTTTTTTTTTTGGTACGGGGGATTGAACTCAGGGGCACTTGACCACTGGGCCACATCCCCAGCCCTTTTTTGTATTTTATTAGAAGCAGGGTCTCACCGAGTTACTAAGTGCCTCGCCATTGCTGAGGCTGGCTTTGAACTCGCGATCCTCCTGCCTCAGCCTCCCAAAGTGCTGGGATTACAGGCGTGCGCCACCTTGCCCGGCGTATATTTTTTATTTAAAACACAAATAATAACTTTTCATGTTTAAATGTTCTTCTATATATTGTCCTTAAATTTAGTTTTTGTTTTAGTCAGTTAAATATGCACATAATTTAAAATATTTAATGATTGTATACAGTTATTATAAAAAAGGACGTAATTCTGGCCTCCCTATCCTGCCCCATTGTCCACTGTACTGAAATACTCATTTTCAATACATTTTGCTTACTTTTGATATTTATATTTGCATCTTAAGCTAGATCCTTGTGTTGCTTCTGATTACTTTTACAGTTTTAGTCATTATTTATTGGCTTTCCTCTATGGAATAAGAAGAGTTAATTTTTACACTATCCACTGTGACTATACATGCATAGTTATTATTTTTATTATTAATATTATTTTTCCAATAATGTTGTATATTAATTTTGTTTAGGTCAGGGCTGAGGGTGTGGCTCAGTGGTAGAGTTGCTTAACTAGCATCCTAAAGGCAGCGGGTTCAATCCCCAGCTCCACAAAACAAAACAAAAGAAAAAAAGGAAAAAAAATTGAAATTTTGGTTAGTCCAATATTCAGAGTTTAAGTTATTATTACCCTGTAAATCCTTTTGACATCTAGACCACAATGTATATAATGTGAGTACCTTTTCTTTCCTGTACTATTTTTTTTTTTTTTTTTGCTGGAATTAATATCGTATTTTTTCCTTTGATTAGTTTTCTGATCACTAATTCAATCTCAAACCTTTCATCAGTTGCATGAATCTCCTCTAAATACATTCAAGTTCATGTAGGTATTTTATCAATAGTGTCATCTTTATGAAATCTCTCCTGGAGCCTTTTTTTTTTTTTGTGTGTGTGTGTGTGTGTGTGTGTGTGTGTGTGTGTGGTACTGGGGATTAAACTCAGGGGCACTCGACTACTGGGCCACATCCCCAGCCCTTTTTGTATATTATTAGAGACAGGGTCTCACTGAGTTGCTAAGTGCCTCGCCATTGCTGAGGCTGGCTTTGAACTCACAATCCTCCTGCCTCAGCCTCCCAAGTGCTGGGATTACGGGGATGTGCCACCATGCCCGGCTGGAGCCTTTATTTAAAAAAATATTTTTCAGTTGTAAATGGACCTTTATTTTATTTATTTATTTTGTGGTGCTGGGGATTGAACCCAGGGCTTTGTGCATGCAAGGCAAGTGCTCTACCAACTGAGCTACATATTTATTTTTATGCGGTGCTGAGAATCAAACCCAGTGCCTCATACATGCTAGGCAAGTGCTCTATCACTGAGCCACAACCCCAGCCCCTCCTGGATCCTTTTGATCTGGTCCAATTTGGAATGCTATTCTGCTGGCCTGTTATATAGCTGTCATCTTGAACTGTCCCTTTACAATAATATTACTCAGGAGATTTTATTATTATTTTTTTCACTCTTGTGTTGGGTTCTTTTCTGCCTGGGTCTCATGTAATTTATTGTCTTCCTTCCTCCCTCACTCCCTCCCTCTCTTCCTCCCTTCTGTCTTTCCTTCCTATTTTTTTGTGTCACTGGGAATTGAACAGGGATGTTCTACAACCAAGCTATAATAACCCCAACCTCTTTTTTATAAAATATTTTTTAGTTATAGATGAACACAATATCTTTATTTATTTTTATATGGTGGTGAGAGGTAAGTGCTCAACCACTGAGATATAGTCCCAACCCAACCCCAACCTCTTTTATTTTCTATTTTGAGATAGGGGCTTGCTAAGTTGTCCAGACTGGCGTTGAACTGAAATCTTCCTGCCTCAGCCTCCCAAGTTGCTAGAATTATAGGAGTGTGCTGCCACCGTACCTGGCTTCCCATGTAGTTTGCTTTCTTATTTATGTCCATTTTTGGGAACATGTTCTCTAGTAACATCCTGAGGAAAGGTATGGAAAACCAAAGTTTTAAAACCTTAAATGTTTGAATATATTCTTCCTTCATATACCTGAGAGTTTGGCTTAGTATAGAATTCTAGGTTGGGAATAATTTTCCCTAAGAATTTTGAGGGTGGTGCCTTATTGTTTTCTAATAACAAGCCATCGAGAAATCTACAGTCATTCTTATTCTTTGTATGGCATTTTTTTCTCTTCCTCCTTAGAAAATATAGAGAATTTTCTCTTCCTTAAAAAAATTGCAGATGTTCTGAAAATTTTCTGATTTGTTAGTTTATTTTTTTAGATACTTGATGTATCTAATCAATCAGAAAACTTGAGTATTTAAAATTGAGGAAATTTCTTGAGTTACTTTGATTTCTTTACTTTTTCTTCTTTTTGACCTTTCACTTTTTATTTATTTGTGTTTTAATTTTATATTTTTGATACTGGCATTTGAACCTCAGGACGCTTTACCACTGATCTACATCTCCAGTCCTTTTATTTTTAAAATTTGAGACAGGATTTTGTAAATTGCTGAGGCTGGCCTCAAATTTATGATCCTCCTATCTCAGTCTCCTGAGTCACTGGGAAGGTCACATTCACTACCACTCCCTGCCCTTTTCATTTTTTAGTTTGAGACAGGGTCTTGCTAAATTGCCTAGGCTGACCTACCTGGAACTTGGAGAATCCTTCTGCCTCAGCCTCCCGAGTCTCTTGAGATTATAGGCATATGGCACCATGCCTAACTTTGTTGGTAATTTTTTTTTTTTTTTTTTTTTTTTGGTACCAGGGATTGAACTCAGGGGCACTTGACCACTGGGCCACATCCCCAGCCCTTTTTTGTATTTTATTAGAGACAGGGTCTCACTGAGTTGCTAAGTGCCTCGCCATTGCTGAGGCTGGCTTTGAACTCGCGATCCTCCTGCCTCAGCCTTCCAAGTGCTGGGATTACAGGCGTGTGCCACCGCACCCGGCTGGTAATTTTTTTTTAATTTTTAAATTTTTTTTTAGTTGTAGATGGACACAATACCTTTATTGACTAATTTATGTGGTGCTGAGGGTCAAACCCAGTGCCTTACACATGCTAGGCGAGAGCTCTACCACTGAGTCACAACCCCAGCCCCTCTTTGGTAATTCTTTAGGAGCAGGTTTGCTAAAACACATCTTAATTTTTTTTTTTTTATCTGACAATATCTCTATCCCTGAAGGATACTTCTCTGGATACAGAATTCTGGTTTGACAGTTTTTTCTTTTCAGTACTTTAAAACATTTTTTGTCTTGCTACATCCTCCATGGTTTCTGATGAGACATTCAGAGTCCATTGAATTGTTGTTCCCTTATAAGTAATGTCTTAATTTAATCTGGATGCTTTTAAGCATTTTTCTTTGTGTTTAATTTTTAGCAGTTTAGTTATGTTTAGAAGTGAGTTTTGTTTTTGTTTTTGCTTATCCTGTTCACCAAGTTTCTTCAATCTGTTTCTTTCAGAAAATCTGGAAAGTTTTAACTACTTTTTTTCCTGTCCTACACATTTTTCTCTCTTGTGACTCTGACACAAGTGTTAGAATTTTTAATATTATACCACTGGTCCCTGCGATCTACATTCACTTATGAAAATATTTTTCTTTCCTTTTTTTCTGAGATATGGGGTATTTGGTCTCCCAATTTGTAGGCTCAAGTAAACTTCCCGTCAGCCTCCTGAGTGGCTAAAACTACAGGCATCACTCCATACCCAGCTTTCTTGTTTTCAGATTGAAAATTTTCTATAAATTTGTCATATAGTTTACTGACTCTTTCCTCTGACAATTCCATTCTTATATTGGCCCATCTGGTGACATTTTAAAATTTCAGTTATTGTATTTCTTCTAAAATTTCAATTTACTACTTTATATCTTCTTTCTTACTGAGATTTATACCTTTCTATTCATTTCTGGGGTGGACACCTTCACTTCTGAGAGCGTTTTTATAGTAATTGCTTTAAAGCCTTACTAAGTGCTAAATGTGTATCATCTTGGCATTTGCACACGTTAAATATCCTTTTATATGTAAGTTGAGCTTTTCCTTTTTTTTTTTTTTAAGAGCTTTACAGTTACACATAGTAGTTGGTTTCGCCTGGACAAACTCATACATTCATGGAATTCAATTTCAGTTCATGATTCCCCCCTCTTTTCCCTTCCACTTTTCCCTCCTGTTCTCCTTCCCCTCTCCATTCTGCTTTCCTGGCTTTTTATATGCTCAATTGTATTGGATTATATGCTCAACATATCAAAAATTATGTTTTGAGATTTGAGTCTTATTTAAATTCTGTGGAGAATGTTGGTATTTTTGTTTTAGCTACTTACTTGTGTTCATGTTGCAAGTTCTGACTAGTCTTCCATATATTTTGGTTTTCCTATTAATTCAGACCTGTTCCAGATCTGTATCACTGACTGGCTAGTCAGAATTGGACTGTGGGTCTAAGCCTTAGTTTAGTTCCCAGTGTCAGTGGAATACTGCTCTTTACAGATTATCTAATTGATCAGTGAGTTTAAGTAGTATCAATCAGTCTCATCCATCCATTATAAAGTTCCATATCAACCACCCTAACCAGCATAGCGGCACATGCCTATAGTCCCAGGTGCTCCAGAGACTGTGAGGCAGGGGGATTGCTTGAATTCGGGAGTTTGAGGTCAACCTGGGCAACAAAGCAAGACCCCATCTCAAAAACAAAGAGCTGGGCATGGTGGCGCTCCCCTGCAAGCCCAGTGATTTGGGACTCTGAGGCAGGAGGATTGCAAGTTCAAAGTCAGCCTTAGTAATTTAGGAAGGTCCTAAGCAACTCAGGGAGAACCTCTCAAAATAAAAAAATATTTTTTATACATGTCTACCACTCTTTCTCTTAAGAGTTTTAGCATTTCATTAGATACAGCAAAATGATGAATTTTAAATTGTATTTTCACCATTTGGTTTTCTTGAAATACAGTTAGTATAGGAAGGTAGGATAAACTTTTGATTTAGTTTCCTTTTATTTATGTGCAGAGTAATGGAGTTGCTCTAGCAATTTTTTACAATATCTGAGTTGGTAGATTTTTAAAAAAAGTATCATTATTAATTCATGTATTTGTATACATATAAACACACACACACACACACACACACACACACACACACACACACACACACTGTTTTTTTGGTACTGGGGATTGAACCCAGGGGCACTCTACCGCTGAACTACATCCCCAGTCCTTTTTATTTTTTATTTTGTGTTGGAGTCTCTCTGAGTTCTCAGGCTGGCCTTGAACTTGCAATCCTCCTGCCTCAGCCTCCTGGGTCTTTGGGATTATAGGCATGCAAGCACTGTGCCCAGCAATACATTTTTATATATTCAATATGTTTCATTTCATTACACCTATTAACTTTGATGCTCAAAATTTTACACTTTAATCCAGTGTTAGCCCCTTCCAGTTGGTGCCTGTGTCTTTTTTGACTTTTCTCCATTATCTTGGTTCAAGGTGGATTTACTTACCCTGAAGATAATGAAATGTAAGCTTCAGCATTATTGTGGGAGCTTCTGCCAAGGCTTTGGAACCAAGCAAGACCTTAGTAATTGGTCATATGATTTTGCAAAATTTTACAAAAGTAAGATTTTTAGGAGGGCAGGTAGGCTGGTGGGTGCTTAATATATAAAGTCCAAGCTCCACAAAACCTGGATCTGGCCCTAGTCTTAGATATATTCCTTCTCTTAAGAAGCAATAATGTTTTAGGCTCATCCTTTATATTTCCTCTTCCCAGTCTTACCAATTGGCTGAGGGTTCTTTTACGCAATTCAGATAGGAATCTCAAAAAGGCAAAGTGCAGCTCCATTACTGTTATCAGCTTCTGCTGGAATCTCTCAGTGCTAGAATTAGCAGCTCTCTGCAGCTTTCTGGCTGCTTAGCATGCTTAGTGTTACCAGCTCTTAGTACAGCTCGCTCAGCTTGGTCGAATTGAGATAGAAATCACCAATAGGCAAAATAAAACCATCTAAACAATGTTTTATTGAGGCTTGTACTGTAGCACAAGGGAGAGAGTACAGGGAAGGAGCTCTTCAAGGATGAGAGGTCATCTACTTACATAGACAAAAACGGCTTTCTGCACAGGTTCATAATCATATGTCTGTAAACCATTGAAGTTCTGGGCTGTATTATTCTATAAAGATATGCTGGATTTGTAGGCTCTTGGTTTTCTTGGGGTATAGGGGAGGTGTTCATCACCATCACTGTAGGAAGCTGTTGGAAAATCCTTGGCAAGTCCTAAGGGAAGCAGACTCTAGTTATGAGCTGAATGGACTTTGAAAGCTTCCGTGCCTTAAATGGCTGTTGCCCAAGCAGCCCCAGAAGTTTGGTGTTCTCTGAAGCATCCATTACTAGTGCAGCAGTTGTCAGGGCTTTGGTGCCAATGCTAATCCCCGTCTCAACCTCTACCTTATCACTGCAGGCCCAGTGTAGCTCCTTGGTGGCACATCAGGGGCAACTGTGCATGGCAACAGATTTTCCAGAGGCCATGACACCTACTCCTGCTGGCCGCAGGCATCTTTGGCCATCTAGGAAAAACAGCGGTCTATGTACATAAAGACAGAACACACAAAAAAGCTGAAAACCATCCCTTTGGGGGAGGGGTCAGACACTTCTGTCTCACAAGGAGTCTTGTTTTTTATTTCTTAAGGAAATGGTATTTTGAACCCATAATCCACATAGCAGGGCTGCTTAATGTCACTGACTTGCATTGCTTAGAGTTGTAAAATGTGTAGTTAAATATTAAGATTGCAAGCTGGGCATCGTGGTGCATGCCTGTAATCCCAGCACTTGGGAGGCTAAGGCAAGAGGATCGCGAGTTCAAAGCCAGCCTCAGTAATGGCAAGGCACTTAGGAACTCAGTGAGACCCTGTCTCTAATAAAATACAAAAAAGGGCTGGGGATGTGGCCCAGTGGTCGAGTGCCCCTGAGTTCAATCTCTGGTACCAAAAAAAAAAAAAATTAAGATTGCAGTGTTGGCTGGGCACTGTGGTGCACGCCTATAATCCCAGCACTTGTGAGGCTGAGGCAGGAGGATCGCGAGTTCAAAGCCAACCTCAGCAATGGTGAGGCACTTAGCAACTCAGTGAGACCCTGTCTCTAAATAAAAGACAAAAAAGGGCTGGGGATGTTGTCCAGTGGTCGAATGCCCCTGAGTTCCCTGGTACCAAAAAAAAAAAAAAAAAAAAAAAGATGGCAATGTTTTTCATTTTCTTCAAGGTAAGATTTTAGGATTTTAACCTGATTTCTTTGATTTTTATATTTATATGTCTTTATATTGAAATTTTGAATCCTAATGAGTTAGTATAATCACTTATTTGCTCCATCACTCAGTATCATAGTTTTTTTTTTTTTAATTTTTAAAATTTGTTCTGATTAGATATACATGACAGAGAATGTCATTGTATACAAATGGAGCACAACTTCTCATTCCTCTGGCTGTGCATGGTGCAGAGTCACACTGGTAGTGTAATCATACATGTGTATAGGGTAATAATGTCTGTTTCATTCTGTTATCTTTCCCATCCCCCTAACCCCTCTCCCCCTCCATATTCCCCTCTGAACAATCTAAAATTCTTTCATTACTCCCACCACACACACACTGTGGATCAGCATATGCTTATCAGAGAAAACATTAGGCCTTTGGTTTTTTGGGATTGGCTTATTTCACTTAGTATGATATTCTGTAGCTCCATAGTATCAAAACAGTATCATTATTACTCCTAACAATAAAACTACTAAATACAGTTTTGTTTTTGGCATGATTATGGGCTGATTTTATTTCTTTTTTTTAATATTTATTTATTTATTTATTTATTTATTTGCTTTAGTTGTATGCAATGCGTTTATTTTTTTTTAAATATTTATTTATTTACTTTAGTTGTACACAATGCAATGCATTTATGTTTATATGGTGCTGAGGATCGAACCCGGGCCGTGCACGTACGAGGCAAGTGCTCTACCCGCTGAGCCACAACCCCAGCCCACAATGCGTTTATTTTTACGTGGTGCTGAGGATTGAACCCGGGCTGTGCATGTGCTAGGCAAGCGCTCTACCGCTGAGCCACAACCCTAAAGCCTCTGAATTCTTAATAATATATTGGTATTATCTTACGATTAGAAAATAAACATTCTATAAATCTGTTTTTTCTGTATTGTGTTAAAAAAATCATTCTGAAAAAACACTAAATATAACAATGTTCAAGCAAAGTACAAAAGATGAAATAGAAATAATGATATTTTACATAAAAGCCTCATGTTTCTTAAACATTTTTTCTTATTTTCAAATGTATATTTAATTGACAAATGAAAATTATGTATATGTTTATACATGACATATTTTGAAATATGTGTACATTGTACAGTAACTAAATCAAACTAATTAACATTAGCATTACCTCATTATTATTATTATTTTGGTGGTGGTGATGATATTTCGAATCTACACTCTAAGCAATTTTTTTGCTGTTTTTTAAAATTTATTTATTTTAATTAGGTATATATGACAGCAGAATGCATTTTGATTCATTGTACACAATTGCAGCACAACTTTTCATTTCTTTGGTTGTACACTATGTAATGTCACACCATATGTGCAGTCATACATGTACCTAGGGTAATGATGTCCATCTCATTCTGTTTTTCCTGCCCCCATGGACCATCCTACCCTCCCTTCCCTTTGCCCAACCAAAGTTCCTCCATTTTCCCCATGCCTCCCCCTGCCTGTTTTGGATCAGCATCCATTTATCAGAGAGAACATTTGGCCTTTGGTTTTTGGGATTGGCTTACTTTACTTAGCATGATATTCTCCAACTCCATCCATTTACCTGCAAATGCCATAATTTTGTTTTCTTTTAATGCTACATAATATTCTGTTGTGTATATATACCATAGTTTCTTTATCCATTCATCTATTCAGGGGCATCTAGGTTGGTTCCACAGTTTAGCTATTGTGAATTGAGCTCCTATGAACAGTGATGTGGCTACATTACTATAGTATGCTGATTTTAAGTCCTTTGGGTATAGACCAAGGAGTGGGATAGCTGGGTCAAATGGTGGTTCCATTCCACGTTTTCTAAGGAATCTCCATATTGCTTTCCAGATTGGTTGCACCATTTTGCGGTCCCACCAGCAATATATGAGTGTGCCTTTTCCCCCACATCCTTGCCAACATTTATTTTTGTCTGTATTCTTGATAGCTACCATTCTGACTGGTGTGAGATGAATCTTAGTTTTGATTTTCATTTCTCTAATTACTAAAAATGTTGAATATTTTTTCATATATTTGTTGATTGAGTATATATCTTCTTCTGAGAAGTGTCTGTTCAGCTCCTAAGCCCATTTATTGATTGGGTTGTTTGGTTTTTTGGTGTTACGTTTTTTGAGTTCTTTATATATCCTGGAGATTAGTGCTCTATCTGACATACATGTGGCAAAAATTTGCTCCTAAAATGTAGGCTCTCTGTTCACCTCATTGGTTGTTTATTTTGCTGAGAAGAAGCTTTCTAGTTTGAGTCCATCCCATTTATTAATTCTTGATTTTATTTCTTTAGGAGTCTTGTTAAGGAAGTGGGGCCTAATACAACATGATAAAGATTTTTTTGAGAAAATTTTTTTTTCTCAAACTTTGTTGGCCTTGGGTTTAACATAGATAGCTTTTACAAAGTTGAGGTATGTTCTTACTATATCCCTAGTTTTTCTAGTGTTTTGAACATGAAAGGGTGCTGTATTTTGTCAAATGCTTTCTCTGCATCAATTGATATAATCGTATGATTCTTATCTTTAAGTCTATTGATGTGATGAATTAGATATAATCATATGATTCTTATCTTTAAGTCTATTGATGTGATGAATTATATTTATTGATTTCCATATGTTGAACCAACCTTGCATCCCTGGAATGAACCCCATTTGATCATGGTACACAATTTTTTAAATACGTTTTTGTATGTGATTTGCCAGAATTAAAAAAAAATTTTTTTTTAGTTGATGGACCTTTATTTTATTTATTTATTTGTGGTGCTGAGAATTGAACCCAGTGCCTCACACATGCTAGGCAAATGCTCTGCCACTGAGTCACAACCACAGCCTCTGATTTGCCAGAATTTTATTGAGAATTTTTGCATCAATGTTCATCAGGGATATTGGTCTAAAATTTTCTTTCCGTGATGTGTCTCTGCCTGGTTTTGGTATCAGGATGATCCTAGCTTCGTAGAATGAGTTTAGAAGGGTTTCTTCCTTTTCTATCTCATGGAATAATTTGAGGAGTATTGGTATTAATTCTTCTTTGTATGTTTTGTAGAACTCAGCAGTGAATCTTTCTGGTCTGGGGCTTTTCTTGGTTGTTAGGCTTTTTTTTTTTTTTTTTTTTTTTTTTTATATATATTTTTTTAGTTGTAGGTGGACACAATACCTTTATTTTATTTATGTGGTGCTGAGGATAGAACCCAGGGCCTCACAAATGCGAGACGAGTGCTCTACTGCTGAGCCATAGCCACAGCCTGGTTGGTAGGCTTTTGATGGCGTCTTCTACTAAATACAGTTTTTGTTTCGTTTTTCTTTTGCAGCCCAGGGAATCAAACCTAGGGCCTCACATATGCTAGGCAAGCATTTTACTACTGATCCATGCCCTCCAGCCTTAAGATTTCTTTGTGGTTTATTTATTCCCTAAGATATATTCCAGTGGGATGTACAAATGCTATATTTAATTAATTAATTAATTAATTTTGGTGCCAGAAATCGATCACAGGGGCATATAACAACTGAGCCACATCCCCAGCCCTTTTAAAAATATTTTATTTAAGGACAGGGTCCTTACTAAGTTGCTTAGAGCCTCACTAAGTTGCTGAGGCTGGCTTTGGACTTGTGATCCTCCTGCCTCAGCCTCCCAAACTGCTGGGATTATAGGCCTGTGCCACAATGCCTGGCCAAAATACTGTATTTTAAAGCCACTTGAAGTAATTATTTTCTATGTGATTATGGAACAAACTTGGAATGCAGTGGGTTATTGGTTTAGGTTTATTTTAAATTTTTAGAAATTGTACCCTTTCCATTTTTAGTGTTCTTTTTATTTTTTGGTTTAATTTTGCATTTTGACTATTTTCAGGTGCCATTATTTAATATCTGAACAAAATGGTAAATTTATTGTGTGCTATGCAGAGATAGTTGTGACTATAGGGCATGATTTTTCTTTCTTTTTTTTTTTTTAATATTTATTTATTTACTTTAGTTGTACACAATGCAATGCATTTATGTTTACGTGGTGCTGAGGATCGAACCCGGGCCACGCACGTGCGAGGCGAGTGCTCTACCGCTGAGCCACAACCCCAGCTAGGGCATGATTTTTCTAAACGAAGTGAACTGCTAACATATTGGGTTTGGGAATTGTGTTCAGGGATTGGTAGACTTTCTGAATGCAATCATTCTTTTGAAGCTATTATTATTTGGTTGGTTGGTTGGTTTGTTGGTTGATTGATTTATTTATTTTCTGGTGCTGGAGGTTGAACCCAGGAAAATTCTACTATTGAATGACATCCCCAGCCCTTAGTTTTTATTTTGAGACAAGGTTTTGCTAAGTTGTTGAGGCTGGCCTTGAATTTGTAATTCTTGTGCCTCAGCCTCCCCAGACTCTGAAATTATAGGCATGTGCCACCAGGCTATATTTAAATCCAGTTTCCATGATCTTTTACTATGTTGCTTTTCTGAATTTGGAGCATAGGGATTTTTTTAAAATCATATACAAAACATTTACATAGTTCCAAAATGAAAACTGTATTAAAAGGTATATTCACAGAAGTTTGGCTACCATCCTTATACCCTCCATCCTCCCCCACCCCCCATTTCTATTGAGTAAATATTGGTAAACAACAGTTTGCAAGTCAGATTTGTCTAACCCCCCACAACTCCCCCACCCCCCAAATGTAAACTCATTTGTGTACATATTGTTTTGGGCTTTTTTTTTTTTTAATTTTTAGTACTATAATTGAACCCAGGGGTGCTTTACCACTGAGCCACACCCTCCAGTCCTTTTTATTTTGAGACAGAGTAATTAAGGTGCTGAGGCTAGCCTCAAATTTACAATCCTCATGCCTCAGTTTCCCAAGTTGCTGGGATTACAGGAGTGTACCACTGCTAGGCTTTTTATGACTTCTTTTGCATTTCAGTGGCAGAGTTGAATAGCTATAACAGCAAATATATATGCCATGTGAAGCCTAAAATATTTGTTTTCTGGCCCTTTACTGAAAAAGTTTGCCTAATCCTGTTATGGAGAATCATTTTAATCAGTTTTTTACTTTTTTTTAAAAAAATATTTATTTATATGCTTTTAGTTGTACGTTTATTTTTACGTGGTGCTGAGGATCGAACCCGGGCCACACACATGCTAGGTGAGCGCTCTACCGCTGAGCCACATCCCCAGCCCTCTTTTTTCTTTTTTAAAAATAAAAGCAAATAAGGCTGGGGTTGTGGCTCAGTGGCATGGATGAGGCACTAAGTTTGATCCTTAGCACCACATAAAAATAAATAAATAAAATAAAGATATTAAATGAATAAATAATACCAAATATTTATACTCAACAGTTACTTCCCTTTTACATGAAAGGAAGCATACTACAAATTCTTCACTGCATCTTGTTTTTTTCTTTTCTTTTATTCTAAGTTGTTATATATGACAGCAGAATGCATTACAATTCATATTATACTTATAGGGCACATTTTTACATATCTCTGGTTGTATACAAAGTATGTTCACACCATTCATGTCTTCATAAATGCACTTAGGGTAATGATATCCATCTCATTCTACCATCTTTTTTTTTGTTTGTTTGTTTCCTACCCTTTTGACCTCTCTTTTCCCTTCCTCTCCATTGGCCTTTCTAGTGTTCCTCTAATCCTCCTAAGCTCCCTGTCCCAAACCCACTGTGAATCAGCCTCCTTATATCAGAGAAAACATTTGGCATTTGGATTTTGGGGGATTGGCTAACTTCACTTTGCATATATTCTCCATCTTCATCCATTTACCTGCGAATGCAATTATTTTATTCTCTTTTATTGCTGAGTAGTATTCCATTGTATATGTATACCACATTTTCTTTATCCATTCATCTACTGAAGGGTATCTAGGTTGGTTCCACAGTTTAGCTATTGTAAATTGTGCTGCTATAAACATTGATGTGGCTGTGACCCTACAGTATGCTTTTTTTTTAAGTCCTTTTGGTATAGACCGAGGAGTGGGAAAGCTGGGTCAGAAGGTGATTCCATTCCCAGTTTTCTGAGGAATCTCCATAATGCTTTCAGATTGCCTGCACCATTTTGCAGTCCCACCAGCAATGTATGAGTGTGCCTTTTCCCCACATCCTCCAACATTTATTGTTGTTTGTGTTCTTTCTTTTTTTGATACCAGGGATTGAACTCAGGGGCACTTGACCACTGGGCCACATCCCCAGCCCTTTTTTGTATTTTATTAGAGACAGGGTCTCACTCATTGCTGAGGCTGGCTTTGAACTCGTGATCCTCCTACCTTAGCCTCCCAAGTGCTGGGATTACAGGCATGCGCCACCGTGCCGGCTATTTATGTTCTTAATAGCTGCCATTCTGACTGGAGTAAAATGAAATCTTAGGGTAGTTTTGAATTTGCATTTCTCTAATTGCTGAGATGTGGAACATTTTTTCATGTATTTGTTGATTGATTGTATATCTTCTTCCGAGAAGTGTCTGTTCAGTTTCTTGACCCATTTGTTGATTGGGTTATTTGTTTTGTTTGTGTTAAGGTTTTTGAGAGCTTTATGTATCCTTGAAGTTAGTGTTCTATCTGATATGCTTGTGGTAAAGATTTGCTCCCATTCTGTAGGTTCTCTATTCACCTCACTGATTGTTTCTTTTGTTGAGAAGAAGCTTTTTAGTTTGAATCTATCCCATTTATTGATTCTTGATATTAATTCTTTTTTTTAAGTATTTATTTATTTGCTTTTAGTTGTACACAATGAGTTTATTTTTTACGTGGTGCTGAGGATCGAACCCGGGCCGTGCACGTGCTAAGCGAGCGCTCTACCGCTGAGCCACATCCCCAGCCCCTTGATATTAATTCTTATGCTATAGGAGTCTTATTAAGGAAGTTGGGGCCTAATCCGACATGTTGGAGATTAGGGCCTAATTTTTCTTCTAATAGGCGTAGTGTCTCTAGGTCCTTGAACCACTTTGAGTTCAGTTTTGTGCATGGTGAGAGATAGGGGTTTAATTTCATTTTGTTGCATATGGATTTCCAGTTTTCCCAGCACCATTTGTTGAAGAGGATATCTTTTCTCCAATGTACATCTTTGGTACCTTTGTCTAATATAAGATAACTGTAATTATGTGGGTTCTCTATTCTGTACCCTTGGTCTATAAGTCTATTTTGGTGCCAATACCATGCTGGTTTTGTTACTATTGCTGTGTAGTACAAACCATACATTATGCCACAAAACAACTCTTAGCAAATATAAAAAAGTAGAGATACTACCCTGCATTCTATAAGACCATAATGGAATGAAATTAGAAATCAATGATAAAATAAGAAATAAAAGCTACTCCAACACCTGGAGACTAAATAATATGCTACTGAATGAACAGTGGGTTGCAGAAGATATCAAGGAGATTAAAAAATTCTTAGGGGAGAATGAGAACACAGACACAACATATCGAAATCTCTGGGACACTATGAAAGCAATTCTAAGTGGAAAGTTCATTGCATGGAGTTCATTCCTTAAAAGAAGAAAAAGTCAGCAAATAAATGACTTAACATTACATCTCAAAGCCCTAGAAAAAGAAGAACAATCCAACACCAAAAGCAATAGAAGACAGGAAATAATTGAAATCAGTGAAATTGAAACAAAAAGAAACAATTGAAAAAATTGACACAACCAAGAGTTAGTTCTTTGAAAAAATAAATAAAATTGACAGATCCTTAGCCAAGCTTACAAAGAGAAGGAAAGAGAAAACTCAAATTATTGACATACGTGATGAAAATGGAAATATCACAAGAGCCACTACAGAAATACAGAAGATAATCAGAAATTATTTTGAAAACTTGTAGTCTAATAAAACACAAAATATCGAAGGCATCGACAAATTTCTAGAGTCGTATGATTTGCCCAAATTGAAGCAGGATGATATACACAATTTAAACAGATCAATTTCAAACGATGAAATAGAAGATGCCATCAGAAGCCTAAAAACCAAGAAAAGCCCAGGACTGGATGGATACACAGCTGAGTTCAATTTATTTCAGGAAATAGAAAAAGTGGGAGCACTTCCAAACTCATTTTATGAGGCCAATATCACCCTGATCCCAAAACCAGGCAAAGACACATCAAAGAAAATTTCAGACCAATATCTCTAATGAACATAGATGCAAAAATTCTCAATAAAATTTTGGCAAATCGAATACAAAAACATATAAAAAGGATAGTATACCACGATCAAGTGGGGTTCATTCCAGGGATGCAAGGTTGGTTCAATGTATGGAAATCAAAATATGTAATTCATCACATTAGTAGACTTAAAGATAAGAACCATACGATTATCTCAATAAATGCATCTTGCTTTTTTCTATTGAATAATATTTCCTGAAAACCACTCTGTGTTAAGCTCTCTCTAATTCCTAGACTAGTTTAGTTTTCATCTCCTTTAGGTTGTGTATTCCTGCTTTTCGTTTTCTGCAGCTTTGCTGTTCTTTTTACTATTATTCTCCTTTTATTACATTTTATTGTATGAGGTTTGATCAAAAGCCTGTTTCTGTCTTCATGTTTCTTTCCTGTACATTTAAGTGCATTGTGTGTGTGTGTGTGGGGGGGGGGGGTTGCGGTGCTAGGGATTGAACCCAGAGCCTTGTGCATGCAAAGCAAGCACTCTGCCAACTGACCTATATCCCCAGCCTTCATTTAAGTTCATTTTGTAACAGTAAAATATGATTAGCTTAGGCTGGGGCTGTAACTCAGTGACAAGAGTACTTGCCTAGCACGTGTGATACATTGGGTTCCATCCTTAGCATCACATAAAAATAAATAAAATAAACGCATACTGTTTATCAACAACAAAATTCAAAATAATATGATAGCTCTAAGGATGTTAAGGTAACTATGTTACAACCTAGCAAACTATAAATTGTTCTAGATTAGGTGTCTTTTTCACAGTATGTTTTATTCAGGATAGTAGTCTATCTGGGTCAAATGCCATTGACCCCATGCTTGCTCTTTAGTCTAGCAATTTCAGTTATTATAAATATTTCATGTGTTGTAACAGTGTCTCTGTAATGTCTGGAAATCTACAGAAAAAGATGATGTGCTTTTTTTTTTTTAAATGTAGTGCTGGGGATCGAACCTAGTGCCTCACGAGTGCTAGGTAAGCTCTCTACCACTGAGCCACAACCCCAACCCTGGTAGTGCTTCTTGAGGTTGGAATGTTGTGTGAATTAATTAGCCCTGATATGTTGCTCTTTCTTTTGTTTTAGGTTAAATGGAAACCACCCTTGGGAGCTAGATGCCTGTGTAGCTGTTCTACCACATCAGTGTTTTGCAATGAGTGGGGGAGGAGAGCAGCCGGATATCCTCAGTGTTGGAATCCTAGTCAAAGAAAGATGGAAAGTGGTGAGTGTACTTCTGTATGTGTGTGTATGTGTGTGTGTGTGTGTGTGTGTGTACATATGTGGGTAAATTTTGGTATCTTGGTAAAAATACTATTTTATTAGGCAATAATACCTACATTGTTTTATGTGCCTAAGGCAGTTATTTTCTTACAATTAAGTTCTGTTTATACTTGAATTCTTAGTTTTTCTTCATAAAGTACTATATCTTCCTAACTTCTAATAGCTATGTTGAGTAAGGTAAATGAAAGTATACTTAAGGGGAAAGAACACATGGAAAAAAATAGTGTTTGGAAGTGCAATGAATTGTACTTTCCTTTTAATTAAGGAAAATTTTAAGTATTTATTGTTCATATTGATTGTTCTCTCTCATCTCCCAGAGTATTTTGAAGCAATCTTTAACCTTAGTATTTCTATACATGCTTTAGTATGTATATTTAAAAGATGAGGACTTCTTTTTTTAAAACATAATCATACTACCATTATCACACCTAAAGAAGTAATAATTTCTTAAAATCGCAGAATAGCTTTCAGTTTCCACATTTCTCTTTATTATTTTGTAAATTATTTTTGGTAATTTGAATCATGGTCTAAATAAATTTAGTTCTGGATATTGCAAGTGGTATTACTTATTCTTTCATTTTCTAGATTTATCTTTATCTTTGTCTCTCTCTTTTCCTTAATATTTATTTACGGAAGAAACAAGGTGATTTTATCTGCAGAATTTCACGTTGGTTTGGATATTACTGATTGATTCCATTGATTTAATATGTTTTTCTATCTCGTATATTTCATGTAAATCGGTAATTGTATTTAGAGAGCTGATTATATATGAGTTAGGTTTGTCTTTTGAAGTGGGACCCCCCCCCATTTTTTTCATAAATGATACAATGTAGTTTTAACTAGAAGGGCTATTTTGTGATATTAGTAGCTATTGGTGTGTATAGCCTAGGTCTGTTAATTGTTTTTGGGGGGGGATGGCGGTGGTACTGGGGATTGAACCCAGGGATGCTTTACCACTGAGCCATATCCCCAGTCCTTTTTATTTTTCATTTGAGACAGGTTTTTGCTAAGTTGCTTAGGGCCTTGCTAAATTGCTAAGCCTGGCTTTGAACTTGTGATCCTCTTGCCTTAGCTTCCGGAGTTGCTGGGATTAAAGCTACCATGCTCAGATCTATTAATTTCTTTTTTTTTAAGAGATTGAAAATTGCTGATATTCTATCATTTTTTTCATTTATTAGTTGAAATGTATCTATAAAGAGAAATTCCTATCATCAACTGTTTGATTAGGAAAGCAATGCTTGCTTATTTTGCTTAGTTCCCTAGCATCCTCCAAAAGTTACCATGATATTTTTTTTTTAGTATAATTAAGAATTTGTAGATTTAATGTGTTTCGGTTCATTGTAGTCATTGTCCTTATAGATATTCAAATTGTGTCATTTGACTAAGGGGACATCCTTCAAGTTGTCTTCTGAATTCCTTTGACATGGTCCTAATAGACTTTATTTTTTAAAGGAATTGTTTTTGTTTTCAATATATTTAAGTATTTTTATTGCTACATAGTCTTTTTTTGCCCAAAGTTTTGTTCCATTAGATTTCACAAAGCTATTTTAGTGGTTTCCTTAATCTATCAGTAGATAGAAAAGGAAAAGACCCTTTAGCAATATTTTTTTTTCTGGGTTTTGAACCCAGGGCATCATATGTGGAAAGTATATGAGCTACCACTGAGCTACATCCCCAGCCTTTTTTTATTTTTTTTGCAATAAAATTTTTATTTCTAAGGGCTGGGGTTGTGGCTCAGCGGTGGAGCGCTTGCCTCACTTGTGTGGGGCACTGGGTTTGGTCCTCAGCACCACGTAAAAATAAATAAATAAACAAAATTAAGGTATTGTGTCCATCTACAGCACACACACACACACACACACACACACACACGTATATATTTTTGTTTTTTATATTATAGTGTGTTTTACTGATTAGTTAAATCAGTAGGCTTTGAAAATTTGCTTCACCAAATATAAGAACCATTTCATCATCATGGACTGGTACAGGGAGATTGCAACAGTTGGTAATTGTTGCTTTGGTTCCTAGCATTGTTCTAAGTACTCTGATAGGGTTGGCTCTTCTCCAGTAGACATATCAAAAGGTAACAAGTAAAGATCTGCCTAGCATGGCTCTTTTTTCCTGATAATGAGAACTAATATATTTGTGGAACTTATCCTCCAACTGGCTTTTTCTTTTTTTGTGGTGCTGGGGATTGAACCCAGGGCCTTGTGCATGCGAGGCAACCAATCTGCCAACTGAGCTATATCCTGAGGCCTAGAGTGGCATTTTTAATAATAGCACAGGCTCATTATCAAGAATGGTACTGCAGTTACTTATTGTTATATAACAAACTACATCAAAACAGAGATTTAAAACAGTCATTTTATTTTGCTCACAATTTTGTGGATTATAAATTAGGGACAGGTTTGCTTGGGTGGTTTGTCTTTTTTAGTCATGTGGCACTAGCAAGATTGGTTGGGTTGGAGGATCCATTTCCAAATGCTCAATTCAGGTACCTTTAGGATCTTTAGCTCTTCTACTATCTCCCAGTTTCGTAGTTCATTTTCTAGGAAATTTCCTATGGCTATGATTTTTTTTTTTTTTTGTATCATGGATTGAACCCAGGGACACTTAACCATGGAGCCACATCATCCCCAGCCCTTTTTTGTATTTTATTTTTAGAGTCAGGATCTCACTGAGTTGCTTAGGGCCTCACTAAGTTGTTGAGGCTGGCTTTGAACTCATGATCCTCCTGCCTTAGCCTCCTGAGCTGCTGGGATTATAGGTGTGCATCACCAAGCCTGACTATGGCTATGTCTGTGACTTCTAAAGATGGTCACATGCATTATATTGTGGCTGGGTTTTTTAAAAATGGTTTTTATCGGTGTATTATAATACATAATAGTGGGGTTCATTGTGACATATTCATATGTACACATATTCAATCACTTTCCTTCCCCAGTACTTCCCTTTTTCTCATTTCCTTCCTCACCCTGATCCCCTTCCTCTACTTTACTGGTGTTCCTTCTATTTTTTTTTTAAATTAGTGCATTATAATTATACATGAAAGTGGGATTTATTGTGGTATATTCATGCATGGACATTGCATAATTTGGTTGATTTCCCCCCCCCCCCCACCTCTTCTTACTTTCCCTCCTTTCTCCCTCTCGATCCCCTTCCTCTGCTCTATGGGTTTCTCTTCTATTTCTGAGAGACCCTTTTGTTATTATGACTTGCTTTTAAGAGACAGGTAACAGAAGCTACCAGGTAGTTAAGAGTTGTCCTCGGAATTGGCACAGTGTTCCTCTCCTTTGTTTTGTTGGTTATAAATCAGTTACAAAATTCACCCAGATTTAAGGAGGTAGGAAAATAGACTCTACCTCTTGATGGGAGAATGCCAATGTCACATTTTCTTCTTTAATATGAAAGGCCTTCTTCACACTGAAGAAGTAAGAATGGGATGGAGATACAATAGTGGTCAACTTTGGAAAATGCACTCTGCCACAATCCTTGGCTCTATTTTTTTAATCTGTGTATCCCCATCTACTAAACTGCCTCTGTCCCTTAGCCTCAGAAGTATTGATAATGTCTTAGGGTTTTGTCAAGATAATTAAAAAAATACTAATGCTTTTTTTTTTTTGTTTGTTTGTTCTAATTAGTTATACATGACAGTAGAATGCAGTTTGACATATTGTACACAAATGAAGCACAACTTCTCATTCCTCCGGCTGTACATGGTGCAGAGTCATACCAGTAGTGTAGTACATGTATATAGGGTAATGTCTGTCTTATTCACTAATGCTTTATTAATACTCAAATGGCATTATAAGAATAAACTAAGGGAAAAAAACATTTACCAAAGCCTTTTTTTTTTTTTTTATTTTTAAAATTCTGTCATTTGGTAAGGTTTTGTGAGGTAAAACAATAAGCCACCCCTCATCTATCCATTATTAGAAGGACATCCCTTTAAAACTATTTGTGAATTTTGTTGTTGTTTTGAGCACGGTCTCATTATGTTGACCAGTTTGGCTAAGAACTTCTGAACTCTGTCCTCCTGCCTCATCCTTCTGAGCAGCTGGGACTACAGATGTGCACCACTATGTCCAGCTTATTTTTTAGCTTTTCAAGTTACACCAGGCTTTGTTTAATGTACAAAATAAGGAGCAATCATGGCCCAACAAACAACATATTTAATTGAATAGTTCTAGAGCTTATTTTTTTATTTGTTTTAATTAGTTATACATGACAGTAGAATGTATTTATGCGCTATGATATATCCTACATAGATGGGATATAATTTCTCATTTTTCAAAGTGTACATGTTACAGAATCATATTGGTCATATAGACACATAAAATAATATACATAATATACATAAAATAATATACATAAAATAATAATGTCTGTTTCATTCCATTATCTTTCCCATCCCCACATCTCCTCCCTCCCCTCCCTTCACTTTTCCCTACCCAATCTAATGCTATTTTTTTCCTAGTGCCCCCTGCCTTATTGTGAATTAACATCCACATATTAGAGAAAACATTTGGCCTTTGGTTTTGTGGGATTGGCTTATTTTGCTTAGCATGATATTGGAGCTTATTTTTTAATCCCAAGCTCATCCTGTGGTTCCTCAAAATATTTCCTTCCCTGCATCAAACAAAAATGAAGATCAATTATGACTCATACATGTAAAATAAATAGTTATTAAGCAATAACTATGTAACTGGGACTTTTCCAAATGCTATAGGACTTAAATGACTCTCTCTTTTAAACTTTCTCTGTAGTGTGGGGTGGGACATTGACAATAGAAAGTTAAGCAACATGAATTAAAAAGAGTAGTAGAATAATACAAGTGATATTTGAGGTGAGGACTGACAAAATGACTAATTGAATGACTAAACAAATTATTCCCATAGAAATTCAGATGAGAAAGAAAATAGCCTGGGTACAATAACCAGTGAAAATTCAGTGAAGAAATAAGTAGGACATGAGATGGGGCCTCTTGAAGGGGTTAGGATTTAAGACCCCATGCTTCTGGTGATGACTTCCTATGTTACATCACATCCTAGAGATTTGATAATATGATAAGGAAAAGACGATCTAGGGTCAAGAAATGGAAGATGACTAATTTCATGCTATCTAACTTGAAGTATATCACCTACTCCAGTTTCTTCAGAACCCAACAGGTCTAGTTGTCTCTAGCTCATCAGAAATTGTTTATGATACCAAGACAAAATCCTGATGTTTCCCAGTTAATTTAACATCTTATTAGGAAAAATATTAAATATTTGATGAAAGTGCTTAAATCAATTATAATTTACTCTTATTTGAATGTGTAGATATATAACTCTGGGATAGTTTAGAGTTGTTCTCTGCTTGCTCTGTGGAGCTTGTTAGTTGCCTCAGAGAAGAGTCAGTTGTGGTGAGAGGAATGGGTGCTGGTCTATCTTCTGACCTCCCCTATACGCGTACACTAGATTGGTTCCAGGTGAGATATAGATTGGCAAGAGGATTTCATGGTTTTAAAAGTGTGCAAATGACTGCTTTAGAGTTCAAACAATAAATCTGAATGGCATTTGTGAAAGTTGATTCTTTCAGATACTGTATTTTTTTGTGACATTTCTGATGCTGCCTATGGATCAAGTTTGAAAGTTGTTTGTGACTGAAATAATTTCATTACTTTTTGTGGAAGACCTTTGGGAAAAAGGTTTTGATGTTATTTTTCAGACTTTTGATTTTCTTTTGCCATATACATAGTTAATTTAACAATATTGAGTATTTTATCATAAAATAGGGATTGTTAAGTTACATATTTTTTTCTAAATAAGAGATCTGAATTTGTTCCTAATTAGAATCTTCTCATAATTTTGAGTTTATTCTTATTTTATTTTCTGTGCAGTTGAGAAAGATTGGGGGTGGGGGCTTTGGAGAAATTTACGATGCCTTGGACATGCTCACCAGGGAAAATGTTGCACTGAAGGTGGAATCAGCTCAACAACCAAAACAAGTTTTGAAAATGGAGGTTGCTGTTTTGAAAAAACTACAAGGTAAGCTGATTTGGATGATACACAATTTATAATTTGTATGTGTGATAATTTATAATTTAGTATTCTTGAACCTTGACTACATTTTCTAACTACTAATATTTTGGTATCTGCTAGGTATAAACAGAATTTTTTATCTTGAAATTTTTTATCTTGAGAATTTTTTTCTTGAAAATTTTATCACAGTAGTAATGAGATGTGTGATTGCTTAGACTAATTGGTTTTTGAGAATTCCTTTTCAAGGTAAGGATGAGAGAGAGAGTGAATTAGCAGAATCACTATTGCTTTAAAAAGTATTGTACTAAATTTGCTTTATTAAAAAAATCAATCATAAAATACCTCTGAGGTTTCTTTGGATGTTAAAAAAATCACATTAAGGAAGTTGCCTTCAAATCATACTGCAGGAGGGTTTTGAAAAAGAATATACTGTTCTTTTATGTATTCTCACTACTTGAGTTTCAGAGTATAATTCTGGCCATTTTCAATTTTGGAAGTCCCCTTTACTACTCAGGTCCCTATGTTTTTATTACTACAGGGTCAAATAAGTTTTTTTTTCTGTCAATCCAGTCAAGTAAAACCCTGAATACATTGCTAGTTTGTGTTCATCTTTGTAATATTTGTTTAGTGATACTACAAATATTAAAATGTTTGATCTGAATCAAATTAAATAAAGGTGATCATTCCACTGTGCCCTAAGCTTTCCAGTTACCACATTTCTCTACCAGTTTGGTCAATTGATTATAGCATGATCATAATAAAATTATAAATCTATTAAGTAGTCATATTTAGTTCAAACTTAGCTTTACCACAACATGGCAAATCAGGAAGACAGTAAATAGATCAGCACCCATCTTCTCTGCTAGAAAGAATTAGAGGAGAAAGAATAGAGAAAAAGATGGTTTTTTATTTTTCTTTCGTTTTCTCCTTTTCCCTATTTCTCTTGAGTTGTTATCAACTCAGTGATGTAGAGGCCACAAACAGGTGCAGCTGGAGCCCTTTTCAAAATTGCGCAGATCCCAGAATATTTGTTCTACTCCCAGCATCAGCTTGGCCTGGACAGTTTATCTTCACTGACCTTTCATCTATTTGGCCCTGAGGAGATGCTTCAGTGAGGCAGGAGACAGCTCTGCAGCCCCTTTAGGAAGTTCTTCTGCTTATTTTGGTTGTAGTTTATTCAGGATTTATGTAATAAAGTTTAAGATCAGTTAGTGCCTTTAATAAGTAAGTTGGAGACCATTGGATATTAGTGCTCTCCTTTACTTCTGCTTTATTTTTCCTATTATTACCTAAAATTTTTTTTTCTATCCGCTTATAATCACTTGATACCCTATCCTTCAGAATTCTTCACTTTTCAAAAACAAATAGGTTTTAAATCTTCTGGTCTCTATGTCAATGAGGCAGTCTTTGTATTTTCTTGACTTCTTAATTTAAGCCTTCTGCATACTTATGTCTTACAACTTCCTTTTACTGAGGTTGCTTTGGAATCTGGATCCTTTTGAGAACATTTTTATGGGACTGAACTGTTTTTGCCTTCCTAGCAGCATGAAGATTTAATACTGAATGACCCCAATTAAAGACTTAAGTGTATAAGGAAACAGTATATGAATAGAGGCTAGCTGTTTATAGGATTAGTTGGTCTTAAATTGATGTTTAGTTTTTGATATCTGGTATAAGAATTTGTTTCTCTTTCTTTCTTTCTCTCTCTCTCTTTCTTCCTTTCTCTCTCTTTCCTTCTCTTTCTCTCTTTCTTTTTCTTTCTTTCTCTCTCTCTTTCTCTCTCTCTCCCCCCTTCCTTCCTTCCTTCCTTCCTTCCTTCCTTCCTTCCTTCCTTCCTTCTCTCTCTCTCTCTTTCTTTCGTCTCACTGAGTTGCTCAGTACCTTACCATTGCTGAGGCTGGCTTTGAACTCGTGATCCTCCTGCCTCAGCCTCCCAAGTGCTGGGATTACAGGTGTATGCCAGTGCACCCAGCAAGAATTTGTTTCTTTATAAGATAAAATGATATTTTATGATGAGTTTAGCCTGGATCCTAAATCTTGCTTCTTTAAATAAATCAATCCCCTTTCTCAGAATTCATGTAATGCCTATTCTCAGATTCCCTCCATTCTCATTTATCTTTTTTTGCAATCTTTCCTGCTCTGAACAGCCCTGGATTTCCTCAATTCCTGAAAAACTATAATTATTATTAATATTTTTCTTTTTCATTAACCCTAACCTGTGAAGTCCTTACCATTTTATTCTGTATTTTCTTCTGGGGAACCTTCTTTGTGCTACTCCACCAGATTAGTTTCTTGGATCTCTCTGAAACATTCTGGATGCAACCTGTAATACTTTATTGAATAAAGCTGACTCTTCAATTTTACTAGGTTCTTACAAATGTGGTTAAGTATTTTAGTCATTTCTAAACTAAACCATTTATTTTTAGGTCTGGTACTTCCACACTGATTTGTTAGTCTCTAAAGTGTCCCTAATAAATAGAGCCTTAAACTCATTCAGCTTTTCTGTTTAATAACATTATTCAGAGATGAATCTCTATATAACCATTTATTTGTGTCTCTTCTTTTTCTCCATTTGTGACTATATTATCTTCATTCTTTATCAATCTCTTTGCTTTGAAATCCTGTGCAAAGGGATAATTGCTTGTTAAATTGTTAAAGTCTTTTTTCTTTTTTTTCTCATCTTAAGTAAATGTTTGACAGTGATATACTACTTATTGTCACTTCTTCATTTTAATGATCTCTTATGCTGTGGCTCAATTCATGACTGTATGACTGTTTCTCTCTCTCTCTCTCTCTCTCTCTCTCTGTACTGGGGATTGAATTCAGGGGCACTCAACCACTGGGCCATATCCCCAGCACTCCCGCCTCTTTTTCTTTTGTATTTTATTAGAGACAGGGTCTCACTGAGTTGCTAAGTGCCTCACCATTGCTGAGGCTGCCTTTGAACTCGGAATCCTCCTGTCTCAGCCTCCCAAGGGCTGGGATTACAGGCATGCACCACTGCGCCTGGCTCTGTTTTTTCTCTTATAATAAGTCCAATTTTATTTGCAGTGCTATTACAAGATTTAAACAACTTCTGTCCTTTGACTTTGAATCATTAGTAATTCTACAATACCTCAGGAGCCATCAGTACTTATTTAAAAATAGATTTCCATTTTAGTTTTAACTAAATTTGGTACATCCTGAATTAATACAGGCAAATCTTAAATTATTTTCCCCCTAGTTTTCTAAGCACTTTATTTGAGCAGTTTTTTTTTTTTTTTTTTTTTTTTTTTTTTTTTGTGGTACCAGGGATTGAACTCAGGGGCACTCACCTACTGGGCCATATCCCCAGCCCTTTTTTGTATTTTATTTGGAGACAGGGTCTCACTGAGTTGCTAAGTGTCTCACCATTGCTGAGGCTGGCTTTGAACTCGCGATCCTCCTGCCTCAGCCTCCCAAAGTGCTGGGATTACAGGCGTGTGCCACCACGCCCGGCTTATTTGAGCAGTTTTAAGTTCACAGGGAAATTGAGAGGTATATGCATTTAGAGACATTCTACATATTGCCTTTCCTATCACACACAGCCTCCCTCATTATCAACATTCCTTACCAGAGCAGTGCATTTGTTACCATTGATGAACCTACATTGACGTATCATTATTGCTTCAAGTCTATAGTTTACAATAGAAAACTGTTGGGTTACTCAGTGGGGTTTACTTTTGGTGTTATACATTTTATGGGTTTAGACAAATGTATATATAAAAGGGTGGGTAATATATTACATACACACGTAATTTTTTCAGTCCCCTAAAAATCCTCTGAGCTCTTTTTGTTCTTCTTTCTCTACCCTCTAACCCCTAGCTACTACTAATCTTTTTATGATCTCCATAGTTTTACCTTCTTCAGAGTGTCATATAGTTGTTGTAATAGTATGGTATCAGCTTTGTTCACTTAGTAATGTGCATTTAAATTTCCTTCAACATCATTTTATGGCTTGATAGCTCATTTCCTTTTGTTATCAAATAATATTCCATTATCTAGATGTATCAGTTTATTTAACTACTAAAGGATGTCTTGGTTGTTTCCAAGTTTAGGCAATTATGGATAAAGCTGCTGTAAACATCTATGTGCAGGTTTTTGTGTGGACATACGTTTTTCTCTCTTTTGGGTAAAAACCAAGGAGCACTGTTGCTGGATTAGACAGTAAGAATATGTTTAGTCTTGTAAGCAACTGCCAAACTGTCTTCCAAAGTGGCTATACCATTTTGTATCCAGTAGCTATAACTGCATTTTGCAGTTAGCAATGAATGAGAATAGCTTTTTCTTCATGTCATCACTAGCATTTGGTGTCATGAGTGTTCTGGATTTTAGTCATCTAATAGATATGTAGTGACATCTTGTTGTATTAATTGGCATTTCCCTGATGACATATGATGTTGAATATTTTTTTCATGTACTTACTTGCTATTTGTTGTTGTTGTTCTTCTTCCTCCTCCTTCTTTTCCTCCTCCTCCTGCTCTTCTTTCTCTTCTCCTTCTCTTCCTTCCCCTTCTCCTCCTCCCTCTTTTAAATTTTTTTTAGTTGTAGATGGACACAATAACTTTTATTTATTTATATGTGGTTCTGGGGATCAAACCCAGTGCCTCACTCATGCAAGGCAAGCACTGTACCACTGGGCTACAACCCCAGCCCTCCTTTTTGTTTTTCCTTTTCTTTTGGTACTGGGGATTGAACTTGGGGACATTTTACCACTGAGCTATATATCCCTAGTCCCTTTTGAGCCAGGGTCTCTCTGAGTTGCTGAGGCTAGCCTGAAACCTATGATCATCCTGCCTCAGCCTCCTGAGTCTCTGGGATTACAGGCATGTGCCATTATACTCAGCATCTGTATATCTTCTTAAGTAAGGTGTCTGTTAAAATCTGGTTTGTTTCCTTTTTATTGGTGTATTATAATTACACATAATAGTGAAATTCATTATGTCATATTCATATATATAATGTAATTTACTCAATCTTTTGGCCCATTTTTAAATAAAATTGTTCTTATTTTGAGGTTTTAGAGTTCTTTGAATGTTTGGATATCAGACTTATATCAGACAGGTTTTTTATAAATATTTTCTCCCAGTCTATGGCTTGTCATGTTATTTTGTCTTTCACAGAGGAGAAATTTTTAATTTTAATGAATTGTTTTCTTTCACAAAATGTACCTTTGGGGTTGTATGTAAAAAGTCAATGCTAAGGGCTGGGGTTATAGCTCAGTGGTAGAGCACTTGCCTTGCACACATGAGGCCCTGGGTTCAATCATCATCACCACATAAAAATAAATAAATAAAAATTAAGACATTGTGTCTATCTACAACTAAAAAAATATTTTTAAAAAGGTCAGTGCCAAATACAAGGCTATCTAGATTGTCCCTATGTTATCTTTCTTGGGTTTTTCATTTTACATATAAATCTATTGTCTGTTTGAGTTAATTTTTGCAAAAAGTGTAAGTTTTGTATCTAGATGCATTTTGTTGCATTTTAATCTCCAGTTGTTACAACACCATTAATGAAAAAGACTATCTTTGCTAATCTATTGCCTTTGTCAAAGATCAGTTGATATTTACGTGGATCTGTTTCTGGGCTCTGTCTCTTCCATTCATTTATTTGTCTATTCTTTTGCCAGTATAATGCTGTCCTGATTACTATGATTTTTTTATACATTGACCTGTATCTTGCAACCTTGCTATATAGAACTCTGTTAGTTCCAGTTTTATTGTTGATTCTTTTGGATTTTCTACATGGGCAATAATATTATTTGCAGAGACAGTTTTATTTATTCTATCCCATTCAGTATACTCTCTATTTCTTTATGTCTTATTTCATTACTAAGCCATGTAGTATGATGTTGAAAAGAACAGTAAGAGGGGACATCTTTGTTCCTGATCTTAGCAGGAAAGTATGTAGTTGCTCACCATTAAGTATGATATTCGATGTAGGATTTTTGTAGATATTCTTAATCAAATGGAGGAAGTTCCTCTCTATTCCTATACTGAGTTTTTTTTTTTTTTTAAATCACAAATGGATGTTGAATTTTTCCAAATACCTTTTCTGTCTATTGATATGTATATGTGAGTTTTCTTTAGCTTTTTGATGTGATGGATTATATTAGTTGACATTTATATGTTGCATTAGCTTTGTGTACTAGGGATATAAATCTCACTTGGTTTTGGTGTATAATTATTTTATCCACTGCTGGATTCAATTTACTAATATATATTTTGAGAATTTTTGTATTTAGGTGCCTGAGGGATATTGCTCTATAGCTTTCTTTTCTTGTAATTTGTCTTCATCTGATTTTGGTAGTAGGTTATCTGCTGGCATCTAACACTATTCCTTCTGCTTCTATCTTATGGAAGATATTTAGAGAATTGGTATAAGCTGGGCATGGTGGCACATGCCTGTATTCCCAGGATACTCAGGAGGCTGAAGCAGGAGGACTGCAAATTTGAGGCCAGCCTCAACAACTTAGTAAGAATCTGTCTCAGAAATAAAAAATGAAATAGAAGGGGGAATAATTTCTTCCTTAAATATTTGGTAGAATTCACCAATGAAAGTACCTGCACTTGTTGTTTTCTTTTTGTGGGAGATTATTGATTCATCTTCTTTAATAGACACACATATAGGCATATGCAGATTGTTTATTTCTCCTTGTGTGAATTTTGGCAGTTTGTGTCTTTCAAGGAATTGTTCTGTTTTATCCAGGTTATTTAATTTGGGAGCATGGAGATGTTTATATCCTTTATTATCCTTTTTATGTCTGTGTGATTTATAGTGATGTGTCCCATCTTTCATTTCTGATATTAATAATTTGTCTGCTGTCTTTTTTTTCTTTGCTCAACTGTAGATTTACTGGCTTTCAAAGAATCAGCTTTTGGTTTCCTTGTCGTTCCCCCCCCCCCCATTAATTTCCTATTTTCAATTCCATTGATTGCTGCTAATTTTTATTGTTCCTTTTCTTCAAATTCCTTTGGATTTTTTCTATTTTTTAGTTCCTTACAGTAGAAATTTTGATTATTTATTTTAGATCTTTCTTCTTTTCTAATGTATCATGTAGTGCTATAAATTTCCCTCAAGACACTGGTTTTACTGCATCCCACAAATTTTGATATATTGTTTTTATTTTTCACTTAATGTATATGTTTTTAAACTTTTTAAGTGTTTTATTTTAGAAGTGTTTTGTTTAATTCCTCATATATTTTGGAATTTTCAGGTTATCTGTTATTAATCTGTAGTGTTCTGGAAGTATGGACATTTTATGATTTATGTACTTTAAATTTGTTAAGGACTGCTCTTTGATTCAGAATGTAATCTGTCTTGACAAATATTCTATGTGAATGTGAAAGAATATATTTTTGTAGAATACTGTTGTTGGGTGAAATAGTCTATAGATGTCAGCTATAACCAGTTAATTGGTGGTAGTGTTGAGTTCAGCTATGTTCTTATAGATTTTCCACCTGCTCAATGTTCTGTTTCTGATAGAAGAGTGTTGAAGTCTCCATTTATAATAGTGTATTTACCTGTTCCTCGTTGAGGTGGTACTGAAGCTCTCTTGTTTGGTGAATATATGTTTCTGAGTGTTGTTAAACACATACCACATGTCTTCTTGGAGAATTGTCCCCTTTATCATTATATAATGCCCTTCTTTACTATGGATAATTTTCCTTATTATAAAGTTCCACTGTCTGAAATTAATATAGCTACTCCTATTTTCTTTTCAGTTTAGTATGATATGTAACTCTCCACCAGTTTACTTTACATTTATGTCTTTGTATTAAAAATGGTATTTTCAGCAACCTAGCCAGACCTTGTCTCAAAATAAAAAGTAAAAGGGGGGGCTGGAGTTGTGGTTCAGTGGTAGAGTACTCATCTAGTATGTGAGAGGCCCTGCATTCCATCCTCAGTACTACATATAAATAAATAAAATAAAGGTATTGATTGTGTCTATCTACAACTAAAAAAAAAAAAAAAAAAAAAGACTGGGGCTGTTGCTCAGTGGTAAATACCTCTGAGCTCAATCCCCAGTAAAAGAGAAAAGAAAAGGAAAATAAAAAATGGCAGTGGAAGAGTGTTCTGCATATTTCTTCCCCTGATTGAAAGCATCAGGAAATTTCCCTCCAGTATTTGGTATGAGAACCTGATTGGACTACTAGACATAAAACAGAAGTGTTGGGGTCCCCCATGACTGAGTATCCATGGAGTTTTTTAACACTCTTAGACTTTCCCACACCTAACTTCCAGCAATTCATCAATTTTAATTCAGGTTTCCCTATCCTAGCACTTGTTTTCATGGAGGTTTCTGCTCTGATATGTTATGAGTCTCTGTATCTGCCTGTCTTTCCAATTTTGGGGGCTGGGGTGTGGTTTGTCTTGTGATTTTACTTTTCTTCTTAGAATACTAGTGGGTTTTTCAGTTTATTCAACTTTCTACTTGTTAGGATGGAGTAGAAATTCCTAAGCTCCTTACATGTAAAAATAGGAACCAGAGGGCCCTTTGCCTTGTTTAATTATGAAAAAAATTCAAATGTACACAAAAATAGAATTATATAATGAATATTCATGTTACCCAAACTCGGCCTCAGTAAGTATCAGCATTTGACCAGTTTTGGTGCATTTACATCTTAACCCTTCATAATTTTTTTCCTATCTTGCTTAGAAATGTATTAAAAGAAATTGTGGTTACCATACCATATGTAAATCCTCCAGTATGTATCTCTGTTTAACAAACGAGGACTCCTTAGTTTTCTTAATGAAAATCTTTATTTAATAGATAAATGTTCTTTATTTTAGAGTTGTGTTCTCAGCCATATAGGGAATCCATGAGGTTTGAGGTGCGGGTGTTTGGAGATATATCAAAGTTTGGTAGACTTTGCCTATGAGAGCTTAGTTGATGATTGATGATTTTGTGAATCCATTAAATTTTATTTATTGGAGCATAGACTGTTTTAGCTATTTGGGGGGGGGGGGGAGGAGAGAGAGAAGGGTATAAGGACATATTAGAAGTAGCTTATGTTAAACATTAGAAAAATTTGGAGTATTGTGGTATTTAAAAAGTGAAATAATAGCTGGGTGCATTGGCACGTACCAGTAATCCCAGTGATTCAGGAGGCTGAGGCAAAGTTCGAGGCCAGCCTGGGCAGCTTAATGATACCCTAAAAAAAAAAAAGCTTGGGGATAGAGTTCAGAGGTAGAACATACCTAAGATCAGTTCCTAGTACCATTAGAAAAAAATAAAAAGTGAAGTAATAGACTGTAAAATTTCCTCAGGTGACCAGTTTTTTTTTTTTTTTTTTGTGGTACCAGGGATTGAACTCAGGGGCACTCTCGACCACTGGGTCACATCCCCAGACCTTTTTTGTATTTTATTTAGAGACAGGGTCTCACTGAGTTACTAAGTGCCTCACCATTGCTGAGGCTGGCTTTGAACTCGCGATCCTCCTGCCTCAGCCTCCCAAAGTGCTGGGATTACAGGTGTGCGCCACCGTGCCCAGCTAGGTGACCAGTTTTTAATAACTGATTAGAGAAGCATGTTAGAGAGAAAGTCCATATTCCCAGTTTTTTAAATTAATACACTTTACTTTGTAGAATTATTTTGATTTTGTAGAAAATTGAGCAGGAAACAGAGTTCTTGCATACCCAGTCCCCGATCCACTGTTTCCCTCTATTTTTTTTTTTGTTTGTTTGTTTTGTTTTGTTTTTGGTACCAGGTATTGAACTCAGGGGCACTTGACCCCACTGGGCCACATCACCAGCCCTATTTTGTATATTTTTATTTAGAGACAGGGTCTCACTGAGTTGCTTAGCACCTCACCATTGCTGAGGCCGGCTTTTAACTTGAGCTCCTCCTGCCTCCTGAGCTGCTGGGATTACAGGCATGCGCCACCGTTTTTCTCTATTATTAACATCTTACATTATTATGATACATTGGTTATAATAATAAACCAATATCAATACATTATCATCTGAGATCCTCAGTTTACATTAGATGATTCCCCTTTTTTGAGTTTTATTCCTTTTAAGATAACATACACACAGTAGTATTAAATACTTAACAAAAAATAAAGGTTATTTCTCATTATCATCTAATATCTAACTAATGTTTAATTTCCCCCATTATCTCAAATATGTTTTTTGCCAGGCCCTATGATGTCTACCTGTAGTGTCTCGGCTTACTCCAGAGGCTAAGACAGAGAATCTCTCAAACCTAGGAATTCAAGACATCGTGGTCAACATTAGCAATACTCCATCTCAAAACAAAAATAAAAACATACAAACAACACTACAAGTATTCTTTGACAACTGACTTGTTCAAATTAGGATTTATGTATAAGGCAGGCACATGGAATTGTGTTTGATTGACATGTCACAGAGTTCCCCCCTTATTTCTTTTTCATTGTGACTTACTTTTTGAAGGAATGACCTCCTTAGCTTGGTAGAAAACTCCAAATTAAGGATTTGGCTGATTGCATCCTTGTGGTTCCTTTTAATATGTCTTTCTATTTTCCTTTGAACTGCATGCCTGTAATCCCAGTGGCTCAGGAGGCTGAGGCAGGAGGATCGCAAATCCAAAGCCAGCCTCAGCAAAAGCAAGGCACTAAGCAACTCATTGAGACCCTGTCTCTAAATAAAATACAAAATAGGGCTGGGGATGTGGCTTAGTAGTCTAGTGCGCCTGAGTTCAATCCCCTGTACCTCCCCCCAAAATATCTAGAGGCTTAAGGGGATTTATGATGCTGCTGTTGTTTAGCAAGAATACATTATCTAGATTAATTGACATTAGGGGTTGTGAAATGATTGTTTTTCTGATTCTTTTATTTATTGTAAAGTTCTTAACTAAAATTATTCTACAAAGTAGAACTTTATTCCATCAACTGTTTGTTTCCCTTGAAATATAAGAAGGGCAGGATAAAGGCTTGGTTTTTCTTAGTCAGTTTTCAGACTGATGAGTTGTGTTCTTAAGTGATCACTGAATTGTTTATATGTTTTGAGGATCATTATGAACTCATGGATTTGTATATATATTCTGTTTCAAACCTTTCTAGCCATTTTCCTTTCACTGTTCAAATTTTACGTTATTGGAAGCCTATTCAAGTTGGTGTCAGTGTCCTTCTGTAATGCCAGTATTCTTTGATACCATCCTGTATCTGCTGAAGCAAAGTGTTTTAGGTTTTTCTTCAACTTTCCCTGTGCTATAGTTACAATCTTCCCTGTGCTATAGTTAGAATCAGAAGCCTTTTATTGGGAATGTATATAAGGCCTAATGGCCTTGTATGTGGCCACCAGCACACGAGTTGCTATTGAGTTAATGTACTTCTCTAAGTAGGTTTTAATGAGTGCTGTATTTTGACTTATTTATTCTTTTGTGCATTTTTCAAAATGTGTTGTTATATTTATTTTCATGGTATTGGCAATGAAATCCAGGGCCTTGTACATGTTAGGCAAGCACTTTAACCACTGAGCTGCATCCTCAACTCCATGTTATTTTATTTTTAAAAATAAATTTGTGTTCTCTTATAAATTTCAAGTTTCTTAAAGGGCAGGGATTATATATATTTAAATTTGACATTTATATCTTCCTCAGTGAAAAAATGATAGCACAAAGTAGTTTTATATTTGGTGATAGCATACATTTGTAAATGAATGTGGGAGGATAGTATAACATAGCTCTTCTATTTCTAGTTATTTTCTTCATAAGCTTCATTGTTGATATTTTTAACTAAGGAAAAGAAATATTGAGGTTCTAGAATAATTTTTAAAGAGTACTATAAAAAAACTATCTACTATATAGTCACCTTTGGATGACTAGGGCTCAGACTCTCAAGACTATGTTATATAGAGATTCAGCTCTACAGAGTAATGGAAGACAATCACTTGGATCTTCCAGAAAATAAATTTCTCTTAAAAAAATTGAGGTTTTTACTTTTGTATATAGGTGGACCTAATGTTTTGGGAATTTAGAATGCTATAAAATTAGTACTATTTAGTATATCTTTTTATTAAAGAAAGTCTTCTTGGGATCTTTAAAATTATACATTTTCATTTATTTCCATTTGTTACATAAATGTATATGTAAGTGTAACAAAATATTTTCTACAAATATTCTGTAGGTCTAATTTCTAACTATATATGTGTTCTCTCCATAAAATGTTCAATCTAATGAAGTTTGTTGTATTTAAAAATCACTACTTGGGGCTGGGGTTGTGGCTCAGTGCACTTGCCTTGCACATGTGAGGTACTGGGTTCGATCCTTAGCACCACATAAAAATAAATAAATAAAGATATTGTATCCATCTACAACTAAAAAAAAAATATTTAAAAAAAATCACTGCTGGGCTGGGGTTGTCGCTCGGCGGCAGAGCGCTCGCCTCGCACGTGTGCGGCCCGGGTTCAATCCTCAGCACCAAGTAAACATAAATGCATTGCATTGTGTACAACTAAAGTAAATAAATAAATATTTTTTAAAAAATCACTGCTTAAGTTAGTGAGTGACTAGAAAGTTGTCCAGCCTTTCTGTCCTGTATTAGCTTCTTATTTCATGTTGGGAATGATCCCCATCATCTCTCGGTTTCTCAAAGCACTAACATGAGGAAAACTAAGGTTTTTCTGTTTGCACATTTTCTTGGATGTGGAGGAACTAATTAAAGAATTATTTTAAAAATAGTCTCTTTATATCCTCCAAAAACAAGTAAAGATCCTAGTAATATCAGGGAATAATAAACACTACTGTTTGATAACTAAATAACTTATTCTTAAGTAAGATAGTTGGGAATTAATTTGTCATTCCCCATGAAAATGCAGGGGAAAGCTACATTTTTCTTTATACCCCATAAAGAGGAAAATAATTTCTGTTTTGATCTGGGGGAACTTTTTTTTTTTTACTCTGCAGTGTTGGTACTGGATTTTATTTTTGCTTTGTAGGCTACAGGGCACAAACTGAGAGTTTTAGAGGACAGCAACTGCACCTGTTCTGCCTTCCTTGCTTGAAGTCTCTGGCTACTGCTGCCAAGTATGACTACTGCATTTCCCAGTCATAAGAATATAAGAAACATGTAATTTCTGGATTAGACCATTGGTCTATCCAGTTACAGAAGACTGTCTAGGAAAGTTAGTTCAAAAGGGACCTTTTGTGGGAGAGCATTATAGTTGTACTCTGGGAACTGAAAGGTTAGGAATATACCCTTATTTCTCATTAAAACTGTTATGCTTTTGTAAATCTATAATCTGCTTATTTTTTTTTGTTTCAACCTATGCTTTTTTTTTTTTTTTTTCACTTAAAGTAACTTTTGCTTGCCCTTGTTGATATTTATCATTCCATCAAAGGATGTTGGTAGAACTTCAGTTTTTGTTTAGAGTGTTTTTTTTTTTTTTTCCTTTCCTTTCTTTTTTTGGAGTGCTGGGGATTGAACCCAGGACCTTGCATATGCTAGGCCATTGCTTTATCACTGAACTACATTGCCAGCCCCAGTGTGTTTGTTTTAACATTTCTCTACTTGGAAGATTTAGCATTTTCTGCAGGCTTGGGAATTTATCTATTCTCATTAGGGTTTAGAAAAATGACACATAGGAAATTGAGTAAGTCTAGATTATTTTAAGGAGTGAAGATTCATTTCTTTGAAATGGAATATAATGTGTATGTGTGTGTTTTTGCACATGCACACACACACATACACACACGCCTGTATTTATATATGTTCTGTCTGCACAAAGTATCATATCTAAGAAGCCCTTGAAGGAACCGAAATTAAAGGGGTCAGAGAACACAGACCATCTTTTTATTTTTATACCTTTTGGTACTTAAGAAATTTAAAAGAGTAATACATTCTTTCATAATAAAATGGACTGTAAGGGTAATTATAATATCTTCAACATGTACTTTCTTTATCTTCTCTCTGAATTTGTATTATGCTTGAAAATAGCAAAATAATTATATATAATTAAAAGCTATTTAGGGATATGAATTTACTTTATAAATAGTTGGTAGTGTCTTATTTGTGGGAAGATCTATAGTAGTGTTTAAGTGCTAACTATATGATAGGAACAGGACTCTTAAGTGTTCTGCTCATTCATACCTTATCTTGTTTTTTGTTTGTTTTACAGTATTGAATCCAGAGACCCTTTACCACTAAGATACATCCCCATCCCTTTTTAAAAAAAAAATTATTTATTTACTTTAGTTGTACACAATGCAATGCATTTATGTTTACGTGGTGCTGAGGATCGAACCCAGGCCGCGCATGTGCGAGGTGAGTGCTCTGCCGCTGAGCCACAACCCCAGCCCCCGCCCTTTTATTTTTTGAGACAGGATCTCACAGTTGCCCAAGCTGGCCTCAAATTCGTGATCCTCTGGCCATAGCCTCCCAAGTTACTGTGATTATAGGCATGCACCACTACATGTAGCTTTATCTTTTTGTTTAAACAGAGTGTAGATTTATTGAAAGTGAAAATAACACTCCATAAAGAGCAGAGTGAATTAAGCAAGAAAGAAAGTGGCTCAGGGACACCATATCTAAGCAAGTCTTGTCTTGTGTACTGAGCTGTGCCTTGTTTCCCTTCCCTGTAGCCTAATTGAAGACCTTGCCCTATTTTTTCCTATTGGTTACTTTATTTTCACCTAATTAGAATATAGAATTTAAGGCAGGAATTGCTGTGATAACAGGACTATACAGAACTTACAGTGGGAGTTGCTGTGGTGATAAGCCCTCCATGGTAGGAGTTGCCATGGTAATGGGACTTATTGCAAGTAAAGGCATGATGACTCATCTCCTGGTTTTGTACTCCAGTTGACATTTTTTCTTGTACTGTGCCTCCACCATCTTGATATCCTTAATCTTCTACCTCATTTTCCCCAGGGAAACATAACCCCAAAATTCTTTTTAGGTGGCTGAGGGGCTGGAGGGCTTATTTTCTCTAGTTAATTCAAGCTGGCTAGGGGCTGTTGTCTCTCCCTAATTGGGAATCCTGAAATTCTCACCCTGTCTGGTCAAGACAAGACATCAGAGTACTTAGTTAGGTTCATTGAGCTGGAGTTTGATAGCCTCTCCTGGCTGGCTCGCCAAATGATGCCAGTGAGGTATTCATTTGGGGTTTAGGTTCTTGGCATCCTGAACAAAGAATTGAGCAAGATACATAGAATTAACAGACAGAGCATAGATTTATTAAAAGTGAAAGTAACACTGCATAAAGTAGAGCAGAGGGGGCCAAGTGAGAGAGGCCTTTGTATTATTTTTATGTCATATGCATCTAATATCCAGTTCATGTATAAGACCTCCCTTCATTTTTTAATAAGCCTTCTTAAGAGCATAAGTGTTCATTGTAAAAAACTTAAACACAACAGAAAAATGAAGACAAAAGTAATGTCTTTCCTCTAAGCCCCTTACTTTCCTTCTTCAAAGCTTACTAATGTTACTAGTTTCTTGTGTTTTTTGCAGAAATGTTCTGTGCATATTATAATCATATCTAAATCATATATATAAAATAATATATATAACATACAATTACATGTATATGTATACAATATTCCTCCCTTACCCAGCTCCCTACGGACGGACGGACACACACACACACACACACACACACAGAGTTCTGCAATTTAATTTACCCCTTAGATTTAATCAGTAAGATTCATTTTCTGCTCACCTTAGTGTTTTGCAACTGGAGTGATCCTTTACACATATTGATTACACTTCTCAGTTCTTGCTAAAACAATTCAAGGTCTTCTGTTTCTCAGGTAAAGTTCACACACCTTAACATGGCATACAAGACACTGAACTAACCCCTGCCTGCTTTTCCTGCCACTTCTCTTGAAACTGTTGGGCTTACATTTAACATGCTGGTCATCTTGAACTTTTCTCAGTTTCTTAAAGTTTATAGCCTCTCATCTACAAACTGATACCTTTGTCTCCCACTTTGGATAACTCTTGCTAAATTTTCATCTTTTAAAAATATGTAATATATAATATTCCTATTAATTATAAAGTTATATATAAAATGATTCAAAGAAATAAAGCACAATTAAGAACTTCACTTTTTTATAAACATAATGTCCAAAAGTTACATATGCTTAAACAATGTGATCCTACTATCTTTCTTTTCCCCCTTTTCTCAGTAAGATAATCCAGGATTATTTATTTATTTATTTATTTACACCGGGGATTGAACTCAGGGGCACTCGACCACTGGGTCACATCCCCAGCCCTTTTTTGTATTTTATTAGAGACAGGGTCTCACTGAGTTACTAAGTGCCTCGCCATTGCTGAGGCTGGCTTTGAACTCGTGTTCCTCCTGCCTCAGCCTCCCAAAGTGCTGGGATTACAGGCTTGCGCCACTGCGCCCGGCTGATTATTTATTTTTAAACTTTTCATTTCTTAAAATCAAAGGTATACAAATGGTTTGATCAGTTCTACAAAGATTGTTATGAACAATAGTAGTCCAGGTTCTGGTTCCAGATAAGATGGAGTAAGCACACTTCACCCTGTCTCTCCCACTGAATGCAGCTATAATACCTGGACAGAATGCTTGGAGTGACTATTTGAGGACTCTGAAAAGTAAATAGTAGGAGGCAGATTGGGGAAGAAGACCAAAGTACCACTGAACCAGCGGTGAGTTTACCATTTCTTTTTTTAACTTCCAGTCTGCCCCAGCCTGAACTTGATGTATCCTGAAACTTGGAAGTGGGCATTAACATGGACAGAAAAAGCACCAGAAGTCCTCCAGTTTTGACTCATGGAGAAGGAAAGGGTTTTCTAATACTCAGAGAAAGTGTGGACATCCCACATCTTTCTTTTTTCTTCTTCTTCCTTTCTTCTCTTCATTCTCTTGCATCCAAGCCTCAAGCAATCCTTAGATTTGGCTGCAGTGGTGTCTATGGGAGCAGGCAGGAACTTAAAACTCAGAGGGAGGGAACTCTTCCTCTCAGAATGGTGGAGCTGTGGTCTGAAGAGAGTGTGGCATATTTCCATTGCTTTTCTTCTCCCTCTGCCCTTTTGTTGCTTGGCCCTTTAAGCACAGTCATGGGAAAATATGCTGAGATTAAAAAAGCCCCAACTTTCTTCTAGAAGGCTAGAAAAGGGAACTGAAAGACTACAGAAGAGGGAGGAGCTTGGGAAACTGACCACTAAAATGGCTCATGGACTTCTGAGCTGACTTTCAAGCTGTGCATGTATGAATGTAATAGATTACACAGACACTGAAAATTGAATTATGAGAAAGACCACTGCCCACATCTAACTGGACACAGTGTGGGACACTTATGGAACACATTCAATATAACTGCAAAGGCTTTGAAAACTGAACTGACATTAGAGAAACAACCCACAGAAGGCTGGTCAGTTCTTGAAGCATGACTCAACAGGGTCAATTACTGGCTAAAACAAAATACTAACATTCTTGATGGGACTTAAATAAGAGTCTCATAATTTAATATCCAAATTTTCTAGAATATAATCTGGAATCATTCATCTTAAAAAGAACCAGAAAAATCTGAACTCACGTGGAGAAGGAAAATAGATGCCAATGCCAGGATCACTCAAATATTAAATTTATTTCAAAAAGCTAAATCAGCTATTAGGACTGTGTTCCAGAAAAGAACAGGAAGCTGGAAAGCCTTAGCAAAGAAACCACATAAAGAAGAACTAAATAGAATTTTAAAAACTGAGAAATAAAATAATGGAAATGAAAATCTTAGTGGATGGGAAATATGAAAATAACTGGATATAACAGATAAAAGAAAATATGACATTAAAAATTACCTCATTTGAACAACAGAAAAAAGCTAAAAAATAACCAGAGCCTCTTGGACTTCTAAGAATATCAAAAGGTCTAACATTTGTATCATCAGGACTCAGAACAAGAAGAGAATGAGTGTGGTGCAGTAAAAAAATATGAAGAAATAGTGGTGTATGTATTGGAAATAAGAAAGAAAACTATTTGTATATGACATGATTTTTTAAAATATTTATTTATTTGCTTCAGTTGTACACAATGCATGCATTTTTACGTGGTGCTGAGGATCGAACCTGGGTTGCACAGGTGCTAGGCGAGCGCCCTACCACTGAGCCACATCCCAGCCCCATGATTATTTATATAGAAAAGCTAAAGGAATTCATGAAAAAAATCCTAAAATTAAGTAATTTAGCAAGTGACACAGGATAGGCCACAAAAAGCAATCATATTTGTGTATACTAGCAAAGAACAATTGAAAACTACATATAAAACACATTAGCTGCCTCCCCCCACCCCATTGCCATAGTTTGATATAAATGTAACAAAGTATATGCAGAATCTCTGCTGAAAACGCTAAAGCCCTGATTAAAGAAATAAAAGAAGATTTAAATAAATGGAGGTACATACCATATTCATGGTTTGTAAAATTCTAATAAAACGTTTGGTTCTTCCAATGAATGTATACATTTAACACAATAATAGTAAAAATTTCAGAAACATTTTTTCTTGTTATAGAAAAACTGATTCTAAAATTTCCATAGAAAGCAGAGACCTAGAATAACCAAAACAAGTCTGAAAAAGAAAATTAATAGGGCTGGGATTGTGGCTTAGCGGCAGAGCGCTCGCCTAGCACGTGCGCGGCCCGGGTTCGATCCTCAGCACCACGTACAAATAAACGCATTGTGTACAACTAAAGCAAATAAATAAATATTTAAAAAAAAAAAGAAAATTAATATTGGGGGAAAAAAAAAGCTGGGCATGGTGGCACACGCCTGTAATCCCAGCACTTGGGAGGCTGAGGCAGGAGGATGATGAGTTCAAAGCCAGCCTCAGCAATGGTGAGGCACTTAGCAACTCAGTGAGACCCTGTCTCTAATAAAATACAAAAAAGGTCTAGGGATGTGGCCCAGTGGTCGAGTTCCCCTGAGTTCAATCCCCAGTACCAAAAACAATCTATATCTATATCTATGTCTATAGATAGGTATCTATATCTATATATATTGGGAAAAAAAGTACATAGCAAATTGTAAGTATTACCACAACAAAAATATCAGTAACTAAGGTACAATACATGATATTGCTTGGTTGAGCAATTCCACAATGTATACACATTTGAAAACTACATGTTTATGTGATACATATATATATATATATATATTTTTTTTTTTTGTGGTACCGGGGATTGAACTCAGGGGCACTTGACCACTGGGTCACATCCCCAGCCCTTTTTTGTATTTTATTTAGAGACAGGGTCTCACTGAGTTGCTAAGTGCCTCGCCATTGCTGATGGCTGGCTTTGAACTCGCGATCCTCCTGCCTCAGCCTCCCAAAGTGCTGGCATTACAGGCGTGTGCCACTGTGCCCGGCCTACATATATTTTTTGTCCATTTAAAAAACATATAAGTTCCCAAAAAAGATGAGGGAAAATTACATGATTTAAATATTTAGTACAAAGCTTTTTAAAAAAAATTAAGTACTGTATATATTTTTTAATATTTATTTTTTAGTTGTAGTTGGACACAATACCTTTATTTAATTTATTTATTTCTGTGTGGTACTGAGGATCGAACCCAGGGCCTTGCATGTGCGAGGCGAGTGTTCTACCACTGAGCCACAACCCCAGCCCCTAGTACAAAGCTTTTGTAATCAGAATTGTGCTGTTGACAAAGGAACAGAAATATAAATGTCAGTGGAATAGAATAGAGATCAGAAATGGACCTGCACAAATATAGCTAAAGTCACAATGGCAATTCACTGGGAAAAATATACTCTTTTCAATAAATGCTTTTGAAACTGTTTGACATCCACGTGCAAAAATAATGAACCTCAGCCTTACATTATACAAAAATTAAATTTTGAGATATATCACATATCTGAATGTGAGATATCACTGCGTGCAGGTGGCCCACCCCTGTAATCTCTTCTACTCCAGAGACTGAGGCAGGAGAATCACATGGTTACATGTTAAAAGACAGTCTGGGCAACTTAGCCAAGACCCTGTCTCAAAAAAATAAAAATAATTAAATAAATAAAACAACTGTGGATGATGGTGGTGGCTGGGAATGTAGCTCAGTATTAGAGCACCATTGGGTTCAATTCCTAGTACCTCAAAAGAACAACAAAAAAGAAAACAAGAGAACCTTCATGCCCAGTTTTGATTTTATTTATTTATTTATTTATTTATTGTGGTGCTGGGGACTGAACCCAGGGCTTTGTGCAAGTGAGGCAAGCACTCTACCAACTGAGCTATATCCACAGCCCTCTTTTTTTGGTACCAGGGATTGAACTCAGGGGCACTCGACCACTGGGCCACATCCCCAGCCCTTTTTTGTATTTTATTAGAGACAGGGTCTCACTGAGTTGCTAAGTGCCTAGCCATTGCTGAGGCTGGCTTTGAACTCGAGATCCTCCTGCCTCAGCCTCCCAAAGTGCTGGGATTACAGGCATGCGCCACCACGCCCGGCTTTTTTTTTTTTTTTTTTTTTTTTTATCTTGTGGAGAAATTCACTGATGAATTGGACTTGCATTAAATTAAAGAGCTTGCTTATAAAAAAATATCATTAAGAGAATGAAAAGGCAGGTTGCATGAAAAATGGGGAAAGTATTTTCAGATCACATCTGCAAAAACATATTCAGGGTATGTAAAGCTGAAAACTTAACAGTAAGGTAATGTAATTTAAAAATATTTAATAGGCTTTGGCAGGTACTTCCAAAAAGGATATAGAGTGCAAATCAATTCTTAAAAGATGTTTAACATAACTAAACATTATGAGAATGCAAAATGAAATACCACTACACACCATTAGAATGGCTTAAATTAAGCCTGGTGTTGTGGCACGCCTATAATCCTAGCAATTTGAGAGACTGAGGCAGGAGGATCAAAAGTGCAAATCCAGCCTCAGCAACTTACATTTTTTAAATAGAGTGTTGGGAATGTAGCTCAGAGGTAAAGTGCCCTGGGTTCTATCCTTAATACCTTAAACAAAACAAAACAAAACCCACCAAATATTGTTGAGGCTGTAGAGCAACTGGAACCCTCACACATTGCTGTTCAGGATGCAAAAGAGTATAACACCTCTGGAAAAGAGTTAGACACATACTTATCATATGTTAAACTTGAACTCTTTGCTGTCCTTTCGGTAGGATTCTATTCCCAGACTGTTTTGGGTTTTACCTCTGTATTTTAAATAATATGATGAATTATCATTTCTAGGATTAAAAAAATTTTTTTTTAGGCATTATCTACTAATTCTTCACAATGAAAGGGGATGATTTTGCTCTCCTTCCCCCATACACCTGTATAACCTTGCCATCCTTTTCTCTTTGCATTATGTTTTATTTTGACTCAATAAGTTTTTACGTTATTTTGACTGTGTTAATATTGTTCACAGCTGAGCCATGTAATGAACACGTTACTTTTTTGTGTGTGTGTGTGGCAGTACTAGGAATTGAACCAAGCGGTGCTTTACCACTGAGCTATATCTACAGCCCTTTTTATTTTGAGATAGGGTCTCAGTAAGTTGCCCTGGCTGGCCTTAAACTTGAGGTCCTCTCGTTTCAGCCTCCCAAGTAGCTGGGATTATAGGCATGTGCTACTGTGCCTGGTATTACTTTTTTTCTTCTTCCCTGATTTGTCTTCCTCAAAGTTAATAATTTTAACAAATTTTTTTGGTTTTTCTTTTTTTCTTACAACTAATTTAGTTATGTCCTCTTTACCCAGATATTTGAATTTTCTCTTACACCTATCTATATAAACTTTTATCAGGGGGCTGGCTCAGTGGTAGAGTGCTTGCCTACCATGTTTGAAGCACAGGGTTTGATTCTCAGCACCACGTTAAAAAAAAAAAAAAGCAAAAACAAAAAAAAAAAAAAACTTTTTATCAGTGACCTCAGATCTATTTTCAAATTGTTCTTTGATGTTAAAAATTCTTTGTGAAGTAGTCTGATGATTATTTTAATTCTTCAAAGCAGAACACTGATACATTAGAGCAGAGAACGGGGTCTTAAAAGTTCAAGCACATGTTGTTTTATCTAGTGCTGCTTTATTTTTTTTATTTCCACGTAGTGCAAACTGAGAATGACTTCTTCAACAAGCACTTGTTGTACCCATGTTACCACTAGCAGTGATTCACTCAGTGGTTGTCACCTGAATGCAGTTTTATCTTTTATAAAACCCAGTAAACTCTTACTCTGGCATTTGGATGTGTGTTAATGCTATTTGTTTTGTCTTGAAAAGCTTTCTTATTTTTGAAAAAAAAAAAATTTCTCTTAAGATGTACAGATGCTTTGGACTTACTATAAATTTCATCAGCAGGGGCTGGGATATGGCTCAGCGGTAGGGCGCTCGCCTAGCACGTGCGCAACCCGGGTTCGATCCTCAGCACCACATAAAAATACATGCATTGTGTACAACTAAAAGCAAATAAATAAATATTTTTTTAAAAAATTCATTAGCATAGGGGAATTTCCCTTAAAACCCTTTAGTCTGCTCCAGTCAGGGCTGGTTCTCTATGTTCACACTTATGATTCTTGGATTATCCCCAACATCTTCCTAGGGATTTCCTTTGCTTCTTTTTAATGTTGAATGACTTGTTAAATTTCATATCTTGTTTTCATTCTTATTTAGTGATGCACACCTCTACAGCTTCCTGAATATAGGGAGCATAGGAAGTACATTTTTGATTTCTCTCTTGTGTGTCTGAAAATGTATTTATCATACCCTGACATTTAAATGAAAAACTGGCTATATAGGATCCTGGATTAAAAATAATTTTACTTAAGAAATTAATCTTCAGGCTTTTGCTATTGCGGTTGAGAAGTGAAGTTCCATTATGATTCTTGTTACTTTGGCATGTTCTAAGTTCTTTTTTGTCAGTGTTTTGCAATTTCATGGTGATGATATACCTTAATAATGAGTATATTTTTACTTAATGTGCCAGGCTTTGTCCTTTATTGAAACTCGAGATCTGAATGTTTTTCTTAGAAAGTTTTCTTTATTTATTTTGTTGGCAGTTTTCACTTCTCTTGTTTTTATTTCTCTTCTCACTTGGAATGTCTATAATATGGATATTGGATCTCTTGGAGTGGTCTCCTAATTTTTCATGTTTTCCTCCTATTTTTACTTGTATTTGTTCTTACCTTTTTTTGTGTGTGATGAGTTTATGTTTCAAATAGATAAGGTGATGAAACTGTGATTATTCTTTTATCTTGACATTCTAACCACAAAAGCCTGGCAATTTTATTTTATTAAAAGAAAAAAAAAATTTTTTTTTTTTTTGGCACTGAGGATTGAACCCTCCAGGGGTGGTTAACCACTGAGCCACATCCCCAGCCGTTTTTTATATTTTATTTAGAGACAGGGTCTCGCTGAGTTGCTAAGTGCTTCGCTAAGTTGCTGAGGCTGGCTTTGAACTCACAATCCTTCTGCCTCAGCCTCCTGAGTGGCTGAGATTATAGGCATGCCACCATACCCTGCAAAAGAAAAAAGTTTTGAAATAGCATCTGGCTGTTTTGCCTAACTGACATTGAACTCCCAGACTCAAGCAATCCTCCACTTCAGCCTCCTGAATAACTGGTACATAGTACCAGTATATGTATATAGCATATAGGTATATGCTACTATATTTCAGTAGCCTTCTAGTTTTAAACTGAAATAATGAAATTTCCTGTTAAATGGACATCCTCATGAGTTTCCTAGACCCCATGGCTGAATTAATTTTCCTAGGCACATGGTTTGAAGCTCTGTTTTAGCAGTTCATCAAGCTTTCTAACTTGTTGATTTCTCTGTAGTATTTATACTTTGTTCTCATAAGTTTTTTTTTTTTTTCCTCAAATACCGGGGATTGAATCTAAGGGTGTTCTGCTATTGAACTATATTCCCAGGCCTTTTAATTTTTCACTTTGAAACAGTGTCTTACTAAGTTGTCCAGGCCATTCTCGAACTTGTGATCCTCCTGTCTCAACTTCCTGAGTAGCTAGGATTATGGGTGTGTGCCACTACATCTGGCTAATCTTATATGTTTTTTTTTTAATATTTATTTATTTGTTTTAGTTGTATACAATGTCTTTTTTTTTTTTTTTTTTTTTTTTTTTTATGTGGTGCTGAGGATCGAACCTGGGCCACGCACGTGCTAGGCGAGCGCTCTACCACTGAGCCACAACCTCAGCCCCTTATATGGTTTTTTAATAAGTTTATTTTTTAAAACAAAATTGTAAATTCTTTGAATATAAGACTCATACCTTATGGCTTTCTTACCCTCCAATTTTTTTTTTTTTTTTTTTTTTTGGTATTGAAAATTGAACCCAGGGGGCATTTTACCACTGAACTATGTCCCCAGTTCTTTCTTTATTTTTTTTTAATTTTGAGATAGGATCTTACTACGTTGCTGAAGCTGGCCTTGAACCTGCAGTCTTCTTCCTTCTTTCTTTAGCCTTCCAAGACATTGGGAGTACCGGCATGAGCTACTGTGCCTGGTTTGCCTTATGGTTTCTATCTCCCAATGGTATAGATATTTTATAAGTTGTTGTTATTAGGATTGTGAACCCAGGGCCTTGCACATGCTAGGCAGATACTCTGCCCCTGAGCTACCCTCTACTGCTAGGGTAGTAGTATTTTTTGTTTCTTTTTTGGGGGGGATGGGTAAATAGATGTATATAGGAGATAGATAAGGAAACTAAGACTGATTTAATTGTGTCCTTAGCATTCCAGCATTCTAGCATTGTAGAGGTTATAGTATCTACTCATTTTTATTTATTTTTTTAACATTTTTTTTAGTTGTAGATGGACACAGTAACTTTATTTTATTTATTTGTTTTTATGTGGTGTTGAGGATTGAACCTAGTTCCTCACAGGTGCTAGGTGAGCATTCCAACACTGAGCCACAACCCCAGCCCCACTTGTTTTTATTTACCTGGAATTTGTTCTTTAAATCTCAGAGCAGGGCTGGAGATGGCAGCTCAGTGGTAACTAGGCTAGCATTGTGAGGTGTCCTGGGTTCATTAAATAATTCTCAGCATTCTGATTACTGGGTTTGGGATACTTTCCACTAAATTACTAAACTTTATTACCAAATTCTATTTTACTTTAAAAGGAAAAAAATTGATGCCCCTTTCTGATTGTTTCACTTTCCTCTAGCAGCAAATTATATAAAATTACTTGACTTTTGTATAACATTGTTACTTATGTGAATATTTGATACTGTGATATAGACCATCATACCACTATTTACCATAATTTTGGACTCTTAAATTGAAAGTAAGAGTAATAGCTGACTATCTGAAATTGTAAGAACAAGGAGATGCATACATTTATATGCATTTGAGAACCTCAGATCTGTTCCTTAAAAAAAGATATTAAGCACTTAAGGAGGATTTTATCACTACTTGCTTTAGATTAGTTGTTATGGTTTATAAATGAGGTATCTCCCAAAAGCTCATGTATGAGACAATACTAGAACATTCAGAAATGATTGGGTTATGAGAGCCTTAACCTAATCAGTGTGTTAAGCCACTGATGGGGATCAATTGGGTGGTAACTGTAAGCAGGTAAGGAGGGACTAGAGGAGGTGAAGGGGGGGGCATGCCTTCAGGGTATATATTTTGTTCCTGGTGAGATACCCTCTCTCTGCTTTCTGATTATCATGTCCTAAACTGCTTTCCTCTGCCACACCCTTCTGCCTTGATGTTCTGCCTTAACTTCCATCACAGAGCAGTGGAGTAGGCCATCTATGGACTGAGACCTCTGAAACTGTGAGCTCCAAAATAAACTTTTCTTCCGTTACCTGTTCATATAAGGTCTTTTGGTCACAGCAGCGAAAATGCTGAATAAAACATGAGTGAAGGAATCCTTTTTAATATCACAGTTAAAAATCTGTTGTTAATTGGCAAGGCAGACTCTTGTCTGTAATACCTATATTATGTGTATTAAGTCCACCTCTTCTTTTTTTGGTTGGAGATATAACTGATAATTTCTATTTTGGCAAAGAACTTCATGAGAAGCCACAGTCATTCCCTATTGGGTTAGTGTGGTCAAGAGCTAAAATATTAAGAGGAGGATAGTTTAAGTAGTTGGTGAAGACCTTGTTTGTACATTCAGGACTCCTTCTGTCTTGTGATTTTTTCTTTTTGGCACCTGGGATTGAACCCAGGGGTGCTTAACCACTGAGCCACATCTCTAGTCCCCTTTTTTGATTTTTTATTTTGAGATAGGGTCTTGATAAGTTGCTTAGGGCCTGCCTGTATTGCTGAGGCTACCTTTGAACTTGAGATCCTCCTGCCTCAGCTTCTGCTGGGATTGTAGGTGTTTGCCCCTGCACCCAGCTCCTACTGTCTTTATAGAGAATTCCTCTTTACGTAAGAAAGATATAAAAAAGTTAAAATTACTTGGTTGATATATTTCTGTCCTGTATTTTCTTGTGGTCAACAACCTTTGACTTCCAGAGCTCAGTGCTGCCTTGTTCTAACTACCGTTTTTTTTTTTTTTTTTTTTTTCTCTCTCTCTCTAGTTGTGAGCCAGACTCTTATTATTCTTATGTTTCCCTAGGGAACTCTTATTTTAATTGTTTTGTTAGCCTTTACCACTGCCTGCTGCCCCCATTTGGGCTGTCCTAGGTGACTAGCTTGCTAATATCTGAAAATCTAATTCATCTTGAATACTAAATGGTTAATACTGCTTCCTACAGGAATATTTAGACTTTAAGATGTATATTTGATAGGAGATAAGATCTAAGGAGGATTCTAGCTGAAAGAAATAATGTAAATTAAAAATAAAAGTAGAAGTGACATTGATTTTGTGTGTTGGGGTAAGGTTATTGGATATTGAACCCAGGAGTATTATACCTCTGAACTACATGCCCAGCAGCCCCCACCCCTTTTTCCATTTTGTTTGAAGACAAGATCCTGCTAAGTTGACTGGGCTGCTCTCAGTCTTGTAATCCTCCTGTCTGTGCATCCCAAGTACTTGAGATTATAGGTATGCACAGCTGTGCTTGGTCTGATGTGACACTTGGTGGTGGTTGCGGGGAAGACCTCATCAGAGTATGTAATTTATGTTGAGAAACTGAAGGAAATGAGACTTGATAAGTAAAATAGAATGAATTCTTGGATTTTAGGGTAACAATTTTAGTTTTGTTTCTGTAAGCATTATAAGTATATCATCTTATAAGACCATATTTTTTAAGAATACAAATGACATGATGAAAAGAGTATTTTAGGGCAAAAATGTGTTGAGTTATAGCTTGGCCTGGTCCAATGAAGTGTCAAATTCAACAGAATGGATGGAGGTAGGGAGAGGTACATGCTAGAAGAACCTGGTTAATAGACAGGACTTCATTATAGCACTATACATCAGGGGAGTCCAGTATGATGCACAGAAGTCAGGTGAAGCACAGGACAAGTCACTGGTAAACATCCAGTGTACCCAGGACATCCAATATAGACATTTGGCCTCATGGTGTGGGTTTGGGGTCAGTGGGATAGATAAGGGAAAAATAGCTGTAGCCCTTAATGGTCTAGATTTATTGGATAGTTTACTAATCTTTATTTTCCTTCTAATTTTTAAATTTCTTAGGTATCTGGTAAATTTGAGCAACTATATAGTTGCTATAGTTGCTAGGGGTTTGAATAAGGGGTGGATTTTGTTCACAGGGGCTTATGATCAAGCCAGATTGACATAGAAAGGACAAATAATGACATTGTAGAATAAGTTATAAGAGAAATACACAAGGGGCTGAGGATGTAGCTTAGTGGTAAACTGCTTGCTTAGCATGTGTGAAGCCCTGTGCTCATTCCCCAGCACCCCCCCACACACACAAAAAAAGAGGAAGAAAAAAGAGAAATACATACAATATATAAAAAGGATGAATAAAAGCCAGGCGTGGTGGCACACACGTGTAATCCTAGCTACTTGGGAGGCTAAGGCAGGATTGCAAGTGTTATGGATTGAATATGTGGTGTCCCCCAAAAGCTCATGTGTCAGACAACAAGAATATTAAGAGGTGGAATTATTAGGTTATGAGAGTTGTAACCTGATCAGTGGATTAATTCACCCATATGGATTAACTGGGTGGTAACTATAGACAGACAGGTGTGGCTGGAGGAGGTATATTATGGGAACCTGCCTTTGTTGTTTATATTTTTGTCACTGGTGAGCAGAACTCTCTTTGTTTCCTGTTGCCATGTCCTGAGCTGCTTTCTTCCATCATGCCCTTCTGCCATGATGCTTTGCCTTATCTTGGGCCCAAAGTTATGGAGTAGGCAGCGTATGGACTGAACTTCTGAAACTGTGAGCCAAAATAAAATTTTCCTCCTCTATGTTGTTCTTGTCAGGTCTTTTGGTTAGAGTGATGAAAAAGCTAACTAAAATAGCAAGTTTGAGGCCAGCCTGGGCAACTCAGTGATTGTGAGTCTGTGTCTCAAAATAAAACAAAAAGGACTGAGGATGTAGCTCAGTCTGCAACATCCTGGGTTCAAAACCCAGTCCTTTCCCCTCCAAAAAGTAAAAAAAAAAAAAAAAAAAAAAAAAAGATGAATGTATTAAAAGTTGTATGGGAAACTGGGTTTTGTGTTACATGCCTATACTCCCAGCAACTTGGGAGGCTGAGGCAGGAGGATCACAAGTTTAAGGCCAGCCTCTGCAACTTAGTGAGACCCTGTCTCAAAATTAAAAAGATAAGCAAATGAAAAGGGCTGTGAGTGTAGCTCAGATATAGAACACCACTGGGTTCAATTCCCAATACTGCCAAAAAAAAAAAAAAAAAAAAAAGCTTCCATGGAAACATTGAGAAGGGAACAAGAAGGAAACTAGGGAAAAGCTCAGCTGTCAGAACCAAGGAGTTTAGTTAGGACAAGACTAGAAGTAGAGATGAATAGATGCTGATATCCAGAATACAGTGAGTGGTGGATAGAAGTCCATAAATTGTATAATTTTTTTCTGTTGAGCAGAAGGGAGAGAATGAAGGTTAGAATTTATTGATTCTTCAGGTGAGAATTAAGTGGCACGAGTAATGGACAGGAAGTGGCACAGAACCATTGAGGATTTTATAGTGTTTGGAGAACTTAGGGGCAAAGGATTCCAGTTAAATGCTCTAAATATGAGATAGTAATATCTTATGCTAAGGTAGTCAGTTATGGGAGTAGAGAGAGATTAGACAGGCAAAGAATAAGAACTGGAAATCACAAAAAAAACTTTAAATGATCAATAAAGAGATGAAAAGATGCTCAGTCTCACTAGTAATTAAAAGAATAAAAATTATAATAACACATTATTTCATACCCTCAGGTTAGCAAAGATAAAAAAGCCTGACCAATGTGCACATACAGCTATGCCACAATGAATCCTACCCACTATTGTGTATAATTATGCACCATTTAAAAATGACATTGCCTGAAGAAAAAAGCCTTATATCATATTTGGATGAGAATGTAGAGAAATTTGAATTCTCTCAATGTCCTGTATAAATTGGTACAACTTCTTAAAGCAGTTTGTACCTATCATATATATTATTGAAGCTAGCAAACATTATTTATTATTCAGTCTTTGCCAGGCATTGTTTTAAGTATTTTTTCAAAATATTATTTGATTTAAATGTGACTTTTGAAATGGGATCTTGCTATGTTCCCTATGTTGTCCAGGCTGGTCTCAAACACATGGGCTCAAGATATCCTTCTGCTTCAGCCTTATTTTATAGCTGAGAAAATTGAGCCTAAGAGAAGTTTGATAATTTGTCTGCGATCACAAAAGTGGTAAGAAGAGCCAGTATTTTAGCTCCAATCTGACTAGTGCTCAGAATTATGACACCTTGACGATAATAGGGAGCATGTATTAAGCACTTGACCATGCGTCAGGCTATATTAAGTATTAGGTTTGTGTATTAGCTGATTTCATGTGTGCATTAATTAAGCCTTGGAAGTAAATACTGTTGTTACTTTTCAAGTGGCTTATAGGATTAAGTAATAAACTAACTGATAATTGAATTTATGAGCTTGTGCACTTTTTCTCCACACAAAACTGAAAGATCCAGAGGTGTAGAATAAGCTGTAAGCTTAGCTTTACCTGTGATTCTTTTATTTTTCTCTGTGATAATCTCTTTCATATTGGGGACTTTATCCTCATGCTGGTTTCCTGTATGATTAAGAGATAGTTAAGACTTAGAAGAGATCTAGATTCTTTCTCTTTAAATATCATCTCTTTCCATAATTATCATACCAAAAAATTGAATTTTGCTCTTCTTAGAACTTCCTTGAAACAATTATACTTGTCAGAGAAATGACATACATTGATTGTCTAAAATCTCAAATATCTAGCTTTTTTTGCTATCACCAAACTGATCTCCATGAAAGAAAAGAGATTTCTTGGATTACTCTAATTGAAATAGAGCAATTAATGTCCAACTCTGGGCCTGTGCATGTATCAAGAACACTGAGACAATGAATATACAATTAAGAGAATTCCCCAGAGGAAATTAGGGTACTGTTAGTAGGGAAGAATGTATACTAGTTAATCAGGAAATGCTTTGTTAAATATATTTATCATTTAATTCTCTTAGTAGCTCCACTGAGGAAAGTGAGTGTTAATTATGGTCCCATAATTATTAAGTAAAAGAGTTGAGATTTTAAAACTTTTTTTTTTTTTTATACTGGGGATTGAACCCCTAGGAGTGCTCTACTACTGAGCCCCTGGTGTTTTTGATTTTTAATTTTGAGATGGTCTTATTAAATTGCTGAGGCAGACTTCAACTCTATGATCCTCCTGTCCCAGCCTCTTGAATCACTGGGATCTCAGATATGTGGCAGTATGTCTTGCTTAAATTTAAACATAATTAAAACAGTGTACCAAAACTTATAGAATGAAGCTAAAGTGGTGCTTAGAAGGAAATTTATAGTAGTAAACACCTATAATAAAAACCAGAAAGATTTCCAATCAATAACCTTACCTTTTATCTTATGACTCTAGAAAAAGAAGAGCAAGTAGAAGGAAGGAAATAATCAAAGTTTAGAGTGGAAATTAATGAAGTAGAGAATAGAAAAACAATGGAGAAAAATTCAGGGAACCAAAAATTGATTCTTTGGGGGGAAAAATCAACAAAAGGACACCTTTAACTAGACAGACCAAGATAAAAGACTAAAATTACTAAAATCAGGAATGAAAAAGCGGATTTTTACTACTGACCTTCCAAGAAAGAAAAAGGATTATTATAAGGAAATAATATGAACAAATGCATGGTAACACCTGCATTATTTCACTGGTGAATTCTACCAAATATGTAAATGATTAACGCCATTTTTTTTTTACAAGCACTGAAAAAAAATACAAAATACATTTTCCCATTGGTTCTATTACCCTGATACCAAAACCAGGCAAAGATACAAGAAGAAAACTATTGTCTTAGCCTGTTTACTGTTGCTAATAACACAGTACCATAGACTGAGTACATTATAAAGAAAAGAGGTTTATTTTGGCTCATGGTTCTGGAAGTCCAAAGTTGAGGGGCTGCATCTGGTGATGGTCTTCTTGCTGGCAGAGTTTCTAGGTATTGCATGGCATCAATGGGAAGAGACAGGGAGCTATGTGTTTGTATGTGTATCTTGTATATGTATTTTCTTGTCTCTCTTCCTCTTACAAAGCTACCAGAATTGAGTTATGGGGGCTTCTCCCTCATGACCTTTAATAATCCTAATCACTTCCCCAAAACTCTACCTCTAAATGCTATAGTCAGATTAAGTTTCTGCCCACTCAGTATCTCACAGTAAAGATTTCAACACATGAGGCTTTGGGAAACACATAGAAACCATTTCCAAACCATGACAACTATCACCCAGTGTCTCTTAAGAATATAAAAGTAATAATCTTTAGCAAAATGCAACCAAAAGAAAGCAGGTGCCATATAATACACACCATGACTAAGTGAATTTATCTGTAGAATTCCAGGTTGGTCCAACACATGAAAATCAATTAACATAATGGAACATATCAATAAAATAAAGGACAAAACTCACAATGATCAGGTTTCAATATGTTCAAACTAAGAATGGAAAGGAATTTCTTCAACCTAATAAAAGGGATCTAGGAACATGGTAAAAGGATGAATGTTTTCCCCTTATAAAAAGATCAGGAACAACACAAGGATTTCTGCTCTCACCATTTTATTCACCATTGTACTAGAGGTTCTTATTGAGGTACTGGGGATTAAGTCCAGGGGCACTATACCTCTAAGCTATATCCCCAACCATTTTTAAAATTTAATTATTTTTTTAAAAATTTGAGACTGGATTTTTTAAAAAAATATTTATTTATTTGCTTTAGTTGTACACGATGCGTTTATTTGTATGTGGTGCTGAGGATCGAACCCGGGCCGCGCACGTGCTAGGCAAGCGCTCTACCGCTGAGCCACAACCCCAGCCCTTGAGACTGGATCTTGCTGAGTTCCTTAGGCTAGCCTCAAATTTGGCATTCTCCTGCCTCAGTCTCTCTAGTCACTGGGATTATAGATGTTTGTCACTGTATCTGGCTATGTAGAAGGTTCTAGCCAGGGCAAGTAGGCAAGAAAATGAAGTAAAATGTATCCAGTTTGGAAAAAAAGTGAAACCATCTCTATTTGCAGATGACATGATTCTTATATGTAGAAAATCTTAATCTACTAAAAATATAATAAACAAGTTTAGTAAGATTGCAGGATATAACACCATTATCAAAATTCACTTATATTTTTATACATTAGCAATGGGCAATCCAGAAATGAAATTAAGGGAACAGCTCCATTTACACTAGCATCAAAAGCATAAAAAATTCCTAGTAATAAATTTAACAGAAGCACAAAATTTATACTTTGCAAATTTTAAAACATCATTGAAAAAAATTAATTGAAGCCATGACTACATGCAAGACATCCCACTTTCATAGATTAGAAAACTTAGTAAAATGGAAGTATCCTAAAATTGGTCTACATGTTCAATGCTGGTTTCTTTGTAGAAATAGACAAGCTGATCCTCATCCATATAGAATTGCAAGGGACCCAAATGACCAAAACAATCTTTATTTAGGTATTGGGGATCGATTCAGAAGTGCTCTACAGTTGAGCTATATTCTCAGCCCTTTTTAAAATTAAAAACAATTTTTTTTGAGACAGGATCTTGCTATGTTGCTTAGAGTCTCACTAAGTTGTTGAGGCTGGCCTCAAACTTGTGATCTTCCTACCTCAGCATCCTGAGTTGCTGGAATTGCCACCTTGTACCCCTGTGCCCAGCAACCAAAACAGTCTTTTTTTTTTTTTTTTTTTTTAATTTATTCTAGTTGTACACAATACCTTTATTCTTACGTGGTGCTGAGGATCGAACCCAGGCCGCGCACATGCTAGACAAGCACTCTGCTGCTGAGCCACAACCCCAGCCTCCCAAAGCAGTCTTGAAAAAAGAAAAATAAAGTTGAAGCACTTTAAAAGTTTAAAGTTTAAGCACTTTGAAATCAGGAAGTCTGATTTCAAAACTTACTACAAAGTGACATTAATCAAAACAGTGTGGTATTGGCATAAAGATAGACATATAGATCGGGGAAATAAATTGAGAGTCTATCCTGGAGTGGTGTTACATACTTATAATCCCAGCTACTGGGAGCCTGCAACAGGAAAATCACAAGTCTGAGGCCAGCCTGGGCAATTTAGTAAAACCCTGTCTCAAAATAAAATACAAAAGGGCTGGACATAGCTAAGTGCTAGATCACCCCTGGATTCAATCACTAGTAATGCAAAAATAAATAAGTTAAAATTATAAGCAGGGTGCAATGGTACATGCCTGTAATCCCAACAACTTATAAGGCTGAAGCAGAAGGATCACAAGTTTGAGGCTAGCCTCAGCAATTTTGCAAGGTCCTAAGGAACTTAGTGAGACCCTATCTCAAAATAAAAAAAGAAAAGGGCTGGGGACATGGTTCAGTGGTAAAGTGCCTCTGGATTCAATCTCCAGTATCAAAAAAGAAAAGAAAGAAAGAAAAGAAAAAGGAGAGAGGGGCTGGGGTTTTAGCTTGGTTGTAGAGCCCTTGCCTAGTGTGTGAGGCACTGGGTTCGATCCTCAGCACCACATAAAAATAAAAAAAAAAAATAAAGATATTGTGTTCATCCACAACTAAAAATACTTTAAAAAGAAGAAGATCAAGAACAAGAAATTTTAAAAATTGAAAGTCCAGAAATTGTCACATTGTAGTCAAGTGATTTTTGGCAAGAGTGCTGAGACATTTTAATGGTAGAAAACTAGTTTTTAACACGTGGTGCCAGGACAACTGGATCTGATTCCAAATACAAAGGAATGAAGTTGGACCTTTATCATATATTTATATAAATTAACTCAAAATGGATAAAAGTCCTAAATGTAGGAGCTAAATTTATATCTTGGCACATTGGCATTTGCCTGTAATCTGAGCCACTCAGGAGGCCAAGACAAGAGGATCTCAAGTTTGAGGCTAGCCTCAGCAATTTAGCAAGACCCGGTCTCTAAAAGAGGGTTGGGGATATAGCTCAGTGCTAAAGTGCCCCTGGTTCAATATCCTTTGTCCCCCCCAAAACAAACAAAACCTCCTATTCTCAGATACTGTGTAGTCAGCACAAAAGGGACCAAGGACTTTATCTAGAATACGTAAAGAACTTATGACTCAATAATAAAGAGACAAATAGCTCAATTTAAAAATCATCAAAGAATCTGGGACTTGAGGTTTAGCTCAGTGATAGAGGGCTTGTCTAGCATGTGTGAAGCCATGGGTTTGATCCCTAGCACCAAAGGATCTGAATAGACATTTCTCCAAAGAAGGCAAAGAAGTAGTCAAGAAGCACATGAAAAGATGCTCAGCATAATTAGTCATAATGGAAATATAAATTAAAACCACACTGAGATAATACTTTACTCCTACTAATATAGCTACAATCAAAAGATAATAAGTGTTGGTGAAAATGTGGAGAAATTAGAACCCTCATAACATTACTGGTAGGAATATAAAATTGTACAGTTCCTTTGCAGAACAGTCTGAAAGTTACTGAAGAAAATCCAACATACTGTTATCATATGACCCAACAATGCCAATCCCAGTATATACCCAAGAAAATTGAAAACGTATGTCCACACAAAGACTTGTACAGGAGTATTGATAGCATCAGTCTTCATAATAGTCAAAAAGTAGGACACCCAAATGGACTATCAACTGTTGAGTGTCTAAACAAAATGTGGTTTGTTTATACAATGAAATATCACTGACAAAAGAAGTACTGATACATGTTACAACATATTGTACATAATATGTTAAATGAAGGAACCCATTCACAAAAGACTTATTATACAATTTCATTTATATGAAATATACAGAGTGGGCAAATCTCTAAAGATAGAAAGTGGATTAGTTCTTGTAGGTCTGGGAGATTTGGAGAGAAATGGGAAGTCACCACTAATTGGTATGGATTTTTTTTTTTTTTTTTTTTTTTTGGTGGGACCAGATGAAAATGTTCTAATATTAATTGTGTTGGTAGTTGTGTAACTTTGTGAATACACTGAAAATCATTGAGTTACACACTTTAAAGGTGAAGTGTTGCCATATGTTAATATTTCAGTGAAGCTGTTATAGCACTGGAGGGTGTATGTAGCTCAGTGGTAGAAAAAACATGCTTACCATGTGTGAGGTCCTGGGTGTAAGGCCCTGGGGTCCAGTGCCCAGCAGCACACACATACACACACAGACACACAGACACAAAAAAACTGTTATTAGTAAACTTAGATATTGTTCACTCATATAGTATGTATTTATAGAGTTCTTAGTGTGTGCCCTATGCAAAGCTGGGTATTAGAGTCCCTGCTTTTGAAATGCTCACAGCCTCTAGGGGTCAGATAAGCAAACACAGTATAGCATAAAGATGCTGAAACTAAGTTTATGTGTTATATTCTGATGCCTTTTTGTGCAGTTTTGACAGCGTATAGAAATTAATCAAGTAGGGATAAAATGAGGGTTGGCTTGGGGTTGGACTTCATTTCTATGTAGGATAGTCCTACCCTAGGATGACATGGAGATTATTTAAATGTCTTCTATATGAGCAGTTCTGAAAGTTCATAAAATGATTTATCTAGAGATTTTGAGTTCTTGTACTATTTCTGGTTCTTTCCTCTAGTCTTATTATATATGAAACTGAATAATGCTGTTTTTGTCAATGGAGAATTATGATCAGTCCTAGTGATGCATAGTGTAAGACTGTTGTAATAAAAATTGGTATAGTTCTGGTATCTGGATTCTACTCAAGACTTTTTTTTTTTTATACCTTTATTTTATTTATTTATTTTTATGTGGTGCTGAGGATTGAACCCAGGGCCTCTCATGTGCTAGGGGAACGCTCTACCGCTGAGCCACAACCCCAGCCCTCTACTCAAGACTCTTTTAAAAAATTTATTGTTATTATTTTTTGCAGTACTGGGTAATTCTTTGCAAAACCGTAATCCTCCTGCCTCAGTCTCCTGAGTATCTGAAATTATAGCAACTTGCTTCTTAATATGGAAGTTGTGAGGTATTGTGAGGTATAAAATTCCTTCAGCTGCACATTTCCTTCTCAGGCTCCTTCATTGATTTTATTTTTTTATTTATTTATTTATCCAATGTTCTGACATTAATTCAGTTCTAACTATGATCATCTCTGGACAGCATACTCTTACTTCCATTGACAATACACAGATGAGGTATTTGCACTCCTCTCAAGCTCAGCATGGTGGCTTATGCCTGTAATTCCAGCGACTTAAGAGGTTAAACCAGGAGAATCAAGGCCAGCCTGGGGATGTATCTCAGTGATAGAGTGCCCCTGGGTTCAATCTCCAGTACAAAAAAAAAAAACAAAACAGAACAAAACAAAACAAATTCCACATGAATTTTCATGTTTTGAAAAATAGTAAAGCAGGACGAAATCCCCAAACTGAAATCATTGTCCTCTCCAACTGTTCCTAGTTTCTTTCTTGGTTTATATGGATGCAGTACACCTTGTCAGTTTACCTTAATTTTACTTCACATTTCCCTTCTCTCTTCTCCTATCTCCCTGGTAATTTTTTTTTTTTTTTTTTTTTTTTTGGTGGTGGTGCTAGGAATGAAACTCAGGACCTGGCATATGCTAGGCAAGCAGTCTACCACTAGACTGTCTAAACTATAGCTTCAGCTATGGAGAGCAAGCTGTGTCCTGCCCTGAATACTTCGTGATGAATAGAATAGCAGTTTTCAGGCTGTACCTAACCCTGAGTTCCTTTTTTTTTTTTCTGGTGGGGAGGGATACTGGAGGATGAACCCAGGGTGCTTTGTCACTTAGTTACATTCCCACTCATTTTTATTTTTTTGTCTTGAGCAGGGTCTTGCTTAGTTGCAGAGTCTAGCTTTGAATTTGTAATCCTCTTGCCTCAGCCTTCCAAATCAACAGGATTATATGCATATGCCACTAGGCCCGGTTGGAGTTACTCCATTTTGTAAAGCAGTAATTTGCCATGAGTTATTCCATTTTAAGTGCCAAGATAGGATGACTCTATACCTTGTTTGTACAAGTGAACAACCACCATCTGCATAGCAGAATTATAGGCACAATTTGAAAAAGTAATTGTGCTGATAAAAATGACCACCTGTGAATTTACTAAATTAAATCAGAAGTACATGGATGCATAGTAATATCAATTCCATATCAGAAAAACTAGGACCATGAGCTAATCAAACACCAGATCACTGAATGAAGCAACCCCTCACCTGAAACCTATAAAAGAAGCTCCCCAAGCCTGGTTATTATGGTGGTACACTGACCTGTTATCCATCAGACCATTTGATGGATGTATCATGAGGTTAACAGGCAAAGAAACTCAGACTCTCTGTCCTCAAGCTTCAGCTCAGCTGTTGTTTATCTGTTTGTCATGACCCACTTTTCAACTGCATATTTTCTGGACTCTGGCCTAGTATAAGTTCCATGGTCTGACAACATAGTGCCCTTAACAAATTGGTCTCAATCTTATCTGACCACTTGCAGTGATTTGTTTGCATTAGTATATGCTCTTTTCCCTTGTTCTTAGTGCTGCCTCCTGAAACCATATGCATACCTTAACTCTTTCTTAGTCTTTCTGTAACCTGTGTATATCATTGTGTGAATTATGATTATGACTTGGGTGTTATAAATACTAGTAATTAAGATTGGAATAAAAGAATCTTTGCTTGCCTAGCCTGTGTGAGGCACTGGGTTCAATTCTCAGCACTGCATATAAATAAAAGTTCATTAACAACTTAAAAAAAAAAAAAGGATCTTTGATTTCCCAGCTTATGACTACAAGGTGACCTATGAGTGCTTGGGGAATTACAACCAATGAGAGTGGTGAAACTGTGTAAATTTATTGTTATTCAATAAATTCTGACATTGTGGAAAGACAAACACTTCGTCTATGTTAATGGCATGGCTATCTCACAATACCAACCCTGTCTCTTAAATCTTTATTTGAAATCTTTTAAAATTCTCACTTCCAGTGCTTTAGGTTTGTAATCTTTTACTTGGACTATTGCTTTAACCTCCTAATTGATATCCTTGCCAACCATTTCTTCCACAAATCAGAATCTAAAGGCAGAACAGCAAGGGCTGGGGATGTAGCTCAGTGGTAGCCACTTGCCTAGCATGTGTGTGAGGCCCTGGGTTCAATCCCTCAAAGTGCAATAAAATGTAATTCTCATGCTTGAAAACTCTGGAAACCTCCTTCTCCCATTATCGAATAATGAGTTGAATCTGAATTTTTTAATGTGGCTATAAGAGAAAAGAAGAAAGTATTTTTTCCTATAACTCTCACACTTAATACAAAACTCTTCTGAATGTGTGGAATTTTCCCACACACCAAGCAGTTCTCCAGCAGACACCAATGGAGTATCTTGTAATTCAATTAAGTTCTGGTAGACAGCATCAGATCTCACAGTGAGGGCTCCTCTCCACAAGATAGTCGCTCCTTCAGTCACTGTTTTGCAAATAGTATCTTGGCTACAACCCAGGGCTCCCATGAATACCCTCTTTGACTTAATTTGCTAGAAAGACTCATAGGGCTGCCTGGGCAATTTAGCCAGGACCTGTCTCAAAATAAAAAGGGTTGGGGGTATAGTTTAAGGGCTAGAGCACTTGCCTAGCATGTCCAAGGCCCTGGGATCTGTACTGGGAGAAAAAAAGATGCTCTTCTCTTAAACTTAAAATCTAATGATACCTAGTGAATTCATTTTCATTTAAAGCCTTAAAAAACAAAAATTTTAAATCTTTTGTATATTCATTGCATTTTCTCTATAATAATGTAAAATTCATCATACTGCATTAATTTTTATGTACATACATGGACTGTGAACTCCTTAAGAACATAGATTTTCTTAATTTTTCTTGTATTCATATTGCCTAGTTTAGTATTTGTCACATAGTAGGTCTTCTATGTATTCTATCACAGTCTTTATTTCCCTAGCTGGGATTGCAAATATGCATCATCATGTCTAGTGTCCATTTAGCTTAATGTATGTATTGACAAGATGTTATTTGAATTTAAAATCTATTTAAAAAATTTTTGGCTTAATGATTAAGAAAAAAGGCTCTGGAATCAAACTGCTCCATTTTCTAGCTGTATGATTTTGGAAGAAGTAGTTTAACTTCAGTAAGCCTCCATTTCCATATTTGAAAAACAGAAAAAATACTAATATTTATGTTATTTTGAGGAGTAAGTCCAGGTAAAGCACATAGAGCCTGGCATAAAATACTTGCACATTTTGTGTTCACTTTATGCATTTTTAATTATTATTATTTTCTCTTAAGTTGTTTATTCATGTATAAGTGGATTGAACATTTCACTCTGTCAGGCATTGTTTTAGGTACCAGGACAAGGTAGATATAGTCTGTGTCCTCATGGACTGATAATTTCAGTATACATTTATTGTTATAAGTTATTTTAACAGTTGGGTGCTGTGGTATATGCCTGTATTCCCAGTAACTTGGGAGGCTGAGGCAGGAGGATCAATTACATGTTCAAGGGCTGCCTCAGCAATTTAGTGAGAACCTCAACAATTTAGTGAGACCTTAAAAAAATAAAAAGGGCCGGGCGCGGTGGCGCACACCTGTAATCCCAGCACTTTGGGAGGCTGAGGCAGGAGGATCGCGAGTTCAAAGCCAGCCTCAGCAATGTCGAGGCACTTGGCAACTCAGTGAGACCCTGTCTCTAAATAAAATACAAAAAAGGGCTGAGGATGTGAGCCAGTGGTCGAGTGCCCCTGAGTTCAATCCCTGGTACCACAAAAAAAAAAAAAAAAAAAAAAGGGCTGGGGATGTAGTTCAGTGGTAAACAGCCCTTGGTTTAATCCCTAGTACCAAATAAATAAATAAATAAAACAAAGTTATTCAAACAATTGCACTAAGTGGTAGTAAAGAGTTATTGTTTAATTAAATTATTTCCCCATACTTCCAAAAATTGGTGCATTTTTATTGAACTAACTTTATCAAGTAGTTTCATTAATTGCATATGCATACGTATAGATATAGATATGAACAGCAGTATGCAATACCATATAATACGAAACAAGACAAGAACTTGGTGTTTTCTTTTAAACTGCGTATTGAATTCCATGGCACTTAACCATTGAATAACATCCCTAGTCCTTTTTATTTATTTATTTTTTTATTTTGAGACAGGGTCTCGCTAAGTTGCTTAGGGGCTCACTAAATTGCCAAGGGTGGCCTTGAATTTGCAATCTTTCTGCCTCAGCCTCCTAAATTGCTGGGATTACAGGTGTGTGCCACCATACCTGGTTATGAGACAAGAACTCTTAAACCGGGCGTGGTGATGCTTATCTAAAATGCCAGGGACTGGAGAGGCTGAAGGAGAAGGATTGTAAGCTCAAGGACATTCTTAGCAATTTAGCAACACCCTCAGCAACATAGCAAGACCCTTTTTCTAAAGAAAAAATAAGAAAGACAGGGGATGTAGCTTGGTGGTAAAGCATCCCTGGGTTCAATTTCCAGTGCCAAAAAAAGAAGAAAAAAGAAAAGAATTTATTTCTTACCTAAAGTGATGAATATACATTTTTGAATCCTAGAAAATTTGCTACTGACTTTGATTGCTCAATAAAGGATCTACTGCTTATTCAATTTTTTTCTTTTTTCTTTTTTTGGTGGGGTGCATACTGGGGATTGAACTCAGGGGCACTCGACCACTGAGCCACATCCCCAGCCCTATTTTCTATTTTATTTAGAGACAGGATCTCCCTGAGTTGTTTAGTGCCTCGCCATTGCTGAGGCTGGCTTTGAGTTTGTGATCTTTCTGCCTCAGCCTCTTGAGCTTCTGGGATTACAGGCAGGTGCCACCCTGTCCGGCCACAGTTTCTTTTGTTCAAATCTTTTTTCTTTTTGAAAGTAGGGTGATTTTAGTATCAAGAGATAAATAGTGCTTTAGTATAATTTACAATGCTTATTTTAGAAGGAGCATTCCAAGAGGAATGAAATCTAGCATGGCCTTCTGTTTTTAGATGTTGAGATGTCTTTGTAATAGAGGTACTGCATTTAAAATGTTATATGACAGGAAAGTAGAGTCTTTTTGTTTTTCACAGAGGAGTGTGAGTGTTTGAACCCAGAGCCTTATGTGTGCTAGGCAAGTGTTCAACCATTGATCTACACCCAAAGCCTGAAAGTGGAATAAATAATTAAAGAACTAAAATTTTTAATTGTTTCTGTGAAGCAGAGGGAAAATTTTGGTTATTGACTACCATTTTATCCTTTCATTGTTATTACAATTTACTAGATGATAGAGATTTTTTTTGGGGGGGAGGAGAAGTACTGGAGATTGAACCCTGGGATGCTCTACCACTAGACTATATCTCCAGCCCTTTTTAAAAATTTTGAGATAGGGTCTCACTAAGTTGCCAAGGCTAACCTTGAAACTTGTGATCCTCCTGTCTCAGCCTCCTAAACAGCTGGGATAATAGGCATGAGCCACTGCCCTGGATAGATGATATAGTTTTGTAATTACATGTAAAATAAATGTGGAATGATCAACATGGATTCTACACACTGGGAATTGTGTTCCTATTGTACCCATTCTTGCTAGTTTCTTCTTTTCCCCTTCCCTCCTTCCTTCCTTCCTTCCTTCCTTCCTTCCTTCCTTCCTTCCTTCCTTCCTTCCCTCCCTCCCTGTACCAAGGATTGCATTCACAGGCACTCGACCACTGGGCCACATCCCCAGTCCTTTTTTTGTATTTTATTAGAGACAGGGTCTCACTGAGTTGCTAAGTGCCTCACCATTGCTGAGGCTGGCTTTGAACTCGCGACCCTCCTGCCTCAGCCTCCCAAGTGCTGGGATTACAGGCATGCGCCACTGGCATCTGGCTTAGTTTCTTCTTTTTAAGGAAAAAACTGAGGATGAGAGAACATTTTGATAATTGGTAACCAGATGCAAAAAAGAAGCATGAAATTATTAAATTAGTTTTTATTGTATTAATATTTTAAGTTAGTCGACAGATTTTTTTTTGAAATTTGTTTCGTTTTTCACCAGTCTAAATCTGCAGCCTATCATTCTTCCTCATTTTACAAGCAAGCTTCTTCAAAGATTATCGGACCTCATTGTCACATATTCCATGTATTCTTTAACATATTATCAATTGGCTTCTTTTTTTCCCAATCACTGGTGACACCAGGCCTAATTGTTTATGAGTGAGCACTTCTCAGCCTTTCTATAGCTTTTGTCATTGGCCACTTCTACCTTCATGAAGTGTCCTTCCATAATATCTGTGATACCTCTTTCTTAGAATTTTCTCCTACTTCTTGGACTTATTCCTCTGTTCCCCTGAGGGGCTGTTTTATTTTTGCTCAGGCTTTATGTTATGCTTTTTCCAGAATTACATTCTAAAATTTCTTATTTTTTATTATTTTACTTGTCAATCTTCCAGCTGCATTTGTGGTTCCATCTATTTTCCATGATAATGGCATATCTGCAGCTCAGTCTTTTTGTCTCAGTACCAGGCCTAAAATTATAATTATCTACTGAATTCCATGTGAATTGTCCTCAAATCTGGCATTCTAAAATATATACAACCTATTTTATTCTCTTATTTCAATAGTTTTCATTTTAAGTGTACAAATTTCTAGTAGAAAACTACATGTTTAGTTTTCTCTCAGATTTATCCTGTTTAATCTATTTCTACTATAATACTTGGAGAGTTTAATCCCCTTCTTTACTCTCTCAGGATATTGTTATTTTCCCAGGGCAACTTCTCTGCCTCTAGAATGGACCTTTCCTGAGTCTGACATCCTTACCGCCAGTACATGATGTTCTAAAATGCAGTATTGTAGTAGTAATTCCTTATCTAAATATATTTTAGGCCTGGTGTGGTGGTGCACACTTGTAATCCCAGTGACTCAGGAGGCTGAGGCAGGAAGATCGTAAGTACAAGGCAAGTCTCAGCAACTTAGTCTCAGCAACTCAGCAACCCTGTCTCAAAACAAAACAAAACAGGGCAGGGGATGTACCTCAGTGGTAAAGTGCTCCTGGGTTCAATCCCCAGCACTACAAAAAAATAAAACAAAAATCTTAGATGTTTTCATTATTCAGTAGTAGTTTATTATCCATCCATGTTCTGCCTGCTTTGGGATCATTTAAAGAATATTGAAAAGATCATATTCTGTATCTTCCCCCACATATTGTAAATCAGTATAGAACTTAGCAATCTTTTTGTTTTTTAATTTTTTTAAGTTGTAGATTGACACAATACCTTTTTTTGGGGGGGTGTGGTGGGGTGTGGGGTACCGGGGATTGAACTCAGGGGCACTTGACCACTGAGCTACATCCCCAGCCCTATTTTGTATTTTATTTAGAGACAGGGTCTCACTGAGTTGCTTACGGCCTTCCTAAATTGCTAAGGCTGGCTTTAAACTCGTGATCCTCCTGTCTTAGCCTCCTGAGCCACTGGAATTACAGGTGTGTACCACCATGCCTGGCCACAATTCCTTTATTTAATTTATTTATTTTTATGTGGTGCTGAGGATTGAACCCACTGCCTCACACTTGCTAAGCAAGCGCTCTTCCACTGAACTACAACCACAGTCTGAACTTAGGAATCTTTAAACTATTTACCAGATAGTTTTGGTAAGCATCCAGGTTTGAAGGACACTGACCTTATGTGGTTCTAATTCTTTATCATGGAGTACAAGATCCTTCAGGATCTGGTGCCTAACTGCTTCTTCAGCACTATCTTACTTTGTTCCCCCTTCCCTCATTTACTGTGTTCTATCCAGGTGCCTTTTTCTGGCTCTGGAAATTACTTACCAAGCTTGATCCTTTTTTTAGACCTTGGCATGCTTTTGTTTATTTGTTTAAATCAGAGGAAGAATCCCAGATTTCTACCTGCTGTACCTCTGATCCCCTCCATATCCCAATCACATGTCCTTGGATTTCACACATGGAATTCAGTTGGAAAATCATTGGCCTAATCTCTGTATATCAGTGAGGTTCAGAAAAATGATGTAATTTGCTGAAGTTATATAGTAGTGAATGGCAGAATGTATCTAAAATTCAATATGTATATTTCTAATGTTCTTATTAATTGCTTCTCTGCTTTCTTATGTATTGCATCTGAGCAGGTTGATCTGAAATGACCTTTTAATCTTTTCCTTTAGGAATAAATTACCATTTGTTTATTCATTCATTTATTAATTTGTTTTTTAAAATATTTATTTTTTTAGTTGTAGTTGGACACAATACCTTTATTTTATTCATTTATTTTTACGTGGTGCTGAGGATTGAACCCAGGGCCGTGCACGTGCTAGGTGAGCGCTCTACTGCTAAGCCACAACCCCAGCCCCTATTAATTTGTTTATTCACTCAAGAACATATATTGACTGCACAAGGGACAGTGCAGAAACTAGGGGTGGGAAGATAAATTTAAAAAAAATATATTTATTTATTTGCTTTAGTTGTACACAATGCATTTGTCTTTACGTGGTGCTGAGGATCGAACCTGGGTTGCGCACATGCTAGGTGAGCGCTCCACCGCTGAGCCACAACCCCAGCCCCTAAAATTTTTGAATAATATAAATTTCCTGTCCTTAAAAATCTCAAAACATATTTTTACATTAAATCATAAATTACTGTATAGATAACAAATTATTGATTTTTTAAAGAAGAGAAACCATAGTATATCCTTTTCCACTGTTTTCTTCCATTTATTTATTTATTTATTTATTTATTTATTTATTTTTATCCAGGGAAAGACCATGTTTGTAGATTTATTGGCTGTGGGAGGAATGATCGATTCAACTATGTGGTCATGCAATTGCAGGTAGGTTACCTTGAAAATGTATTTTTAAATCTTTCAAATGATGAAAGTACCCAATTATAGTGGATATGAATAAAAATGACAACATTGTTGGTATCAAGTCAGAATGTTTTACACTGTACAGATGGAACTTTATTTAAATAGACTTGATATAGATTTTCCAAAAAGAGAAATGTTTGTCTTTTGACAGCTATTTTAGTTGACCTGTATCTTCATTGTCATCATTATATCCCAGCATGGGATTGTGAGGTTTTTTTTTTTTTTTTTTTTTTTTGGTACCGGGGATTGAACTCAGGGGCACTTGACCACTGGGCCACATCCCCAGCCCTTTTTTGTATTTTATTAGAAGCAGGGTCTCACTGAGTTACTAAGTGCCTCGCCATTGCTGAGGCTGGCTTTGAACTCGCAATCCTCCTGCCTCAGCCTCCCAAAGTGCTGGGATTACAGGCGTGTGCCACCGCACCTGGCTTGATTGTGAGGTATAATGTGAGTTTTGTCCTGTCCCTTCCTCTGCATCTTTGTTACCTTAGGCATTTAATTTCCCATTTAGGTTCTCCAATATCAACTGTGACTTCTTAAAAATTTAAACGTTAGTTGAGATATAGGGCAAAAGCCATTCTTTTCTTTCTTTCCATTATTAACACAGGTCTGTTCCCTCTCTTTTAGATGGGGGAGTTGGGTTGAGGGAGCAGAGGGAAAAAAAAATCAGAAATGGAATATGCGAGTAATGGTTGTAGGAGGGAGAATTTTCTCTCACACTATCCTCTGCCCCTGAAAACACACAAACACATACATACACACTCTGTCTCGCTCTTTCTTTCTCTCTCTGTCTCTGTCTGTCTCTGTCTCGTCACCCTCAAAGCTATGGTTTACTTTGCTGCCTAACTTTGAAATCTCAGGATTACTTTTCTTCTATAGCAAATTTTGTTTGGGGCATTTGGTTCCTTTGTTTTCTTTCAACTTACTGACATAACAGTGATTTCAAAGACAGATCCTGGCCTAAATGCTACCTCTTCTCATCAGAAGGCTTTTCTTATTTACCTCAGCCATCCTTCAGCATTTGATTTAGACCTAAAGGTATTAGCCTTTCTGTAGGCTGAATTTAAAGTGTCTTTGAATTATGTGGTCCACTATATATTTTTTTAATTTACAATATATTTATTTTTATGTGGTGCTGAGGATCAAACCCAGTGCCTCCCAGTGCAAGGCAAGCACTCTACCACTGAGCTACAGCCCCAGCCCCTTCACTATCTTTTGAGCCAGCATTAATATGGACCCTGTTTTCTCTCGCATTGGCCAGTAGTAATGGAACTGTTTGTTATTTTTATAGTTTTTGATGGATTTATTAATATAGCTTTTTAAATTCTCATCATATACCCTCAAGGGAAGGAGAGGACAGATTTATCCCCATTTTGCAAATGGAGAAGCTGAAGCTAAGGGAGGTTTGTGGTTTGATAGGGACTGCTTGATAGGTTTCCAAACTTGTTGGGAAGCGTGAGGCCAATATTCTTATTGTAATGGAGAAAACACTTCAGTTTTATCTTCAGGTTACTGCTGACTTGATAATTATGGAGAGCAGCTTTCTTAGCCTACAGATTCTCTTTCTTAGTCTCAGGTCATTCTCATTTTTATTCTTTTTTTTTTTTTTAATTCTTTATTTATTTTAGTTGTACACAATGCAATGCATTTACGTGGTGCTGAGGATCGAACCCGGGCCACACACGTGCAAGGCGAGCACTCTGCCACTGAGCCACAACCCCAGCCCCTCATTTTTATTCTTGCATTTTTCAAAATCTCACTCTATAAATGGAAAGTTTGTTAATACTGGGAGTCTGCTGCTATAAGGGTACTGGTGTCAGGTAACCATGGCCTTCATGGCCTTTGGCAGGCTCCTATGGAAACTTTCCATTTCACTTACATACTGTATTTTTCCCTTTCATAAGAAAGTTAACTTACCATTAAACCCCTATCCTTACAGTTATGGTTGACCTGATTTGGGACAAGACTACAACTAGCATAACTGTTGTATAACTGCTAGGTTTCCCCCATATATTTTGATAAAATTCAAATACTGACTCCTAGTTACCCACTGATAGTCCTAAAAACCCCAAATGCATTATAATTTATAAATTAACCTAATCTTGTCTTCCTGGTAATTCAGTTACATAATATCTGCCTTAAAATTTTTAAGGACTGCCTGGCACAGTGGCACATGCCTATAATCCTAGTGACTTGGAGTTGAGGCAGGAGAATTACAGTTTCAAAACCAGCCTCAGCAATTTAGTGAGGTCCTAATAAGCATCATGGTGAGACCTGTTTCAAAAGAAAAAATAAAAAGGGCTGGAGATATAGCTCAGTGGCAAAGGACCCTGGTCAATCCCCAGTACCAAAACGTTTTTTCTATTATAGATTTCTAGCTATTTTATCATGACAGTAGGTCTTAAAATGTTATAGGTTAAGGCCATTGGATACATTTATTTTCTAAATTCTGCTAGTAAGATTTACAATCAGAATTCATCTAATGTCCAATCACCATTGGGGCTTTACCTGAGCATCTTTAACATATCCAAATGGTTATTTTGTGATAAGCTCATCACCTAGGGAGGGGCAAAAAGAGGCAGTTGAGTCTTATAAAAGTTCTTCATAACATGAAACCCCTGAAGATGGGTATTTGAGAGGGAAAAAAATCTTTAAGCTGTCACGGTGGTGTAGGCCTGTAATTCCAGTGGCTCAGGAGGCTGAGACAGGAGGATCATGAGTTCAAAGCCAGCCTCAGCAGTGGCGAGGTACTAAGCAACTCAGTGAGACCTTGTCTCTCAATAAAATACAAAATATGGCTAGGGATGTGGCCCAGTGGTCGAGTGCCCCTAAGTTCAATCCCCAGTATCCTCACCCCCTGAAAATATCCTTTATTTTAATCAGGGCCTACCCTGAATAAAATTGTTTCCTTTCACTAACTTCAGTCTTCTGAGTCTTTCATTGAGTAGGGAGCAGCACTAATCTTTTAACTCCAGTCACTAATTAAAATGGAGTCATATTCTGGATTTTCTGATTATTTCCATGTGGTATTTCACATGTTCTTATGCTCCTGTGATTCCTATAAACTGATGATTAGGTAAGATTTCACTTTTCTTTGGCAAAGATACTTGAGAGGTGGGCATCACAGGAGGCAGCATCAGGTTGTCTCTATTTTAGTGATATTAAATTGGTTGACAGACTTTGGCCTGATTCACCTATTTTTTAAAAATATTTATTTAGTTAGTTGTACACAATGTCTTTATTTTTACATGGTGCTGTGGATCGAACCCGGGCCGCGCACATGCTAGGTGAGCACTCTACCGCTGAGCCACAACCCCAGCCCTCACCTATTTTTAAAGTTCCCAATTATTGATCTCCTAATGATTTTTATTATACCATCAATAATGTTTGCCTATAATATTATTTTCAGTGGGAGTTGCTAATATGTTATTCTATCATTTCTTCTTTGTTTACTAGCCAAAATTCTTTAAAAAGCACTCCATTCACTCTTGGTCCTGAGGTGATTTCTTATAGGAAAGGCAGGGCTAATGCTTGGTTATTTTGTTTGTCAATTTTCAGAAAAATGAGGTGTTTTCCTGATATTTTCATAGAGAAGGCTAGTGAGCTATCTCTCTCTTTAAATATAATTATGAATCATGTATTTAACATATTTGATGTTTTCCATTTATTGTAGCTTTTCTTTTTAATGCTCACATTGTCCCATTGCCTTTTTTTTTTTTTTTTTTTTTTTTTTGTACTAGGAATTAAACCTGGAGGTGATTTACAGAGCTACATCCCCAGGCCATTATATTTTTATTTTGAGACAGGGTCTTGCTAAGTTGTAGGGTGGCCTTGAATTTCTATCCTCTTGTCTCAGCTTTCTGAGTTGCTGGAATTACAGGCATGTGCTGCTGTTCAGGCTCTCCCATTGCCAATTTTTTTAAAATATTTATTTTTTAGTTATAGGTGGACACAATATCTTTATTTTATTTTTATGTGGTGCTGAGGATGGAACCCAGTGCCTCACACATGCTAGGCAAGCCCTCTGCCTCTGAGCCACAACCCCAGCCCTCCCATTGCCAATTTTTGACCCAAGAGGCTGAGTGCTTTGTCCCTAAGGAATTGTGGAACCAGTAACAAGACCAAGCATCAATTAAGCAGTGAAGGAGACTTTATTCTTGACAAGAACAGAAGTAGGACATAAACTTACAAATCAACTTCCTACCCCTTAGGAATCGGGGTTATAAATATAGGGTAAAAGAAATTAGCAACTTTTGCAAATGGAGAAGCTGAAGTGAAGGGAGGTTTGTGGTTTGATAGGGACTGCTTGATGGGTTTCAAAACTTGATGGGAAGCCTAAGGCCAATATTCTTGTTGTAATGGTGGCAGATCCCTTTCCTAGCATGCTGGAGACCCTGGGTTTGACCTCTCAGCACTGAAAAAGCAAAACAGAGGTAAGGGGAGGCATATTACTGCCTTTTTTCGGGGGGAATGGGTGGAGAGTTTTGGGGAGTTTGGGCATCATCTCTTTCTGCTTCTTTTATGACTCTTTCCAGTTGTCATAGCAGTTGTCAATTGTCTGGATGCTAGGACGAAGTGTCATTTAAACCATATACCAAAAGTTTGTCTGAAGGTCACCCTGGCAGTCATCAGATTCATCCAGTTTCAGCTGCTCGTCTGAAAAGGAACTTCTGACCTTCAGCATCCTGTTCTGAAAGATAAGCAAGACTAGGGTTGGGTAGAAATTCTGCTATTATGGAGGCAGTACAAGATTAGGGCTGCGTGACACCATCTTTAGCCGGTTGGACTTTTCTTCAGGTTGGGTCCTGATTCATTTTTGACAGGATTAAAATAGCAGTCTTTGCTGGGCCCGGTGGCGCACACCTGTAATCCCAGCACTTTGAGAGGCTGAGGCAGGAGGATCATAAGTTCAAAGCCAGCCTCAGCAATGGCGAGGCACTTAGCAACTCAGTGAGACCCTGTCTCTAAATAAAATACAAAAAAGGTCTGGGGATGTGACCCAGTGGTCGAGTGCCCCTGAGTTCAATCCCCGGTACCACCAAAAAAAAAAAAAAAAAAAAAAAAAAAAGCACTCTTTGATAACATTCTTATTTTTTGGTACAGTACTGTATACTAAGCTCATTCTACATATTTCATGCTCTGGATCTGAAACCAGCAATTTCTTCATTAAACCTTTCTTCCTTTTAATGGGCTATTTGGAGACCACAGTCTGGATGCTATGAATGCCTATTCCAATGGATTGTCCATTGTTTTTAATTCTTTCCATTTTCATTTACATGAAAATAATATAGCACGTGTGTGTAGGCTGGGAGAGGGTATGTTTTAGGAGGTGGATAATAGATGAAGAAAGATTGGCCATGAATTGATAATTTTTAATTCCGGGCATATGGTGGATACATGAATGTTTATTATGTTATTTTCTCTCCTTTTGGGTATGTTGTACGTTTTCAATAATAAACCCACTTGCATTTGTATTGGAATCTCATTAAATGTGTAAAATTACTTGGTAGAAATAGATTTTTTTAATTCACTGCATATTACTGTACAAAAAGATCATTTAAAAAATACAAATATACAAATACAAATAACTCAGAGTTGGGTGTGGTGGCACACACTTGTAATCCTAGCGAATTGGGCAGCTGAGGAAGGAGAATCCCAAGTTTGAGGCCAGCCTCAGCAACTTAGTGAGACCCTGTCTCAAAATTAAAATAAAAAGGGCTGGAGATGTAACTCTTTTTCCTGTGCTCTTGTCAGCCTATGTTTATCTTCTCAGTTATTGCTGATTGATCAGCAAATGTAAGATAAAATCTTACTTTTTTATTTTTTACTTTTTGGCATTGGGTATTGAACCCAGGGACACTTTACCACTGAACTACATCAACAACCTTTTTATTTTTTACTTTGAGACAGGTTCTTGCTAAATTGCTTAAGGCCTCCATAAGTTGCTGAGGCCTGTCTTGAACTTGAGATCCTCCTGCTTCAGCCTGCCGAGTCCCTGGGATCATAGGCCTGTACTACCACACCCGGCTTCATATTACAGAATAACAAAAGTAGAGAGACTGGGATATTTAAATCCCCTGTGACATGGGAGCCAGTCTAATCTTTGAAAAGTAGGGCAGTTTTTTTTTTTGTTGTTGTTTGTTTTTTTTTTTTGGTACCGGGGATTGAACTCAGGGGCACTCGACCACTGGGCCACATCCCCAGCCCTTTTTTGTATTTTATTAGAGACAGGGTCTCACTGAGTTACTAAGTGCCTCGCCATTGCTGAGGCTGGCTTTGAACTCGAGATCCTCCTGCCTCAGCCTCCCAAAGTGCTGGGATTACAGGCGTGCGCCACCACGCCCAGCTAGTAGGGCAGTTTTAGCTATCTCTGCTCTTCTTTTCAGAGTATAGGTTTGTTGCCTAAGCAAAAAGGAATATTCTTGGTGGAGCAGAATTATGAACAAACACTGTAGGAAAAGAACACTTTGGCATTACACAGACATAGATTTGAATAAAAAGCTTTACTGCCAGATGTGGTGATACACACCTGTAATCCCAGCAACTCAGGAGGCTGAGGCAGGAGGATGGAAATTCCACTTGTATTTATATTGGAATCTTGGTAAAGCGTCCCTGGGTTCAATCCCTAGTACCAAAAAAGTTTTAAATAAATAAATAAAACAGCTTTACCATAACATGTTAACATTATTGACCCTCTTTGAATCTCAGTTTCTTCATCTATAAAACAAGAATGGGAGCAATTTCTATTTAGGGTCCTGTGAGGATTAAATGGAGTCATGAATGTAATACATCTGGCCCAGGCGAGGTACCATCCATTGCTACAAGTAACTGACTGTTTGTCATATCATGTTTGGAAATAATAACAATACTTAGTATTGTTGAGTACCTAATGTATACCAGACAGTAAACTTTATATGGGTCTTGTTTAGTCCTCACTAAACTCTTGTGAGGTGTGTATTATTACCTATTTTATGAGAAAAACTGATGTAAGAAAATTAAGTAGCTTGTAGGGGAATATGTGTTAGGCAGCAATTTGGGGTGATATATATATTTTATATCTTTTAAAATAATCAGGTCTGGGCCGGGGTTGTGGCTCAGTGGTAAAGAGCTAGCCTAGCACATGGGAGGCCCTGGGTTCAAGCCTCAGCACCACATAAAATAGATAAATAAAATAAAGGTATTGTGTGCAACTGCAACTAAAAAATAAATAAATATTTAAAATAAACAGGTCTTTTTTTTGTTGTTTTTTAAAAATATTTATTTATTTGCTTTAGTTGTACACAATGCCTTTGTTTTTACATGGTGCTGAGGATCGAACCCTGGCCGCGCACATGCTAGGCGAGTAATCTACCACTGAGCCACAATCCCAGCCCCTATGTTTTGTTTTGATGTCAGAGATAAAAGGAAACATGATTAATCAGAAACACAATATGTTAAAAAAAAAAACTGGTGTTTTAAAATTTATCTGAAATATTTGTGTTATTAAGAGAATATCTCCATTGAGTGAGAACATCACAACTTTGGTAAAACCTTTGCTATTTCAGTTGAGCATTTTTCTAATGGTAAATGAACAGTTTTCCAGTTTTAGTACCATAATGGCAAGTGGTTATCTGGTTTCCACAGGGTCGGAATCTGGCAGATCTTCGCCGTAGCCAGTCCCGGGGCACGTTCACCATTAGCACTACTCTTCGCCTGGGTAGGCAGATTCTGGAGTCCATTGAAAGTATCCATTCGGTGGGATTCTTGCACCGAGACATCAAACCGGTAGGGGGCTTTTCCTGCCTTAGTAGAGAAGGGTTTTACACAATAAATTACAAACGCAGTCTTCTATATTTGCTATGGTTAAAATCAAAGGAATATTTTTATTTCTGTGGACACGTGGAAGCTAAAATGTAACTTGAACTCTTAGTTTTTCTTGAAGAATTACAAACCACAACTAATTTTCAAGAGTTTTTCTCATACCGTGAAAATATTACTTGCCAGACAGGTGTGGTGGCACTTGCTTGTAATTTACTTGGGAGGCCAAAGCAAGAGGAATGCAAATTTGAGGCCAGCCAGTGAGACCGTGTCTCAAGGTAAAATTTATAAAAGGGCTAGGGATGTTGCTCACTGAGAGAGCACTTGCCTAGGAGGGGTGAGGCCCTGGGTTCAATCCCCACTACCTCTCCTCACAACATACAAATGTTTCTTGCCAGCCAAATTTAAAATAATTTATATTTGACTGATATTATTGTGTGTTAACATTGCAAATTACTCAGTCTTAAATCTAAATCAATAGTTATTCTTTGGATGGTCCCCCACAATAGTGATTAAAAAATATATGTATTTTGCTTTTAGTTGTTCACATTTGTTTTCTCCATTTTCAAGTCAGAAATTGTATTTATAAGAAACCAGAATAGTCTGTGAAAGACTATGTTTCTTCTGAGTGCTGCTATTTCTGTTTGTTTGTTTGTTTGTTCATGTTTTTTTGTACCAGGGATTGAACTCAGGGGCCCTCGACCACTGGGCCACGTCCCCAGCCCTTTTTTGTATTTTATTAGAGACAGGGTCTCACTGAGTTGCTAAAGTGCCTCGCCATTGCTAAGTCTGGCTTTGAACTCGTGATCCTCCTGCCTCAGCCTCCCAGGTGTTGGGATTACAGGCGTGTGCCACCGTGCCCAGCTGCTATTTCTGTTTTTCTTAGAAATTGTGATTTCCATGCTGAAATAATGTTTTTACTTTTTCCTTTGTGATGTTTTATTGTTCATGAGGGGAAATGACACATTTCTGATATACTTCATTTACTGTAAAAGTATCCTGTAGTTGAAAAGTATAGCCATCTGTTGTTATATGATTTCTAAAATTCAATAGTTTACAGGAAAACACCAACTAAAATTGACATAATGTTATGCAGCATTTCTCCTCAGCCTTCCAAGACATTATTTGAGAAGCCTAATGATTGAAGAGTTTCCATTTTAATCACAAGGTTCCATAAGTACTTTTTAAAGAAATGAACTATAAAAGTGTGGATTTTACCTTATTTATACATTCATTTTCACAAATTTAGGGTCCTGGGCTGGGGTTGTGGCTCAGCGGTAGAGCGCTCATCTAGTACTTGCGCGACCCAGGTTCGATCCCCAACACCACGTAAAAATAAAACGCATTGTGTACAACTAAAGCAAAATAAATAAATATTTTTTTAAAAATCTAGAGTCCTTAAACGTTACATTGTTTTTCTTTAAAGAAAGAATGCAAAGTATATTTTCCTTAAGTCTATATTAAAATGTTTCCTTAAACTGTATTTATTTATTTATTTATTTATTTATTTATTTATTTATTTATTGGTACCAGCGATTGAACTCAGAGGCACTCGACCCCTGAGCCACATTTCCAGCCCTTTTTTGTATTTTATTAGAGACAGGGTCTCACTGAGTTGCTAAGTGCCTCGCCATTGCTGAGGCTAGCTTTGAACTTTCAATCCTCCTGCCTCAGCCTCCCCAGTGCTGGGATTACAGGCGTGTGCCACCACGCCCAGCGTTTAAACTATTTAATTTAGTGAAATTCAGCTCTGTGATGCTTATAGGAAATTCTTCTAAATTTCTGAGCTGGTTTTTTTTTCCTGCCCGTTCCCCTCCCCCATTTCTAGTTTTAAAAAGTAGGGATTGGCTGGCCTCAATGGCACGTGCCTGTAATGCCAGTTGGGAGGCTGAGGCAGGAGGATCAAAAGTTTGAGGTCAACCTCAGCAACTTAGCAAGGCCCTAAGCAACTTAGTGAGGTCCTGTCTTAAAATAAAAAATAAAAAACGACTGGAGATGTGGCTCAGTGGTTAAGTGCCGTTGTATTCTATCCCTGGTACAAAAACCAAACCAAAACAAAAAACAGTAGGGTGTGGACCAGGTGCAGTGGTGTGTGCCAGTAATCCCAGCAACTCAGGAGGCTGAGGCAGGAGGATCACAAATTCAAGGCCAGCCTGGGCAAATTAGTGAAACCCTTTCTCCAAATAAAAAATAAAAAGGAGTGAGGGGGGGGAAATTAGGAGTTAGGTTATCGTTTAAGTAGTTATTTACACTACAATTAAAAAGAACTTAACGGATTTTTGTTGTTGTTGTTGTTTGTTTTTGCAGTACTAGGGATTGAACCCAGTGGTGCTCACTGTGCTACATCCCTGTCCTTTTTTTTTTTTTTTTTCTTCTTTCCTTGAGACAGTCTCACTAAGTTGCTGAGGCTGACCTCAAAATTGTAATCCTCCTGCCTCAGCCTCCCAAGTAGCTAGGATTACAGACATGTGCTACTGCTTCTGGTTAAGGAATTTAGAGTTCGGAATTTACTTAAATCAGTATTATATTGTGTGTAACTTCATACAGTTGCTTAAATTCTTTTTTGTTCAAAGATTACGTGATGCTAGGCATTAATAGAACAAGCAACTAAATTATATTCATATGTAGTAAACATAATTGACTAGAATAGTGTATCTGGAATATGTTTCATATTTTAATAGATTAAGAATTTAAAGAAGGGTAAAATATAAGAACTAAATATTATACAAATATGTATATTTTCCTTCTTTATTTTTCTAGTCGAACTTCGCCATGGGTCGTTTTCCTAGTACATGTAGGAAGTGTTACATGCTTGATTTTGGCTTGGCTCGACAATTTACCAATTCCTGTGGTGACGTCAGACCAGTAAGATTTTTCATGTTACTATAAAATATTTGATAATTAACCTATTATTTATAGTATCCTTCTTTTTATAGAAATGGTAATTATGTATCAGAAAGAATGTCATTTAGCTCTGGGATGTAGCTCAGTGGGAAAAAATAGCATTTGCTAAGAAGTAGTATGTAGGCTTTATGACTACATCATAGACAAATTAATAAATTTTATCATTGAAAGTTGTGGTTTTAAAGTAGTGTACATTATAAGCAGATTCAGAATGGTCTGATAGTAAGAACACATATTATCCCTTTGGGATTAGAGGTCTTTTTTGCAATCTGATGACCTTTCTATGTGCTAGAGTTCTTCTGCTCAATTATTACTGCACTGTTCAATTTCAGAATTCCTATTTGGTTCTCTTTCTTGATGTTCCCTATTTAATGTGACACTATTGTCATAATTTACTTCTCTAAGCTTTTTGTTAGTTCTGTGAATAATATATTTATAATGGCTGCATTGAAAGTCTTCATGTTGAACCCAGCACTCTCACAGGCTTTTTTTTTTTTTTTTAAGCCTGCTTTTTTCCCCATTGATGGGTCATACTTTCCTGTATCTTTGCATGCCTGGTGATTTATTGTTGGAAACTGGATATTTTAGATTTTAGACCCTAAAGGATTATTACTGAACGCACAATGGCATGATAAGATAGAGAAGGTGTGTGATAAAGAATTTGACCAAATATCAAGGGTGGGAAGATACCAAGGGTAGACAATTTTTGCTAAACTGACCTAGGACTCTTGCTAAAACTGGACTAAGTAGGAACAACAAGGGTGCCCCCAAATCTGGGCCTACTTGAGAAGAGATGGCAGAGGAGCTTTGCCAGAGTTAGGTCAAGAGAGGAAGTCTTTGTCAGAAGCAGAATGCAAGAAGGGTACTTCTACCTCTCCAGCTTCACCAGCTCAGGACTTAGCCTCCTCATCAACAATCATCTGGGTACAAGAAGAAAAATGCTGAAGTTTTACTCCTTCAAGAACAAAAGCCCTCTCTGCCGCATGCAGTGGCACACGCACGCCTGTAATCCCAGCACTTCGGAGGCTGAGGCAGGAGGATCACGAGTTCAAAGCCAGCCTCAGCAATGGCGAGGTACTTAGCAACTCAGTGAGACCCTGTCTCTAATAAAAATACAAAAAAGGGCTGGGGATGTGGCCCAGTGGTCGAGTGCCCCTGAGTTCAATCCCCAATACCAAAAGAAAGAGAGAAAAGAAAGAAAGAACAAAAGCCCTCAGTCTGAGAACTGAGGAAGAAGGTTATCTATATCTTCTTGGCTGCAGTGGGGTTCGAATGCCACAAATGCTTGACCTTTTCACAGGATTTTTATAAGTTTTCCTGAAAAGATGTTTCCTCATTTGTTTGCCTTTAGGACTACTTCTAGAGGGTTTAAATGAATGCTTTTAAAATGTTTGCCAGTGTCACTGGGAAGTGGGTGAGGGAGCTCCTTACATTGTCATGGTGGCACTCAGTCTCCCACTGCAATTCTTCTGATGTTTACTTTCAGCTTTCCTTTAAATGTGGTTACTGATTGTGATTAGTTTTCATTTCTATTAGTTTAGTTGCACAAAAGTTAAAATGCTAGTTTTTATTGAGGCAACTATCTAATTTAAGGTCTGGTATAGTGATGCCACCTGCTTCACTCTTTTACTAAGGATTGCTGTAGTGATTCTGTGTCTCTTTATTTTTCCAAATGAATTTCATGACTGCTTTTTCTGTTTCTATGAGGAATGTCATTGGGATTTTGATTGGAATCGCATTAAATCTGTATAGTGCTTTTGGTAGTATGGTATTTTTTTTTTTTTTTTTTTTTTGTACCAGGGATTGAACTCAGGGGGGCACTCGACCATTGGGCCACATCCCCAGCCCCTTTTTGTATTTTATTAGAGACAAGGTCTCACTGAGTTGCTAAGTGCCTCGCCATTGCTGAGGCTGGCTTTGAACTCATGATCCTCCTGCCTCAGCTTCCCAAGTGCTGAGATTACAGGCGTGCGCCACCGCGCCAGGCGGTAGTATGGTCATTTTGACAATATTAATTCTGCCTATTCAAGAACAATGTAGATCTTTCCATCTTTTAAGGTCTTTTTAAATTTCGTTCTTTAGGGTTCTGTAGTTTATTATAGAGGTCTTTCACGTTTTTTGTTGATTCCCAAGTATTTTATTTTTTTGATTCTATTGTAAATGGGGTAGTTTTCCTCATTTCCCTTTCAGAGGACTTGTCACTGATATACAGAAATGCCTTTGATTTATGGGTGTTGATTTTGTATCCTGCTACTTTGCTGAATTCATTTACTAGTTCTAGAAGTTTTTTGGTGGAATTGTTTGGGTCTTTTAGGTATAGAATCCTATCATCAACGAATAGTGATAATTTGAGTTCTTCTTTACCTATCTGTATCCCTTTAATTTTTTTCATCTGTCTTATTGCTCTGGCCAGCATTTCAATTACTATGTTAAATAGAAGTGGTAAAAGAGGACATCCCTGTCTTGTTCCAGTTTTTAGAGGGAATGTTTTCAATTTTTCTCCATTTAGTATGATGTTGGCCTAGGGCTTAGCATAGATAGCTTTTACAATGTTGAGATATGTTCCTGTATCCCTAGTTATTCTAGTGTTTTGAACATGAAGGGGTGCTGTATTTTGTCAAATACTTTTTCTGCATCTATTAAGATAATAATATGGTTCTTATCTTTAAGTCTATTGATATAATGAATTAACATTTATTGATTTCTGTATGTTGAACCAACCTTGCATCCTTGAAATGAACCCCACTTGATCATGGTATACTACTTTTTTATGTTTTTGTATTCAATTTGCCAGAGTTTTATTGAGAATTTATGCATCTATGTTTATTAGAGACACTGATCTGAAGTTTTCTTTTTTTGATGTGTCTTTGCCTGGTTTTGGGATCAGGGTGATATTGGCCTCATAAAATGAGTTTGGAAGTGCTCCCTCTTTTTCTATTTCCTGAAATAAATTGAAGAGTATTGGTATTAGTTCTTCTTTAAAGGTCTTGTAGAACTCAGCTGTGTATCCATCCAGTCCTGGGCTTTTTTTGGTTGGTAGGCTTCTGATGGCATCTTCTATTTCATCGCTTGAAATTGATCTGTTTAAATTGTGTATATCATCCTGCTTCAATTTGGGCAAATCATATGACTCTAGAAATTTGTCGTGCCTTCGATATTTTGTATTTTATTGGACTACAAGTTTTCAAAATAATTTCTGATTATCTTCTATATTTCTGTAGTGTCTGTTGTGATATTTCCATTTTCATCACATGTTAGTAATTTGAGTTTTCTCTTTCCTTCTCTTCATAAGCCTGGCTAACGGTCTGTCAATTTAATTTATTTTTTCAAAGAACTAACTTTTTGTTGTGTAAGTTTTTTCATTTGTTTCTTTTTGTTTTAATTTCATTGATTTCAGCTCTGATTTTAAATATTTTTCCTGTCTTCTACTGCTTTTGGTGCTGGATTGTTCTCCTTTTTCTAGGACTTTGAGATGTAATATTGACTTTTTCTTCTTTTAAGGAATGAACTCCATGCAATGAACTTTCCTCTTAGAACTGCCTTCATAGTGTCCCAGAGATTTCAATATGTTGTGTCTATGTTCTCATTCTCCTCTAAGAATTTTTTAATCTCCTCCTTGATGTCTTCTGCAACCCATTGTTCATTCAGTAGCATATTATTTAGTCTCCAGGTGTTGGAGTAGCTTTTATTTCTTATTTTATCATTGATTTCTAATTTCATTCCATTGTGGTCTTATAGAATGCAGGGTAGTATCTCTACTTTTTTATATTTGCTAAGAGTTGTATTGTGGCATAATGTATGGTTTGTACTACACAGCAATAGTAACAAAACCAGCATGGTATTGGCACCAAAATAGACTTATAGACCAAGGGTACAGAATAGAGAACCCACATAATTACAGTTATCTTATATTAGACAAAGGTACCAAAAATGTACATTGGAGAAAAGATATCCTCTTCAACAAATGGTGCTGGGAAAACTGGAAATCCATATGCAACAAAATGAAATTAAACCCCTATCTCTCACCATGCACAAAACTCAATGTGGATCAAGGACACTGTGCCTATTAGAAGAAAAAGTGGGCCCTAATCTCCAACTTGTCAGATTAGGCCCCAACTTCCTTAATAAGACTCTTACAGCACAAGAATTAATATCAAGAATCAATAAATGGGATAGATTCAAACTAAAAAGCGTCTTCTCAACAAGAGAAATAATCAGTGAGGTGAATAGAGATCCTACTAATTGGGAACAAATTTTACCACACTCCCATCAGATAGAGAACTAATCTCTAGAATATATAAGGAACTCAAAAATCTTAACACCAGAAAAACAAATAACTCAATCTATAAATGGGCCAAGGAACTGAACAGAAGAAGATATACAATCAATATACAATACAAATACAACAAACATTTCTCAGAAGAAGATATACAATCAATCAACAACATGAAAAAATGTTCCACATCTCAGCAATTAGAGAAATGCAAATCAAAACTAAGATTTCATTTCACTCCTGTCAGAATGGCAGCTATTAACAACACAAACAATAATAAATGTTGGAGAGGATGTAAGAAAAAAGGCACACTTGTACATTGCTGGTGGGGCTGCAAAATGGTTCAGCCAATTTGGAAAGCATATGGAGATTCCTTGGAAAACTGGGAATGGAACCACCTATGACCCAGCTATCCCACTCCTCAGTCTATACCCAAAGGACTTAAAAACAGCATACTACAGGGACACAGCCACATCAATGTTTATAGCAGCACAATTCACAGTAGCTAAACTGTGGAAGCAACCTAGATGCCCTTCAGTAGATGGGTGGATAAAGAAAATGTGGTATATATACATAATGGAATATTACTCAGCAATAAAAGAGAATAAAATAATTGCATTCTCAGGTAAATGGATGAAGTTGGAAAATATAATGCTAAGTGAAGTTAGCCAATCCCCAAAATCCAAATGCTGAATGTTTTCTCTGATATCAGGAGGCTGATTCACAGTGGGTTTGGGACATGGAGCATAGGAGGATTAGAGCAACACTAGAAAGGCCAATTGGGAGTGAGGGTGTGGGAGGGGGCAAAAGGGTAAAAAAAAACATGGTAGAATGAGATGGATATCATTATCCTAAGTGCATGTATGAAGACACAAATGGTGTGAATATACTTTGTATACAACCAGAGATATGTAAAAATGTGCCCTATAAGTATAATATGAATTGTAATGCATTCTGCTGTCACATATAACAACTTAGAATAAAAGAAAAAATAGTTATATATGTAGATGCAAATTGTAATTAAAGTATAGACACATGAGAAGCTTAAGTGCCTCAAAATTATGGGAATCTTTCATCTACAGAGAAGGTCTTATATTTTTTAAAGGTCTTGCATTAATAGGTAAGAAGGCAGATAATAAACAAATTTTTTATGTGACCTATTCAACTCAAATATATATTTCTATTCTGATGATCAGATTTTAGTTTCTTTTTTTCCCTTTAGGTTTTAGTTTTTTTTTTTTTTTTTTTTTTTTTTTTTTTTTTTCTCATATTGGGAATTGATCCTGGGGCTCTCTACCACTGTGCTACTTCCCCAACCCTTTTTAGTTTTAAATTTTGAGACAGGATCTTACTAAGCTTCTGAGGCAAGCCGCCTGCCTCAGCCTCCTAACACTCCTTGTTGGGAGTACAGGCATGTGCGCTGCACCTGGCTCAGTTTTAATTTTTATAACACTGCTAAGTTATTGTTTATTCACTCATAAAATATATTTAATGAATACATATTACATGTGAGGCATGTATCTAGATGCTAGGACCACAGTGGTGAACAAGAGCAAACAAAATCATGGCTCTTTATGGAGGTTATATTTTAGCGACTAAGACAGATAATACATAATTTTATATAGAAATACTACAAAAAAAAGTTGAATATTGACCTAGAAAGTGATAGACAATGAGGAAATATTTTTTAAGTATAGATTAGAAAAGATCTCTCAGGAGGTATTGAGTTGAAAATTGAATGAAATATGAGACAGCCATATGAATATCTAGAAGGGAGACTGTTCTAGGCAGAAGAAATAGAAAGTGGAAGGTATAATAAGTAAACATGTTTAAGGAAGATGGGAATGCCACTGTGACTATAGCATAGTAAAGAAAGAGTATGGAGAGAGAGAGAGAGAGAGAGAGAGAGGGAATGAGAATGAAGAAGCCAGCAGGTCCTAGATTATGTATAACTTTGTAAAGAAATTGATTGTATTCTAAGAATGATAGGAAGCTTTAGCAAAATTTTTTTAAATTTTTTAAAATTTTGAGACAGGATCTGGATAAATTGCTGAGGCTGGCCTTGAACTTGTAATCCTCCTGCCTCAGTCTCCTGCAAGTATCTGGGATTATGCATGCACCACTGTACCTGGCATGCTTGTATATTTGTAAGATAAATTTCTAGAAGTGAAATTGTTGGGTCAAGGAGAAAATACACATTTGCTATTTTAATAGATATTTGTAAATTGCCATCAACTAGAGAAGTTTTAAGAGATTGCCTTTTCAAGGACCAATAAAGTACTGCCTAGTCATAGGACTTTTTGTTTTTCCCTCCTAGTAAATTGAATTAATCCTTATCCCTTCTGAGCTTTTGTAGTCATACTTTGCTAATGGTGTTCATTAAAATATGCTTTGGATTAGAATTATTTGCATGGATTGAATTATTTGCAATTCCCCAATTGGGTTTGAGTTGTCTTTACTACATGAAATAAGGTGATTGAATTTCTTTGACTTAGTATTATTTCTTTAATTAGTTACATTAAGATTTCTTTAAACAGCTGATCTCTGTTCAACTCCATTTCAGTCTTTCCATAGCAGAATTAAGGTCAGAACCAGGTCAGTGATACTTGGAAGTGGGAAGAATCTCCTGGCCTTATCTTGGCTAGAATCCATCATAAGGAAGTCTAGTTGCCCAATTAACTGGGAATGAGGTTGCAGAATGTGATAATAGGTCCAGAGATTTCCATCCTGCCAGTTATTGGAATGAAACTAACTGGACAAAATTGCATGCTACAAGAAACAATTTTGTGTTAGCTGAGGGCTTTGTCAATTAATGAACAAAAATACAAACTCTGCCGGGCGTGGTGGTGCTTGCCTGTAATATCCCAGTGGCTTAGGAGCCTGAGGCAGGAGGATCTCGAGTTCAAAGCCAGCAAAAAGGTAGAAAGCAATTTAGTGAACACCTGTTTCTAAATAAAAAACAAAACAAAAGAAAAATAGGGCTGGGGATGTGGCTGGGTCGTCATCTTCGTCACGTGTCCCTGAGTTCGATACCCGGTACCCAAAAGAAAAAAAAAAAAAAATACAACCTCTGAAAACTATTGATAGTAGCTTTTCACATATCCTCTTAGGTATTTTTCTTCTAGAAAGAGAAATCTCTGATCTCAGAGTTTCGTCAACCAAGTTGGACTATTAGATATTCTTTTCTTTCTTTCTTTTTCTTTTTCTTCTTTTTTTGGTGTTGCTGGGGATTGAGCCCAGGGCCTCACATATGCTATGCTAGTGCTTTACCACTGATCTATATCCCCAGCCCAAGATATTCTTGTTACTCATGTTTTAGGAAAATGTTGAGATTTACTAACTATGATTGTCAATAACTGGCAGCCTAAAAAGTGAAGGGGATTTTAAGAGATTGCAGGAACTTTTGATTATTAAGACATGTTATTAGAGATTATTTTGAAAATTATGCATGCACCACTGTACCTGGCATGCTTGTATATTTGTAAGGTAAATTTCTAGAAGTGAAATTGCTGGGTCAAGGAGAAAATACACATTTGCAATTTTAATAGATAGTAGTAAATTTCCTTTTTTTTAAACCCCTGCCAAGTTGCTGGTGATTGAACCCAGAGCCCTGAGCATCCAGGAAAGTAGTCTACCACTAAGCCACATCCCTAGCCCAGGATTTTAAAAACAGCATTTATTGTAGTCTTTTTTTCTAATAAAAGTAATACATATTGAGGAAATTTTGAAATTATTGGGGAAAAAAGAAAACAAAGTCCACTAACAAAAATGATTGGCTGTGATCCTTTTCAAGTTTATCAGTTTTCATATTAAGCTATAGTGCTATCTATGACTCTTCAGGACACTAACTTGATATCCCTGTAAAGCAGTAGGCTGATTTTTTTAAGTTGAAAGATCTACCTTGATGCCTGGTTTTATTGCTTACTGAGACCCAGAGACTGTTTCTATGTTTGTAAAATGAGCTAGACAGAGTTTTCTTCTCACAAAGAGTTTATATCCTATGGAATGAAAGAAGACAGGCAATAAATTAAAATATATAAGCAGACAATATAGTAAAATTATAAATAAAATTGATTTGAGTTAGTAAAAGGTGTTATTAAAAATATAGCAGAACCTGATGCAGCTGGGCATGGAGTGCATGATTATAATCCCAGCAACTCGGGAGATCCTGTCTTAAAATAAAATATCAAAAGGGCTAAAGGGTTGGGGATGTAGCTCACAGTGGTAAAGTACCCCTGGCTTGAGTCCCCAGTACCAAAAAAAAAAAAAAAAAAAAAAAAAAATGATAGCCATTGGAGGCATGCAGGGAGATGGCATTTTAAAGAATAACAAGTGCAAAGTCTTGAGCTAGAAAGAAAACTGGCAGTAGAAGAAAACTATAGTAAATCTGTTGTGGAAGGAGGCAAGTGCTAGATTATGAAAAGCCTTGTAAGCCAAATAAAAAGTGTTTGGATTTTATTCAAAGTTACACTCCTCAAGGGCTAGAATCATGTATTCGTGTTTCACTTTCAGGTAAGGTACAAATTGCCACGATCTTTGGATTACATTTGAATGAAATAGCCAAGATATAAAGAGGTTGTCATCTGAGGTTATTGAGTGATTCCTTATGGTCTTACTATATATACTTGTAATCAGAGCCTGTTATTACCATGATGCTTGGCATGATTCTGGGTATATGAAAACATTTAATGTTTTCTGATGTACAGAGTTGCATATATATCATAAATGTCTTCGTGTGTGTGTGGGGGGGGTGTTGGGGATCCAAACTAGGGCTTCTTACTGGCGAGCTACCTTCCCAGCCCAATGCCACCATATTTTAAAATGTAAGTAGAAAAAAAGTACTGAAATAAAATTAACAAAAACATCAGTTTTTTTTAAAGGTTTGGTTTAGAGATATTCTATCTCTAGTTTTCAATAATTTCACAATAGAAAGTTATAGTGTTTTATTGTGATGGTAATACACAAGTTTTTCCCCATGTTTTTATTGGCTCAAGTGTACTAAATCTGTTGCTATTTGAAGTTGATTTGTTATTTTTGCTTGGCTTTGTTGTAGCCTCGAACTGTGGCAGGCTTTCGAGGGACAGTTCGTTATGCATCAATCAATGCTCATCGGAACAGGGTAAGAATCTGAACCAGAGTCATGTCTTGTGTAAGAATGCTATGGCTTGAATCATATTACTTCTTCACATTAACAGTACAAAGGTGTAGAAAGTGCTTGGGAGCAGGAGATCCCTTTTAATAGCTATAAATCTATCTGAATGCTAGTTATAATTCACTTTTTGTGTGGCATTAATGGTTAAAGAGTTCATAATACTGATGAATGGTAAGGTGTACAATGGGTAAGAGCAGCTGAATTGGAGCCAAGTGAGGTGGCTAATGCCAGGGACTGAGTAGGCTGGGGCAGAATGATTACAAGTACAAGGCTAACCTTAGTAACTTAGCAAGGCCATAAGCCATTTAGTGAGACCCTATTTGAAAATAAAAACTAACAAGTATTCGGGATGTAACTCAGTTGGTAAAAGACCCCTGGGTTCAATCTCCAGGATGAATAAATAAAATAGATAAGATTCTAACATGCTTCTTTCTCTGTGACCCTGATTTGATAATCGCTTAAAAAAAAATTCCAATTCTATTTTTATTGTTATTCCTTAATCATAAACTTGTAATAGATAATGTTCAGATAACACAAAGACTTTTCTAAACACTTGAACTCTAGTCACTGTTTTATTAATGTCCTACATTTTAATCCTTTATTATTATTTGCTTCAATTCTTTGAAGAAATTATTTTACTCTTTTCTTGTTCAGTAATTACTGTTGAGAAAATCTTGCTCGATTTAATTGTTACTTTGTATTTGAATACTTTTGACATTTCTTCTTTGGCATCCTACAGATACACTCAAATGAACTTATGTGTTAATTATTAAGTATTTATTCTGTTTGGGATTTATTGTGCTTCCTCAATCCAAATTTTCATTGATTCTGGAAGATTCCAAATTATTTAAGTGTTCCATCTTTCCCTTTCTCCCTATACTCTTTTCCTCAAATCTCTAAATTTATGTATGTTAAATCTTCTTACTGTGTCCTCCATGCTTCTTAAATTCACTTTCAGGCTTTCTAACTCTTTGTGTCTTTGTGCTGCACAGAAATTTTTTTCAGGTTTGTCTTCCAATTTATTGGGGTTTTTTGCTGTTTGATCATTGAGTTAATTTCTTGTCATTTTGCTTTTTATTTCTAGATGTTCTTTTTGATCCCTTTTCAGATCTGGTTGTTTGAATTTTGTTTGTTTTTTGATAGAATATATTTCTCATGACTTAGATTTCATTTTTTTCTTTTTCTTTCTTTCTTTTTCTTTTCTTTTTTTTTTTGTGTGTGTGTGTGTGTGTGTGTGTGTGTGTGTGTGTGTGTGTGTCTGTACTGGGGATTGAACCCAGGGCATTCTGCCACTGAGCTATAACCTGTACCTCTGCCTTTTATTATTTTTTGAGATATAGTCTTGCTAAGTGCCCAGGCTGGCCTTTAGCTTGGAATCCTCCTGCTGTAGCCTCCTGAGTCCCTGGGATTACCAGGTGTATCACTGCATCTAACTTATTTAAACATTTTTAAACAGTCTTATTTCATATTCTGTGTCCTGCAATTCCATTTTCATACCTGCTGCTGGGTGTTGAACCCAGTAGTGCTCTGCCCCACTGAGTTACATCCCTAGCCCTTTAATTTTTTATTTTATTTTAGGTATTTATTTTCTCTTTCAGGTGCTGGGGATTGAACCCAGGGGTACTCTACCACTAAGCCACGTCACCAGCTCTGTTTTCTTTTATTTATTTTGAGATAGGGTCTTGCTAAGTTGGGGAGGCTTGCCTAGAACTTGCCATCCTCCTGCATCAACTTTCAGAGCTGCTGGAATTAGAGGCATGGGCTATTGTGTGCCCACCTTAGGATATTCTTTATATTCAAAAAAATTCAATATGTGACTATTTCCATATAGATTGCTGTATAGCTATGTAGATAAAAAGATATATTTATCAGACAGTTCTATGGGAAATTCATTTAAAATTTTAGACCTTATAAAATGAAACACAGTTGTTAGCTCTTCAACAATAATGCACTCAAAAGAACTAGTAATGTAATGTGACTGAATTCTGTTTTGTGTTTGAAGGAAATGGGAAGACATGATGACCTTTGGTCCTTATTCTACATGTTGGTTGAGTTTGTGGTTGGTCAGCTGCCTTGGAGGAAAATAAAAGACAAGGTAATTTTGGAAACAGTAATGTCAATTTTGGTTTAGGAAAGAAAAAATTACTCTTTAGTAGGCATTTTAATTGAAAATATACTTACTGAACATTACATAACATGTACATGTATTTAAACATTACAAAGCACCCCATTAACATGTACAATTTTTGTATTTCTGTATTAATTAAAATGTCAATTTAAATTTAAAAACAACAAAATATGCTTACATGTGAGTCTTAAAATCTTCAAGTATTTTTTCCTATATTTCAATATGTATATTTTTCTATTGTGAGCTGATATAATTAATGTTATAACTTTTTTGTAGTACTAGGGATTAAACCCCAGGGGCACTCTACCACTGAGCTACATCCCCAGCCCTTTTTATTTTTTATTTTGAGACAGGGTCTTGCTAAGTTGCTCAGGCTGACCTGAAACTTGAGAACCCCCTCTCTGAGCTTCTGAGTAACTGAGATAACAGGTGTGTGCCACTCTGCTGGCTAATGTTAGGACTTTTTTTTTTTTTTTTTTGCATGGAGAAAAGACACTAATGTATCACTACAGTCATTGTTTCTGATTTTATTTATAGCTTTCCTTCTCAGCATTTTTTTTTGGGGGGGGTGCAGTTGCTGCTAGGAATTGAACCTAAGACATGTTAAGAACATTCTGTACCACTGAACTATACCCCTAACTATACCCCTTTTTAAAAAATATTTATTTGTTTTAAGTTGTTTTTACGTGGTGCTGAGGATCGAACCTGGGCTGCGCACGTGCTAGGCAAGCACTCTACCACGGAGCCACAACCCCAGCTCCCCTTCCTTCTTTTAATTTCACTGATTCTCTCTTTTTTCCTAAGTCACGTGAACTTTTAGTTTTCAATTGTCACTTATGTTGTTTAATATCAAAATTATAATGTGTTGATAAGGAAAAAATAGACTAGATTTAAGGTACTCTTTTGGAGATTGTTATATTTGCTGATACAGTAGTCAGTGTTACTCTTGACTCTGCATAGTTGTTGTTGTTTTTTTCCTGCTTTAAAGCACTAAAAAGTAAGCTGTTAATAAGAGCTCAGTTCTTGCTTTATAAGTACCTATTGTCATATTCCCTTATGTTAATGAGGGACTTGTACTGCTATTGCATAGCTGCCAAGAGAAATTGACTCTGGTTTCTTTTCTCTTTACTTCCCAGGAGCAAGTAGGCTCTATCAAGGAGAGGTATGACCATAGGCTCATGTTGAAACATCTCCCTCCAGAATTCAGCATCTTTCTGGACCATATCTCATCTTTGGATTATTTTACAAAACCAGACTACCAGGTAACTATCTTTGTTTGTTCTGAAGGTTAATTTTCCTTTCTCTCTTAGTCTTTGTCTTCATTCATTGTAGCTATGAAGATGTTATAAAATAAGTATGGGGGGTGCCAAGAATAATACTATTTAATGTAGTCTGAGAAATGTGTTGAAATTAACTGATGATGATGATGATGATGATGGTGTGTGTGTGTGTGTGTGTGTGAGGTTCTTCTGGATGAACCTACTTCATTTGTTATGTAACACATTTTACTGTTCCTGATATAAATATGCTGGTGTATAGAACCTGCCAGTTGTTCAAATTATGTAAATTCTATAGCTAATCTGCTGACAAGAAGGAAATGTCCAGCTAGGTAATATATTTGCCAAGGGCTTGAGGGCTGCTATGCTATGGGACACTAGTCAGTGAAAATTATCAGCTCCGTTTTGTCTCTGGTCAGTAAATTATTTCCTTAGAGCATCAGTTAATGAGACCCTCTAAGGATTGACTAGATTTATCACAAATCACATCCCAAACTCCATCCAGCTGTATTTCAGAAGATTCTATTGCTCTTAGGGAGAACTTGGTCAGGGATTAATGCAAAATAATTGCTACCACTGAAAACATAAATGAAACCACACATAGATTAATTAATAATAATAACATGTATTAACATATCATTTTTATTTACAAAGGACAGCACAGACTTTGTTACCTGTTAACGGAAGTGCTCTATTCTTTTTACCCCCCAATAATGGGGATGGAACTCTGGCATCCTCTACCACTGAACTATACCCCCAGCACCGCCCCCCACCCTTTTTTTTTTTTTAAATTTTGAGATAGGGTCTCGCTAAGCTTCAGCCTCCAAGTAGTTGAAATTACAAGTATGTGCCACCTTGCCCAGCAGAAGTTTTAAATTCTAAAGTGGTATCAGTGTCTAGTCAAAACACTAGGAATACTTAAAACACAATGAATTTATTTGGACATAGTAATTATTTCTCTGTGAAATTGCAACTTTTGAATAAGATATAAATAGGATACAAAGAAGAGAGGCAACAATTAACTTTGGGTCCTTAGAGACCTTAAATGGGTATGGCTTTTTGCATTATAAACTCTGTATTGACCATTTGCAAATTGAGAAAATACATTGTATTTGGGTTGTTTTGGAATGTTTCTTATATTGTCATTTTATACCTATTTTCTACAGTGTGGAGAATTTACATTATATTACTTTTAACAAAGTAATGAAATTGTATTTGTTAGACTGGATTCAAAAGGAGATGAAAAATGTTCCAACTTGCCCATCTTGGATGCTAATAATTTTATTGACAAAGGTTGATTGGAGTATAAGAGTTTAAGGATTTTGATCATGTTTGCTTCTTAGGCCTGCAATCTAAAGAATACTACCATATTCACCAGCTAATGTTTGAAACTTACAATTAAGTTAGCAAATTATTGTTTTCCAGTTTTTCATTTGGACATTCTGTTCTTTAAAAAAATGTACTCTTTATTATTAATTTTTTGTGGTGCTTTGTGAAGCCTTGTGAAACCAAGGCTTAAAATGTGCTAGGTAAGCACTCTACCACTGAGCTATAACCCTAACCTCATTTGGACATTCTTTAAGGAATTTCTCTATCACTTAATAACAGAACAAAGTATAATTATTTTCCTATGTTTGGAAGAGAGAGAACAGGCATAACACTTTCTTTGTTTTGTAGAATTTATAAATTTATAAGTAATCTGGTTCTTTTGTGATCTCTCATGTTTCTTAAGCAATGAATAGGAGCAGAAAACAGGTGGATAAGAGAAGGATAGCTGGGAAAAAAGATGTTGATGTAAATTCTGATGACTGGTATCTGTGGGACATCAGTTCCAAAAAGGTCTAGGCTTGTCCATTTTTTGGTTTTGTTTTTTTCTTTTTTGCGGTACTGGTATTTGAACCTAGGGCTTTGTACATGCTAGATAAGCACTCTACCACTAAGCAACACCTCAGCCCTTTTTAAAAATTTTAGTTTTGAAACAGGGTCTGTCTGAGTTGCCCAGATTGTTCTCCAATTTGTAGTCCTTGTGCCTCAGCTTCACAAGTAGCTGGGATTATAGGTATGCTCCACCACTATGTATGGCAGAACTTTTCAGTTTCTTTCTTTTGCTTTCTACTCAGAGCCTTGCTGTGGTCTTCATTTTGAGAAATATCACTCTACTTTGACTCTGAATTCCCTTGTGAACTAATGCTGCCTGTGTGGCTCATTTTACAGTTTAAAATTAATTCCTGAATTTGATTTTAATTACCATTCTTTCAAAATTTTTAATTCCACATGAGAAAACCAGCATAGTTAAAATCAACAACCACCCTCCTCAGCAATAAGTAAAAGGCATTCCAGTATTTAACATGACTGTCTTCTAACTATATCAAAGAGCAAACAGCAATATGTCTCAAGTTTGTATATTCTGAGCTAATACCAAAATGAATATGAATAATAATAAAAAAGTGTCAGCTTCCATTTTGAATGTATGTTTTATTTTTATAAATCTTTATTTTTTGTTTTATTTTTTAAATAAATCTTTAAAAACAGATTTTAAAAAGTGTTGAATTGGGAAATTATATCAAGTTTATTTGTACTTAGTATTTATGTCTGAATCTGTCTTCCTAACCAGCTTTTAAATCTTGGAGAAACAATGGTGTTTTATTTTTTTTATTCCCCACTATACCTGGCACCCAAATTTTCAACAAATATTAGGTAAATTTAGTTGAATCTTAATTTGGACCTCTGTGTAGGAAATTTAAGAAAAATCTAAGCGCAGTGAATACTATTTTCTGCCTGTTAAACTAAAGTGGAAGCTTCAGAATTATAACCAAGATTAAAACATTATCTTATTTATCTTATTATAAATACTGTTTATATTATTAGATTATGAAATATTATCAGAGACAAAATGTTGGACCCTGAATCCACACAGATGATAAAATTGAATATAACTACACAGGTGCACACACATGCACACACACACACACATACACTAATGAGTGCATTCAAAGTAGGTGCAATTTGACAAGGTTTGTGGATTGTACTAATGTTATTTTCCTGAGTTTGATATTATACTTTTGTTATTTAGGTATTACTGTTTGGGGGAATTGGATGAAGGGATCTCTCTGAACTATTTTTGCAACTTAGAATGAATCTTCAATTATTTCATATTAAATGTTAAAGTTCTGGGCCAACATTTTCAGATATACCAATAGTGACAAAAACCTTCTATCTTATTTGGCCATTTAAAATTTAAGTAGGTCCTTTTTAAAGTCTTTTGAGAGAGGAAAATATCTCTGAGAGGTACCTGGTAAAATCTTACCAGCCTTCTTGAATTCCATCACAAGAGTTCTACCTGTAGGTGATGCTGTTACTAGTCAATGGGAAACTTAAGATACAGCATCAGATTGGATACAAAAAAACTCTGGTGACTTTACATGTTATTGTCACAGTAACCCTCATCCTACAGTCTTAGTTTAGACATGTTGCCTAGAACCACAAAACTTGTAGTGCCAGAAGTAGTATCTAAACTAATTTCTGACTTATTTAGAAATACCCAGGCTCTTCCCAGTTTACTGTGCTACCTGTCTTGGAGAGATAACCACATGCATAATAGGCACTGTAAAGTAACTGCTAATATGACTGATTAATGAAAATGCAGTGAAAGAACTAAGAAGTGATATGAAGAATAATCAGAAATTATTGTCAATAATTAATAGGATCACATGATCCTGATAAGAACATAAGATGTATATGATAAAATGTTCAGATTCTGTTAAGCATTATATTTTTCATCTTTCCATTACTGTAACAAATACCTGAGTTAATCAACTTATAAGAGAAAAGGTTTAATTTGGCCCATTGTTTTAGAGGTCTTATTCCATGATTGTTTGGCTTTGGGATGGTGGTGACACATCATGGTGAGAGCACATGGCAGAGCAAATTGGAAGGGGGAAAAAAGGAAGAAAAAAAAAAAACAAGGTCCCACAATCCCCTTTCAGATATTGCCCCCTAGTGTTCTGTATCTTCCCACTAAGACCACCTCTTGAAAAATTTCACCACCTTCCAATAACACCAAGTTGGTTCTAACTTTTAACATATGAACCTCTGGGGGACATTCCAGATCTAAACTAGAACAAGCATCAATTAGCAAGTTAAAAAGACTAATGAAATCTCTAAATATATACACTGTTGGTGAGACTGAAATTTAAATGTTTATATCTTTTTTTTATTCCTCTTCACCACCCCCACAAGACACAGGGTCTTACTGTGTTGCCCATGCTGGTCTCAAACTCTTGGATTCAAGTAATCTTCTTCCTCAGTCCCTGACTACTAGAATTACAGGCATATACACTGCTAAAAACAGAGGAATAAGGTAGAGCAGAAATCCAAAGCCAAACAAGCTTCATTAATCTTCTTAATATACTTTGCAGGTTTAGGAATGGGACCATTTAAATAGAGATTGCATCAAACTGTAGTACTTTGCCTCTTCCTTTGGGGGATAACAGTTGTAGGATCTCTTCACTAACAACAAATTTTAGGTAAAATTTTCAGAGGGCACAAATGGGCTGCTTGGGAAGCAAACAAATAAGAGTTTAAGTTAGAGAATAACAAGGGGGAACCTCCCATAAAAGAGGGTAGTCAGGGAAGTTCTCCTGATTCCCTCCTTACAGGAGTGATTTCTTGTGCTCAACTCTTAAAGCAATACTTTGTTTTGTCTCCTTACTAGATAAGCACCTTGAGAGCCTGAGATATTTATCTCAGTTTCCTCAAGAAGATTGTATACAGCAGGAAAAAGAAAAAGAAAAAAGGCACAACAAGGAGTTAGCATGATAACATTTAATAAAAGTAGTCAGATTGAATTAAATCTGCTTAATTTGATTATTGCATCTGATATACGTAAACTCCTGAAGGCAGGACTGTTTTGTTAATATTTGTATTCTTGGGACTGAGGACAGTAGGCATTCAGTGTATGTCTGAATCAATGGGTATTTGAGATAGCTATAATATACAATTGAATCACAGAACAGCCTTGTTTACTTGACTCACTTGAATTCAGTTGTAGTTTCAGGAGATAGAAAATTTTTAATGTCTATGATTCTGCCTGCCCTTTGGCTCAGTTAGCCATGACGTATGGTGAGGGTAATGCTTCAATGCTCTGATGAGTCTGCTGTTCTCTCAGTCTTTTTCTGTCAGGCTGTGCTGATTGTGAGTCTGGTGTTTGAAAGAATAGTACTCGTCTCCCTCCCTCCCTCCCTCCCTCCCTCCCTCCCTCCCTCCCTCCCTCCCTCTCTCTCCTTTTCTCTTTCTTGTACTGGGGATTGAACCCAGAGGCACTCTACCACTGAGCTACAACCCAGGCCTTTTTAAAAATGTTTTATTTTGAGGGACTGGGGTTGTGGCTCAGCGGTAGAGCGCTCACCTAGCACGTGTGTGGCCCGAGTTTGATCCTCAGCACCACGTAAAACTAAAAGGCATTGTGTACAACTAAAACAAATAAATAAATGTTTAAAAAAATTTTTTTTTTGTTTTGAGCAAGGTCTCTCTCTAAGTTGCTGAGGGTCTTGTTAAGTTGTCGAGGCTGACCTCTATCTTATGATCCTTCTGCCTCAGCCTCCCTAGTCTCAGTAATGCTGTGTCCCCCACCATGCCTTAAAAAAACAGTATTTTTGTGTGTGTGTGCACAGTGTGACCACTAAATGCAGCGAGTTCACATTCATCTGAAGACATGGATGTCTATTCCAGTGTGGGAAGAAAAACTAGCTGTTTCACCTTTTGAAAGATGTTAGTTTTCTGTATTATATGGACATTTTAAGGGGCTCTCAAGGATAATTTCAACAATAAGCTAGTTTTGCCTTGCCTGCTGGCTATTTGTAACACCCTATTGTGGAAGTAACACACACTTAAAAGACCCATTTAAATTGATACTGTGTCAAACACACCATTTGTATGCCCTTTCTAAATCTCAGTTTTATAGTCTGTAAAATGGTGAAAATATCTATTTCATGGTGTTTTTAAAGATTTTAATGAAGATCTATGAGAATGATTTTTAAATTGTAAAACATCATTGTACATATAAATGGTTTTACAGGTACTTTAGTGATACTGCTTTTGCTTATAATTACGTTTCTCTTCATTCTTGTGCTCTATTACTTCAGTGTAAATAGAACATTTTTTTAATGCCCTTTATGCTGCTTTGCCCTTCTAAGGTACTAAGAAAATTGGCCTCATTCAGAGGCATTGAGAAGCCTTTGGTATATTGCCAGGCAGTTTACTCTGTGGGCTGACTGAGTGCCTGAAAGGGAAGATGGCCAAACAGGGGTTCACTTCTGAGATATTCTTGCATCTTGAAAGGAATGGTGAAAACAGCAAGGCTCTGCAGCCTCTTCAATTCATTCTCTTTATTAGGTCTCCATCATTTGTTGGTTCTTTTCTCCACAGGGTGAGCACAGTGCAATATTTTTTTGTACCAATGTTGCTAAAATCCCTCAGAGGAGCAGAGAAGTTAAAAAAATGTGCATTTCTTTCCCTCTGTTGTGCATCTAATTATCACTGAAGTGAGGCAATTTATTTTGCAGTAAATAATGTCTTTGAATTAGTCAAGCCAGCATTGCCATTGTGCTTCATTAGTTTTTATTGATTCTTTATTTTACCATTTATTAACTGAAAATTGGAGAATTAGGATTCTCATTGAAGTTCTTATTATCACATTACAAATAATTCTTGTTTTTGCAAAGGCTAGACCTTATCTATATTCTCTTTGAAAGGGCAAGCTGGGATTCCATATGGAGGTAAATAGGATACAACTATTGATACATTTTGTGCTAAGAATAAGGGGATGGGGTTGTGGCTCAGCGGTAGAGTGCTCGCCTAGCACATGTGCGGCCCTGGTTCAATCCTCAGCACCATGTAAAAATAAAGGCATTGTGTACAACTAAAACAAATAAATAAATATTTTTTTAAAAATAAGAGGATTGCTTCCCTAAGGCATTGTGCCTATGTCAGATGACTGACTGCTGTAATGAATAAAGTTATTCCAGATGGTGGGAGCTAGTGTCAAGCATCATTGTGGGTTATACTGGTTAGGTATGTTATTCTAGATAACACATTTTTGTTACTTAAGTTTTTTCTAATCATTAAAAATAATACATGGTCATTATAAAAGTTTATAAATTATAGAAAAGTTGAAAATTAAATTTCTAAGAATCTCATTAACCGATAGTGCTTGATTTTATTACCTTTTCCATGTCTTGAAGAATTTGCTTTAGAAAAGTTATCTTCTTGTATATCCCATTGTAAGTTAGCTTAAGAAAAATGAGCTGCCTCTTACTCTTAAGTAGGAGGAAGATGGACATAAATAATCCACAATGGTACTGAATAAAATATAACATTGCATCTTTGCCTGTCCATATCTTCTTCAGGGTTCCCCAGCTTCCCCTCCAGTCAGTGGCTCCCCTTCTACTTCCATTCAGAGATTTATTCTCCTAATGATGGTATGCCTCTAATGTTTCTCACATTGTTTCACCCATTACTCCTTTTGCATCAAAGGATGAACATGTTTCTCAGGAGGTCTGGAAGTAATCTTAAAGTGTCAGCCACAAATTCAAACTTTCTTTGCATTCTCCTAATTTATCTTGAAGGTTCATGTAAATTTTGCTTTGCTGATTTCTTTCTTTCTATTACAAAATATTATAGCCAGGCACAGTGGCACATGCCTGTAATCCCAGCAACTCAGAAGACTGAAACAGGAGGATCACAAGTTCAAGGCTAGTCTCAGCTACTTAGCAAAGCCCAAAGTAACTTAGACCCTGTCTCAAAATAAGAAGGGCTGGGGATGTAGCTTAATGGTAAAGAGCCAGATTAAATTTCTAGTACCAAAAATAAAAATAAATAAAATATTATAATAAATGGAATACCTCTGAATAAAATGCTCCAAGAAGCTGTGCCATATTTATCAGGTGACTTTAAGCTCTCTGGCATATAACTGCATCTCCCATCTCCTAGGGGAACATATTACTCTACCTTGAGAAACCTGGGCTCTAAATAAGATGAATTTGTGTTTTCCAAGAATATATATATATATATATATATATTTTTTTTTTTTTTTTTTTTTTTTTGGTACCAGGGATTGAACTCAGGGGCATTCAACCACTGGGCCACATCCCCAGCCCTTTTTTGTATTTTATTAGAGACAGGGTCTCACTGAGTTGCTAAGTGCCTCGCCATTGCTGAGGCTGGCTTTGAACTCGCGATCCTCCTGCCTCAGCCTCCCAAGTGCTGGGATTACAGGCGTGCGCCACCGCGCCCGGCTCCAAGAATATATTTTTAAATAAAAGAAACAGGGGCTGGAGGTGTGTAGCTCTGTGGTAGAGCATATGCATAGCAGTCATTGCAATTATGATGTCCTGGATTTGATCCTCCAAAACAAACACAAAAATATAGGAATCAGATGTATTCTAGATTCCACTGATTATCAATAGAGAGATATGGGACATGCCTTCCTCGAGGGAGGTGTCAGAATCATCTGGAAGGTTTTTTCAGATTTTGTTCCACCTCCACTTCAGTTTGAAAATTACTTCCACAGTCAGTCCCTAGGGTTCTGATGGGAAAGAGTTTTATTCTCCAGTAGTATCAGTAGAAAAATGTGAGGATCATGGGCTGGGGTTGTGGCTCAGTGAGAGAGCATTTGCTTAGCATGCGTGAGACACTGGGTTCAATTCTCAGCACTGCATATAAATAAATAAAATAAAAGTCCATTGACAATTTAAAAAATTTTTAAAAAGTGTGAGGATTATTCAAGTTTATATACACACACATGTGTTCATACTACTATAATTTATGAATAATTTTATAAAGTGACTCAAATCTGAACAAGTAACTGAGTTGAACTTTTCTGGTTTTATTATATCTTAGGCAAAAATAATGTGGTGTATTCAGTTGTCAAAAAAAACTGAGTCCTTGAATTGTTCTGTTTCTACTATCCCAATGATGGAGGTTAGGATTTAGAGCTACTCTGGTCCTTAATTAGAAAATTACTTTGCTTAGGTTAGTAATTTTTTTTTTTTCTTTTAAAAATATCTGCAGAGCTCTGCCCAGTCTATTTGTTCTGGCTGGGTGCCTTTAAGTGCCTCAGTGCTTTAAGTTTTCCTCCTCTTTGTTTTGTTTGGTTTCCTCCATCTTTCTGCCTCCTGCTGCTGGTCTCCTATATCACCATCATAGTGATAAACTGTTTCTGATTTGAGGCCCAGTGTCATTTTCTAAGACATTCAATACTGTGATAAGTGTAAGAAAATAAATAATTCCATAATAAAAGGACATCTGACATAAAAACTATTTAGGATTTTCCCTTTTGTAACACAGTACAGAGAATTTATAAGTAGTAGTCCACATGCTCACACAGCATGTTCTCTGTGAGAACCCTTGAGATCCTTGACTTCAGTCAGGAGAGGGGAACTGTAATAATGTCTGGCACTTCAGTGCCTGGGTCTCAGTTTCCCTTCCTTTCCTCCCTTGTGTTTTCTATATGTCTCTAACTCTGATATTCTGGAGCAATCTAAACTGTAATTTATGTAACCTACATCAACAAAAACTGGACCAAAACAAAGTTTCCCAGATTTTATAAATATGCCTTTTCCAATTCCTCTTAATATGTTTCTTTCTTTTTCCATATTAATTATTTTTCTTTTTGAGGTTTAAATGAAAGGTAAGTTATGTGAATCTTTTAGTAAATAATATTCCAAATGAAATTTATTCTCAGAATGTTTTTAGAGTAACTTTTATATGTAAAGTCAATATGTTAGACCCTGGAGATACCAATGATGAACAAGACCAGACATGTACTGGCTTGTTGAGGCTTAAGTCTGGGTTGAAAGAAAGTGAAACTAATTAATTAGAAGTAAAAAGAAAAATACCTGTAACCACTAACCACAATTGAGAAGAATCCACACTGATTCCATATCCTCATCCACTTATAGTCCTTATTCAGATTTCCCTTTTTGAGTTATCAGTTTTGAAGAAAATCACACTATGAAATCTTTTTTACGAGGGTGGGGTGCTATCTTTTATTTTAAAAAGTGACAATGTTTACTGTTGGCTTACTCTAGCTTTTTCTTTGTGGTTTAGCTTCTTACATCCGTGTTTGAAAATAGCATCAAGACCTTTGGAGTAATTGAGAGTGACCCTTTTGACTGGGAGAAATCTGGAACTGATGGCTCCCTAACAACTACCACCACTTCTACCACCCCTCAGTTGCACACCCGACTGACTCCTGCTGCAATTGGGTATGTCCTAAACATTCTGTTTAGCAGTTCCTTTTCTGGATGCATTGTATTCACAGAAATTTCCTTTAGTTTATCCAGATTCTCTCGAATGATCAAATGCTAAGACTTAGGAGAAAGGCTATAGGTTTCCTTGAATTAACCTGCTTTTAGAATATTTACTTTGGAATTACTTATCTTAGAAAATACTGGTAGATCATACTCTGAAATGGGAGCTTAGAGTGTATGTGACTTATTGAAGTCAAATTTACAGTGGATTTTCTTGAAAATGAGGGGGGCATTCATTATATTTCTAAAGAATATATGGCATCCTGGAAAGAATGAGGTACAATTATATATAATTATATTGGGCTTAAGTTTAGGGGGAACAAAACATATAGTATGTTCCTCTTATGAAAGTAATTTTCACATAGTATATTAGGAACAGATGATGATGTATTTCCCTGTTCTCGATTTTTTTTAAAATTTTTATTTATTTATTTTTCTAACATTTATGTTTTTTTAGTTGTAGTTTTAGACACAATACCTTTATTTTATTTATTTATTTTTTTTATGTGGTGCTGAGGATCAAACCCAGGGCCTCGCACGTGCTAGGCGAGTGCTCTACTGCTGAGCCACAACCCCAGACCCTCTCGATGTTTGTTTTGAATGCTTTTTCCTCTACATGTATTAAATGCAGTTCCTTTTGTTTGGTTTGGTTTGGTTTAGTTTTTGTATTTGTTTTTGGAGTACCAGGGATTGAACTCAGGGCAATTGACCACTGAGCCACATCCCCAGCCCTATTTTGTATTTTATTTAGAGACAGGGTCTCACTGAGTTGCTTAGTGCCTCACTGTTGCTGAGGCTGGCTTTGAACTTGCCATCCTCCTGCCTCAGCCTCCTGAGCCACTGGGATTACAGGTGTACGCCACCATGCCCAATTCCTTTTGTTTTTATTTTGTTTTGTTTTTTTCCTTTAATCTGCTTCTGTTACATGTTGCCTGTAAGCACAGACTATGTCTAAATACTCTCAAATTGACTTTCTTATTCATATTTCTGAATGTGCTATAATGTTCCTGTAAAGGAACTGTTTTTTTCTCTACATAATGTCAAACTGCAGATTTGGGTCAAGACAAGGAAAAAAATATATTAATTATGGAAGAAGTAAAAAGTGAGGAATAAATGCAAAGGGGTGGATAGAAGAGAGCCTGTGTGGAGAAGATGGATGAGTTCCTTTATGTGTGTGGCACTGTACTCTGAAGCATAAGCAATAAACGGGAAACTAAATTTGAGTGAAAATAGGAATAGTTTTATAGGTAGAAAATGTGGTTCATTTCCTGAAAGGAGAAGGAGGAAGTGCTGAGGAATTAGAGTAGTTGGAAAGGAGGAGAATAAATATTGAACAGAGGATAGAAAGAATTTGGTTAGGGGCTGGGGCTATGGCTCAGTGGTAGAGTGCTCGTCTTGCATGTGTGAGGCCCTGGGTTCGATCCTCAGCACCACATAAATAAAATAAAGGTATTGTTTCCACCTACAACTAAAAAATATTTTTAAAAAATAGAGGATAAAAAAAAAAGAATTTGGTTAGAACACTTGAGTGATTGAAATGTGAAAAAAGGAGAGGCTAGTAGACTAGTCTTCCTGAGTTCAGATATTTGTCCATTTGCCTATCCTTTTCCTCAGGAATAAAGGGGAATTTTTCAACAAACATTTGGATTACTAACCATATGGCACATGTATGTTAGTGTACACTGTGCTTCTTGCATCAGTAAAAAAATATATTGAACTATCTGAAAAAAGTTTTACTAGTCAATTTATTTCTGATTTTTAATTACTTTTATAATTTTATAATAACTTTGTTCATTTGAACTATTTTTAGGCCAAACTACCTTTTTAACATGATTCTAAAGTCAGAGCTACAGGGATTACTTTATTAGGCTATATGTTTTTCCCCCCTGGGAACCATCATAAGTGCTTTTCTAGATTATTTATCTTTCTTTAATCTCTTGATGAAGAAGTTCAACCAGCATTGACCCATTTAGACAGAAGAAGGAATGAAGGTCATCAAGTCAGAAGAAGAATGCCCTTGAAAAATCACTAATCTTCTCATGAATATATGAAGTACTTGTCACATATGCCAGAGTATAACTCTCACCCTTAAAGTGATTTTCTGAGAGGATGTTTATTTTGCTGTTCACAATGATTATACCTGTTAGTATAATCTTTTAAACACTGTATTTTCCTACATTTAGATATTCTAGATCACTTGTAAGAAAAAGTTTCTTTGTGTGTTAAATACTGTGTTCAGTCAACAATATTTTTTAAAAAACAAACCAGTATTTATAATTATAGGACAATAGAACATTAGAGCTAGCAGAGGCCTTTTCACTTAAGGACTAATAATTGAGAACCACAAAACCTCTTGTGGACCAGGAGTCTAAGGGCCAGATGACCAACCATTAAATAGGACATGGAATTACTTTGAAAGGAATATATAGGCAAATATCAATTAATGTTTTCTTTTTTTCCCATGCAAAACTGAACTGTACAATTGCAGAATTTCAGTTTCTTCTATAGGGCAAAGATTTTTTCTCCTCATCTTTGTGTTGGTAGGGCCTTGATTGTAGTAGTGCTTATTAGTAAGAAGTCTGAATGAAAAAAAAAAAAAACAGTGCACCTTTCATTCTATAAAAAATAACATTGATCTAACCCTTATTTATTTCTTTACTGCCCTTAATATTTTCCTATTTGTAATTGTTTTAATTCTCTAAGAAAAATAGGTAAAGAATAGAAAATCTTATTGGAAAATAGACCAAATGTTTCTTAAAATGATTGTCAAAATTAGTGAGTTATTGTATTAGAATTTGTATTTTAAAATCTGGTTGAATTTTTGAATTCAAAAACTTAGAAATTTATTTTATACAGTTGACATGACCTGAATTTTCAAGTTTTTTTTCCTAACTTTCTTATGGACTTGATCATTTAAATCCAGAAAAAAAATATAAGATAGTCTCATACTAATTTTTTTTTTTTTTTTTTTTTTTTTTTTTTTTTTTTTTGGTACTGGGGATTGAACTCAGGGGCACTTGACCACTGGGCCACATCCCCAGCCCTTTTTTGTGTTTTTATTAGAGACAGGGTTTCACTGAGTTGCTAAGTGCCTCGCCATTGCTGAGGCTGGCTTTGAACTCGCGATCCTCCTGCCTCAGCCTCCCAAAGTGCTGGGATTACAGGCGTGCGCCACCGCGCCCGGCTAGTCTCATAGTAATTTTTAAAAAATATTTATTTATTTAGTTGTACACAATGCCTTTTATTTATTTTTACGTGGTGCTGAGGATCGAACTTGAGCCGTGCACGTGCTAGGTGAGCGCTCTACTGCTGAGCCACAACCCCAGCCCTCACAGTAATTTTTTATTCTGGTCTTTTAAAGTTCTATGATTTTTTTTTTTTCTCCCCTTGCTTTTAGAATTGCGAATGCCACTCCGATCCCAGGAGACTTGCTTCGAGAAAATACAGATGAGGTATTTCCAGATGAACAGCTTAGTGATGGGGAGAATGGCATCCCTGTTGGTGTGTCACCAGATAAGTTGCCTGGATCTTTGGGACACCCTCGTCCCCAGGAAAAGGATGTCTGGGAAGAGATGGATGCCAACAAGAACAAGATAAAACTTGGCATTTGTAAGGTGTGTATTTCTTGCATGGGAAGTAATATCTTTCTATGTACTTAGTATTTTTTTTCTTATTGTCACACTAAAGTATCATGATTCTCAATTTTGAATGAGAAGTGGACAGAATGTAGTTTTGTTATTATTTAAATATTTGTAATTGCAGCATTTTGGTGAATTTGTCCCATAACACTCATAGATACTAAACATTAATCTTCATCTTGTATTTTATGGAAAAGGTAAAGGTATTTTAAAAAAGTAACCAGACTGGGTGTGGTGGTATATGTTTGTAATCTCTGAATCGTGGGAGGCTAAGGCAAGAGAATTTCAAGTTTGAGGCCAGCCAGCAATTTAACAAGACTGTATCTCAAAACAAACCGTGAAAAAGGTTGGGGATGTAGCTCAATTGAACCAACTGAGCTGAGTTGGTTCAATCCTCATTACCAAAACAAAACAAAAAACCAGTCTGGGGCTGAAGCTCAGTGGTTGAGTACTTGCCTAGCATGCACAAAGCTCTGAGTTTGATCCTCAGCATTGGGGAGTGGGGGAAAGAAAGGAAGGAAGGACATATGAACAAAAGGTATAAAGAAAAATATTTTTTTCAAAAATAAGCCAGAAATTGAGACTAAAAGCAGAGGACAAAAATTAATAGTCTTTCCAAATAATGTGATAAAATTCTGGGCCTTCTTTTTAGTGTGGACCAGTGGAGCTTTGGGTACCCATTCTGAACACTGAGGACTGGAACTGAAAAAACATGAAACAGATCATCAGCTGATAAAATGGATGTTAAATAAATTATTTTTTCTTCATTAGAATGGCAAGCAGTTACCCTTGTTAGTATGGAGAGAGAGAGAGAGATTTCTGAATTATATGGCTAAATTTTAATTATCTTGGTGCAGATGGTTCCTAATCATTTCTTTGATCTTACTCATCTTGTTCTTCCCCCTCTCATATAACATGAAAATAATGGGATGGAATTAATTATAAATTAGTGTGTTATTTATTTGTTTGTTTGTTTGTTTTGGTACTGGGGATTGAACTCAGGGGTGCTCAAGCACTGAGCCACATCCCCAGCCCTTTTTTGTATTTTATTAGAGACAGGGTCTCACTGAGTTGCTAAGTGCCTCACTATTGCTGAGGCTGGCTTTGAACTGGTGATCTTCCTGCCTCAGCCTCCCAAGTGCTGGGATTACAGGTGTGCGCCACCGCGCCTGGCTAGTGTGTTAATTTTTTGTGTGTGTGCTGCTTAAGTGTTTTTAAATAAAAGTTTGGGAAGGAGGTTAAATTTATACATGTGAATTGAAGTTTTAGGTTTATACTTACTAACATGATTGATAGAAAGTTGGCTAATCATGCTTTATGAGTGGGACTATATCCTGACAAGAATCCTGTGTGATCAGTTCTGAGGACTTTGTACAGTAGTTAAATTACTTAATTAAAAAAACTTAAGGATATTGTCTTTGTTTGGGCTATTATAACAAAATATCATAAAATGGGTATCTTCTAAACAATAGAAATTTATTTCTTACAGCTTTGGAGGCTGGAATGTCCAAGATCTAGGCAGATTTGGGATCTAATGAGGATCCACTTCATGGCTTCTTCTTTTTGTGTCCACATGGTAGAAGGAAGAAAGTCTCTCCTTGGACCTTTTATAAGGACACAATCTTATTCATGAAGTCTCTGCCTCAGTGACCTAATCGCCTCCCAAAGGGCTCACCTCCTAATACTATTACTTTGGGTGTTAGGATTCCAATGTGAATTTCAGGGGAATACAGAAAATAAGACCATAGCATGGGGCTGAGGTTGTAGCTCAGCGGTAGGGTTCTTGCCTACCATGCATGAGGCACCGGGTTTGATCCTCAGCACCACACAAAAATAAATGAATAAAGGTTTTGTGTCCATCTATAACTAAAAAAAAAAAAAAAAAAAAAAAAAAAAGACTATAGCATGGCAGGTATATAAATTTTAGTCAAGTGAGTCATTTGTTGTATAACATTCTTTGCATAGGTGTGATATGCCACACTGCAGTCTAGCTGTAAAAAGTAGACAGGGAGTCACAGTCGTGGTATATGTGTGCAGTATGGTGTGGTATAGCAATATGTGTTTAAGCACACATTCTACCACTGAACTAGACCCTCAGCCCTTAATATCTGATTTTTGTAATATCAACTGTGGCTGCCTTTATGGTTCTTATAGCAAAAAGTCACTAGTGACATTCTCAGTTGCCATCCTATGTGGGTATTGTTGTGAGAGTGAAATGGCATTTAACATAAGAGTTTAACTAGTTTTCTGTCTTTACTTTGTGATCACTATTGATCTCAGTGAAATTTAAATGACTGATGGTTTTTTGTCTCTAAGTCATTGTCTATTATTTGCCATGGCAATGTGCAGCTAGATAAAGCATTAACTGAAATACTGAAACAAAGTAGAGTCATTACCCTTCTGTATTTATTCATTCTTTAACAAATTCAACAAAGTTAGCACCTTCTGTTTGCAATTCACTAAGCTAGGTTCTATGCAATTTAAGATATAATACTTTTTTGCTGGGGCAGATTGAACCAGGGGCACTTTACCATTGAGCTATATCCCCTGTCCTTCTTATTTTTATCTTGAGACAGTCTCACTAAGTTGCTAAGGCTGGCTTCAAACTTGTGATCCTCCTGCACCAGCCTCCTGCATTTCTGGGATTACAGGAAGTGCCATTGTGCCTGGTTTAAGACTTATTTTTTAGGAGCTTATAATCTGGATAGGTATGTATGTACCAAATATAATATAGGTGGAACACTGCATAAAACAAGATCATTAAAAGGAATTGAAGCTGGGCGGGGTGGCACATACCTGTATTCTCAGTGGCTCAAGTTGCTGAGGCAGGAGGGTCACAAGTTCAAAGCCAGCCTCAGCAACAGTGAGGCACTAAGCAACTCAGTGAGATCCTGTCTCTAAATAAAATACAAAATAGGGCTGGGGATGTGGCTCAGTGGTCAAGTGCCCCTGAGTTCAATCTCTAGTACCCACCCCCAAAACAGGAGTTGAAATGCATGCAGATAGGGGTGGGAACTTGGGGACTTGCCTTATGGAAGAAGTGTTTGAATTAGAAGTATAAGAAAAAATATAAAAGAAAATGCATGGATGAAAGTTGTAACTAGGAATTTATTCATCATCTAGGAAATTTCTGAACAGCTGTTTTTTATTCTTTTAAAATCTTATATATATGTGTGTGTGTGTGTATATATATATATATATATATGTATATATAATTTTATTTGTAAAAATATGTTTTTAGGGGCTGGGGTTGTGGCTCAGCAGTTGAGTGCTCACCTAGCATGTGCACGGCCCGGGTTCGATCCTCAGCATCACGTAAAAATAAACGCATTGTGTACAACTAAAGCAAATAAATAAATATTTTTAAAAATATATTTTTTTAGTTGTTGATGGGCTTTATTTTTTATTCATTTATATATGATGCTGAGACTCAAACCCAGTGCCTCACGCATGCTAGGCAAGCACTCTACCACTGAGCCACAGTCCCAGCCCTATTATAGATATATAGAATTTTAAACTATAAATATTATAAGTATATAAACCTACCATCTGACCCAAGGACTGGAATATTACAATGTATTCCTCTATATTTATGCTTTCATCCTATCCCTGCCCAGAGATCCCTTATCCTAGCTTGGATTCCACAGAAGCAGAGCTACAAAACAAAGAAATTTAAAAGAATAAAATCATAAAGAGAGTGTTATCTTACCATGATAGAATTACTAAGAAAGATAATAGGAAAATCTCTAAACATTTGCAAATTAAACAGTATACTTCTACATAATCCATGAGTCAAAGAGGAAGCCTCAAAGGAATTTTTTTTTTAATATTTATTTATTTGCTTTAGTTGTACACAATGCAATGCATTTATGTTTACGTGGTGCTGAGGATTGAACCCGGGCCGCGCATGTGCTAGGCGAACGCTGTACCGCTGAGCCACAACCCCAGCCCCCAAAGGAAATTGTTTAAAATTACATTGAACTCTGGCTGGGGATGTAGCTCAATGATCAAATGCAAAAAAAAAAAAAAAAAAATTAAAAATTACCTCAAACTTGGTGAAAGTGAAACTATAATATATCAAAATATGTGGGGTATACCTAAAGCAGTCTGAAAGGGAAGTTCATAGTACTAAATGCTCATGTTAGAAAAGATACAAGATTTCAACATGTTAGAAAAGATACAAGATTTCAAATCAATCTAAATTCTACCTCAAGACACTAGAAGAAGAGTAAAATGAACCCAAATGAACGTAAGACCAGCAGAAGGAAGGAAATAGCTTCTATTGCATCAGAAAAATTTTGGTATGTTGTATTGTCATTCTCCATTTCTGAAATATTATTTTGTGTTTTTTTTTCACCATTGAGTTAAGTGCATACAAGTTTAGAATCCTTACATTGTCCCAGTGAATAGAGGCTTTGTTTTTCTGTTAATATTAGAACCCATTTTTGTCAGCTACTAATACAGTTATGCCAACTTTTGTGTACTACATGTATGTTATATTTTTTTCATTCTTAATCTTTTCCTGTCCTTATTCTTGTATTTTAACTTTTTTTTTAGTGCTGGGGATTGAACCCAGGGCCTTACATATGCTAGTCAAGAGCTTTACCACTGAGCTATACCCCAGCCCTATTGTGATATTGATTTTTTAGGTAGCATATAACTAGACAATCTTACCATTTCTATGTTTAACCTGGTCAGTTTATTTATTTATTTATTTTGGGGTACTGGGTATTGAACTCAGGGGCACTCAACCACTGAGCCACATCCCCCGACCTATTTTGTATTTTATTTTATTTAGAGACAGCGTCTCACTTGAGTTGCTTAGCACCTTGCTTTTGCTGAGGCTGGCTTTGAACTTGCAATCCTCCTGCCTCAGGCTCCCGAGCTGCTGGGATTACAGGCGTGTGCCATCATGCCTGGCTAACCAGTTTAATGCATTTTTTTTTTTTAAGAATTTAACCTTGGGCTGGGATTGTGGCTCAGCGGTAGAGCGCTCGCCTAGCATGTGCACGGCCCGGGTTCGATCCTCAACACCACGTAGAAATAAATAAAGGCATTGTGTACAACTAAAATAAATAAATAAATATTTTTTAAAAAAGAATTTAACCTTTATTTTATTTGTTGTTGTTTATGTGGTGTTGAGGTTCAAACCCCGGGCCTCCCCAATGCTAGGCAAGCACTCTACCACTGAGCCACAACCTCAGCCTCAATTTAATACATTTTTTAGAGTAAGTTTTAGTTGAACATGTTTCTAATTTTAAATTTCTGTTTGTTTAGTTTTTTGGTTTCTTGCCCACTTTTTTGGATTGTAAATTTTATTGATTTGTCGTCTTCTTCTTCTCCTCTTCCTCTTCCTCCTCCTCCTCCTCTTCCTCCTTCTTCTTCTTCTTCTCCTTCTTCTTCTTCTTCTTCTTCTTCTTCTTTTGTAATTATTTAGTATTTAAACATTCTAACTCTATTCTTTTGAACTGGACATGATAGTATATGCCTATAGTCCCAGCTACTTGGGAGGCTATCATGGGAGGATCACTTGAACCCCCAGGAGTTTGGTGCCAACCAAGCCAATATAGCAAGACTCCATATCTATCTATCTCCCTGCCCCCTCTCTCTCTCTCACTGGGGAATGAATCCAGGGGTGCTTTACCACTGAGCTACATCCCCAGCCCTTTTTATTTTTTTAAGACAGGGTCTCTCACTGGGTACTGTGGCACATGCCTGTAATCCTAGTGACTCAGAAGGCTAAAACAGGAGGATTGCAAGTTCGAGGTCAGCCTCAGCAACTTAGTGAGGACCTAAGCAACTTGGTGAGACCCTGTCTCAAAATGTTATAAAACAGCTGAGGATATAGCTCTGTGGTAAATGGCTCCTGGGTCAAATCCCTAGTACTCCCCCCTTAAAAGAGAGAGAGAGAGAGAGAGAGAGACAGGGTCTCTCTAAGTTGCTGAGGCTGGCCTTGAACTTGTGATTCTCGTGCTTCAGCCTCTTGAGTTTCTGGGATTATAGGCATGCGCCACTGGGCCCAGTATGACCCCATCTCTCCTTTTTATTTATTTTTTGGTGGTGCTGGGGATTGAACCCAGGGCCTTGTGCACGCTAGGAAAACACTCAACCAACTGAGCTATATCCCCAGCCTAAGACCCCATCTCTTAAAATAAATAAACATTCTAATTCTGTTCTTTTAGTAGTTATCTTTGAAATTTCCAATGTATTTTTAACTTAGAGTCTGATATTTAAGCAGTATCTGAACTACCTTTCTAATGTTGCAAGTACCTTAGAATATTTTAATTTCAGTCATTCTTCTGGTATTTTGCTTTATGGTTTTTAAGTCCTTTTTAAAAAAGAATTACTCAAATTAGGTATTTGTGTTGTTCTTTTTTACAAGTAATGTTTATGTGAATATTCAAAAATATCTTACCTTTTCCTTTCACTTCTCTTGGGTTTATTGTTCTTCCTTATATATTTCCTTTAAAAGTTCCTTTACTTTAGGTCTTTTGGTTAAGGTTTCTTTCAAATTTTGCTTGTCTAAAAATGTGCCAATTACAGTGTGGTTACATGCCTGTAATCCCAGCAACTCAGAAGGCTAAGGCAGGAGGATTGCAAGTTCAGAGCCAGCCTGGGCATCTTACTGAGACCCTGTCTTAAAATAAAAATTTTAGCCAGGCACAGTTGGCGCACGCCTATAATCCCAGCACTTGGGAGGCTGAGGCAGGAGGATCACGAGTTCAAAGCCAGCCTCAGCAATGGCCAGGCACTAAGCAACTCAGTGAGACCCTGTCTCTAATAAAATACAAAAAGGGCTGGGGATGTGGCCCAGTGGTCGAGTGCCCCAGAGTTCAATCCCCAGTACCAAAAAATAAAAAAATAAATAAAAATTAAAAAAATAAAAATTTTAAAAAGGACTGGGATGTAGTTCATTAGTAGAGTGCTTGCCTAGCATGTGTAATACCCTGAGTAATACCCTAGTAATACCAAAAAAGTAAAAGTGTTTGTTTTAGTTTTAGTTTTTTCAAGATAGTATAGGCTAGATACAAAGTTTTTTTTTTTAATTTATTTTTTTTGTAGTTATAGATGGACAGCATGCTTTTATTTTATTTGTTTCATTTTTATGTGGTGCTAAGAGCAAGTGCTCTGCCACTGAGCTACAGCCTCAGCCCCAGGATACAAAGTTTTTGATTGATAGTTATTTTTTTTCTTGCTTTAGCTGTTGATATTTAAAAGTCAGCTGTCATTCTAATTGTTTTTTTCCCTGTAGGTAATCAATTCTCCCTCAATTCCCCCACCCATATCTTTCCTTTACAGCTACATTTTAGCTCTTCTCTTTGTCTGTGATGGGGTCTGCATTTTAACTATAATGGGTCTAGGCATGTCTTGCAAGATTGTTTCCTGAATATTTTTTATATCAGTTTTAGGAAATATACAGCCAACCATCCTCTACCTAAATATTGCTAGCTCTTCATTCTTTCTATTGGTTCTCTCTGAGGACTCCAATTAGACACATATTATACCTTTGTATTCTATCTTTCATGTCTTGTTTTTTATTTTTTTTTCCTTATTTTTCTTTTCCTGATCATGCTGTGCTTCATCTTGATAATTTCTTTTGTGTTTTCCAGTTCACTAATTTGTAACTCCAACCTTTCTTTCTTGGTGGGGAGGTGATTTTGGTTAACTTTAAATTGAATATTTAATATTAATCATTTAATTCCCTTGTTGATTTTTATGAAATTACCTTTATTTGTTTAAACATTTGTTCATGGCTATTCTCTATTTTGTGTCTAAACAAACAAGTTTAATATCTAATATTAGTCTTTGTGAGTTTAAATGTTGTGTTATCTAATTATTTCTGCTGACTCAGACATAGTGGCATACTTTCTCTGACTACTTTGAGTTTGCTGCTCATTAAATAATTGATGGAAACCCTGCAGACCCAAATTTGGGTTGGGGAACCTTCCTTCAGAGAAGGTTTGCTTCTGCCACTGATAATCAGTGTAGGGCACTTTTTTAAAGTCTCTAATCAGAATACATGTCCCAGATGTCCCTTACCTACTACATCCCTGTTGTGAGGCTTGATTTCCCTGGTAATTGTGCTGCTGTAGGCATTTCGCCTTAGACAATGTGTCCCTCTGTGCTAATTCATGCTTGACCTCTTCAGCTCTGCCCGAGTTGCTTGTTTGTTCTAGCCCCAGGTTGTTTTATTGGCAGTAGTGGTTGTTTTTGAGAGGGGGAATGAGTAAGGGGATGGGGGGGACACATATTTAGTGAGCTTTTTTAACTGTATGGCCAGTTATGTCTCAAAAGAGAATATTCTTTTCAGGTTTTGGTTTTACTTTAGTGGATTGGGGTCCTACAAGCATCTAGTCATATGTAATGCAAAAAAGCAAAGTTATTAAACAGTATTAGACTGTTCGTCTTTGTACCCAAAGTATAAACTAAAATAATACTGAAACTGAATATAAATTAAGAAAACTCATAATGAGATAAATTAGTCACAATATCCTAATCTCCTGAAAACACATCTAACTATTTATTACTATTGTTTTGAAAGGCTTCAGTGATTTCTCTCATGTTATGATACCTGGAATGTATTTCATTGTTCTATTTTTCTAGGCTGCTACTGAAGAGGAGAACAGTCATGGTCAAGCCAATGGTATTCTCAATGCTCCAAGCCTTGGTTCACCAATTCGCGTCCGCTCAGAGATTACTCAGCCAGATAGGGATGTTCCATTGGTGCGAAAATTACGTTCCATCCACAGCTTTGAGCTGGAAAAACGTCTGACATTGGAGCCAAAGCCAGATACTGACAAGTTTCTCGAGGCCTGGTATAAAATGGTTTTTCTTACTTTTTAAAGCATCTAAGGTATCATCATCATCATCATCATCATCATCATCATCATGGAAAATGCCATAATTTCATTCTTCTTTATGGCTGAGTAATATTCCATTGTGTATATATACCACATTTTCTTTACCCATTTATTTGTTGAAGGGCACTTAAGTTGGTTCCATAGTTTAACTATTGATCATCCTGATTCTTCTCTTTTTTTGGTACCAGGGATTGAACTCAGGGCACTTGACCACTGGGCCACATCCCAGCCCTTTTTTGTATGTTGATTAGAGACAGGGTCTCACTGAGTTGCTAAGTGCCTTGCCATTGCTGAGGCTGGCTTTGAACTCGTGATCCTCCTGCCTCACCTCCCAAGTGCTGGGATTACCGGCGTGTACCACCACGCCTGGCTCTATCCTGATTCTTAATGTGAATTTTCTTCTAATATCATTACAAATTCTATAGCAAAACTCTTGGCTGTGGTAACTGCTAACTTCAGCACTGGGTACAGTCAAATGAATATTTTTGCAGTGACCAGTTTGGAAGGTGATCTTCCAAACAGCAGTATAGAGTTGGAGAGAGTATGATAAAGATGACATTAGGCAGGAATGAGTGGAATACATGAAGAAGAAAAAAAAAACTAATTTATATACAGAGGACAGGCGTTTTGATTTAGTGAATGCCTTCTCTGTGTAAGGTTTAGTAGGAAAATATATATCAATGAGTTTATTATTCTTTCCTTCTAGCACCCACAGTCTACCTAAAGAGAAGGGAAGGTTAAACTTTAGAGAACTATCCATAAATACTGTAATAATGTAATATGTTGTAGGCATATTATCCCTACAACAAGTTTTGATAACAAAGGCAGAAATGAAACTTTTAAAAGAAGAGTTGGGATATATTTATGAATATTAAAGCTTACATACCTTTAATAGTAGTTACACTCTTCAATGGTATATCTTTTATGGTTCCTATTAACAATGAAATATTAGGTTAGAAGGACCATGGATATAACTATCATGATAGTTACTGTGTCCCAAGGCAGTTTATCCACTATTGGCCTTGTCCAATTTCCATTTTAAACAGTCTTCCTGTGCTGCAGTCCAACAATATCTGTGTGCTATTATTCCTCACATGGCAGTCATTCCATCTGTGGCTGGTATGATGTAAGCATTTGTCTACATCTTGATATGATCAAAAAGATGGACAAGAGTTGGGGCAGTGTTTTAAACAATTTGAAATGTGGCTAAAATGGAAAGTAAATTCAAGAGTGCAATAAGGATAAAAGCTTAGTTTGGTAAAGTCTAACAAAAGGAGGAAACTAAAAAGTGTGCCATGCTGAGAGACGAGCTCCATCTTCCAACGCAGGATTATGGCAGGTAGAGAAGAACATTATCAACCCTGTGAACTTTCCTTATGCTTTATCCATATTCTTTCCTCTCATCTTTGTGTGAATAGTTCTCTGTATAGAGATAAGTTTTGTAATAAAAGTTTCCCTAGAATTACTGAGTAACTTCTTTCCATTTCTTTAAGCTTGGAGAAAATGCAGAAAGACTCAAAGGAATCTGTTCTCCCTTCTCTGCTTCATAAGCCTTGTGTCCCTGTTGTGTCCCGTACTGACCACATCTGGCACTATGATGAAGAATATCTTCCAGATGCCTCCAAACCTGCCTCTGCCAACACTCCTGAGCAGGGAGATGGTGGTGGCAGCAATGGATTTATAGCTGTTAACCTGAGTTCTTGCAAGCAGGAGGTCGATTCCAAAGAATGGGTGATTGTAGACAAGGAACAAGACCTTCAGGATTTTAGAACAAATGAAGCTTTAGGACATAAAACAACTGGAAGCCCTTCTGATGAGGAGCCTGAAGTTCTTCAGGTCTTGGAGGAATCACCTCAAGATGAAAAGCTCCACATAGGCCCTTGGGCAGAAAATGATCATTTAACGAAAGAAACCTCAGGTGTGGTCTTGGCGTTTTCTGCAGAGTGCCCTGCCACTGCTGTTTCAGAACAATACATAGATAGGCTGGAACTCCAGGTGGGAGCTGCTAGTCAGTTCATTGCAGTGACACCCACAAGTCCAATGGAGGCACAAGCAGAAGGACCCCTTACAGCGGTAAGAGATTTGTTCTGAAAGTGCTATTAAGAAAGGACTGAGCCGGGCGCGGTGGCGCACTCCTGTAATCCCAGCACTTTGGGAGGCTGAGGCAGGAGGATCGCGAGTTCAAAGCCAGCCTCAGCAATGGCGAGGCACTTAGCAACTCAGTGAGACCCTGTCTCCAAATAAAAATACAAAAAAGGGCTGGGGATGTGGCCCAGTGGTTGAGTGCCCCTGAGTTCAATCCCCAGTACCACAAAAAAAAAAAAAAAAAAAAAGAAAAGAAAAAGAAAGGACTGACAGTTGATCAGCTCATATACTGTGGTAGAGGCCTTAATTTGGCAAATGGGCATAGGCAGTGATGTTTGTTTGTGTTAAGTTCTATAATAGACTATCTAATAAGAAACTTTTATGCTCCAAAATAGAGAAATAAATGCCTTCCTACTTCTCCAAGCAGAGTTTACTTTGGTTGGTCTTTCTCTCTTTCCCAGGACTGCTTTGTACAGTTGTGCAGGTTCTTCATGGCATAAAGGGGACTAGCCAAGGGAACAAGTTGGAGCTGAAATCCAGCCCAACCTGAGTTGTGACTTATGATTTTTAGGACACCTACAAAATGTTTGTAGTTATAAACCCCCTTAAATACAAGGGAAAGGAAGACAATGTTTTTAGGTACCATAAAAATGATAAGTGTTTACTCATAATTTTCAACACTTATAAAGTAGTATGTAAAGATGCTTTAAATAAAAGATGCCTGTAGTAGAATTTTAATGGCCCAATGAAATTTGAATAGTTAAAATTTTTTAATAAGCAAGGATTTTTCTATAAGCTAATTCTTGACTATATTAGGAACCAACAAAATTTATTCTGCCACCTATATCTCTTCCAAATTATTTCTTGTCCACAATCCCAAATGAGATATAGCTATTTTATACTCACATACCCTTCATTCCTACGAAAAACTATTTGGTACAAATGTTGAATTTCCCAAAGCTGTTATCATAGCAGCATTACAGTCTTGGGGAAAGGATAATTTCTAAGTGAAAATGAAAATGGTAGTTAGGTTTACAGTTAATTGTGTTCTTGCTATGTGGCTAGTTCTAAGCATGAGGAAACTGAAAAATGAGGTTGCTCTATGTGAACTGCTGAATAATGAGACTGATGTACCCATGAGTACACAGGCATTAGTAGTAGGCATTAATAAAACTACAAAAATAATAAAGAAACAGAAAACATTGAAGTGATTTTCTAAATCTGTAGAAAAGTATATATGAAACAACAAGAAAACAGAAGAATGAAAATGATTGAAATGTTACCTTAAATAGAGCTGAGTGTGGTGGCACATTCCCAGCAACTGGGGAGGCAGGAGGATCAGAAGTTTGAGGACAGCCTCAGCAACTTAGTGAGATCCTGTCTCAAAATAAAAAGGACCAGGGATGTAGCTCAGTGGTAGAGCATCCTTGGTTTCAATCCCTAGTAGTAGGGGGATGGGAGAAAGAAGAGAAATTTTTAAAAAATGAAATGGTGCCTCAATGAAATGTTTGTGAATTGTAAAATCAAAGACATGAAGCATACATGTGAGTTGCTGACAGATCATGTATTTAGTTCATTAGTAGCATATAGGAATTGCTTTTATGTCTTTGTGCTCTCTCCAGTTAAAGAAGTTATTTTCCGCTATACTTAGAATTAGCTTTCTCTTTTCTGTATTCAACTTTTGAACCTGGGTTTTCTATTTTTACCTTGTCACATAATGTTTTTGCGGTTCACTTTCCCAAACTTCATTTGAGATTGTGGGCTGCATGTTAATAGTCTGTGCTGTGCACAACGTTAAAATCCTGAAGTCCTATCCATGACCTTTCTTGGCTATGTTTTTCCTGAGTTATAAATTTGTATTAATAATGGAATCTGCCTGGTGCAGTGGCACATGCCTGTAATCCCAGTGGCTTGGGGGACTGAGGCAGGAGATCACAGCTTTGAGGCCAGTCTCAGCAATTTAGCAAAACCCTTAGCACTCAGTGAGACCCTCTCTCAAAAAAAAAAAAAAAAAAAAAAAAGGGCTAGGAATGCAGCTCAGTGGTAAAATACAAAAAGAAAAGAGGAATCCAATTAAAATATAAGGAAGCTATGATATGGAATTTGTAAAAATGATTCTAGGATTTTTTTTTCTTTTTTTTTTAAAGAAGACTGCATTTTAAAAAATTTATTTATTTGCTTTAGTTAGACACAATGTGTTTTTTTTTTTTTTTTTTTTTTTTTTTTTTTTTTTTGTGGTACCAGGGATTGAACTCAGGGGCACTTGACCACTGGGTCACATCCCCAGACCTTTTTTGTATTTTATTTAGAGACAGGGTCTCACTGAGTTGCTAAGTGCCTCGCCATTGCTGAGGCTGGCTTTGAACTCGCGATCCTCCTGCCTCCGCCTCCCAAAGTGCTGGGATTACAGGCGTGCACCACCGTGCCCGGCTCAATGTGTTTTTATTTTTATGTGGTGCTGAGGATCGAACCCGGGCTGCACACGTGCTAGGCAAGCGCTCTACCGCTGAGCCACAACCCCAATCCTGTTTTTTTCTTTACAGTACTGCAGATTAAACTCAGGGTGTTTTACCACTGAGCTATACTTCGCACCCCCCCACTTTTTTTTTTTTTTAAATATTTATTTATTTGTTTTAGTTGTGTACAATGCCTTTGTTTTTACGTGGTGCTGAGGATCGAACCCGGGCCGCGCACATGCTAGGCGAGTGCTCTACCGCTGAGCCACAATCCCAGCCCACCCCCCGCTTTTTTTTTTTTATTTTTCATTTTAGCATTTTTTAGTTGTTGATGGACCTTTATTTTATTTATTTATATGTGGTGCTGAGAATCGAACCCAGTGCCTCACACATGCTAGGCAATCACTCTTCCTCTGAGTTACAAACCCAGCCCCACCTCAGCCCTTTTTTATTTTTAATTTTGAGACAGGGTTTTGCTGAGGCGCTCTCCAACTTGCAGTCCTCCTGCTGTAGGCTACAAAGTAGCTGGGATTATAGGCATGTGCCACCACACCCTGCAGGAATATTTTTATAAAATTTATAAAGTTTTTAGAAATATATGAGAGTGATTTATGTACAGTTTATTATAATTGCTTAGAATCTTTTCAAGAAAACACATTCTCTTATCTGATGGTTCATATATATATTTATATGTCCAACATTATTATTCCTTTTTTCATACCACACATACCCACATGCATTTATGTCCTAATCTTAAATGAGTTTTTCTCAGAACTAAAGAAATTAACTCTAGCTTCAGTCTCAGAAGACCAATGGAGTATATTATTCTTTTTTTTTTAATATTTATTTATTTGCTTTAGTTGTACACAATGCGTTTATTTGTACGTGGTGCTGAGGATCGAACCTGGGCCGCGCACACGCGCTAGGTGAGCGCTCTACCACTGAGCCACAATCCCAGCCCTGGAGTATATTATTCTTGAAAACACTGCTGGAGTCATTTTGGTTGATGTACTTGAAATTACATATAATAATGAATTGACTATTAGTTTATTTAGAATATAGGTATTCATCTCCCTTGTTAAATTGCATTTAATATAACTTCACACCTTTTTTCTTATCACAGTTACTTTTGGGTCTCAAAAAGAAACTTATAAAAAGTGAATTACCATGAGTTTTAGATTTTAGTATCATTTTTAAAAAATACTAGAAAATTTTCATTTGCCTGAGTATATTTTGAAATAATTAAGAAAGATAAGTATGAGGTGACTTCCTAGAGCATAACATCACTAGTAGAACCTAATGCTTTTTCCCAAGGTTAGTGTAGGTCTGGGCTTATTGCCAGAGTTCAGATCTGAACCCAAGCATCTTGTCTTGAATTAACTTGTAACTCCTCAAGATGCTGATTCCATTTGGGAGCTACTTCATGAGGTTAGATGGTTTCTCTTCATGGAATTTTATGGGCTTCCTTAAGTGATTTGAGCTTAGTTAATTTCTCAGAAAGACTTTTTTTCCTTAGCAGTTTATATAGTTATTTTCACACTCCTAATTTTACTTTTTTAAAAATGAAGGTATGGAAACTTTAGGTGTCCCTTTTTAAAAAATATTTTTTAGTTGTAGATGGACACAATACCTTTATTTATATTTATGTGGTGCTAAGGATCGAACCCAGTGCCTCACACGTGCTAGGCAAGCATGCCACCACTGAGCCACAACCCCAGCCCAACTTCAGGTGTCTTAAAAAAGGGCATTCTTGTTGGACATGATGGTTTACATTAATAATCTCTATTTGGGAGTCTAAGGCAGGAATATCACAAGTTCAAGCCCAGCCTAAGCAACTTAGTAAAACCCTATCTCAAAAAATAGGGGTGGGGGGCTGGGGTTGTGGTTCAGCGGTAGAGTGCTCGCCTAGCACGTGTGCGACCCGGGTTTGATCCTCAGCACCACATAAAAATAAAGGCATTGTGTACAACTAAAAGAACAAATGAATAAATATATTTTTTAAAATGGGGGTGGGGGGGGCTGAGGTTGTAGCTCAGTGTTAGAGCACCCCTGGGATTTAACACCCAGTGCCACCAAAAAATATCAACAACAAAAATGTGTCTTATTAGATATTGAATCTTACCTAGAATTGAAATGATTTCAGTGTTAAGAATGGTAGATGGGCTGGGATTGTGGCTCAGCGGTAGAGCGCTCGCCTAGCACATGCGCAGCCCGGTTTGATCCTCAACACCAGGTAAGAATAAAGGTGCTGTGTACAACTAAAATAAATAAATATAAAAAAATGGTAGAGTTTCACTCATCATAGGCCTGATTTTTAAAAATTAGATACAAAACATTAATAAATATCTTTGTATGTCTTTACTCATAGGAAGATGTAATACTTCTAACATCAGTAGAATGATAGAATTGATGAAAAAAACAATGCATGAAAATTTGGGAGTTTTCAAATGACAGTCATTTCCCAACAAATTTTCCTTATCATCCTTTATCTGGATTCTGGCAGGAAATAGATGGCACACTCGAAAGGATTTATAGTTTTATAAAGGAACTTGCTATAGATGTAATGAAGAGAGCCCAACAGGACCAGTAGTAGAGGGAGCCAGCTCTAATATGAGCCCTGAATGAGAAGAAGGGTGTTTTTTTTTTTTTTTTTTTTTTTTTTTTAACCAGAACCTGTGTGAAAGTCATAGCTGTGAGAAAGGGGTCATGTGACAGGAGCCATGGCTAGGATGGTAGAGTGTAGCCACCACTGAAACTGCACTCCCCCAGGAAGAAGCAGAGAGTCAGCCCTCGGTCCTCTTTTTCCTCCAACCTTCCAATTCTCTGTTGGTGTCATCTGTGAAAATCAAGTGTTCCAGGCATAGTGCATGCTTAAGAAAGGGCTAGGATGAACCTAAAGAAACAGTTCCTGAACAGGGGAGTATGAACATCAATCATCTTTATTCAAAATTGCCCATTTTTTGTATGAGTTGGGCAGACCTGGTCAATATCTGTGTTCCTTATATACATTGGAATTTGAAGTGTTAAATCTCAATTCATGCATCTTGATTGATGTTTCACATAATCACAATTTCATTTTTTTCTTCCACTTCCAGATTACAATTCCTAGACCTTCTGTGGCATCAACACAGTCGACCTCAGGAAGCTTTCACTATGGTCAGCAGCCAGAGAGAAAAGATCTTCAGCCCATGGAGCCCTCTGTAGAACTTTATTCTCCAAGGGAGAACTTCTCTGGATTGGTTGTGACAGAGGGCGAACTTCCTAGTGGCGGAAGCAGAACAGATTTGGGGCTTCAGATAGATCACATTGGTCAAGACACGTTACCTGATATTAGGGAGAGTGACAAATCTCAAGACCTGAGATCAAAAGACCTTCCTGATCATAGTAGACTGGTTGTAAGAGAATTTGAGAATCTCCCTGGGGAAACTGAAGAGAAAAGCATTCCTCTAGGGTCAGATAATGAAGATGAAAAGTTAAATAAAGGGCAGCAATGTATTGAGATATCTCTCCCAGGAGATTTGGTAACTGTGGAAAGGGATCATTCTGTTACTACTGAACCTCTTGATGTGACAAAGACACAGACTTTTAGTGTGGTGCCAAATCATGACAAAAATCATGAGATAACGAAGCTTCTGGCAATTGGCACTTCAGAAATTTCTCCAAGAGTCATTGATCCACATGTTGAAGGACAGATAGGCCAGGTGGCACCAATGCAAAAACCTATACTATCTAAGAATGATGACATTAAGAGTGAAAACTTGCCAGGTCATCAGGGAGCCCTCTCTACTTTTTTGCACCAAGAGGGTAAGAGAGAGAAAATTGCCCCTAGAAATGGAGAACTATTTCATTGTGTTTCAGAGAATGAACATAGTCCCCCAACTCGGAAGGATATGGTTAGGTCATCCTTTATAACTAGACATAGCCGAATCCCTGTTTTAGCACAAGAAATAGACTCAACTTTTGAATCATCTTCTCCAGTTTCTGCAAAAGAAAAGCTCCTCCAGAAGAAAGCTTATCAGCCTGACCTAGTCAAACTCCTGGTGGAAAAAAGGCAATTCAAGTCTTTCCTTGGTGACCTTTCAGGTGCCTCTGATAAACTGTTAGAGGAGAAACTAGCTGCTGTTCCTGTTCACTTTTCTGAGGAGGAAGTCTTCACTCCATTTTCAAAACTGGCAGTAGATTCTCACCTGAGTAGGTCAGCTGAAGATAGCTTTCTGTCACCCATTATCTCCCAGTCAAGAAAGAGTAAGATTCCAAGGCCAGTTGCGTGGGTCAACCCAGATCAAGTCAATAGCTCAACTTCATCTCAGTTCTTGCCTCGGCCACCACCAGGAAAGCCACCTACAAGGCCTGGAGTAGAAGCCAGGTAATACTGTCTGCTTTGAGTATGTTAATAATTGTGTCACATTATTTCTGTATCTGCTTTACTATAATGTCAATGCCTGCTTTTGAGCATCTGCTTTCTTCCCTACCTTTCACAGGCCCTATTATATAACACAGTACAAATTAATTCTTTTTTCTAATTTTTTTATTGTGGTAAAATATACACAATATAAAATGTACCATCTTTTTAAATGTACTATTCAGTGGTATTAAGTACATTTTATTGTACAGCTATTATTACCATCTACTTCCACAACTCTTTTCATCATGTGAAGTGAAACACTAAAACCATTAAACAATAAATCCTTATTATCTCCTCTCTCTAGTCCATGGCAACCACTAATCTAGTTTCTCTATGGTTTTGATCACTATCCATACCTCACTTTAGTAGATTCATACAGGAGCATCGTGAGGTTGAGGCCACCCAGGACAACATAGCAAGACCCTATCTTTAAAATTGTGTGACTATACACACAAAAATATATACACCTGCATATGTAGAAAAAAGAAAAAATTGAGTCAGTTTGACAAATAGGTAATACCACTGTTTTAATTTGTATTTGATTATTCATGAGACAGTTGTTTTCATGTGTATTTTAAAATACTTTATTAGTTATAGGTGGACACAATACCTTTTATTTTATTTATGTGGTGCTGAGGATTGAATCCAGGGCCCCACATAAGCAAGACAAGTGCTATACCTCTGAGCCATAGCCTCAGCCCCTCATGTGTATTTTTACTTGAGCTTCTTTTATGAGTTGTTGGTGGTGTTCCTATCAAACACCCCACTGAGTGATTTTTCTTAAAATTGACATTTTTGCAAAATATGTTGAATAAAGTTTTTCTCCAAGCCTGGAGAAAATGGTTTGCCATTTACTTGGGTTATGGTACCTTTTGCTTGATAGAATAATATTTATGGAAATGAATTTTTAAAATGACTTCTTGTTTTATATCATGCTTAGGGAAGGTACTTTCTTTTTTTGGGATTGAACTCAGGGGCATTCTAACACTGGGCCACATCCCCAGCCCTTTTTTGTATTTTATTAGAGACAGGGTCTCACTGAGTTGCTAAGTGCCTCACCATTGCTGAGGCTGGCTTTGAACTCAACAATCCTCCTCCTGCCTCAGCCTCCCAAGTGCTGGGATTACAGGAATGTGCCACTGCGTCCGGCTAGGAAGGTACTTTCAATGCTAAGGTTTTTATTTAAAAGGTAGTCTCTTCTAGTACTTCTCAGTGACACTATAAGATAGTATTCCTACTCTGAAAGCTAGGAAAAGTTAATTGGTCTAGGGTCACATCTCTAGTATGTGAAAGTGTAACTTTTTGTCCTGTTAGTATATTTTCTGATTTTGACACACATGGTACACATTATGATTTGGGACTTTGTGACTTTTAGGCATACTTGGAATGAATTAAAATGAAAATGATTCTTCTCTGTTCTTTTAAGGCTACGAAGATACAGGGTCCTAGGGAGTAGTAACTCAGACTCAGACCTCTTCTCCCGGCTGGCCCAAATTCTTCAAAATGGATCTCAGAAACCCCGGAGCACTACTCAGTGCAAGACCCCAGGATCTCCTCACAATCCAAAAACACCACCCAAGAGTCCAGTTGTCCCTCGAAGGAGTCCCAGTGCCTCTCCTCGAAGCAGCTCCTTGCCTCGCACATCTAGTTCCTCACCATCTAGGGCTGGGAGGCCCCATCATGACCAGAGGAGTTCATCCCCACACCTGGGGAGAAGCAAGTCACCTCCCAGCCACTCAGGATCATCCTCTTCCAGAAGGTCCTGCCAACAGGAGCATTGCAAACCCAGCAAGAATGGCCCAAAAGGATCTGGCAGCCTCTACCACCACACAGCCAGCACTAAGACCCCCCCAGGGAAGAGTAAGCCAGCCAGTAAACTCAGCAGATAGGAGCTGGGCTGCCTGTCTGGGAAAGGTGTGAGATGTTCCTCCTAAACCTGATGCATGTGTATCTCTGTACTATTTAAAAAATCAGTGTTGATCTTTTGGAAAAGAAAGTAACATGATCAATTATTTATAAGAAGACATAAATGTATAATAAGGATTTACCTAAAGCAGGTAGCAAGCAGATCGGGAACAATGCCTTTTGCATAGGAAGGAGCAATCTAGCAAAATCCAAGGGGCAGAAACTCATTAAATGAGCTTTCTCATCTTTTAGCTGACTTTGAAACAAGAGTTGAGGGTAGAAGATAGAATGGAATTTTACTTTTAAGGAATTTCATCTAATTTTTAAAACCTCTACTCAAAAGATTATATAGCAAAAGTGTTTGATAATTTCATTCAAATCTTCCGAACCTTGGAGTCATTGCTCACATATTAGAGTATACATACACACACACACATATATAAGAAGCTTATTGCCAGGGAGCCAGTACTCATGTATATTTGGCTTGTGTGTTTATCTAGTGTATTGAGAATCCACACCTTTGCTTCATTCCTAGCACCCTCCCTGGACTTCAATATTTTTAAGTCAGTGTTTCCTACTGAATCCATCCTGTCTTCTTTTAACAATACATCCTAATAGGCATTTAACCGCACATGCTGAGAATTTCACATTCAATTACCAATTTTTTTTTAGTACCCTAATACTTTTCTTTGGAGCAACAGTTCTTTAACCCAATACATTTTTATTATGAAAAATAACTTGAGAAACTTAGGTACAGGAAACAAAAGTTTGACTAGAGCTACTTTACAAGCTTTAGTTTTTAGGGATAGAGGGACAGAGAGTGAGGTAACATCCTTGAAGATAGAAGAACCCTTTTACAACCTGTTAACTGTTCTTGTGGAAGGAAAACTAAGTGAAGTTAGTATGCTTCCTTAGGTCTTCTAGGTACCAGCTCTTTCTAATATCAACCTCCAAGATGATATTAGGGAAGCACAATGCTTTGGAATGTGACTTTATGCATTTAGAAAGAAAAAACAATACCATTAGGTATGTTATGGAGGCTTATAATCTTTTAAATTTTATATTTTATACATTTAGCTAATAAGGAATGAATATTTGGGGAAATAAGATTAGGCTAAGTATTTTTCTTTCATTGTTTTATTACCTGCTTTTGTGTTTTAGTTCAATAGTTGGGCTTCTTGGCCTGATTCCCATGTAATCTCAATTTATGAAACTGTAAGGAGGATCATATTTGTTATAATCTCCTCTGCTAACAGGAATCAAGCAAAATTAAAGTATACTAGACTTTTTAATGGGCTCTTTTATACTCTGTAGGTGTTTTGTGTTGAAAAGACTTTATTAAGATCAGGTAATTTGGTCTGCTTGCTATTGAAATTTGCCTTCTAGCAAACATCTGTGCATTTTCTCTTTGACCTTTGTGTTTGCTGCCAAACCTAATAGGTTGAATTGGGAAAGAAACAAAAAAAGAAATATATCTCCTCACCAAGTGAACACATTCTAATGCTGCATCAAAGTTGCCCTGAAGCTGCACTGAACCTCTCTTGTTCTCTTTATCTGTGTTGAGATTTTTTAACACACAAACTCAAAACACTATATTGAGGCTTATAAGGTCTCCCATAAGAAATGTAGCATAGTATGGAATCTTAATTTCTCTCCAGTTTCAAGCACTACAGAGGAATGCAGTAGATAAGACAATTTGCTGTTTATCTAAAGCAGCTGTAATATTGGAAGACTGATCTTTCTGTATTATATTGTATAATAGTTGCTATAACACTACTTGCATGTCTTAATGGTAAATTATATAAATATTTATAAATATATAGAGACATATGCTTATATAAAGTCATTCTTTCTCATTCTCCATTTGTAATTTCAAGATCAGAGATGGTAAAATTTCTTTTCTATTGTGTGCCTCATGTACACTTGGGCCTTGTCTAACTTCACTTTCTGAAAATATGTTCTTGACATGTGACACCTTAGATTCTTCTTGCCTTCCTGTGTGTAATGCAAGGGTTGGTGGTCTTTAACAAGCCAAGATAGGTTATTTAATTTTTTTAAAAAGATTTTAATAGAGAAAAAATTACTGGGACATGCTTGTAATACTGCTCAAAGGTTTGTTAATCACATAGTTCTGTCCTTAATCATTAGAGTGGATAGACTGGGATTACAATCATGGGTCTGATTATAATTTAAATTGTTTTTAAAAACATTTCCTAATACTTGCCATCCTGTTTTCTTTTTTTTCCCCACATCACTTTTTTGGGGGCAAGTGGGAATGGGATGTGGGGGGATAATTAGGAAATTATTCTATTGCATTAGCTATAAATTACGCTAAAAGTAGACAAAATTTACTGACCCCTCTAGTCACAAATATGCTAATAGTACCCATTGGAAAAGCTGATGAGGCTACAACTGTGGTGTGTGTGTCTGTGTTATTGTTGGCATTTCTCTGCTGGCAGTCAAAACTGATACTGATGGCAACATGACAACAGGATGTTTTCTTTTTTTCTTGGTTTATTCCATTTTTCTACCAATCTTTCCATTGGGTTTGCCTCCTTTTCTATGTGACATTAACAAACTCATCAAGATTCAGAGATAACGGCCTTATTGGGTAAGAATATTTTACTTTGCACGTAGAAGAAAGAGTTAACCAAAGATGTTTCTGCTCTGATACTTTCAAAAGAAAACAGACTAATTATATCTAACATTACCAGTAGGTCAATTTTTACATATTGTCCTTATATGAAGAGATTTTACTAGATGGTTTTTAAAAGCATAGTTTATGCTTTTAGATGTTAGATGTATCTTAGGCCAAAAATAGAAATTGATAGCCCTGAGCAAGCACTTTTGGCACAGGATTATTGTTTATTTTGTTTATTGTTTATTTTATTTTAAAGTATTATACAAAGAACAAAGTTTTTGTTTGGTTTGGGGGTTTTTTCTCCTTTTTTTATTTTTTAAGTGAATGGCATATTTTAGATTACAGTTACATATCATCAAAGTTATTTTATTTTTTCCAAGTAATTTTAAACCAGTTTGGATATTTTACTTAAGATGAATGTGACCATTAACTAAAAAGTTAAACCAAACTGTATTAAAAGTAGTATTGGGCAGAAGTTTGAATTACCTTTTAAAAATCAAGTACCTCCCTGGTTTCGCCTATCACAACAGAATGGCTGTTTACCTAGCCACACTTTTGCCCTTGCCTTCCCTTGTCTAGTCCCTGGGTGGAGCAGAACATAGGAATACCACCAGCCCAATGCCTTCAGGTAGTATTCTTTCTCAATTATGCTGCCAGATCTCCAGGGTTTATGAATTGGTTAAAATACTAAAATCCCACCTAGTAATATTATCAGCTTAAAGACATTTAACTTTAATGGATAGTGAACAAAGATGGAAAACTGGATGTCACATTTAACATTATGACATAGATTATAAGTCATCTTTGAATATTAGGCCTTCAGCAGGCAGACACTCTCATTCTCAACTCTGATATGCAAGTTGGCCTTGCTGACAGTGGCACAGATACATTTACTATTGTTTAGTTGCATGTTTTGGAGTGGATGTTTTTAATAAAAGTTGCCAAGTTAATCAAGTCCTAAATAAGTAGAAAAATGGTAATTGAGACCCAATATTATTTGCTTTAGCATATTAAGCCACTGCTTACTGATTCAGTGTTCTAGATGTACAGTATCTCTTGATTCCTAGCTGCTATGGGAACTTGAGGTTCTTTGGTAGACACCAGAGACTCCTTCCAGGCCACAGATTCTTAAGCTAATGTTTCTATAGTTGCATCCACTTTACAAGGGAAAAGTGTACATTGTTGCATGTTTTATAAAACCCAAACACAGATAGTTATAACCATAGTTTTTTCTATACCCAGTAGAGTTGAATTAAAAACAGATACCTTTTTCCCAAGAACAGACAATTTTACGTTCCTAACCTAACATTAGGAATTGGTGATGAGAGAAACTGGATCCAGAATTCAGAATTTTAGTAGCTTTGGAAAAAATGTATCTTACTTTGGCTGTCTGAAAATATATTTATTTGTGATAATCTAGATTTAGTCTTGATCAAAAATTTTCATATTTCAAGAACTTATTTCATTCTTTTATATCTATCAAAACATAGTATGTCTTTAAAGAATCCCTCTGTCATGTTCATGTGTTTTAGAATTGTTTGCATTCACTCTTCCCATTTCTGTTTTTGTGCATTTTACCACCCATGTTTTTGGACTTTGCTTATGGGGAGAGAGAGTTTAGCATCGTTATTAAGAAGACAAAATGGTTGACATCAACAGCACTGTTTAACTTTCTTGAGTTTGGTTCTACAGACAGTATATTAGCAGGAAAGCTACTTATCTATGATTGACACAAAGTATTATAGGATTAAGGAATGTAATTACTATGGTTTTCCCTATGTGTCAGTATATACCCAAGTTCAGTAACCACTGGTACTGGTTTAGACTCTTAGAGAAGGAGTTCCAGTCCTCAGACCATTTGGGAGATGTAGTGCCTGGCAAACCCAGGTGGTTGGCAGGACATCCCACTTCCCTGTCCTCACCAAAAACAGAAACTAAAACCCTCTAGTGTGTACCTTGTGGATGTGTCATATTATTGGATATTTTCCGTATTTTGGCAATTTCTCTGCAGTCATGAGAAACTGCAGTCACTGGAGCCTTCAGAATTTGTGGCCCAGCATTGCTAGCAGGTACTACAGGAATTATATAAGGGGAATTCCCAAGAAATTAGACAAGGATTCCTATGCATTTAGAGGAGAAAATCTGGATGCTGTACACCTTAATCCTTAAGATTCCTGGTTGGATATGGCTCATCAAGACATTTGCTAATTTGGTTGTGATTGTCTACTTCTACTTTAAAAATATGTAAGCTTGATGTTTTAGTTATTTCCCTTGAGCAGATTTAGACCAGAAAATTAATGTGACAAGATCAGGATCACTTTAGGTTCCATATAATCTCAAAATGCTAAAGAGCAAAGAAGTAACATTTTTCAGTAACAATTTGAATATTTCCTTATACTTAGCTGGAGTTTTGGTTTTAAAGGAGACATGTAACAGAGGTAAAGCCTTCCCTTTCATTGTCCTGTGCAACTTAACAGGTTACTGCCTCCTCTTTACTTAGAAGTAACAGTGTGGGCACTGGTAATGCTAACTATGTGTTCCAGACCCTGGGCCAAGGGTTCTGGGTTGAGAACAGGAAATATGAGGCAGACTTTGAGCCCCTGGTACTATAGAATTTGCTGATGACATACTTTTACACTAACAATGGTTAGGAAATTTACCTCCTTTTAGTAGTTAAATGTTGTTTCATAATTTTGTATGTAAGTGTTCACTCACCTATTTAAAAACATTGAGTAAATCAAGTTTTTATGTAGACTACTCTTCCCATATGATGCTTTTTCCCTCTTATATAATTTAAATCTCTAAAAAATTAATTCACAGCACTTCACCATACCTGGACTCTGTCTGGGTGTTCTTCATTCACCTACACGGGGTGGTAACAAGGCAGCCAGAGCTTGACTGTGATTTACTTGTGGGGGCTTCCCAGGAAAGGGAAAGCTTTGAGACTTTCCAAAACAATTTTCAACTATGCACAACATAGTGAAATTAGTTCACTAAGGTAAAATGCTTTGAAACATTCAAAGATAAGAAGATAATGGAATATAGCACTGGGCCACTTAGGGATTTGAAATTGGGTAGACTGAGGAAAGAGAACAGGTCAGATGACCCAGGCTTGAACCTTCTTCACTTTTCCCTGATGCAGTTCCTAAAGCCCCTCTGATTTTCTTCCTAAAATAGCACCTATTTTATTGGGCCATTTACTTACAAGTTCCCAGCTTTTAGGAAAGGGGAGGGGTTATCAGTTTTGAATTAGATATACATCTCGAAAGTTATAAGCTATTGGCAGCTATTAAAAATCAGATTTAACCGCAAACCAGAATTCTCTTGTTAAACAAGACCAGTGAGTTAAAATAGATGACTTAATAATCCACTGTCCTATTCCTCTCTTCTCTTCATGGGATCAGAGATGAGAAACTGCTCTTCAAAATATCACCAAAGGTACTGCATAATCCCATTCCCCTCCAAGCAGCTCCCTTTATGCGTTTTTGCTCAGGCAACCAAGGACAGAGTATTGGCAGAAACATGGAGTGCTTTTTTATAGGCCATCTGTACATAAAAAATGTAATTTATTTAATTTTATCATTTGTATCATATTAAAGCTTTGTACAGTGTTTTAAGTTCTGTTTTAAAATTATTTTGTATTTTATTTTTATAATCTAGTAATAAAATATTCATTCCGCATGCAAACTCTATTTCTATTTGTGTGATGGTTTTGATTTCAAAAGTGGGAAATATTGTTTTTCTAATTTAATACAATTTTGAATGCATTACTCATTACAAGATTAATTGGGGGCAAAAAGTGTTACTGTAAATGCACTACTCTAGAAAAAGTGACCGGAAGTGACATAGGAAAAAGAAGCCCTGGACTGAATAGAAACTAGGTGTTCGGTTTCTCTGCAAGTGAAAACCAGGTTCAGAAGTATAAGAATGGTTCCTGTGTACCAAAATTAAGTCTCAGAAGCTCCCTTTCAGTACATTATTCTGTCTCTGGCTGAAGGTACTTTTTCCTCCTCCATAGGAAACACCTCTGGGTACCTCTAGAGGGATTCAGGTTCCCTCCACCCTGTTGGTTCCTGGTGTAATCTTCCTTTGAACCTAGGAACCCTTCACTCTTCCTCCGGTTTGACCTGAAATATTAACTGTCATCCATTTTTTTCAGCCTGGATTATCTTTAATTTCTCACTGAGGAGCAACATCAAAATGCCCAGTATTGGGCTGGGGTTGTGGTTCAGTGGTAGAGTACTTGCCTAGCATGTGTGAGGCACTGGGTTCTATCCTCGACACGATATATAAATAAAGGTCCATTGACAACTAAAACAAAAATATTAAAAAAAAAAAAAAAAAAAAAAAAAACATGCCCAGTATCAGATTTTTCAAAGTAAGGGGCAAGGGGTGCAATTCAGTGGTATTGCATGGTGCCTAGCATGTGTGCAAAGCCCTGGGTTCAATGCCTCCACCCCCATCTCCTAACGCATTAAAACACACACACACACACATCCACACACCCGTTAATCTCCCAGAAGCTAATCATGAATATGCTTATGGACATCTCAACTGGGAAGTAGTTCAAGTATTAACCTGAGAAGCACTGTGTAAATGAGTATATATGCAGTTCCCTAGAGATTATAAATGGTCTTTCAGGAAGAATCCTCTCCTAAATAATCAGTTGATGGAGAAAGCTGCAAAGCTTGGCCAATGGACTGAAAAGTCAGCCTTTGAGAAAAACGAGGTCAAAATGAGACGTTAGATTAAAACTTCATAACTACTTTTGGGTGGTGAATAAAAAAACCCTAACTCTCGGAAATGTGTTTATGGCAGAAGACGTGGGCTGGTGTCTGTTTTAGAATTGTTCACCTTTACAGCCGGCCGCTCTCCCGCGCCCTTGGTCTCCCGAGAGTTGCGTCTGCCTCGCGGCAGCCCCAGCCCTATCCCGGCGAGTTGCCCCTCGGGCCGGCGTAGTCAGGGCAGGAGCCCTCCCCGGGTGCCGCCTGTTGGCGGGCACAGCGGACCCAGCGACGCCTTGACCGCAGGCCTGAACAAGACCCGCCCGCCGCGCCCTGCAGCCCAACGGTTGCTCCCCGCCGCCAGCCCCGCCCCTCCCAGGCCGCCCGTGGCGCGCCGGCGCCTGCGCAGTTGCCCCAGAGCGCCCCGACCGGGATGGCGGCCGTTTTGGAGTCGCTGCTGCGAGAGGAGGTGTCGGTCGCAGCCGCCGTGCGGTGGATCGCGCGCAGCACCCAGAGTTCGGAGGTAACAGCGCCGACACGCCCCCAGGGCTGACCAGAATCGACTTCCCGCGGGAGATACTGCCTTTCCAGTCCCTTCCTCTAGGTGCCTAGCTGCCAGCCCGGGCCGAGTGCACTTGGACCGGGCGCCTCTGCCCGGGCCGCCCACTCTAGGCGCGCCCTGCGGCCCCAGCTGCCCCGGACCTGGGCTGGCAGCTGATCCTCTCTCCCCTCGACCTCTGCTTCTTCCTCAGGAGAGCCCGGGGGAGGCGGCCGTGCTGAACTCACTCCGGCCCCTACGGAAGGAATTCGTGCCGTTCCTCCTGAACTTCCTGAGGGAGCAGAGTAGCCGCGTCCTCCCGCAGGGCCCTCCAACCCCCGCCAAGGCTCCAGGCGCCTCGGCAGCCTTGCCAGGGAGGCCGGGGGGCCCGCCGCGGGGTGGCCGCGGGGCGCGCAGCCAGCTCTTTCCTGCAACTGAGCCCCCGAGCACCGCCGCGGAGGCCCCTCTGACCCGCCGCGGGGGCAGGAGGCGGGGTCCGGGGCCGGCCCGCGAGAGAGGAGGCCGTGCCCCCGGGGTCCCAGAGGAGGGGGTCGGCGGGGAGAGCATGTCCTGGGCCGGAGGCCGGAGGCTTAGGGGCTCTGGTAGCCCCAGTAGCCCCAGCCTCACACTCTCTGATCCACCAAACCTCAGCAACCTGGAGGAGTTCCCTCCCGTAGGCTCGGTTCCCCCCCGGCCCTGCAGGGTGAGAATCAGCCCTAACTGAGGAGATGGGTGGCGCGAAGCCTCTGCTAGGGAAGTTTGTAAATCAGGGCTGTGCGCTCGCAAAGGGTTGGAAGGTTGGGAGCGAGATAACTATAATAGTGAGGGGTTTTTGTTGTTGTTTTGTTTTTTGCAAGAGGCCCAGCTGTGGGGGGTGGGAGTTATTTGAAGATAGAAATTTGAGAAAAACCTATGGCTACTCTCAGCAGGACGAAGCCTTCACGCAGGATCAACCCAACTCCGGTGAGCGAAGAGCGGTCACTCTCCAAGCCCAAGATCTGCTTCACCTCACCCCCAATCAGCTGTGTCCCCAGTTCCCAACCCTCCACCCTGGACACTAGCCCTTGGGGCCTTGGCCTTCCCCCAGGGTGCAGAAGTCTGCAAGAGGAGCGGGAGATGCTCAGGAAGGAGCGGTATGGCCTTGCCGCTCCCTGGGTTGTCATCTTCCTCCCTTATGAGGAACCTGCAGGGCTTTTCCTTGAAATTGATTTCCCTCTTGGGAACTCTGAGTTTGTTTCCCTGGCTGGTTGATGTCTTCTCTGCAGGGAGTGTGTGTGTGTGTGTGTGTGTGTGTGTGTGTGTGTGTGTGTGTGTGTGTGAAAGAGAGAGAGAGAGAGAGAGAATGTGTATGGGAAGCTGGGCTAACTGCTCATGAGATCTCTCTATCCTCATAGCTCTAAACAGCTGCAGCAGTCACCTACCCCTGCCTGTCCCACCCCAGAATTGGGATCTTCCCTCCCCAGCCGGACAGGAAATCTCACTGCAGAAACTGCTGACCCTGCCAGAGTGTCTTCCCCCCAGCGCCTGGAGCTGGTAGCCCTTGTGTACTCCTCCTGCATTGCTGGTGAGAGAGAGAGAGAAGGAGAAAGAGAGAGGGCAAAGGGAGCCACCGTGGAGATACTTGTAGAACTGGAGCATAAAAGAATTAAATGAGGCACTAAAACTGAGCCTTGGCTCTGAATGGTGCCAGTACTAAGAGATTTCTTTTTACATCCAGAGAACCTGGTCCCAAACCTCTTCTTGGAGCTTTTCTTCGTCCTTCAGCTCCTTACTGCTCGAAGGATAGTGGCTGCCAAGAACAGTGACCTTGAATTGAATCAAGGTGCTCTAGGTCAGTGAGATACCTCATATTCTAGAAATGCTACAGATGGGACAGCTCTTAATTGACAGTTTGTTACTATCTTTCTAGATTCCCTAGAAAACCCACTATTCAAGAGCATCCATGATTGTGTGTTCTTTGCAGTGCAGGTTTTGGAGCATCAATTTCAGTGAGTTTCCCTTATTTTCATTGTTTGTCTGATTCTCTGGCCCCTTGGGTTATATACTTGTGCTTAACAGGTACAGTGGTCCTGGACCTTATCCTACCTGTAATTTTGTGTTAAGGCTGAGTTTATCCCCTAAAAGAATATAATACACTCAACCTCTGATCTTTGGTTTATGGCTAATGTTCCTGGCCTGCTCTCTTGGATCTCTGCTCTGTAAGGTCTAATTTCCTTGCCCTTTGCCTCTCCTGTCTTGGTCCTTGACCCATGGCCTAGCTGTACATTTCTGGACTTAACACACCTGCTCCATGCTCCTAATATGCTTTAACAGGGTGCCTGCCTCCTATTTGCAGTCTGTGTCTCAGTCTCGGTTATTTGTACTCTTTTCCCTATAGGGTTCTTTCCTCCTTGGACAAAGGGACCTTAAAGCTGCTGGCTGAGAATGAACGACTGCTGTGCTTCTCACCAGCTCTGCAAGGCCGCCTTCGAGCTGCTTATGAGGGCAGTGTTGCCAAGGTAGTGTGACCCCAGCTTAGATGACTAGTAACCTGGACCTGAAACTTCCTAGCTTTCATGAATTCGGGCAATCTGCTCATGACACTTAATTGTCATATGAATTAATTCTGGGTAACAATAAGGGGATAAAGTCTTCTGAGCATGACTTCCATGGGCTTTATAAATTTCCTGATGTTTCTGTCATATTTTAGGTCTCTCTGGCGATGCCGCCCTCTGCTCAAGCTGTCTCCTTTCAGCCAGAAACTGACAATCGTGCCAACTTCTCCAGTGACCGAGCCTTTCATACTTTTAAAAAACAGAGGTGAAAAGAAAAGGGAATATTGAGGGAGGTAATGGGGCAACATTTTCTCTATAATAGGCAGCTGTCTTGTTTTCATACAAAGTAGGAGTCTGGCACTAACAAGTGGTAGGTCAGTACCCCCAGGCTCTTCTTAACAGCCATCATAAGGGCCAGTTGTTTTCATTCTCATGGACTTGAGCCCCTGAGTTTGACAGCCCTCTCATAGGTATATAACTAGAATCTCAGTGATCTCACACAGGAGTATGCCAAGATTCACTTTCACTGCCCATGGAAGTATGTGAGGCCAATGATGTGCTGCTGCTTGGTCTGTAGAATTACCTCACATAAAGAACTTTGGAGCTTAAGGAAGGACTGTGGACATGTCTGTCCTCAGTCTTCCAAGCCAGGGAAGGCTTCACTGGAAACGAGTTAAGAGTTGGCTGTGCTGCAGCTGATCAGGTATTTTTATATATCTGTCAGGGATGTGTTCTATGAGGTGCTTCGAGAGTGGGAAGATCGCCATGAGGAGCCTGGCTGGGATTTTGAGAAGGGCTTGGGCAGTAGGATCAGGTGGGTACTCAGATGCTGGTCCCTTTGCCTTGCTTCTGACAGCATCTCTGTGATGCTTGGTAAGCGGATTAGAAGAAACCTTTCTGCCACTCCTTCCAGCCCAAAGCTCTTTTCTTTTCTCCTCCTAAGTCTCCAGTTATTGACAGTGCTGCTTCTACCTAAAAGGGATTTCTTTCCAGGTGCTTCCACTCAGAAGTGCTTTGCACTTGTTCTGTAATGGCAAATGGGAAAATGCAAAGCTCTTAATCCAAGTTGCTTGAATTCTGGACCAAGTTTTTGGCTAGACTTCCACCTCTAATTTGAGCAAGTCTGATAATTTTGCATAGATGACTAGGCTGCAGAAAGTATTTTCTGACCACATATCTCCCATCCACGTTGGTCTTGAAGTGCACTGGTACTTAGTGTGACCTGAAGATTTAAGAGATGGCATTTCTTGTTTGGTTAAGTGTATCTTTAGCCTTGAGGGATCTTGGTGCTGAGGGGTGTCCTTTACCTTCTCCCATGCCCCTATGCTGGCCAGCTCTGAAGAAAAGATCTGCTCAAGTCCCTGGTAAACAGCTGAAAAGCCCAAGGATTGGCTTGCTTGCTCAGATCTTTGTCTCTCTTACCTCCTTCCCACACACTCTATACCTGCTTCTTGTTCCTCAGAGCCATGATGGGTCAACTGTCTGCAGCCTGCAGCCATAGCCACTTTGTTCGGCTTTTCCAAAAACAACTTCTCCAGGTAATAGCTCGTCAAGAAATTAATCTACAGCAAACTGCAGGTATTATAGGCAGCCAAGTAAAGGATGGCACTCTGGATAGTGTGGATAGCCGTTTAGGCCCTTGGGTAGCAGTTAAACTTAGGTGGCAGAGAAAAAAACAGAATCCTCTCTGACGTGCCCTGCACCTTGTGCCCTTCCCTGATCTATTACCTCCTCCTGTGTGTGTGTGTGTGTGGGTATTGGGGATTGAACCCAGGACTGCTCTGCCACTGAGCATTTTTATTTTTTATCTTGAGACAGGGTCTCACTAAGTTGCCCAGGTGGGCCTCAGATATTACCTCCTTTTTCTTGATTGGTGCTGTGGTAGAAAGCTGAGTTTAGTAGTCAAGTCTCTTCAAATCCTAACTCTAGTGCCTCTAGGCACATAGTTACCCTTGCAATTTCAGTTTCTTCACCTTTAGAACAGGAATAGAATTCCTCCCTCAAAAACTGTCCAAAGCACCTGACATGGAGTTTGCATTTCATAAATGTTCATGACTTTGTGCTTATTTTGTTCAGTCCTTTTCACTTACTTGTTTTCAATTTCCTTCCTTTCTATCACCCCAGATGTGTCAGAGCCCCCGTGGTGCTGGGGGCACTGTCTTGGGTGAGGCCCCAGATGTGTTGAGTATGCTAGGAGCTGACAAGCTGGGGCGGCTGCGGCGACTACAGGAACGACTTGTGGCTCCTCAGAGCAGTGGGGGGCCCTGTCCACCCCCTACCTTTCCAGGCTGTCAAGGCTTCTTCAAGGATTTCATCCTGAGTGCCAGCAGGTAAGGTCCCCTGTGTCTTGCAAGGACAAGGTCAGGGTGGAAGAGGTTTGGCTTCCTAGAAGGGCAAATCACCCTCTCTCCTTTGCCTGGAATAATGTAACAGGGTAGAAGTGATCTCTGGCTCCTTTCAGCTCACACTTTCTAACTTCCATTTCATTTCTCATTCTTTCACCCATGTAGGTAATTTCATTGTTCCTCAGCCTCATCATCTATGATGTAGATCTTTTTTGTTTGGGGTACCTCCTCTCAATTCTAGTTCTTCCTACACCTCTAGTACTTTTTTTTCTTTTTTGTGCTCCCCACCCTCCACCCTAGCTTCCAGTTTAATCAGCATCTTATGGATAGTCTGAGCTTGAAGATACGGGAACTTAATGGCCTTGCCCTGCCTCAACATGAGCCTGGTGATGAAGATGGAGAGTCAGATGTAGACTGGCAGGTTAGAAAGCAGAACAAGTGAAATAAACAGGGTCTGACTTACAAGGGAAGGGATATATGCAAAGAGAACAGATTTGAAATTGTTCTAGAAGGCTTATGCTTAGGTCCTTTTACTTCCCTTGGTGCCATGCAGGGTGAACGAAGGCAATTTGCTGTGGTGCTTCTTAGCCTGAGACTTTTGGCTAAATTTCTGGGCTTTGTGGCTTTCTTGCCATACCGGGGCCCTGAACCACCCCCAACCCGTGAGCTTCAGGACTCCATTCTGGCCCTCAGGAGCCAGGTGAATGATGGGGAGAACCTGGTAAGAAGGGAGCTGGGAGGACCAGCAAGGCACAGAGGTTGACTGGTTTCCCTGGCTATTCTGGAAACCTGGCAGGTAGAGGGCATCATCCAGCCCCTTCTAGGGGCCAGTCACTGACTGAGCCTGGCTCTCCCAGGTCCCTCCTGTCCTGGATGTGCGAGCTTTGCTGCAGCAGGGGCTGCGGGCCCGCCGGGCAGTGCTTACTGTGCCCTGGCTGGTGGAGTTCCTTTCCTTTGCTGATCACATTGTCCCCTTGCTGGACTATTACCGGAGCATCTTTACCCTCCTGCTGCATGTGCATCGGTGAGTAAAGCAAGCTAAGGCTCAAGAAAAGAAAGTGTGAACATTGCTCAGGCCTGTTTATAAAGAGGACCAAACAGTGAACTTCATGTGTGGTTCCATAGCTGAGCCTTGGAGGAAGGGCGGAGGTTGACCCACAGAGACAGTCTAGGCCATTGTTTACCTTTCTCCTATGGCCCAGCCATGAGAGAATACATATCAGGCAGGGGACACCAAGGAAACCCTGGTTGCCTATGTAGTCCCTTTTATGTCTGCTTTTGAGAAACATCTTCCCAGTGATAGTTTTCCATTAATGCATTCCATCCTTTGCATGAATTCTGTTCACACCCTCCATTTACCTTTTAGGAGCTTGGTCTTATCTCAGGACAATGAAGGGGATATGTGTTTCCTAAACAAGCTGCTCCTGCTTGCTGTCCTGGGCTGGCTCTTCCAGGTGGGCAGAGTGAGGGTCCAGGTGAGGGATGGTGGCTACTCTGGTAGAGATGGGGAAAAAGCATTAGAGTGTGAGCAAGGTAGGGGCCAAAAGATGAAGGTTCTGAGAGGCATGGGCATTGCCTTCAGAGGAGGGCCACTTGGCCCTGCTGCCTCTTGGCCCTGTGAGGTCAGAGGTGTGGTGAGTCTCAGAAGTGCCAAGTGGAGCTTTGGCTGCCTTGGTCTCTTGCCAGATTCCCACAGTCCCTGAGGACCTATTCTTTCTGGAAGAGGGTCAAGTGGATACATTTGAGGTGGACACAGCAGCTTCAGAGCATGGCTTGGTGAGTATTGAGGTGCAGCCAGAGATGTGGGAGCCCCAGACATAAAGCAGTCTGTCTGGGAGGGCCCAGCAGAAGGCAGACTGTGGTAGATTCAGCCCTTACACTTCTGCCTGTCCCACCTCTGGTCATGCTGGGGAGGAAAGGAAACCTGCTTGCTTGCCCTCCCAGCCATGGCCTGTTCTTCCCCAGGACAGTGTGCCTGTGGTGGATCAACAGCTGCTCTATACCTGCTGCCCCTACATCGGTGAGCATCCCATCCCCCTTAACAGTCCTTGGTTTGTCCCTTCATTAGTACCTATCAGATACCCCATTGGCCTGATTCCCCAATACCCTGGTCTTTCATGAGACTCTCCAGGTGCCATCTTTTTACCCACCACAAGTAATTATAGTCCTGGATTCTTAGGGGGTGAGGACTCTGAAACTAATACCTTAGACTTTCCCGATGCAGGAGAGCTCCGGAAACTGCTCGCTTCATGGGTTTCAGGCAGCAGTGGACGGAGTGGGGGCTTCGTGAGGAAAATCACCCCCACCACCACTACTGGCCTGGGAGCCCAGCCTCCCCAGACCAGCCAAGGTCTGCAGGTAAGGAGAGGGAGAGGGCAGAGACTGCCCAGTGGAGGGAGGCAGAAGGAAGCCCTCATGGAGCTGCTCCCTCCTTCCCCAGGCACAGCTCGCCCAGGCCTTTTTCCACAACCAGCCACCTTCCCTACGCAGGACTGTGGAGTTTGTGGCAGAGAGAATTGGATCAAACTGTGTCAAACACATCAAGTAAGAGTCAGTTGAGGGTCCTATTCTCAATCTCTTTCCATTTTCCCTTTAACAACCTTTTTTCTTTCACGCTGTTGTGTATGTTGTGTGTGTGTTGCTGGGGATCCAACCCTGGGCCTTGTGCACACTAAGGAAGTGCTATTCCACTGAGTACACCCCAGCCTCCCCCGTTTTTTCTTTCGTGGTGGTAACTGGGGATTGAACCCAGGGGCTCTACCACTGAGCTACATCCTCAGCTCAGCCCTTTTTAGTTTTGAGAAAGGATATCATTAATTTGCCCAGGCTGTCCTTGAACTTGTAATCCTTCAGCCTCAATCTCTTGAGTCTTTGGAATTACAGGCCACCATGCCTGGCCCCTTTTAATGGCTTTTTGTCAAACTGAGGAAAGTCAACTGTGGGGTGGGGGGAAAGGGGTGGCTAAAATTCCTAACATTCTTTGAAGGTAGTTCTGACCAAATTTCCTTGAATTTGCAGCCCCTTTCCGACTCATCCCTTCCAACTACCCCATACCCCTCTGTCCCTGCTGCAGGGCGACGCTGGTGGCAGATCTGGTGCGCCAGGCAGAGTCACTTCTTCAGGAGCAGCGGGTGACACAGGGACAGAAAGGGGGAGATCCAGCCCAGTTGTTGGAGATCTTGTGTTCCCAGCTGTGTCCCCATGGGACCCAGGCATTGAGCCAGGGGCGGGAGTAAGAAATGCCAATCTATTTGGACCTTTCATCTCGTCTACTCTCCTCTTAGCTTTTGTTTTTCTGTTCTCTACTCTTTTACACTCATACCCTTTATTCTATCCTCCACCCATTTTCTGTTCTTTATTACCCTTTTCTGTAGGCTCGTATCTTTGGGCACAAAGTCCAAATGTTGAATTGAAAGAGCATGTAATGCTGTAGGGGCTAATGGTTGGCTTTTTCCTTCCTCCAGCATTTGGGGCAGGGTAGGGTCAAACAGAGCTTCCTCCTGAGGTAGAGCTTCCCATGTCAGGGGCTTGGAGCATTTGGGGTATGCTCAGGCTAAAACAGATTTCACTGAACTCTTTTTCAGGTTCTGCCAAAGGAAGAGCCCTGGGGCTGTGCGGGCACTGCTTCCAGAGGAGACCCCAGCAGCTGTACGTAGGAATAAGGCCTGGAGCTAGCAGACCAGTGGTTGTGTTTGTGTGTATGCATGTAACAGTGTATACCTGTAGCTGTGTGTGCAGCTTCTACAAGATGGGGAGTTAATCCTGAACTCTGGTATCCATCATTGTACCCAACCCTTCTCTGTCCTATTCTTCTGTCACAGGTACTAAGCAGTGCAGAGAACATTGCCGTGGGGCTTGCAACAGAGAAAGCCTGTGCCTGGCTGTCGGCCAACATTACAGGTTAGGTCCAGGAAAGTAGGGGAGCTGAATCAAATTTGGAAAGGTGGATTGGCAGGGTGCTGGGCAGTTTGGGGAGATGAAACTCAGAGCCAGTTAGCTGGAAACTGTGAAGGGCATGGGTTGACATGGTAAGCCTGTGTGGGCATTCCTGTAACCCTCTTTCTGTTCTCCCTCTACTCTGTAGCGCTGATTAGGAGGGAGGTGAAAGCGGCTGTGAGTCGCACACTTCGAGCCCAGGGTCCTGAACCAGCTGCCCGGGGGGAGCAGAGGGGCTGCTCCCGCGCCTGTGAGCACCACGCTCCCCTCCCCTCCCACCTCATCTCCGAGATAAAAGTACACAGCTACCCTACTCCCTTTGGCTTCCCTGTTCCTTCTCTTGCTCTGTTCCTGGTTTCATTCTTTTCTCACATCAGCTCCAGGATTTCTATATAGAAGCTTTCTGTGTTAACCTATCTAGTTTCTGTTTCTTTCATTACTGAATAGGATTAGGTAGAGCAGAGCCGAATCAAATGGTTTTCCTAATGTTATTGACTTTGGTACCTGAATCACCCAAAAGGGCAAGGAGGAAAATCTAAAACTTTTTACTAAATTTGTATTATACTGGTTGTAGTGGGAGCACCTGATAAATGGCTATGGATATCAATTCAGTACTGATCTTCTTTGTGGGACATATGCTTGTTTAGTTACAGGCAGTAAGAATAAATTGTTCTCCTGACTTGATTTGAAAAATTCAGAGACTTTCTATAGTAGGGATCAGCAAATGGGCCCAATTGTGCCTGCCATTTAGTTTTGCAAATGAAGTTTTATTGGAACACAGTTAAATCCATTTGTTTACCAATTGTCCATGGCTGTTCTTGTGTTCAAATGGCAGGGTAATTAGAACAGAGAGATCTTGCCGGGCGCGGTGGCGCACGCCTGTAATCCCAGCACTTTGGGAGGCTGAGGCAGGAGGATCGCGAGTTCAAAGCCAGCCTCAGCAATGGCGAGGCACTTAGCAACTCAGCGAGACCCTGTCTCTAAATAAAATACAAAAAAGGGCTGGGGATGTGACCCAGTGGACGAGTGCCTCTGAGTTCAATCCCTGGTACCACAAAAAAAAAAAAAAAAAAAAACAGAGAGATCTTATGACATGCAAACCTAATGTATTTACTATCTGGCCCTGGTCAAGGAATAAAGATGTGAAGTCAGGACAAGGATGCAGTGATTAACAATGGAGAGTATATAGGGGAGAGAGGAAAAGACATATGACCACTAAGTACTGGTGATCAGTATGCACAGTTTTGTATTGAAACCTCAACTGTCTGAGAAAATGGAACAGAGAAGCATGAGGGTTAGAAAACATTCAGACTGTATTTCTCATGGGACACTTTCCCTAAGTGCTGTAAGATGCCCCCTGGGAGTTGGTTAGGTAGTTTTGACCCATGTTGAAAATCTCTTTAAGCTCTGTGGCAGCCCACTGTCCTTTGGCTTACCCACTTCATCTGTTCCCTCTTGGGTTACCCACATGGTTGCTTCTCCTAGCTGTATTGTCCTGCCTGAACCCCAGCTCCAGGGATAACTTGGTCCAGATGCTTCACCCCTGGGACCAGATTTTCCTTTCCTTCTGACTCACTCTACTGGCTGGTCCCCACCCCAATTCAAATTTTCAGCAGCCTAGTCCCAGCCTGGCATGAGATCTTATCCTGCTCTCTTCAGGATGTACTCTCTTTGGCTGCTGGGCCCCGAGACCCTGATGAGGGTGTTTCCCCAGACCACCTGGAGCAGCTCCTAGGCCAGATGGGCCAGACACTACGGTGCCGTCAGGTGAGTCGTAGCATGTACTACATGAAGGAAGGTCTTCTGTTGCCTTATAAATGGAGCCACACTGTCCCAGGGACAGTCTTCACAGTAAGGATGGTGCTAATGTCTCCCTTTTTCTCTCAGTTCCTGTGCCCACCTGCTGAGCAGCATCTGGCAAAGTGCTCTGTGGAGTTAGCTTCCCTCCTGGGTATGGTTCCTTTCTATCAAACCCCTTCTCTTGCTACACCCCTCAAAAATCAGGGTTAGGTATAAGCAGGATTAGAAATACATAGCTCTTTTCTGCCTCCATTTTTTAAGAATTTGGCTTCCATCATGTCCCATAGTTGCAGACCAGATCCCTGTCCTAGGGCCTCCGCCACAGCACAGGCTGGAGCGAGGGCAGGCTCGAAGGCTTCTGCACATGCTGCTTTCCCTGTGGAAAGATGACTTCCAAGGTCCAGTTCCGCTGCAGCTGCTACTGAGTCCAAGAAATGTGGGGCTTCTTGCAGATACTCGGCCAAGGGAGGTGAGTCAGAAATAGGGGGTAGGAAAGCTTTTATTTTTTTTTTGTACTGAGGAGTGAACCCAGGGCTGCTTTAGCTATATCCCCAGTCCTTTATTTTGAGCTAAATTGATGAGGCTGGCCTCCCAACTTGCAATCCTCCTGCCTCACCTTCCTGAGTTGCTGGGATTACAGGGGTGTGCCATTGGCCTGCTGAGAATAAGAAAGTTTCTTAGCCCACTATAGTCTTATTTTGACAGTACTAGGAAACTGCTTTCCTTTTCCTTTCCTTTTTTTCCATTTTTTTTTTTTATTGGTGCATTATACTTTACAGAATGGGTGGGATTCACTCTTCCATATTCATACATACATACAATATAACAATTTGATTTGGCCAATATCATTCCCCTGTATTTCCTCTTTCCCACCCCCTGGTCCCTTTACTGATCTCCCTTTGATTTTCATGAGATCCCCCACCCCGCCAGCCTTTTTTTCCCTCTCTAGCTTCCACATATGAGAAAAAACCCTCAACTTTTCTGAGTTTGGCTTATTTCACTTAATGTAACGTCCTCAAGTTCCACCGTTCTCAAGTTCCATCCATTTTCCTGCAAATGGCATAATTTCATTCTTTTTATGGTTGAATAAAAACACTGTCACATTTTATCTATTCATCCATTGATGGACACATAGGCTGGCTCCATAGTTTGGCTATTGTGATGCTATAAATGTGTGCATGTATTGCTATAGTATGCTGACTTTAATTCTTTAAGATAAATACTGTGGAGTGAATTTGTTTCCTTTATTCCTCTGTTCCTATTCCATGCTATGCTTGTCTCAAGTCTCCATTCCTCAGCAGCTCTTTGGATTTCAGTTTGTACTAATCAGGATAACTATGCAATCCTCGCAATGCTGAGCTTCCCCATGGTGTGTTTTGCAGTGGGACCTGCTGCTGTTCTTGCTCCGAGAGCTGGTTGAGAAAGGTCTGATGGGACGGATGGAGATAGAAGCCTGCCTAGGCAGCCTTTATGAGGCCCAGTGGCCCGGGGTAAGAAGTCCTCATCCCTTGTTTTTAAGAGATCAGGTGTCATATATCCCATTTGTCCTGAAATGGGGCAAGTAATGGAACCAAAGCTAAGTGGATTTCTGTCAAGTGTCTTCAGGACAACCCTATAATTGAGGAGTGGCTGTTGTAGTTGACCTTCTTCAGATCTGAGTGGCCACTGTTATGAAGGACTTATCATGAGAAAGGGAAGGGGGAAGGCAGGCAGGTGGAAAGCATGATAGTACAGTATACATAGGTCTTTTATGATCAGAATAACCTGGACTCAGTCTCAGCTACTACTTAATGTTTTTGTGACTTGGCACAAATTAGTTTTTTCATCCTTAAAACAAGACTAATGGCCAGGCATGGTGGCATACTTCTGTAATTCCAGCAGGTTGGGAGGCTGAGGCATGAAGATCAGGAGTTCAAAGCCAGCCTCAGCAAAAGGTGAGGCACTAAGCAACTCAGTGAGACCTGTCTCTAAATAAAATACAAAATAGGGCTGGGGATGTGGCTCAGTGAGTTCAGTCCCCAGTACCCACCCCCAAAACAACAACAAAAAAAACAGGACTAATAATTTCAAGATGAAACATCTATTAGGCTGTGTGCCAGGTTGTTGTCTACTCACCAATTAGCTAGAGACTGATCTTTAGAAAGGATGGATGTGTCCAGAATTCCATGTCTGCCTTTTTTTGTTATCTTTCTACATACTGCAGGACTTCTCTGAAGAACTAGCAACACTGTTTAACCTGTTTCTAGCTGAGCCCCACATGCCAGAACCTCAGCGGAGAGCTTGTGAACTGGTACAGCCAAACAGGGGGACAGTGCTGGCCCAAAGCTAGGGCTTGGAAGTGGCCCTGCCTTGGGCATCTCACCAGAACCCTGGAATCCTGCCTGTGCCTCAGGTGGAGCCCCAAGAGCCCTCAGGAGCCCTCAGCAACCCTTGCTGGGGTGGGAGTAGCTGGGTCTGTGATCAGATTTCCTGCTCAGGTGAGAAGTATATGGTTACTGGGCATCCCACAGACTGCAGGCTTGCCACCCAAATCCTAGAGGAAGAAGCAGTCACCTGATTCAGCATGAAGGTGGAAAAGCTGAGACTAATCCTGGAGCTGAAGAGCTGACATTTGCCACATGGATGCTAAATGAAATGAGGAGTGTGGGGCTGGTCAATACAGGATTCAAACCTCACTTGCTGCTATCCCAGATCTCTCAAAACTGGGAGTTGACATTTTCTTACCACCAGGAGCTAGACTGCCATTTTAAATATGCACAACAGATGAGGTAGGACTTGCCCAACCGAAAACTGGCATTACCCTGGACTTCACCCCTGTGTAGGTAGTAACACTTCAGACCTGAGGTCTGTTCAGGGACCAAGCACAGGGCAGCACAATAACAGTTTAAGAAAGAATAAACTGTTTTAATAAAGATTTGATGGTTGTTCTTGCCTGTTTTTCCCCTTTGGCACATGGGCCTTGAGTTGGGAGTTATGATTGTGGCTTGAGACTGCCTTCATCTAAGAAACACCTGCACGTTCTAGGCAGCAAGACCAGTCTCGTACCCTGAAATGCTGTACCAACTTCTGTGCAAATCCCTCTCATTTATGGGAGGAAAGTTTAAATATTTAGGGCATTGTGCAAGTTCCACTCACAAGATGCTCTTGCTGAACCACATGATGGGGCAGCTTTTGTGATGCTTGTTTTGTTAGGGCTTTAGTGTCTGATTTGGCTCAAGAATGTCTCATTGCAATAGCCTACTAGATTATAATTATCAAGACCACATCTTTTAGCATTAAGTTCAGTTCCTATGCCCACCTGCTGAGCAGCATCTAGCAAAGTGCTCTGTGGAGTTAGCTTCCCTCCTGGGTATGGTTCCTTTCTATCAAACCCCTTCTCTTGCTGGGCCAATATCATTCCCCTGTTTTTCCTCTTTCCCACCCCCTGGTCCCTTTACCTGATCTCCCTTTGATTTTCATGAGATCCCCACCCCGCCAGCCTTTTTTTCCCTCTCTAGCTTTCCACATATGAGAAAAAACCCTCAACTTTTCTGAGTTGGCTTATTTCACTTAATTTGTAACGTCCTCAAGTTCCACCGTTACTCAAGTTCCATCCAATTTTTCCTGCAAATGGCATAATTTCATTCTTTTTATGGTTGAATAAAAACACTGTCACATTTTATCTATTTCATCCATTGATGGACACATAGGCTGGCTCCATAGTTTGGCTAATTGTGATGCTATAAATGTGTGCATGTATTGCTATAGTATGCTGACTTTAATTCTTTAAGATAAATACTGTGGAGTGAATTTGTTTCCTTTATTCCTCTGTTCCTATTCCATGCTATGCTTGTCTCAAGTCTCCATTCCTCAGCAGCTCTTTGGATTTCAGTTTGTACTAATCAGGATAACTATGCAATCCTCGCAATGCTGAGCTTCCCCATGGTGTGTTTTGCACAGTGGGACCTGCTGCTGTTCTTGTTTTTACTCCGAGAGCTGGTTGAGAAAGGTCTGATGGGACGGATGGAGATAGAAGCCTGCCTAGGCAGCCTTTTATGAGGCCCAGTGGCCGGGGTAAGAAGTCCTCATCCCTTGTTTTTAAGAGATCAGGTGTCATATTATCCCCATTTGTCCTGAAATGGGGCAAGTAATGGAACCAAAGCTAAGTGGATTTCTGTCAAGTGTCTTCAGGTACAACCCTATAATTGAGGAGTTGGCTGTTTTGTTAGTTGACCTTCTTCAGATCTGAGTGGCCACTGTTATGAAGGATTATCATGAGAAAGGAAGGGGGAAGGCAGGCAGGTGGAAAGCATGATAGTACAGTATACATAGGTCTTTTTTATGATCAGAATAACCTGGACTCAGTCTCAGCTACTACTTAATGTTTTTGTGACTTGGCACAAATTAGTTTTTTCATCCTTAAAACAAGACTAATGGCCAGGCATGGTGGCATACTTCTGTAATTCCAGCAGGTTGGGAGGCTGAGGGCATGAAGATCAGGAGTTCAAAGCCAGCCTCAGCAAAAGGTGAGGCACTAAGCAACTCAGTGAGACCTGTCTCTAAATAAAATACAAAATAGGGCTGGGGATGTGGCTCAGTGAGTTCAGTCCCCGAGTACCCACCCCCAAAAACAACAACAAAAAAAACAGGACTAATAATTTCAAGATGAAACATCTATTAGGCTGTGTGCCAGGTTGTGTCTATCTCACCAATTAGCTAGAGACTGATCTTTAGAAAGGATGGATGTGTCCAGAATTCCATGTCTGCCTTTTTTGTTATCTTTCTACATACTGCAGGATTCTCTGAAGAACTAGCAAACACTGTTTAACCTGTTTCTAGCTGAGCCCCACATGCCAGAAACCTCAGCGGAGAGCTTGGAACTGGTCAGCCAAACAGGGGGACAGTGCTGGCCCAAAGCTAGGGCTTGGAAGTGGCCCTGCCTTGGGCATCTCACCAGAACCCTGGAATCCTGCCTGTGCCTCAGGTGGAGCCCCAAGAGCCTCAGCAACCCTTGCTGGGGCGTTGGGAGTAGCTGGGTCTGTGATCAGATTTCCTGCTCAGGTGAGAAGTATATGGTTACTGGGGCATCCCACAGACTGCAGGCTTGCCACCCAAATCCTAGAGGAAGAGAAGCAGTCACCTGATTCAGCATGAAGGTGGAAAAAGCTGAGACTAATCCTGGAGCTGAAGAGCTGACATTTGCCACATGGATTTGCTAAATGAATATGAGGAGTGTGGGCTGGTCAATACAGGATTCAAACCTTCACTTGCTGCTATCCCAGATCTCTCAAAAAACTGGGAGTTGACATTTTCTTACCAACCAGGAGCTAGACTGCCATTTTAAATATGCACAACAGATGAGGTAGGGACTTGCCCAACCGAAAACTGGCATTACCCTGGACTTCACCCCTGTGTAGGTAGTAACACTTTCAGACCTGAGGTCTGTTCAGGGACCAAGCACTGGGCAGCACAATAACAGTTTAAGAAATAAGAATAAACTGTTTTAATAAAGATTTGATGGTTGTTCTTGCCTGTTTTTCCCCCTTTGGCACATGGGCCTTGAGTTGGGAGTTATGATTGTGGCTTGAGACTGCCTTCATCTAAGAAAACACCTGCACGTTCTAGGCAGCAAGACCAGTCTCGTATCCCTGAAATGCTGTACCAACTTCTGTGCAAATCCCTCTCATTTATGGAGGAAAGTTTAAATATTTAGGGCATTGTGCAAGTTCCACTCACAAGATGCTCTTGCTGAACCACATGATGGGGCAATGCTTTTGTGATGCTTGTTTTGTTAGGGCTTTAGTGTCTGATTTGGCTAAGAATGTCTCATTGCAATAGCCTACTAGAATTATAATTATCAAGACCACATCTTTTAGCATTAAGTTCAGTTCCTATGCCCACCTGCTGAGACAGCATCTAGCAAAGTGCTCTGTGGAGTTAGCTTCCCTCCTGGGTATGGTTCCTTTCTATTCAAACCCCTTCTCTTGCTGTTTGGGAAGTAACACTAGGGCTCTGCTGGGGGAAGGAGAGGGGACTTTTTTGCTAAGTCGCTTGCAAAATCTTGTGTGTACAACCAAAAATTTTTTTAGAGGAAAAATTCATAGCTGTCAGGTCTCAAAACCCAAGAAAGGGTAAAGATTCTCTCGGCTAGAGGGAGCCCCATGTACACACAACAAAAAAAAAAAAACAGGGAAGTCACATCAATATAGCAGTCGAAAAAGGGAGTGGTTTCTCAAGTCCTACTTCTAAAAGGCTTTTGTTTTTGTTAATCCTCTAAATCCAATCTTTTTTTTTTTTTTTTTTTTGTTTTCCTTTTTAATTCTTCAGTACCAGGGATTTAACCCAGGGTCACTAACCACTGGAGCCACATCCCCAGCACTTTTTTATTTTGAGACAGGCTCTTGCCAAGTTGCTTTTAGGGCCTTGCCTCAGCCGCCTAAGCCACTGGAAAGTCTAGTCTTTTCTGAATGCTTGGGAATCTGAAAAGGTGTTTTTGATTTTTGGTGCTGGAGATCAAACCAGGACTGCTTCCACATTAGGCAAGTGCTCTACCACTGAACCATACCTCCCACATGGGATTTTTATTTATTTATTTTTTAAGATGGTCCTCACTAAGTTCAGCTGAGGCTGGTGTTACAATCCTGCCTCAGCCTCCCAAGTTGCTGGGGGTTACAGGTATGTGCCACTGTTCCTGGCCCCTCATGGGAATTTTAATTTATAAATGTTTCTGACCTTTTTTGGTCAACAACTACACAAATAGGGTGCTAGATATATCAGCTGTTAAAAAAAAATTCACCGAAAAAAAGTTTAAAAGGGCATATTATAAAAACAATATATAAATAACTTAATCTGAGGTAAGAGAAAAAGGAAACCCTGCAAACATTTTCAGAAAAGCAAATCTTTGCTGCACTGTACAGAAATTTACCTTTTTAACCACATCTCCAATCCCCATATAATTTACCTTCTTACCAAAGATTTTGGGCAACAAAAACTAAAGATGGGAATTTCTCCCATCTCTGTCTAGGTAAACATACAGAACCTTCAGAGGTGTTTAAGTAAACATCAAGAATCTTCAGAGAGCTCAAGTTTAGTCAGGCTAAGTTACAAGAAAACTGAATCCACCCTTCATTCCATCCTAGAATAGGTAGGGCTAGAGCAGTAGCTCAAGAGACCTCCGGGTAAGGGAAGGGAAGGTCTGCAATCAAGCTTCCTCCTGACAAACCACTTACTCCTCTACCAGTTCATTTATCTTCTCTTCATCTTCAGAGGCCAATTTTTAATCTCATTGAAATCCCTCTTGCCTTGTCAGCAGCAATCACCTGGCTACCCCCACCTACCACCAGTCAGTTCTCAAAGGGGCAGGCCCCACATCCCAACCTGAAATCTGTCCAACCTGTGTCTACACTGCTTTCCCACATTTTCCTGAGCTCTAAAGTGCTCTGTAGCAGCAGTGTTCAACACTCCTGACTGTTGCAAAGACCCAAATTTCCTCTCCTAGGAAAGGGGAAGGGGGGAAGCAAAAATGAATAGTATTTTGCAAAAATTTTTTTAAGGGAGAAAAGAATTTCTGAATCTGTGTTCTGATTTGTGCAAGCTGATTTTTTAACCTTTTCTCTGTTTCTGGTCCTTTGTGATATTCTACACGATGGAGCTGAATGCTGGAGGCAGCTCCAGAGTGGAGTCTTGGCCAGTGGCTGCTTGCTTCCCACCAGCCTGAGGGCATGGGCAGAACTAAGAAGGCATCTTGCCAAAGCACTGTGGTTCTTCAGCTCTGCTGATTATGCCCAATTCTGGTTCCTTGAGCGGCCTGTGTGTCATAGTCCCCCAGAAATGAGAAATAAAGGTGAGAAATCCAAAAAGGTGAGTTGAGCTTCAGTCTCTCTGGACAGCAAGGGCCAAGAGCTCAGGCTTCTTGTTCTGCAGAGGTGACTTGAGTACTAACAGGGGCTTTACTGGCAACCCTGGGCTAGTGCTATCTGTGTAGTCTGCCACTTCAGATAGCCTCAGCTTCTTCTCGTCTCAGGTTGCTAACAGTTAAGGAGAAGCAGCCACAGCATCTCTGGAGCATCCTGGACCTGCATCTCAGCAGCACCATCTCACTGGTGTGATGCTAGACTACCAAGGAAGGAAGCTAGCCTGGCCACAACCAGTGGTTGCTGCTTGATGAAGGAGCTCAGGAGATGAGGCGGGTAAGCCTGGTGCACCCAGTTCTACCTGAAAGCTAGAACAGGAAGAGATGAAGGTACAAACAGAGCTGGAGGTGCTAGGGCCACTCTAGCCCCAAGCAGCTATCTGGGCTGAGATGATGGGAGATTCACCCCTAGACTCCACTGGCTTGGTGCCTAAGACCCCTGGGCTCTGCTCTTCACCTCCCACTGATAGTGTTCAAGTCCAAATGGGGGTGGAACTGAACAAATCTAGGAACAATGATTCTGCTCTGCTGAGGCTGCTGCTTTTACCCCATGCAATGATTTGTGTATCTTCTAAGGACCCTGGGGACAACCACAGGATGTAAGTTACTACTGTGTCCCTGGTACTAGCAACTTCAGCTGATAAACACTCAATCCTTCCTCTCTGAATTCTCTACTGACTCCCTTACTTTGAACCCAAGAAGTTCCTGAAGCTCCAGCTCTTAGGGTGTAAAGGGCCTGGCACTGAAAAAATGTTGCATAGCTAGACAGAAGGTCCCAAGGTTTGTTACAAGGCTGGCTGCAAGGGCTCTATCACCTGGGCCAAATAAATGACTCTGGTAATCTCTTTCCCTTCCATGGTAACAGGCTGCAGGATCCAGGCACTGGGCAGTATCTCCCCTCGGACCATTTTTTTCTGCTGGGTCTTGGCATGGATGTGTCATATACAGACTGAAAACTGCCATGATGGACAGGTGAACCTGCAGACAGAGATGTTATGTAAATGAGGAAAACAGGGAAAGGCTCAAGTGTAGTAGGTATAGTGGAAGTCAACACTGGGCTTGCCTTGAAGCCACCCATGTCCTAGCTCCAGCCCCAATTTGCCCTCATCCCCCCCAAAGAAACCAATTCCCATAGATTACCACCAGCAAGGCAGGCACCTCTTTGGCTTCCACGCAGACACAACAGAAATCCCGTGGCTGCTTCAGTGCACACACAGTTGGTATCACACACCAAGTTTACTGGAGGGGTGGGGGTTAAAGTATAAAGCAGAGTCAGGAGGACCATGGACAGACCTAGTCCCAAGTCGTCTCTGGCCCAGGAACCTCCCCTTCATCCTATTGACTTGACATCCAATGAAATCTTGGCTAAACAATCTGGAAGTAGGCTAAGTATCTGGCCTCTCAACAAGACCTTTTGCCTCCAACCCTCTGCCTCTGTTCCCTGGCCAGAGCCCACAGGACACACCAGAAACCAGGCCCCATGGGAGCCTCCCCCCTTGGGCTCACCTAGGCTGATGCTGTTGGTCACCCGCTGATGTAGCCTCGCTGTCTGAATGGGTTGTGATACAGGGGCCACAGGGTAGGGTCACTCACAGCTGCCCATACATGAGATAGTGGCGTGGGGACACCACACCTGCCCCCAGGAAGCCATTGCCGAGTAGAGGAAAACTCCTTGTAGTAAAGGTGCACCTCTCTGCTCCTCACCCTGATAGCTAGGGGACAGCGAGGATTGGAAAGAGGAAGAGTTGTTTGTTTTGTTTTGTTTTTAAAGGGGGTTCCCAAGGCACAAAGGCAGAAGAACTCAGGGTAAGAGACTCCAGGAAGCCAGAGTAGAGAAGAATAAAGGAGAAGAGAAGCCAAGCAGGACAACAGGGTTTAGGACCAAGGCACTGCTAGGGAACTTACTTCCAGCCAGCTGTTGAATGGCGGCTGAAGAGAATTGTGTAGATTATTTGAACAAGCAGCCATTACCTGGGGACAAAGTGGCCATATCCAAATTAGTAGGCACTGTACATCCCAGCCCCTAGGTTCAACTTTTGATCAGTGTTTAATAAAGGTACATTTTTCCAGATGGAGAGCCACTGAAGAAGTCTACAAGCCTTGGTGGCCCCTCATCTGGCCAGCCCTTTTCCTCTCCCCCCCCCCCCCAACCCAGCAGAGGTCTGGCTAAGGCAGTGATGAGGAGGAGTGGGAGAGATTACTCACATCAGCCATGGAAGTGTCGACCATGTGTTTGGCCAAATCCTGGTAGGTGGAGGAGAAGCTGGATGGGCTGGATGGGGAACAGCGGCAACTGCCCCAGGGAGGCTCTAGAGCCTACAATAAAGAGGTGGAGATGATCTGGGATAGCACTGAATGTCAGGGCCTTCATGATAGCAACAGTTCTCCATTAGGGGTAGAGACACTGGACTGATAGTTTCGGGCCAGTGACTCCCTATGATACAGTAGGCATAAGCCCCAGAGCAGGCAGATATCTATGTCCCACACCTCCCTGGCACTCACTGTAAGCTGGAATTTCTTCCAGCCCAGATCCAAGCCAGATACAGGTTCCTTTACTGCAGTATGGGCCTGCCCGTCCCCTATCCATGGTGTCTCTGGAATCAGGCAAGTTGAGTCCCCCTGCAGAACAGAGGGTATGCTCAGGACCAGACAGCAGGCATAGAATAATTTCCTGTGAACTGCACCTAATAGCTTCCACTATGATGGTTCCATTATAAAGGGGAAAAAAAAATCTCTATTGGGATTACAAGAGCCTGGATGCCCCCAAGAGGTCAAGAGCAACACAACCAGTCCAGGGACAATCTCTCCTCACCCTCTACCACAAAACAGGCTTACAGGCTTACTTGCAGGAGGGTTCCAACAGGGAGATGACAAAAAGAGCTGTGTACCCTCTGCCAGCCTGCCAACCTCAGGGGTCAGCATTTGGGAGGCCCTCTGCAGCACTGGCAACAGGAGTAAGGCCATGGCTGGAGGGGCTTGGTGTGGGTACTAAAAGTAAAGTGGAAGGTGGGATGGGAAGGAAAAGCTATGTGTTCTGAAAAGTTGAAATCTTGGCTCCCAGCCCCAGCTAAGCCAAAGCTCCTAATCTGGAACCAGATGGGGAGATCCTCTATATCTGCAATAGGACAAGAACACCTTCACCACAGCCAGCTCCTCTGTGACACAGTCCCTGATCTCTGTTTGGATCTAGCAGGCACCCCTTTATGCTATCTCTATCATTGCTTCCTAACCTATTACTTCTTTGAAGACAACAGGAAGTGAACAAAGAGGAAGTTTTACCTCTTTCCTCACTTCTATCCCTTCTGCATTAGGTTTAGATCTCATGCCACCACTCAGGAACATTTACTACTGATCATCTCTCTCTCCACTTGCCTCCACTTCTCCCTCTTCACTGGATACCTCCTTTTTAGTACTTTAGCATACAAAAATTTCTCCCCCCATGCTTCACACATAAGCTTTCCCTGAAACAATTATTGCATTTGCCATCTCCCACCTCTCACTTGCTTCTACAGCACCTTCCCTAAAGCTAGCACTTGCTCCCACCACTCCTTCAAACAGCAATCACAAAGGCCCAAGCTACCCATGTGTCTGGAATGGAATATTCACTCCCAGCCCCATTTCCCTGCATCATCTCTCACAGTAAGCTTCAAACTCAGCCAGTCCTCCCTTTTACTCCAGGATCCTCAGGCTGCGGTCTCCCATCTCTCTGGGCTCCTTCCCAGTTTCTTTTGTTGACTTATTCTAAACTATAAATTGATATCATGGGATTCTTTCAAAATTTCAGGTTGAGGCGCTGATTTTCCTACTCTATAATATATTCCCTGGTGATCTTGTCTGTTTCCAATGTTATATTGATGACTTCCAAAATATAATCATGAACTAATTAATAAATTATTACTGATACAACTGGATAGCCATTTGAAAATAAGATTTACATTAGAGACCTATTCCATAGGTCATGCAAAATAAATCCTTTATGCTTTGTGGATCAATGATATCTTGGGGGTGGGGAAGTATAACATTTATTATAAAAATAAAACTTAAAAATTCATAAATGGGGGTAAATGCCTTCCTAAAACATGGCAAAATTTTTTGCACATAATAAATATATGGGCAGGAGGATTGAACAGAGGACCTCGTACATGCTAGGCAAGCATTCTACCACTGGGCTACACCCCCAGTCCAATAATTAATATCTTTTTTTTAAATATATATTTTTAGTTTGTTGATGAACCTTTACTTTTTTAAATATTTGTTTATTTGCTTTAGCTGTACACAATGGGTTTGATTTGTACGTGGTGCAGAGGGATCGAACCTGGACCATGCACGTGCCAGGTGAGCACTCTACCGCTGAGCCACAACCCCAAGCCGAACCTTTTATTTTTATTTGTTTATATGTGGTGCTGAGAATCGAACGCAGTGACTCCTCACATGGTAGGCGGAGCACTCTACCAGTGAGCTGCAACCCCAGCCCAATAATTAATATCTTGAAAACAACTTACAACTGAAAAAAAAAATCCTGGAAGTTCAAATGACAAAAAAAAGGGATAATTTTCTTAATATGCCCAGAAGGGCCACCAAAAATAAAAGGCCCAACAACCAAGAGAATCTGACAATGTCAGACACAAGAATAAAAACTATATAACTAATATAATATTAGTAAAGAGTGAAGAACCTTGAATAATACTGTTAAGCAGTGTATGGTAGGCACTCTGGGTATGTAGGTAGGAACTGTTACATTATTATAATTTGAGAATATTTAATTGATATACTATGGAGATATTTTTATCAGCTGGGTATGGTGACTCACACCTGTAATCCCAGCAACTAGGGAGGCTGAGGAAGGAGGATATCTCAAGTTTTAGGCCAGCAACTTAGTAAGACCCTGTCTCAAAATAAAAAATAAAAAGGGAAAGTTCAGTGGTAGAACACACTGGGTTCAATCCCTGGTACCAAAAAACAAAGCAACAACAACAAAAAATACACCCACTTTGTTCTTTAAAGGGACAAGGGAAAAGACAACATACGTGGGAGAAAATTTTGTAAAATTATATCTGATGAAGGACTTTTACTAGAAATATATGAAGAACCCAAAGACAAAATTTCAAATTTTAAAAAATGGGCAAAAGATCTAAAATAGACATATCTCCAAAGAAGATCCACAAACAGCCATCAGGGACATGCAACTAAAGGCATGTAGTATCCACTTCACATCCACTAGGATGGCTACAACCAAAACCAGTCATCCCTTAGCTTCTGCAAGGGGGACTGGTTCCCAGGACCTTCTGAGGATGCCCAAGTCACTTAAATACAAATATTTGCATATAATCCATGCAAACACTCTACTTCTTCCTAAACACTTTAAATAATCTCTATGTTATTTATAACACCTAATGCCTTGAAGTAGTTATGTAAATAGTTGCTAGGGAATAATGGGAAGAAGAAAAGTCTGTGTTCAGTATAGATATAACCATTTTAGGCCTGGCACACATCAAAAACAAAAAATTTTTTAGGATGTTTTCAAACCTGTGGTTAGTTAAATCTGTAGATGTGGAACCTGTAAATACAGAAGATAGTAATACCAACTTTGGTGAAAATGTAGAGAATTACACCGCTCACATACTGCTGATGGGAATGCACATCGTGCAGCCCACTTTGAAAAAAAACAGTCTGGCAATTATATGATCCAGGGATTCAAAACCCAGAAGAAATGAAAAAAAGTTAATTAAAAAAAAAAACATTAAATTAATGCTATTGCTAAAGCTTGTTTTTATTTACCATCAACAGAAATAAAACACTGAATCTTTAAAAAAAAAAAAATCTTCCACAGGAATGTTCATGGCAGCATTATTCATAAGTGGCAAAATGACAGACACAACCTGACAGACACACCTTAATGTCCATCAATTGATGAAACAGATAAAGAAAATGTGGTCTATTCATACAATGGATGATTATTTGGCAAGAAAAAAGAAGAAATTTTGATATATGCTACAAACGAATGCATCCTGAATTATGGGCTGAATTACTGTCTCCAGTAAAAAAGATATGTTAAAGTTCTAACCCCAGTATTTATGGATATGACCTTCTTCAGTAGTCAAGATAATCCTGGATTAGAGTAAGCCCTAAATCCAATGATTGATGACGTTATAAGTAAAGCATGTGAAGACACCGGAGACACACACACACACACACACACACACACACACATACACACAAGGAGAACAATATGTGAAGACAGGCAGAGATTGTAGAGATGTAGCTGCAAGTCTAAGAATGCAAGGATTGCTGTGCCCACCAGAAGCTCAGAGAAAAGCATGGAACAGATTTTCCTCCAAGAGCTTTCTGAGGGTGCCTAGTGTTGCTAACCATGATTTTGGACTTGTAGCCTCAAAAATTTATGGACAGGATAGATCCAGGCACGGTGGCATACATCTGTAATCTCAGCACTTGGGAGGCTGAGGCAGGAGGATCACGAGTTTGAAGCCAGCCGCAAGCAATGGCGAGGCACTTAGCAACTCAGTAAGACCCTGTCTCTAATAAAAATACAAAAAGGACTGGGGATGTGGCCCAGTGGTCGAGGGCCCCTGATTTCAATCCCCAGTACCAAAAAAAAAAAAAAAAAAAAAAAAAAAAAAAAATTATGACAGGATAAATTTCTGTTGTTTTAAGCCACCCTATTTGCAGTAAATTGTTACAGAGATTCTAGGATAAACTAATAAATCCTGAAAACTATCATACTAAGAGAAAGAAGCCAGTGGAAAAGGACCAATTGTCATATGATTCCATTTATATTAAATGTCCAGAATAACCAAATCTGTAGGGACAGAAAATAGAATTAGTGGTTGCCTAGGGCTGGGGGATGGTGGGTTTGGGAAGAAATGACAAGAGGCATGGGGTTTCCTTGGGGGGATAACGAAAAGGTTTCTAAATTAACTGTGGTGATGCCAGGTGTACTAGTGCACACCTATAACCTCAGCGATCAGGAGGCTAAGCAGAAGGATCATAAGGTGAAGGTCAGCCTGGGCAACTTAGTGAGACCTTGTCTCAAAAATCCAAAAAAGGTCTGTGGGTATAGCTCAGTAGTAGAGTGCCCCTGGTCCAGTCCCTGTGCCACAAAAAATAAAAAATAAGCTGGGCTGAGACAGGAGGATTGCACGTTGTTATTTTGGTTTTTGGGGTTTGTTTAATATCTTTTTTAGTTGTCAATGGACCTTTCTTTTACTTATTTATTTATAAGTGGTGCTGAAAATTGAACCCAGTGCCTAACATGTGCTAGGCAAGTGCTCTGCCACTGAACCACAACCCCACCCCTCAAATGCATGAACTCTTTGTACAAGCCTACTCACGGGAATTTTGTCCCACAGATGTATCTGCACGTATATGAAATGATTCAGACACAAAGTTATTCACTGCAGCATCATTAATAACAGCAAAATACTGAAAACAACCTTAAGTTGGAAGAATACTTAAATAAACCACAGCACATTTCTATAATGGATGTGCGAAGCAGAAATGAAGAAAAAAATTAGAAAGTTCTCCACCATACTCAAATAGAAAAGCATTCCAAGATACACTGAAGGGGAAAAAAAAAAAAAAAAAGGTAAAGAACAGTATGTATAAAGACCTCTAGGAGGATCCATCCAAAATACCACACGCTTTCCTTGGATGAAAAAGGACTAGGTTGAGTGAGAGCAGGGATTCTCTACGTCATACTTTTACATATCATTGGCATAACTACAGCTATTTTTCTTTCCCCACTCCCATTTTATGACTACTGTTTTTTTTCAAATTTATTTTTTATTCTAAGTTGTTATAAATGACAGCAGAATGTAGTACATTTCATATTATACTCATAGAGCACATTTTTACATATCTCTGGTTGTATGCAAAGTATATTCACACCATTTGTGACTTCATACATGCACTTAGGGTAATGATATCCATCTCATTATACATCATTTTTTTTTTTTTTACTTCACCCTTTTGCCCCTCCCTTCCCCTCCCTCCCATTGGCCATTCTAGTGTTCCTCTAATCCTCCTATGCTCCCCATCCCAACCCCACTGTGAATTGGCCTCCTTATATCAGAAAAAACATTTGGCATTTGGCTTTTTGGGATTGGCTAGCTTCACTTAGCATTATATTCTCTAATTTCATCCATTTACCTGCGAATGTCATAATTTTATTCTCTCTAATTGCTGAGTAATACTCCATTGTGTATATATACCACATTTTCCTTATCCATTCATCTACTGAAAGGCATCTAGGTTGGTTTCCACAGTTTAGCTATTGTGAATTGTGCTGCTATAAACATTGATGTGGCTGTGTCCCTGTTGTATGCTGGTTTTAATCATCTGGGTATAGACCAAGGAGTGGGATAGCTGGGTCATAAGGTGGTTCCATTCCCAAGTTTTCCAAGGAATCTCCATACTGCTTTCCATATTGGCTGCACCATTTTGCAGTCCCACCAACAATGTATGAGCGTGCCTTTTTCTCCACATCCTCGCCAACATTTATTGTTGTTTGTGTTCTTAATAGCTGCCATTCTGATTGGTGTGAGATGAAATCTTAGAGTAGTTTTGATTTGCATTTCTCTAATTGCCAGAGATGTTGAACATTTTTTCATGTATTTGTTGACTGATTGTATATCTTCTTCTGAGAAGTGTCTGTTCAGTTCCTTGGCCCATTTATTGATTGGGTTATTTGTTTTTTGGTGTTAAGATTTTTGAGTTCTTTATATATTCTAGAGATTAGTGCTCTATCTGACATGTGCATGTGGTAAAAATTTGTTCCCAATTAGTAGGCTCTCTATTCACCTCACTGATTGTTTCTTTTGCTAGAAGAAGCTTTGTAATTTGAATCTATCCCATTTATTGATTTTTGATATTAATTCTTGTGCTACAGGAGTCTTATTAAGGAACTTGAGACCTAATCAACATGTTGGAGATTAGAGCTTACTTTTTCTTCTATTAGGTGTAATGTCTCTGGTCTAATTCCAGATTTGAACAGACCAATTTCAAGCGACGAAATAGAAGATGCCATCAGAAGCCTACCAACCAAGAAAAGCCCAAGACCAGATGGATACACAGCCAAGTTCTACAAGACCTTTAAAGAAGAACTGATATCAATACTCTTCAATTTATTTCAGGAAATAGGAAAAGAGGGAGCACTTCCAACCTCATTCTATGAGGCTAATATCACCCTGATCCCAAAACCAGGTGAAGACACATCAAAAAAAGAAAACTTCAGACCCATATCTTTAATGAACATAGATGCAAAAATTCTCAATAAAATTCTGGCAAACCAGATATAGAAAACATATCAAAAATATAATACACCAAGATCAAGTGGGGGTTCATTCCAGGGATGCAAGGATGGTTCAACATATGGAAATCAATAAATGTAATTCATCACATCAATAGATTTAAAGATAAGAACCATATGATTTATCTCAATAGATGCAGAAAAAAGCATTACAAAACCCCCCTTCATGTTCAAAACACTAGAAAAACTAGGGATAACAGGAACATATCTCAACATCGTAAAAGCTATATATGCTAATCCCAGGCCAACATTATTCTAAATGGAGAAAAACACTGAAAGCATTCCCCTAAAAACTGGAACAAGACAGGGATGCCCTCTTTCACGCACTTCTATTTAACATAGTAATTGAAATGCTGGCCAGAGCAATAAGACAGACGAAAGAAATTAAAGGGATATAGATAGGTAAAGTTGAACTCAAATTATCATTATTTGCTGATGATATGATTTTATACCTAGAAGACCCAAAAAATTCCACCAGAAAACTTCTAGAAACTTATAAATGAATTCAGCAAAGTAGCAGGATACAAAATCAACACCCATAAATCTAAGGCATTTCTATATATCAGTGACAAATCCTCTGAAAGGGAAATGAGGAAAACTACCCCATTTACAATAGCATCAAAAAAATAAAATAAAATACTTGGAATCAACTTAACGAAAGACGTGAAAGACTGTAATGAAAACTACTTAAAGAAAAGATAGGAAGACAGAAATAAAGATTACCCTGTTTCTTGGATAGCAAAATATATAAAATACCAACTACCCAAGCACTATACAGATTTAATGCGATCCCAATCAAAATCCCAATGAAATTCCTCATAGAAATAGAAAAAGCAGTCATGAAATTCATCTGGAAAAATAAGAGACCCAGAATAGCTAAAGCAATCCTTACCAAGAGGAGTGAAGCAGGCATCACTATACCAGACCTTAAATGATTACTACAGAGCAATAGTAACAAAAACAGCATGGTATTGGCACCAAAATAGGCTGGTAGACCAATGGTACAGAATAGAGGACACAGAGACTAATGCATGTAATTTCAGTTATCTTATATTAGACAAAGGCACCAAAAATGTACATTGGAGAAAAGATAGCCTCTTCAACAAAATGGTGCTGGGAAAACTGGAAATCCATATGCAACAAAATGAAATTAAACTTCTATCTCTCACCATGCACAAAAATTCAACTCAAAGTGGATCAAGGATCTAGGAATTAGACCAGAGACACTACGCCTAATATAAGAAAAAGTAAGCTCCAATTTCCAACATGTCAGATTAGGTCCCCAAGTTCCTTAATAAGACTCCTGTAGCACAAGAATTAATATCAAGAAATCAATAAATGGGATAGATTCAAATAACAAAGCTTCTTCTTATGACTACTGTTTCTGTTCTTAAGAAATAACTGCCATTTCTGTCCATGAGAAATGGAAACTTGCTTTCCCCCAAATCAGGTGAAGCTTGCTATGACAATCACAAGGGCTAACCCCACCCCTAACCCAGGCCATATCTTTGCCTATTGAAAGTAACTCTTGAGAAAAGAAGCTACTGTTCTTTCTGCCCAAGAGGACAGCTTGTCAGATTTCCTGACAATAAATCTGTCTTATTGCTTTTGTCCTTGATGTGTCTGTGTGAACAGTCGTCCTGTGCCAGTTTCCTTTTCACATATTATAAGGGTTCAAGCCAAAGAAGAACCACACGGTCAAAAAAATAAAATAAAATACTTGGGAATCAACTTAACGAAAGACGTGAAAGACTGTTCTTGGATAGGCAGAAATAATATTGTCAAAATATTATACTACCAAAAGCACTATACAGATTTAATGCGATCCCAATCAAAATCCCAATGAAATTCCTCATAGAAATAGAAAAAGCAGTCATGAAATTCATCTGGAAAAATAAGAGACCCAGAATAGCTAAAGCAATCCTTACCAAGAGGAGTGAAGCAGGCATCACTATACCAGACCTTAAATGATACTACAGAGCAATAGTAACAAAAACAGCATGGTATTGGCACCAAAATAGGCTGGTAGACCAATGGTACAGAATAGAGGACACAGAGACTAATGCATGTAATTTCAGTTATCTTATATTAGACAAAGGCACCAAAAATGTACATTGGAGAAAAGATAGCCTCTTCAACAAATGGTGCTGGGAAAACTGGAAATCCATATGCAACAAAATGAAATTAAACTTCTATCTCTCACCATGCACAAAATTCAACTCAAAGTGGATCAAGGATCTAGGAATTAGACCAGAGACACTACGCCTAATAGAAGAAAAAGTAAGCTCCAATTTCCAACATGTCAGATTAGGCCCCAAGTTCCTTAATAAGACTCCTGTAGCACAAGAATTAATATCAAGAATCAATAAATGGGATAGATTCAAATTACAAAGCTTCTTCTTATGACTACTGTTTCTGTTCTTAAGAAATAACTGCCATTTCTGTCCATGAGAAATGGAAACTTGCTTTCCCCCAAATCAGGTGAAGCTTGCTATGACAATCACAAGGGCTAACCCCACCCCTAACCCAGGGCCATATCTTTGCCTATTGAAAGTAACTCTTGAGAAAGAAGCTACTGTTCTTTCTGCCCAAGAGACAGCTTGTCAGATTCCTGACAATAAATCTGCTTTTGCTTTTGTCCTTGATGTGTCTGTGTGATCAGTCCTGTGCCAGTTTCCTTTCACATATTATAAGGGTTCAAGCCAAAGAAGAACCACACGGAGAAGCAGAGTCCAGCAGAGAGAAAAAATTTATTTTAACACACAGGGGATTATCTGGGGTCAAAAGCAAGGGAGGAAGAGCTACTGTACCGTAAAATTTTCTGCTTTTATATGTTACTTGGAAGCTTGCATAAGCAGATTGGCTAATGTTTGAGCGTCTATAGGTAAGGGGGGTGGTGGGAGAGCGCTGATTGGTTATAATATGAGCTGGGGTCTGTAACATGGAAGTGAAACTCTTAGTTTGGGGAAATAGAAACTTAAAGGGCCAGGAAGCAAAACTCAAAAGTTCTGGGGAAATAGAGCCAGGCACAGAGGCGCACGCCTGTAATCCCAGCACTTGGGGGGCTGAGGCAGAAGGATTGTGAGTTCAAAGCCAGCCTCAGCAATGGCGAGGCACTTAGCAACTCAGTGAGACCCTGTCTTTAATAAAATACAAAAAAGGGCTGGGGATGTGGCTCTGTGGTTGAGTGCCCCTGAGTTCAATCCCTGGTACCAAAAAAAAAAAAAAAAAAAAAAGTTCTGGAGAAATAGAAACTTAAACGGCCTTTGAGAACCTGGGAGCCATTTTTACCAACATATATGTTTATATTTTTTGCTTTTTTACTATATGAATATATTATCTATACAAAATATCAAACTTTTTTTAAAAAGTAATAAGAGATAAGCACTACCCAGCTGTTAAAAATGAATGACTCACATATTAGCCTCAAAAATAAAATAAAATACTTGGGAATCAATTTAACAAAAGAGGTGAAAGACCTCTACAATGAAAACTACAAAACACTAAAGAAATAAATTGAAGAAAACCTTAGAAGATCTCCCATGCTCTTGGATAGGAAAAATTAATATTGTCAAAATGGCCATACTACCCAAAGTGCTATCTATACACATTCAATGTGATTCCAATTAAAATCCCAACATCATTGCTTATAGAAATAGAAAAAGCAATCATGAAATTCATTTGGAAAAATAAGAGACCCAGAATAGCCAAAACAATCCTTAGCAAGAAGAATGAAGCAGGAGACCTTAAACTATACTTACAAAGCTACAGTAAACAAAAAGGCACCAAAATAGGCATGTAAACCAATGGTACAGAATAAAAGATACAGAGACAAACCCATATCACTACAGTTATCTCATACTAGATAAAGGTGCCGAAACCATACATTGGAGAAAAGATAGTCTCTTCAACAAATGGTGTTGGGAAAACTGGAAAGCCATATGCAGCAAAATAAAAATAAACCTCTATCTCTCACCATGCACAAAACTCAACTCAAAGTAGATCAAGGACCTAGGAATTAGACCAGAGACCCTGCTCCTAAGACAGGAAAAAGGTCAGCCCAAATCCTTATCACATCAGATTAGGCCCCAACTTCCTTAACAATACTCCTAAAGCGCAAAAAATAAAATAAAGAACAAAACAGGATGGATTCAAGCTAAAAAGCTTCTTCTCAGCAAAAGAAACAATCAATGAGATGAACAGAGAGCCTACATTTTCGGAGCAAATTTTTGCCACATGCACATCAGATAGAGCACTAATCTCCAGGATATATAAAGAACTCAAAAAACTTAACACCAAAAAATCCAACCCAATCAATAAATGGGCTAAGGAGCTGAACACATACTTCTCAGAAGAAGATATAAAATCCATCAACAAATATATGAAAAAGTGTTTAACATTTCTAGTTATTAGAAAAATGCAAATCAAAACTACTCTAAGATTTCATCTCGTGCCAGTCAGAATGGCAGTTATCAAGAATACAAGTAATAATGTTAGCAAGGATGTAGGGGAAAATGCACACTCATATATTGTTGGTGGGACTGCAAATTGGTGCAAACAATCTGGAAAGCAGTATGGAGATTCTTAGAAAACGTGAATAGAACCACCATTTGACCCAGCTATCCCACTCCTTGGTCTATACCCAAAGGACTTAAAATCAGCATACTATAGTAATGTAGCCACATTAATGTTTATAGCATCTCAATTCACAATAGCTAAACTGTGGAATCAACCTAGATGCCCTTCAATAGATGACTGAATCCCTCTAAAAACTGGAACAAGACAGGGATGCCCTCTTTCACCACTCCTATTTAACATAGTTCTTGAAGCCCTAGCCAGAGCAATTAGACAGATGAAAGAAATTAAAGGGATACGGATAGGAAAAGAACTCAAATTATCACTATTTGCAGATGATATGATTCTATACATAGAAGATCCAAAAAATTCCACCAGAAGTCTTCTAAATTTAATAAATGAATTCAGCAAAGTAGCTGGATATAAAATCAATACCCATAAATCAAAGGCATTTCTGTACATCAGTGACAAATCCTCAGAAAGAGAAACTAGGAAATCCACCCCATTTACATAGCCTTAAAAAAATAAAATATTTGGGAATCAACTTAACAAAAGAAGTGAAAGACCTCTACAATGAAAACTACAACATGCTAAAGAAAGAAATTAATGAAGATCTTAGAAGATGGAAAGATCTACCTTGTTTGTGGATAGGTAGAACTAATATTGTCAAAATGACCATTCTCCCAAAAGCACTATACAGATTCAATGCAATACCAATCAAAATCCCAATATCATTCCTCATAGAAATAGAAAAAGCAATCATGAAATTCATCTGGAAAAATAAGAGACCCAGAATAGCCAAAGCAATTCTTGGCAGGAAGAATAAAGCTGGTAACATTACTATTCCAGACCTTAAATTGTACTACAAAGCAATAGTAACAAAAACAGCATGGTATTGGCACCAAAATAGACCAGTTGACCAGTGGTACAGAATAGAAGACTCAGAGACGAACCCACACACCTACAGTTATCTTATATTAGACAAAGGTGCCAAAAACATTCACTGGAGAAAAGACAGCCTCTTCAACAAATGGTGTTGGGAAAACTGGAAATCCTCATGTAATAAAATGAAATTAAATCTCTTTCTCTCACCATGCACAAAACTTAACCCAAAGTGGATCAAGGACCTAGGAATTAAACCAGAGGCCTTGCACCTGATAGAAGGAAAAGTAGGCCCAAATCTCCATCATGTTGGTTTAGGCCCCAACTTCCTCAATAAGACCCCTATAGCCCAAGAACTAAAACAAAGAATCAATAAATGGGATGGATTCAAACTAAAAAGCTTCTTTTCAGCAAAAAGAAACAATCAGTGAGGTGAATAGAGAACTTACAGAATGGGACCAAATCTTTACCACAAGCACATCTGATAGAACATTAACCTCAAGGATTTATAAAGCTCTCAAAAGCCTTAACACCAAAAAAACAAATACTCCAATTAATAAATGGGCTAAGGAACTAAACAGACACTTCTCAGAAGATGATATGCAAACAATCAACAAATATATGAAAAAATGTTCAACATCTCTAGCAATTAGAGAAATGCAAATCAAAACTACTCTAAGATTTCATCTTACTCCAATCAGAATGGCAGCTATCAAAAAAACAAACAATAAATGCTGGCGAGGGTGTGGAGAAAAAGGCACACTCCTACATTGCTGGTGGGACTGGAAATTGGTAAAGCCAATCTGGAAAGCAGTATGGAGATTCCTAGGAAAACTTGGAATGGAACCACCATTTGACCCAGCTATCCCACTCCTTGGTCTATTCCCAAAGGACTTAAAAAACAGCTTACTGCTGGGCGCGGTGGCGCACGCCTGTAATCCCAGCACTTTGGGAGGCTGAGGCAGGAGGATCGCGAGTTCAAAGCCAGCCTCAGCAATGGCGAGGCACTTAGCAACTCAGTGAGACCCTGTCTCTAATAAAATACAAAAAAAAGGGCTGGGGATGTGGCCCAGTGGTCTAGTGCCGCTGAGTTCAATCCCCGGTACCAAAAAAAAAAAAAAAAAAAAACAGCTTACTACAGGCACACAGCCACATCAATGTTTACAGCAGCACAATCCACAATAGCTAGACTGTAGAACCAACCCTGATGCCCATCAGTGGATGAATGGATAGGGAAACTTTGGTATATATACACAATGGAACACTACTCAGCACTAAAAAATAATAAAATCATGGCATTTGCAGGTAAATGGATGGAGTTGGAGAAAATAATGCTAAGTGAAGTTAGACAATCCCAAAAAACCAAAGGTCGAATGATCTCTTTGATATGAAGATACTAACTTATAAAGGCAAGGGAATGGGGATGAGAGGAATGAAAAAACTTTAAATAGAACAAAGGGGGGGGAGGAGGCAAGGGGATAGGAATAATGGCAGACTGAGTTATTCATGACTACCCTAAATACATGTATGAAGACACAATTGTTGTAAAAATACCTTATATAAAATCAGCAACTTGAGAAATTGTGCTCTTTATATGTAATATGAAATGAAATGTACTCTGTAAACATGTATAAAAAGTTAAAAAAAAAAAAAAAAACTCCACAGTGAGCAATGGATTTATGGGCTTAAAATGTAGATCCAAGGCTGGGGTTGCGGCTCAGTGGTAGAGTGCTTGCCTAGCATGTGTGAGGCGCTGGGTTCAATTCTCTGCACCACATACAAATAAATAAAATAAAGTCCATCAACAACTAAAAAAAAAAAATAGATGAATGAAAACTGTAGTATATATACACAATGGAATATTACTCAGCATTAAAAAAGGATAAAATTATGGTATTTGCAGGTAAATGGATGAAGTTAGAGAATATCATGCTAAGCGAAGTAAGCCAAACCCCCAAAACAAAAGGCCAAATGTACTCTCTGATAAATGGATGCTGATCCATAATGCGGGGAGCAGGGGAAGGCATGGGAAAAATGGAGGAACTGTGATTGGGCAAAGGGGAGGGAGTGGAGGAGAGGCATGGAGGCAGGAAAGATAGTGGAATGAGATGGACATCATTACCCTATAGGTACATGTATGACTGCACATATGGTATGACATACTGTGTACAACCAGAGAAATGAAAGTTGTGCTGCAATTGTGTATAATGAATCAAAATGCATTCTGCTATCATGTATACCCAATTAAAATAAATAAATTTTAAAAAACATGAATGACTCAGGTTGGGTACAGTGGTGTACACCTATAATCCCAGCTACTCAGGATGCCAAGGTAGGAGGATCCCAAGTTTCGAAACTTAGCAAAATCCTGTCTCTAAATAAGTAAGTAAGTAAGTAAAACAAAACAAAACAAAAAAAGGACTGAAGATGTGGCTCAGTGGTAAAACGCCCCTGTGGTCAATCCCTAGTACCACCAAAAAAAAAAAAAAGTCAGCAACAAATTTACTGATATTCAATGATATACAAAATATATTTTGGGGCTGGGGTGTGGCTCAGTGGTAGAGCGCTCGCCTAGCACATGCGCGGCCCGGGTTCGATCCTCAGCACCACATAAACATAAATGCATTGCATTGTGTACAACTAAAGCAAATAAATATATTTTAAAAAAAATATATTTTTTTTTAATGGAAAAAGCAAAGAAACAAAGTGGGTACGTGAGCACGTTTCCATTCATGTGCTTTATCAAAGATAGACATGTTCACATAGCTGCATATATCTTTGGAAATCTAAACTGAACTGGGATAAGATGACTGCTTCTGGGAAGGCAAATAGGAGACTGAAAGAGGCACTTAAAACCATGTCCTTTGCTGTTGTTTGAATATTAATTTCTTTCTTTTTTTTTTTTTTTTTTTGGTACTGGGGATTGAACTCAGGGGCACTCGACCACTGGGCCACATCCCTAGCCCTTTTTTGTATTTTATTAGAGACAGGGTCTCACTGAGTTGCTAAGTGCCTCGCTATTGCTGAGGCTGGCTTTGAACTCACAATCCTCCTGCCTCCCTCCCAAGTGCTGGGATTACAGGCGTGCACCACTGCACCCGGCTGAATATTAATTTCTTTACCATGTGAAGTTTTATTTATAAAGTGAATTTCAAATGTTTATCCTCAGGCAGGTTTTACTCTGAGCTAGAGACCTATATTTCCAACTGCCTACTTGATTCTAATTGGTACACCTGAATTTCTCACATCTTCTCTCAATAAGGGAGAAATCAAACTCATGATCTTCCCCGAAAAACTTGGTCTTCCTCCAGTGTTCCTTGTCATCATTGATACCACCCCATCCCTTCAATTGCTCAAGTCAGAGGTGTGTGCCATTTTTTACTCCTGTCTCCCACTTCCTCTGACACCCAAGCTCTGCAGATACTCTCCCCATTACATCCACCTACCTGTTCATCTTCGCCGGCTGTGCCCTAAACCCAGGCAATCACCACCTCTAGCTCAACTTTGCCCCAGGCCTCTTTCAGTTCTCCCTACAGCTGCTCTTGCCTCCTCCTCTTGCAATTCCATCATTCTATTCCCCCACTGAAACACTTTATTTTAAAAGGTTTAAGAGTTTTGTTTTAACCACTGAGCCACACTCCCAGCCCTTTTTATTTGTTATCTCGAGACAGCCTCTCACTAAGTTGGCTTAGGGCCTTGCAAAGTTCAATAGCTTTTTGTTACTTTGGGGAGTATTATCATCAGATGGATTAGAGAAGGGCCAGAATTCTCAATATAGTCTATATGATTTGGCCTTTTCTAGTCCTTTCTCATGTCATTTGCCCATCTCACTAGATATTCCAGCCACAGTGGTCTCCATTTACTTCCTCAGACTCTCCCTTCCTCAAGGCCTCACTTGCTGGGTGAACAACTCTCCAACACCAGCACCACTTTGTTTACATTAACTACTTCTCAGCCTTCTTGTCTCAGCCTAAACGCACTCTCCTCAGATATCTTTATTGACCTGCAAACTAGGACATGTCCTCTATTTTGTACTGGCTTAGCATCACTTTTCCAAATAACTTCCTGCAACATTATCCTGCAAATAAACTGTTTATCCTCTAACAGTCTATTTAAGGAGAATAGTTTTGGCTGGGCACCGTTGTGCACACCTGTAATCCCAGCGGCTCAGGAGGCTAAGACAGGAGGATTGAGAGTTCAAAGCCAGCCTCAGCTACTTAGCAAGGCCCTAAGCAATTCAGCAAGACCCTGTCTCTAAATAAAATACAAAAAAGGGAAGGGGATGTGGCTCAGTGGTTGAGTGCTCCAGGGTTCTATCCAGGGAGAGGGAAGCAGAACTAAAGGGAAGATCAAAGGTCACAGCATATGGAAAGAGCTTATGTCAGCAGTGGCCTCAAGGAAGCACGAAGTCCTACTAAAACTCCCCTCTCAGCAGTCCTGTCCCCTAGATTGTTCCCCACATCTGCCCACTTACCACACTGTCTGGGGACTGGAGCTGGCCTGACAGAGCTGGGCTGCTATTGTAACCAGAAGTGATACCAGAGGAGAGGCTTCCATTGGAGCTGGTGCACAGAGAGCTGGAGTTGGCCAAGGTGTGTAGTCTTTCCTCTTCCTGAGAAGAACAGATCATCATCATCCAGCTCCTGATGCATCCTCACTACCCACTTTTCCTTTCCCAAACCATCTCTTCCTGCCACAGCTCCCATTACCCACCCTAGTGTCTCCCCCCATAGCTTTTTGTCACTTTGGGGGAATATTATCATCAGATGGATTAGAGGAGGGCCAGAATTCTCAATATAGTCTATATGATTTGGCCTTTTCTAGTCCTTTCTCATGTCATTTCCTCTCACCACCCCATGACTACATACCACCTGGGGATAGGAGCCCAGTCTGATGAGGATGTCAAGAGAGTGAGCCCAAATCATCAAGAAAATAGTAATAATAAATATTGGCAAGAATGTGGGGAAAAGGGTACAGTCATAAATTGTTGGTGGGACTGCAAATTGGTGCAACCAATCTAGAAAACAGCATGGATATTCTTCAAAAAAACTAGGAATGAAGCCACCATTTGACCCAGTTATCCCACTCCTTGGTATATATCCAAAGGATTTAAAATCAACATACTACAATGATACAGCCACATCAATGTTTACAGGAGCTCAATTCACAATAGCTTAGCTATGGAGCCAACCTAAGTGCTCTTCAACAGATGAATGGATAAAGAAAATGTGGCACATAATGGAATATTACTCAGCCATTAAGAAGAATGGCTTTATATGGCATTTGCTGGTAAATGGATGGATCTGAAGACTATCATGCTTAGTGAAATAAGCTAATCCTCAAAAGCCAAAGGTCAAATGTTTTCTCTGATAGTGGAAGCTAATCCACAATAGGGGGAGGATAAAACAAAATGAAGTTCAGTGGAGTAGACAAAGGGCAATGAAGAAAAAAAAGGGGAGATAGGAAAGGAAAGGCAGTGGAATGAATGAATCTGACATAACTTTCCTATACACGTATATGAATCTCACCATCATGTACACCCACAAGAATTAAATGAAAAAAGAAAATAACTGGGTAAATGGCAGAAAGATCAGTATAGTAGAGGGAAGGAAGCAGGAAGTGGGGGGAGGGAAGGGGAAGCAGAGGTATTGGGGCCTGAATTAGAACAAGATATATTCCATGCTTGTATGATTATGTCAAAATGGATTTTTGTGTCATGTATAACTAAAAAGACCAATTAAAAAAAGAGTGAGCCCAGCTTTGGTGTCCTTGGTGCCAGCTCTCCTCCAAGTATTATATCCTCAGACTCAAGACAGCTACAGTGAGGGTTACCCCCGTCTCCAGGTCTGCCCCAGTCAATCTTGAAGTCACCACATTCCTCACCCTCAACAGATGGGAGATGATCTGCTCACGGATTCTCAACTTCTCTTGTTCAGTTCGCTCCCTCAATCTGTCCCGTGCCTTGGCAATTTCCATCTTGGCTTCCTCACGGGCCCGCTGATAGTTGTGCAGCATCAGATCAATGTCAGAGGGTGAGTGAGCAGACTTTGACGCTGACTCAGAGCTCCTACGGAAGATCACATGATGAAAAGGTATCTTCTTACATGGTGGGTACATCACAGTCCTGGTCAGCCCACCTAAGTCTAGCTCAATGCCATCTTCTTGAAGATCCCCTCTCCTCCCTTTGCTCACAGGGTCATGAAGTTTGATTTTTACATCCATAGGTAGATTGCTGGACAGAGAGGAACAAGCCATTCTGAGTTCCATGCCTGCAGGCTTGCTTTGTGTCAGAGCCATTGTTTATACTTTCCCATAACTTCTCTGCCCAACCCCTTCCTCATCTCATTCCCTCTTACACACCATTCTTTCCATTTGCTGTGGTATCCCACATTCACTTCCATTTTACCACAGGCATGCAGGGCCCTCCAGGACCCTCCTGCTCCCCACAATCCCCTCTACCACACAGAGCCTACTCCCTGCAGGGTTCTGGGACCATCCTTACCTGGTGATCTCTACAACATCCTTCCTCAGTTGTTGCAGGTATTCTCGGCGCCTGCTGGGCAAGTCAAAGTTCTGGGTCAGGAGATCCCTGCTGGGCAGGAGGCTCAGCTGTTTTGGGGAACTTCTTGTCCTGCGGAAGTTCTGAAGTCGCTCAGCCCGCTCTCTTCTGAGGGTCTCGATGGCTTTTTTTTGCCTGCAACAAAATGGAAACTGAAACTGTCCCTGAGTGTCCTTCCCCTAAAGTTCTGTCTGACCCCCTCTGGCATATTCCCAAATGAGCAAGGACAGAGGGAAAAGTCAGCTATTAACTTTCTCAGGTTCTTTCACCTCAGCCTACCCTTGCCCTCCAGGCTGGGACCCTTACCTAGCATAGAGCTCCTCCCAGGTGGACATCATAGGTTCCTCAGGAGCAAGCGTCTCCCCTGTTCCACTCTGCAGCACCTGAAGCAGTGCATCTGCCTCCCCAAAGCCACGGTGCAGTTTTGCTTCTGTAAGTTCCAGGCTGAGTGACGGCTTCTGGGCCCCAACTTGTAGGGGAATCTGCTCCCTCTGGGACCACTCGGGATCCTGGCTCTGGTCATCAGGAGGTTGTGGGGGCTTCTGAATCTGCTCCCCAGGGCTGAGATCAGTGCTGGCCCCCAGTTCCTTACTTACACTCAATTCTCCAAATAAGTCATTCTGAACCCCACCCCAGTTACTAAGTTTGTTATGTACCGGGAAGTCCCTCAGGCTGCAGTGCTGGGGGGCAATGCATGCCTGGGAACTGGGGCACAGCATCCCCTCAGGTTGGCAGGCCTGAGGTTGGTCCACGTTAGAACCTTGAAGCCCTGCAGTATCAGTCAGCACAGAGACAGGGTGGGGGCTGAAGTGCTGGAGGCTTCTCCATGAAGAGGTGAGGTTCAGAGTGGGTTGTGGCTCCACCGGAAGTGCTGAACTCTCACCTCCACTTTCTGGATTGCTGTGCCACTGACTTGGCCTCCTAGTATTCAGCAGGCTGTGCTCTGGGGAAGCCACCTCTTCAGACACAAAGCTGTTGGCCAGCCTCTGGCTCTTGTCCCATGGTGGTAGAGGTAGCAGTCTACTTTGGTCCTCAGTGGTGGCCCTGGGCTGAAGCTGCTGAGGGGGCTGCCCTAACTGGCTAACTTGGAGTCTGGGGCTCTGCTGTGGGGTGCAAGGGAAGCTTGACTCAAGGAATAAGTTCCCATTACTCCTTCCTAAGGGACTTGTGCCTTCTCTACCCAGAGTCTCAACTCTCTGGGAGCCACCTGACTCATCAGCGGTTTGAGAATTATTATCCATTGGAAGTCTTGGAGCACCAAAAACAAGGTCTGGGCTGGAGTCAAGCTTCTGGTGACCTTCAAGAGCATAATCAGAGGGAGTTGAGCCAATCAGAGTGCCTGGGAGCAGACCTGACTCTTGTGTGCTAGCACTAAATGTGAGGATTGGGGAAGAGGCCCTGTCCACCATCAAGGCACTCCCGGGGCTCAGCTTCTCCTGGACCTCAGGTTCCTGGTTGGACCCCCTTGAAGTACTGGGGAAGAGGCCAGGGGTAAGACAGTTGCTGCAGTTGGGAGTGTTGACAACCATGCAAGAAGATTCCTCTGGCTGGGAACTAGGAGGCAGGGGAGCATTGGGAGATGCTAGAGGGCTTACAGAAAGGAGGTTGGACAAAACCTCCCTTTTGTGGGATGAGGGTATTAGAGGGCTCTGCAGCCTGTGGTGGGTGCTTTCTTCATGAAGATCTGGGGGTGCTGCCATTTCCCATGCTGTTTCCTCTACCTCTGTACTCTGAAGTGCCCCTGGGTTATCTCCCTTTCGTTGAGACATGGCTGAGATATCTGAACCCAGAACTTCAAGGATCACACTGACTTCCTGAGATTTGGCTTCCAAGGGCTGGAGGTGCAGAGGGGGTAAGGCCAGGTCAGTCTGGCTTCCCTCATCCACAGTGGTCTGAGTAGTACCATCCATCATAAGGGCCGGTGGGGCCTCATCTGGGGTGTTTCTTTTGGTGCTCTGTTCTTTTTTGGCCACACTTGGCTGGGAGAGACTCCCAAGTAGCTCTGAGGTGCTGTGCAGAAGATGTGAGAGGTGGATAGACAGGTTGTGCATGCTGGTCCAGGAGGTCAGGTCAGAGGCTGACCCTATACTGGCATCAGGCTGAGCAGAGGAGATACTGGCACAGCTCCAGGGGAGCCTGCAGCCCAGGGTCTGTGTGCCTTGCTCAAAGGTGTTCGTTCCGGTCAGTCCCACAGGGCAGTCTGCCTCTGGTGGATATAGCAACACCATCTCATCAAGTAGACCTGCAGAACTTCCTTCAGCTGAAGGAAGGGGATGCTCACTCCTCAGACAGCCTGCTTCATCAGTGGTGCTCCTGAACTGGGTTCTCTTGTCAGAACCTAAAATGGGGGCTACTCCTTCATGGCCTGTGAGGATGTGGGAGTCCCTCAAGGGAAACAAGGAACTGCACACTTCCCAGGCCTCAGTTGAACCTTGGACATTATCAGTGCTGCTGCGTGTGCTTGACAGGTCCTGGGTTTTGGCAAAAGTGCTGAGGTGAGAGTGGAAGGGGGAGCTCTGTTCTTCTAAGCCACTGTGCATGCTGGAGCACCTGGCCACATTTGATGGTATCAGGCCATGGGGTTTCTGGGTGCAGGAGACATCGACTGCACTACCAAACACATATTGTTTCCAACCAATGTGTACAGGTTCCTCTGGACACCAGGGCAGGAGGAAGGGATTGATGTCATTGGAACCAAAGTACAACATTTCTTTGTCTATCTGAGAGCACCAATTCTCTGGCCTAATCTGGACACCCAGTTTCTCTGGCTTTCCTTGTTGGGCCTGTTCCAAAGAACTAGACATCCAGCTGGTCATTAAATCAGGGGTTGGCATGCATGAGCGTGTGGAAGATGTTGGGTAGGGAGGGGTGACAGGTTTCAGGGGCCTGTGATCAGCATGGCCATTGTCCAAGTTAGATGAAACTTTCTGACTACAATCCTCAGCCTTTGTAGACACCTGCTTTTCTAAGGAATAGCTCCCAAGATGTGGGTTCCACAATCTGATAGGCTCTGGTACATCTTCATCTATAGGGGAAGAAGGCTCCACACTCAAGTTCAGCTCCTGAAGAGATCTAGATGAGCTGACCACAGAGAACTGGGGTCTGGGATAGGACTTGGCGTTTTTGGGGCCAGAGAAAATGGCAATCACAGGAAGTGAGCACTTACGGTGGGGAGCTAGCTGCTCCTTATCAGAGCAGTGCTGGCTAGGCCTTTGGGCAGCAGGCTGTGGAACTTTACTTTGCTCCAAAGACACAAAATCTAGGTCTTCAAAGGCTGATAAGGAAGTCTGGGACACAGGAGTCTCAGTGACAGCCATCTCCTCTCTCCTAGCACTGGTAATATGATAGCCGTCCAAACCACCTTTCTTAGAGGGTGGGGAATTCCTAACCTGGACAGGGTCTTCACTACCTCCTAAAGCCTGGTCTTTCTGCTGCTCTTCTTCCTCCCAAAGACTGTCAATCTGAGGACAGCAGATAGGTTTTAACCTTGTTACAAGTTTGGCAGGAGGATCCAAGCAGTTGTGATCCCTGGACTCAGTGGAAGACTGTAGCTTTTCTGAAAGGCATCTGATGGTTTTTCTTAAACATTTGAGTTGTGGCTCTACCACCACCAGCTCACTTTCCACTGACCCTTCACTTAAATTTAGGGTGTGTGGACTGTGAGTCGTTGTAAGTGGTTCTGGCTTGATTTGAGACATCTGCATATTCTGTCCACCTACAGAGCTGTCTTTCAGATTCCTCAGTGGCTCAGAGTACATGGCTGCTGGGAAAGATAAAACCTCAACTTCTGAGCTAGTTTTCTCAGCAAGCTTTTCCTCAGGATTCCCTATGGACACTGACCTTCCTTCAGCAGCTGAGTGGATGAGGGAACTTGTCCTCATACCATCAGTAGAAAGGGAGCTGGAGCCTTGAGCTGAAGATAGAACAGATGCTATAGTAGAGGGCTCCGAAGTGGGGTTGTCTCTTGAGCCTTTCGGCTCGAGGCCATGTGTCAAGAGCACATGGGGTTCCTTGGAAGAACGCTCTCCTATCTGACCCATTCCACAGGCCCTGGAACCTGCTAAGAAGTGTGGGTGGATAGGATGTAAGGCAGTCTTGGAAACTCCCTTCCCCAGGTCACCATCTCTATAAACCAGTGAAATGGAACAATGGGAGGGACAGGCGTGAGTAGCAATGTGTTGAGAATCGCAGAGTTGTTGACCAGGAGCAGTTCTGCCCTCTTCCTCCCCTCCAGGTGAGCTGACAGTCCTGCTGTTTTCAGTGTTCCCTGAGAAGACAAGGGGGTCTCTGGTTTCCTCTGGGCATCTGCATGGGGTCTTGTCCTCAAGTCCCCTAGGATCTGGGCTAGGTCTTTGATCTTGCAGTGGAGTTGGCCTGGGATTTGTACTGCCAAACCTATAGGTTTCTGCCAGCCCAGACCCAACATTCCCCTTCCACTTCCCAGGCTGCCGTGTGGGCGCTTCCAGTTCAATGCTTCTCAGGCTTCCAGGCAGAACAGCAGGTTGTTTTGGACTTGCTCTCCCTTCTTCTGAGCCATTGGAAACCTCGGGGCATTGGACATAGTTTTGCTTAGGCCCTAAGCAGCTTGAAGAATTCTGAACATTACAGATCACAGACTGACTTTCAAAATGAGTGGCTTTTTTCCCCTGTGCACTCACAGAGAAGTTACCCAAGCCTCCTTCATATGTGGTGCCTCGAGTTTTAAGTTCCTGGTGCTCTGGGCTGCTGTCCTGACTGCCAGGAGACATGTCCTCTGCAGTCTCCCCTGCAGCTGACTGACTTTGTTCATGCAGAATCAACCCAGGATCATCACAAGAGGCCTGAGAAGAAAAGGTAGAGATTGCTTTTTCTGATCCCACTCTTCTGTCTCCCTCCACAGCTGGTGAAAAATGTCCACTGAAGGCCAAAGGATCGGCATAGGAAGGTGTTCTGGGTGCTTCTTTCTTTTTATCTATGATTTCAGAAGAACCTGAGTGACATATAAACTGTTCACTTGCCCCAAGGACATGTCTCAGTTTTCCAGTACAATGCCCTTTGCCTAGAGCAGGGGCAACACGAGAGGAAGGCTGTGAAGGACGCCGTGGCCCTTTGTTAGTTTCAGGGTTGGGCAGAGATGGAAAGCTATTTTCACAGAGGGGTATGGCTTGGGATTTCCCCTTATCAGTCAACAGATGTCCTGGTGCAGTAGAAAGAGATTCTACATGCAATCCCTTTGCTTCACCCTCATTCCTGATCTCATCATCCAACACTAACTGGTCCATCTGCTTACACTGAAGCCTGCCAGTGGTCCCTGAAGAACATTCAGGTTCTAGTGAAGTTTCATAGTAAGGAAGGACTGTCCCCCCAGCCACAAAGTCATTAAGTTGCTTTCTCTGGGCCTTTGCCTGTCTGACCTCCTCCAAGATAGCCAGGCACATGGATACAGGGACAGAATGCTCTGACTGTCTGGGCTCTGGATCAGGCTCCCTAGGCAGGAAAACAGGTGCTGAACAAGCCCCACTGGTAGGGAAGCCTGGGTCCTCAGACTCCTTCTCTGCCTTTTGCCTTGCCTCTCTGCCTTGGTCACTGTTCTCTTGTAAGGGGAAGCTGACCCTCTTTTCAAGCTTCCTAGAGATACTGTTCAAGGAACTGGCTCGTATTTCTTTTTGTATAGCTGCCTCAGCTTCAGAATCAAAACCTTCCTGAGTACTCGATCCCATCAAAGTGATTCTGAGTTCCCCTTGTTGGTGTTGGGGGCTGGTGCTTGCTGTTATCCTGTCCTCTGTCCCTGGGGGAATGTTCTCTGGTGCACTAGACTGACCATGAGATCCCATGGCTCTATGTATCACAGATCCACATGAAGCAGAGTGTTCCATGGCAGAGCCCCCTCTATCATTTCCCTGAGGGCTGTGGCTCCTGGTCTTTCCACTCTGTTTCTGATAATCTATTTCAGTTATCAAGGGACTGTCACGAATTTTCAATATTGTGGGATCCAGCACATCCTCAAATGAAGAGATGCCTTCTTCAGTATCAAGGGAATGGAGATAACTTCTTGGCAGTCTTGGAGAAGACTTAGAGAAGGGCAAGGTATTTCTCAGATCTTGGTGAGAAGGAGCTGTAGAGAAATCTGTCTGGACCAGTAATGGGGAGATAGTCTCCTGGTTGAAAAATGTACCCATATGGTGCTGGCTTGAACTAGGAAGTTTCTGAGTCGATAAGGCCATATTGTTTTCATCCTGTAGGCTCCCTTCCTTTTGCATGGCCATTTCTTCAACTTTACCTTGAGCTTTTCGTTCATCTGGCTTGGAACTACTTAGGTGTCTGGCAATTTGGCTTTCCAAAAAACCTTTCATAGTCTCCAGTTCCTCAAGATTTCCTAAGTTCCAAGGTTGATCTTTGGGGTTTGCTGATGCATCTACCAGCTCACCATCTTTCTCAGACCTTTCTGGCCTGGGCTGCAAGGACAGAGCTCTAGTCAATGTTTTCATTCTCCTTGGGTGAAGAGACGTATTGGTGGACTCTCTGTGAATTGAGTCTTTCCCTAAAGAATCACATGTGTCCCTAGCAGGTCTGTCTAATCCAGCTGGGTAGGTGTGCTCTCTTACAGACTGACTCTCTTTTATACATTCCCTCGACCTGAAGGGGCTCAGAGTGATTCTCTGTGCCTGAGGATCATCCACAGTAGTACTGTTTACCTCCATTTCCCTAGTTTCACTATCATTAAAAATAATACCATCTGCCTGTCTTGGAGAAGATGGCTGATCCTTGAAGGACAAATGGTCTTCAGAGTTGCCTGGCCTCAGAACATGGTCATCACCCTCCTGGTCTCTTTGGTCCTGGAACACAAACTCCTTACTGATACCTTGTGTGAGGGAAGCATGAAGCTGCTTGGATTCGATTTCTAAAATGTCATTTTCCAACTGCATCACACTTCTAATTAGCCTAGCCATTTCATCAGCATTATTAATTCTTTCATTTTTTTTCTTTCCCAAAAGGTTCTTCTTTGTAGTTTGATATTTCCTGTGACTCTCCTGGGCTTTTGCATTCACTGGGATTTCTTTCCTGAGCATATGTAACTGATTGAAATTTTTCATAGGTAGACTTCATCCCTGGAAGCTTAAACTCTTCTGGAATGTTTTTGGGGTGAAGAGCTTTTCCAAGAAGCCCAATTTCATTCCTCCCTTCCCACTTATGGGTTGGACTCTCATCCTGGGCCATGAGGATATGGCTGGTTACTCTATGATGCACTGATCTGAACTTTGAAGAAACAGCAGTTTCCCCTGACACATCCTTTTCAAGGCCAAAACTGGTTGTTTTACAGATGAAATCAGACCTGGCTCCAGAAGGAATCTGTCTGTTTATATCACAGGTCTGAATCTGCTGCAGGACTGCATTCTGATTCTGCTCTTCTTCCCCACCTGTTCCAGATCCACCAACAAAAAAGAAAGGTTTCCCAGACACAGAACTATATGTAGAAACATTGCAACAAGACTGCACAGTGGCCTTTTTCCCCTCCTTCAGAGCTGGAAGATTGTGCTTTTTATTTAAAATTCCGATTTGATTTTTAGATTCATATAATTTTGTGCTGGTAGAAGGCAGAAAATGTCTGTTCTGAGTAACAAAAACATAAACTGAATTGTGACTTTCTTCTTTAATATTTCCAGCACATTTCTCTAACTCTCCAATAGCTTCCCTAGTATTCAGATCAACTGGCGTCTCTGCTGTGACCTGCTGAGATGAGGCAATCTTGGAATTTTGAAACATCACTGGCAAATTATTCTTCAAACAAGCTTCCTGGAGGTGTTGGTGGTTGTAACCAAAGCCCCAAGCTTCCCTGGGGGGTGGCGAAGGCACATGTACTTCTCTGTAAGCTGGAATCTCTAAGGCAGTTTCTGTCAGCGCATCCCTGCTTTTGGTTATGTAGAATGTTTCCAAGGGAGGTGGCTGCAGGGAAGATGGGAAAGGATTCCAAGGAGCAGTGTGGAGGTACAGCTCTGGACCTGAAGGAAAGGCAAAGGAAACATTTGTGTATCTTCCAACTACTTCCTTGGAGTTCTCTTGGTAGTCTACCTTCTCTTTCTGTAGGTGGTGATGGCTGTTTTGACTTAATTGCTCTGGATGAACTGCACTATTGTTACTGAGAGGAGCCTGGCCTTGGGGCCAATGGTCTATTTTTGTTTGCTACAGTGATGTTATGGTGACAAGCTTTATTCTGGAGGAAATGCTCTTCAGAGAAAGTTATCAGTCCAGGTTTCATGCTACTGTGAAAGCACTCTTTCAAGTTGTTTTGTTTGCTTTCACATGTTTTTTTCATGGAATTTGGTATCTTGTTCTCTGGTATGGAAGCCAATGATTCTAAGTCTGCTAAATAAGCTCCATTACAACTCACCTCTTTCTCACTAGTGCTAATGAAATCTGAAGCAATTTCTAATTTGGCACTCAAACTGTCCTGGTCTTTTTCTGCTCTCAAATGCCTGATTTTGGATAGATGGATTGGAAAGTTGTTGAAATCTGGATTGCTGGATAACCCAGAACCAACTGACAATTGAGTATCTCCTCCTTTTCCAGAAGCTTCAGCCAGGGAACTGGAGTCTTTCTCAGGGCAGGGGAAAAGCTAGCCTGGGCTTTCCTACAGCCTCCAAAACAGGATGAGAGAGTTCAAGAAGGTACTTCTGCTGAAGAGCAGCCCAGTCCCTTTCATGGGTACTGCCTACATAAATGAATGAGGTGGCAGAGGGAGCCAGCACACTTGGCACACTAGAATCATGGGAAACTTCAGAGCTGCCCTGTTGGCTTGTATCAGTAATACTTATGCCCTGAAAGCTGCCATCAGCTGCTGGTTGAAGAAAGCTTTGAGTTTCCCAAAGTGACAGCTTGGATGTATCAGAAGCAGAGGTTGGATACACATCTCTTGCATTGCAAGGCAGCTCAGCACTGCCTTGGGGAAATCTTGAGCTACGTTGGAGGACTGTTTCTGTACCTAATGGCTTTAGTTTTCCAATATTTAGCCAGTATCCAGGCCTTTCCTCACCACTGGGCTGAACTTCCTGGACATCAGGACTTGGACATAAAGAACTAGGATTGATTTTAGAATCACAGGAAAACCAGGAATCCATGGATACCAGTGGGCTCCCTCTTGAAACCTGTATGTCTTGGAGAGAGTCTGTTGGTTCAGAGTAGCTTGCTTCCTCCACCTGTGACTCAGGCTGCTTGCAATGGAGCTGGAGCTCAGGATTGAGGTAAAATGAACTGTTCATTGGCAGGATGGCATTCAGCATAGCTCCTGTTCTGTGGTAGGTAGACTCAAGTCTGCATGTTGCCTTCTGGTCTACTATAGGCAGAGAAGAATTCTGCAGGTGCCAGAAAATCTCTGTGGGCATCTCATCAGATGAATCAATAAAAGTTACTCCCTGTTCTTTCTCAGCATCAATCAGACTATCCAAGGAAAAGCTCCTGTGAGTAAGTCGACCACTGTCTGAGGGTGTGGTAAAGTCCTGCACAGAGGGTCTAGCTCTGGTCCTTGGGTGGACATGGTCTTTGGTAGGAAGACTGGCCCGGGGACTTTCTTTTGGGCTTTGGTACCCTTTCTCAGTCAAAGAGTCCTCAGATATTTGGCTGTTGTCACTTTCAGAGTTCTCTGGCTCTGGATGATCCCATTTTCCTCGAGGGTCCTTTGGTTTCAGTAGCTCCAACAATGAGGATTTGGCATAGATATAGGAGAGAGAATCTACAGAATAATTGCTATCTGTGTCAGATAAATCATTTTCTTTTTCTCCGGCACAATCCACTACTGGACTGGAATCTGTAAGTGAAGTCCTGGTGTCTGGATCCTCTACACTGCATTGTCTTTTCAAAGGACTGCTATTAGACAAATGAGAAGACTTTTTGGCAATGTCTCTGACCCTAGCTGCCAGCACTCTCTGATGTTGTTTTGATGCCCTGTTTGGAGAAGGTGGTTTGGATTCTGCCTGATAAGTCTTGGCTATTTTCCCATGCCTAGCTGCCTCCTTGGGTCCATGGGGATAGGAGAAATTGCAACTGGTTCCTTTAGAAGCCTCATGGATCCCAAGGTTCTCTTCTTTTTGCCACCCAGCTTGTGTGTTGCCAGAGTCCACTAGTCCCTTAGCCTTTCTGGTCTGGGAGGTAGAGGTAAGGGTCTTTGGTCCATCCCTTGGCTTTAGCGTGTTAGTTGACTGGCACAGAGTTGTTAAGCCCTGGGATACCATCCAACAGGGCCATTTACCCACTCTCTCTGTTTCCTGAATGTCAACAGACTCACTGCTTACAGTGAGGCAGGTGTGTGGAGTTGAAGTTCCCTTCCTGGTCAAGGCTCCTCTGGCTGTACAGAGCTGCTCCTGGCCTGAGGAATGGAGGACATTCTTGCACAGACACCTTGTACTTGGAGGGTAAGCAGCAGTCTGGGGAAAATGATATTCTGATGAAGTTTTCTCTGATATGTGATGAGGCATAGGTGTTAACATGGTAGAGAGATCCCAATTCAGAAAAACCCTGTGAAGACAAGGAAAATCATCTCAGAAAAGTTAGAGGTTCCCCTACATCCTGTTGACAGAGCAATATGAAGTTCCATTTAGTTTGCTCTGAAATTGGTTAAAAATCAGGCCCAATGTCACTGTGTCTTACAGTCAAAGACATCAGGGTCAGAGAAAAACACAACAGGTACAAAAGAAAACCGTGGACTATAGTCCTGGCTCTCCCAGATGTACCAAACATACTCTGTACCTCTTATAAAAAAGTTGAACTGGGGCTGGGGTTGTGGCTCAGCGGTAGAGCACTCGCCTAGCATGTGCGTGGCCCTGGTTCGATCCTCAGCACCATGTAAAAACAAATGCATTGTGTACAACTAAAGCAAACAAATAAATATTTTTAAAAAAAAAGTTGAACTGAATCTAAGCACACCTTTAGGCAAGGTGAAGAAAAGAGCAACAATTTAAATTAATAGAATCAAACAGATAAATCTGTAAAGTGGTACATTCTACAGAACCAACCCACATTCTTTAACCAATCAATGATGTGAGGTAATAAAAACAAAAATAGTAAATAAAATAAACTTTATACATAACAATCACATGTAGTGTTAAGTCCTATTTGGATCTTGATTTGAAAAAACAATGGTAAATAGATATTTTTGAGGCAACTTGAGAAATTTAAATATGGCCTAGATTAGAGGCTATATCAGGTAATTAATCTTAATTTTGGTAGGTGTGATAATGACAGTGTGGTTATAAGAATACTCCATTATTTTTAGAAGTGTATGCTACAGGATGTAGGGTTGTAGTGACATATGTCTAGGAGTTGCTTTAGAATACTTCAAAAAACAGGAATGTGGGGAGACAAATCAATTGTGAGGAATCTTTTTTTTTTTTTTTTTTTGGTACCAGGGATTGAACTCAGGGGCACTCGACCACTGGGCCACATCCCCAGCCCTTTCTTTGTGTATGTGTGTGTGTGTGTGTGGTTTTTTTTTTTTTTTTTAGAGACAGGGTCTCATTGAGTTGCTGAGTGCCTTGCCATTGCTGAGGCTGGTTTTGAACTAGACATCCTCCTGCCTCAGCCTCCCAAAGTGCTGGGATTACAGGCGTGTGCCACCGTGCCTGGCAACTGTGGGGAATCTTGATAATTGCTGAATGTGAGTAATACACAAACTATTTTCTCAACTTTGTGTATGTGTGAAAATTTTCCATGGTAAAAAGTTGAGAGAAAAAAGTCTATTTCTACTCCGAGGATCACAGAAGTGAGTTAACACAACAGACATTAATTGTGAGCCTCCTATGGACAAGATCCTGTGCTAGACCTTGAGGATATAAAGAGGAGTAAGACACAGGCCCCTACTTCAAGGAGCCTGGGAAATAAATCATTCTCCCCCTTTAATACATATAGGTAGTGAAGGAGAAGAAAAACAAGGAAGAGCCCAATAAGAACCTATGAGGGACTGGGGTTGTGGCTCAGTGGTAGAGCACTTGCCTAGCATGGGTCGAAAGGGGTTCGATTCTCAGTACCACATATAAATAAATACATAAATAAAATAAAAGATCCACCAACAAATAAAAAATATTAAAAATAAAAAAAAGAAGAAGAACCTATAAGGGAGCCAGGTGTGGTGGTGCATGCCTGTAATCCCAGTGGTTCAGGAGGCTGAGGCAGGAGGATCATGAGTTCAAAGCCAGCCTCAACAAAAGCAAGGTACTAAGCAACTCAGCGAGACCCTGTCTCTAAATAAAATACAAAACAGGGCTGGGGATGTGGCTCAGTGGTCAAATGCCCCTGAGTTCAATCCCTGGTACCCACCCCCACAACCACCAAAAAGAAAGAGAACCTATGAGGTGCTCAAGTTAGGGTTGTCGCTCAGTGGTAGAGCACTTGCCTATCATTGTGAGGCACTGGGTTAGATTCTCAGCACCACATATAAATAAAAATAAAGGCATGCACCATTGTCTGACTTAGGGAGTTCTCTTGCTGTGGCAGGTCGTAGGGGTAAGGTAGAGGGAGGCAGCATGCGGAAACAAAGAAGTCTAGTCTGAGGCAGGATGAGACTGAGGTGATAGAAGGACATACAAGAAGTATGTATGAGGACTGGGGTTATGGCTCAGTGGCAGAGCACTTGCCTCGCACATGTGGGGCACTGGGTTCAAACCTCAGCACCACATAAAATAAATAAATAAACAAAACAAAGATATTGTGTTCATGTATAACTAAAAAAATTTTTTTTAAAAAAGAAGTATGTATGGATAGTCAGGGTCTGAAGAGCAGATGAAAAATGAGGCTGAGGTCCTTACTCAGAAGATATCACTAGAAAATAATGGTATTCGGAGGGAGGGAGAAGGCAGAAGTTTGAATCTGAAAAGATACAGAGAAAGAAGAGAAGCCAGAAGAGGAGAAAAGTGATGAGGAAGAGAGGAATAAACAGATTTTTTCCCCATTTAATGACTGAGGAAACTGAGGCACTGGGGAATAAAGAACACAGCCTGGACAATAAGGTTGTAAACTCTAGCTAAGGGCTTCCAGATGACAACCACTGACTTGTACCTGTGTAGGTGGGGAACATGCTGGCTGTAGAGCCTTTGGAGGCTCAAAGAACTGCAACTTGTCCATTTGCTTCTACGTTGAAGCCCTGGGATTGTGGCATTAGAGTTGGAGACCAAGCATGGGGACTTATGTCTGCTGTCATCCTGGAACCAGCACAATGCCCTGAGCTGCTCCAGTCTCTTCTGGGCCTCTAGCAGCCTCTGCTTCCTGATGATTCTGTCTAATTGGAATAAGACCTTTTTACGCCAGATGTTCCCTTCTGCTGCCCGAAGGGCGTGTCTCCGCAGGAGCTGCAGCTGCACCAGTCTCTTCTGTCTTGGGACCAGTGGGGATGGTGGAGTATCAGGATGTGTCTGAAGCCAAGCATCAGGTGCCACAGATGCCTCAAGTTCTTTCCCTGTGCCACAGTCTTTTTGTTGCTGCTGTTCCTGTAAGCTGGCCAGCCAGGTCTCTTCTCTGAGCAGCCACTGCTGGTCTGGGAACCAAAAACACCAGAGTGAAAGTCAGTACATCCCTCCCTGCCTATGGCTGCCTGGGCTCAGACATCTCCAACCAGGGTTGGACCTGTGTAGAGTAAAAGTTCTGGCTAGAGTTATGTGGCAGAGCAAGGGCTACAGAGCCTCCTTACCACAGGGGAAGGAAAAAAGACCCCTAGGCCTCAGTATAGCAGTGGGCACACATTAGGGCAGGCAGAAAAGCGTGGACAAGTGTGCCCTAAGAAAGAATGAGTAGGAAGCCCGTCATTCTTAGGAACCATAAAGAAGTTAGCTTCCTTTTTGTTTCCAGCCCCCTTCAAAGAGCCTCTAGTCTCTCAAAGCAGGAAGAGAATACCTAATACCAAAGATTCCATCAAATCACCAAGAAAACAGAGACTGCAGAAAGCTACGGAAACATAACGATGGAAGAACTAGGTAAGAAACCTGAAATGGTGGGTACTTACTGTCTTTTTTTTTTTTTTTTTTTTTTTGCTTTAGTTGTACACAATGCAATGCATTTATGTTCACGCGGTGCTGAGGATCGAACCCGGGCCGCGCACATGCTAGGTGAGCGCTCTACCACTGAGCCACAATCCCAGCCCTACTTACTGTCTTTAATCTGCTGGCTAATGTAAGCCTGGTTGAATTCCAGTTCCTTCTCAGCTCTAATCTGTCCTGCTAGGATTTGTTGCCTCAAATCCTCCACATAGCACTGCTTTTGCTGAATCTGGGCTCTGTGGGATGTCTTTCCATCCCTCAGTGGCTGGTGATCCTCATCACACTGCTCTTCCAGTACTCTCCTGTGAAAAAAAGGGGTTGGGGTTACCCAAGCAAAAAAAGCTCAGGATAAAATGGTGGCAGTCTAAGTCACTCTGAGAGAGCCTCTGAATTCAACAGGGTAGAGAGAGCTTTAGACTTCTAGTGGCTTGGGACAAATAGGCATGGTGTCACAGGCAGCTCATGATGTCACAGTGCAGGAGGAAGAACAGTCATTAGACTAGCATATTCTTAGAGTTGTGGGTTTAACAGAAACATATTCATTTTGGTTAAGGAAATCCTAAGGAAAGTAAACAGATGTTACAAAAAAAAAAGACACACAAAAAAATTCTAACTTTATGGAGAAGCTCTGTCCTAAAAAAAAGAAAGAAAGAAAAGCAAAGAATAAAAATGTATCTGCTAAAAATCCCTGTGAAACACTGAGTACAGCAGAAGCTCCAGAAACACTAGGAGGGAATGTTCAGAGATTACTACTGTACCTCCACACCCTGAAACAGAACCCCGCTGTGATCTGGTAATAAGAAGCCACTGATGCAGAGACGAGATAATTTACAGGCAGCTGTATCTCTGTGTGGCAGGAGACCCAGACGACAGGGGGTCTCCGGTAAGGAACGTTCTTAGAAAAGAAACCCTCAAATAGGGTGTGAATTTTAGACTCTACCATACCTTTCAGAGACACATACTAAGGTATTTACTGATGAAACATGTTATACATTTGTTTAGCTCCAAGTGGGGGAAAGTGAGTGTGGATATTAATGAAATAAGATTAACCATGAGTGGATAATTTGTGTTGAAATTTACCATAATAAACAATTTACAAAGAATTTTTTATTACAGTCATGCTTTATTCTGCCCCAGGTTCCTACATGATCACTCTGAGAGAACTAGAGAATGGGAGAAAATCTTTGCCATCTGCACCTCAGATAGAGCATTAATATCCAGGATATATAAACAACTCAAAAAACTTAACACACAGCCGGGCGCGGTGGCGCACGCCTGTAATCCCAGCACTTTGGGAGGCTGAGGCAGGAGGATTGCGAGTTCAAAGCCAGCCATCAGCAATGGCGAGGCACTTAGCAACTCAGTGAGACTCTGTCTCTAAATAAAATACAAAAAAAGGGCTGGGGATGTGACCCAGTGGTCGAGTGCCCCTGAGTTCAATCCCCGATACCACAAAAAAAAAAAAAAAAAAAAAAAAAAAAACTTAACACACACACACACACACACACACACACCAAAAATAAATAAATAAATAAATAACCCAAGCAATAAATAGGCAAAGGAACTGAATAGACACTTCACAGAAGAAATATGAATGGTCAACAAATATGTGAAAAAATGTTTAACATCTCTAGAAATGAGAAATGAAGATCAAAACCAGGGCCTCACATGTGTGAGGCAAGCACTTTATCACTGAGCTACAACCCCAGTCCTATACAATGGAATATTACTCAGCCATAAAGAAAAATGAAACTATGGCATTTGCTGGTAAATGGATGGAACTGGAGACAATCATGCTAAGTGAAATGAGCCAATCCCCCAAAACCAAAAGCTGAATGTTCTCTCTGATACGTGGACGCTAACACACAGTAAGGGGAAGTGAGGAAGAGTAGAAGTTCATTGTATTAGACAAAGGGGAATAAATGGAAGGGAGAGGGTGGGGGAGAATAGTAAACACAGTAGAATGAATTGGACATAACTTTACTATGTTCATATACGAATATATGACCAATGTAACTCCACATCATATAAAACCACAAGAATGGGATATTATTCTCCAACTATGTATAATGTGTCAAACTACATTCTACTCTCATGTATAAATAAAAAGAAAAAAATTTTTTGAAAAATAAAATTTCTGGGCTTGGGTTGTGGCTCAGTGGTAGAGTGCTTGCCTAGTATGTATGAGGCACTGGGTTTGATCCTTAGTACCACATAAAAAATAAGTAAATAAAATAAAGTTTAAGATAAAATAAAATATCTCTGAAAGCGGACAGCTTCCAACTACTGCTAACCTTTGCCTGGGTCAGACAGGGTCTTTTTTTATATAAGGACTTCAAATACTTTCTCAGGGTATCTCCACGCTTATCACTCAGGATTCTAAAGGAGCCAAGCGCACAAAGCTGGAAGCACTGGTGTGTGCCTAGAGTTCCAGCTACTTAGGAGACTGAGGCAGGAGGCTCACTTGAAACTAAGAAGTCAAGACCAGCCTGGGCAACACAGCAAGACCCCTATTATCAATAACTAACCAACCAAGAAATAAATAAATAAAAATAAAGAAGCCAACTGCATGGGTGCTCCAGGATGGGGATGGGAAGGGAGTTGTTGGAAAGAGTCAGATTCTTCCAGAGGCTAACAAAAAGCCAGAATTAGGTTACTCAGCTCTCAGCCCTCACTATACTCCCAAGTTGTCATGTCAAATGTTTGGAGAAGCTCATTTATTGGTTTAATACTGGAACCAGGTGTCAAGTAGTATGAGCATGTTATTCTAAGGGATTCATCCTTTTAGCTATAGTTTGGATCTTGAATGTCCCCCCAAAAGTTCAGTAATTGAAGGCTTGGTCTACAACCCATCATGCCATTGGGAGGTAGTGGAACCTTCAGGAGGTAGGGCCAACTGGAAGAAAGTTAGGGCACGGGAAGCATGCTCTTGAAGGAAGATACTGGGACTCTGGCTTCTCTTTTTTTCTCCCTCTCTTTGCTTTTTGGACACTATGACGTAAAGGCTTCTTCCATCACATGATCCTACCATGATATACTATGCTGCCACAGGTCTGAAAGCAACAGGACCAACCATGGACTGAAACTTCTAAAACTAGTACCCAAAACAAATCTTTTTGTTGTTATTGTTGATACTGGGGATTGAACCCTGGAGCACTTTACCACTGAGCTACATTCCCCAGTCCTTTTTATTTTGAGGTAGGGTCTTGCTAAGTTGCTTATGACCTAACTAAGTTGCTGAGGCTGTTCTTGAACTTGGTATCCTTCTGCCTCAGCCTCTAGAGTCACTGGGATTACAGGTGCACACCAAACATGGCCAAATCTTTCCTTTATAAAATTGATTGTCTCAGGTATTTTGTTACAGTAACACAAAGCTAAAATACCACATTATATAACAGAATGAAGTAATAGACAGTATTAAAACAGAGGTCCACAAACCATAGTCTGGAAGTCATATTTGGTTTCCTGTCTGTTTTTTGTAAATAAATTTTTACTTGACTATAGCCATGACCGCTTGCATTTGTATGGTCCAAGCTAGGCTGCTTTTGTGTCACATTGGCAAAGTTGAGCAGAGGCCACATGGTCCACAAAGCTCTTTATGGAAAAAAATTTCACCACTCCTGACTTAGAAGAAATTAAGATATGTTTTTGGTACAAGGGATTGAACCCAAAGGCACTTAACCACTGGGCCACATCCCCAGCCATTTTTCGTATTTTATTTAGAGACAGGGTCTTGCTGAGTTGCTAAATGCCTTGCTAATCTGCTGAGGCTGGCTTTGAACTTGCAATCCTCCTGCCTCAGCAAATCACTGGGATTACAGGTATGTGCCAACTAGAAATTAGGATTTTTGTAATGCAATCTTAAGAGGCCAGTGAAGGATGTACAAGTAGAATAAATAGATCAGGGGAAGAGAAACTGACCACCATGGTCTCTCTCCTGGAAAAGAGGCTGTGAAGCAATTCAAACTGTAATGGGTCCAAGATATGGACACTTGAGCTCAGGAGAAGGTTGGTGCTGACTGCTGTGGGCAAAAGGCCAAATATACACAGTAGAACATACAGAAAGAGGAAAGGTACCCTTTATCACATATGAAGTAGAAGGCTAGGGATAGCAACCAGAACTGAAAACCAGCTAATGCCAAACAGAAGAAACAGTTAGTGTAAAACATTTCATACACGAATTTATATGTACCATGCCTGTATTTCTGCTCTAATCCTTTTCTGACCATAGAAATGGCTGAATTATAAGCATGAGTCAGCCCAACCATAAGACCCACACAGATTACCAGATGCAAGAACAGGGAAGGGATCTGTATTCTGAATTCCCTGACGTTACTCAGTTTCCTTCTCTGGCTGTCTCCCCAACCCTCAGATTTACAATTTGCTTCTTTCAAGAAGAGAGCTTTCCTGTTCTTCCTATATGAAAGTAGCAGCTACAACAGTTTTCTTTCACAGTAGCAATGGGACCTGCAGAGGGGGACTTGGGTGATCACTACAGACATAGTGAATTTACCCAAGATACCACACAGGATTAGCCAGAAGAGCTCCTCCACTAAGCACATCAGTCAAGTTCCCAGCAAGCAATTGAAAACAAAAATGTCAGCCTTATGTTAATGTGTATAGGTACATCAGCAAGGACTCTTCATTACCAACAGGCAAAGAACCTCTGTCCCTATCAAAAACTTTCCTTCATCTTCAATGGCTCTAGCATTCCCTAAGCTACTAACTGGTCACCTGCTTGCCAGAACTTCACTGAACCCTCTGCTTTCTGCTCTGACAGCCCTCCCCAGCTGCAGAAGGGTCTGGCAGCATCTGCTGCAGAATGCAATAGTGTCTACTTACTAAGGCAACAGTGGCAGCAACAGCAATGACAGCATTTAAGACTGGGTCTTCAAAATTCCAAATGGGGAAACGCCAAGACAACAGGCAATGATTTTCAAGGACAAATTCCTCTCTGGTCCAGATCATGGATGTGAAGGAGAAAAGGAGGGCAGACTGGCCAATTTTCTCTGGCTCTGAAGTCCACTCCAGCTCCCACAAATGCTTATCCAGATAGATAAGTGAGAGCAAGCAAGTGTAGGATAAGGGGAGGCTTTGGAGCCATGCCCATCCAAGGCAAGAGAGATTCTCATGGAGACAGAGCCACAAATCCAGACTGGGAGTCCAGCTGACAATGTGCATTTTTCTCTACTCTTATAGGTTCCTTTCCCTGGACCCTTTGCCATTCACAGGCTTGAGCACCACACCACACCACCTGACCAGGGCTGACACACAGATGCTGGCTTTAGTAGCTGCAGGACCAGCCTAGTCTACCAGTTCCTAGAGCTGATGTTGAATGGTGAAGGTAGTAGGTGGGAGAGGTCTTGATTCTGAAATCCTTTTCTGTCCTCTAAATAAAAGGGACATTTTAAAAATTAGAGCATTATACATAATATTTAGGTTCATTTTGACAAAATATACATGCAAGGAATTTTATTTCAATCCCCATTCCTCCCCACGATTCATGCTCCCATTTTCCCTCCTCCTTCCCTCTATTCTCCCTTCTCTACTCCACTAAACTTCTTTTCTTCTACATATACATGAAGGTGAAATTCAAAAGGGACATTCTTGGTGTTACTAGAAGGTCATGTCAATGTGTGTGGGACTAGAAAGCCCTAGAAGACTTAAAGAGGCAGGAGACCACTGGGTACTCTGGGCTGGATAAGTCAGCTGGCTGAGATCAGAGGACAGGAAAGAGAAATCAAGGCAGCCTTCTTGGGAAGCTTGTCACCAGACCCTCCCAGCAATAGGGGTTATGGTTGTCAGTGCCATGCACATGCACTTGCTCCTTCAGTCCTGGGAAAGAGATGGCAACATCCTTACTTTGGAGGTGAGGAAATGGGCTCAGGGGTTCAGTGAACTACCTAAGGTCACACAGATTTTATGTGGTAGGGCTGGGATCTGAACTCCAATGTATCTCTTCCACATCCACAGCTCTTTAAGTTGTAGTATTGCTCTCTGTAAACCTCTGAACTCTGGGAAAACCAGATCTTTAATGCATCTTCCCAGTCAAAGCCTTACCTAAAATAAGGTCTCCTTTTGATACTTCACTACAAATAAGAGGGACCACGCTGACAAAATAAGAGTTCTGGCCTCAGTACTGACTTCCCCTTGGCCTTGGTACTCTTCACCCTATGCTATCTCTCCCAATGTATCCTTTATCCTACAAAGCCCTCGGTCACTCAACTCTGGGATCATCCTCCCTTAAACCTTTGTCAGAGCATCCTTCAATCCCAAGCAGCCCTCCTATGAGGACTTGCCTATTGTTCCTATTCCCACTGTTCCTCAATCCATCATCTCTCACTAACAACTTTGGACCCAAAACTGTCTTCCTATGCCATCAAATGCTCTTTCCTGAGGAAAGAGCAGCTGGATCCCTCTGAAGGGACCAAGAGCCATCAAAACCTGCCAAGAACCCTGAGCTCAAATTGCTTAATAGTTTTCTTGCTGATAGGCACCAAATCTCCTGCTGATATTTTCTATAGGAAATTCCAAAGGCAGAAGTTACTCAGGCTTATAGGAACAGAAGAATTGGCAATACCAAACCCATCAGGCATTTAGACCTGTGAAGGGGATTCTGTGTATAAATGGATGAACTGTGACTATGAAGTAGAAAAGTAGTTGCTTGCTATCAATTACATACAAAACTCTGACTCAAGCCTTTGCAGTTAAAATGCAAGTGAAGTAGATTAGAGCCCCAAGATACTTTCAAATTGTTCCTATAGTTCCTGTACCTCTTATGCATACTTTTGGAATTTTGGTTATAGGAGAAGAAAAAGGATTGTCAGTCACATACTATCTTTAAAAACTCAGAGTAAGTCATAAGTTCTAGAGGCTAAGTGACATACACAATGAGCTCATACACAGGCCAGAATTTAAAGGGGAATGCAAAGAGGTAAATTTAGAAGCAGTATCCAAGATGTCTGCAAACACTTCACAGTTAAATCTTGTTGATGGGAAAGTGACCATTGGAACATCAAATGATATACATCTTTCAATAATGAAGAAAGATGAAATACCAAACAGGAAACGAATGAAGGCCAAGGCCACTTTTCTGTCAACTACAAACTCAGTGGCTCATCCAACATCATAGGATCACTTGCCCAGGTTGATTCAGAGCAGGCCTCACTTAAACCTTGGCTGTTACACCAGTCACTTCCCTGCTCTACGTTGTAACAGACCAAGAAGCAAATTTTCTACATCAGTACAAGTAGCTGTTTCGCACCTTTCCTTCCAAAGTAAAGGGTAGAGACTCAGCCGAGAGGCAGTAACATCCCCATCCAAGTCCAGCCATTCCAAAGAGCCACTACCACCAAAAGTCTCTCCAACCTGGAACAAGATAAAAGGCACAGTGAGGCTGCCATCATCCTCCCCAGCCCAACAGAATAGGAAAAATTCAAGCTTCTCCTTTAAAAAGAAGAAACAGCAAAACCAGCAGCAACCTGGAATACACAGCCATACTGACCTGCCTTTGCTGGCGCAGGATAGCAGCCTCTGCTGGGTGGTAGAATCGAAACTTTTGTGCTTTCCCCAGTGCTATAACAGCTCCTGCAGTGTAGACAAATGAGACTTTCATCAGATCACATTTAAGTACATAAATTGTGCAGGGTACTCTTTTGTGAGATAAAATCATGCCCTCAACAAGTTGATACTTTAGCTGAGTTGATATGTATTAATTATATATCTCACAACATATGTATTGAATTAATAAACAGGAGGAGCTATTGTCCTCTAACAGAAAGCAAGAGGAGTTCCAGGTGGAGTAGTCAGAAAAAGCTTCATTGAAGAAGCAGAAACTAAGTTCAGTTTCAAAAGACAAAAAGAACTTGAGGGGCTGGGGTTGTGGCTCAGCGGTAGAGTGCACGGCCTGAGTTCGATCCTCAGCACCATGTAAAAATAAACACATTGTGTACAACTAAAGAAAATAAATAAATATTAAAAAAAAGAACTTGAACAGATTAGTAAGACTAGTGACAATGATAGTAACTGTAATAATGACAATGAGTCTTTACTAAGTTCCAACCATTCTGTTAAGAACGTTACAATAGGGGGTAGTGGGGTTGTGGCTCAGCGGTAGAGTGCTTGCCTGGCACGTGTGAGTCACTGGGTTTGATCCTTAGCACTACACAAAAATAAATAAATAAAATAAAGGTATTGTGTCCATCTACAAAAAAAGAAAACCTTACAAGGATAGGGTTTCTTCAATCTTTGCAATCCTATTGTTATCTCCATTTTACAGATGAGGAAATTGAGGTTCAGAGACTTTCATGAGGACACAGAGCTAACAAACACAGGCAAAAATTTCAGAGAGTCATTCTCCACTCTCAGGACCTGGATTGAAGAGAATTGTATTAGGAAATCTTCAGGTCTTTGGGTGCAGAAGGTAGGTGATTCATCTTTAAAGCCTGCATCACTGAGCTCTCTGGGCCCTTAAGAGATTGGGGTTGTTCCATCATTCATCCTGGTATAAACAGGGCTGTAGATAGTCTTACCTTGGGTCAGACGGCAGGAGGCAGTGACCTCACGGCCATTGACTGTGCAGCGTGCCCCTTGCGCAGGCCGGAGAATGACTACCCCACAGGTGCTAGTGATTGTGCAGTGGTCTCTCTCAATCAACGGACCCTGAAGGACTACAGAAGGGTTGGGGGTCACTTGGATGGGTGGGGGAGAATCCAGGGAAATACCTCCTCCAGTCTTACTATGGGATCAGAATCATAAGATCTCCCATCATAAAAAAGAAAGGAAGAGCTACCACCTTAAACCACCAGAGCTAAAATCCTACCACTGTGTAGATCTTAAAAAGCCTAGTAACAGAGAAGAAGACCCTTAATACTTCAATGATTCTGTTCCTCTAAAAACATCATCAGATTCCTCTGAAGAAATATTTTAGGCACAAATAACTGCCACAAGTGTCAGGCCCCTGTGTGATATTACTTACCAATGTCCTGTTCTTGGTCTGAGTCGATCCTTCCAATTTTTGTTATCCCCTCCTATGGGGGCAAAGAAAAACTTTTTAATAAAATAAAAAGGGACACTTGCCCTTAAATGAGAGTCCATTCTTGAATGTTATCACTGTCTTCACATTCCTATCTCAATCTTTTCTGTACCACTTCTCAACTTTAGGTGGTTCTGATTCTCTGCCTACTTCACACTGCAGCCCAGGAAGCCCAAAAGAAGGTGGTGGGGGTGGGAGACAACATAGTTCTAGCTACTTGCAAAGTTGGCAAACTTCTTTATGTCCTATAACTTGAACCTAAGGAACAGCCAATCACTAGCTAGATATTCTCTAGTCAGAGGAAGTAGGCATAAAGTATAGCTTTCCCCCCAAAAGGGCTAACGTCAGTGTGGTCCAAGTTTGATCAGTAAGTCTTAAAGAGATAAGCTTTTAATGAAGATTTATGGAAACACAGAATTATTACCTTCTTGGTCCACAGATGAAGTTTAATAGACACCAGATTCTAAAAAGGGTAAAGCACAATAGGAAAAAAGCACCTCTAGAATCAAAAAGAACTGGAAGAGAATATAAAAGAGAAGAAGGAAATTGGAGTTAGTATAAACAAGTCACAGGTTAGTAGAAGACAAGACCTTCTAGCCCTTGGAGTATGGCAAATCTGCTTAAGACTACAGAGCTCTATTTGGAGCAGGCAGCAGCGGCAACAAAAATGGTAAATTTTAGATGCAGCTTTATCATTTGCTGAATAACAATTCCCAACATTCCAGGCATTATGCTGAGTGTTTTATAGACATCATCTTATTTCATTTTTTTAAAAATATTTTTTTAGTTGTAGGTGGACACAAGATCTTTATTTTATTTATGTGGTGCTGAGGATCGAACCCAGGGCACCTCACACATGCGAGACAAGTGCTCTACCACTGAGCTATAGCCCCAGCCCCTTATTCAATTCTTTAACAACCTAAAACAGGTATTATTGTCTCCTAATAGAGGAGAAACTCAGAGAATAAATTGTCCAAGAAACCCACATATTCAGTAGGAGAGCTACGACTAGAATTTAGATCTTCCTTGATCCTATACCCATGCTTTTCTGGACTCACCATACCACCTTCTCGGTAACATGTTTTCATAGAGACTAGAGTTTTCTACTAGGCTTCACTGTCAGCAGTAAGAACAGGAAGCTCCCGCAAAATAGCTTGTGAGAAGAAAGAATTCCGGAAGTAATAAATGAGACTTTGGCCTTACTGTGTGCCTCTCTGTCTCTCCTCCCTGCATGCACACAGCCTTTCCAGCTCAGCAACTGAGAATTGAATGAGTCAATGGATGACAGTCCTCACAAACTGTATTATTTATTTACTTTTTAAATTTTGTTTGTGGTACTGGAAATTGAATCCAAGGGCACTCTTCCTGCAGGAAAGAAACTACCAAAAAAGGATTTTGCATCTTAGATAACAAGGATCTGTGTTTGCTGTTCCTTCTGCCTCTTTATGCAGGAAACATTGGCAGCACAAAGATGCGTACAAGGGTATCAGTAACCTATGCTCTACCCATCCTTTTTTTGTGTGTGTGTGTGTGTATCAGGGATTGAACTCAGGGGCACTTGATCACTGGGCCATCCCCAGCCCTTTTTTGTATTTTTATTTAGAGACAGGGTCTCACTGAGTTGTTAAGTGCCTCGCCATTGCTAAGGCTGGCTTTGAACTCGAGATCCTGCTGTCTCAGCCTCCCAAGTGCTGGGATTACAGGCATGTGCCTGGCTTCTACCTATTCTTTCTTAAGCCCCAAGGAGCTTCTCAAGGTGACCCAAAGGAAAAACGGCTTTCAGGGTATCACCAGGAACTAGTTCCAGATCTGTAACTAAGTTAGCAAAGTAAATAAAAATACAGAGAATTTTGCTGGGCACAGTGTCATACCTATAACCAGCCATTTGGAAGGCTAAGGCATGAGGATCATAAGTTAAAGTCCAGCCTCACAATTTAGCAAGACCCTATCTCAAAAATAAAAATTTTAAAAAGGGGTTGGGAGCCAGACATGGTGGTACATGCCTGTAATCCCAGCACTTGGAAGGCTGAGACAGGAGGATCGCGAGTTCAAAGCCAGCCTCAGCAATGGCGAGGCACTTAGCAACTCAGCGAGACCCTGTCTCTAATAAAATACAAAAAAGGACTGGGGATGTGGCCCAGTGGTCGAGTGCCCCTGAGTTCAATCCCCAGTACCAAAAAGAAAAAGGGGGGGGGGGGGGGAGTTGGGGTGTGGCTCAGTGGTGGAGTACTTGCCTATCATGCACAAGGACCTGGGATCCATCCACAATACCATAAAACAACAATAACAACAAACCAACAGATAATCTTAGTCCTTTACGGTTAAATCATTACCTAAACCAGGATCTAAATAAACAAAAAGAAAAGAAAAAGGAAAAAATGGGTACATAAAATGCAGAAGTGCCAAGATTTAGAACCAAACTAAAACTCATCACACAGGTCCACTGGAAATGCACCAAGGGAGCAAAACCCTTACTAGACACCAAATAAAAAATCAGCAATCTGATATTCAGGTAACATCAACACTCATCACAAGGACAATTCAATTCAGCAGACATGGCCCTTCACCCTCTGATGCTAACCTAAGCTTTCCTATTTAACATCTAACTTCATCTGCATACTCCATATCCAATCAATACATCAGATCAGTTCTACTCAGTGACCAATTTAACAAATCTGACCTCTTCCAGACCCCCAACTTCTCCTATGGTTCTAGACTAATAAATGGAATTATGTAGCCTTTTGGTATTTAGATTTATTGTTAAGTTAAAAGTAGACAGCTACTTCTGTCTGAGGCATTTCACTGAGACAATTTATGCCCAGTATGCCAGAAAGAAAGCTACTTTACCTTTTAGACACATAGCCTCTGATAACTTCCCTAGGGGCTTATCCTAAGAGCACAGATGAGCTTTCATATGCACTGTAGCAGCAAAGCCTAATTTCTCCTGGGATAACAGAAGCATTATATATCCCCATCAACTCTTTGTTCTTTTTAAATGTCACTTGGGGATAAAAAGAATAGAAATTGGATTTTCAGTGAGCACAGGGTGACTGGTGAAATATGTTCTGCTATCCATATGAACGGTCCTCTAACAGAAGGACGTATTTGCAAGGACACACCATAAGGTCTATCTACCTTGGGTCAGTAACTCTTTTTTTTTTTTTTTTTTTTTAATGATTCAATGTGTTTTTTTGACACATGCCCTTATTTTATTTATTTGTTTTTTTATGTGGTGCTAAGGATGAACCCAGTGCTTCACACGGGCTAGGCAAGCACTCTACCACTGAGCTACAATGCCAGCCCAGGTCATTAACTCTTGAAACTACTTCATTTCAATCTCTAGGATATATAAAGAACTCAAAAAACTTAGGACCATAACCCCATTAATAAATGGGCAAAGGAATTGAACAGACACTTCACAGAAGAAATATGAATGGTCAACAAATATATGAAAAGATGTTCAACATCTCTAGCAATTAGAGAAATGCAAATTAAAACTACTCTAAGATTCATCTCACTCCAGTCAGAATGGCAATTATCAAGAATGTAAGTAAATGTTAGCAAGGATGTTGGGGAAAAGGTTCACTCATACACTGCTGGTGGGACTGCAAATTGGTACAACCACTCTGGAAAGCAGTGAGATTCCTTAGAAAACTAGGAATGGGGTTCAGGAGACTGAAGCAGAAAGATTGTGAGTTCAAAGCCAGCCTCAGAAATGGTGAGGTGCTAATCAACTCCATGAGACCCTGTCTCTAATAAAATACAAAAATAGGACTAGGGATGTGGCTCAGTGGTGGAGTGCCCCCAAGTTCAATCCCTGGTACCAAAAAAAAAGAAAAAGAAAACCATCATTTGACCCAGTTATTCCACTCCTCGGCTTATACCCAGAGGATTTAAAATCAGCATACTACAGTGATATAGCCACATCAATGTTTATAGCAGTTCAATTCACAATAGCCAAGCAATGGAACCAACTTAGGTACCCCTCAACAGATGAATGTATAAAGAAAATGTGATATGTATACACAATGGAATATTACTCAGCCATAAGAAGAATGAAATTATGGCATTCGCTGGGTAAATGGATAGAACTGCAGGCTATCATGCTAATTGAAATAAGCTAGTTCCAAAAAACCAAATGCTGAATGTTCTCTCTGACATGTGGATGCTCACCCATAACAAAGGAGGATAGGGAGGGGAAGTATAGAAGTTCACTGAATTAGACAAAGGGGAATGAAGGGAAGGAAGGGGGATGAGAATAGGAAAAACAATAGAGTGAATTGGATATAACTTCCCTATGTTCACATATGAATATATGACCAGTCCACATCATGTTCAACCACAAGAATGGGATCAAACTTGTGATGAGCTGCACTCCATGTATATGTAATACATCAAAATACACCCTACTGTCATGTATATCTAAAAAGAACAAGTAATAAATAAATATAATCTAAGAAAAAACAAACAAACTATTTATGGCCCGGGGCTGTAGCTCAGTGACAGAGCATACATGTGAGGCACTGGGTTTGATCCTTAGCACCACATAAAAATAAATAAATAAAATAAAATAAAGGCATGCTGTCCATCTACAACTATGAAAAATTAAAAAAAAAAAAAAACTACTTAATGGGGTTGGGATTGTGGCTCAGTGGTAGAGTGCTTGCCTGGCACATGTGAGGCACTGGGTTTGAACCGTAGCACCACATGAAAATAAATAACATAAAGTTATTGGGTTCATCCACAACTAAAAAATATTTTTAAAAAAACCAACAATAACTATTTCATTTAGAAATGATGATCTGGCCTCCAGGTGTCAAAAAGCCATGTGAGCCAGTTCTTATTTGAAGGGTCTTAAATTCATTCTATTTTTCCTAGATGGATGTATGTCATCTTCCATACCACCCCCTTCCAATTTGGGGGACACTCCTTCATGCTTTAAGATTCATTTATCACTTTATCTGTGCCCTCTTCTTTTCTAATATAAGTGAAATGGGAGGTACATTTTTTTGGTTCATTTAAGAGTTGAATGAAGTGGGAAAGTATCAGAAAAAACTTTAAGTTTTCCAAATTCCTGCATCTTTGAGCAGCCTTATCTGTAGAATTTTAGATCATTGACAGCAATTTTTTTTTTTTTTTTTTTTTTTTTTTCCTGAGACAGGTCTTGCTATGTTGCCCAGACTGGCCTTGAACTCCTGGACTCGAGCATTTCCCATGCCTCAACCTCCCAAGTAGCTGAGACTATAGGCATATACAGCTATGTCCAGCTTACACTGAAAAGTATTTTTGAGGTTAGGATTTCACTTTCTAAGACTGTACATGCTGTGCTTCAGAAATCCAGAAAGAAATAAAAGAAGCATCATCATTCTTATTTTAAAACAAGGAAATAAAGACAGAGAACAGAAGCAAGTTATAGAACAACAACACTAGCAGTTGAAAAACAAATGATTTTTCTGATTTCCAGTTTTATACTCCATTACACAAAATCAAAGCAGAGGGCTGGGATTGTGGCTCAGCGGTAGAGCGCTTGCCTAGCACGTGGGCGACCCGGGTTCGATCCTCAGCACCACGTACAAATAAAGTGCATTGAATAAAACACATTGTGTACAACTAAAATAAATTAAAAAAAAAAATCAAAGCAGATCACAATTTGTCAGCAAGACTGGTTTCCTGAGAGCAAACCTGAAGGCAGCTCTGTAGCATCTGTCTCAATTCATAGAAGCATGGCTGCTACCTCCTTCACTTCTGGGGCCAATGGCTCAGGAAGAAAGGAGATGCACAGTCTCCTCACCTTGAGGTAGTACAGCACAACACCTGTGCTAAGCACATCGTCCTCCAAGGCCATCAGGTGTGGCAGACTGGAATCAATGACCACCCCAGCCCTCCTCTTGTTGATGTCCACACTGTAACGTTCCAGGAGGGCCTGCCAGTCATTCCACTTCTGGGTCCATTCTTTAGTCAGCTTGTCTATCTGCAGAGGTACAGGAGGTGATCTTAGACAGTTGGTGTGGGAAACAGAATAAAGGTGAGAGGCCACTGTGAAATGTTTCCCCAGGGTATTATCATGATCCCTACTGTTACTATTCAAAGCCTCCCAGAAGCCCATGTACATCTTCCAACTATGAGCTCTCTGTATTGTTTTCTTCAATAAGCAAGTCTTACTTTTATAAACAGATTTTCCCTTAATAAATGTTAGTTTTTTATAATAACATGTATTATCTTTCTAAAAGAAATGTAATTACATTATTTTATAAAATCAATTGGTATGTTACTCTGATACCTCTGTTTATAATACCCCTTTCCCCATTTTTTTAAAGTTTTTTTTTTGTTCTAATTAGTTATACGTATATGACAGCAGAATGCATTTTGACACATTGTACACAAATGGTACACAACTTCTCATTCCTCTGGCTGTACAAGATGCAGAGTCACACCAGTCTTGCAATCATACAAGTACATAGGGTAATAATGTCTGTATCATTCCACCATCCTTCCTACCCCACAATCCCTCCCTCCCCTCACTCCCCCCTGCCTAATCCAACCCCCATTTTTTTTAAAGGTACTGGGAATTATACCCAGAGTCTTGTACAGCTAGTGCTCTATCACTGAGCTATACCACCAGTCCTTCTAAACTTCATTTTGAGACAGGGTCTCCCTCAGTTGCCCAGGATGGCCTCAAACTTGCGATCTGACTTGAGTGTAGCCAGGCCCAGGTCAGTCCTGCTGACCTCCACCCTAGTGTGGCCAGGCCCAGGTCAGTCCCGCTGACCTCCGCATGAGTGCAACCAGGCCCAGATCAGCGCCGCTGACCTCTACCAAAGGGCAGGCTGGCCCAGGTCAGCTCTGCTGACCTCTGCTCTAGTGAAGGCAGTCCAAGAACAGCCCCGAGGACTTCCACTTGAGTGCGGCCAGGCGCAGGTCAGTCCCACTGACCTCTGCCCTAGCATGGCCAGGCTCAGGTCAGTTCTGCCGAACTCAGCTTGAGCGCAGGTGGGCCAAGGACAGCCCCGAGGGCCCCCACTTGAGTGTGAACAGGTCCAGGTCAGTCCCCCTGACCTCCGCTTCAGTGCGCCCAGGCTCAGGTCAGTCCGCCAACCTCCGCCCGAGTGTAGACGGGCCCAGGTCAGCCCATCCAATACCCGCTGAGCTCAGGCAGGCCTAGGACAGCTTCACTGACCTCTGCTCAGAGGACTGTCTCTTCCAACCAGCAGATCACTGCAGGAGCTCAGATTCAACCAGTTCGGCCCACACCAACCTGTGTGGGGCCCAGCCCCAGGGTAGGTCCAGAGTCCACCACCCCACCCCCACCTGGGAGCACAAGCCTAACCCACTTTCATCTTGAGACACTGCAGACATAGCCATAGCCTTCCCCATGCAGAAGCCCCTACCTTTTGACAACAGATAGGGCCTACAAGCAGCCACATCTCAGAGCAGGCATCCCAAAGACATTATAAGGCCCACCCTTCAGCCCCATCTCTGGAAGATGTTGCATTCATCTTGGGGCACCTTCACTGTTATCTCGAGTTACCTCCACTACTGCCAACACCACCTTTACTTGCAGTAGCATACATCAAGGGACACTTGCAGGTTCTGAAAGCCCAACATTAAGGTGAGGCACAGACAACCTGCACGGATATTACAAGAATATAGGATAGAAACTGTAATATCTCAGATCTACACTGCAAGAAAGGAAGGCAACATGAAAAAACAAGGGAGGAAAGTACTCCACACAAACCAGGATACTACAATAACAGAACCCATGCTCAGTGGAAGTTGATGAAATGTCAGAGAAGGAGTTCAGAAGGTTCATAATTAAAATGATCTGTGAATTAAAGAATGACCTAAATGAGCAAATACAGGCAAAAATTGATCACTATAACAAAGATATAAGAGAGCAAATACAGGTAGCAAAAGATTACTTCAAAAAAGAGAAACTCTGAAAAAAAAAAAAAAAAACAGTCAGAAATCCTTGAAATGAAGGAAACAATTAACCAAACAAAAAACAGAATAGAAAGCATCACCAACAGACTAGATCATCTGGAAGAAAGAACTTCAGATAATGAAGACAAAGTACATAATCTTGAAAATAAAGTTGACCACACAGTGAAGATAGTAAGAAACTATGAACAGAACATCCAAGAATTATGGGACAGCAGCAAAAGACCAAATTTAAGAGTAATTGGGATAGAGGAAGGCACAGAGTTTCAAACCAAAGGAATGCACAATCTCTTCAATGAGATAATATCAGAAAATTTCCCAAGCATCAAGAATTGGAAAACCAAATATAAGAGGCTTATAGGACACCAAATGTACAAAATTACAACAGATCTACATCAAGACACATTATAATGAAAATGCCTAACATTCAGAATAAGGATAGAATCTTAAAGGCCGCAAAAGAGAGGAATCAGATCACATATAGTGGGAGACCAATTTGTATCACGGTAGATTTTTCAACTCAAGACACTCAAAGCAGGAGACCATGGAACGACATATACCAAGCTCTGAAAGAAAAGAATGCCAACCAAGAATCTTATATGCAGCAAAATTAAGCTTTAGATTTGAGGACAAAATAAAAACCTTCCACAATAAACAAAAGTTAAAAGAATTTACAAGTAGAAAGTCAGCACTACAGAACATCCTTAGCAAAATATTCCATGAAGAGAAAATGAAAAACAATGATGAAAATCAGCAGAGGGAGGTATTACACTAAAGAAAAAAACCAATCAGAGGAGAAACCATGTCAAGTTAAATACCAAAAATAAACAAAAATGGCTGGGAATACAAATCATGTCTCAATAATAACTCTGAATGTTAATGACCTAAACTCACCAATCAAAAGATATAGATTAGCAGATTGGATTAAAAAAATAAAAAAAAACAGACCCAACAATATGTTGCCTCCAAGAGACTCATCTCATAGGAAAAGACATTCACAGGCTGAAGGTGAAAGGTTGGGAGAAATCCTACCACTCACATGGACTGAGGAAACAAGCAGGGGTTTCCATCCTCATATTAAATAAAGTAGACTTCAAGCTAAAGTCAATCAAAAGGGATAAAGAAGGACACTACATACTGCTCAAGGAAACCATACACCAACAAGACTTAACCATTATAAATATATATGCCCCAAACAATGAAGCATCCATGTTCATCAAACAAACTCCTCTCAAGTTCAAGAGTCAAACTGACCACAACACAATATTTCTTGGAGACTTTAACATACCCCTTTCACCACTGGATAGATCTTCCAAAAAAAAATGCTGAACAAAGCCGGGCGTGGTGGCGCACGCCTGTAATCCCAGCACTTGGGAGGCTGAGGCAGGAGGATTGCGAGTTCAAAGCCAGCCTCAGCAATGGCGAGGCACTTAGCAACTCAGTGAGACCCTTCTCTAATAAAATACAAAAAAGGGCTGGGGATGTGGCCCAGGGGTCGAGTGCGGAGTGCCCCTGAGTTCAATCCCCGGTACCAAAAAAAAAAAAAAAAAAAAAGCTGAACAAAGAAATTATAGAACTCAAAAATACTATAAACAACTTAGACTTAACTGACTTATATAGAATATTTCATCCTTCAATGAGCAAATACATTTTCTTCTCAGCAGCACATGGATCCTTCTCTAAAACAGACCACATACTATACCACAAAACAACTCTTAGGAAATATTAAAAAATAGAGATACTACCCTGCATTCTATCAGACCATAATGGAATGAAATTAGAAATCAATGATAAAATAAGAAAGAAAAGCTATTCCAACACCTGGAGACTAAATAATATGCTACTGAATGAACAATGGGTTGCAGATGACATTAAAGAGGAGATTTAAAAATTCTTACAGGACAGGGGCTGGGGTTATGGCTCAGCAGTAGGGCGCTTGTCTCGCATGTGTGAGGCCCTGGGTTTGATCCTCAGCACCACATAAATAAAATAAAGGTATTGTGTCCCCCTACAACTAAAAAAAAAAAAAAAAAAAAAAAAAAAATTAAAAAAAATTCTTACAGGTGAATGAGAACACAGACACATATCAAAATCTCTGGGGTAGCCGGGCGCGGTGGCGCACGCCTGTAATCCCAGCACTTTGGGAGGCTGAGGCAGGAGGATCATGTGTTCAAAGCCAGCCTCAGCAATGGTGAGGCACTTAGCAACTCAGTGAGACCCTGTCTCTAAATAAAATACAAAATAGGGCTGGGGATGTGGCTCAGTGGTTCAGTGACCCTCAGTTCAATCCCCAGTACCAAAAAAAAAAAAAAAAAAAAAATCTCTGGGGCACTATGAAGGCAGTTCTAAGAGGAAAGTTCACTGCATTGAGTTCATTCCTCAAAAGAAGAAAAAGTCAACAAATATATGACTTAACATTATATCTCAAAGCTCCAGAAAAAGAAGAACAATCTAACACCAAAAGCAGAAGACAGGAAATAATAAAATCAGATCTGAAATCAATGAAATTGAAACAAAAGAAACAACTGAAAAAATTGAAAAAAAAAAAAGTTGGTTCTTTGAAAAAATAAATAAAATTGACAGATCCTTAGCCAGGCTAAAAAGAGAAGGAGAGAGAAAACTCAAATTACTAACATACGCGATGAAAAGGAAATATCACAACAGGTACTACGAAAATATAGGAGATAATTCAAAATTATTTTGAAAATTTGAACTCCAATAAAATACAAAGCATTGAAGGCATCAACAAATTTCTAGAGTCATATGATTTGCCCAAATTGAAGCAGGATGATATACACAATTTAAACAGACCAATTTGAAGCGATGAAATAAAAGATGCCATCAGAAGCCTACCAACCAAGAAAAGCCCAGGACGAGATGGATACACAGCCGAGTTCTACAAGACCTTTAAAGAAAAACTAATATCAATAATCTTCAATTTATTTCAGGAAACAGAAAAAGAGGGAGCACTTCCAAACTTATTTTATGAGGCCAATAACACCCTGATCCCAAAACCAGGCAAAGACACATCAAAGAAAGAAAACTTCAGACCAATATCTCTAATGAACATAGATGCAAAAATTCTCAATAAAATTCTGGCAAATCAGATACAAAAACATAAAAAAGATGGTACACCACAATCAAGTGGGGTTCATTCCAGGGATGGAAGGTTGGTTCAACATATAGAAATCAATAAATGTAATTCATCACATCGATAGACTTAAAGATAAGAACCATATTATTATCTCAATAGATACAGAAAAAGCATTCGACAAAATACAGCACCCCTTCGTGTTCAAAACACTAGAAAAACTAGGGATAACAGGAACATATCTCAACATCGTAAAAGCTATCTATGCTAAGTCTCAGGCCAACACCATTCTAAATGGAGAAAAATTGAAAGTATTCCCTCTAAAAACTGGAACAAGACAGGGATGCCCTCTTTTACCACTTCTATTTAACATAGTACTTGAAACGCTGGCCAGATGAAAGAAATTAAAGGGATACAAATAGGTAACGTAGAACTCAAATTATCACTATTCGTGGACAATATGATTTTATACCTAGAAGATCCAAAAAATTCCACCAGAAAACTTCTAGAACTAAAAAAATGAATTCAGCAAAGTAGCAGGATACAAAATCAACACCCATAAATCTAAGGCATTTCTATATATCAGTGACAAATCCTCTTAAAGGGAAATGAGGAAAATTACCCTGTTTACAATAGCATAAAAAAAAAAAAAAAAAGTTGGGAATCAACTTAACCAAAGACATGAAAGACCTCTATAATGAAAACTACAGAACACTAAAGAAAGAAATTATAGAAGCCCTTAGAAGATGGAAAGATCAGCCAGGGCGTGGTGGCGCACGCCTGTAATCCCAGCACTTTGGGAGGCTGAGGCAGGAGGATCGCGAGTTCAAAGCCAGCCTCAGCAATGGCGAGGCACTTAGCAACTCAGTGAGACCCTGTCTCTAAATAAAAATACAAAAAAGGGCTGGGGATGTGAACCAGTGGACGAGTGCCCCTGAGTTCAATCCCTGGTACCACAAAAAAAAAAAAAAAAAAAAAAAAAAAAAAAAAAAAAAGAAGATGGAAAGATCTACCTTGCTCTTGGATAGGCAGAATTAATAGTCAAAATGACCATACTACCAAAAGCGCTATACAGATTTAATGCAATTCCAATCAAAATCCCAATGACATTCCTCATAGAAATAAAAAAAGCAGTCATGAAATTCATCTGGAAAAATAAGAGACCCAGAATAGCAAGAAGAGTGAAGCAGGTGGCATCACTATACCAGACCTTAAATTATACTACAGAGCAATAGTAACAAAAACAGCATGGTATTGGCACCAAAATAGACTGGTAGACCAATGGTACAGAACAGAGGACACAGAGACTAATGCATATAATTTCAGTTATCTTATATTAGACAAAGGTGCCAAAAATGTACATTGGAGAAAAGATAGCCTCTTCAACAAATGGTGCTGGGAAAACTGGAAATCCATATGCAACAAAATGAAATTAAACCCCTATCTCTCACCATGCACAAAACTCAACTCAAAGTGGATCAAGGACCTAGGAATTAGACCAGAGACACTATGCCTAATAGAAGAAAAAGTAAGCTCTAATCTCCAACATGTCGGATTAGGCCCCAAGTTCCTTAATAAGACTCCTGTAGTGCAAAAATTAATATCAAGAATAAATAAATGAAGCCGGGCACGGTGGTGCATGTCTGTAATCCCAGCACTTGGGAGGCTGAGGCAGGAGGATCACGAGTTCAAAACTAGCCTCAGCAATGGCGAGGCACTTAGCAACTCAGTGAGACCCTGTCTCTAATAAAAAATATAAAAAAAAGGGCTGGGGATGTGGCCCAGGGGTTGAGTGCCCCTGAGTTCAATCCCTGGTACCAAAAAAAAAAAAAAAAAAGAATAAATAAATAGGATAGATTCAAACTAAAAAGCTTCTTCTCAGCAAAAGAAACAATCAGTGAGTTGAATAGAGAGCCTACTAATTGGGAACAAATTTTTACCACAAGCACATCAGATACAACAATAATCTCTAGAATACATAAAGAACTCAAAAATCTTAACATCAAAAAACCAAATAACCCAATCAATAAATGGTCCAATGAACTGAAAAGACAATTCTCAGAAGAAGATATATAATTAATCAACAAATATATGAAAAAATGTTCTATACTTCTGGCTATTAGAGAAATGTAGATCAAAACCACTCTAAGATTTCATCTCACGCCACTCAGAATGGCAGCTATTAAGAACACAAACAACAATAAAAGTTGGAGAGGATGTAAGGAAAAAGGCACAGTCATACATTGCTGGTGGGACTGCAAAATGGTGCAGCCAATATGGAAAGCAGTATGGAGATTCCTTGGAAAACTGGGAATGGAACCACCTTATGACCCAGCTTTCCCACTCCTCGGTCTACACCCAAAGAACTTAAAAACAGCATACTACAGGGACACAGCCACATCAATGTTTATAGCAGCACTATTCACAATAGCTAAACTGTGGAACCAACCTAAATGCCCTTCAGTAGATGAATGGATAAAGAAAATGTGGTATGTATATACAATAGAGTATTACTCAGCAATAAAAAATAATAAAATCATGGCATTCACAGGTAAATGGATGAAGTTGGAGAATATAATGCTAAGTGAAGTTAGCCAATCCCAAAAAGCCAAATGTCAAATGTTTTCTCTGATATAAGGAGGCCGATTCACAGTGGGGTTGGGATGGGGAGCATAGGAGGATTAGAGGAACACTAGAATGGCCAATGGGGAGAGAGGGGAAGGGAGGGGGTAAAAGGGTGAAGAAAAAAAAAAAGATGGTATAATGAGATGGATATCATTACCCTAAGTGCATGTATGAAGACACGAATGGTGTGAATACACTTTGTATACAACCAGAGATATGTAAAAATGATCTCTATAAGTATGAAATGTACTACATTCTGCTGTCATTTATAACAACTTAGAATAAAAAAATAAATTAAAAAAAAAACTTGAGATCTTTCTGCCTCAGCCTCCTAAGTAGCTGGAATTACAGGTGTGCACCACAGTGCCCAGCTCCCATCTTATTTCTATGTGATCCATATTTAGGATTCCTTTTATGATTTACTGAAGCCAGGAGAAAGAGATAAGGCTAGGCAGACAGAGAAATGGGCACCACGGCAACTTCCTGGGCAGCAGAGCACAAACAGCAGCTGCAGGATTTTTCTGAGAAACTGCAAGAAAGTTATTTTTAAATGGAGATATACATGACTTAGAGTCCATGGCCTCTCCAAAGAACGAAAAATGTCTGGTCAATATTTTACTTTATCATATTATATTATATTATATATATATTATATTATATTATATTATATTATATTATTGTATTGGTACCAAGGATTAAACCCAGGGGTGCTTAACTAGAGCCACATCCCCCAGTACTTTTTATGTTTATTTTAAGACAGGGTCTTACTAAGTTGCTTAGGGCCTTGCTAAGTTTCTGAAGCTGATTTGAATTTGCAATTCTTCTGCTTCAACCCCTCCCCATACGCCCAGCCACTGGATTACAAGTGTGCACCACCACATCTGGCACTGGTCAATATTTTGGTTGGACTAAAGGCTGCATGGGAACCTCATGGACACCTCGTGCCTTACCCAGAATTGGTCAGATGGTTGACTTCCTTAAACCTAGAGATCCATATAAATCCTAGACAACAGCCATTCACTGGCAATCTTCTCAGGTCCCCTTCCAGTTGAGGGAGCTGTGCTTTACTTTGGTTTAATAAATTCTTATACTTTGCTTTTACCTATTGCTGTTTGTAAATCTCATTCTTTGAATTTGTGAGACAAAGAACCAACCCAATTCTATGGTTTATGTTACACTACGTAGGGAGCTCAAACCTGCTTCTAGAGATACTACTGGGTCTACCCACCTTTAATCCGTTTTTGAGAATTAGCTCCTTCAGATTTTCATCCTTTTCATCATTTAATGAACTGAAGTTCCTCTGCACAAACAAAAGGAGAAAGGTGCTTTGATGTTTTCCTGGTGTGAACTATAGGTAGGTTCTATATTTATACTTGCAGAAGAAGGTAAAGGATAAAGGAAATACTTCATCATTAAAATCAGAAATAAATAAGGAATTTAAGTATTTGGGATCATACTAGTACAAAGAAGGAGAAATCAAAGAAAATTTTCTCTAGGACCCTATTCTCCATGTCTGCCCACACACAGAACAAGGGCCATTCCAGCAAATGTCCTCTGGACAAGAGATAATAAAGCCAGAAGATGCCCAAACCATTTGAAGTTACACAGAGAAATCAGTGTAATCCCCCCTCCTATCTTTGTTCCATGAACAAACTGTGAATATGGAGTACAGCAAGTCCCAGATGCTAAGCAGGAAAAAGGGGGCTTGGGAAGAGAAACTCATTTAAATATGGAAAAGTTTTGATTGCCTGTATACCAATTCAAAGCTCAGCAGCATGGCTTTCAGTCTCTCAATCTCTTCCCTGAGTTCTCTGATGAGCTTCACATTTGCATCCTGAAACACAGAGGACTCAGTCACTGATTGATATCAGGCCCTAACCAGTTATGAAATGCTATATACAACTGCTGGAAGAAGTGGACTACTCCTTTGGAGTAATTTCTAGAGCAATTGTTCTCAAAGTACAGTCCAAAGACCAGCTGTAAGCAACTTCATCTAAGAACCTGTTAGAAATACAAATTATGGCCTCAACCCAGACCTATTAAACCAGCAATTCCTGATGGCTGGGACCGAGCTGTATTATAACAAACTTTCCATGTTACCCCCAACCCCACCCCAACACTGAGGATTGAATCTAGGAGCTTTATACTACTGAGCTACATTCCCAGCCCTTAAAAAATATTTGTTTTTAAATTTTGAAACAGGGTCTAGCTAAGTTGCTCAAGCTGGGGGAATTTGTGGTCCTCCTGCCTCAACCTCCCGAGTAGTTGGAATTACAGGCATACACCACTGCACCTGGCATCCTGGTGATTCTCATACTTATTACCACAGAGCAGGAGGTCAGGAAGATAACATAAACTGGGGATACATAAGTAGTAAGTGCGAATCTCCCAGACTGTGAATAAACTTGATACCTGCCTAATTACATTGCCTCATACAATAGTCTCCATATGGGCTATATATGTCTGGTCACTAGTTGTGACCTCTGCTCAGGAAATTTTCACTGAATCTGTAAAGGAGATAAGAAACATTTGGAATATTCTTGTAATTGTGCAGCTCTCATAAAAAATGAAATTCTTTTTTTTTTGTTAAATTTTTTTTGTTAATTTTTTTTTGTTGTTAAATATTTAGTTGTACACAATGCCTTTATTTTTTTTTACATGGTGCTGAGGATTGAACCCAGGCCTTGCACATACTAGGCGAGCGCTCTACCCCTGAGCCACAACCCCAGCCCCACCAAATGAATTTCTTATACTCCTTTTTAAATCCAAAACAGAGAAGTCATTGCAACTTATGTAGAGAAAAACAAACTCACAAGATATAAATTAACATTAATTAAACATAAAAATAGTTTTAAATGACCTTTGTTAGGATAGCAATGGTACACTAAGGATCTTAAGAGGACTGGTTTTAAAAAAATACTTAAAATAAATTATCCAGAGCTGAGCAGCCTAGCAATGGTGGTGGCGCCAGGAGCCCAAGAGTTCCCAGTATGGCCTCTGCATCAATTTCTAAGTATAATTCACACTCTTTGGAGAATGAATCCATTAAGAGGACATCTCGAGATGGAGTCAATCAGGATCTCAGTGAAACTGTTCCTAGACTCCCAGGAGAAACACTACTTACCAACAAAGAAGTTTTTTACATATGTCCTTTCAATGGCCCCATTAAGGGAAGAGTTTACATCACAAATTATTGTCTTTATTTAAGAAGTTCGGAAATGGATTCTGCTCTAATACTTGATGTTCCTTTGGGTGTGATCTCAAGAATTGAAAAAACGGGAGGTGCGACAATTAGAGGAGAAAATTCCTACGGTCTAGATATTACTTGTAAAGATATGAGAAACCTGAGGTTTGCTTTGAAAGAGAAAGGCCACAACAGAAGAGATGTGTTTGAGATCCTTACGATATGCCTTTCCTCTGGCCCACAGTCTGCTCTAGGCATACATGTATTTTCTTGAATTTGAAGTGAAGATTTTGTTTGTGAATAAACACATGGGATGCACACTCACATACAGGAAGTCTAGAGCTAGAAGAATGAAGCCCAAGACCCAGTTCCAGGTTTATAGCAGCTACTGCCTGGGAAACTCCTGAAGGGACTTGTTTGAGAGCCCTTCCAGTGTGTGGTTACTAGTGTGGACCATGGAGTCCAATGGCACATGTGTGAATCCAATTCATTCACGTCCCCGTTTGCAACCTTGGAAGTCCCATATTTGTGTACTTCAGTGTTCTCATCTGTAATGAGGATAATAACAGTCCCTATCCCATAGGGGTTTTGTAAGGATTAAATGTAAAGTGCTTATGATACTACCTGCCATGTAATAAGTGCTCAATAAGTGTCAGCTGTTCTATTATTAGCAAAAAAAAAAAAAAAAAAAGAATTATCCATAAAATGTTACCAACTGATGTCAGTAGAGCTATCAGAGAAGGGTACGGTATTACACTGGAAGAAAGAAGTTCACTCTATCATTTGGAGAACAAGTCTGACAGGTGAGTACAGTGAAAATGAAACAGTAACATTGTTAACTATATCAGACTGGGACTTCCAATGAAGTTCTCACCTCATTTACCCGTGGCTTATTGATGATATTTTTGGCATTCGATGCATACCTCAGTGTGCTCATGGTCTCACTGTAGCTAGTATGTGCAGGAGATACAGCTAAGGTAGAAAGAGAAAGTTGAAAACACATGACAAGCCCTTCCAATCTAATCCTTAACACTTGCCTTGACACTACTGCCCATATTGGCATCAGATTCACCATTTTAGGTCCGGAGCCATTTTATCTAGAGGCTCCAAAGTTTCGATTCTGAGATAATGCTGCTTAACTTCCTATAAGAACATGTGCCTGCTAAATGATCAACCCCACATCAGCTTATGACACAACTCCTAAGCAGTTTATGAAATTACTCTTGTGGGCTATAAAGCTGCTCTGTGAGTGCCCACATGCTGATGCTCTCCTTGGGGGGACAGCCTTGTTGGTTTGCTCCATGCTACTGACAATAAATCTCTTGCGTAAGACTCTGGTACATGGTGTGGTCCTTGGACTTTGCATGGACTCTGCGAGTGTCCTTTCAGCCCATGCTACATAAGAGACCCTTGAGGGAATGAGGAACATGAGTGGGCAGGCCCTTTTCTGAGGCAGAGCAGTGCCAACCCAGAAACAGCTCCAGCATCCCACTTACTGGCAATCATGATAGTTTTGGAGTTGCCACCAAGGCTGTCCTTCAGCAGCCAGGTCAACACAGAGTCCCGGTAGGGGATATAAGACTGCCTCTGGGAGGATCCCCCTCTACTGCTGGTTCCAGGAGAGACAGGAATCCCACTGTCACCACCAGCGTTGGCTGTGCTCTTGAGACTCTGGCAGCTTCTGAACACTTGCGAGTTCTGGGCTTAATAGATAAAATATATATGTATATATATGAGTGAAAGAAAGAAGAAAGAATTATGAAGCAAATGCATTAAAGCAAACAACCATTGAAGAACACAGACTTAACAATCATACTTCCTAATCCCTTTTTTGCACATGATGGGATGCCTTAAATTTGAGCCCTAAATCAACTTTGAATTCAGAATATGAATTGTTTGCATGACATAATTTTTTAGTGTCTCCTATTTTTGAAATGATAGTGCTGGAATTGTGACCACATCATGTTCTAAAACCACAGATACTTATCATGCCCAAAACCAAAGATAACCTTACCAAAAAGAACCTTACGGGCTGGGGATATAGCTCAGTTGGTAGAGTGCTTGCCTGGGTTCAATCCCCAATACCACAAACAAACAAACAAAAACCTTATAAATGTGTCTCCCACCACTTTTTTTTTTAAGTGGTACGGGGATTGAACCCAGAAGCACAGTATCACTGAGCTACATTCCCAGGCATTTTTTTTTTTTTTTTTTTTTTTTTTTTTGAGAATGGTCTTACTAAGTTGCCTAGGTTGGCCTCAAACTTACAATTCTCTTGTCTCAGCTGTCTACCAATTTTTTAAAAAAGAATGTTTTTGTAGTTGTAGATGGACAGCATGCCTTTATTTGTTTGTTTGTTTGTTTGTTTGGTACTGGGGATTGAACTCAGGGGAACTCAACCACTGGGTCACATCCCCAGCCCTTTTTTGTATTTTATTAGAGACAGGGTCTCACTGAGTTGCTAAGTGCCTCACCATTGCTGAGGCTGGCTTTGAACTCAAGATCCTCCTGCCTCAGCCTCCCAAGTGCTGGGATTATAGGCATGTGCCACCACACCCGGCTATTTATTTATTTTTAATGCAGTGCTAAAGATCGAACACAGTGCCTCACATATGCTAGGCAAGGGCTCTGCCACTGAGCTACAGCCCAAGCCCTGTCTACCAGTTTTGACAATATGAAAATAATATTAGTTTTTTTCCAAAATCTCCCTCCCACTCCAATCATCCCATCTGCCAGCAATACCTAAGGTGGAAATGACGATTCCCAGAGTCACAAGAGATTTGTTGATATTGGCTCCTTCAGTAATCCGGTCTTTACAGTAACTAGGATCTGCTTTTTCACTAAAACACAATGATGAAAACAAAAACAAAAGCAAACAAAAAACTACCCTTATAATATTGTTTAAAGATACTATTCATTATTCTGTACATCATGTTGTAAAAGATCCACATAGTAAATTCCTTTTAGAATTCAGCTCCAGAAAAGGTTATTACTATCTTATAATGAACTGGCCTCCTGCTTTTTAGGCAATAAACATCAAATAATTCACTATATTTCTGTTTTTGTCTGCCATAGCACTTTAAACTAAAATGTAATGTTCATTTAAAATAATGATATTAGCACAGCTTCTTGGTTTATTCTCTTCCCCTCTATCTTTATTGTTTAAATTTACATATTAATGGCTTTATAGTATCTGTGTCATTCACTATCATCTGTCTCAAATTCCCCTTAAATTAATAATATTGATGAAAATTTCATAATTCAGATTGGCTGATAAAGTTTCTTTCAGAAAACATTTGTTTCTTAAGGAAATGTTATGCCCTATTAATTATTTAGCAGTTTCAAATGAAGAAGATTTGCCTTATTGTATCTTATAAAATAAGAACCACATTATCTTCAAGACTTTCATCTTTCTAGATGTATACATGGCTACAATTGATACTTCCTTTTAATAATTAAAAGGCAGTACCTTCTCCTCAACCCCATAATATCTTTAAAACTTGTTTTTTTAGGAGGGGTTGTGGCTCAGCAGTAGAGCGCTCGCTCACCTAGCACATGTGAGGCCCTGGGTTCAATCCTCAGCACCACATAAAAATAAATAAATAAAATAAAGGTATTTTTAAAAAGTTCTTTTTTTTTTTAAGTAGTGCATAGAACCACACAGAATCAATATTAAATCAAAGGAAAAAGTTGTGCTAACTCAGTTACCTCCACTTAGAACACTTATTTTCTTTTTATCTAAAGCATTCTTTTTTTTTAACCTTAATTAAATTAATTAATTAATTAATTTTTATGTGGTGTTGAGGATCGAATCCAGTGTCTCATACATGCTAGGCAAGCGCTCTACCACTGATTTACAACCCTCGCCCCTAGAGTGGTTATTTTCAATCTTGGCTGTACACTGGTTTAAAAAATACTAATGCCTACACCCCCGCATCCACACTAAAAATCCAATTTATTTGATCTAAGGTTCAGGCATTAGGAGTTTTAAAAGGTCGCTTGGAGATTTTAATGAGCAGTTAAGACTGAGAACTCCTAATGTAAAGGAACTTTTCAGTTCCTGACACACCATAACTTTTAACCTATGATTCAAGAATTTCTTTTGTAATTTTCTCAGGATGACTGATAAGTAAAAAGAGACTGGACCAAATTTATTCTGTGTGAAATGGGCAAGAACAAGATCATTGTCAAAGGAGTAATTAGTCTTGGCTTAGAAATCCTAATTACCTGCCTGCTAGGTCCACAAGGTTGATCTTGCTAGCAATCTCAGATGGGAGGTTGTTTTCCAGGATTGCCTAAAGGGAAAAAACACATATAAAGTTGTCAGTTGGGATGATTTGCATTTTTTCCCCTTAGACACTATCCGACCCAAGGTGATAGTTTGGATTTTTATCCAATTCACTCAAGAAATGTGTATTCTGAATCAGATGAGCTCTGAACCAGATATGCTCTCAATATCTGATAGATAAAATCAGTAAGCTCTGGGCTTAAAATCACTAAAAATCACTAGCATGTTTCACAGAATAAGCAGGGAAAATCCCCATAAGGTTCTCTGAGCACAATTTTCAAGGGCACCAGGAATTTTAGTATAATTTACCAGGCAAACATTCCCCTCTGGGGGCTCTGACTCTTTTTTTTTTTTTTTTTTTTTTTTTGGTACCAGGGATTAAACTCAGAGGCACTCAACCTAGCATGTGCGCAGCCCAAGTTCCATCCTCAGCACCACATAAAAAAAACACATTGTGTACAACTAAAGCAAATAAATAAATATTTAAAAAATCAGTTACCTATAAACGTGTGGATCTATTTTAAGCTCTATTCAGTTCCACTGATCTATTTCTATCCTAGCATTAATGCCACACTATCTTGTTTACTTTAGCTTTATGGAGTATATGGTTTATCCTTGAAAATGTTCACATACTGCTTAACAATAAGGTATTCTGCAGATGTTAAGTGGAGTGTCCTGTAAATGTCAAATCATGTTGGTTGATAATGTTCAAATTTTCTAATATCTTGCTGACTTTTGTCTGATTGTTTTACCAATTACTGAAAGTGAAGTATTGATGCTGAATCATTTATTTTATTTTCAATATTGTGAGTTTTTCTCTTCACATATTTTGGGGTTCTGTTGTTGGAAGTATATACAATTGTAATATCTTGATATTAGTCCTTTATCGAAACATCCTTTTTTATCTCTAGTATTTTTCTTAAAATACTTTTGTTTGACATTAATGTAGTACTCTGGCTCCCTTAAGGTTACTATTTGTATTCTATATCTTTCCCGTCTTTTTATTTTCTGTGTTATTGAATATAAGGCATGTTTTTTTTTTGTTGTTGTTGTTGTTTAGTTTTGTTTTGTAGATAGCATACAGAAGGTCTTGCTTTTGCTGTTTGACAACCTGAATCATATTCATACTAATATAATTACTGATGAGTTCAGAATCACATCTGTTGTTTTTCTATTTATACTGCATACATCTTGGGATGGGTTTTTTGTTTTGTTTTAGTTTGGTTTTGGTTACTCTTTCATTGTCCTTCCTCTGTTAAATAAGTAGTCATCCCTCAGTATCCACGGGGGATTGATTCTAGGACCTCTGTGGATAACAATCTGTGGATGCTCAAGTATCTTATATAAAACAGCATAGTATTTGCATAGATCCTACACAACATCCTCCAGTATATTTTAATTTGTCTTTAGATTGCTTACAATACTTAACACAATGTAAATGTTATGTAAATAGCTGTTCTACTGTATTGTTCAGGGAACAATGAAAAGGAATTCTATATGTGTTCAGTACAGCACAACCATCATAGGCCTAACTATATAGTACTTGATCTGTTGCCGCCTGAAGAGATGGCCGCTTGGAGCAACGAAGCCGCGGGAAGAAGTTCAGAGGCGAACTGGAAACAAACAGCTTTTTATTCTGATAACTTTTCTCTCTGGCTCTAACAACGACTAACACGCATCACACACACCACCAAAAAAAATGGCGCTGACCCGATCAGCAATCTCTGCTCAAGTCACTCGAGATCCCGGGCCAAGTCCCGTGAGACTACGGAAGGCGGCAATGCCCAAATCTCCATGGCCCATAGTCAACCGCAATTTAAGCCATCTCCCCAAACAGGGCTCCTGCATTGATCCATGGATATGCAGGGTCAACTGTATTTGTAGTATACCATTTTAATTTGTTGATTTTTTTAAATTACATTTTTAGTTGTTTTCATTGTAGTTGCTCTATAGATCACAATGTGCATCCTGGCATGTTATCTTCAAAACACTTAATTTCTATAAAATATAGAAACTTTGATCCAATGCATCTTTTTGCCCCCTCCCCACCCCCACCTTGTGCTATTACTGTCAATATATACAATGTACATATATGATAATGTGTATACATGGTACAATACAACATTATTGCTTTATATATTCTTTTAATGATATTAAAAGAAATGACATATATTTATGTAGCCTTTTATATTTACTTACATATTTGTCATTCCCAGAATATTTCATTACTTCCTGTGGACTTAGGTTACCTTTAAAATTTTTTTTGAAATATTTATTTATTTGTTTTAGTTTTACACGATGCCTTTATTTTTACATGGTGCTGAGGATTGAACCCGGGCCACGCATGTGCTAGGTGAGCGCTCTATCACTGAGCCACAACCCCAGCCCTATTTAGGTTACTTTTGTATAGCATCTTTGTTCAGCCTAAAAGATTTCATTGAGGGCTGGGGTTGTGGCTCAGCGGTATGTGTGTGGCCCGGGTTCAATCCTCAGCACCATGTAAAAATAAAAAACGCGTTGTGTACAACTAAAAGCAAATAAATAAATATTAAAAAATAAAGATTTTATTGAGTTTGTCTTATGATGTAGAGCAATTAGCAATCTGTGAGCAATGTCCTGATTTCTTTCTTCTTTTTTTTGGGGGGGGAGGAGGTACTGGGATTGAACCCAAGGGGCTTTACTATTGAACTATATGCCCGATCCTTTTTATTTTGAGAAAGGTCTTGCTTAGTTGCTGAGCTGGCCTCAAACTTGCAATCCTCTTGTCTCAGACTCCCAAGTTGCTGGGATTACAGGCATGTACTACCACTTCTACCTTCATCTTCATTTTTTAAAGTGACTTTGGTTGAACATAGAATTTTTGTTTGACAGTTTTATTTTCTTTCAGCATTATAACTTCTGAGGTGTGATGTTTCTAATAAGAAGTCAGACACCAATCGTGTAATTGTTCTTCTGCATATGATGATTCATTTTGTTCTAATTGTTTTCAAGATTTCCTCTTTCAATTTTTTTTTATTTTGATGTGTTTATATGTGCATGTCTGTCTGTGTTGATTTTTTTTTTTTTTTTTTTTTTTTGTACCAGGGGTTGAACTCAGGGGCACTTGACCACTGAGCCACATCCCCAGCCCTTTTTTGTGTATTTTATTAGAGACAGGGTCTCATTCAGTTGCTAAGTGACTCGCCATTGCTGAGGTTGGCTTTGAACTTGCAATCCTCCTGCCTCAGCCTCCCAAGTGCTGGGATTATAGGTGTGCGCCACCATGCCCAGCCTGTCTGTGTTGATTTTAACTGTAGTTCTTGAGCTTCAGAAATCCATAAATTAATAATTTTCAAAAAATTTGGTAAGTTATGGGTCATTATTTTTCAATATTTTTAAAAATGCCCTGTTTTCTCTCTTCCTTTTGGTATTTCCATTATGCATGCTGGGACGTTTGGTGTCCCATACATTTGTATAGCTCTGTTATTTTTACTTCAATATTTTTACTCTCTTCTGAAAAATGATTTCTATTGATTTGTCTTCAAGTTCACTAATTATTCTGCCATCTAAAATCTACTATTAGTCGTACTTATAATTTTTCATGGCCATAATTAAACATTTCAACTCCAGAGTTTCTGTTTAAAAATTAATTTCCAGCCGGGCGTGGTGGCGCACGCCTGTAATCCCAGCACTTTGGGAGGCTGAGGCAGGAGGATCGTGAGTTCAAAGCCAGCCTCAGCAATGGCGAGGCACTTAGCAACTCAGTGAGACCCTGTCTCTAATAAAATACAAAAAAAGGGCTGGGGATGTGGCCCAGTGGTCGAGTGCCGCTGAGTTCAATCCCCAGTACCAAAAAAAAAAAAAAAAAAAAAAAAAAAAAAAAAAAAAAAAAAATTAATTTCCATCATTTTGTTGAGATTTCCCATTGAGTCACTGTCATCAGGTTCTCCTTTAGTTCTTTGAACATGGTTTGTTTCTGTTCTTTGAATATAGTTATAGTAGCTGCTGAAGACTTTATATGCTAATTCCTACTTACAGTTTGTTTCTACTGTTTTTTTTTCCTAAGCATAGATCAGTTTCTTATGCTTTTGTATGTCTACTAATTTTTGATTGAATACTAGACATATTAGAGAATATACTGTAGCATTCAATAGCCACATGGCCCTCTTGTGCCTCCTCTGCACATATGTGCATATTCTGTTAGGGTTTTGTGGTGGCATGGCCCAATTAGTGTCTGCTATGCATGTACACAGCTTTTGGAATCCAGAATATGTGAGGATCTTATCAAACCCCTATGTCTGTATCATCTCCTAAAATTCCCTTTGAAATCCCCAGATATTCTGCCAGTCTGTCTTGCCTGCAATAGACCCACACCTAAAGCTAAAAGTGTCACTAACCCTTCTTGATCCTTTCTCCTCAGAGATTACCACTTTAAGTGACAATGTTCAAAATCAATTGAACCTCTCTAGCATCAGTAATAGAAAATTTCTGGTTTTCATCCATCCCCTTCCCTGACTGAATTTCCCCACTGGTAGAGCTGGTGGTATGGGTGACGATGGGAATAGCTCAAAACAAGATTATCATACATTTGTGCTGTTTTTACCAGAAATTCAGTCATTTTCTTGAATAAATGCTTCTCAATTTGTTATATATTTTTAGTCTATTTTCAGAATACAGCTTTAAAGTTGCTTTTGGGGGATAGGAATAGTCAACTCCTCACCACATCATAATGGAAATGAATTTTCTACTTTTCCATTTTAAGGCTCATTTTCATTTCAACCTTGATTTTCATTTCAAATAAACACATACTGGTTAAATGATATGAAGGTGTTCCAAATGTTAAAAGCAAAATATAAGTAGAAGATATCAGGATGTCTTTAGGGTATAGTTTAATAGATCGTGTCTATGTCCTTTAGGTTATATCAGAGAATCTTTTAAGTAGAGGGTAGAAGAAAAAGAAAAGAAATAGGAAAGCAAGAAAGCCATCAAAAGGGATAAGAAAAAGAAGGAAGCTCACCAAATTTGAGGAGTAACCAACCTGAGTATAGTGGATAGTGAAGATGGCATGGGATCTGCTGCTGGCCTCGTGAACATGGGTGGCTGCTGTGATTCTGTGTTCATAAGAGAAGACAGTTAGTATAAGAAATTTTTATGCATGGTGGACCCTGGAAGATCCATGGAGAACACAAGAAATGTTAGTACTGAAGGTCACAGATGAGAATCATAAAACTTCATATGAAGTCTAGTACAGTTAGGAAAGAGGTCCAAAGAGGGCAGAAGCAGCATTCTAGGTGCTGATATGTGAGAATAAATGGGAGAATAGTTTCATATTAACCCACATTAAAACATTTTTAAAAAGTAATGAAAGCAAATATTAGAGTGAAAAGGGGAATATTAGAGTGCAATCAATCTGGAAAAGTATCCCAAAGAAAAACATTTATTTATTTTATTTTATTTTTGCTACTGGGGATTGAATTTCAGGGCACTTAACCACTAAGCCACATCCCTAGCCCTTTTTTGTACTTTATTTAGAGACAGAGTCTCATTGAGTTACTTAGGGCCTCACTAAGTTGATGAGGCTGACTTTGAACTCAATCCTCCTGCCTCAGCCTTCTGAATCCCTGGGATTATAGGCATGTGCCACCATGACCAGCTAGACAAATCCATTTAAATAAAACAAATAAAGGTAGACAGCTTACTAGAGAAAAAATATCAATGACAGAAAAGGTAAATTGTGAAACAGAATGTTAATCTTATAGTATGAGAAAGGCTTTTGAAATCAAATCTTGAATTACATTAATGTCATGTTCTGGTTTACCAGAAAGAATTCATACTCCCTTAGAAATCCATTTAGTGTTAAAATAAGGGGCCTTCTATTAATAGGTTAAACAGGTGACTCTAAATACATTTTCTTCTTTCAGGGAAAATAAAAACCGCTCCCAGGCATTCATTAATAATTCTGGGTATTTCATAGTAACTAAAAACATGGAATGTTATCACAATTTACCACTCCTTTTAGAAGAGTCTATAGACTCATTTGTAACAGATTCAAATCTTTTGAGGTTCACCTTGTAAGTATGCAAAACTAGAAGACAAATGATTTTCTGAAAAATTTTATGCTATATTCATCTTTGTCAAGTCTGAGGAAAGGACAATGAAGGCAAGCATCTATTCTTCGATCACAGTAGCAAAAGTGGTGGTTTTTTTTTGTTTTGTTTTGTTTTTGGTAGCGGGGATTGAACTCAGGGACACTTGACCACTGAGCCATATCCCCAGCCCTTTTTTGTATTTTATTTAGAGACAGGGTCTCACTGAGTTGCTTAGCGTCATGCTTTTTGCTGAGGCTGGCTTTGAACTTACGATCATCCTGCTTCAGCTCCTGAGCCACTGGGATTATAGGCATGCCCCACCGTGCTGGGCACAAAAGTGGTGTATTTTAAAACAAAATGTATACCAGTAAGCCTCTGGATTTACGGTCTAATATTGTGATATTCAGAACAAACTTCATTTTATTTATAGTGAGAAAAACACTAAATATTAGTCATTGTCCCTTACCCTGGATATACTACTGTTCTGAGAAGGGCCTTCTGGTTGTAGAGTAGGTAGCTGCAGACAGACAGTTGTAAGTGTTGTCATGCACTCCAAAGGGAAATAGAACACAGGGCAGGAGAATGAGGTGAAAAGAATGATGGGAACAAACAAACCTGTTACCTGTTTGCTAGTCCCTCCTCCAAGAGTTGAATTACTTGCTTATAGTTGGTAACTACATGTTGAGAGAGACCTATCATATTTGTGAGGGGGAGAAAAGAAATAAAGATGAATTTTTTGATAACATTTAACCTTTCCAAGTAGGTCTTTAACTTTACCATTCACTTTTTATATCATTTGATAAAAAAGAATGAGGAAATAGCTAACTTCATTCAGATAATAAATCCACAAATACTTATTGGAAACCTAGTGTTAGGTACAGGGTGATGGGCTCTAAATAGGTTTCTTCCCTCACAGAGATTATGATCTAGAATTCATGTAATAACTATGCTAACAATTTCTTATAATTTTGTTATGCAGGTTACACAAAATGTTCTCACATATTACCTCATTTGACCCTAGGGATTCCTGGGATGGGCCCATGCTATTATGCCCACAAGGTGGCAGACATGGTACGACACATAAAATATATAATGAATACATTTCTATTCCTCCCACCTCGGCAGTTTATACTCATGAGGAAATTTACTGTCTACACAAGATAGTACAGACAAGTGCCACAGAAATAAAATAAACACCAAGGAAATCAAAGCAGTGTTCAGTGAGGCTCCACTGAATTGAGCCACTACAGAATGGGTAGGCGTTAGGTAAAAAGGAACCTAAAGTATGTAAATAAATCTTTATGGCTGGTATTGACCAAGTCACAAAGGGCCTTTTTACAACCATTTTAGCGAATCTCTGTATTACAGTTTCTGAGCAAAATAACTTCACAGGCCTACTGCTAAATACAGTTACACCAAAAATTAAGAAAGTAATTTGAACAGGGACTGGATTTACTATAGTAAGGAATTCTCCTTACTTAGATGTGATAATAGTTTTGTGGTTATATTTTTTAAAAACAGTCCTTATCTTCAGTGTTACATACTAAAATGTTTATAGATTGATGTGACATTTGGAATTAGCCTAAAAATAATAAAGGATGATGGAAGTGAATGGGAATGTAAATAAGTCAGGAGTGGCCAAGAATTCATGGTTATTATGATTGAATAACAAGCACATGGGGGTCATTATACAAGTGTGTCTAACTCTGCATATATTCAAAATTTTTCATGATAGAGTTTAAAATTTTTAACGGTAAGGAGAAATTCTACTTTCGATAATGGCAAATTAGATAACACAGAGTACTAAATATACTACTAGAAAAAGTTGCATAAAAAATAAAGACATCTGCTTAAAGGCACAGAGGGATAACCAGATAGTGAAAATTTTTCAGGCTGTATACTAGGGGGAAGATGGAGACCCAGAGAGATAAAGTCAACATTTGGGGATGCTTATTATCATACCCCTACGGACATTTTCCAAATCTTGAGGGCAAGGGGCTTGAGAGCATTTTGACAAACTGGAAGATTAGGACTAGAGTCCAGAGCCCACCCAAAGTGGACCCTCCACTTCTTTGAAAGGAAAAACAAAGGACCATAACACAAGAATAGGTTGAATTAGAAGTAAATAGTTTTTTAAAGGACTGCTTCTAAGCTTTGAACATTTTCAGTCCTTAAACTAGAATGAGGTGATTCTCAACCAATAGTGTATACAGAAACCTAGTACAAATAAATATAAGTTTTCTTTAGAGGAAGACATCATTGTTCTAGACTTCTAAATTATTCTATTAACAATTTTGCAAATACTATCTAGCAAAGAAATTATAGCAATATAATGGCAACATAAATGCAGTCACAAAAATAATAGTCAAGTTGGGCATGGAGGCATACTCCTGTAATGTTTTTTTTTTGTTGTTGTTGTTGTTGTTGTTTTTTTTTTGTTTTTTTTTTGGTACTGGGGATTGAACTCAGGAGCACTCGACCACTGGGTCACATCTCCAGCCCTTTTTTGTATTTTATTTAGAGACAGGGTCTCACTGAGTTGCTAAGTGCCTCGCCATTGCTGAGGCTGGCTTTGAACTCACGATCCTCCTGCCTCAGCCTCCCAAAGTACTGGGATTACAGGCGTGCGCCACCGCGCCCGGCTTCCTATAATGTTTTTAAAAATTGCATAAAGTTGGGGCTGGGGCTGTGGATCAGTGATAGAGCACTAGCGTGGCACATACAAGGCACTGGGTTCGATCCTCAGCATAAAAATAAAATAAAGGTATTGTGTCCACCTACAACTAAAACAATATACATATTAAAAAATTCATGCCGGGCGCGGTGGCACACGCCTGTAATCCCAGCACTTTGGGAGGCTGAGGCAGAAGGATCGCAAGTTCAAAGCCAGCCTCAGCAATGGTGAGGCACTTAGCAACTCAGTGATACCCTATCTCTAATAAAATACAAAAAAAGGGCTGGGGATGTGGCCCAGTGGTCGAGTGCCCCTGAGTTCAATCCCCGGCACCAAAAAAAAAAAAAAAAAAAAAAAAAAAAAAAAAGCATAAAGTATAATATCCTCTTATAATTTTAGTAAATGCAAGGTTTTTTCCCCATTTCTAATGTAGGTCATCTATACCTTTTCTCTTCTTAAGGGCTTACTGATTTTATCTGTCTTTTCAAAGAATCAACTTAGGCTTTGTGGATTTATCACTGGAGAAGAGATGTCTCTGGAGAAAGGTCTAAGGATTTCCCGGAGGGAGGAGGATTTTAACCCAGGACCAGTGGGGTTTTTGGCATACATGATGGAAAAGAATTACAGCATGAGCCAAACAAAGGCATAAACAAAGGTCTTTTAGGAAGTAGATACACATTCAAGGGAGAATGTGGGCTATCAAGAGTGAGAAATCCTTCCTTGGGTTGGGATCCACTATTTATAAAAATGCTGTAAGACTGAGTATATCTCACTCTTTATCCTAAATCCCTGTCTTAGATTCTCCCCATTATGTTTACTTCCTATTTTTAGTTTTTGTTCATATTTTTATTTTCCTACTACTACTTTCTTTAAGTTTAACGTACTGAGTGAGTGTGTGTGTTAGTTATTCGGAATTGAATCCAGGGCTTCATGCATGCTGGGCAAGCTTTCTATCACTGAGATACATCCTAAGCCATCTTTAAAAAAAATTAACTTTATTGAGACAGGGTCTTGCTCAATTGCCCCTGGCTGGCTTTAAGCTTACCATCCTCCCTAGTAGCTGAAATTATAGGCATGCACCATCACGTCTGACTACATTCACTGAAATTTCAAGCTTTGTAAAATGAATGCTTAGCTTGTGGATTTTTTTTAACCTTTCCACTTTTCTGATATTTCTTTACAGCTATACATTTTTCTGTAAGCATGTATTAGCTATATTGTACCTGTTTTAATACCTAGTAGTTTCATCATTATTCAGTTTAAAATGTATATAATTTCCATTATGATTTTTTTTTGTTCCATGTGTTATTTAGAAATGTTTCTTAATTTTCAAGAATTTGGAAATTTTCTAATTGTTATTTTGTGGTTATTTAATAGTATTGAGTTCAGAGAATGTACTCCATATGATTTTATTTAAAAAATACATTCTGAGCCAGGCATGATGATATGTGCCTATAATCCCAACAACTTGGGAGGCTGAGGCAGAAGAATCACAAGTTTGATGTCACCCTCAGCAATTTAGCGAGGCCCTAAACAACCTAGCAAGACCCTGACTCAAACTAAAAAATAAAAATGATTGAGGATATAGCTCATTAGTAGTGCACCCCTGAGTTCAGTCTTTAGTACCACACACACACACACACACACACACACAATCAATTTGATTTGTGGTCTGTAGTATGTTGGTTAATTTTTTAAAGTTTTCCACCAGTGCATGAAAATAATATGTACTACATAGTTACTGGGCACAATGTTCATGTAGTTCAAATCTTTCATAACACTATTGAATTTTTTTCTGCCTATTTTAGCAAATACTAAGAAAGGCAAGTTAAAATTTTCTATTATGGATGTCTTATTCTTTTTTTTTTTTTTTTTTGGTACCGGGGATTGAACTCAAGGGCACTCGACCACTGGGCCACATCCCCAGCCCTTTTTTGTGTTTTTATTAGAGACAGGGTCTCACTGAGTTGCTAAGTGCCTCACCATTGCTGAGGCTGGCTTTGAACTCTCGATCCTCCTGCCTCAGCCTCCCAAAGTGCTGGGATTACAGGCGTGCGCCACCGCGCCCGGCTGTCTTATTCTTTTTAATTGTCAGTTTTGTTTTATGTATTTTGAGACTTTGTTATTATATGCATACAAAGTAGAATTGTTAAATTTTCCTTGTGAATTGAGCTCCCCCCACACACACACTTCTTTTTTCCCTTCATAGTGCAGGGGATCAAACCCAGGGCCTCATGCATGGTAGACAAGTACTCTATCACTGAGCTACATACCCAGCCCCTGAACCCTTTTATCATTATGAAGGATGCTTATTCCTATTTCTCTTCTTCTTCCTCTTCATCTTACTCCTTCTCTTCTTCCAGTTCCTCTCCTTCTTCTTCCTTCTCTTCCTCCTCTTATTCTTCCTCCTCTTCTATCTCCTTCCTCCTCTTCTCTTTTCTTCTCCTCCTCTTAAGGGTCTCACTAAGTTGATTAGGGCCTCACTAAATTGCTTAGGGCCTAAGTTGCTGAGGCTGGCCTTGAATTTGCAATCCTCCTGTCTCAGCCTCCTGAGCTGCTGAAATTACAGGTATACACCACTTGCCCAGTAGCTCTTAATTAAAAAAAAAAAAAAAATCTCCTAACTTCAATCTGGGATCTCTTTCAGCCTCAAAAATAATCTTTAAGTGGGCTGATGTTATAGCTCAGTGGTATAGCGCTTGCCTAGCATGTGTGAGACACTGGGTTTGATCCTCAGAACCACATAAAAATAAATAAATAAAATAAACCCCTATCACTCACCCTGCATGAAACTCAACTCAAGTGGATCAAAGATTTAGAAACTAGAACAAAGACCCTGCACCTAATAGAAGAAAAAAAGGAGGCCCAAATCTTCACCTTGTCAGCCTAAGATATGACTTCCTTAACAAGACTCCTAAAGTGCAAGAAGTAAAATCAAGAATCAATAAACAGCCGGGCACGGTGGCGCACACCTGTAATCCCAGCACTTGGGAGGCTGAGGTAGGAGGATTGCAAGTTCAAAGCCAGCCTCAGCAATGGCGAGGCACTTAGCAACTCACTGAGACCCTGTCTCTAATAAAATACAGAAAAAGGGCTGGGGATGTGGCCCAGTGGTCAAGTGCCCCTGAGTTCATCCCCGGTACCAAAAAAAAAAAAAAAAAAATCAATAAAAAGAATGGATTCAAACTAAAAAGCTTCCTCACAGCAAAGGGAATAATCAAGCACATGAAGAGAGAGCCTACCAACTGGGAGAAAATCTTTGCCACCTATACCTCAGATAGAGCATTAATCTCTAAGATATATAAAGAACTCAAAAAACTTAACACCAAAAAACCAAATAACCCAATTAATAAATGGGCTAAGGAACTAAACAGAGACTTGACAGAAAAAGATATACAATCAATCAACAAATATATGAGAAAATTCAACATCTCTAGTAATTAGAGAAATGCAAATCAAAACTATGCTAAGATTTCATCTCATGCCAGTCAGAATGGCAGTTATCAAGAATTCAAGTGGGGCTGGGTTTGTGGCTCAGCGGTAGAGCGCTCGCCTAGCACGTTCGATCCTCAGCACCACATATAAATAAACACATTGTGTAAAACTAAAGCAAATAAATAAAATTAAATTAAAAAAAAAAAGAATTCAAGTAACAGGGGCTGGGGCTGTAGCTCAGTGGCAGAATGCTTGCCTAGCATGTACAAGGCACTAGATTCGATCCTCAGCACCACGTAAAAATAAACAAATAAAATTAAGGCATTCTGCCCATCTACAACTACAAAATTTTTTTTAAAAAAAGAATACAAGTAGCAATAAATGTTGGCAAGGATGTGGGGGAAAAGGCACGCTCATACATTTATGGTGGGACTGCAAATTTGTGCAACCAATCTGGAAAGCAGTATGGAGATTCCTCAGAAAACCTGGAATGGAACCACCATTTGATCCAGCTATCCCACTCCTTAGTTTATACCCAAAGGACTTAAAATCAGCATGCTACAGCTACATCAATGCTTATAGCAATTCAATTCACAATAGCTAAACCAACCTAGGTGTCCTCCAATAGATGAATGGATAAAGAAAATGTGGAATATATACACAATGGAATATTACTTAAAGTGTTGGGATTACAGGCGGGCACCACCACGCCTGGCTGGGTTTTATTTTATTTTTTTAAACTGATCTATTCTGGGGAGGGGTGCAGCTCAGTGGTAGAGCACTTGCCTCTGATGCACAAGGCCCTTGGTTTGATTTCCAGCACTGCAAAAAAATATTAAAATTAAAAATTAAAAAAAGTAATAAAAAAACTGGTCCTTCACCAATTTTAAAGAATGTGATAAGAATATCTATTTATAGCCGGGCGTGGTGGCGCACGCCTGTAATCCCAGCACTTTGGGAGGCTGAGGCAGGAGGATCGCGAGTTCAAAGCCAGCCTCAGCAATGGCGAGGCACTTAGCAACTCAGTGAGACCCTGTCTCTAATAAAATACAAAAAAGGGCTGGGGATGTGGCCCAGTGGTCTAGTGCCGCTGAGTTCAATCCCCGGTACCAAAAAAAAAAAAAAAAAAAAAAAAGAATATCTATTTATAATGACCTCTACTTTCTTGCCTAACATGCAAGAGGCCCTAGGTGTAATCTTCAGCACTGCAAAATACAAAAAACAAAAAATAACCGTTATTGCAATTTTTTTTTTTTTTTTTTTTTTTTTTGGTACCAGGGAATGAACCCAGGGGTGCTTAACCACTGAGTCACATCCCCAGCCCTTTTTTTGTATTTTATTTAGAGATAGGGTCTCACTGAGTTGCTAAACGCCTTGCCATTGCTGAGGCTGGCTTTGAACTCAAAATCCTCCTACCTCAGCCTCCCAAGTGCTGGCATTACAGGCGTGAGCCACCACACCCGGCTGTTACTGCAAATTTTACAGTTAAGGTAAGAAAGCAAAGTTTTCCCCTGAGGACGAAACTAGATAATATTATAACTTTTATTTAATAGTGAACTAGTACTAGTCAGTGCAGAAAAGAAGAAAAAAGAATGCAGAAGAATTAAGGGGGACTTTGTGTTTTTGTATTTTTTTCTGAGTGCATACATAGAAAATACAAAATAATTTTTTCAGAACCTCAATTACCTACCACCAACATTCCTGGCTTTATTCCGATCCCTTTATAATAAAAGAAAGGTCAAAGCAAAAATATATTTTCTTGGTCTCACTTAGACATCACTTTAGATACTATACCCCACTAGCCTTTATGTGAGCTGTGGACATTTCAGATTTCAATTTAATCTCTTACCTAATAATTATTTTTAAAAAATTTTGAGACAGGGTCTCACTAAGTTGCCCAGGCTGGCCTTGGAACTTTTTTTTTTTTTTTTTTTTTTTTTTGTGGTACTGGGGATTGAACCCAGGGCCTCGTGCATACAAGGCAAGCAGTGTGCCAATTGAACTATATCCCCAGCCCTGGCTTTGAATTTTTGATCTTCCTTCCTCAGTCTCCTGAGTAACTAAGATTAAAGGCATACACCACTGCCCAGCCTAATAATTTTTTTTAAAAGTAATAGACTACCCCTTTCCTTTTCTTGGATTTGGGCAACTATCAAGTTCCACCTTACAATTCTATAGTGGAACAACAATTTAAGGACATTATATATTCTTACTTCCCATAGCACTCTGAATAATACAGGCATCTAGTAGGTACTCAGTGAATTCCTGAAGAAGTGGTTTCAAACCACCAATCACTTTCTACTTTGGAGTCGTATTCACAGAATGCTGAGTCTGAGAGATAGATAATATTCTTTATTCATTAAAGAAAGAAGGCCTGTAAAAACACAAAGATTGATAAAATGTCATTAGAGGGTAGTAATGGGCATAACACAGTTCATTGTGACTACTCACTTGGAAGCTCCAGCTTCCAAGGCTGGCTCTGTGTTATTTTTTTTTTAATATTTATTTATTTGCTTTAGTTGTACACAATGCAATGCATTTATGTTTACGTGGTGCTGAGGATCGAACCCGGGCCATGCACATGCAAGGCGAGCGCTCTACCGCTGAGCCACAACCCCAGCCCCTCTGTGTTATTTTTGAGCTCATGACTCCTTCACTAAATAGCAGAAATAGCCAGGCATGGTGGCACATGTCTGTAATCCCAGCAACTTGGGAGTCTGAGGCAGGAGGATCACAAGTTCAAAGCCAGCCTCAGAAAATTCAGTGAGGCCCTAAGCAACTTTGTGAGACCATTTCTCAAAATAAAAAATAAAAAGGGCTAGGAATGTAGTTCAGTGGTAAAACATCCTTCAATCTCCAGGAACCGCCCCCCACCACCAAAAAAAAAAAAAAGCAGAAATATTCATCTATATTTGTAATGGTTTGAGAAAGTCCTGATGACTTTAAGAGACCTTTAACTTAAAAGACTTAAGACTCTTTGCTGCTGCATAACTTAATTTCTACCAAAAATCCTTCCCTCTTCCCAAGGGTTCACTTCATAAAGTATTCTCAAAAGAGCCCTGTGCTCTGCATCAGGAGCCCTGTGATTTTAGTCCAGATCCTGTCATTGACTTTGGGTATATGACTCAAGCTGTATGACTTTATATGAGTTCATATGTTCTCTGGGTTGCAGGAACTATGCCAATCACAGAATCTATGATCCTAGGTCTCCTGCTAGGTTCTCAATACAGTCCCATTCCTATATTCCAGTCCTAGGCAAAGTTCCCAGTTCTAACCTTGCCCTAACTTGCAGTGTAACTTTGGAAATGTCTCTTTAACTTTTTACATAGTTGTTTTTTGTACAAGGACATTTGTACTTTATCTGAGGTCTCCTCTGCTTGCTCGCTCCCACTAGAAAATAAAAGGATATTTTGAGATGTGACATTACTGTATCAGCTCATGATTTGCCTTGAAGACTATTGTTTTACATAAAAATTTATGTAAAACTTTACACATAAATTCACAGCAGAAACTCAAAGTGGCTTTTAGCAAAGTAAAGGTTTTTGTTGTTTCCAGGCTGCATTTATGATGGAACATTCAGGAAAAGACAGACACAGAATCAGTGACTGGCACACCTACTTGGTCATCTATTGGCTATAACTGATCAGAAAAGACAGGTATTGCTCTTTCATGTCCCTTTCCTTATCAGGATTTAAATTAGCACACTACTATGAGAATAGAAACTTAAGATTTATATGTTACTCCTTATACACATCCTAAATGGTAATGATTTCCTCCACTAAAGAACCTAAATGTTCCTACTTACTAGCAGGACCTAGCCTCAGGAAATAAGACATATGGTACTAAACATCAGTGCTTGATAAGGAAGCACACCAGATCCTGATTCATGTCCAACATCTACCCATCTTTCCCATCCTCCCAAGGATCATCACCAACGAAAGAAAAAGTACTCTGGAAAAGAGACTGGCTGACCTAGGAACTAATTAAGGCCCTATCAGATCTGGTACCTGTAGACCCAACCAGAGCCCTTTCTCCTCATTTACCACGCTTTAGCCACTCTGTTCTCCTTGAAAACACCAACTGGCCTCATAGAACTACAGATCATACTGCTCTCCCTAACTGAAACACTCCTCCCCTGATAACATGGTTCTTCACAGGATTGGCTCCTATGCTCCCTTTAGGTCTCAGCTTCAGTGTTATCTCCTCAGAAAAGCTTTTCCAGACCACTCATACAGGTGGGTCACCTATACCTCCCAAGGTTCTTTTCCATCACTACATCTACTTATATTTTCTGACTCCCTTCTACTAAATTTTAAACTTACCTGTGAGGGTAGGACCATGTCTTTTCTTTTCTTTTTTTTATGTTTTATTGTATAATTTTTATTTTGCGCCCTCCATCTGCTGCAGTCAGGACTATATTTTTTCTATTTATCATTATATATCCAGTGTCTAGTACAGCAACTGGCCTAAAGTAAATTTTTTAATATGTATTCTTTTAGTTGTAGGTGAACACAACACCTTTATTTTATTTTTATGTGGTGCTGAGGATCAAACTCAGTGCCTCACGCGTGCCAGATGAGCGCTCTACCACTGAGCCACAGCCTCAACCCCTAAAGTAAATTTTTATTACACATACATTAAATGAATTAGTTAACATTTGGAGAGCCTCCTAGACTTCAGTTTTTTTTTTAATATTTATTTATTTGCTTTAGTTGTACATAATGCAATGCATTTATGTTTACGTGGTGCTGAGGATTGAACCCGGGCCGCGCACGTGCTAGGCGAGCGCTCTACCGCTGAGCCCCAGCCCTAGACTTCAGTTTGATCTCAGATTTCCAAGATCACAGAGGCTCACCTTGCACATAGGGGCCCATTTCTGGATGTTCCCTGACCCGCAGGGTATAGGACTTCTTTTGATTAGATTGCTTCAACAGATCCCGTACCCGTTCATTATAGATTTCCAGGAAACTAAAAGAGAGAAAGGCAACACAAGTACATCTTGAGAAAAAGAAGGGAAAATACTAAGCCAAGAATCTGAAGGTCCCAGGTTCCTTTTCCAGCTTCTACCTCTGACAATCTAAGTCTTTGATCAAGCCAGGGTTCCCCCTTAAGTGTCTTTCCACATGTTTACAATAGAGTTTTAAGCAACGGCTTTCATCACTTTATGGTTTCCGGTTTATAATACAGTGCTTATTTGAGATTAGCTCTTGAGGGAATATTTCAGCATTATTTTCTTTTAATATTTATTTATTTACTTTAGTTGTACACAATGCAATGCATTTATGTTTACGTGGTGCTGAGGATCGAACCCGGGCCGCGCACATGCGAGGCGAGCGCTCTGCCGCTGAGCCACAACCCCAGCCCCTTTCAGCATGATTTTTGGCCACAGTATGTGGCCACCAGACTGTGCCCTGATCAGGCCTCCACGGCACACAGTCTATAGAGTATGTTTCTTGATTGATTTTCAAACAGGACCCTCTATTTTTCTGTGATGGCATCTCATGGGCCACTGCTGAGCAGTGAGGGAAACTAATTAAGAAGGGTTCCAGTCCCTATCCCTGCTTTAAGTAGGGCAATTCTCATCTGTTTTATATACTGGGATTTGTGCTCTATCTTATCCACTGGCATTTTATTCCCTTTTTTTTTTTTTTTTTTTTTTTGGTACCGGGGATTGAACTCGACCACTGGGCCACATCCCCAGCCCTTTTTTATATTTTATTTAGAGACAGGGTCTCACTGAGTTGCTAAGTGCCTCGCCATTGCTGAGGCTGGCTTTGAACTTGAGATCCTCCTGCCTCAGCCTCCCAAGAGCTGGGATTACAGGCATGTGCCACAGTGCCCGGCATTTTTATTCCTTTTTTAAAAAAGCAGTTACAATTCTTAATTAAAACCAGTAAAGAGCTGGTTACAGTGGCACATGCTTATAATCAACAGCAACCTGGGAGGCTGTGATGGGAGGATAAAAATTTCAGGCCAGTCTGGGCAACTCAGTGATATCCTGTCTCAAAATAAAAAATAAAAAGAGCTGGGGATGTAGCTCAGTGGTAAAGTGCTGCTGGGTTCAATCCCCAGCACGAAAGGAAAACAAAAAAACAGTAAAGATTTTATGAAACAAGAAAGTAGACTTCTCACAGAAAGATCTTCCTCATTAGAACACAGATGCTTGCCTGTGGAGTTAGAAGTTAGAAAAAGAGGCTCCAATTCAAAGCTAAACTATATTCACACTTGTCCCATACATTTTTTTTCTCCTTCACATTCTCTTGTCTAAACATAGGAATCCCAGTTGTCTCTTTATGTGTGTGTGTGTGTGTATTTTGTAGATGGACATAATACCTTTATTTTATTTGTTTATTTTTATGTGGGGCTGGGAATGGAACTCAGTGCCTTACGCTTGCTAGGCAAGTGCTCTACCACTGAGTCACAATCCTGTGGGCACCCCCCACCCCTTGTCTCTTGACACAGCTGTTCCCAGATGTGTTATGAACAGTAAAATGTGTATGTGTGTATTTATATATATATATATATATATATATATATATATACCCAGTTAAAGATTTGTATATTTTTATTTCATACACTCATAATTTTAAAAAATAACATTCATAATCACTTAATTTTTAAGAAAGAATATTTGTTCTTTTGGGGGTGATGGAAATTTTCTAGAATCAGTGGTAATGCTTGCATAATCTTGGAAATATTATAAAAATCATTAAGCTATATACTTCAAAATTTTGTTGTACAGGCATTTTATGGTAGGTGAATTACATCTTAATTTTTTAAAAAAGTACAATGAACATGGAAAAAAGGAATGAAGGAAGGAAACAAAGTAGGTTTAAATGAAACTTAAATAGAAATTGGTAACCTTACGTCAACATTTCACTACAAATTAGTTAAAACTTTATCTTGGAAAAGACAGCCTTAGTCTGGGAACTAGAGTTTGAGAACCACTTCCCTACAAAACCACCCAGTAAAGGATCAAAAAAGAAATCTCAAAATCCAGTATGAAACTTTAGAACACGAAGGAAAGGGGAACGAGCTAGCCAGGGTAAGCTGGGCCACAGAAGGAGACATCTGTTTATTAAGTCCAAGGGTAGGGAATTAAGTTTTCTGTAACCTAAAAACCTAACTGTTTCTCATCTCCCTGTTCTACAAGATGTGTCTTCTGTGGCTTCTCTCCATTCCTCTGGTGACTCTGGAAGCAAAGAGAGGACAGATGAACATGCCAAAATTTGAAATGGCAGAAATATTTCAGGTCCTGGCACCTGACAAGTTCTTACCTTACTTTTATCCTACAGGAGGAAGGCGATGAGACAGAGTCTTCTTCCTTCCTGAAGAGACCCTGCACAAACCACAGGGTTGGGATTTTACTGAAAGGATTAGACAAAGGAGACTTACTTTGAGAGGATCCAGTTAAAAGAGTCTGTACCTCACATATCCGTGGTGTCAGCCCAACAGAGGCCTAAAGAATAGAGAAAGGGAAGAATTATTGGTCATTCCAGGCAATGCTCTCTATGACTCAATACCCCAGAACCGAACTCAGCATGGAGGATGGGTATATGGGATCCTTGTGTTAGCTTTAGACAGTTTCACTAGACGTATGTAAAAGACTTATGTATCCCTGCTATCAAGAGACCCTCATAGGAAGAATGTGCTGAGTGAGTCAGATTACTACCATAAGGGAAAAGAAAAAAAGAGGTTGGCAAAATTAGATATGTGTTTCATGCAATAAAGATTACATCCTTCTTGGGCTAGGGTTGTGGCTCAGCTGTAGAGCGCTCGCCTAGCACGTGCGCAGCCCGGGTTCAATCCTCAGCACCACGTAAAAATAAATGCATTGTGTACAACTAAAGCAAATAAATATTAAAAAAAGATTATATCCTTCTTGCATAAACCCACTTTGCTAATGTGGTCCCTCCTAGACCCTGCTATCTCCTATCCCTACATACAGTTAGACTAGAGAACCTGGATGTCTAGAACATACATCTGAATCTAGAGAGAAGCATAGTCTTTCTCCATCTTATATTCAGGTTAAGGGCTTTATATCCCTTGGTTTAGTGGGCAATTTCTTCTTTTAATTTCAAATATATGAAAACACACTAGACACAAACAAAAAAAGTGATGTCAGGACTAAAGCATCAGGATAATCTTTCAGGAGGAATAATGTCTCAGACAATGTCCCTGGATGATGTTATCTATCACCCTTCCTACCAGCTCATCTCCCTAGGATACTTCTAAAACAGAGGTATTCTTAGGGAATGCTGCCCTTCTGAATTGCTGTGATAAAGCAAAGTGCTCATTAACACATATTTTTTAAAGCCCCCAGTCCAGAAGCTAGTTTCCTGCTTTCTTCTAATACACAAATCTAATACTGGTAACCTTTTAGAGTGGCCATAGTAATCTCATCTCTGCACAGTTCTAGCCTGCACTGAAGATTCAGTTTAGGTCTTAATGACAAGGGTGATAAAAGGCTTCAAACGATGAACTTGGAAATAATATGACAAATTCAGTAGAACTGACAAAGACATCTTTGTCAAAGGGAGTTGTAAAATCCTAAGATTCTTCAGGATTGAATAAGCAGGTTAATCAAAGTTTACCTTTCAATTAAAGTGATGAAAAATCTATTCTTAGTATAGAAGAGGGTTCACTAAATTTTATTAAAGCTGATTAGCAATGGAAATCACATTCTATCTCACAGTGGCAAGGACAACATGAGACTCAGGCTTGTTGTGACATTAGAAACATCATTGTAGTAATCATACTCACTGGGGTCCCCAGCATGGTATATGTCTTCCCAGAGCCTGTCTGCCCATAGGCAAAAAGGCATATGTTATAGCCTCTGGCAGCTCCAGAGAGTACTTCAGTCCCCAAGTCCTGAAACACCTGTGACAACAAAAGCAGAGCTTGTCACTGGTTCTTCTACCCATAGCAGATTTTAAATTATTTTTTAATCTAAAAATTTACAAAATATTTCAAACACATATGATCATAAATTCCCACCATTTCACAAGAATCAATTTAGCATCAGAAAAAAGGTGGCTAAGAAAAATTCAATCAGTCAATCATTTACATATTTTTATTTATTTACTTATTTATTTATTTAGCACTGGGGATTTAACCCAGGGGTGCTTTACCACTGAACAATCTCCAGCCCATTTTTAATTAAAAAAAAACGGTTTTTTTAGTTGTAGATGGACACAATACCTTTATTTTATTTATTTTTGTGTGGTGCTGAGGATCGAACTCAGTGCCTCACATGTGCTAGGCAAGCTCTCTACCACTGAGCTACAACCCCAACCCCCTTTTTTAATTTTTAATTTCAAGATATGGTCTTGCTAAGTTGCTTAGGCCCTTGCTAAGTTGCTGAAGCTGCCCTTGAACTTGCAATCCTCCTGTCTCAGCCTCCCAAGTTGCTGGGATTACAGGTATGTGCCACCACACCTGGCCATGATACCTAGTCTTAAGGCAAAGAGTCTAGAAAAAGAGTAAAGACATGCTGACAAAATAATTCTTGTTCCCTCTCATGACAAGAAAATGTTCACTATGGTTAAGTGGATAAACCTACAGTGAAATATTACCCAGTAACATGTAAGTTCCAGGTCTAAAGACACCATACTAAGAATCAGGCAAACTCAGAAATTAGGGTTTTCCTCATGATTCCACTGTATATATGTTTTCTCCTCAAATTGCCCCTGATAGCGAGGTGGTTCTGTTGGTCATTTAGCTCTATGACAGTTTCTGTACTCAATAAACTTTGTGTACTGCCTAAAAGTTCTACTGGACTTGAATAGGCAGACCTGATCTCAGGAAAAGACAGCCAGGTTTATGAGGAAGGCACAGCTTCCCAGTTCAACCTTTCCACAACAGTATGCACATGGATGTCTGTGCATACCTCCTGGTATGGTAGACATTCATCTTTTGTTTATTTGGAGGAAGTCTTTGATTGTGTATGTCTTAGTGGCAAGGAGGGCCCAATCTTCTCTACAAAAGCCAGGCAAGCCAGATACTGCTCTTCACTTTCTGGCAGCTACAGCACTGGCACGTGAAGTGAGGCTCCAACTATACTGATGTTCCCACTTGAGTTTTGAAAGAAAGTTGCAAAAACAAAGCAATAACTGATAAATCTGTAAGAGTTCAACAGTATTGCATGATGCTGAGCATAGAGTGGCAGAAGTATGGAGTGTGGGGTTCAATTACACCATTCTATGCCATGGTTTTGCTTGGGTTCCCTGTTACCTGGGGTCCCATGCTTTCCTGACCATTTTTTCAACTTTCCTTTCAATTCTGTGAATTATCTGATATAGCTCCTAATCATAGTATGGTTCTCACTTCAAAGCTGTGTGTTCTTTGGCAAGTTACTTAAATACTGCCTGCCTCAGTTTCTCTAGCTATAAAATAGATACTCTGTACCTATATTACAAAAATTGTTGTGATGATTAAGTGAGATCATACATGAAAAAAAAAAAAAAAAAAGAAAAAAGTTGCTAACAGGAATCTGAAGATGCAGGATCACGTTCTGGAGAAATAGGTGGTCTTGATTTTTCTCTGGGGCATAAGTAGGAAGAAGCATTAGACAGAATGCATGTAATAAAGCACTTCCAGTTTTTTTTTTTTAGTATTAGCTAAATAGATGACAGTCCACTAGATGCTGCTGTATGAGAATTCCTACAACCAGAAGCCCAAAACAAAAGCCTAGCAATACCCAATATTCTAAATTCAACTGAATCTAGGAATGGAGATTTTTAAAAAATATATATCTATTTATTTACTTTAGTTGTACACAATGCGTTTTATTTTTATGTGGTTCTGAGGATGGAACCCGGGCCGCACACGTGTTAGGTGAATGCTCTGCCACTGAGCCACAACCCCAGTCCCAGGAATGGAGATTTTTAAAAGAAGTTTTCAAAAGAATAAGACAAGCCACAGACCAGGAGAAAATTTTTGCAAAAGACATGTCTCATAAAGAACTGGTACCCAAAATAGACAAAACAACCTAATCAAAAATGGGCAAAAGGGGCTGGGATTGTGGCTCAGCGGTAGAGCGCTCGCCTAGCACGTGCGCGGCCCGGGTTCGATCCTCAGCACCACGTACAAATAAAACGCATTGAATAAAAAACGCATTGTGTAAAACTAAAGCAAATAAATAAATATTTAAAAAAAAAAAATGGGCAAAATATCTCAAAAGATATCTTACCAAAGGAGACACATAGATAGCAAATAAGTATATGAAAAGGTACTGAACATCATATGGAATTGCAAATTAAACCAGTGAATATGAATACACACCTAAGAGAAAGGTGAAAATCCCAAATACTTTAACACTAGTTGGTGAGGATGGGGAGCAACAGGAAATCTCATTCACTGCTTGTGGAAATACAAAATGATACCAGCATTTTGGAAGACAGTTTAGCACTTTCTAACAAAACTAAACAGACTTTTCCCATATAATCCTATAATCCTATTCTTTAGTATCTACCCAAAGGGATTAAAAACTTATATCCATACAAAAATCTGCAAAGGGATTTTTAAAAATATTTAATTTTTAGTTATAGGTGGACACAATATCTTTATTTTATTTCTTTATGTGGTGCTGAGGATCGAACCCAGTGCATCATGCATGCTAGGTGAGCACTCTACCTCTGAGCCACAACCCCAGCCCTGCAAAGGGATGTTTATAGAAGTTTTATTCATAATTGCAAACTTGAAAGTAACCAAGATGGCCTTTAATTGATAACAATAAATAATCTGTGGTACATCTAAACAATGAAATATTATTTAGCACTAAAAAGGAAATGTGCTATCAAACCATAAAAAGAAGTGGAAGAATCTTAAATACATATTACTAAGTGGAAATCTGAATAGGCAACATATTGTATGATTCCAACTAAATAACATTATGGAGACAATAAAAAGATCAGTCGTTGCCAGGGGTTAGGAGAAGAGATGACTGACTAGGCAGAGCATAGAGGACTTTTTTGAGCAGTGAAACGATTCTGAATACTACAACAAAATGTCACATGTCATTATATATTACACACAAAATGTCATTATACATTTGTCAAAACTCAAAGAATGTGCCAAGTGTTTACCCACAGGTAAATTATGGACTTTGGATGATAATGATGTGTTAATGTATGTTCACAGATGGTAATAAATGTACTACTCTGGCGCAGGATGCTGTTAATGGGGACAGCTCGACATGAAGGGGTAGAGGGTATAAGAGAATTCTATGTACTTCTGCTTAATTTTGCTATGAACCTAAAACTGCTTTTAAAAATAGTCCATTAAAAAATAAGTTCAACAAGATAAATCTTAAGGAATGGAACTCCCTGCTTGTTGGAAAGATACTAGCAACATTATCAGGCAAACACTTCTTAAATCCAACCAGAATGAACCTCATCTTTGGAGATTTTATGATGACTGTTTAAGGTATATATTTTTCTAAAGGAATTTTTCACTGATAGGTGTGTTTTGGGTAGGTTTATAGTTCTTTCCATTATGTATTATGTTTTCTATCCCAAGTAGACTTATAACAAAAATAAAAATACAAAATCACACAGTTCCAACTTAGGATGAGAAAATGTTCAAAATAACTAAATACTGAGTAGTGGCACACACCTGTAATCCCAGCTACTTGAGAACTGAGGCAGGAGGATCACAAGTTTAAAACCAGCTGCAGCAACTCAGCAAGACCATGTCTTAAAATTAAAAATTAAGCCGGGCGCGGTGGCGCACGCCTGTAATCCCAGCACTTTGGGAGGCTGAGGCAGGAGGATCGCGAGTTCAAAGCCAGCCTCGGCAATGGCAAGGCACTTAGCAACTCAGTGAGACCCTGTCTCTAAATAAAATACAAAAAAGGGCTGGGGATGTGACCCAGTGGATGGGTGCCCCTGAGTTCAATCCCCAGTACCACAAAAAAAAAAAAAAAAAAAAAAAAAATTAAAAGAGCAGGGGATATAACTTAGTAGTAGAATGCCCCTGGGTTCAATCCCTGGTACTGAAACAACAACAACAACAACAACAAAAATCTTAAGAAACCCAGAGTTGCACATACCTACACTTCTCATCACTTGGAGATGATGAGGTAAAGTTAATACTATTTGTGCATCTACTGACCCATCCCCTCTTGTGATAGTACAGAAAAGAAGACTCTGCACCACTTATTTGAAGACAAAGAGTTATCTGCATAAGATAAAAAGTAAATTTAAAAAAGAAAAAACAACTTAATTGGGCCTTAGTTGGTGAAAGGGCCCAGAATGGTTCATCTCTTCCTCTAACAGCTACAAGAACCTAGCGAGGGATCAAGAGACATAATTTAGAACATGGTCTAAAGTGCAGACCAGATACTGTCTCTAATCTTTTGTAGCAGATTTCGCCAGAGGAAACAGGAAACAGCCCGTATCTGACTTTGACAGATGAATCTAGATTTCCTATTTTTCTTCTCCTTTTTATACTATGAACTACAGAGAACTTCATCTCCTGTGTTTTAGTATATTTATCCATGCAGTGCATACTATGGAAATTGGTAATTAAACAGTTTCCAAGGAACTAATGGAGGGAGAAACTACAACAGAAATTTTGAAATGCAGGTGAACATGAACACAGTCAACTGAAACCTGTGCCATACCCAATGGAAAGAGAGAACAGTTGTTATTCTGAAAGAAACCAGTCTTGAGACATGCAGGTTCCAAAACTGTATTAATCTTAGCCTACGGCAGGAGACACTTATGTACAGAGTTCCCGATAGGGACTATGAGAAATAGAAAGTCCAGTTGTCTATTTTTTTTCTTTATATATATATATATATATATATATATACATACATATATATATATATATATATATATATATTTTTTTTTTTTTTTTTTTTTTTTTTTTTTTGGTGGTACTGGGGATTGAACTCAGGGGCACTCGACCACTGGGCCACATCCCCAGTCCTTTTTTGTATTTTAGTTAGAAACGGTCTCACTGAGTTGCTATGTGCCTCGCCATTGCTGAGGCTGACTTTGAACTTGTGATCCTCCTGCCTCAGCCTCCCAAGTGCTGGGATTACAGGCCTGCATCTGGCACCTGGCTTAGAACAGAGGGTTTTATTTTTTGGTACCAGGGATTGAACTCAGAGGCGCTCGACCACTGGGCCACATCCCCAGCCCTTTTTGTATTTTGATTAGAGACAGGGTCTCAATGAGTTGCTAAGTGCCTCGCCATTGCTGAGGCTGGCTTTGAACTCATGATACTCCTGACTCAGCCTCCCAAGTGCTAGGATTATAAGTGTGCGTGTGTGCGCCACCATGCCTGGCTAGAACAGAGGGTTTTAAAAAAGAGATTCATTCCAGGTGTTCCCTGTGGGGGGTTGTGATTCACTTGTTAATTTGGGAAATAGCCAATTCTTAGATCTTCTGGCACCATCCCTGGCACCTAAATTAGTTGGTTCCTGTGGTGGGTGTGTGCTCAAAGACAGATAGCTCTGGCCTAGGATAAGAATAAGGTGATCCTGTTCCCTGCATGAAAAGAAAGCATGTCTATTTAAGATATGCCTCAGTGGCAGAATAGCAAGGGTTATATTCAAAGAATGAGGCGACCACTGTTATAGTGCCAAAAGGTACTCAATCCCAGAAAGACCTTCCTGCCACAGGAGAATAAAGGGAGGTGGGGACAACTAAAAATATTTCTTTAAATAACCCACAAAGACAGTAAAACCTAAGTGACTTTTGGGAAAACTGTATACCTCACAGTACTCAGCCAATGAGGAACCGGGGGAGGACCTTCCACACTAGGTAATAAAATGCTAATTGTAATTACTTTGGGTCTGCCTGCTCACCAGACACCTGATCTCTTGTAAGACCATCAGTAAATGCCTCGCTTTTTGCTATACTTCATGTCTTTTAGTCCACACTTGGGGTTTGGACAGGTGAGAAACACATGTTTCAAACATTTTCAAACCTTTTATCCACTACAATGAATTCACCATATAGTTGGGGAAACAGACCATATTCAGTAAACAGTTCAACACTGATACACAGAATATGAGTGAAGGGTACATATAAATACTATGTTCTGAAAAAGGAAATGACTGTAGCCTAAGGTAGTTAAGAAAATCTTTGTGGTGGAGCTGGCATTTAACCTGTGTCTGAAGCTATACTTACATATCCCAAAGCATGCTATGAGAGATGGCCCTCCTTGAAGCTCCCCACAATGTCTCCAAATAAAGGCCTTCTCCTTAAGTGATGTTAACCCCAGGACTGTATCACTACAAAATTTAAAAGATACCCTTGTCAGGGCTGGGGATGTTGCTCATTGGTAGAGCACTTGCCTAACATTTATGAGGTGCTAGGTTTGATTCTCAGCACCACATAAAAATAAATAAATTAATTAAATAAAGGTACTGTGTCCATTAAAATATATATATATATATATATATATATATATATATATTTTTTTAATATCTTTGTCATTTCAATCCTTTAGGAAGTCAGGAGTTCTGGGTGGAAGAGTAGAACACCCAGGTCATTTAACTCCTTCTGAAAAATCCTTGTATCTTGCCATCTCTTAATACCTGGCTGTAAACCTTGAAAAGTTTACTCTTAGAATTAAAGATCTTCCACCTTAGGAACAGCAAACACCCAAGCAAGTAACCCCAGAAACAGTCCAATAAACCTCTCGGCCCCAAACCCTTCATTCAAGTTACTTTTATTTGAACAGGAAGTGTGAGTACAAAAGGGAGAGATGACAGAAGCTTAGCCTGAACAGAGGGACCCTCTGGTTGTAGCAGTGGCCTATCTTTATCATGCAAACCTTTAGTGGTGTGAGAATATAATTCCTAAAACAAAAAGTACTCTGTGGCCATACAAAACAGGGTATTTCTAGGAGCTTCTGCTTTGGTTTAATAAACTAATTCTCTTCTCATCTCACCCCCACCCCAACACAACATGATTGATCCATGAGCTCCCTCCTAAAGAAGGAAGAGGACCTAGCAGGGACAATTTTCTTAACTATGACACAGGTCTAAAGAATATTACAAAGTGACCCTGCTTAAAATTTCTCTGACCCTAAGGTTGTTGTCATGACTGTAGACCTAGGAAAAATTTAGAAAAGACTAAAACAACTGGCATGATGGCGTATTCCTATAATCCTAGCTACCCTGGACGTTGAGACAGGAGGATCACAGTTTGGGTTCAGCCTGGGTAACATAATGAGACCCCCTTTCAAAATAAATAAATAAAAATGACCAAAGCATTCTATATTTATCCAAGTGGATTCATTAGACTGCTTCATATAGCAGAAAAAAGAAAGGAAGAGGAAAAAGGCGGAAAATTGTAAGCACGTCTATCTCATTTTCTTTTGTGTCCCTCCAAACTATATAATCTATTATGTAGACTTACATAATTTAATATATACAATATATATAATCAGTACTTCTAAATTAGAATCAAAACGGCATCCCAATGAAGCCAGATTTAAAGCTAGGTAGTGAGTGTAGTCAGGCAAATCGGGTCTAACATCGAGTCTCATAAAGAACATGGAGTCCGGGGTTGTGGCTCAGCGGTAGAGCGCTCGCCTGGCCCGTGCGCGGCCCGGGTTCGATCCTCAGCACCATGTACAAGTAAACCCATTGTGTACAGCTAAAGCAAATAAATAAACATTAAAAAAAAAAAAAAAAAAAAAAAAAAAAGAACATGGAGTCCATAAGGAAAATGGAGTCAGTGTGAGTCCTGGAAAGACAGAACAGCTCTAAGGGAGATAAGGTGGTTAATGTTCCCAAGCTTAGGGCCCATCTTAAGGAATGCTAATGAAACAGCTCCCAGCAAATGGAGATGCTAATCAACTAGCCCTAAGCCCTTCCTGTGAATCTCACACCCACCATGGGCCCACCGGGTGTCACATCTTTTGACTTTCCTGTCCCAGGTAGGACAGAGATAGGGAACATAAAAGGAACAAAAGAAAGATTTCAAATATAAAAGGGAGAAGGCCTCTCCTCCCTTTGGATTCCTGGTTTCCGGGTCCCCTTCTTCTAGGAGACATCTTTTAGCTGTCCTTTCAATAAAGCCTTTCACTTTCCACTCTAGGCTTGCCTTGGAGTGCTTCTTCAGCGTTATTCTTCAGCGTTCGGGGAGCAAGAACTCGTCAAGGGTAAAAAGCGGTTTCACCAAAAGGAAAAAAAAAAGCACTGCCTAAGTGCCATTGCTGAACACATTATTCATGGTACTCTCCTGTCTAATTATAATTATATAAATTTCATATGGTGGCTACTCATACTCAGAATATATGTTCTTATATACTGTTTTTCATTTCTCTACTTTGAGCATTTCTGTTTTGGGTTTTCACAACAATTTTAGAAGTTCAAAAGTCAAATAACAATCCTAAGTTTAGGCAACTGACAAATTTTCTCATTCTCATAATAACAGGAGAAAGATGAAACACAAAATTGCATTGAGACATCAATAGCAACTAGTCTTATATTACAATTCAACGTCAATGATTGCCAGAAGTATGGGGTACAAAGAAAACAAACAGAAGAGCCACCCTTTACTATTCCTAAGCCCCCAATTTCCAAAATTTTGTGAACTCAACTGTCCTTGGTCAACAATCCCTGTCCTAAAATAAATTTGCTAAACTGGTTGGGCTATTTTTAATTTGCTCCACCAGCAAATTATCTCCTCACACTCTTACCTCCTCCTCGACTTTTGCCTTGATGTATATTAATAGCTAATCATGATTCAATTAGATTAATTTAACTTCCAAAAATTAAATAGCATCTTGGTATTTCTGGCATTAGTCAGCAAACACTGCATTTAACTATTGTCCAATAATTGCGTCTGTTCACAACAGACATACTTATTATGTCCCTGGGCCATGTGAAACCAAACAAGGTAATCAGGAATCTATGCCTCCAAATGCTCTCTCAGAAGAGTTAGCATGACTCAGAGAAGAAGGAACAATGGAGAACATTTTGTTCATTCAACAAAATTTAGACCTGATATCACAGAAGATATACACTTATAAACCTTGATGTCCTCCTCACCCTACTTGGGATGGATTACCAATCCTTTCCTTTCAGCTCAGATTATGATCCTCAACATCAGGCCACCCCTTTGCACTTTGAGAAAGCCCAGCCTAAGAAGCTGTAGCTCAAACAGAGTGAGAAATGTTATCTATACAGGTATATAAGACAAGATAGAAAGTCAGAACCTGAGGGGATTTAAGGAAGGCCACAAAGGTGCAGCTCAGAGATGAAGCAAAATAAGAAATGTGTTCAAACAGAAAGGTGGTAGTAGAGAAAACAGAGATTACTTACATAAAGGGGGCACAGATAAGTAAGAAAACCTATTAAGAATGCTGAAAGCACTGGGCGTGGTGGCGCAGGCCCATAATCCCAGCACTTGGGAGGCTGAGGCAGAAGGATCATGAGTTCAAAGCCAGCCTCAGCAATGGTGAGGCACTTAGCAACTCAGTGAGACCCTGTCTCTAATAAAATACAAAAAAGGGGGGGGCACTGGGCATGTGGCTCAGTGGTTGAGCACACCTGAGTTCAATCCCCAGTACCAAAAAAAAGAATACTGAAAGCTGGGCTGGGGTCGTGGCTCAGTGGTAAAGTGCTCGCCTAGTATGCATGAGGCACTGGGTTTGATCCTCAGAACGACATAAAAATGAAATAAAGATATTGTGTCCACCTAAAACTAAAAAATAAATGTTAAAAAAAAAAAAAAAAAAAAAAAGAATACCGAAAGCCAAGTTTCTTATTATCAGAAGAAGTTACAAATAAGGGAAAAACTTGGGGCTGGGGTTGTGGCTCAGTGATAAAGCACTTGACTAGCATGTGTGAGGCCCTGGGTTTGGCACCACATATAAATAAATAAAATAAAGGTCTATTGACAACTTAAAATATTTAAAAAAGGGGGGGACTTAGACTGAATGGTAAGGTGTTAGATCAGAATTAGTGAAAACTCACATACCCCAATATAGATTAAGATAGATGGTAGATAGAATGTAACTGTGTGCATGTGTGTATTTACATATGCAAATGTACATATTTCTTAGGTTTGCATAGCTACACTAAAATGACCTGGGAATAGTGACACTGAAAAGCAATGATCACACTTAGCAGCCAGAATTTGGTTTCTACATACCATTTTTCACTAATAGGAATAATCTGACCATCATAATAAATAATAATAGCCATATACTCATGATTTTTATTTATAAAACAGAAAACCATGAGTTTATAGCTACTTCAAATAAATATTTTGAAAATCTGATAGGGATAGGCTATTTGGCATAGTCTCAAAGTATTTCCCAACAAATTTTTAGTTTTAGTTTTTTTTGTTTGTTTTTGTTTTTTGGTACTAGAAATTGAACCCAGGGGCAATTAACCACTGAGCAACATCCCTAGCCCTTTTTTGTATTATATTAGAGAGAAGGTCTCGATGAGTTGCTTTAGGGCCTTGCTAATTTGCGGAGGCTGGCTTTGAACTCATGATCCTCCTGCATCAGCCTCCCAAGCTGCTGGGAGTATAAGCATGTACCACCTTGCCCAGCCCCAACAAAAGTTTATTATTTATTTTTTCAGTCCTGGGAATTGAACCCAGTGGCATACTACCACTAAGCTACATCTCCTGTCTTTTTTATGTTTACATCTTGAGAGAGAGTCTCACTGAGTAGCCCAGCCTAGCCTCAAACTTGCAATTCTCCTGCCTAAACCTCCCAAGTATATGAGATTACAATCATGTCCACCATGCCTGGCTCCAACAAAAATATTCATTAATTACAAAGCAGAGAGAAGAGTAACTTTATAAGCTGGGTTCAGTGGCACATGCCTGTAATCCCAGCAGCTCAGAAGGCTGAGGCAGGAGGATTTTGAGTTCAAAGTCAGCCCCAGCAAGTTGGACCATGTCTCTAAATAAAATATAAAAAAGGGCTGGGGATGTGGTTTAGGGTTAAAACCCCTAGATTCAATCCCTGGTTTAAAAAAAAAAAAAAAAAGAGTAACTTTATAGTGGGAAAGCCTTGCAGACATTGTGTTAACCAAGAAATAAAACTGAATTCTGTGATCCTTCTACCAAAGATGCATAATCCACATGTGATCATAAAGAGACACTGGACAATCCAAAAAAAGTCTGCAAAATAACTGACCTGTAATCTGCCAAAGTGTTAAGATTATGAATCAGGGCTGGGGATATAGCTCAGTTGGTAGAGTGCTTGCCTCGAATGCATGAGGCCCTGGGTTCAATCCCTAGCACCACAAAAAAAAAAAAAAAAAAAAAAAAAAAAGATTATGAATATCAAAGAACTTGGGATCTATTCTAGACTGAATTAAACTACAGTTAAGATAATACAGCAATTAATTCTGAACTGAATATTTTTGTTATAAGATCAAGACTAGGAGAACCAGTGAAATCTGAATGGGGTCAAAAGTTTAGATGGTAGCAATGTAATAATTTAATTATCCATTTTGGACAGCTGAATTATATTAGAGAATGTTCTTTTTCTAGGAAATACACATTTAAGTAATAGGGGCAACTGAGTATCAGGCTGGCAACATTCAAATGGTTCAAGAAAAATAATTAGTTAGAAAAACTTCTATCTTCTCTGTAAGTCTGTCATTGTTTCAAAATTAAAGATACAGAGAAAAACAAACAACAAAAAAAGAAAGCACACTGGGCTTTCAGTCAGGCCTGAGATCATATGGATATCAGTACTGCCACTTACAAGTTGTGCTGATCTAGGGAGTCATAGGCTGTACTTCCATTTCAGTAAAATGGCGATGATGATGAAACCTCCAAGTTTATTTTAAGAATTAAAGGAAATGAACACTTAATAAAAACAATACATGAAAATGATAATCAAGTGCAAGATATTTATTTTGCAATTCTTTCAAAACAAACTAACAACTATAAAAAGAAAACAAAATGTATTGAGTTAAAAGAAACATGCTATGGCACTACATCAATCAAGGGCTGAACTAGACCAGATGGTATCCTTGATTTAGAATAATTCAAGAGTAGTTAAATAAAAAGACTATTTACAAAGGTAAGGAGCAGAAAAATGCAAGGGATTGAGCAGTAACCTAGACCAGTAACAGTGGAAATTCACCACCCTTTGGCCCACAGGGACAAGAAAGTAGTCATCCAAACTGGGAAGGATCAAGTCATGCAGAGGGGCTGAGGTTGTAACTCACTGGTAGAACTCTATCTAGCATGTGTGAGGGACTGGGTTTGATCCTCAGCACCACATAAAAATAATATTGCATCTATCTACAACTAAAAAATGTATTTAAAAATTAAAAAAAAAAATTTTAAGTCATGCAGGGCGAGCCAGTTTAAGAGAAGCTTGACTTTAGGTTAAAGAATGCCGGACAGGGCAATCCTACTGGAGGAAAACCCTCCCTCTGATCTTCTGCTAGGAATCTCCTTTGTTCAACACCAACCTCAAACCTGAGTGCAAGCATCCCCACTGATTAGTCCAATAGGTCATCCCTTGTGACAAAGAGTAAGGTAGAAAAAGGTGAAGAGTTGACCTGTAGTATCAAAAGTAAGGTATTCAACAGAACATAAAAGAAGTACAGGCGCTGGGATTGTGGCTCAGCGGTAGAGCACTTGCCTAGCACATGTGCGGCCTGGGTTCGATCCTCAGCACCACATAAAAATAAAGGCACTGTGTACAACTAAAAGAAAATAAATAAATATTAAAAAAAAAAAAAAAAAAGAAGAAGTACAGACTGCTGACTGAAGAACCTGGGAAGACTTGATGAAACTGGGGCCTGAGACCCAAGTAGGATTTGAATGATGGAAATGATGTTCTAGACAGTACAAACAGCATGTGTAAAGCTTTGAGTAATGAAAACACACGGCTGTCTGAGGAGAATTTATAAAATCAAATATGCTAGGAGATAAGCTTGAAGCCATGCTAAGAACCTAGGCTTTATTTGCTTTCCTCTTAAGGTTTATTGCATTATTTATGGCAGTACCTCAAGGAGCATGACAGGGAAGTCACTGTTCCACCATGAGAAATTAACAGCATTAGGACAACCAGAAAGAACAGAAATTAAGAAACTACTTGAATCAAAGAAAAAATAAAAACTGAAATGATAAACCACCCAAAAACCAATGAAAAGAAATACCTATGGGCTGGGGTTGTGGCTCAGTGGTAGAGTGCTCGCCTAGCATGCATGAGGCACTGGGTTCAATCCTCAGCACCACACAAATGTAAAATAAAGATATTGTGTCCACCTAAAACTAAAAATAAATATTAAAGAAAAGAAAAGAAATATCTACCATTTTGATACCATTTTGATAATTATGGTTAAAAAAAAAAAATTAATGCTGGGCGTGGTGGTATACGCCTGTAATCCCAGCACTTGGGAGGCTGAGGCAGGAGGATCATGAGTTCAAAGCCAGCCTCACCAATGGTGAGGCACTTAGCAACTCAGTGAGACCCTGTCTCTAATAAAATACAAAAAAGGGCTGGGGATGTGGCCCAGTGGTAGAGTGTCCCTGAGTTCAATCCCCAGTACCAAAAAAAAAAAACCATTAGAGAATAATTTGTGCCTTTGTATACTAAAATTACTAAAAAGTCTAAATATATTTTAACTTGTAGTCATCCTAAGGAATTAAGGAAAAACAGCAAAATACATCAAAACAAGCAGAGCTTAAACCATAGAACATCCATACAATGGATAGTATGCCCACACAATGGAATATTTTTTAGAAAAAAATTTTAAAAAGGAATGCATGCAATAACATAGATCTCAAATGAATTACATGGAAAAAATTACTCTTAAAAGGTTATTATACAAATTTTGTATCTGGAAAAAGCAAAACTACAGAAACAGAAAACAGGTCAGGGTGCCAGAGGATAGGGTAGGAGAAAAGGGTGAATACAGAGGTGTTGAAATAATTTTTAGTCTGTAGTGATGATTATTATAAGAATCTAAGCAGGACTGGGGTTATGGCTCAGTGGTAGAGTGCTCACCTAGCACGTGCGCGGCCCTGGGTTCAATCCTCAGCTCCACGTAAAAGTAAATAAATAAAATACCTTAAAAAAAATCTATGCATGTTAAAAAATTCAAAATGTACACCTGAAAAGTGAATTTTACTATATGTAAATTTCAATCTTTAAAAATTCAATGAAATCAGAGTGAATTAATATAAGAAACTGAAATTGACTAGAAAGCAAAATATGTTAGGGTAAGTATATGGTAGGCAGGATACAGAAGCTATATGTTTGCGGGGGTTGGGGGGAATCCAATAGAATAGATAACATGAGAATACTGATGTGACACAAAGCTCTTGCTCTCAACCACAGTGATATTCTGTACCTTACAAAAATAACTGCTGGCAGAGTTATTAGGAAAGGCAAATCTTATCGGTTGAACTCTTAAGTTATTACCCAACAATTTAAAATTGTTCTTCAAGGTTTTCTTACTTCCTGTTATTTTAATTTGCACTGGAACAAACTTTACTGTGTCTCAGTATTTCTGAATAGAAGTTTCACAAATGTTTTGTAATGGCCTTTGGCCAACAGCAATAAAATCCAATCCTACTGCCATTTCTTGATCCTTTCTGGAGTCTTTTTGCACCATTAACCTTTTTATTTGCACAAGAAGAGAATTACAGTCCATCCTCAAGTTTCACTCACATGGGCATTATTACTTGATCAGAATTTGAAATGTTATTAGAAACTGACACAATTATATTTTTTCTTTCTTTGCTATTTTTCAAATAATAGAGAATATACAATACTTTTTGCTCCTAGTGAAAAAAAAAATACAATAAGGAAAAACTTCACCCTAATCCCACTCACTGGAGTATTCAACAAATACCCTGATGTGTATCCTTCCATATTTTTCTCCATATATGCAAGGATATATAGTTCTGTTATTACTGAAATAGATACATGAAATGCACATCAACCTGTAAATTGTTTTTAACATATAATCATCACTTATAGGTTATATTATTAGCTATAGCTATAACTCTTTTTTTTCATGTGTACATGCACAACTACAGATGCACTAATATACTTTAAAGTAACTGAGACAGCATTCATGCTATGGTGAGTTTTTTTTTGTTTTTTTTTTTTTTTTTTTTACTTCCTTTCTGCCTTCATTGTTTCCCCCTCCTCCTCCATTAATCCCCACTCCCAGGTAACATGTTAACAATTGGCATCCTTTTTTTGCCTCAGCCTCCCAAAGTGCTGGGATTACAGGTGTGCGCCACCGCGCCCAGCTTGGCATCCTTTTTTGTTCTTCCCATAGTCATTGTCATAAACACTCTTGCATATTTGTAGGTCTTAAAAAATGGTATTTTATTATATGCCTTGTTTTTCTCAGTCATACCATTGCACAGAAATTCTTCCAAATCAGCTGCAATATATTCAATGGCATGAATGCACCAAAATTGATTTCAACCATTCCTCTAGGAATGAGCAGTCACTTTGTTTGTAATATTTTATCCCTACTAACACTGTTTCAATAAACATTCTTGACTATGTATGCTATGAACTGATATTTTAATGGCACTCACAGGACAAAAGTTATATTTTTATTTTAATAAATATGCCAGATTGCTTTCCTAAAAGGTTGTACATCCATTGACAATGTATGAGAGATCCCTTTTCTGTGTATTCTAACCAACAATCAGTAATATACCAACAATCAGCAATATAGTTCCTTTTTAAAAAAATATAGTTCTTTTTAACTATATTTGTTATATATTTTAACTATAACTGTTTTTAGTTTGTACCATAACAAATTCATATCTTGATACTGCAATAACAGTGAGTTTGAACTTAATAATTTTTTTAAACTTAATACTTTTTGATCTTTTGGATTTGCTCTCCTATGAGATGACTATTTATACATTTTGTCTATTTTCCTATTAGTTCTGTTTTTCTTTACTTTGTCCATTTGAAAGTCTTATTATAAATAGCAGCCCGTTATCTGTCACATACATTACAAATCTATTTTCAGGAACTGAAAAGACACTTCTCAGAAGAAGATATACAATCAATCAACAAATACATGAAAAAATGTTCAACATCTCTGGCAATTAGAGAAATGCAAATCAAAACCACTCTAGGATTTCATCTCATACCAGTCAGAATGGCAGCTATTAAGAACACAAACAACAATAAATGTTGGCGAGGATGTGGAGAAAAAGGCACACTCATACATTTATGGTGGGACTGCAAAATGGTGTAGTCAATATGGAATGCAGTATGGAGATTCCTTGGAAAACTGGGAATGGAACCACCTTATGACCCAGCTATCCCACTCCTCGGTCTATACCCAAAGGACTTAAAAACAGCATACTACCGGGACATAGCCACATCAATGTTTATAGCAGCACAATTCACAATAGCTAAACTATGGAACCAACCTAGCTAGATGCCCTTCAGTTGATGAATGGATAAAGAAAATGTGGTATATATACACAATGGAGTATTACTCAGCAATAAAAGAGAATAAAATCATGGCATTCACAGGTAAATGGATGAAGTTGGAGAATATAATGCTAAGAGAAGTTAGCCAATCCCAAAAAGCCAAATGCCAAATATTTTCTCTGATATAAGTTTTCAAGTCTAACGATACTTTTTAAGTTAACAGATCACCTCCTCTTCTTTTAAGCAGATTTAGGGTTACAGAAAAATTGAACAGAAAGGAGAATTTTCCTGTATATCCTTCTCAGCACTCCCACCTCCCAGTTACCTCTATTATTAACATCTTTAAGTTAGTGTGGTACATTTGTTACACGATAAGCTAATACCGATACACTGTTATTAATTACATAGTTTACATTAGGACTCACTTTTTGTGTTGTACATTCTATAGGTTTTGACATGTAATTGTATAATGTACAATGACGTGTATCCATCATTACAGTATACAAAATAGTTTCACTTCCCTAAAAATTCCCTGTATTCCGTCTATTTATCACTCCCTCCCTTCCCTAGAACCCCTGGCCACATTCATCTTTTTACTGTCTCTATAGTTTTGCTTTTTCCAGAGTGTCAGATAGTTGAAATTACATAATACGTAGCCTTTTCAGATTGGCTTCTTTCATTTAGCAATATGCATTTAATGTTTCTCTGTCTTTTCATGGCCTAATAACTTATTTATCACTGAATATTTATGAAGGACATCTTAGTTACTTCTAAATTTTGATAAATATGAATAAAGGTGCTAAAATATGTTTGCACATATTTTTGTGTGGACATAGTTTTTAACTCATTAACCTATGTCAACTTTCTTCTCATATTATACTGAAATAAGAATTTGGGAATAGAGAGGGGAAAAACAAACAAGCAAACAAACAAACAAACAAAACCACCTGAATCTCAAAAGAGAAGCACCACAGACCAGTGGAATTCAGGAAACACCCATGCACTGTTGGAATGCAAAACAAACAAATCAGCCCATATCCTTGTCTGCAGAACTTAGAGCATGATGTAAGGAGAAGGAGCAAGTGCAAGAAAAACAAAATTGTGTAACTCTGCCCTGACTGCACTGCTAGTTCAGCCCCCAGCTACTGTCCCTCTTTCCTGCACTTTTTCCCTTCAAGGGCTTAATCCTTGTTTTTTCTAAATAAAATCTCTGCTTGTGCTTTTGACCTGTCCTTAAATTATTTTCTATAATTTCTGTCGAGAATCCCACTTGTTCTGAGTTGTGTTCTCCCTCTGCAGGATCTCTTCAGGGCCTCTCCAGTGACAGTACCAAGATCTCTTAAGATCCATGCATTCCAATCCTAGCCTCTGGGAACTCCAAAATAGTCCCTAGGTCTGTACAAAGCCCTATACCAGCTTCCTCAATTAGAACTGCAACAAAGCTTAAGGCCTTCCATACACTCCCTAGGTCCTGACTGCCTGCTGATCCCAGTAGCTTCTTGGCTTAAGAAAAGTTTGTGCTAGGTACAGAAGGAAGCTTGTAAGAGGGATGCACTTCACACTTTGAATATATCTCTTGCTGCTCTGCCACTGTGGCTTATATTAAAACTTACATGGGGCCAGGTAGGGTGGCTTACACCTATAATCCCAGTAGCTCAGGAGGCTGAGGCAGGAGGATTGTGAGTTCAAAGCCAGCCTCAGTGTGACCCTCTCTCTAAGTAAAATACAAAAAAGGGCTGGGGATGTGGCTTAGTGGTTGAGGCCTATGGGTTCAATCCCAGGTACCAAAAAAACAAAACAAACAAACAAAACACAAAAAACAAACAAACCACCTGACATGGGGTTTTGTTTTTCTGTTTGTTTTTCCTCTTTTTTTCTTCCTCTCCCTCTCCTTAAACTTGGAGGAAATAAGATTTACCCTTCTTTCCATCCTAGGCCAAGTTATCTATCCTTGAGCAAACACACACCACAGGAATGAAGTAATTCAGACTCAGGATGGGACCAGAAGTCCTAAGAAATGGCTATTTCTAAAGTCTACAAGTGAATTACAGCCCCTGGCAAGACACACCTGGAATGTAGCCTTTAAATTGCCTCTTTAAGAGCTCCCTGGGCTGGGGTTGTGGCTCAGCGGCAGAGCGCTGGCCTCGCATATGCGCAGTCAGGGTACAATCCTCAGCACCACATAAACATAAATGCATTGCATTGTGTACAACTAAAATAAATAAATAAATATTAAAAAAAAAAAAAAAAAAAGAGCTCCCTGTTCTCCCTGATGGTCAGAATCACAGCCTCTGGGACAGGAGGCCCCTGTGTTTCTCCTTTGCTAGCAAAGCAATATAACTTCTTTTTCCTTTTTCTCAAAACTGTCATTATTTGGGCTGGGGTTGTGGCTCAGCGGCAGAGCGCTCGCCTCGCACGTGCGCAGCCCGGGTTCAATCCTCAGCACCACGTAAACATAAATGCATTGCATTGTGTACAACTAAAGTAAATAAATAAATATTTTAAAAAAACTGTCATTATTACATTGACATCAGGGACAAGGACCAAGCTTTTGGTAACAAGCAATGACATATTCAAACTAAGATCTTTCTGGTTATCACTTAAGTATGTGATCTTCCCTGATTCTTTAACCTTTTGACACAATGTACCAACATCCTATAAAGTACTAGAAATTATATTAATCAATCTGAGTTGGCAATACCCTCAAAGTGCCCTGTTAAAACACACAGGCTGGGGCTGGGGTTGTGGCTCAGCGGTAGAGCGCTCGCCTAGCACGTGCGCAGCCCAGGTTTGATCCTCAGCACCACGTAAAAATAAAGGCATTGTGTACAACACAAAGCAAATTAATAAATATTAAAACACACACACACACACACACACACACACACACACACACACACAGGCTGGGCTGGGGATATAGCTCAAGTGGTAGAGTACTTGCCTCACATGCACAAAGCCCTGGTTCAATCCCCAGCACCACCAAAACAACAACAACAAAAAAAAAAAAAAAAAAAAAAAAAAAAAAAACACCAACACACAGGCTATCGGGAGTATTATCTATTTATTGCTGAGACAGAAGAGAAGGTTGTTCCCAAAGAGGTACTTTTTTTCCCCCATTTCCACCTTTGATAGCCTTGGCTGGCAGCAACTATATCTTATGGCCCAAGGCCACTCAGAGACTTTTGCTTTGGCTACAAGAAGCTTCAGTAGCAGGTCCATCCCAGATGACTCTACCCCTTTGCAGGTACTTCAGCTGTCCCCAGTGTAGTCCATAAGGAGTGCCTACTTTACCCATGACTAAGCACAAAGTCTGTGATTAATTAGCAAGATACTTGCACATGTGTAAGCCTTGTCTTTTTTCTGTCTATAAAAGAAGCCTTTCCCTCACCCTTATTGGAACTGTTTGTGTACTGCTTCCTCCTATGCTGTAGCAAAAGTCCTAATAAAACATCTTTTGGATGATTTTTATCTTGCCTATTTGTGATTGATTGATTGATTGATTGATTGATTTCCTTTTCTTTTCTTTGTAGTACTCACAATTGAACCCAAGCGTACTCTAACACTGAGCCACATTCCCAGCCCTTTTCATTTTTTGAGACAAGGTCTTGCTAAGTTACCCAGGTTAGCCTCAAATTTGCAATCCTCCTGACTCAGCCCTGTGCAACACTATGCCTGGCCCTATTTGTCATTTTTATCTGGACTAGAGCAAACAGAGCTGGTCTACCTCTAAGAACTGATGAAGGCTGTTTACAGTGAAAGTGGCCAGCAGCGAAGGCTGGTAACATTGAGGGCAGCTAGTAGTGAGAGAATGACAGGAGTGACAGAGCAACAGAAAGCTATGAGGAGCTGCCAGGAGCTGCTAGTTCTGGCTGCTGAAAGAGTTCCAGAGAGTTCCTTGTATCTGCTGGCACTGGCTACCAGGAGAGCCGTGAGGAGAGCAGCTAACACTAATAATTGGAAGCCACTGGCATTCAAAGCTCAGAGCTGCTAACACAAGGAGGCTGCACTTTGCTTATTCATGATTCCTATCTGAGTTGAGCAAAAGAATCCTCAGCTGACTGGAACACTGCCACAGACTTCAGCTCAGGGATACATTATTTTGAATGAAAAAGTGATTGGAGAAATTAAATTACAGTATAGTGGATAAAATTTTGATTCTGATATAGCAGAAAAGTCAATGACAACAAGAGACAACATTTATACAATATTTATTATCTGCTAAGCACTGTTCTGAGTTCTTTACATTTGTTTACTAATTTAGTTTTCACAGCACCTTTGAGATGTTATTATTATTATTTCTACTTTATAGGTAATTGAGGCACTTGGCAAGATCATAGTAAGCTTTGAACATGGAAAATGAACCATACTTTTAATCACCATACTTTACCACTTTTCACCTAGAAAAAGGTTGGGCTGCTAGAAAAAAAGAAAAAAAGGTTTTTCACCTAGAAAAAGGTTGAGTCTAAAGTCTCCCTGGTATCAGATTATAAAACATCTCCTTTCTGCTAAATGCAACTTTTTTTTTTATCACATTCATTGGAACATGAAAATAAGAATCCACTCTGTCCCTAGGCCAGTCCCTCAGTCCCTTTTGTATAGAACTTCCCTTTCTGAAAAGTAAAGAAAAGAAGGAAAATGAAAGTAATAAATAGCAATGAGAGCTTTTAAAGAGGCAACAAATACACATACTCACTATACAGACCTATATTCATGCACATAGACACAAATTCATATTTCCAGCTAAAGTCCCTACTTCCTGAAGGAACCAGAAAAACTGAGCTTTGAAATCACTAAAGAAATATTTCTTTGCTGGGCTGGGGTTATATATCAGTGGTAGAGTGCTTGCCTCACATACATGAGGCACTGGGTTTGATCCTCAGCACTACACAAAAATAAATAAATAATATTGTGTCCATCTATAACTAAAAAAAAATTTTTTTAAAGAAATATTTATTTGCTTATACAGGATTTGCTATTTCTAAAAGTGCTCTTTTTTTTTTTTTTTTTTCTTCTTCCCCCTTTTCCTAAAGAATGTTCCCATGGACAACTGCCCAAGTGACATATGAGATCTGGTAAATCCCATATGTGGCTAACCTCCTCTTTAGACATAAGCAAGGAATTCAAAGACAGATATCTAGCTTTAATGCTTTCCTCCTACTACTTTCATGTATATCTATAAAGCACAAATTAAAAAAAAAAAAACTCTAAATAAACAGAAGGAAGACCACTAGATTAGAGGAAAGGGAAGAAGGGGAAGGAGGACCGGAGGGAAAGAGGAAGTAGTAGGGACTAAAATGGAGCAAATTATATTCCATGCATGTATGATTATGTTAAAATGAACTTCAATATTATGTATAGCCATAGTGAACTAATAAAAAACATTTTTAAAAAGATAGATTCATTAGGTAGGATCCACTAAAAATGATGAAAGACGGCTTTACTGGAATAGAGTCCAGAAGACTAGGTTTTTGCAATTCCCACAGCCCTTTCTGAATAGAAAAACATAATGATTTCTTGATCATAATCTGCTGTATTCCTGTCATTTGACCCTATTTTCCAGGCCCTCACTGACTGGACCTCAAGCAAAGGTAAGGATATTTAGTATGGGCCTATAAGAGACTTGTCAACTGTTAGGTGACCCAAACAAGAAGGCTAATAAGGGAATGCCCAAATGGATAAGGATTAACTGACATAATCATCTCTCTTGGGAAGTTCTTAATGGGAAACAGAGAGCAACTATTGGCCTCCTGTAGTTACTGTTGAATGCTGAGCAGTAACAAATGCTCCTATGTCACATGGCCTGGCTGTGACTGCTGACAGTTTCTAGTTTCCTTAGTTCTCCACATAGCCTTCCATTCATGACCTAACATGTGTGATGAACTCTTCTTACAGCCAAAAAGGCCCAATCATAATGGCAAGTTTAACAACCAGTAGCAACAAACACAAAGTAGAAACACTAAACAGTCATTGCATAAGAAGAGGACTTGTTAGCAGTATGCCCAACAGCTGGCCAGGACAAGGATGATGGCAGTATGAAAGACAGTCTGGTTATCAGTCTCATCAAAGGCAGAACCAGAGAGGGTTAAGTTGTCTCCCTGCCTAAAGGTTGTATAAAAAATAAAGGAAGGGGCTGGGGTTGTGGCTCAGTGGTAGAGTGCTTGCCTAGCACGTGTGAGGCACCAGGTTTAATTTTCAGCACCACATATATTCAATCTATGGATTGAATCCAGAATGCTCACAATAAATGCGCACTGAATAAAATAAAATTATGTTTGTTCCCTAAATCCTACCTGCATTAATTTCCAGACATTTGATCTTCAGACAAGGTGAATATCACCAGGTTAGTATTTTCCACATAGCACTATTTTCCAATTTTTTAGTGTGCTCATGAGAACTGTTTGCCACTTTTTTGGAATGGATTTTGTCAGCTAGCACCCTGAGATGTGGACAAGTAGGACAAAGCTGCTTCAAGCATTTGAGTTGCTAATACTTTTATATAAGAGGGGGGTGAGGGGCTGGGATTGTGGCTCAGCGGTAGAGCACTCGCCTACCATGTGCGCGGCCCGGGTTCGATCCTCAGCACCACATAAAAATAAAGGCATTGGGCTGGAGTTGTGGCTTAGTGGCGGAGCACTTGCCTCGGACATGCGTGGCCTGGGTTCGATTCTCAGCACCACGTAAACATAAATGCATTGCATTGTGTACAACTAAAGTAAATAAATAAATATTTAAAAAAAAAAAAAAAGAGTGGTGGGGGGAGCCTAAAGGACAGAGTTTCTGTTTTTAACACTCATTACTGCTATATGCGAAAAAAGTTTTCTGGTAACCATGCTGCTAGGAGCAAATTTCCTGTTTTTCACATTGTTTAGTTTGAATGGGTCTCTTGAGACCAGTCTTAATGCTGGAGAAGCAAGTGAGTTAGGCCCCCAAGATAGTTCTAATTTTACAGTTGGGTTCAGCCAGCTCAGCTGAAGTCCATATCATTTTCAGCAATCCAAAGTCTGGTTAAAGAGATTAGATTTTTGTTGATCTGAACAGCATCCGCCTCATGCATCCCACTAGCAGGGCACACTTGCCTCCTCCAATCTTACAGACTGCTTGCAAAAGGAAAGCTAAGCATGTTAGAGTCACAATATCTCTAACCACATTTGTCTTGTGCCACTTCTTCTACTTCAGTCCCTTTAGTCAAGTCTCTTCAATCAAGAAAACAAAGCCTGACTCAGGTTTTAGTTAATATTCCTAGGACAAAGGTGCTTTTTAAGGTTGTCTTAGTCACTTACCAAAGTGCATGCAAAAGATGCACTTTGAGGGGCTGGGGTTGTGGGTCAGTGGCAGAGCACTTGCCTCGCACTGTGCGGCCCGGGTTCGATCCTCAGCACCACGTAAACATATGTATTGCAGTGTGTACAACTAAAGTAAATAAATAAATATTTTAAAAAAAAAAAAGATGCACTTTGATGGAAGAGAGCCCTGAGGGGGGGTGGGCACTCAGTGACACCTTGCTGGTGACAACTAAAAGATAAAACTGACACAGATCTGGATAGTTACTCAGAAACCTGCTAGTGACAACTAAAAGATAATACTGACACAGACCTGGACAGTCACTCAGAAACTTGAGACTGATTTTCTTTTCTTTTTTCTTTTTGGTACTGGGGATTGAAACTAGGGGCTCTTTACAATTGAGCTACATCCCAGACCTTTTTATTTATTTATGTTGAGACCCAGTCTCGCTAAGTTGCTTAGAGCCTCACTAAATTGCTAAAGTTGGCCTCGAATTTACAATCCTCCTGCCTGAACCTTCGGAGTCACTGGGATTACAGGCATGTGCCACCACCCCCGGTTTGAGACTGATTTTCAATGAAGCAAAGATAATAAACCTCTCAGTTTCTTTTTCTTTTTTTAATTTTTTTTTGTAGTTGTTGATGGACAGAATGCCTTTATTTCATTTGTATATGTTGCTAAGGATCGAATCCAGTGCCTCGTACATGGTAGGCACGCGCTCTGCCACTAAGCTACAGGCCCAGCCTTCTCAGTTTCTTAATAGAGCTAACAATAAAACTAGCAAATTCATCTTCTCTGTTGTCTATGTGAAAGACACTCATCAGAGGAGGTTTCTCCTTGCTGAAAATAAATACTCAGAAGTTAAAGGAGGCAGAAATAAGGATAAACCTAAAAAATACTATAGAATTTTGTTCAGTTAAAAATATATTGAGGGGCTGGGGTTGTGGCTCAGCAGCAGAGCGCTCGCCTCGCACGTGCGCGACCCAGGTTTGATCCTCAGCACCACGTAAACATAAATGCATTGCATTGTGTACAACTAAAGCAAATAAATATTTAAAATATATATATATATACTATATATATATATATTTGAGCCAGGCATGGTGGTGCATGCCTGTAATCCCAGCAGTTTGGGAGGCTGAGACAGGAAGATTGTGAGTTCAAAGCCAGTCTCAGCAACTGGGAGGCGCTAAACAATTCAGTGAGACCCTGTCTCTAAATAATAGGGCTGAGGATGTGGCTCAGTGGTTGAGTGCCCCTGAGTTCAATCCCTGGTACTGGGCGGGGTGGGGGGGAACCCACCATATTGGGCTGGGGATGTGGCTTAATGGTAAAGCGCTTGCCTGGTACATGTGAGGCAGTGGATTTGATCCTCAGCACCACATAGAAATAAATAAAATAAAGGTATTGTGTCCATCTACAACTAAGAAAAAAAAGAAGAAAAAAAAAATAATTCACTCCCTCAATAGGATTGAAATAAAACATGCTTCTGTTTTATTTTTGGGTTTTTTTTTTTTTTTTTTTTTTTTTTGAGGGGGAGGTAGAGGGCTACCAGGGATTGAACTCAGGGGCACTCAGCCACTGAGCCACATCTCCAGCCCTATTTTGTATTTTATTTAGAGATAGGGTCTCGTTGAGTTGCTTAGCACTTCACTTTTTGCTGAGGCTGGCTTTGAACTCGAGATCCTCCTGCCTCAGCCTCTGGAGCCCCTAGCACAGGCATGACCACAGCACCTGGCATGCTTCTGTTTTTGTAAGAAAAAAAAATTACACACACACGCACGCACACACACACACAGTTTTCTGGATTCAATTTGGAGGTCCTATACTCATTCTTTCCCTAATACAAAACTGGACTCTCTAGGATACTTTACTGATGAGGAAGAACCCACTCAGAGAAAGATGTACCAGGAAATGTTAAGTTGGGTTGGGAAGGAAAAAGAACACAATAGCTACCAGGGTAGTGCATAGACCTGACTCCTTCACGAGCACCTCTGGTCAAATCTGAAGTACACTTCAAAACTAAGCTCGTGGGTCAGAACGGGTGAAGTGGTGCACCCATCTGCTATGAGGTGTAAGCTATTTTTTGTGTGCCTCGACATTGCTGAGGCTGGCTTTGAACTTGCTATCCTCTTGCCTCAGCCTCCCAAATGCTGGGATTACAGGAGTGCATAACTGCGCCCGGCTAGTCCAGTATTTTCTAACTATCAGGTAATTCACATCATACTTCAAACATCAGAGGCAAGCACATAGTGAAGAGAAGGCCTGAGTTCACACAGCAGTAGCAGTGTGTAGTGGAAAGAGTACGAGCTTTGTAGGCAGCAAATCTAGTTTTGTAGGTTTAAATCTAGGCTGCACTTCTTAGTAGTGTGACTGTGAACAATTTACCTAACCTTTCTGAACCTCAGTTCCATATCTGTAAAACAGATTATAGTAACTCACTTTACAGGGTTCCTGTGAAGTGAGAATGAGCTAAGTCAAATATTCAGTTAGGTACCTAGAACAGAGTATGTTCTCTTAAAAGCGCTACTTTCTTTTCTCCCTGCCCATTGAAGCAAGCTTGTTATGAAAATATTTTCCAGAATTAAGCACAACTTTTCCAAACCCTGAAAGCTCCATGGGAATCTTTCCAGATACTTATAAAAGGAAAAAGTTGTTTTTGTTTTCTTAAAATCTCTGATGTGGGAGAAAAGGAAAAGCACAACCAGTCAGAAATCATAATGTCTGTGCTTTTACACATCACCACAACACTACCACAAATAATTTGGGGTTAGTTTAACAGGGGAAGAATAGTAAAGAAAGAAAAGTAATTAAAGGTTTCTATTCCTGTCAAAGCTCTTGTCATCTCAAGAGAACCTCTGTCTCTACCTACTGCATGGAAGATGTATCAATCTTCCTCCTACATCATATCAGCCAATATTCCTAGAAGCATTTGTACCTTGTCTAACTATGAAACTATGGAGACAAGACTTGAGCAGTGAAGTGACTGACAGAGAAATTATCTCCCACCTAGGAAGAGGTCCAAGAAAAGTGAGTTTGAGCACATTCTTCTCCTTGCCTTTTTCACTCCTGAGGATTACTTTAAGGGGATGCTTGAAAACTGACAGTGAACTTAGGGCCAAAATCCACTGCTTCTGCCTAAGATCAACTCCTCAGGGGCTCTGCCTTTTACAACCTCAAAATTCAGACTGGAGATGCCTGGGCACATCTGGTTACTATTTGATTTCAGGCTTCTATTGTGTGCAGTCTGTTGGGGGAAGTGAGTCTATAAATAGCCCACACTGTAAAAATGCCTTTCCTGAAGAAAGAATAGGTTTTCACTTAAGTTTTAACATCTGAACCCACCTCCTTCCGTAATGAACATACATCAAATTAAGTAGCCAGCCTCAGCCGAATGATTCATACATCTATTTCATTAATGATCAAACTAAATGCTATATACAATGAAACCCAGGAGATACCTCCAAGTCAGGATTAGCAAACAATTCATATGTTTTGAGAAGTCTTTGATCTTTTTGTAAACTCACAGAGCTGTAAGGTCAAATCTAAGTATGTGAAACATTACCTTCTAGTCTTAAGAAGAAATGGCCCTTTCCCCTTTGGAAGAAAATCTATAGATTTAAATCCTATTCAATACTGACCAGAATAATAATACAATAAACTAGATTTCTGACAATCTCCTCTTCAACCCCTGGGGAAAAAAAAAAAAAAAAAAAACTTTCCTCTTCAAGTTTCATCAAATGCTTGATCAAAATATTTGTTACAATATTTATCAGACTATGAAGTATCTCTTTATATGTCAGTCTCCTTCAAGAACTATTAGTTTATAAAAGGCAAGTACAATGTTCCTAGCACAATATTTGTCATATATTTTAATAAATGTATGCTAAATGAATGAACAATGTAGGATAATCACATATCATATAACCTTAACGTGTATTCACAACTAAGAGAAACATCAAATTTGATATTGATTAAAGTGAAAGGTGAGATAAAGGGGGTCAACCAAATAAAAACAGACAGGAAAAAAGATAAAAACAAACTGTTTCCTCTTTATCCCCACATCTGCTCACATTATGAAATCTGCTATTTTTGCTGAAGACTGAGCTGATGTAAATGTATGTAAATCAAATAACAAGTAGAGCCACTATACTATAAGAACCAACCCTAACTTTAGATACTGGAAAAGAAAATATAGGGTCAAACTCCTGTCACAAAAAATGCAATTCAGAAAAAGCAGTAAGGGATTGGGATTGTAGCTCAGTGGTAGAGCACTTGCCTGGCACGTGTAAAGCACTAGGTTCAATCCTCAGTACCACAAAAAAATAAATTAATTAAATAAAGGAATTGTGTACATCTACAACTTAAAAAAAATTAAAAAGAAAAGAAAAAACAGCAATTAGCAGCAAGGATCCATGTTGGTATATCCAAGAACTACAACTTGAAATGTTCCAAAATGTTTCAGAGTAATCTATTAATTTCTTAGTTTGGCTTAGCATATAAAGAAGTCACCCATTATGCTCTAGAAGCCACAACATACTACCATTACGCCTGACAAAGGCTCTGATTGCCTTTGGTTTAGAAAATAATTACTAAATTAAGATTTGCTTTAGAGTCCATAAAGCAAACCAGACCACTCAGGATCATGTGCTGAATGCTATATAGTTTGTGGGATATAAATCAAATATACTCTCTATCTTCACAGTTTCTAAAATATGATAGCTGAAATAAAGTTAAAGAACTTACTGATAGCTGGGCACAGTAAAATGTGCCTGTAATCCCAACTACTTGGGAGTCTGAGGCAAAAGGATCACAAATTCGAGAGCACCTGGACAACTTAGCCAGACCTTGTCTCAAAGTAAAAAAATTAAAAGGGCTGTTGAAGCTACTCAGGAGGCTGAGTCAGGAGGTCCGTTGAACCCAGGAATTTAAGGGCCAGACTGTTCAACATAGCAAGATGCCACAGTTTTAAAAAAAAAAAAGAAAAGAAAAGAAAGGAAAATAAAATAATTTACAGAAGGCCATTGGTTGGGACTCAGCTCCTACACTAGGAACAACAGAGTCACTTAATTAACATGCAAGGTTCTTTAGTAAAGCTTGAGAAGCACATCTAAAAGGAAAAAAAAAAAAAAAAAAAAAACAATTATATGTTCCCCTAGGAGGCTATTTTTCTACAAGAAAGAAGCTTTAACTGTTAAAGTCAGAACCTTTTACCACTCTGGAACAAGATCAGATCTGCAGGATGTGCCATGGGCAGGTTCCTGAGGAGAACAGCAAACATGGGGATACTGTGGCCCCAAGAAAGGAAGGCAGTTATCTCTGAGAAACAGTGAGATGGAAAGATGATATGAGCATTATAGTCTATTAGAACATTTGTAAAAGAGGGAATCTTTTTTTAAAAAATATTTATTTATTTGCTTTAGTTGTACACAATGAGTTTTACTTTTACATGGTGCTGAGGATAGAACCCAGCCCGCACACGGTGAGCGCTCTACCGCTGAGCCACAACCTCAGCCCCAAAAGAGGGAATCTTAAATGTGACATTAGACTTGCTTAAAATCTGATCTGTAGAAAAGGGGATACATCAAGTGAAGTAAAGAAATGAATAAAACTACCTTCCTCCATCCCTCCTTTTCACTTACTCTCAATTTGTTTACCCAGCACCTCCTATGTCTGGCATATAATACATGTTTGTTAAGTGAGGAATACTGTTTCTGTTACCCTGTAACCTTGTACTCAAGATACACTGCTTCTGGTTCTCAGGCTAAAAACCCTCATGGACCCCAAATTATCTAAAGGGAAATTATCCATGCTCCCTTTCTTGCTTCTGGAATGGGAGTGATGGCATGTAGTCTATCTTCTGGACTCAGCTAAGGATCCTGCATGTTCCTAAGGCTACTTTATCATTATACCAGAAATAAACATGTTTAGCCTCCATGTCCCCTAGGAGTCTGGAGCATATCAGAGGTAGAATGTGGAAGTCTGGCCTCCTGGGACACTTGGAGAGATGGTCACTGTGATTACATCCTCTTTGCTTCACCCAGAGAGGTAACCACGTGATTCATTCAAACTTGTACTTTGTACATTCCTGCCTTGGAATCTTTGCTTATGCCATTCCCTCTAACCAAAATGTCACCCTAAACTCATTCAAAGCAACATATAGATATGTTCTTTCTCTGAATTCCTGAGGTTCTTACTGTAGTATCACTCATTTAACATTTTATTCAGTATTGTTATTTTCATACGTCTAAAAGCCTGGTAGTCCCAACAAGACTATAAGTTTTATGAAGGTCAAGACTATAAGCTTTATGAGGACTGGGATCATGTCTTCTATCACTTCACATCCAAAAGGGCACTCAAACCCACATGCTACAGATTGTAGCTGCTTCCTAAATGCTTACTGAGTAAATAAATGTATGATTCCTGAGCTTGGAAATATGGGAGTGTTCATAGATGAATCAGACCTAGTCTGCCTTCAAGGATCACCTACTAAGATAATATGTATCAAAAAAGCATTAAGTTTATATTCAGGGCAGTAAGTACTGCAATAAGTGTTTAATAGCTACCTTCCACTTACCAATAATAGCTTCTTGACCAGAACAAAGTATAGAAAATCAATTATTAAGTTATTTTGTACTTTCTTGGGTAGTTTCTATGAAATGTTTTGTTATTTTGTATTTAATAAAATGTAATATTAAGATTATCTTCTTTAGCCGGGCACTGTGGCGCATGCCTGTAATCCCAGCACTGTGGGAGGCTGAGGCAGGAGGATCGTGAGTTCAAAGCCAGCCTCAGCAATGGCAAGGCACTTAGCAACTCAGTGAGACCCTGTCTCTAATAAAAATACAAAAAAGGGCTAGGGATGTAACCCAGTGGTCAAGGGCCCCTGAGTTCAATCCCTGGTACCACAAAAAAAAAAAAAAAAAAAAAAAAAAAGATTATCTTCTTTATTAGATAAAATACATGAGTAAAAAAAGCATGAAGTTTAATTAATAAACACACAGTGTTACAGGGAGTAACAAGATATGAGAATTTAACAGTGGTCACTTCAAGGAGGAAGTACCACTTTAACTAGATCTTGAAAAACAAGCATTTTGAATGGTAGGAATTGGAGAAATTAGATGTATTACTATATACGAGGAAGAGGAACTAGCACAAGCAACAGAAAGAAAATACATGCATTTTGGGAAAAGGTAATAACCAAAATAACTAGGATAGGTGGAGAAAGAAATGTCCGATATTAAAAAGTAGCACAACAATATGGTATGTCTATATATAAGTATGTGTGTGTGCATGTATGTCCATGCACACATGTATATATGTTTGAAAATTTCTGAAACAGCATGATTCTTTTACTAAAATATAAATAAATCGATGGAAAAAATAGCCTTTTGGTTGTTACAACGTTTTTGGTACTGGGGATTGAACCCACTGAGCTACATGCCCAGACCTTTTTTTAAAATTTTGAGACAGAATCTTGCTAAGTTGCTTAGGGCTTTGCTAAGTTGCTAAAGCTGGCCTCAAACTTGCAATCCTCCTGTTTTAGCCTCCCAAGTTGCTGGGATTATAGGTGTGTACCATTGCACCCAGCAAAATAGTTTTAAAAAAGACCTGAAATATATATAGGAATTTACGAAGTAATAAAAGTGGCTTTTCATGAGTGGAGAAAGGACAGTTGTTCAATAAGTGGTACCAGAACAACTGGTTAGCTATTTATTTTTTTATTTTTTAAAACCTTCTTTTTAAAAAAAAAAATAAAATTTTTTAGTTGTAGATGGATACAGCACCTTTATTTTATTTATGTGGTGCTGAGGATCGAACCCAAGGCCTCACACATGCGAGATGAACGCTCTACCGCTGAGCCATAGCCCCAGGCCCTGATTAGCTATTTAGAAAACAAAAGTTGAAGCCTTACCCCATCCCTTATATCAAAAAAAATTTCAGGGGCTAGGGTTGAAGTTCAGCATTAGAGCGCTTACCTAGCATGTGTAAAGCCCTGGGTTCAAACTCCAGCATCATGAAATTTTTAAAAAAAAATAAATAAATAAAATAAAATGGATCAAATATTTGAATATTAAAAAGACAAACCCCTTAGTATATCACGAAAAACAAAAAGCTATGAAAAATATTATAATCTCAGAGTGTGAAGACCTAAGCGTAACTTACCAAGAAGCCAAAGAGAAAGTTTGATAAATTTGACTATATATTTTTTAAGTTACACATAAGCATGCACACACACAATCATAAACAGAAACAAAAGTATAAAATGGGTTGGGCTGGGATTGTGGCTCAGCGGTAGAGCGCTCGCCTCGCACGTGTGCGGCCCGGGTTCGATCCTCAGCACCACGTACAAATAAACGCATTGTGCACAACTAAAGCAAATAAATAAATATTTAAAAAAAAAAAAAAAAAAAGTATAAAATGGGGAAATATTTGTACTATCTATCACAAATAGATCAATTTCCTTAATATGCTAATTCCTCTTAAAAATAAATAAGAAAAAGATGATGTCAGGAAAGATACCAAACTAACTATAGATAGTGGTTATCTCTCAAGAAGGAGACCAGCAAGGAAGTATGGAAGAGAAGCCTTTTTGATTCCTTCCTCCATACTGTGGATGGAACCTAGGGCCTCATACATGCTAAGCAAGTGCTCTGCCACTGAGCTGCATCCCCAGTCTTTTATTTTGAGACAGGTCTTGCTAAATTGCCCAAGTTAGCCTTGAAACTGTGATCCTCCTGCGTCAGCATCCTGGATAGCTGGGATTACAGGCATGTGCCACTGCCCTCCAAGAAGGGAAGGCTTTTAAACTTTTTTTTATTATACTCTTCTGTATGTTTTACAATTAGTGAAGGAGCCCCAATTAGGGAGATGGCTATTGCGGTCAGCTGGAAGCCATAAGTTCCGCCTGATAATAAGTATGTATGTGACGCACCTGTAAATGCACGTGAGGCACCCGCAAAGCTAAAGGTATATAACCGGGTGAAAGCGGTCGGAGTCAGGAGAAGAATGAATATTCACTCAGTCAGTCATGCAGTCGCTCGGTCGGAAGAAGAGTTCGGGTCGGAGAAGAAGAAAAGAATCAGAGCGGCCAGAACGTAGGCAGAGCGGTTACAGAAGAGAAACCAGATAGAAGAGGTAATTCCTGGTCGGAGTCAGGCCGAGGCTCCCGAGGAAGAAAGAAGAAAGAACAAAGAAGAAAGAAGCTCTAAAAGCTAAGCTCTCTCTCTAAAGAAGAAATCTCTCTCTTTCAAGCTATCTCTCTTTCTCTCTAAGCTCTAAGAAGAAGAAGAAAAAGCTATCTCTAATCTTTCTCTCTAAGCTCTTTCTAAGAAGAAGAAAAATCTTTCTTTCTCTCTCTAAGCTCTCTCTAAGAAAGTAGAAGTAAAAGTAGTAATAGCTTTACTCTGCCTCCGAGAGTTTTCCTCCCATGGCACCGTGGCTGGCCACGACAGGCAGCTTACAAATTAGTTTAAATTTTATAGCAAAATATTTTAATAAATGAATTAATTAGGTGACACTTTGGTTTATGCCACTATTTGAGCACACAACTAGCAAAAAAACAGTCCCATTTCTTTCCCCATACTTTCTCTGAGCACTGCATTTAGAAGGGGCCTTATGTTGGTCAGCTACACTAGCCCCCCCAAAAGAGGACTGTTGAAATGTGGCTTAGGGTACTTAGACCAGGCTTACTGTGCAAGTATGTGGGAAGAACATTTAGCATCTGTCAAGGCAGACCAGGGGGGCTTCCTCAGGATAAACCTGCTGTTAACAGTCTGCCTGTGCATGCTTATTTTGGCAGATGTACATATCTTTTGTTTAAAGGGGCACTTCTTGTTTAAATGATTTTGTAAACTGGTTTTTCTCCTAAAATTCAAAACACTCATTGCCATTATACTTCTCTTCTTCAAGTAATTAACTGACAATGGATTAACTTATTTTATTTTTTTGTGCGATACTGGGAATTGATCTCAGGGCCCTATACATGCTAAGTAAGTACTCAACTTCTGAGCTAATATCCAACCCTTAATAATTCCTTTAAGCCCCATAACAAACTCAAGTATAAGGGGCAGAGTGAGAGTAAAAGGCAATTTTTCAGCACCGCAGATGCAAGCAAGAGAACTTCTGGGTCAAGGACAACCATCTCAAGAACAATATATTTGTTCTTAGGCTGCCTTGGGTCTGCAAATGACTACCAAGCTATCAGCATAACTCCCCTGAAGATAACCTCTTTCTCCAGTCTAGATCTCAAGGGCTGCAGCTACACCCAGGAATCCCTACTACTCTTGGATCGCTGGGGAAAAGAGTCCAAACAAACTTTTGCATTTTAAAAGAATGCACTAGGGCTGCAATTATAGCTCAGTGGTAGAGTGCTTGCCTAGCAGTGTTAGGCACTGGGTTCTATCCTCAGCACCACACAAAAATAAATAAATAAAAATACAGATATAAAAAGTACAATAACATTAAAAAAAAAGAATTCTCTAGTTTCCACCTTTCATATTTGTATAGGCATTTGGCACCAGCAGAAAGCATTAAGCATCACAGATGTCTGTCCTTCTGGGTCCTTTCTGGGTCTGGAAGCTAATCTTTAAAGATTCAATTAAGTGGGCCACTGGGTTGATCCTCAGCACTGAAAACATTAGGACTGGGAAGGGTAAAGAGCCCCAAACTCTGTTCCAAGTTTCAGTGCAAAATGAAAGAAAGATAGACTTCAACGGACAAGCACCAGAGGGGCACATTTTCAAAAGAGAAAATGGCAACTGGTTACAATAGGAGTCTGAGTTTTATAGGGTTTAGTGAGACTGAATCACAGCAGAATGTGTCAGTCAGAGGGAACAGTTGTAGAAACAGCTCTGGTTCAGAGCGCATTGTTGCTGGGAAATGGTGAAAGTCCAGAGCTCATTGTTTTCTCTCCCTGGGACCCACTGTCCTTCTCCCTGGTTTTTTGTTTGTTTTTTCCTCCCCGTATCCTTCAAGCACCACATAAAAATAAATAAATAAAATAAAGGTACTGTATCCATCTACCAAAAAAAAAAAAAAAAAAAAAATCAATCAAGTTTACAGAGGGAAAAGTTAGTTGAAGCCAAAAAGATGATCTTATTCCTTTAAAACCCAGCCCGTGGATATGCTTATGGAGCTAAGCATCTGTGCTACTGGCAGAAAGAACATACTGAAAACTTTCATGGTAATTTCCCTTCCCCCACTCAGTCCCACAGAGCCCCATCCAATTATTGCACAAAAAGCCTTTTTCTTATAAACTTCTCTTCCTTCTACTTCTGTCTCCATATTGGTTGGAATGAAGCAGCAGTAGTGATGGAATGTACACAGCTTTGCAAATATTCATGAGGAAATGCTTTAACACCCCCACACTCCCCAGCTTCCCTAGCACATAAATACATCAGGGAAAGAAGACACACAGAGAAACTTAAAGACCTATGAGGTTCTATAACTTAAGCAAACTGGGAAAGCTTCTCAAAACAGACAGCCAGATTCAAACAGTGAGACACCTGGGGGTGTAGTCTAGTGATAGAGCATGTGCCTAGCATGCACAAAGCCCTGGGTTCCATCCCCAACACCACAAAAACAAGTAAACAAAAAACCTAAAAAACGATTTAAGAAGGCAGAGTCCTACCTTGTCTGTTATCTATCAGGTCATTAAATAATAGCCATTAATTAATCATTAATTCCAGATGTGTAGCACTGGAGATACAGGAACAGAGCTGTGTGCGTATATGTGTGTGTGTGTGAATGAAAGCCTGGATTCTGGAGTCACACAGTCAAGAGTGTGATTGCTGGTTCCACCAATCAGTTGTGTGACCTTAAGCATTTGAGCCTGTTCTTATCCCTTAAATGAAGATAATTATATCTACTATAAAAAGGCTATGTAGCTCAGTGGTAGAGTGCTTGCCAAGGACGGGTGAAACACCTGGGTTTGATCCTCAGCACCACATAAAAACAACTAAACAACAACAAACAAATAAATAAATAAAATAAAGGCTAAATTCTTTAAAAAAAAAAAAAAAAGCCATAAATTCTAACAGTATCTGCTCCTCTGTGAGCTCTCAAATTTCTCCTCACCTTAATTTTTTGTCTTTTTCTTCTTTTTTTTTTTTTTTTTTTTTTGAGGGGAGGGTGTGGAGGAGGGTTACTGTGGATTGAACTCAGGGGTATTCGAGCACTGAGCCACATCCCCAGCCCTATTTTTTATTTTATTTAGAGACAGGGTCTCACTTAGTTGAGACCTTGCTTTTGCTGAGGCTGGCTTTGAACTGGAGATCCTCCTGCCTTAGCCTCCCAGGTCGCTGGGATTACAGGCATGCACCACTGCACCTAGCTTAATTTCTTCTTTGTTGCCCTCTCCTCTTGCTCCTCCAAGGTCCCTTTTCAGTTTAAATAACTCTTTCACCTTTTTTACCCTTTCACCAAAGCCTTCATTCATACTCCAATTTCAGTAGATATAAGAGACAGAAGGTAAAAAAGAAGTAAGGGTTACAGTCCTTCTCCATATCTCACCCTACTTACTTTCTAGAAGCACAGATAATACATCACTTTCCTTCATCTTGTAACAGATTGAGGCCCCCAGACTGAAACTCTGCTTCTGTGGCAGCAGTATCAAATCATAGGCTGGCCACACTGGAGAACCCATAACAGGCACTCAATACTCCCCTATAATACTAGATGGGGAAAGTGCAAATCCTCACCTCAACTGAATAAAGAATAAGGGATAGGTCTGATCTAAAGAACAGGATCTTTCCTTGGGATTCTGCTAGCAGCACATTAACTGACATGCTGGGACATTTGTGCTGCAGTTCATGGAGTCTACCACTAGAATAAACACAGGCATTTCCCTGCAACCTCAAGAGCAATTCTGGGAGCCGGGGTTGTGGGTCAGTGGTAGAGCGCTTGCCTAGCATGTGTGAGGCACTGGGTTTGATTCTCAGCACTGCACATAAATAAATGAACAAAAGAAAGTCCCACCAATGTCTAAAGTATGTATATACAGATATACATATACAACCCCAGCCCAAGCATAATCATCTGTGTATGTATGTATATGTATATGTATATATATATAAAATTCTGGACTACCAAAAAGAAAAAAAAAATCTACAACTATTACTTTGTCTCTTAAGTACTTCACCTTTAAAATAAGTTATCTTTTTTTAAAAAAAAAAATATTTATTTATTTACTTTAGTTGTACACAATGCAATGCATTTATATATACGTGGTGCTGAGGATGGAACCCGGGCCGCACACGTGCAAGGCGAGCACTCTGCCGCTGAGCCACAACCCCAGCCCTAAAATAAGTTATCTTTTTTTTTTTTTTTTTTTTTGTACCGGGGATTGAACTCAGGGGCACTCGACCCCTGGGCCACATCCCCAGCCCTTTTTTGTATTTTATTAGAGACAGGGTTTCACTGAGTTGCTAAGTGCCTCACCATTGCTGAGGCTGGCTTTGAACTCGCAATCCTCCTGCCTCAGCCTCCCAAGTGCTGGGATTACAGGCGTGCACCACCGCGCCCAGCCTAAAATAAGTTATCTTGAATGGTCTGCAGCATTTCTAATTTTAACACTTTGAAATTCTAAAGTCAAACTATTTAGCAACCATACATCAGGATTCAAAAATTCTTTTTTTTTAAATATTTATTTATTTGCTTTAGTTGTACACAATGCGTTTTTATTTTTATGTGGTGCTGAGAATCGAACCCAGGCCACGCACGTACTAGACAAGCGCTCTATCACTGAGCCACAACCCCAGCCCAGGATTCAAAAATTCTACATGTTAACTTAACGAAAGAGGTGAAAGACCTCTATAAAGAAAATTATAGAACACTAAAGAAAGAAATTATAGAAGACCTCAGAAGATGGAAAGACCTTCCTTGTTCTTGGATAGGCAGAATTAATATTGTCAAAATGTCCATACTACCAAAAGCATTATACAGATTTAATGCAATTCCAATCAAAATCCCAATGACATTCCTTGAAGAAATAGAAAAAGCAGTCATGAAATTCATCTGGAAAAATAAGAGACCCAGAATAGCTAAAGCAATCCTTAGCAAGAAAAGTGAAGCAGGTGGCATTACCATACCAAATTTTAAATTATACTATAGAGCAATAATAACAAAAACAGCATGGTATTGGCACGAAAACAGACAGGTAGACCAATGGTACAGAATTGAGGACACAAAGACTAATACATATAATTTCAGCTATCTTATATTAGACAAAGGCGCCAAAAATGTACATTGGAGAAAGGACAGCATCTTCAACAAATGGTGCTGGGAAAACTGGAAATCCATATGCAACAAAATGAAATTAAACCCTTATCTCTCACCATATACAAAATTCAATTCAAAGTGGATCAAGGACCTAGGAATTAGACCAGACACAATACGCCTAATAGAAGAAAAAGTAAGCTCCAATTTCCAACATGTTGGATTGGGCCCCCAAGTTCCTTAATAAGAATCCTGTAGCACAAGAATTAGTATCAAGAATTAATGAATGGGATAGATTCAAACTAAAAAGCTTCTTCTCAGCAAAAGAAATAATCAGTGAGGTGAATAGAAAGCCAACTAACTGGGAACAAATATTTAATACATGCACATCAGACAGAGCACTAATTTCTAGAATATATAAAGAACTCAAAAATCTCAACACCAAAAAAACAAATATCCCAATAAATAAATGGGCCAAAGAACTGAACAGATACTTCACAGAAGAAGATATACAATCAATCAACAAATACATGAAAAAATGCTCAACATCACTGGCAATTAGAGAGATGCAAATCAAAATTACCCTAAGATATCATTTCACACCAGTCAGAATGGCAGCTATTAAGAACACAAACAACAATAAATGTTGGAGAGGATGTAGGGAAAAAGGCACACTCATAGATTGCTGGTGAGACTGCAAAATGGTGCAACCATTATGAAAAGCAGTATGGAGATTTCTTGGAAAACTGGGAATGGAACCACCCTATGACCCAGCCATCCCACTTCTGGGTCTATTCCCAAAGGACTTAAAAACAGCATATTACAGTGACACAGCCATCTCAATGTTTGTAGCTGCACAACTCACAGTAGCTAGGTTGTGGAACCAACCTAGATGTCCCTCAGTAGATGAGTGGATTAAGAAAATGTGGTATATACACACTATGGAATTTTACTCAGCAATAAAAGAAAATAAAATAATGGCATTCACAGGTAAGTGGATGAAGTTGGAGAATATAATGCTAAGTGAAGTTAGTCAATCTCAAAAATCCAAACACCAAATGTTTTGTCTGATATAAGGAGGCAGATTCATAGTGGTGTTGGGTGTCGGGGTACATAGGAAGATTAGAGGAACACTAGAATGGTCAAAGGGGAGGGAGTAGAAGGGAGGGAGCAGGGGGGGTGTGGGGGGAGAAAAAAGAAAAGGTGGTATAATAAGATGGATATCATTATCCTAAATGCATGATTGAAGACTTGAATAATAGGAATACACTTTTTATACAGTGTTATGTGAAAAGAGGCTCTATATGTGTATTATGAATTGTAATGCATTCTACTATTACAAATACAACAACTTTGAATAAAAACAAAAAATTCTACATGTTCTTTTTTTTTTTGGTGGTGGTGCTAGGGATTGAACCCAGGGCCTTGTGCATGAGACGAGCACACTACCAACTGAGCAAATGCCCAGCCCTACATGTTATTCTTCATGTCCTAATTATATAAAAATTTCTGCAATTTAATTGTAATTCTCTATTTTATCCTAATGGAAATAAAGGCCAGCTGGTTCTCAAATGCCATAAACTGTAAAACTCATCATGTTTTGTATTTAGGGAGTGTTGTTGTCTCTCTCAACTCTGGACCAACATTCCTTCATAAATAACTCTGTGTCAAATGCGTGTGAGGTATACTACACCAAAAGAAGCTTTTGTCTTGGTTCCTGCAGTCTAGCCCTTTAATCACTTTCTGGGGTCTGTATGATTTCCCTCTGAAACCTCTCCAAGTTCCTGACATCCTCATGCTTAAGTCCAGACTAGTGATAACATTCACCAAAGAATCTGTAACTTTCTCTTTCTCAAGGCTCTTGGAGGGTAGGCAATGATATACTCTGTGTGTTGATAGGTATTCAGTATACTAGGAGACCAAACAAATATAAACACAACAAGCACAATATCTTTTTTTTCATTTTTTATGGTCGATGGACACAATACCTTTACTTTATTTTTAAAATTTTTTTTTGTAGTTGTAGATGGACAGAATGCCTTTATTGTATTTGTTTGTTTTTACATGGTGCTGAGAATCAAACCCAGTGCCTCTGGCATGCGAGGCAAGCACTCTGCCGCTGAGCTATAGCCTCCCTTTATTTTATTTTTATGTGGTGCTGAGGATTGAACCCAGTGCCTCACACATGCTAGGCTACAACCCCAGCCCAAGCATAATCATCTTTAATGCCATAACTTTAGTTTTGGATTCAGTGGTTGCGTGGAGAAATTCTGCTCACTCGCATGATTTTTTTTTAAATAATTGGAAAAGTTCACAAGAATTTTAGTCAAATAATAGATCATTTTAACATAAAGATTCCCAGGAGAGTAGGAGCAACTGATTTTCACAAAGGGCTGGGTAGCATTTTGTTCCTGGACATGCTTTTTGTTGACTCAGTCTGGATTTGTTTTGAGCAGTTGCAGTCCTTTGGTGGGTAAAGCTGAGCTAATGCTCCACATGGAAAGTTTTACACAACTGAACACAATACTCTTGAGCAGAGGACTTCTGCTCCAACAGATGTTCCTCACCAGGAAAAAGGGTAGTTAGTTTAATTTTCCAAGTAGAACATGTTTTTCCCAAAAGGGATCATACCCAGATTCAGGGAAGATATTTTCAAGTCGAGTTCAACTCTTACTTCTCTCGTTCTGATAATGTTTTTTACAACAGAGAACAAAGCCACAGAACTCAAGAATTAAGTATCTGTTAGGAAAGCACTGGGATGGACACTTTACATAATTATTTTTTCATTTCCTCCTCATGATAACTCTTTGAGGCATATATTTACTTTCACTAATGATACTAGGATGCGGAGAGGTTAGGTAACTTGTTCATAGTAAACCAGCCTAATAAGTAGCTACACCTGAATTCAAATCCAGGTGTAACTTCAGCAAAGCAGATTGACTTTAATATAGATCAAGTCAGATAAAATATAGGCCAATTTTAAAGAAAAGCTTTGGCTATAGTCCAAATACTAATAAAGAGTAGAAACAGGAGGCTGGGGCTGGGGCTCAGCGGTAGTGCACCTACCTGGCATGTGTGAGGAACTGGTTTGATTCTCAGCACCACATGTAAATAAATAAATAAATAAATAAATAATAAAGGTCTATCAACAACTAGGGAAAAAAAAAAAAGTAGAAACACAACTTAGACCAATGAAGACTTGCCTTAAGAATGGGAAGCTTAGCCTGTGGCGCATACCTGTAATCCCAGCAGCTTAGGAGGCTGAGACAGGAGGATCCCAAGTTCAAAGCCAGCCTCAGCAACAGCGAGGCACTAAGCAACTCAGTGAGACACTGTCTTTAAATAAAATACAAAACAGGGCAGGGGATGTGGCTCAGTGGTTGAGTACCCCCAAGTTCAATCCATGGTATCAACAAAACAAACAAACACACACAACAAAAAGAATGGTGGTGATACCAAGGTCTTGGGGTAATACGCAAAACAGGTATATGATCCCATACCACTGTCCATTCACTGTAATTCCATAGTCTATCTGTCTCTCCCTCCCAACACTCTATCTCTTTCTTTTTCCATATATTCTCTCTTTTTTCCCCCTTTATTACTTAGCATAGTGAAGAAGATGAACTTTGAAGATGATGAACCAACATTGCATGATGGTTCTATGTTCAAATCCACTTGTGCGTGTGTTGCACTAGCGATCAAACCCAAGGTCTTGCACATGCTAGCCAAGCTGAGCTACAACCCCAGTACTTTTAAAAAATTTTATTTTGAGATAGGATCTTTCTAAATTTCTCAGGCTGACCTCAGACTTGGGATACTTCTGCATCAGCCTCCTGAGTATCCGGGATTACAAATGTGCTCCACCAAGCCGGGCGCGGTGGCACACGCCTGTAATCCCAGCACTTTGGGAGGCTGAGGCAGGAGGATCACGAGTTCAAAGCCAGCCCCAGCAATGGCGAGGCACTTAGCAACTCAGTGAGACCCTGTCTCTAATAAAATACAAAAAAGGGCTGGGGATGTGACCCAGTGGTTGAGTGCCCCTGAGTTCAATCCCCGGTACCACAAAAAAAAAAAAAAAAAAAAAAAAAAAAAAATGTGCTCCACCACACACAGCCCAGAACTTACTTCTTATTGTGTGACTTTGGCTGGTCATGTAACAGCTCTAAACCTAAATCTCCTCAATTATTAAAAAGAAAAGGGGGGAAGCACAAAATCCTCTACTCTTTAAGGAAGCTGAAGTGATTAAATCAGATAACATGTGTAAGGAGATGACCAGATCACAAGCAGGCTAAATGGTATTTTTTTTTGGGGGGGGGGGGCCAGGTGAGTAAAGTTGAGCATCAGTGAGGCTTAGTGGAAATTACAACAATTTAGAGTTGGACAATCCTAGATCTCTACCACTTACTGTCTATGTGACTTGGGGCAAATTTTGTTGCCTTTCTGTGACTCAGTTTCCTAGTCTATAATGAAGTAAGTAATACAGATTTAACTGAATGTAAATGATGTGATAAACATTTAAATTACATTTGGTCATCAATGGCATTTTATAAATGCCTCTTAGAACTTTTGAGTATGTGACAATTTAGTGGTCAATAGTTATTGACACCTAATCTATTTATTCAGGTATGTTAGCACTAAGGGCTGGAAGTGACAAAGCACTACAGAATTTTAACCTTTAACCTATCTTTTTAAAAAAAATTTTTTTAGTTGTTAATCTTTATTTTTTATTTATTTTTTTATTATTTATATGTGGTGCTGAGAATCAAACCCAGTGCCTCACAGATGCCAGGCAAGTGCGATACCACTGAGCCACGTTTTTTTTTTTTTTTTTTTTTTTTTTTTGGTACCAGGGATTGAACTCAGCGGCACTCGATCACTGAGCCACATCCCTTTTTTTGTATTTTATTTAGAGATAAGGTCTCACTGAGTTGCTAAATGCCTCGCCATTGCTGAGGCTGGCTTTGAACTCCCAATCCTCCTGCCTCATCCTCCCGAGTGCTGGGATTACAGGCGTGCACCACTGTGCCCGGCTTTACCTATCTTTTGAGGCTATGAAACAAATACACAAAGAGGGAGTTAGAACAACATAAAGCAATGAAAAGACCACCATAAGGAAGTATGGATCCAGTCTTCCTTGGGCATTAACTGCCTATATAACCCCATGTACTTTATATAGCTACACTGATAAATTGGGGGGATTGGCCTAAATTAATAAGCATTGTCTGGAGATTTTTTTTTTTTTTTTTTTTTTTTGGTGGGGTAACCAGAGATTGAACCCAGGAGTACTTAACTACTTAGCCACATCCCTAGCCCTTTCTATTTTTTATTTTTGAGACAGGGTCTCACTAAGTTTCTTAGGGCTTCACTAAATTGCTGAGGCTGTCTTTGAACTTACAAACCTCCTGCCTCAGCCTCCCAGGTTGCTGGGATTACAGGTGTGTGCCACCATCCCCAGTTGGAAATATTTCTGATTGTCACTGTTGAGGGATTGCTACTGGCATCTAGTGGGTAGAGGCCAGGAATGCTGCTAAATATTCTACAATGCACAGGACAGATTCTCACAACAAAGAATTGTCTGGGCAAAATGTCAATAGTCCTGAGCTTGAGAAACCCTGGCATAGATGACTACTAAATTCCCTCAATCTCTAAAAAACTAAGAAGCTATGATAAGGCAGCACCAATACTAAATAGGTGACATTCTTGTCAACATCTATATGTGAATCGTTCCTTATAATGTTGCCCAAAATACCCACAAGGCTAGATATTTGGATATTCCCTCATATCCATTGGATATTTCCCTCAGATATTTGGATATTTGAAATCCATGCTACATTTCTAAGGGTGCTGACAGTACTTCTCTTACACCAAGAAGAAACCCAGGGATGAAAGAAGCATTGGCTGCCAGGGACTTTGGTCCCTTTTGCAGTTGGAATCAGGGCTTCCAAATCCATAAGAGTTCATTTGGGTGAGCAAATGATTTAAATAAGTCTGAATCAAAGTCAGAAGACAATATGATACACACAACAGCAGAAACAAACCTCAAACATATCATGCTAAGTGAAAGAAGCCTAACTCAAATAACTACTATTACATGAGTCCATTTACTTGATATTCTGGAACAGACAAAGCTATAGAGTAAGGAAAAAGATCAGTAGTTGACAGGGGCTGGGGGCAGGAAAGATAAGACTACAAAGGGGCATGAAGGAATTTCTGGGATGATGGACTATTTAACACACTGATTGTAGTGCGGGTTAGATATTTGTGTTTATCAAAACTCATAGTTGTATGCTATACACTAAAAAGGTGAATTTTACTGTATATATCACCAAATGTGACCACAAATTCTATAGAGAAGAGGAGCTAGATAACATCTAAATTCTTTTCCTCTCAAGTCCTACTACTTTATGACATACTGCCTCTTTTACCCCTGGTGGTTTTAAAGCCACAGTAATTAGGATTAACTCTGGGCTCTGATTTCTGTGTTAAAGCAATGAGGTATCCTGACTGAATCATGTGGCTATGAGTCCTGTCACCATTCTGGGGCTGCTGGCCCTATTCCAGCCTGTGACAGAGGTTCCCTTCCTTCTTTCTCCTATCCTGATTCTTCTTGGAACCAGTAAGGGACTCAGATAATTAATAAAAAAGCCAGAATAAACCTCAGGAGACACTGGTTTTATCTCTCTGCACAGGTTTCCTGTCTGGATTCCATTTGATCTTTCCATTAACTTTCAAATCAAGCAATAGAAGAATCATTTAGGAATTTCCCTCCTCCATGGCCTTTTGGGCTTCCACTAGATACTTACACAATAAGCCATGCAAGCCATGTAAATGTAAATTAAGCCTCACACAAAATACATACTCAAGCTTGTTGATACTAATACACATACATAAGTTTTGTTTTAACACATATATACCTGCTCCAAGATTACCGATTCATCACATCTTACATAAAATAGCTAATTATTCTTACGTATGTACATTAAGGCCATAGGTGTGCAATGGCCAGGGACCTCTGAAACAGTATCAGAATGTTATTTTCTGCTAAGAGACCATTCATTATTTTCTTTGCCGCAAATGCAGTCACAGTGGTGGATGTACAAGTTGCATCCTCTTACTGAGTCAATTCCTTTCCTGGCTCTTCTTGGAAGTTTTCAATGGAAAAGTTACAAATATCAGTAACCAGATATCTTACCCACATTGAGTGCTGGGATAAAAATTAAGGACTACAACTGGCAATGGCTGTGGTAGCAGGCTCCCCAGCGGCACGCTAGTGTCCTCAAGGCACCAAGGCTAGTGGCAGTTCTGGGAAGCCCACTGGCAAGCTGACTTCGCTGGCTTCTGTGAGCGCGGTAGGTTGGGCCATCTCGCAGCTGTAGAAGAGGCTGCTGTTCAGCTGCGACCACTGCAAGGGCAAGATGCAGCTGGTGGCTGACCTGCTGCTGCTGTCCAGCAAGGCTCAGTGGGTGCTCTTCAAGGGCCTGGCCTCCTCTTGTGCTAGCGCAGAGTCCTGCAGCACTGGGATACCATCATCACGCACAAGGTTCTCTACTCTCACCCATGACATTCAGAGCCAGCCTTACATGGATGGGCCTCTTTGGAGAGGCCAGGTACAGTCTAGCGGAGCTGGGCGACCTGATGATGTCGCTGACTGACTGCTCACCCCACACCGCCACCTATCTGGCTGCTGAGGCAACATTGGGCGTACAACCTGCGCATCCAGGCCTGGTGGACCCCCTACACACTGCCGCCAAGAGTTGGAGCAGATCTGCACAGTGCTACCAGCCACTCCACTAGCCAATAATGACTCCACAGCTGCTGCTGGGGGTGTCGTAGGGCCTGTCGCACAATCTCAAATTCCTGACAGAGGCATTTGCCCTGGCCAGTGACAAGTTACAGGACCGATTTTGGCACCAGCAGTTCAAGCTGGGCGTCAAGTGCATGAGTACAAGTGCATGGACACTGCTGGCCTGCCTATGGGTGAAGGTGGCACCCAGTGAACTGGTAAGCAGCCACTGCTCACTCTTCAGCAGGCCCTGGTGCAGGCTATGAGTGTGTTGGTGGGCTTCACCACCGAGCCTCAGTTCCTGGTTTGTGTGGCAGCTTTGAGTGCTAAGGGCATGGTAGTGCAGACCTTCACCCTGGGTGGTGCTATGACCATGGGGTTGGCCTGCGTGTTTCTGACCCAGTGCCTCCAGGATCTAGTGCAGTACCCCGAAGGTGGTGCCAAGATGTCAGACTACAAGAAAAGGTTGAGGAACACGGCCTGCATAGTGTCTGAAGGCTACTGTCCTACTGTCTCAGGCTTTAAGACAGAGGTCTCTTAAAGGATTTTACCTCCAGTGAATTCCAATTCTGTGAATTAGCAACACCCCCCCCCCATTAACCTTCTCCCACCCCCAAGCTAAAGGAAGATACCTATTCTCTGCCACTCTCCATTTATACCAAAGAAATCATAGGTGACTCCTCCCCCACACATTAAATGCCCAAAAGGAATCTTCCAGAAGTCAGGGCCACAGCACACAACTCACATGCACCAAAAAGCCCAGGTATCAAGCAGCCCACACAGGAGTGGGGAATGGAAAATGGGTAATCTGCTGGCTGTAGTTTTACCCCTACACCCCATCCCTGTCTGTCAACTGAATTTTATTATTAATTGGGCAGGAAAAAGGTCATGAGTTCCTTTCTTCTTTTTTATTTTAATAAAAAAAAAAAATGCCCTGAGACATGGATGTAGCTATCTTTTTCTTTCTTTCTTCTTCTTCTTCTTCTTTTTTTTTTTTTTTTTTTTTTTTGTATGTTGTTATTTTTTAAAGCAGTCATGTTGAATTAAGAGTATACTTGGTATGGAAAGAGTATGATTTTATCATGGGATTTGCAAATGGGAGGAAAGCTACTGTGAGGATGTTTTATTTTTTAATTTACACCATAGAGTGATTTTCTACCCAATGTCAAGTTTTTACCTTGCATGTACTGGAGTATTTACGTCATCTATTAAAATGTTGTTTCATTTATTTATTTATTTTTCTAAATTGTTAGAAATGACAGCAGAATGTATTACCATTTCATATTATACTTGTAGAGCACATTTTTATATATCTCTGGTTGTATACAAAGTATATTCACACCATTCGTGACTTCATACATGCACTTAGGGTAATGATATCCATCTTATTCTACCATCTTTTTTTTTCTTCACCCTTTTGTCCCCTCCCTTCCCCTCCCTCCCCACTGGCCATTCTAGTGTTCCTCTAATCCTCCTATGCTCTCCATCCCAACCCCACTGTGTATCGGCCTCCTTATATCAGAGAAAACATTTGGCATTTGGCTTTTTGGGATTGGCTAACTTCACTTAGCATTATATTCTCTAACTTGATCCATTTACCTGCGAATGCCATGATTTTATTCACTCTTATTGCTGAGTAATACTCCATTGTGTATATATACCACATTTTCTTTATCCATTCATCTACTGAAGGGCATCTAGGTTGGTTCCACAGTTTAGCTATTGTGAATAGTGCTGCTATAAACATTGATGTGCTGTGTCCCAGTAGTATGCTGTTTTTAAGTCCTTTGGGTATAGACTGAGGAGTGGGATAGATGGGTCATAAGGTGGTTCCATTCCCAGTTTTCCAAGGAATCTCCATACTGCTTTCCATATTGGCTGCACCATTTTGCAGTTCTAGGCATTTCACACTCTGCCTAGGAGCACAATTATAATCCTAAGACTCAAAGAAGATACTAGCCTCTTGGATTCTTGGGCCCTTATACTACACATAAGTCAAGGCCATGTTTGAGGTGAGCTCCATTCACTTATCATAGGATCAAAACACCCCTTGAGCTAACTAATATCCACTTAAATCATGTGGGGGCCCAAGCCTAAAAAGACACCAGCCAGTTTCCATGTCCTGATCAAGTAGTCTTTTCCCACTTCCTATGCTTCTTCTGGACCTGATGCCTGTTACCACCAATTCTCAGACAAAAACACCATTAGTTTCTGACCAAATTACCTTAAGTGAAAAATAGCCAGGGCCCAGATTCTGTGCTAATTACTACATCCAGTTATGAAGAAATGAGAAGACATACAATGAGATTTCTGCATTTGAAATAAGTTTCTTTTGTTAACACTACCATAGAAATGATTACTTGAAAAGGTTAATGGTTTTTGTGTGTTTGCTTTATGCTGGGGATCAAATCCAGAGCACCTATGCTAGGCAAGCACTCTTATCATTAAGCTACAACTCAAGCCCATCAATGGTCTTTTTTTTTTTTTTTTAATATTTATTTATTTGCTTTAGCTGTACACAATGGGTTTATTTGTATGTGGTGCTGAGGATCGAACCCGGGCCACGCACGTGCCAGGCGAGCACTCTACCGCTGAGCCACAACCCCAGCCCCATCAATGGTCTTTTGATGTACTGGAGTTTTTTTCCTTTTGAAAATTCATCAGTTTGTATTAAAATTTAAAGTATCATTACAGTACTTACAATTGGTGCAATTATGCCATAAGGACCGTGACAAATATCTTTATAATAAGCATTTTAAGAGAAGGATTAAAGAAAGCAAAGAGACAATTGACATTACCACATCCTGAGATGCATACTGAGGGTCTTCTGGGTTGACTGACCAGTAGCAATAATCAAAGCTGAATGCCACAACCTTCTCCCGGGAGTCTCCAAAGCTATCTGGTTGATCATCAACCTAAAATCAAACATATAATCCAATGTCTTCTCTACTACAATATCAGACACAGGCCAGTGGCACTTGATTACTCCATACTATAACTAGAGAGACCTTGACTGGTCACAGAATATTTATGAAAGCTAGTGTCAAAAGAAAAAAGGTAACAGAGATGAGGATATAGCTCGGTAGAGTGCTTACCTTGCATGCACAAGGCCCTGGGTTCAATCCCCAGTACCACAAAAAAAAAAAAAAAAAAAAAAAAAAAAAGGTAACCTTTATCCTTTATCTCCATCTTAATAGGTACAAATAAAGCCCCATAGAACTAAATAAATGTATCATTCTATCACATATCTGTCTTCATATATAACAACCATAGGAGATACAGGACAGCTAGAGAGAGAAAATCTCTCCCTCTCCAGGCATCTTCACCACTACCATTTCCTCTCCACATATCTCTGTAGAGTATACTGAGAGTACGTGAGTAGTAAGTAGTTCAGCCTCTAGACTTGGCAGACTGCATTAACCTAGAGCTTTCACTGAGGTTCCTGGAGTACCCACCCCCAGTGAATTAGAAAACATGTTGGACAGAAGAACTAGGAACACTCCAACTGCCCAAGGCAGACCCAGAGTTGGAACTGCACTGAACTCTTGAGTACTGCAGAGAATGCATTGCCTACAGAAGTACCTTGTGTTAATATTTAAAACTCAGACTCTGAACTGGGAAAGAACCCTGGCACTAGCCGTCAAAAACCATAGAAGCATCACTGAATGCAGTGGTGCATGCCTGTAATCCCAGGAACTTGGGAGGCTGAGGTGAAGAATTTAAGTTTGAGGCCAGCCTGGACAACTTAGTGAGACATGTCTCAAAATAAAAAAATAAAAAGTTCTGGGGATCGCCAGTTGTTTAAAAAAAAAAAAAAAAAAAAACTGCAGAAGAATGAGGTTATCAGAATGAGTAAGACATTGTTAGTGGATAACTGACCTTAGGGAAATAAGCAGCCAGGGAGGTGTTTAGATGGCAGATTAAAGTTTGATATTGGCTGAGATTTATTCTTAAGAACCAAAAAATGAGATCTTGGAACAAAACAGCTGAAGTGATTAGGCAACAGAGATATAAATAAGAGACAACAAAGAATAAAATAAAAGGTTCTTTGTTTCCAGAGAGCTCGTGTTGAAAGTTTGACAGTCCCATTTCTCTTTTAGCAGAGAGCTATTGAAAAAGGAAACAGATCACATCACAGAAATAACAGAAGTGGGCATGGTTCTAAGACCTGGGGTCCAGATAACCTTTACACTTGCCACTCAATGTCCTCAGCTTTTAGGAATGTTGGCTTCCACCTACAAGCTGACTATGGCAGTAGTCACATGGTCAGCTTCCCCTGTCTCCTCTCTACTCCTCAAAGTTCACAAAGGAAGAACACTTCCATCTTCTGATGGTCTGATAAATAGTGGATGGGATGGAGGAAATTAACTCTAGGAATGGGTAAGAAAGGGGAAGGAAATTTTCCATATCTGTCCAATTGTGACTCAAAGTCCAGTCAGATCTGTGAAAGAAAACCTGTAACAAGACTCAGTGTTGTGACTGATTCCCTTTTGGGATCTGAAAGCTGTTACTTGGATCTCAGTACGGCAAAAGTAAATCCTGCATTATCAGATACATTCTAAAATCCCTAATAATGTCTCTTGATAAAATGATATCAGTTGAGAGGCTTGGGACAAAGTCTAACTGATGGCCAGGCACAGTGGCGCACACAGTGGCTTAGGAGGCTGAGACAGGAGGATCATGAGTACAAAGCCAGCCTCAGCAAAAAGCGAGGTGCTAAGCAACTCAGTGAGACCCTGTCTCTAAGTAAAATACAAAGTCATTTTGGGAATGTGGCTCAGTGGTCAAGTGCCCCTGAGTTCAATCCCTGGTACTCCTCCCTACTGCCCACCAAAAAAAGTCTAACTGATGGTCAGATGAGTTAAATAGACATACAGATTGCCCTGGCATGATTTAAGCTAATCACATCCTCCATAACATCCTCAGTGTTTATTTTCAAAGCAGTTACCAGTTTCCAAAATAGCTGCATCAAACATATATATGTGTATATATACATACACACACATTTTTTTTCTGCCAGTACTGCAGATTGAATGCAGGACCTTACACATGCCAGGGAAGTAATCCACCACAGAGGTAAATCCCCAATCCTTTTTATTTATTTATTTATTTTTAAGTTTTGAGACTGGGTCTTCATAAGTTCAGGCAAACCTCGAACTTGTGCTTCTCCTACTTCAGCCTCCTGAGAAGCTAGGTTTACAAGCATGCACCACCATGCCCACCTCTATTCGCTATGTGATAGAACTTAGGCTGTAGTAGCCCATATCCCCTGCCCTTTTTTGACTTATTTTAAAATTTACTTTTTGATTGGTCCAGGCTTTTCCTACAATTCTCCTTATATGATCCTCCCTGCCCCCTCTAAATACACTGACACATACATTTTCACCCCAGAAGCCCCTGTAACAATTTTAAGTGCTCAGTGGAAAGCAAATGGAAAACAATTTCAGGTTTACCTTTAAATTCCTGATCTTTGCCACTTTGTCATCAACTTCCACAATAATTCTTCCCCTTTCTTTTGTCTCCCTGGAAACAAGACCCAAAACCATATGAGAATAAACATTACTTTAAAAAAAATTTACAGAAAGAGAAGCTCAGATCAGCACTAGGGGGACAAAACATTTCCCTATTGCTATAGCTATAAATCAAGTACCTGTCTCCATAAAAAAGCTATAAGCATCATATCAAGGACTCCCCTAGATGGCTTGCTTCCCTAAATCATTACAGTTTAACTCCAGAACAGCTAAAGTCACCACTTATTGTACATACCTGTAATGTGCAAGGTACTGTATTAGGTGCATGACTTATTGTACTTCATCTTATCTATCCTCATATTCTTCTAATAAAACTTAACATATTTTCACCGTTACAGATGAAACACTAAGAGAAATACTTAGAGAAAATTACATTACTTGTCCAAGGTCACACAACTAGCAGGGGTAGAACTAGGATTTAAATCCAAATTTGTCTGATTACAAAGCCTGAGCTTTTAACTATAGCTTAGAAATAAGGCTTGGAAATCTTAGAAAGTATTCTTGGCCCAGCATATAACATGTTACAATCTTCATCTTCTCTGGGATTTTGAGCACAGGTATGAAAAAGGTATTAGAGTCCTCTCTGTTGAGATACTGAAAACATATTTCTCAAATCCTTTCCTTAGACCTCTTACAGCAGAATGAGAGCCAAAATCCTTAGAATCTTTCTGTGTTGCAGTTATGTAGTAACACTGCTAACACTAACTCTTGTTCATTCTTTTTTAAAAATATTTATTTTTTAGTTGTAGTTGGACACAATACCTTTATTTTATTTATTTATTTTTATGTGGTGCTGAGGATTGAACCCAGGGCTTCGCATGTGCTAGGCAAGTGTTCTACCGCTGAGCCACAACCCCAGCCCCTCTTGTTCATTCTTTAAGTTAAAGGTTGTGGACAGGAATAAGTCCATAGGCTGCCTCCATCAGAATTATGAAGATTAGGAGAAGGCCTAGTTAATTCAGATTTGTGATTGGGGGGGGGCAGGAATAACAAATTACATTATAACAAGATTGCCAGGTGGCTTTTATGTATACTATAATTTGGTAACCACTGCCCTAAAGATGAACAGAACCAAAATGTTACCACTTGATATTTATTTCTTTGAAACACTTAAAAAAAATAACAGCTAAGTACAGGAACCAAATGAATAAAAATAGTCACTAAAACTCATAGAGTGAACGCTCTTTATGACACTTAAAATGAGCCAGGTTCTAAATATTTTTAATGTATTCTTTTAATTTTCATAAAACATATGAAGTAGTTCTCCCTATTTAATAGGTTTAAAAAGAAAAAAAAAAAAACAGAAAAGCTATATAGTGTATGAGAAGTAATTTTTCACAGGTCAGGGTAGATTGTTGCAGAGTCTACAGAATTGGCAGAACCATTCAATGCTGAATGGTCTTAGACTGAAAAAGGACAGGGACTCACAATGATAAAGAGGATTTCTGATTATGGGAAACAACTTTGTGGTAGAAGGGATGATATCAAAATCATTTCCTATGTTATTTTATTCAGGGTTCGTTATCTAGTCCTACTAAGGAGCATTTGAGAAAGAGGTATAACTTCCCTGTATCTCAGGAAGCAGCATTGTGGTTTAGTGAATCAGATCTTAGCTTTATCTGCTTTTAGATCTTAAACAAGACTATCTTCTCATCTAGAAAAACAAAAAATGTAAACTTAGGTCAGATGATCTCCAAAATTTCTTCCCAAGTACAACATAAAATCCAATGACTTTGTTAACTGAATCTGTGCCAATGACTTATTTGAAGGATGAAGCAAACCATACAATCAGCATATTCCCCACATGGAGAAAAGCCTCAATGAAGACAGTGGAAGTTAACACCTTGGGGCACATCAATCATCTCTGTAGGATTCTGTGGGATGAGGGGAGTCATATAGATTCGTAGTTGGGATTGAATTGGATTTTTCTTTTTCTGTGCCTGAATCTGTGGTCCTGAAACTCCAGCCTGCTACAGACTGCTCACACTGGAAGGTGAACAGTCTTGGCATTCTACCACTTACTCTTAAAGCACTTTACTTGAGCTAAAAAATAAGTTTTTGTTCTCTTCTTTCCACGTTTTTTTGGATGAGATGTGTTATTCTCTATCATGGCTATAAATAACAACCCAATTTCAACATCAACATCACATTCTTAATTTAATCCATGGCATTTAAAATTCCTATTTCCTAAAGAACTAAGAAGTTACCACTAGGAGTGGTCAATGTTGTTACCCTGAGAATCCTAAAAGAACAGTTTTGAAAAAAGAGGATTTACTAGAGGTTATCTCCAGGACAGCCACTACACCTATGAATTCTTAGTCCTGAATCACCACATCTAGTTATGCAAAAGGCAGATGTCATAAGCCATTTACCAACCAAAACACAACAATTTAGGTACCTGCTGCTTTTCTTTCTTCATAGCACCTCTTTTGCCTTCTTCCTATTCTCTTTTCTCTCTCTTTCCTGCATCTCATTGCTCTCACAATTATTCTGTTAATTACAAGACTTCAAAGTCAATCACCTTTATGAGGACCAATGTAATTAACAAATTGTACCAAAATTTGTTATGGGAGACAAAGTTTTTCTTTTTGTTTGTTTTGCAGTGCTGGAGATTGAATACAGTACCTTGTACATGCTAGCCAACCGCTCTACCATTAAGCTATATGCCCAGCCTGAGACAATACCTTTTTTGACTTTTCTGTGCAATTATCAAGTCATCTTATGTCCTTGAAATTTTTTAAAATATTTATTTATTTGCTTTAGTTGTACACAATGCAATGCATTTATGTTTACGTGGTGCTGAGTGGTGCTGAGGATCGAACCCGGGCCGCACACGTGCAAGGCGAGCGCTCTGCCGCTGAGCCACAACCCCAGCCCCTGTCCTTGAGATTTTTAAACTTCTCAAATAATTCCAATATGTACCTCTGGTCCCCAACCACACTCTGCCAGTTTTATTGCCTATCACTTACCTCCCTCCACACCAACCCTCTCTCAACTAAAACTAATCTATTTCCTGATAGCCTAAATCCTTTTCTTTTGGCGTTCTTACTCTTGCAGAGGGCCTTCTGCACTTTCTCCACCTGTCAGCAAATTAAAAGATCTTTAAAAAACAGTTCAAGAGGCTGGGGTTGTGACTCAGTGGTAGAGTGCTTGCCTAGCACATGTGAGGCACTGGGTTGGATCCTCAGCACCACATACAAATAAATAAATAAAACAAAGTTTAAAAAAAAAAAAAAGTGAACCTTAAAAAAAAAATAAAAATAAAAAACAGTTTGAACACCAACTCTTCTGCAAAGTCTTACCTTACTCTCCAAATGTATGAGTAAAAAATTAGTGGAAAAGAGAAGAAAATATGTGGCTGGACACAGGATGCCTCAAGGGCTTAAAGTTGCAAGATCAGATTCATCCCTGAGGAGCTGGGTATGTGGAAGGAAAGGATTAGAGTAACTTCCTTTACTTCAGTTCTGTCTTTGATCAGGTCAGCTGTTGAGAGCAAACTAAAACCACAATCTCTCTGGGCCTCAAATTTTCCTCTCAAGCCCTTACAAGCTGCTTTTCTCCACATCCTCGCAGAAGAAAACCATGCGCACCCTTTTGTCTCAGTCCTCAAGGATTACTCCTGGGACACCAAGAAGAGACAGACTGCCCACTCCTCTCCAAATCCTTCACAACCTCTCGTATGAGAAAGGCCCAACCCCGTGCAACAAGACTTGAGCCATGGTCCCTAGAAACTCCTGGCTGGCAGGACGCCAGGACACTGCGCATACAACGCGGTGCTCCCCTGAGGCAGCCTGGGAACTGCTATCCTGCAGGTCACGACGCGATATTTCGACTCCAGGCCCTGTCTCGCCAAGCCTTCACAGGTTCTGAACCCTGAGTCCCTGGGTCACTTTGTGTCTTATTTCTCCGCGCCAGAATCTCCTTGAGAGGGAATGGGGCCCTTGTGCTCCTCTGAGTTCTCTTGACGCCTCAGGCGCCCCGTCCTGCCCAGACTCACCGCTTGCTGAGGGGCCGGACCCTCACGGCCACACGCACATTCGCCATCCCTCGGTTACAACACAAGCCTCGGAGGTCCGTCCGGTCTAGGCATCCCTAGCCTAACCTGGCCTAGCCAGGGCCAGGGCCAGGGCCAGGGCCAGCCCAAGTCCCAGCAGACCCCGCCCGCCCCACGCGCATCTCGGGACGCCCCCGCCCAAATCCGCGCCACTGCCCAAAACAGGCGGTGCCGCTGAGTCTCAGCCAATCCTGAGCCGGGTAGGCAGGAGGAAGTTCGACCCCGCCCCTCCTCGTCCACCCCTGCGCGTCGCCGCAGCTGGCAGGAGATGCCCAGAGTTCAGCCCTGACTCCACTACGCTGGCCTTTGTTCTCGGACTTGGTGATCGTGCTATAGAGTCAAGTATATCCGTTAAATTTTGATTAATGTTCAAACGTTTATAATTTGCTAAGTATTTTTGTTCGCTGTGCTGGCCTGAGCTGTCAATGCTGCGGCAAAAAAGAATGGGCAGAAACCGCTTTCCAGCAAATAGTATTCGTAGTATGAAGAGGAGTTTAAGTGTGCTGAGGCGCTCCATTGTTCCAGAATCTCATGGCCACCTTGGCAGAGGAAATGCTGTCTTATCAGAATTCGTTTGTTATTTTATCCAAAAAGTACTATTGCATAGCTACAAAGTGTGAACCACTGATTTAAAGCGCACATACAGTGACGAACAAAACAAAGTACCTACCTTCTTGGAAATTGGAATCCTCAGGGAAGGAAAAGGAGACAAATACCTAAATATATAACATACTAAATGGTGCTTAGTGCGGTGAAATTAAAAAGGGGGGGGGGAGGACCCAGGCGTGGTGACCCACGCCAGTAATCCAAGCCACTCTGGGGGATGACTCAAGAGGATCACAAGTTCCAGGCTAGCCTCGCACATCAACTTAGAAGTTTAAAAAAAAAAAAAAAAAAAAAAAAAAAAAAAAAAAAAAACAGAAAAACAGGCAGGGCAGGGGCTGTGCACGTAGCTCAGTGGTACAGCGCCCCCACCGGGTTCAATTTCCACTATGCAAAAACAAACAAGGAAAAGTAAACATAGTAATAGCTTTAGTGTGTATGAAGGGTGAAAAGTGCTATTTTGCACAGGATCTTCCTGAAAGCCTTCACTGATAAGAGGACATTTGAGTAAATCTGAGCAAAACGAGAGAGGGAGTCATGCAGATACTCAATAATTTAACAAATATGTCCTAAGTAAGCTCCTTTCAGGGTAGGCACAGTTCTAATCACTAGGGACAAAGCAGTGAAGAAAATAGGCAAAACCTCTAGGCTCACTGGAACTGGGACAGAGAGACTGATGATAAGTAAAGCAATTTAAGTAAAATGTATATCAGATTAGCTAATAATAAAAAATAAATCAGGATAGGGAGTAGAAAAGGGCCATGAAACTTTAGATAATATGACCAGGGAAGACTTCAATAACAGTGACACTTGCCCGGCGCGGTGGCGCACGCCTGTAGTCCCAGCACTTTGGGAGGCTGAGGCAGGAGGATCGCGAGTTCAAAGCCAGCCTCAGCAATGGCGAGGCACTTAGCAACTTAGTGAGACCCTGTCTCTAAATAAAATACAAAAAAGGGGCTGGGGATGTGACCCAGTGCTTGAGTGCCCCTGAGTTCAATCCCTGGTACCACAAAAAAAAAAAAAAAAAAAAAAAAAAAAAAAAAAAAAAAAAAAACAATGACACTTAAGAAAAATATAAAGGATATAAAAGAAGAGTTGAGCTATTATCTGGAAGAAGGGCAGACACAGGGACAGGACAGGCCTGAGCTTAGAGACAGACTAAAATGTTAAGACCAATAGGAAGAAAGCCAGGGCAGGTAGAATAGAATGAGAGGTGGAAAATTATGGAATTAGCATGAGGGCAAGGTACTCTTCGGATTTTATTCTCAATGAGCTGGGAAACCATAAGAAAGTTTTGAGGAAAAGAGCAAAATGATTTGGTTTATATTTTTAAAGAATTACTCTGGCTGCTGTTTTGAGACTAGTCTGAGAAGTAAGGGTAGAAGCCTAGAAAGACCAGTCAGGTGGCTATTTTAGTACTCTAGCAGTAGAACATGAGTCATGTCAGTCCCCTTTTTCTCATCTATCTAGAGTAAGGTACTGGAATAACTGGTTTATAATTCAAACTCACTTAGAACCCTGGTATCCTAGATGGCTTTTCTACTCACTGTGCTTTGCAGTAAAAAAAAAATGACATATTAATATTTCTATTTTCAGCATGGAGAACTTGATTTAACAGTAGTCTTATTTTAAACATTGTTTTACTCATAAATATGTATGTATCTTCAATATAAACACAATACCATTATCAATCCCAAGTACATTAGTTCCTTAATACCATCAAATACTCAGTTTAGGTTTCTTTGTCTTATAAATCTGTCTTTTTAAAACAGTCTCTTGTTTGAATAAGTATCCAAATAAAGTTTGGCTTTGATTCTTTTAATCAGAAAGAAGTCAGTTTGGTTCTAATGAACTTGAAATTTTAGTACTCCAAAATACAGAGGGCTGTTTCAGTATTGCTAGCATCAAAGTCTTTAAATAGCCATGTTACAATCAACTAGAAATGGGCTGTATATGACTATATATAATTACGGAAAATAAAATTGATGATCACTTGACATTTGTCATTTGAGCATGGCCTTTAGAAGTAAAAGGTAAAGGAGGAATTATAATATATTTTTTAAGGTAATTTTCTTCAGTTAATATTTTGGGGATACAAGAGGAAATCTCCTTTTGTTGTTCTCGCCACTTAAGTATATTCTCTGCCAGTTCTTCTGTCTCAGTCACCAAAATATCCATCTTGGCTAAAGCCTTGCTCTGTAACATTTAACAAAAAAGGGAAAACAGAAATTATGTCTGTCATTAATTCATTATCATTAGATCACAAACAGTTATACCAAAAGCTAACATCTGATCTTTTTCTAGCCCCTTCTTGCAAAAGCTCCTTAAAACTGCACTCTCCCCATCTTACAATACATACCTTCTCTTTGTGAATTCACCACTACTTTGTCTTCAATAATCAACTCAACATCAATGATCCTCAATCTAAATACTTAAACCTAACCTCCTTGCTAAAATGCAGACCCATGTTTCAGGCCATTGGCAATCTTCATCTGAATGTACAATTTCTCAAACTCAATTTTTTTAACTGCAGTTCAACAATGACTTAACATTTACTACATGTGCAAGACATAAAAAAAAAAAAAAAAAAAAAAAAAAAAAAACACCCTCATTAATTTCTTTAATCCATACTTGATCCTACTCAAATCAGCCAGGTTAACAGCTTCACTACCTTGGATGTGTCCCTTTCAAAATAGTAGCAAAGACCTAGAAATGTGACCTCAAAAATCTAAAAACAAAACAAAACCTCTATACAATCCTTTGTATTCCCATGCTTCAAATCTTTATTTAAATACAACATTTAGTCTCCAAGTTTCTCTTGACTATTCCTCTAATTTAGAGCAGATCAGATCTTTTTTTTTTTTAAATATTTATTTTTATTTACTTTAGCTGTACACAATGCAATGCATTTATGTTTACGTGGTGCTGAGGATCGAACCCGGGCCGCGCACGTGGGAGGCGAGCGCTCTGCCGCTGAGCCACAACCCCAGACCAGATCAGATCTTAATATACGCAGGAATCCCCAAGGAACTTACAAAATGCAGGTTCTGATTCTGAAAGTGTAGGGTGATGACTTTTCTCTCCCTCCCTCTCTTTCGTGCTGGAGATAGAACTAGGGCTTCATGCATGCTAGGCAAACACTCTACCACTGAACCAACCCCTAACCCTGCAATTCTGCATTTCTAATAAGCTTCCAGGTAATGCTGCCCATAATGTGAGTAGCAAGGCTCAGTCTACCCTATTCAATGTTTTCTACAAGATTAGGGTACCATTCTCTAACCAAGTGACTCTTCTGTACCCTTCACTGAAAAATAAAATAACACATTCAATGGTTCCCAGCCCTGATACCTTTAGGAATCAAAGTATAGTATCATTTTTTCCCCCAACTACTTGTGCTCTCTTTCATGTGAGACATTGTTGCTTTGGTCAAACTGTCCTTCCTGAGGCATGTCCAAATTTCATAGATTCTTTAAGATTCAGTTCTCTACTAATTCCTACATAAAACTTTTAAAAGTCTTCCTATATCCTATTCCGCTCTCAATTCCCCTACACTGGAAGTAATCCCTCCCTTTTCTGTGTACAACAGACAGCATCTCTCTATAAATTTATGCTGAACTTATGCAAATACAATCCTATAAAATAGAAAGTATGCATCTTATAGATGTCTCACCAAACTGAGAATTTGAGAGCAGTTATCAGTCATATCTATTTTTCACGATACATGTAGCATAGCCCTTGCATGATGAAGATAATATATACTCATTAAATGTTGGGAGAATTAAAATAGCTTCTAGAGAAGCTATTTTAGCTTCTTGACTTTAAAAATAATTAGCTTAAGACAGTGGGTGGTAAGGTGGCCATCATGGTGGAGAAGCTGGTTTCCAGGGTACAGCAGGTGGCCAACTTTGCCAAGAAGTTCCGTTCCTGCTCAGAGAGTAAGAAGAAATGGAAGGCCTGCATGGAACTCACACTGTACCACCAATTGAATTACCATGACCCACCTAACACTGGTAGCTGCCTAGACCAGCTGTTGTCCCTCTCCATGGTCTGGGTCAACCATCTTTTCATGAGCTGCAGTTAATAATAAAGACCTTCTAGCCAAGGTTATAGAAATGGCTGGTAGCACTGATGTGGAAGACCTGCCACCATTTACTACTGGAAGTGAATTAATGAAAAAACATCAAGGCTAAAGCAGAAGATGTATCACATTTTCATCATGGGCCACAGGCTTAGTAAGGAGGCTAGAATGAATGTGATAATGACTACAGCAGCCCTTAAGGCTCCTGGGAGAAGCAGCTAGAATAAAAAGGTATCTGGGGCTGGGGTTGTGGCTCAGCGGTAGAGCAATCGCCTAGCATGTGCGCGGCCCAGGTTTGATCCTCAGCACCACATAAAAATAAAACGCATTGTATACAACTAAAGCAAATAAATAAATATTTTTAAAAATGGTATCTGTCTAGATTGGCTCTTAGAACTCACCATTCTTCTAGTAGCTACCACTGTAAAAGTATGTGTGGATATTTATGTATTTATAAAGCATGCACTCTAACATGATTTCACCAACATCAGATAAGCCTTTGTTTAAAATGTCCTTTAAAGATGATGATGTAATAGTGGCAGGTCATGAATTTTATAGTTTGGATTTTTTTTTTTTTTTTTTTTTTTTTTTGATAACAGGGATTGAACCCAGGGGCAATCGACCAGTGACACTGAATCACATCCCCAGCCCTTTTTAAAAATTTTATTTAGAGACAGGGTCTCACTGAGTTGCTTAGGACCTCACTAAATTGTTGAGGTTGGCTTTGAACTTGTGATCCTCCTGCCTCAGCCTCCCGAGCCACTGGAATTATAGGTGTGCACCAGTGCACCTGGCTGGACATTCAACAATAAATCTTTAGGTGTAAAAAAAAATAATTAGAGCCAGGCGCGGTGGCGCACGCCTGTAATCCCAGCACTTGGGAGGCTGAGGCAGGAAAATCGTGAGTTCAAAGCCAGCCTTAGCAATGGCGAGGCACTTAGAAACTCAGTGAGACCCTGTCTCTAATAAAATACAAAAAGGGCTAGGGATGTGGCCCAGGGGTCGAGTGCCCCTGAGTTCAATCCCTAGTACCCCCCCCCCAAAAAAAAAATTAGCTCACAATATTAGCCATTAAAAAGCTAAACAAGGGGGCTGAGGCTGTAGCTCAGTGGCAGAGCACTTTGCCTACTATGTGTGAGGCACTGGGTTTGTTCCGTAGCATCACATAAAAGTAAACAAATAAAATAAAGGCATTTTGTCCATCTACAACTACAAAAAAAAAAAAAAAAAAAAAAAAAAACTAAACAAGGAGCTTGACTTGATGGTACAGGCCTATAATCCCAGCTACTCAAGAGGTGGAGGCAGAAGGATCCCAAGTTTAAGGCCAACCTGGACAATATAGTGAGAACCTGCCTCAAAGTAAAAAATAAAAAATTAAAAAAGTGGCTTGGGAGGCTGAGGCAGGAGGATTGTGAGTTCAAAGCTGGCCTCAGCAAAAGCAAGATGCTAAGTAGCTCAGTGAGACACTGTCTCTAAATAAAATACAAAATGGGCTGGGGATGTGGCTCAGTGATCAAGTACTACTGAGTTCAATCCCTGGCACCCCAAAAAATAAAGAAAGAAAGAAAGGGGGAGGGAGGGTGGGTTTGGGATGTAGTTCAGTGGTAGCGTACTTACCTAGCATGCACAAGCCCTGAGTTCAATCCACAGTACCACAGGCAGGGGAAAGTTAAACAAGGAGATCACACATTTGATATTCAAGTATAAAATAATTAAAGAAAGCTATACTAATACCATTTTCTTTAGATTTGCATCTAAATGAGGGATATTTCTAATTGTTTCAAGATGGGTTTCCAATCTCTCAATGAAAGTCACAGCCAACTCCAGCAAATGTACCATATATCTGAAAGAGGAAGAAAAAAATTCAACTATTTTTAAAATTTAGTTATTTTGTGTCTCCCTTTTCCTTTAATTAGGACTTTAGTTTGAAATAAAAGAATTACAATCAACCTAATGAGTCAATAACAACCTTTCTGTATTCCTGGAAGTATTAGTGATAAATGAAGGTCCTTTTCTTTCACTTGAAGAAACATGTAACTTGTCATCAAATAGAAAAACAAGAAAACATGACATTAACCATCATATCTGGAACCCACCTTAATGGTAGATAACCCTCAATGATAGTAATATTCTCACAGAAGGAATTTCCCTAGATAAAATCTCATTCCATTTTAATCTACTCATTCTCAGTGAATAGAAGATAATAAGGATAACTAAAGTACATTGAAGTAGTCTTCACATTAAGCTAATAAATGCTTAAAATCATTAAATGCCTAAAATCATTAGCTCTTCTTTAATGTAGTATAACATACACATTAATGGCTAGATACTGAATACAGCCACAAGAATGGGGTTTCGTATGTCTGTTATTTTACTAAAAGTAAAAAATTCTGCTACTTAAGAGAAGATAATCTGCTGGGCATGGTGGCACACAACTGTAATCCCAGTGGCTTGGGAGGTTGAGGCAGGAGGATCTTGAGTTCAAAGTCAGCCTCAGCAACTTAGCAAGGCACTTAGCAACTCAGTGAGACCCTATCTGTGGCTGAGTGGTTGAGCACCCCTGGGTTCAATCCTCAGTACCAAAAAAAAAAAAAAAAAAAGTCCCCCTTCAGCCCATCTGCTTCTCACCTTTTGGCCATCCCACCAGCATTCCTGAGCCTGGTCACTGGGCCTAGTCACATACACAGGAAGGAGAGAGATAAGAGGAAGAGCAGGAAAACAATGGAAGCCCTGGGACGTATAAAAAAAGGCAGACCTGCCTCGCTTCTTGGGATACCAGAATACCAGCAATGGCCCCCTTCTCCATCCTGGGAGAAGCCAATGTTTCTCCTTTTAAATAAACCCTGCTTTATTTTGAGAGAGAGAGAGAGAGAGAGAGAGAGAGAGAGAGAGAGAGAGAGGAGATAATCCCAGCTACTCAGGAAGCTGAGGCAAGAGGATAGCAAGTTCAAAGCCAGCATGGGCAACATGACAAGATCCCATCTTAAAGAGAGGGGGGAGAGGGGATACTAATTGGCTCAGGGTCAGCTAGTGAGGCAGTAGTAGAGAAAGAAATAGATTCCCAGATGCTTGCTTTATTATTATATCATTATTTTAATCATAACCTAGATCTTCAAGTTTATACTTATAATATTTCTATAAGAAAGACAGCAACAGAAATAATCCCCATTCTGCAGACTGGGAAACTGAAGCAAAAATTAATATCATTTGTTTAGTCGAGATTAGACCAGAATCCAGTTTTTCCTTTTTTTTTTTTTTTTTTTTAAATATTTCTAGTTGTAGATGGATAACTTTTTTTTTTTTTTTTTTTTTTAATATGGAGGAGCGAACCCAGTGCCTCACATGTGGTAGGCAAGTGCTCTACCACTGAGCTACAACCCAAGACCCAGTTTTTCCTTTCCTTTTTTTTTTAAGGTACCAGGGATTAAACTCAGGGGCACTCAACCACTGAGCTACATCCCCAGCCCTATTTTGTGTTTTATTTAGAGACAGTGTCTCACTGAGTTACTAAGCACCTTGCCTTTGCTGATGCTAGCTTTGAACTCGTGATCCTCATGCCTTAGCCTCCAGAGCTACTGGGATGACAGGCATGTGTCACCGCAACCGACCCAGTTTTTCCTTTCTTTTATTTATTTATTTATTTTTGTAGTTGTGTATGGACAGCATGCCTTTATTTTGTTTATTTTTATGTGGTGCTGAGGATGGAACCCATTGCCTTACAGAGGGAAGGCAAGTGCTCTGCCACTGAGCTACAATCCCAGCCTCCAGTGTTTCCTTCCTTAACTGAAATGGTTTTCTTCTGTCCATGTTAAATACCTTCAATAGAATTTTTATGTATAGGTAACATTAACTCAACAATACATTTACTTCACAGAAAACAGTCTATATGTAATAAAACCAATTTTTACCCACCCTGTCATGTTAAGGATCTATTTTTTTCACTAAAATCATAATTTATAATTCCCAAAACACAATGGGTAAAAGGAAGTTCTTTCTTTTCACCATAGTAATACTTCTTTTAAAGCAAAGAATTTTATTTCTGGTTTAATGTATCAACATTAATAATGTTAACAAACACATCAATAACACATTGTTTCATGAATTATGCATCAAAGTTAACTGCTAAACAAAAACTACCCTCAAAAAAACATGTACAATTATTCATTTCTTCTTCTCAGTCTAACCTGTGATAAAAAGCTTCCATAGGTAAGTTTTCTTGGCACATGGGTTTCAACAGTCTTTGCCTGAGGGACCTCTTTTCTTTTAGCACAGCTTCTAGGTGATTATTCATACTTTGTAGATCATGACACTTTTGAGCTACAAAAATCAGAAAGTTATTTACAGTTAGCAATAGGACAAGTAAGTTTTTTGAAATCACCAATGATTTTTACTTTTGCTAATACCAAAAATTTATCCAAGGCTAGGTGCAGTGGTACACACCTATAATCTCAGTACTCGGGAAGCTGGGGCAGGAGGAACACTTGAGATCAGGAGTTGAAGACCAGTCTGGGCAACAAAAAGAGACCCAGTCTCCAATAAAGAAAAAAAGGAACAGGTAAACTGGGAGTGGTAGTGCTTATCTGTAATCCCAGTGACTCAGGAGGCTGATACAGGAGGATCACAAGTTCAAGGCCAGCCTTGGTAACTTAGTGAGATCCTGTCTCAAATTTTAAAAAATAAATAAAAAAAAGGGCTGGGGATGTATCTCAGTGGCAAAGTGCCCCTGGGTTCAATGTTAGTACAGCAGGGTGAGGTGGTATTACCTCGCAAACTACTACTGATTAGCTCAGAATTTTTTCCCTCAGAATTGGCTGCCAAATGACCCTTTTATAAAGTTTTAATTTGAAAAATTCAGACTTACAGAAAAGTTTTTTAAAAGTTCAATAAACTCCTATGTACATATCACCTAGACACTAATTATTAACATTTAGCTACATTTTCTTTTTTATCCTTTTTCTATCTACATACACACATCTCTATCTTTTGTTCTCAAAAGGCCTCAACTGAGTATAATTTGCAGACAGCACGTATGATCTTTTACCCTTAAAAAGATGTTTCCCAGCTGGGCACGGAGGCGCACGCCTGTAATCCCAGCACTTGGGAGGCTGAGGCAGGAGGATCATGAGTTCAAAGCCAGCCTCAGCAATGGCGAGGCACTTAGCAATTCAGTGAGACCCTGTCTCTAATAAGAAAGGGCTGGCTAGGGATGTGGCCCAGTGGTAGAGTGCCCCTGAGTTCAATCCACAGTACCAAAGGAAAAAAAAAAAAAAGATGTTTCCCATGTACAACCGACACCTAACCTAACTGTAGTACATTAATAAATTTAGAGATTTTTTAAAAAGAAGTTAACATTGATACGTTACCAATATTTAATACAGTCCATATTTAAACTTTACCAAGTGTCCCAATAATGTCCTTTACATAAAAAAAAATTTCTGATCAAATAGTCAATCCATTCATTCAGTGCTTTAGTTTATCATGTCACTTTAAGTAATTACTGGTGGTTCCCTGGAAAGAAATTAGAGCAAGACTGACCCCTGAATCACACTCTGCTTCCTATCTCACCATGCGATCTCTCCCTCTTGCCAACTGCTATGCCATTGTGATGCCATCCACCATGAGGTACTAACCAGAGCCAAGCCAATGCCACCCTAGTGCCTCCGCACTATGAACTAAATAAACCTCTTTTCTTTATACATTACTCAGCCTCAGTAACAAAATATAGCAACAAAAAAACTAATGAAGGAGCCAACCTAGTTCCTTTCAATGCTATTTGCACTAGTCAAGTCTACAGGACGTGCATTTGAGCACAGAAATAGAAGACTTTGTTAGGGGTGGGGGCTGGAAAAATCAGCACATCACAATTTTGCTGCCTTGTGTTTATTTACTATAATCTAAGAAAAAGTTAAAATTCCAATGATTACCCACTTAACCAAACCACTTACACAAATAGAAAGGATGAACAACATCTGCTGCATCATTTTCTAGTTTCAGAAGTTCAATTTCCAGGCTTTTCTGCATTAGGAATAAAAGTAACATTAGCTTACTCAGAAAGTATCCTGAAGTTAAAGGATCAAAAATAGATAAAAGTGGATACTCATGAACATGCTACAAGATGTATATTCCTTAAGTGAGATGGGAGAATAATGTATGTATATAAAAGTGCAGGTAATTTATTAAAGCTTTTCATTTTGATGTTCTTGCCCTCCTGCTGTTATGTTTACTTAAACTGTTACTACTACTATTTCTTTTACTATTGCTATTAACTAATACAATAAACCTTTACCCAACTATGTGCCAGATACTGTTCTAAGTGCAAGGGGATTGCTGTTTTTTTTTTTTTTTTTTTTTTTTTTAAAATTTATTTATTTGTTTTAGTTGTACACATGCCTTTATTTTTATGTGGTGCTGAGGATCGAACCCGGGCGGCACGCGCACTAGGTGAGCGCTCTACCGCTGAGCCACAACCCCAGCCCTGCTGTTTGATTTTGTTGGGGGTGTGTGCTAGGGATTGAACCTAGGGACTCACACATGCTAAGCACTTGCATTATCACTGAACCACAACTCCACATAGGATTTTTCTTTTTTTCTGTATGTGTAAAAAAATAATAATTAAAAAAAGAAAAATAATAATTTACCTGATAGATTTCAGCTTGAATATTTGTGATCTGTTGTAATCTGGAGAATTTCTCAAAGCAAGGATCTGTTTTCTTAGATATATTTACCATTTCCTATTGATAAATGAACAGGGAAAACAGGAGTATGTCACGAAAAGTTTCTGTGTACATTGGAAGAACATGACCATGGGACTAAAAATTGATAATATATTATGTCCAACACAGTCCCTAAACAAAAGGTAGAGAAAAAAAGAATAGTAATGTATACTTCCTGTTTTTAGAACCTTCATTGTTATAAATCTCTTGCACAAATATTTAAAAAATGAAATAGTACAATCACTTTGTACATATTATTTCCTAAGGTACCTTATACAATAGATTGACATTACTAATAACTTATTAGAAGATAAGCTGAGGGTTTTGGAAACTCACCTCTGCCCTTCCAAAATGAACCAAGCCTAGTCTCTCTGACCTTCTGGATTGAAAATCAAAAACCCTGCCACATGGAATAATTTATCTGATTCATTTAATGATGTCAGTTGCTTACAGGTCATTCATATTGTCTCTGTTCACATGTTTTCTCTTACATAAAGGAATATTATTTATGTCCCAGCATAATGAATTTTCTATAATAATACTCCTCTTTAATCTTTCATTCTCTAATTCCATTACACGAACCTCTTAAGTGAAGGTTATCTCAGAAAATGGATGTTATTTTGTTCACCCCCCAACTTTCTCCATAATTTTCTATATTTTCTTATTTTGTAGAATGTTAGCACAGAGGCCAGGCACAATGGTATATGCCTATAATTACAGCTACTCGGGAGACTTAGGCAGGAGGATCACAAGTTTGAGGCCTACCCTGGGCAACGTGTCCAAAAAAAAAAAAAAGTGGGGAAGAAGAAACAGAGGAAAGAACTTTAGGAATTATAAATGACCAGGGACTAGGAAACTAAATACAATCCCATTGCCTATTTTTTTTACAGCTCTTAAACTAAGAATGATTTTTATATTTTCAAATTGCAGGGGGCGGGCAGCAAAGAAAAAATGATTTTCTGTAACACATGAAAACTATATGATATGCAAATTTAAGGGTCCAGAAATAAAATTTTATTGGAACACAACTTCTCTCATTCACATATATATTACCTCTGGCTATTTTTACACTAAAAACTGCCTAGCTGAATAGCTACAACCATATGGCCTATAAAGCCTCAAATACTTATTCTTTGGCCCTTTATAGGAAATATTTGCTGAATGATGATTGGTAATCAATTTAAGAAGAAACACTTATTGGGCTGGGGTTGTGGCTCACTGGTAGAGTGCTTGCCTCACAAGCATGAGACACTGGGTTCAATCCTCAGAACCACATAAAGATTAATAAATAAAAATGAAAATGTTAGCCAGGCTTGGTGGTGCACACCTGTAATCCCAGCACTTAGGAGGCTGAGGCAGGAGGATCTAGAGTTCAAAGCCAGCCTCAGCAATGGCAAGGCACTTAGCAACTCAGTGAGACCTTGTATCTAAATAAAATACAAAAAAGGAGACGGGAGGGTGGCGCACGCCTGTAATCCCAGCACTTTGGGAGGCTGAGGCAGGAGGATCGCAAGTTCAAAGCTAGCCTCAGCAATGGCAAGGCACTTAGCAACTCAGTGAAACCCTGTCTCTAAATAAAATACAAAAAAGGGCTGGGGATATGGCCCAATGGTCGAGTGCCCCTGAGTTCGAGTGCCCCTGACTTCAATCCCCAGTACCACAAAAAAAAAAAAAAAAAAAAAAAAAGGGGGCTGGGGAGGTGGCCCAGTGTTGCTGCCTGAAGCGATGGCCGCTTGGAGCAACGAAGCTGCGGGAACAAGTTCAGAGGCAAACTGGAGACAAACAGCTTTTTATTCTGATAACTTTTCTCTCTGGCTCTAACAACGAGTAACATGCGCCGCACACACCACCAAAATGGCGCTGACCCAATCAGCAATCTCGGCCAAGTCCCGTGAGACTACAGAAGGCAACAATGCCCAAATCTCCATGGCTCATAGTCAACCGCAATTCAAGCCATCTCCCCAAACAGGGCTCCTGCAGCCCAGTGGTCGAGTGCCCCTGAGTTCAATCCCCATACAAAAAAAAAAAAAAAGATGTTGTATCCATTTACAACTAAAAAAAAAAAAAAAAAAAGAAACACTTATTAAAGTAGACAATGGATGATACAAAGATGAATCAAACAAGCTGTTTGCCTTCAAGAGAGTCATAACGCCAGGCACAATGGTGTACACCTATAATCCCAGTGACTCGGAAGGCTGAGCAGGAGGATCCCAAGTTTGAGGGCAGCTCAGCAATATAGTACAACTTAGCAAGACCAAGTATCAAAATTGAAAAAAGAAAGACTGAAGATATAGCTCAGTGATGAAGCATCCCTGGGTTCAATCCCAGTACCAAAAAAAAAAAAAAAAAAAAAAAAAGGCTCATGATAGATGTGGAGGAAAAGGTATTCTAGACAGAAAGAATGAAACATAAATGCTCAACAACTGTCAATTGGTATTAATATACATGTAAGGAAAGAATGAAGCTGGAAACATAGTTTCCTATATGGTCATAGAAAACATTGAGGGTTATGCCAAATAATCATAATGCAGAAAATGGGAACGACTGAACATTTTCTAGTGAAGCAGTAACATGGTCATATATAAAATACATATTTTAGAAATTTAACAACCCCAGCCCCCCCAGCCCTGTTTTGTATTTTATTAGAGACAGGGTCTCACTGAGTTGCTAAGTGCCTCGCCATTGCTGAGGCTGGCTTTGAACTCGCGATCCTCCTGCCTCAGCCTCCCAAAGTGCTGGGATTACAGGCGTGCGCCCAGCTCAGTTAAATTCTTTTTGATTGATCACCTTGTCTAGTGTCTTATACTGATGACTTCCAGTTTATCTCTCTAGCTCTGGACTGTACATTTTAAGATGGTTAAAATAGTCATGATGGCACCCACCTATAATCCCAGCTACTTAAGAAGCCAAGGCAGGAGGATCAAAAATTCAAGGCCAGTCTGGGCAGTTTTTTAAAAATAAAAAAGGGCTGCTGATGTAGCTCAATAGTAGAATGCCCCTGGGTTCAATCCCCAGACATACACTCACACAAAAAAGGGTTCAAAGGGCTGGGGGCATAGCTCAGTGGTAGAATGCTTGGCTTGCTTAGCATGTACAAGGATCTGGGTTAAATCCCCAGTAACACCCACATGTAGAAGAATGAAACTGGATCCTGCACAAAAGTGAAGTGAAAGTGGATCAGACTTAGGAATCAGATCAGAAACTTTACAACTACTAGAAGAAAATAAAAGGTCAAAATCCATATAGTGGCACAGGCACAAACTTCCTTAACAAGAACCCTAAAGCTCAAGAAATAAAGCCAAGAATCAATAAGTGGGATAGCATCAAATTAAAAAGCTTCTATACTGCAAAGGAAACCATTAAAAGCATCGGATCTCATGAAAATAAAAGGAAGATCAGTGGAATAGAAGAAAGAGATAGAGGGGAGAGAGGAGGGATGGAAAAAGGGAGAAAATAAAGAATGAATTTTACAAAATTATGTAATGTACAAATAAACCACAGTAAATTCCACTTTTATGTATGTGTATAAAGCACCAATTAAAAATATAAATAGAAGGAAGACCAGTCAAGTAGAGGAAAGGAAATAAGGGGAGGAAGAGAGGAGGGAAAGAAGAAGCACTGGAGACTGAAATATAACAAATTAAATTCCATACATGTAAAATTATGTCAAAATTATACTATTACATATAACTATAATGCACTAATAAAAATATTTAAGAAAAGGGTTAAATTAATAAATGTTATGTGCATTTTGCCACAGAAAGAGAGGGAGGAAGGAAATCCCTACAATTGGCCATCAATATAAAACAAAAAAATACAAGTAGAGAGATGGGCTTAAGGTTGAATATTTAAACAGGTACCGCTATAGTATTCCAGGTAAAATGATGAGAATGTAAACTAGGTCTGTAGCTTTTTAAAAGGAAAGGGAAGAAAAGAGATAAGAATACCTGTCAAAATGAAACTGATAAGTCCTAGTTGATGTGGTGAATGAGAGTTAAAGTCAAGTAATACTGATTCCAATTATTCTGTTTCAGGTGGCTGTAAATTATGCCATTAACTGAGGCAGATAATACAGGTATTCTACTGGTGGCAAAATTGAGGACCAGGGACGGATTAAATATTAGTCCAGCCAGGCGCCAGTGGCGCAGTGGCGCATGCTGTAATCCCAGCACTTGGGAGGATGAGGCAGCCTCAGCAATGGCAAGGCACTTTGCAACTCAGTGAGACCCTGTCTCTAATAAAATACAAAAAAAAGGGCTGGGGATATGGCCCAGTGGTCCAGTGCCCCTGAGTTCAATCCCTGGTACCAAAAAAAAAAAAAAAAAAAAAAAAAGTATTAGTCCAATTTCCCATTGCCAATGTGTATCAGAGTAGAAATGAGAACACTAATTCACTATCCACTATCTCTTACTTTTTCTTTACACTAACTCTTAGGTAGAAATTTTAAGAAATTACTTGTGAATTACATATTTGTTTTAGTTTGGTTGTAGCTTTTTTAGCATAAATAATACTTTTGATTGGCTTATGTTAATCTAAACATGCTTCCTGGAAAAGTGTTTCTGCTTCTCAATTTAGTGTCTTCTGTTGCTTTCTACCTAGTTTTAAGTGTGAATTGTACATAATTCAGGGAAGCTTGTAAGTTGTTTTTTTTTTTTTTTTTTTTTTTTTTTTTTTTGTGGTACCGGGGATTGAACTCAGGGGCACTCGACCACTGGGTCACATCCCCAGCCCTTTTTTGTATTTTATTTAGAGACAGGGTCTCACTGAGTTGCTCAGTGCCTCGCCATTGCTGAGGCTGGCTTTGAACTCGAGATCCTCCTGCCTCAGCCTCCCAAAGTGCTGGGATTACAGGCGTGCGCCACCGCGCCCGGCAGCTTGTAAGTTTTTTTACTCAATTAGGAATAGTTTGTTTTCAAAGATAGTGTATAAATTCAGCAACCAAAAATGAATTGCTTGTGTGTCATCTAGGAAAGAGTTCTAGTAAGATCCAAATTCTAGTAAGATCCAAGATAAGGAATGTTGCTGACATTCGGAGATGGTGTCCAAGGATCCACATGACTGTTCTTATAAAATGAATGCACCAGGAGATTTGATCACACCCCAAGTGTAGTCTCAGTGGGCTTTAGTAAACAGATGAATCAAGGGATTCTCATTGTAATAGACATTTGAATTTAAATGATGCTTTTGAGTATGTATAATACTATGAGAGGGTAAAGACTGAATATCCTAAAGAGGATCTATAATCAAATCTGTTAATTTTCATCCTTTAATCATAGGAGTGAATATGAGCAACAGTGAAAGAGAATCTATGATAAGGCTTCCTTAGTGTGAAAGTAAACATTTTAAGTGCCCACGTCATGGAGACTTGAAAAGGGTAAACCTGTTTCAACTACCAAATTTATATTATCAAAGCATTTACTTAAAATTCAGAAGCCAGGGCTAGGGTTATGGCTCAGCGGTAGAGCGCTGAATAAAGGCATTGTGTACAACTGAGAAAAAGAAAAAAAAAAAAATCCGAAGCCAGAAGTTCATAGTCATGATTACCAGGAGGTTCAGGCCAGAATGAGTCCCCTGAAAGCCAGGCCAAAGCCTGGATAGTTGCAGTTGGATTAGCCTGGCCTGAATATCACAGTTCAGTTGCCTTATTCCTTGTTTGGGCTTACTGTCCAAAACCTCATGCTTAGATTGCATGTTTACATTGCTGACATGTCTTAACTGGATCCTTAGTTGAATAGAAATGGACAGCAAGATAGATATCCTTCTAACTGGATTTTGCAAAATCCCAGGAGACCTGCACTTAGACCACTCTGTCCATCGTTACCCACCCTGCTCCCCACCCCTGCAATCCAAGTGTAGGCCCTTGGAGGAGCAGCCCAGATCTTTAAGTATGGTGTGTCTAGGATACCACCAGTGGATGGCAGTACTCACATGTTTGTTGTAGTTAAGGTGATGTCTTTGAATGGACACACCATACCTCCCAGATAACCTTATTTCTCTTTGTTGAGCAACTCTCCCAGGATTTGTGAGTTGAGAAAGTTGTCTTACTTGCTGGGCATGTTGGTGCACGCCTGTAATCCCACCTTACTCAGAAGGCTGAGTCAGGAAGATTGAAAATTCGAGGCCATCCTGGGCAATTTAGCAAGACCATGTCTATAAATAGTTAATTAATTTTTTTTTTTTTTTTTTTTTTTTTTACTGGGGATTGAACTCATGGGCACTTGACCACTGGGCCACATCCCCAGCCCTTTTTTGTATTTTATTAGAAGCAGGGTCTCACTGAGTTACTAAGTGCCTGGCCATTGCTGAGGCTGGCTTTGAACTCTAGATCCTCCTGCCTCAGCCTCCCAAAGTGCTGGGATTACAGGCGTGCGCCACCACGCCCGGCTGTTAATTAATTTTTTTACAAGAGCTGGGGATGTAGCTCAGTGGTAGAGCACCCTGGGTTTAATCCCCAGTACCTGGGGAAGGGTGAGGTGAGGGATAGTTTTTTTTTTTTTTTTTTTTTTCAAGTGAAAGAAGCATTTCCTGCAGTCTGCCTATGAAATGTTTACAGCTTAACTTGAACAGAATAGTGTTTTGTTCAGAACCTGAGTCAACCTGAGCACTCTCTACAGGAGGATGCCCAGACTTAATTTAGAATATGTCTGCCCAGATTTTTCATGTTCAAGCATTTATTCTATTTTTGGCTTTTATTTTCTTGTTGAAATTATAGACTGCATCAAATCTGCTACTAGGTAAATATTTTTAAACCATGCAGCTTTATTACTCTCCTCCCCCAAAGAATGTAGTTGGGAATTTTCTTGTTTTGGTAGTAGAGGCCGTGACTGCCATTATATTACTAATAATGCAACATGAAATTGAAAGTGCCTAACTGCTTAAAAAACAAAATCAGCCATCATACTGTAACTTGGAGAGGAATGAGAGGTGACAGAGGCACAAGTAAGCACAGCCTGAGTAGTAAGGACTGAGAATCATGGGCCCATGTCCTGCGTCCTTGCTGCACATTTGCTGTAGAGCCTGTGTTTTTTGTTGTTATTGTTGTTGTTGTTGTTTCTTGCCTACTTTTGGTTTTCTTCAGTTGTGTTCAGAATACCTTCAGGAATCAATAGTGCTCTGTGTTTTCAAGTGTCTAAAATATTAATATCTGAACAGAGCAAAGCAACTTATACTGAGCTTTTTAAAAGCTATGCTTGAGAATATTTCTGTGAGCAGGCCAGGGCCCCAAGGAGCCTGTTTTTCAGCAAATTTCAGCAGGAGAGATGTGTGCAATCCTTTACTCAGATTTGGATTTGACATCTTTATTTAAAATGCTAAGATGCAATATTGATCACTTTGAAGTGGCAAAAAATGTAAGAATGTGTTTCCCTTTTATCCGTGTTGTGAATTATTAGGAAACATGTTTTTAAAATAGGTGTTCTAAATGGTCTTCTATTCTGTATTATTGCTTTGGCCATTTGGCGCTCACAACTTTCACTGTATCAAACAGATTCTTAGCTCCCTGAAATATGGGGACAAGAAGCTCTGGAATGACAGCAAGGTTTTTGTTCCATGAGCATAATACAGCATCATTAACATTTTTTCTTAATTTTTTTTAGATGTTGATGGACCTTTATTTTATTCATTTATATATATGTGGTGCTGAGAATCAAACCCAGGGCCTCACACATGCTAGGCAAGTGCTCTTACCACTGTGCCACAACTCCAGCCCCTATTAACATTTTTAATGGTATGGATTTTATACCATCTGTGTATGTTTACAAATAATAAGTTATTACATGTTTTAAAACGAGCATTTTTCATCCTAAATTTTAAGTTTGTGAGTATATTTTTAATAAAATTTCAAAACAAAATTTTTTTTTAATTTATTTACTTTAGTTGTACACAATGCAATGCATTTATGTTTACGTGGTGCCTAGGATCGAACCCGGGCCGCGCACGTACGAGGCGAGCGCTCTGCCGCTGAGCCACAACCCCAGCCCCAAAACCAAATTTTAGCACCTACTTAAAAAAAAAAAAAAAAAAAGAAAGTAAAACATCACCTATATCATGTAACCTACTCACTCTCTGGTGTATCTCCAACATTCCATGTGTATACGCTAAGCTTAATTGCATGTTTGGCAAACCAGTAAACTCTTGGATTCAACAATAGGGTAATGGTGCTTAGGCAATAATATGCAAGAGAAACCAGAGTGAAAATAAGAATGTTTAAGAAGTGAGTAACAAAACAAAGAAAGAGCAGCCAAATTCCCCAAGAAAATAAAAATCACAACTACAGACAGAAGTGTGTGCCTTTAGCTACTGCTATATTACATACTTTGCATGCCACTGGGGCAAAGGAACCCTGAAAATAAAATGATCCTAAGAAAAAGGAATCTATTTACAGTATTATTGTTTACTTTCTTACTAGGCACAGGAAGCTGAAATGTGGGACCTTTATGCTTAATTTAAGAATTTTGGGGGCTGAGGTTGTGGCTCAGCAGTAGAGTGCACGCCTAGCATGTGCGCGGCCCGGTTCGATCCTCAGCACCACGTAAAAATAAATGCATTGTATACAACTAAAGCAAATAAATAAATATATTAAAAAAATTTTTTCGGGGGTAGCTCAGTGGTAGAGTGCATGCTTAGCATGTGTGAATTCCTAGGTTCAAACATTGTGTATATTTGTATGTAAAAACTTGTAACCAAGTAAGTGGTTACCTTTCTTCTTTTTCCTGGTCCCCCCCCCCCCCCCCGGACTTCATGCTATATTTCAGTTGAGGAGCATTAAAAGGGAGCCAGTATAGTAAAAAAGTTAAGAGCAGAGGCTATTGAATAGGGGTTGGGGTGCAGAGAAGGACAGAGATTGCAAAAACAGATTAGAAGTAGATTCTGAGGAGTTCTATAGGTCCAGATCCTCATACACTGCCAGCAGAAGAAGGCTTCACCAAGGCTCTGACTAACTAAAGCTTGCTGGAAAAATATCTAGAATGTAAAGGAGTCGTAGGGGCATAAACTAAAGCAAATACTTCAGTATGCTACAAACAGCTAATCCTATCTTTCTTTCACCAAATCATTCTTCCACGGATAGATCAAAACAGAACAAAGTTCAAATATTTCTACAAGAAATTTTAGGCACCACTCTTAATGTGTGTGTGCGAATTTGTGTACGGTGCTAGGGACTGAATCAAGGGCCTCAGGAAAGCTAGGCAAGCTCTCTACCACCAGGTTATATATACAGCCCATCACTCTTGATTTTTTTTTTTTTTTTTTTTTTTTTTTTTTTTTTTTTGGTACTGGAGATTGAACTTAGGGGCACTCGACCACTGGGCCACATCCCTAGCCCTTTTTGTATTTTATTAGAGACAGGGCCTCGCTGAGTTGCTAAGTGCCTTGCCATTGCTGGGGCTGGCTTTGAACTCATGATCCTCCTGCCTCATCCTCCCAAGTGCTGGGATTACACACTGAGCCCGACATCACTCTTAATTTTTAATGTACATGAATGATATGCACTAAAAGGATGGACTGTTTTGTTTTCTAAAGCATTTATTTATTTATTTGTTTGTTTGTTTATTTATTTATTTATTTTTAGGTGGTGCTGAGGATTGAACCCAGTGCCTCACACTTGCTAGGCAAGCGCCCCACCTCTGAGTCATAGCTCCTGCCCCAGGGATGGACTGTTTAAAGAGATCATATGACAAATCATTTGAAAAAATAATGCTAAATCGTTCTAATAAAAACAACTTTTCAGGACTGGGGTTGTGGCTCAGTGGTAGAGCGCTTGCCTAGCATGTGTGAGGCACTGGATTCAATCCTCAGCACCACATAAAAATAAATGAATAAAATAAACGTATTGTGTCCATATCCACCTGAAAAAAAAATCTTAAAAAATTCTCTCAATAGCACCTTACTTTTTTGGTTTAGACATTAATATCTCCTATCAACACTTTCTAGAGGATATTAAGTTTCAAATGTCTTATGACTTTACCAAAGTATTTTGTGACAGAAGAACTGGACAATACAAGTAAGAGTAGTAGGCAAACTTGGTAGGAAGAAAACACAGGAGAGAAGTGAGAAAGGATTAAACTGTGGAGTGCTGTGGTAGTTCCTGCAACAGCTGGTGTACTAGCACTACCTAAAACCCTCAAACACAACATTCATTGGGTCTTAACATAAGTTTTAAAATCTTTCAAGAAGCTGGGTGCAGTGGCACACACCTATAATCCCTGACACTCGGGAGGATGACAGAAAAATATTGTAAATTGGAGGCCAGCATGGACAACTTAGTGTGATTGTGTATCAAAAGAAAAAATAAAAAAGCCTGGGGAATGTAACACAGTGGTACAGCATGCCTGGACTCAATCCCTGTACAGAAGGGAAAAAATGTTTTGTTCAAGAAGTATCATGCTATCTTATCACAGTTCATCTTAAGAAATGATATAATGTGTCAGAAAAGGAAGAGCTCTGGGATCTAATTCTGCCTTCTTGGTTGAATGACCCTGGACAAGTTTCTTGGTCTTTTAGACTTTAATTTCTTAATTTAAAAGAATTAGACTCTGGGGGTGTATAGTTCAGTGACAGAATGCTTGCCTAGCAAGAAGCCCTGGGTTTGATTCCTAGCACTTCAAAAACAAACAAATCAACTTAAGGTATCAGAAATCTCTAACAAACAAATACAAATACAAATACAAATTTCTAAATACAGAAAGTTGTATATTTTAGCTGGGCCTGCAATCCCAGCTCCTCAGGAGGCTAAGGCAGAAGAATAGCAAATTTGAGGCCAGTCAGGGAAACCTGACCCTGACTCAAAATAACATTTCAAAAAAAGACTGGTAGCCGGTTGCAGTGGCGCAGGCCTGTAATCCCAGCACTTTGGAAGGCTGAGGCAGGAGGATAGCGAGTTCAAAGCCAGCCTCAGCAACAGTGAGGAACTTGGCAACTTAGTGAGACCCTGTCTCTAAATAAAATACAAAAAAAGGACTGGGGATGTGGCCCAGTGGTCGAGTGCCTCGGAGTTCAATCCCCAGTACCAAAAAAAAAAAAAAAAAAAAAAAAAAAAAAAGACTGGTGATGTAGCTGAAAGGTAGACCATTGGTGCTGGGGTTGTGGCTCTGCAGTGGAGCACTTGCCTAGCACGTGTGTGGGCCTGGGTTCGATCCTCAGCACCACGTAAAAATAAAAACACATTGTGTACAACTAAAGCAAATAAATAAATATTAAAAACAAAAAAAGGTAGACCATTCCTGAATTCAAGCCTCAGTATGGAATTTTAAAGAGAGATTTTCCAATATATCTTCCATCATGTTTGTATTGATATTTTTACCTTTTTAGCTTTTCTCAATTTTGTTTTGTTTTTTTGTACCAGGGATTGAACTCAGGGGCACTCAACCACTGAGCCACATCTCCCCAGCCCTACTGTGTATTTCATTTAGAGACAGGGTCTCACTGAGTTGCTTAGCGCCTCATTTTTTCTGAGGCTGGCTTTTAACTTGTGATCCTCCTGCCTCAGCTTCCCGAGCCCATAGGATTACAGGCGTGCGCCACCGCGCCCGGCTCAAAGTTCTTTTAAGTGAAATTCCTTTTCATATCAAAGTTTCCTTTCCTCAGTCTCAATGCACTCGTTCCCACTTGTTTCATTCTCCTTTGTCACTTGTATTCTGTTATTCCCTCACATGTTCAATTTCTCCCTGTACTGGCTCCTTCTCCCTGGGCTGTGAACACGCTCTTCTTGCCCAACCCAAAATCATCATTCCTTGGGCTAATCTCCCTTCTTTCCTTAAAATCAATCCCTTCCTCCATTCATGTTCCAAAGTCCTTTGTGTCTTTTTCACCAAATGCTTTTTTTTTCCCTTAAAAGATACCCCAAATGAACTTTCCTTGGGGCTCCTCTGTACTCTACCCCTCCTGCCCCAAATATGCTTCAATACTTCCCATAAATAAGCAGATTGGGAATGTTTACTTTTAACTATCTACCATTATTTCTCAACCCCGCCGCATACTACACTCTGTATCCCTGGATGAAAATAAACAGGGCATCACTGTTCTATCCGCCATAAACTGGCTTGGCGTAACTTGCTGGCAAACATAACTCGAAACACCACCTACTCAGATTCTCTCTTTCAAAGAATCCACAGCACAAAAGCCACGGCTGCAAACTGGAAGAGGCTCTATCAATCAGCCTTTACCCGGGTACACACCCCAATCAGCACCCAACACTCCTGCAGTCACCTCACAGCCAAATTCTGTCGCCACCATAGCCACCCCGCCTTGATGACGCCGTCGTTGCCTCCACTCACCTGAGTGACCAAGCCTGAAGCCACGAAGTGGCCCAACAGTATCCCTGCGGAGTTCGGCCCAGAAGCCGGGTACCAGGGGTTGGAAGCAGCCATGGCTCTAACACACCTCCCTGCTTGGCGCCGGGAGTGAGCCGAAAGCAGGACGAACGCTCGGCGCGGATCGATGACGTCACAGGGCGTTCCCGCCCGGGCGGAAGCCCTGGGAGCGCATCCCAGGCTAGCGTGGGTCTCTGGTCTTCTCCAGCTGGGACTTCCCTCTACTGAGCTGTAGGAGGCGAGTCCGGGGCTCCGTAGTCCTCCAGAGGCTCTCAGGAGCGCCTGGCTTTAGCACAGCTGCAACAGCAGCAGGACTTGGTGGTCTGTTTTTCTTTCTTCCTTGCCACTCGGGCTGGTCCCCAGAATCCTGGTATCGGCTGGAGGTGACAGCTGGGGCCGAAGACCCAAACGGAGGTTGACGGGGTGACTGTCTGTCTAGGTTGGTCGCTGATCGCTGCGCTTCCTTTCCGCAGGGACCTGAGTCTCGGCGGTAGGATGGGAAACAGTGCCCTCCGCGCTCACGTAGAAACGGCGCAGAAAACTGGTGTCTTTCAGCTTAAGGACCGTGGACTGACCGAGGTGAGAGTGGGAGAGATAAGACCCGGGAATTTACAGGGAGAGGGACGGCGGGGACGGAGAAATTAATCAGTGAGGGCTTCTCAACGCTGTGAACCCTTTCTCCAGTTCCCCTCAGAGTTGCAGAAACTAACGAGCAACCTTAGGACCATCGACTTGTCCAACAACAAGATAGAAAGCCTACCGTCTCTGCTGATAGGGAAGTTCACTTTACTGAAGAGCCTCTCCCTGAACAACAACAAACTGAGTATGGCTTTTGCTCCTGGGAAGTTTTTATTAGTGATCAGAAGTTTAAAAGGGTGGATTTCTCTTACAAGATGATTTTTGTCGTCATTATGAAACTGTTCAGAGGGCTCATGATGCAGAATGCCAGAGTCCTTGAAACTTTCTACCTCCACTGCAAGGTTTCTTGGGTTTTATGATGATTGATCTGTGGGATGTGATGTAAGCAAAGTAGCTAATTTAAAAGGGAGAATGGATGGGAAAGGGAGGCGCTTCCAAAACTCACAAAATTGTTATCAAATTGTGCCTCATCCCCTTTGTAAAGGAGCCCATTTTATACAGGAATGCTCCTGCATTTTGATGGCGCACTCACCTCCTGAAGACCATGTTGGTAAAATGCAATACCTAAAAGTGATGCATGTGGGAATTATATATGTATTAACAAGAAGTGAAGCAGACTGATATAGTCTTTGTAATCTTCACCAAACATGTTTTTTCAGCTCTATCAGATTCAGGTTTTTAAATTTCTTTCTTTGCTAGCTGTTCTACCTGATGAGTTATGCAATCTGAAAAAACTAGAGACTCTAAGCCTAAACAACAACCACCTGAGAGAGCTGCCGTCTACGTTTGGGCAGCTTTCTGCCCTCAAGACCCTGAGCCTTTCTGGGAACCAACTGGGAGCACTACCACCCCAACTTTGTAGCCTAAGGCACCTAGATATGGTAGATCTCTCTAAGAACCAGATTCGGAGTATACCTGACACCGTGGGGGAGCTGCAGGTCATCGAACTCAATCTCAACCAGAACCAGGTCTAGAACTTTAGTTTTTTTTTTTTCCTAGCATATGTTTGGGTTTATAGTCTCCTAATAAACAGTTGTTCACAAAGCTGTGATCATGGAGTTGACTATCAAAGGCTAGATGAAAGATATATTCTATAAACTGAACCAATTTCAAAGCCCAAAGTGCCATGTAGTCAGTCGGAACTAACACTGGGTGTGTTTTGCTGTCTAGGTGTTTTTGGGAGTGTGTACCAGGTAACAGGGAAGGGTAATTTCAAAAGTTAAACTACTAGCCAGATGTGGTGGCATAATGCCTGTAATCCCAACAACTCAGAAGCCTGAGGCAGGAGGATCACAAGTTTGTGACCATTTGGGGCAACTTAGCAAGACCCTATCTCAAAATAAGACTTTTTAAGAGGTATGGTGCCAGGCGCAATGGTGCACACCTGTAATCCCAGAGGCTCTAGAGGGTGAGGCAGGAGGATCTTGAGTTCAAAGTCAGCCTCAGCAAAAGCAAGGGGCTAAGCAACTCATACAAAATAGGGCTGGGGATGTGGCTCATGGGTTGAGTGCCCCTGAATTCAATCCCTAGTACACCCTGCCCCCAAAAAGAGAGGGGTCTGGGGATATAGCTCAGTTGGTAGAGTGCTTGCCTTGCATGGACAAAGCCCTGGGTTCAATCCCCAGGAGCGCGTGCGCACGCCGCGCACACACACACACACACATACATACACACACGAGGTGGGGGGTGGGGCAGTGGTGCTAGGGATGTAGCTCAGTGAACATCAGAGGTTGTTTGTTTTTAACGTGTTTGTTAAATGTGTGCTGTGCTTTTGCTGAAAACCTTAAATGGTAGGCTTTCTGGAGATAGCCCATTTTATTATTGGACAGTTTTAATTATGTTACTTTGGAAGCTTTTTAGCTAACATTTACGTCTGGAAAAGAAATCTGTCCTAACCACAAGGCACAAGTGATGAAACATTAAAACACTGAGATTGGGTGGCCTTTAGCTTTTCTGACATCTGTACTTCTAGATCTGTATGGTCCAATATAGCAGGTTACTAGCCATGTGTGGTTATTGCTATTCTAGATAGTAGCTGATCTTATATTATGAAGTTCATCCTTTGAGGAGATTGATCTCACATTTTCCTTGAGATTATGGGGAAAAAATCAGTTAAGCTACAGGTATTAATTAGTTGAGGACTTGCTACACATTGACCTCTGCTGATGCCTTAGATAATGCCTTGCAAACACTGACTTTAGTATGTACTAAAGTAACCTGGGGAGCTTGTTTAATGAGATCACTTGGCCTTCATCCTTAGTGTTTTTGATTTATGAAGTATGGGATGAGATCTAAGAATTGGCATTTCTAATACATTTCCAGCTAATGGCCTGAAATACCAAGTAGTAAATAGAATTTGGTGACTTGGGCTGGAGATGTAGCTCAGTGGTAGAGCACTTGCCTAGCATGGTTGAGACCCTGGGTTCAAACTCTAGTCCTGCAAAACTAAAGAAATTTGGTGAATTTGAGTCCATGATGGGCTATAGTGAATGAGTCAAAGACAATTGTTTGGTATTGAGCTTGAGGGCCTAAAGGAATACTGGTGCAATTGAGAGTGGACATGCTGAGTTGATTATGATCAATCATCTAACTAGAAATGTTTTCCTGAAAGTTGGAAACAAAAGTAGATTAGAGATGAGTAAATATGAATGTGGGATAAAATTTTTAGGTTATAAGTGATGACTTCAAAAATGAAATTCCTGGGCTGGGGACATAGCTCAGTTGGTAGAGTGCCTGCCTTCCATACACAAGGCCCAGATTCAATCCCCAACACAACCAAAAAAAAAAAAATTCCTAAGAAAAAGGTGAGAGAATATGAAATAATGAAGTATTGGAGTGCTGCTTGAAAATGTCCATAAGGAACAAGGGAAGCCAAAAATCAGGAGTAATTAAAAAGATAGGAAGAAAAACCAAGTACTTATTTACAAGAAGGGGAGCAGTCAAATGCAATAGAGAATGATAGATTCTTGGCTTTGGCAATAAAGTAGTTGGCATATTTTTACACATAAAAGGTTGGCAGTAAATGAACCAAAAGGTTTATGGTAGTTGTATTTTTGCTGGGCAGATTACAGGTAACTTTTTTGTTTAAACTTGTGTTAATTCTCAAATTTTCTATAGTGAAAATGTAGTGCTTTTATTACCAGAAATTTTTGTTTCCAGAAAGCCATTGGTAACTTCAAAAAAACATTTTATTTTTAAAGTGGAGGACTAGTAACAGAAGGTCTGTAACAGAGGCTTCTGTAGTGAGTAGGTAGTGAGAAAATGGAGGCGGTAAAAGAAAGAACTAGGACAAATAGTCAAGGCTTTTGTTTTTGTAATGTAGTAAAAAGTAACCATTAGAGGACTTGTGCTTTTTCCTACTATTGTTTTATTATTCAATAGATTTCTCAGATCTCAGTAAAGATATCTTGCTGTCCTCGCCTTAAAGTTCTTCGCCTGGAAGAGAATTGTCTTGAGCTCAGCATGCTTCCACAGAGCATCCTCAGTGATTCCCAGATCTGTCTGCTTGCTGTGGAAGGCAACCTTTTTGAAATAAAGAAACTTCGAGAACTAGAAGGCTATGATAAGGTATTTATTTGTGTGGTAGCATACTTCTGCATTTCTAGTTACTACCCCAAAGAATGCTGAGGTAACCCACATGAATATTTTGTTCTTCCCCATTTTGGGGGTGGTTCTAAGAACTAGCCAAATGATAGTGTGCCAAAATGGCTTTCTTTATAGACAGGTTATTGTAAATCATCTTCAAGGGCTGGGGTTGTGGCTCAGCGGCCCGGGTTCGATCCTCAGCACCACGTGCAAATAAACTTTTGTGTACAGCTAAAGCAAATAAATAAATATTTAAAAATAAATAAATAAAATAAATTAAAAAAAACATTTAAACCATGTGCTTTAAATTATTAGGTAGGTTTTATAGGAAATGGACCAAATCCAATAAAAAACAAAATTGCTGGGTGGGGAGCATGTAAAAACCTAAGTAACAAATAAACTTATATTTGCTCATGCCAAAATACCACATATATATTATTCTTTCATGATTTTTAGTACATGGAGAGGTTCACAGCCACCAAGAAGAAGTTTGCATGATGTTCTCCAGGACCATGGGAACCTTACAGGACAATGACATGGAAACTGTTGGAATTTGGCTGAAGCTAAGACTCCTGTTGTTGTCAAGGATATCTGCAGTAAGGAGATGACTGACACTCCAAGAGATTGTTTCATTCAATTATCTTTTTTCCTTTTCAGGGCTATCTCAAACAATCTAAAAGAAAAAGGAGTCAGGAGACAGAAGAGTCCTCGACTCATGGATAGGGCAATGGACAGTGCTGATCTTAAAAACCATCATTAGTTTGGCTTTAAGAAACCAGTAGCTAGTTGCTATTTATAAGGTGAGGGGGTGCTGCCTGGTAACAGAATAGCTCCATACCACAGCTTGAGATTATGTTTAATTTCAAAGTGTGAGCTTCCATAAAAGTCAGTTGTCATTCCACCTATGTGTTAACACTTTATATTTTTATCAAATTCATACTTTTGAGTTGCTATGGTTACTCTAAGGATTTATTGTTTTATTCCAGTCCATCAGTTTAGTTGTCTGTACTTAGGATTTAGGATGCATATAAATATGACTGTTTGTCTTGATTAAAGAAGAGAAGCACCAACACAACACTAAGAGAGTTCCCCAAGGCTGCAGTAGCAAATCCTTTACTATTGCATGTGCCTTATTGGTCGAGTGCTCTGAAGAGCTAAAAATGTATATGCAACACTTATATGATTTAAAAATGAATAATCAAGATTTTCCTGAAGCTTTGTTAAAAATTATGTCTTATTTCTGTAATCTTTCCCCTTTTTGTATTTATAACTGTACTAATCAAATTACCTTCAAAAACCCATTGCTACAATATTTTAAAACAAGTTATATTTATCAAGTTTATCTCTGAATGAGAGAATATACTAAATAAAGAATTTTTAATGAACTTTGATTGGAAGCAAGTTTAATCCTTTAAAGGAAGACAACTTTAACATGTAAAGAACAAATGTTCTCTGAAAGTAAAATAATTAGGGAGAAATGTTTCATGTTCTTGTTCATGTTTCCTAAGTAGTGAAATGCTTTTATGTGACTGATAATTAACATTTTGGGGTACTGGAATCATGAACCTGAACGTATAAAGGTAGCAGATTTCAGATTGTCAATGACATGAACATTTGGGAAACTACTATTTTGGTCATTTTCTCAAGTTTTATCTTAGTCATGGATATATTGGCAGTTTTCAATAATGGTTAAAACTTGCTTAAATGCAAGAAATCACAAAAGCTTACTATTTATGGGGCAATGTCTCTCTTTGATCCTAAATTTGGTCTGGGTAGTCTCTATTTCCCATGTTATTTTCTCTTTCTCAGATAGGGATTGCCAATTTATCAGTATCACTTGAAGAGTTTTTTTTCCCCCTAAACTTTAATGTTTATTAAATCTTACTCATCCATTGAATAATTAACTTTTCTCTAAATACTTTAAAATTTTAATAACTTAAATGTATCCATTTAATAATGATTAGCATTCTCCACCCCTATAAGAATCAGTGACTACCACCCTTCACGATTTGAACACCTTATTTTCAGATACCTTCTCTTCATTCTCATTTGCCTATCTAATCATATCAGATCATTCTGCTCCTTAAACCCAGGGTGCATTGTCTCCTTGCCTTTATGTTGTTCGCTCCATCAGGAATGCCCTATTATGCTACTTCTTCCCTATGTCTAAGCCTCTTCTCTAAATCTAATTAACTGTTCCCCCCATCTGCTACTATAGCACTTCTCACATTCTATATTTATCTTTCTTGTTAGACTAAACCACTTGAGGTCAGAGGATATATAAAGTAATATACCCAAAGTTAATACTGAGCAAGACTTAAACTAAAATATGAGCTAACAAAGTAGTCTGCTTTATGGTCAGAGATCCTGATTCTAGCTTGACTACCAACCCTAAGTCACTTAAATTTTTTAGAGCTTGGTTTGGAAGTCAGTAGTATATTGAATAATGAGCCTTGGGGTCAGAACAATTTAGGTTTGAATCCATAAAAGGCTGCCATTTATCAGCTTTTTGAGCAATTTACTCTCATCTGTAAATATGGGTAATACCTCCTAATTCTCAAGTATGTTACAAGATACATAAAAGCACTTGGTAGCCGGGCGCGGTGGCGCACGCCTGTAATCCCAGCACTTTGGGAGGCTGAGGCAGGAGGATCGCGAGTTCAAAGCCAGCCTCAGCAATGGCGAGGCACTTAGCAACTCAGTGAGACCCTGTCTCTAAATAAAATACAAAAAAGGGCTGGGGATGTGGCCCAGTGGTCGAGTGCCCCTGAGTTCAATCCCTGGTGCCAAAAAAAAAGCACTTGGTATAGTGCCCATGACAGAGTAAGCAATCAATAAATCATGCCATTTATCTCATCTAAAAGGCATAAAACTAAAATTTAAGTTGTTTAGGAATAGGCTTGAAGCTGCCATTAAAAAGATAAAAAATAACTAGGGATAAGGCATTAGAATATCAGATATGTATAATATATATATGCATATATCTCAGATATATATATATATATATATATATATCTGATTAGGAATGAGAGTAACCTAAAGCAAACAGCTTTTTATTTTTTTTTTAAATTTTTTTACCTTTATTTTATTTTTTGTTTATTTTTAAATGGTGTTGGGGATTGAACCCAGTGCCTTACATCCCCACCCCTTTTTTGCACACTAGGCAAAGTGCATTACAGGCGTGCGCCACCGCGCCCGGCTAGCTTTTTATTTTTTTAATAAATTTTTCTACCTTTATTTTATTTGTTTATTTTTAAATGGTGTTGGGGATTGAACCAGTGCTTATGCACACTACCACTGAACCACAACCCTAGCCCCAAAAAGTTTTTTTGTTTTTGTTTTTAAAGCACTGAGGATTGAACCCAGAGATACTCTACCACTGAGTTATATCAAAAGTCCTATTTTTTTTTTTCTTCAATTTTGAGATGGGGTCTTCCTAAGTTGCTGAGGATCTCACTAAGTTGCTAGACGTGGCCCTGAACTTAAAACCCTTCTGTTAGCCTTCTGAATAGCTGGATTACAGGCATGCACCACTGAACCCTGCAGGAAAAGAGCAGTTTAAAAAGTTAATTCTAAGTGCACATGAGTATAACATGTCTGGGATGTAAATGTTTAACAGGAGATTCATAATTCATATGTGACATAGAAAGAAAGATGTAGAGTTGAAGCATGGAAACAAAGGATGAATTAAAACTAAATAAAGAAAAAAAATAGAGGTAGAGGATACAAATCTCTGTCATTATAAGACTGGAAATTTGAAGGAATGCTTACTGTTTAAAAAAAAAAATTGGTAGGAGATACTTTTTTTCCCTATATAGTTATAAATTAGTATCATGTTTAGGGTCACATAACTAGTAAATGATTTAATCAAAAGTTGGACTCTGGGATTGGGGCTCAGTGGTAGAGCACTTGCCTAGCATGTGTGAGGCACTGGGTTTGATCCTCAGCACCACATATAAATAAAAAAGAATAAATAAAGATCCATCGGGGCTGGGATTGTGGCTTAGCGGTGGAGCGCTAGCCCAGCACGTGGGCGGCCCGGGTTCGGTCCTCAGCACCACGTTAAAATAGAACGCATTGTGTACAACTAAAAGCAAATAAATAAATATTTAAAAAAAAAAAAAAGATCCATCAACAACTAATAAAAAAAATTTTTTTAAAGGTAATGAAAAAAGTTTAGGGGGGCTGGAGTTGTGGCTCAGCGGCAAAGCGCTCGCCTCTCACGTGCGCGGCCCGGGTTCGATCCTCAGCACCACGTAAATGCATTGCATTGTGTACAACTAAAGTAAATAAATATTTAAAAAAAAAAAAAAAAGTTTAGGGCTGGGGCTGTGACTCAGTGGGGCAGAGCGCTCGCCTCGCACATGCGCGGCCTGGGTTCGATCCTCAGCACCACGTAAACATAAATGCATTACATTGTACAACTAAAGTAAATAAATAAATATTTTTTAAAAAAAGTTTATAGACAGAGCCGGGCACAGTGGCGCACACCTGTAATCCCAGCACTTGGGAGGCTGAGGCAGGAGGATCACAAGTTCAAAGCCAGCCTCAGCAATGCCGAGGCACTTAGCAATTCAGTGAGACCCTGTCTCTAATAAAATATAAAAAAGGGCTGGGGATGTGGCCCAGTGGTCAATTGCCCCTGAGTTCAATCCCTGGTACCAAAAAAAAAAAAAAAAAAAAAAAAGTTTATAGACAGTTATAGGAGAAAACCACAAAAGCCTTTAAGTTAATAGCTTCCATTTGTAGTGCATTAAGGGCCTAATTTCTAGGACTCTACTTCACCTTTCTCAGTCGCATAAGCCGTGGAAAAGTTCGTAACCTGGGATCCACGAATGGGTTTTTAAGATCTGCATGATTCACATTCAAGTGTCTACTTCTCTGGGGAAAGGGGCTGTGTTGTCATCAAATTCACAAATGAATCCTTGACCAAAAAGAGCTCTACTCTAGAGACAATAGCAACTATCATTTATTAAGTTCCTACATTTGCTAAGCACTATTGTAAGGGCTTTAAAGGCATTTATTACAACTCTATGCACTGCAATTTTATGAGGTAGGAATCATTAATCCCCATATTCAGAAAAGGAAACTAAGGCACAGAAACAGGCTTAGAGTCACCATCGCCAGCAAGAGCTAAAGTGTAAATCCAGACAATTTGGTGCCTTAACATGCATTTGAAACCAGTTATACTATGGGGGCAGTATAGTGGTATCCTCCAAATTATTTCCTTTAGCCAAAACAGTGTTTAAAAAAATTTTTTTAAGTGATTTTAGGAAGGGCACTTAGTATAGTACAATCTCCACCTGTTTTACACCTTACTTTACATATTCACTTTCACCTGGCAAACTACTCTTTCTGACATGGAGCACTTCTATGATGAAGGGCCTAATTGAGTCTTGCTTTATTTAAATATCTCCCTCTTCACCCTATGAAAATTCCTATGTTAGTTGTATCTTATCAAGTGGTGGGTTGTTCTTACCCAGAAACATCCTTTTAGTCACTGATATATATGAGTGCAAATGAATGAGACTAATAATGATTAATTAAATGCATCACAGAAAGGAAAATTCTGTTAATATTTCTAATAGAAATTGGAAAAGAGCTAACAGTAGCTTTCCATTGGAGTGCTTCTTGACTTACGGACCTTTGCTTTATTCAATTTGTTAAATAGCAGCTGATGAAATTACTGCCCTCAAAATAACAGTCATAGAGCCGGGCGCGGTGGTGGCGCATGCCTGTAATCCCAGCACTTTGGGAGGCTGAGGCAGGAGGATCGCGAGTTCAAAGCCAGCCTCAGCAATGGCGAGGCACTTAGCAACTCAGTGAGACCCCTGTCTCTAAATAAAATACAAAAAAGGTCTGGGGATGTGACCCAGTGGTCGAGTGCCCCTGAGTTCAATCCCCGGTACCACCAAAAAAAAAAAAAAAAAAAAAAAAAAAAACCAGTCATAGAAACATGTTACCTATCTTAAAGAACAATACCATTAGTTAGTTACAAAGTTTAATTATAAGAATCAAGCAGTGGCTATTGGTTAAACCAATTCATATCCCTAGGTGCAAAGTGTGCAGAGGCTAGTTTTTAAATAAAAGGTGACAAATCCAATTAGATTCTCACAACACCGTTCAGGATTTACATCAACTTGATTCTGCACATAGTTTAATACACAAAACTAAAAGAATGACAGCACAATCATCAATAATTAAACCAAATGTAATTTTCTAAACCACTTTTAGTAGGACAGAATAAATTCTAACTATTAATAACTGTCTAAAGCTACATAAAACTCAAAGCAATTAACCTTTTTTCTACCTGAGATTAAAATAAATTTCCTTTTTCCTGTCTAAACATAATTCCTAGCATTGAGGTAAATCTTAATTCACATGATATATTTTATCAAACTTCCACAAAAAATTTTAAGCCTTGCTTTTGAGAGAAATTCTCATATTACACACACATATATTTACATATATTTTTCTTCAAAGACTAATGCCAAATTATGAGATTAATAGGCCCATAATGGGATTAATAGGCCTGTAATATTATTAATAATATGAAAATAAAAGCCACTCATTTATACAAAGTTTTCCTGAATGTGCAATATGAAATGAGATAACAAAATCTATGTATATAAATGAATCACTAAGAGTTCAGAAATTGAGCTCACTTTAACAAAAACTCATTATACTCTTTGGAGCAGAGGTTGCAAAAATAGTGATGTATGACAAAAATACTGTATGTAAAAGCTCCAAAACTAAGCATTCGCCTTAAATAGCAAAAATTGCAACTTAAAAACTAAATCCAACTAGATCTTTACTGTGGCTATCCAACTTGTTTGTGGCCTACAGGTTTTTATTCAAGTGATGACCTCTCATCTCTTGTTCTGCAGCCACACAAAACCAAAACCAAACAAAAACCACCTCTATGACTCCCTTCTTTGGCTGTCTTTGGCAATGCTTCAGAATCTTGAAAGCAAAAGAAACTGCTCACATAAATGAGAAGGACGAAAACAATATGTGTGATGTATGAAAACCAATCAAGGAGTATAAAATGAGAAAGGAAATACTAGAAGGAAGGATGAGCAACAGTCTACCTTCAAACAGGAATTAAAAAAAAAAAATCAGGCAAGCTGTTACTCTTCTGGCCCTTCTTCCACATTATCTCCAGATTAGAAGCGTATGGAACCAAAATATAAAACTCTGAAAAGGTAATGATTTAGGAGGAGGAACTGAAGAAGTGAATAAATGATAGAAAAGTACAGCAGTAGCTTTAGCTGTCAATGAGTTTCTTTGCTCTGACGTTGGCATTGTCAATACGATCTTTGTTGGTGTCAGCCTGAAAAAAAGAAAAAGATATCAGCATTACTTCACAAGGTAAGACATTCTAATAAAAGTTAAATTTAGGCTGGGTATGTTGCTCAGGAGTAGAGCACATGCTTTGTAAGTGCAAGCCCCTAGGTTCTATCCTCTGGACCCAAATAAAAGTTAAATTTTATACACTTGGAATAATTAACATACTGATAAAACTCAAGAAATTTTATATACTTGGAGTAATCAACATACTGATAAAACTCAAGAAACACTTTAAGTCATATTACAAATCTCACTTAAAGTAAGAAGTGACAGAATATAAAGTTCATTTGAAAAACCCTAATGCACAGAAGAACTTGCCAGTATTTTATCAATTCTATTCCATATTTTTTCATAGTTCAACACATCTGAAACTAGGATGCATCTTACAATCAATGGCAGTTTCTTCTTTTTTTAAGACAGGGTCTCACTATGTTTCTCAGGTTGGCCTTGAACTCCCAGGCTCAAGTGATCCTCCTGCCTCAGCCTCCCTAGTAGCTGGGACTACAGGCAAACACCATTATGCTCAGATCTTCTTTAGTATTTTTGATGCAATGAAATATAAGAATGCTCTCTGAACCACAGAATTTCAATGGAGTTACTCTAGGTCTAACCCACAGAGACTGAAAAAGATCTTTGAACAGATGTATTACCACCCACATCAACGTCTAAATTAAAATCATTGGTAATGTATAGCCTAAACCCAAACAATAGCCTTTAAAGCATCTTATGAACTATTATTTGCTTCAAAAAGATCCACTGGGCTGGGGATATGACTCAGTGTTACAGCAGTTGCCTACCATGGTAAAAGGCCCTAGGTTTGATCCTCAGCACCAAAAAAGAAAAGAGATCCATCATAAGTGACTCAATAGAGAGCCAAGCTTTAAAAATGGCCATCCTCTAAAGTACACTGGGATTTTAATCAAGTATGACTTTTAGGGGGAGAGTGGAGAGGAGGTAAGGGGATAGGAATAATGGCAGACTGAGTTATCCATGATTACCCTAAATACATGTATGAAGACACAATTGTTGTAAAAACACTTTGTATAAAACCAGCAACTTGATAAATTGTGCTCTTTATATGTAATATGAAATGAAATGTACTCTGCAATCATGTATAACAAATAAGAATAATAAAAAAAATTTTTTTAAAGTATGACTTTTAGATTTGACATCCAAATTCTGAAAAAAACATTTTCTCTTTCAGTATCTTTTATATACCATGTAATGTTAAAAAAAAAAAAAAAAAAAAAAAAAAAAAAAGACACAATTTTCCTTTACTCACATGACTATATGCTACTAGTTAATAAAATAAAATCAATATTTATAGGGGAAGGGAAGCATACTCAAAGGTTAGAATAGAGCCTAAGCTTTATATGTGAAGTTAAGTAAAACAACTTTATCCCAAGGCTGTGGTTTCAAAATTAACCAAATGCCATGAGCAAGATGGGAGGTTTCTACCTTTGTTTTTGATATGTTAGAACTGCCACCTTATCAAAACTGTAAAATCCTATACGGACACGGTCTTATTCTATTGTTTTCCCCCTAAGTGTCTAACATAGATGTCCATTACTAAACAATTACCAGACTGGATGTTTCATTTATTGTGGCCATAAAAGGCTTTTACCTTTTCTGTGATTCGGTCTATTTGTCGATTCTGAGCTTCAATTTCATTGCCCATGTCCAGGGCCATGTTCTTTAGATTTCCTAGGATACTGCCCACTTGAGTCAGGTTCTCTTCCATCTCATCTTCTCTGGCATCATTAGTTATACTGTCACAAAAGGAGAGTCAATATTTTTTGTTGAGTTACAATAATTTAAATTTTTGTAAAAATTAGTCATCAAAAAAAATGACAAGTAATCAATATTATGCTCAGCAAGCGTTAGATCCAAAGTGTGATACCCGGTATCACCTGGGTTCCTGTTAAACACAAGAATATATTAATTCTCGCACTCTTGCTGACCTACTGAATCAGAAACTATATTTGGATCCCAGCAATCTGTGCTTTTGTTTTGTCCTCCCCCCACCCCTCTCGCCCAGACAGGATCTTGCTATGTTCCCCAGGCTGGCCTTGAACTGCTAGGCTCAAGTGATCCTCTTGCCTTAGCCTCCTGAGTAATTGGGACTATAGGCATGCATGCTACCAGATCTGCATCAATCTGTTTTAACAAACCCTCAGGTGATTGTAATGCATGCCACTACTCTGAAACTGGTTGGAAACTGTAGATGAAGGGCCAAACATGGCCTGGTACCTTATTTTCGTAAATAAAGTTTTATTTAAACACAGTGCTCATTTGTTTACATATTTTCTTTGGCTACTGTCTCTGAAGGAGCTGAGTAATTGCAACAGAGACTATATAGACTGAGAAGTCTGAAATATTTATTATCCAGCCCTTTACAGATATCTTTACAGGAATTTAGCTGACCCCTGCTCTAGATGTTACATTTTTTAACATATTTATCCTATTTGTAGAAGTAAATATGCCTACTTCAGTAATTTGGAAGTCTTGAAAAATACAGATAAATTAATCCCACTATCCACGAACAACAACCATGGTCAACATTTTGGTGTTAGAAGACAGATTTTTTTTTCTTTTTTTCTTTATGTGTTCTAATTAGTTACACATGACAGTAGAATGCATTTTGACATACTGTACACAAATAGAGCACAATTTCTCATTCCTCTGGCTGTACATGGTGCAGAGTTATGCCAGTAGTGTAATCATACATGCACATGGGGTAATAATGTCTGTCTCATTCTACTGTCCTTCTCATCCCCACAGCTCTAACCATCACCTCATTCCCCTCTAAACAATCCAAATTCCTTTCAGCCTTCCCTATCCCCTCTGAAGACAGATTCTTAAATGCATTTTTTTTTTTTTTTTTAAATCTGGGTACTGGGGATTGAACTCAGGGGCACTTGACCAATGAGCCACATGCCCAGCCCTATTTTGTATTTTATTAAAGACAGGGTCTCACTGAGTTGCTAAGTGCCTTGCCATTGCTGAGGCTGGCTTTGAACTCGAGATCCTCCTGCCTCAGCCTCCCCAGCTGCTGGGATTACAGGTGTGTGCACCGCACGCAGCTTAAATGCATTTTTAAAGCAGAATAAATATTATTTCTGTTTGGAGCATTAGGCTTCATGTACAACTACACCTAGTCTCCTAAGTGAGCCACTCATTAGGAAAGATGAAGAAATATTGGGAGGAACTGGCATACCGTTTAATGTATCCACCACTGGCTGCTCCTGTAGTTGGTTGCTGAGGCTGACCATTTGTTACTCGGCCTGGTTGCTTAGATACAACATTACTAGGTGAATTGTCTCCGCCATCTCCCCATGTTGCCGTATAGGCCTTACCAGACTCAAAGTTTTTCATCCTATATAAGAATTAGGAGTACAGAAACATACCAAAAAGAAGAAGGAGGGTTGTGATTATTAGTGCTAGTTAACTTAAGGATGACCCTAATACCTTTAGCAGAAAAGCTGCAAATAGCTAAATCTAGATTATCTATACTATGCTCCATGTTAATATATGATAAAGACTAATGATGTAAACCCACTATCATTAAATCATTTTTTAACGGTCCAAATACTACTACTATTAAATCTGCACTAAGCTGTTAGCAAGTAGCAAAATGCAATTATTGATTTTTCAGGCTCCTCAGTGTGTAGCATTTTCCAAAAAAGAGGTTAATGGATGCGAGGGAGAAAGAAAAGAAAACCTTAGAAAAGGTGTTCTAGATGCCTTAAGAGGTTACTTAGAGGCATCTCAGAGGTTGAAGAGGGATAACAGAATAAGAAGACTGAGTAGGTAACAATTTGACCCTGTTCTTTGCCCTGTCTTACTAGAAGTGGAGTAGTTCCAGCTGATCAGTTTTATGTGTTAGAATTTTGCATAAAATTTTCAAAACAAACAAACAAACAAACAAAATGCCATAAAGGAAAAGCACAAGATATTTCCAAATTGGACAATCAATTGATAAATAACCACCGTGCCACACTGATGCCAGTTACAAATTCTCTGTTGAGGGCTTTTTTAATTTAGGAGTTTACCTTTCCTTCTTTAAAAAAAAAAAAATATATATGCTTTAGGTCTACTGAGATAGCCAAAAATTAGTTACTGCCAGAATTTTACTACTCAAACGGGGGCAATTAGCAAGTAAAAGATGGGAAAGTGACCATTTCAAAAAATGTGACACAAAACTTTCACAGTTTGGCTAGATATAGTCAAACTTTTACTCAATTTTGTTTTTACTTGTCTATTAAAAAAAATAAAGCAGTATGTTGCTATAATACTGGTATCAGATTTATTCTTTATTACACAATAAGGAAGTCTCACAATTGCAAAGTTTGCAAAGGCAGAAAAGAAATTCTATGGAAAAATGGCTCCTTCCTTAATAGGCATGTGAGGATTAATTTCTGGCAAACCTAGAATTGGATCTTAAGACATTATTAATTAATTTGACAGAATTACTTGTACTTTGTATAAGGCACTACAAAGGTACAATTTATGAACACTGAAAGTGCCTTTCTTGGTTCCACTTTAAGTTCTCACATTTCCTACTAATGCTATTTTATTAATGTATTTATTTATTTATTTAATCTTTTAAGTTTTTGTTGTTGTTCTTGAGGACCTTTATTTTTATTTATTTATATGTGGTGCTAAGAATCAAACCCAGTGCCTCACACATGCTAGATAAGTGCGCTACCACTGAGCCACAACCTCAGCCCATCAATGTATTAATAAATCATATTAACTCTTTGCAGGAATAAGGTGAGATACACAATTTTTAAATGATTATTTTCACATAATTGTTAGTTTAGTGAACAAATTTACACATATTCTTTGTTAATAAGTCCCAGAGCATAATAATAGTACAAAAAATATCAACATATTAGTTTATCAGAAAGCTAATAACCATAACTTTTTGTGGTTTTTGTTTGTTCTTTGTGGTACTATGTATTGAACCTAGGGCATCCTCCATGCTAGGCAAGAACTCTACCATTGAGGTCCACCTCCAGTCCAATAACTGAAAGTATTAATTGAGGTAATATAAATGGGACTTTTATTAGGATGTCAGATTGTTTGAATTCAAAGGTGACTAATGATATACTATGTTTCTGAAAGTTTTAGCAAAGAAAGAAAACTAGATTGGGACAGAAACTATGGGCTACTGGCCTACCAAAGTTTCAACTTCAACCAGACTGTTAGTTAACAGTTCATGACTGCAAGTGCACAGATTAACAACTAGCATGTTTACTTTTTTGACCCAATACACCTTAACTTTGAAATCTACAGGTAGCTGAATAAAGTTGGAATAGGCTATATAAAAAACATCTAGGCCTAGATTATTTTAGTACATACTAAAAAAGAATGGTTCCAACTTTATCTTTTTTTTTGGATACCGGGGATTGAACTCAGGAGCACTTGACCAATGAGCTACATCCCCAGCCCTATTTTGTATTTTATTTAGAGACTGAGTCTCACTGAGTTGCTTAGTGCCTCACTTTTGCTGAGGCTAGCTTTGAACTCGCAATCCTCCTGTCTCAGCTTCCTGAGCCACTGGGATTATAGGCATGCGCCCGACTTTATCTTTTGCAAATTAAAATATGCAGCCCTTTCTGTGAAGAAATTAGCCTTCAGGATGATAAGATACTTAATCAACTCTATCACTAAGCGACATCCCCAGCCCTTTTTATTTTTAATTTTTTAATATATTCATTTATTTATTTATTCTTTTTTAAAAAAATATTTATTTATTTGCTTTAGTTGTGCGCAATGCGTTTATTTGTATGTGGTGCTGAGGATCGAACCCGGGCCGCGCACGTGCTAGGCGAGCGCTCTATCACTGATCCACAACCCCAGCCCTATTTATTTATTCTTATGTGGTGCTGAGGATCAAAACCAGTGCCTCACACATGCAAGGCAAGCGCTTTACCACTGAGCTACAGCCCTAGCCCCCTTATTTTTAAGAGTATCTTGTTAAGTTATCCATGCTAGTCTTAAACTTGTAAGATCTTCCTGCCTAAGCTTCCCAAATTGCTGGGATTACAGGCATGTGCCACTGTACCCAGCTATGTAATAAATTTTAATGAAATTAAGAACTCTATTTGGAGCCGGGTGCCTTTGGCACACACCTGTAATCATAGTGCCTCAGGAGGCTGAGGCAGGAGGATAGCAAGTTCAGAGCCAGCCTCAGCAATTTATCTAGGCCCTAAGGAACTCATCGAGACCCTATCTCTAAATAAAATATTTTAAAAAGGCTGGGAATGTGGCTCTGTAATAAAGCACCCCTGGGTTCAATCCCTGGTATCAAAAAAAGAAAAAAAAGAACTCTGTTTAGTAAATTAGATTTATACTTGATTGTCAGTTCTTTGGAATCTAATAACCTTTTTTTAAAAATTTTTTTTTAGTCATTGATGGACCTTTATTAAATTTATTTAATTTTACGTGGTGCTGAGAATTGAACCCAGGGCCTCACATGTGCCAGGCAAGCACTCTACCACTGAGCCACAACTCCAGCCCCTGGAAATTAATACCTTTAACTATCACCTTTTCTTTCATTTAAATGTCTCATTTTAGAATAGCAACTTTGAAAAAAATAATTTGAAATATCCTTTAATCAATTCAGGAAGCTGCTATAAAAGCAGAAAATAGCCGGGCGCTATGGTGCAGGCCTGTAATCCCAGCACTTGGCTGAGGCAGGAGGATCTCGAGTTCAAAGCCAGCCTCAGCAATTGTGAGGCACTTAGCAACTCAGTGAGACCCTGTCTGTAATAAAATACAAAAAAGGGCTGGGCATGTGGCCCAGTGGTCAAGTGCCCCTGAGTTCAATCCCCAGTACCAAAAAAAAAGTAGAAAATACAGTAATTATCAAGATATGAGCACAAAAACATTAACAACTTCTTTTTCTAGTTCTGGTTGTCATCAACATTAGCATGAGCTGAATAAAAATAGAAAAAAAAGCTAAATATATTTCCTATTATTTTTTCATATTAAGGAGAAAAGAATCAAATATTAACCAAATGTAATATGACTAAGTGTGTGTGTGTTTTGGATGATCAAATGACAGGAAAAAAGAAAAAGTCAAGAAACAAAGGGTAGTAATCAGATACTTTCTTTTTTTTTTTTTTAATATTTATTCATTTGCTTTAGTTGTACACAATGCATCCTATTTTTATGTGGTGCTGAGGATCGAACCTGGGCCGCACACGTGCTAGGCGAGTGCCCCACCGCTGAGCCACATCCCAGCCCCTGATACTTTCTTTTTTTTTTTTTTTTTAAAGAATTTAATCATTGTCTTCATAATTTTTATAAACATCCAAAACTAAGGAGGAGTTAAGACATTAAAACATATAGTAAACTGAATAAGGATTAACTCCCATGAAAAGTTAAGCTCTGTATTAATTCAACATAAAATGATAACACAAGACATAATAGGAATTATGGGACAAATTATAACATGTTAAAGAAAGAAAATCCTTATTAAAAAAAGAATACACGCCGGGCAGGGGCTGGTAGTTTGGGAGGCTCAGGAGGATCGCGAGTTCAAAGCCAGCCTCAGCAATGGCGAGGCACTTAGCCCTAACAAAATACAAAAAAGTGGGAGTGCCCTGGTCAAGTTGAGTTCAATTCTCAGCATCACATATAAATAATACACGTCAGGGGCTGGAATAAAATAATGTGGGAGGTCCATCAACATCTAAAAAAAAATGAATAAAAAAGGTCCATAAAAAAAAAAAATAATACAAAAAGAATACACTACACATGGTAACATTTAAAATTTATATCCCACCTTATTCCAAATAAGATTTAGGATGACTATATTAGTGATTAATTTCTGAGAATTCCATCCAAGAATTAATTAATTTCTTGATTTGGTAGTGGCCTAATTCAGGGGGAATCCAAATTATTAGAAGCAAAACTTTAATCAGGAAATCCTGACTCAGGAACAGAAAGGAGTAAGGAAATTTAGTGAGACAGGATGCTGAAATCAAAGTTTTATGAAGTAAGAGATTCATTTAACCTCAATTCCCTTACCTTTGATTAAGAACTAGACTGCTGCAGCTCTCTACAAAGATCAACCTATTTCAAACTTAGAAAACTTCAGGAGTATTTTTATTTTGGAAATATTAAAGTTAGTTAGCAAAAACTTAGTTTTTGGAGCCATTAGTCAAAGGGAGTTATTATAAATTAACATCTTTTTTGTCAAGTCCATCTTTTGTCAGAACCCATCAAGAACAAATTCACTTTACATTTACACACCACAGCACAGTTTTTAAGACAGTCTCCACCATTCACAAAACCATGCACATGCACAGAAAAGCCATTTGAAGCATCACCTTTAAGTAGCAGGTTAGCAGCCCAAACTGCGCCATAAGACTGCATCTGCATCTTAAAGTTCCCTTTGATCAGTTACTGAGCCCAGCTGATGTTAAATCTTCATTTTTAGTAAGCAGATTAGAAAGGAAAAGATTAGGTGAGAGAATGAAATGCAGAAAATTGTAAATGCCAGTCAAACAGAACAGAAGCAGGTTTAGAGTTTTAAAAACATAATGCATTCAAATTCCTGCCTGGTTTCATAGAAACAAACAACATCTGAGAATCTAGGTGAAAAGAAAAGCAAGAACACTATTTAAAACATAGCACACATCATTTTTCCTCAGAATATTATTAGGATGGCGATACTTTTTCCTAAAATTATAAAAATTATTATGAGAGAAAGCAAATACTAAGGGTGATACTGTGAAACTTCCTCTTTCCTTAGAGATTATAAATATTTTTAATTATTTCTATTATGTATTTTATTTGCAATGTAATCTTAAAAAATCTTTTTGTGTTGAATCCTCCCACCAGCCAACAAGTTTCGCAAGGCCATTCAATCCACAAGTATTTACTGAGTATCTACTGTGTATCAGATATCATGTAAGGCACAGCATTAAAAAACAGTAATGAGGGGCTGGGGTTGTGGCTCAGTGGTAGAGCGCTCGCCTAGTACGTGCACAGCCAGGGTTCAATCCTCAGCACCACGATCCTCAGCACCACGTAAGCATAAATGCATCGCACTGTATACAACTAAAGCAAATAAATAAATATCTAAAAAAAAAAAAAAAAAAAAAAAAAACAGGAATGAGGGCTGGGGTTGTGGCTCAGCAGTAGAGCACTCGCCTAGCACGTGTGCGGCTCTGGTTAGATCCTCAGCACCAGGTAAAAATAAATAAATAAAATAATGGTATTGTGTCCAACTACAACTAAAAAATAAATGTTTTTTAAAAAATACAGCAATGATAAATACAACAGGCAAGACCACAGGTATGCTTTATTGATATTTGTTATCTCCAGTGAGTAGGGGGGGAAATCACTCAGTTGTTGAATGAAATTTAATTCATTATGTATTTTAATCACTCCAAGCTGAATTTTTTAAAAAAAATATTTATTTATTTGCTTTAGTTGTATACAATGTGTTTTTACTTTTACGTGGTGCTGAGAATCGAACCCGGGCCGTGCATGTGCTAGGCAAGCACTCTACCGCTGAGCCACAATCCCAGCCCGACTCCAAGCTGAATTTTTAACCTCAATATGACCTAATATTAGAACAGAAAACCTATTGTGCCAATTTTGAACTTCTCTAGCAATTTGTCCAGAAATACCAATTTGTCTTCAAAGTAGGTTTGTAAGTACATTGTAAGATAGGCAAGTTAAGACAAAAAAAAATCTTGCTTAAGAATCATTAAACTGAGAAATCAAGCACCTTACTACTCTGTGACTTCCCAGGTCTGCCTCTTTTTAAACTCTTATTAATTAAAATTACAATTTATCAGTTAGTATAAAAATATAGGATTATTTGGGAGGCTAAGGAAGGAGGATCACAACTTTGAGGCCAGCCTCAAAACCTTAGCAAAACCCTGTCTCAAAATTTAAAAAAGTAAGGGCTGAAAATGTATTTCAGTGGTAGAATACACCCAGGGTTCTATCCCTAGTTTGAGGGGTGGAGGGGAATGGAGAAATGTATGTATGTGTGTGTGTGTATACACACACACACACACACACACACACACGGGAATGTATATAGGATGAGGAGAAAATAAAAGAAAGAATATGTATAGAAAAAGAACAAAAATTAAAGTATGGGTTTAGGGGCTGGGGCTATGGCTCAGCAGCACAGCACTCATCTCGCACATGTGAGACCCTGGGTTCGTTCCTCAGCACCACATAAATAAAATAAAGGTACTGTGTCCATCTACAACTAAAAAATGTAGTTTTAAAAAATGGGTTTTTAAGCGGGGCGCGGTGGCGCACGCCTGTAATCCCAGCACTTTGGGAGGCTGAGGCAGGAGGATCGCGAGTTCAAAGCCAGCCTCAGCAATGTCGAGGCACTTAGTACTCAGTGAGACCCTGTCTCTAAATAAAATACAAAAAAGGGCTGGGGATGTGACCCAGTGGTCGAGTGCCCCTGAGTTCAATCCCCAGTACCAAAAAAAAAAAAAGGGGGGGGGTTAAGCTGTGCGCGGTGGCGCACGCCTGTAATCCCAGCACATGGGAGGCTGAGGCAGGAGGATCGTGAGTTCAAAGCTAGCCTCAGCAATGGCAAGGCACTTAACAACTCAGTGAGACCCTGTCTCTAATAAAATACAAAAAAGGGCTGGGCATGTGGCCCAGTGGTCCAATGCCCCAGAGTTCAACCCCCATTGCCAAAAAAAAAAGGGGGGGGGGTTAAAAAGACTCTATACTACTTTGTTTTTTAGAATTCAAATGTTCATTAATGTCATTTATCTGAAAGTTTAAAGTCTAATCCTCATAGTCTCTTATTAAATTCTAATAGTTCCTTAGGAAAAATTATATGTAGTTACAATTTCTTCCTAGAGATGAGGATGTAGCTCAGTGTTAAGAGCACCTGTCAAAGGCTGGGGTTGTGGCTCCGCGGTAGAGCGTTCACCTAGTGTGCGGGGCCTGGGTTTGATTCTCAGCACCACGTAAACATAAATGCATTGCATTGTGTACAACTAAAGCAAATAAATAAATATTAAAAAAAAAAAAAAGAGCACCTGTCAAGCATACATGAAGCCCTGAGTTCAATCCCCAGCACTGGAAAAAACAAAAACATGACAACAAAAAACTTTGCTTCTAATTCCAAGTTCTTCTAAGTAAAGCTGTTTTTCCATATCTTATATAAAAAGATTTGCTGACCTAGTTTCAATTATCCTTTGAACAAAAAACATCTGAAAGAACAAACCTACTCAAGACAGCTTCTATTCAGCAATACACCAATGAACATCAATAACAAAAAGGTTCATTCTTCTCAAAGTCAAGCAATATAGGATAGAGTTCAATGACAGTACCTTATTGTTAACTTATGTACTTATATTTTTTTCAGAGGAAAATAATACTACTGTAAATTGGAAAGTCAATACATAACTGTATTGTACACATACACATCTATGACTGTTAGCACTGTTGACCATTGGATCTAAAGAATGAGAAAAGCTCGAGTCAGGGAGATGGAGGATAAAAACAGAACGAGGTAGAGAAGCTTTCTATAGCTTCAGTTGAAGGTTGATGCCCGCTCCATTTTATTATTATTGGAAGCTTTGGCTGTGTCAGTACCTGTGAGTGAATTATATAGAGTTCTCAGGTAACCTGCCATTCCCAAAACGAGCTACATTCCCTAAGCCCGGACTTCTCAACACCCTCACAGGGGCCGGGCTTTTTTGGGTGGAGTACTGGGATGGATTTAAACAGGGGAAGCTTTAAGTAGGGGAAGGCCCAGGGAGTGGGGCAGGGGGCTGCTTATTCACTCTGAGCTACAAACTGCCAGCTGTTCCCCATTTTGATTTTTTTGGGTGGTAGGAGGGTTTTTTTTAGAAGGACAGGGTCTCTTGTTACCATCTTCTCCCTGCCTTTCACAGTTTTCCTGCCTGAGGCTACCACCCACCCCACCCTCTTTCCGCCCCTCAAATCTATTTTGTGATCCTTTGCCGCCTCAGCCTCCCCCCTTCCCCCTGGGGAAGTGAATGGTTTTGTTTTTTTTTTCCTTTGCCTTTTTTTCCCTTTTATTAGGGAATGGGAAAGTGTGCATTTCCAGGGGGTACTTCCTTTTTAAATTATTATTATATGTATGTGTGTATGCCATAGCTTTAAGCTTATTTATTTATTTTGCAGTACTAAGGGAGGCTTCAAACTGAACCCAGGCACTATACTGCAGTACTACATCCCCAGCCCTTTTTGAGAGAGGGTCTCACTGAGTTGCCCAGCCTCAAACTTGTGATCTTCCTGCCTTAGCCTTCCAAATCACTTAGATTACAGGTGTGTGCCACCATATCTGGCTCCAGTTTGTAGTTTGTAGCCTAATGAGTTGTGGCACCAATATGGAAAAGAAAAACAAAAGAAAACAAAACCCTGGGCTTTCAGAGATTTTTAGATTTCTGAATAGCAGGTTGGATTATAGACCTTAACAATTATTATGTGTCAATCCAAAATAAGAGAGAGAGAGAGACAGAGACATGTGGACCTGAGTTGTTACTACTACCAGTTGTTATCAGAATACTAGCCTTATACAAAGAGGATTAAGGTCCTGTGTCTGCCTTTGAGAAGCACATGTTATGACTGTTTACACACTGAGCCCCACTGAAACAGATTATCAGATAAGATTAGAAGGATCAAGATATGGCAGGAATGATGGGAGACAGAATTGAGAACAAGAGATGTCAAAGCAACCAAAATCTCCATGTATACAAAGGAAAAAAGATACATATATATATTTCTCCCCCACCCCCTTGGTTCTGGGGATTGAACACAGGGCACTCTACTACTGAACTATATCCTCAGCCCTTTTTATTTATTTTATTTTGAGACAGGGTCTTGCTAAATTGCCCAGGTTGGACTTGCACTTGTGATCCTCCTGCTTTAACCTCCCAAATAAAAGGGATTATAGGCACGCACCAACATGCCCAGCCAAGAAATGCTATTAAAATCAGACATCTTTAAACTGGGATATTAATCTCTCCTCTTCAGGGAACAACTATTCTATTATAGAAGCCCCTTGACTCCAACAGTTAAGAAGTGCCTTCTTGCCAGGTGCAGTGGTGAACGCCTGTAATTGCAGCAGTCTGGGAGGCTGAGGCAGGAGGATTGTGAGTTCAAAGCCAGCCTCAGCAAAAACGAGGCACTAAACAACTCAGTGAGACCCTATCTCCAAATAAAATACAAAATAGGGCTGGGCATGTGGCTCATTGGTCAAGTGCCCCTGAGTTCAATCCCTGGTACCCCTACTCCCCCAAACAAAGAAGTGCCTTTTTCTCTGAATCAACTGAGAAAGGGTTCTGCTGAGGTTAGAGGCTGAAGATTGCTAGAGAACCGTATTCTACCCTCCCCTTCCCACCTGTGTTCAAGAAAAGCTTGCCTAAAAAAAAAAAAAAAAGAAAGAAATATAGTATTTCTATAACTCCATTTCCCACTTTCTTTTTTTTTTTTTTTTTTTTTTTTTGGTACCAGGGATTGAACTCAGGGGCACTCGACCACTGGGCCACATCCCCAGCCCTTTTTTGTATTTTATTAGAGACAGGGTCTCACTGAATTGCTAAGTGCCTCGCCATTGATGAGGCTGGCTTTGAACTCGCGATTCTCCTGCCTCAGCCTCCCAAAGTGCTGGGATTACAGGCGTGCGCCACCGCGCCCGGCTTCCATTTCCCACTTTCTATGATCTTCATCAACCCATGACTTAAAGCTGACCTTGCTCTAGGCTCTAGAGAGGACCTCTTTCTCTCTGTTGTTCTAACATCTAATTTCAAGGAAATTATCTTACTCCCTCTTCACTCTTCCAAGAGGGTATAAGGAACACAGGAGAAAGGCAGAAGTATGCAAAACATAGTTCAGAGTTTGAGTCACATAATCTGTGCATTTATAATTTGTTTGCTTAAAGTAATCTGCTAAACCCTGAATGATAAGTCATAGTTATTAAAATATGGACTTTCAGAGAGTCAACCAAGGTTGAAACGTGTCAACAAACTTGTGTTTAAATAGGAAGCAAATGGACAACGCTAGGAAGAAAACTGTGAAATCTTAATTTCTCATGACCAAAAAAAAAAACTAAAAAAGTCCAGTAAGCAATTATGAAAGATTAAAGATTAACATAAGCTCCTCCATTTCTAACTCTTTTTTTTTTTTTTGTGGTACCGGGGATTGAACTCAGGGGCACTTGACCACTGGGTCACATCCCCAGCTTTTTTGTATTTTATTTAGAGACAGGGTCCCACTGAGTTGCTAAGTGCCTCGCCATTGCTGAGGCTGGCTTTGAACTCGCGATCCTCCTGCCTCAGCCTCCCAAGTGCTGGGATTACAGGCGTGCGCCACCACGCCCGGCTCATTTCTAACTCTTGAGGAGTAAAAATGCTGAAGTATTTGTAAACCTTTGTATGCCATTCTTGGTTTACAATACCAATTGAGACAACCAAATGGAACTACTAATGTTTATGAAACTCCTTAAAAACAAATATTTGCAGCAATTAATCATTCAAACTCCCAGACACTGTTATTCCAACTAAGAGGATAATTCAAAGTTGTTTTGTTAATTGCTTTTTTAAAAAATATTTTTATAGTAGATGAACACAATACCTTTATTTTATTTTTATGTGGTGCTGAGGATTGAACCCATTGCCTCACATCTGCTAGGCAAACACTTTACCAACTGAGCTACAACCCCAGCCCTGTTAATTGCTTTTTTTTTTTTAATATTTATTTATTTGCTTTAGTTGTACACAATGCAATGCATTTATGTTTATGTGGTGCTGAGGATTGAACCCGGGCCGCACACGTGCTAGGAGAGGGCTCTACTGCTGAGCCACAACCCCAGCCCCTGTTAATTGCTTTTTAAGAACAAAAGATGAGCTCCTTCTAACAGAAGGGAAAATATTGGTTAAGTGCCTCAGTCCAAACTTCATCTTAGTCTGAATACATACAATATTCATCAACAACATGAAGTTTGGTTTATTCAGGGGTAAGTAGAGAATATAATATTCACAGTGGTAACCAAAAAGAATGTATCAAGCATAATCTCACACATTGTACATAAATGGGTGGCAGACTTTTCATCTCCTGGTTTACTAGAGACTCCAAATCTTTTTTTTTTTAATATTTATTTATTTGTTTTGGTTGTACACAATGCCTTTATTCTTTACGTGGTGCTGAGGATCGAACCCAGGCCGCACACGTGCTAGGTGAGACCTCTACCACCGAGCCACAATCCCAGCCCCAGAGACTCCAAATCTTTAGTGTCTTTTTTGATTCTTTCCTCTTCATAAGCAATAGTCGATTTAAAATAAATTATCTTTGATTCACAATTTCCTTGCTAATCTTATAAGTCTTACTTTACAAGCCTCACTAATAAAAAGTTTTTAACTAGTCTCCTGGTGTGTATTCATAAATGTCAATCTACCAAAAGTTCTTAGTTTTGCAAAAAAGTTCACCTACTATGTACTTAAATCTTATTTTCTACTTCTTGTCTCTTCCTTACTGTTGTTTACTTCGTACTTTTCACAGGAAATGCCCTCCTTCTCACTCCATGTTTTGTTTGGTTTGGTGTTGTGTTTTGGTGCTAGAAATTGAACCTTCGATCTCCCACTGAGCTATATCTCCAATACCCCCTTCCTCCATGTTCATCCAAATCCTTCTAATCACTCAAAGCCCAACTCATGTCCTATCTCTTCTATAAGATGTTCTCTAACCTAACCTTTATTAGTTCTATATTCCTAGCCTTAGTAGATACCACATGATCTAACACCAGATTTATATATTTTCTGCTATTCTTTCTCATATATCCAGCCACATGATAAGTCTTTTGAAAACAGGGCCCAAATCCTTTACTCCCTTAGCCATTTCTCATGTGCCTACTACAGCATCAATATTTTGTTAACCCTTCTTGTTTGAAAGGAAAAGACATTAATTTCATCCTGTTCTATATCACCCTGATATATATATATTTCCCCAATCTTTTCATGTAAAAATTGAAAGTGGATACCAGGATTAGTCAAATTAAGCCAGAGTTTTCAAGAACATGCCCATTTACATGAAAAGTTTGATCTGATTGAAAGAGAACTATCTTAAGTTTGTCTATAACAAAGTTTCTCATTTAGGCTCTGTTATAGTTTGAATATGAAGTGTCCCACAAAAGCTCCTCTGTGAATGCAGGAAGTTCAAAGGTAAAATAATTGGATTGTGAGAGCTATAACCTAATCAGTCCATCCCAGTTTGAATGGACTAACTGGATGGTAACTGTAGGTAGGTGGGGTGTGACTGGAGAAGATAGGTCACTGGGGGCTAGCCCTGAAAGGGTTCATCTTCCCTGAGGTCCTTCCCCACTCTCTCTGCTTCCCAGCCACCATGAGGTGAGTAGTACTTCTTCACCACAGTTTTCCAAATTGATATTCTGCCTCACCGTGGGCCCAGAGCAATGGAGGCGGCCCAATATGGACTAAACCTCTGAAACCATGAGCCAAATGAAACTTTTCCTCCTCTAAATTGTTCTGGTCAGGTATTTTGGTCACAGTGACACAAAGTTGACTAACACAGACCCAGTCACACTTCTGACTTTATCTGAGGGGTGGAGGGTGGTATACTCTCACACATTTATACATTTTTAAAAGGTCTTGATTTATCAACTCACCTATTACATGGGCAGACACAAAGGCCACAGCACTTGTTGAGCTCTGTTAAAGTCTTCTCTGCCTCTCTCATGTCTTTATTTATTTGGTCCATGCCTTCTTCTATTCGGTTTAGTTGTTCTAAGAATGAGTGGGGATTAAGTTTTGTGTTGCATTCAGTGTTAATTTCTGAGGATAATGCAATTATAGAGCAGCAAATCCAACCCCAAATCTACCAATAACTCACCACAGTGAACAGATTAGAGTCAGAAGGTATTACAAATTATTAACATGAAAATAATCTTTCACATTCTGATCCTGAGGTACCTGCCTCTCACTATGGAAAAAATTGTTCTAAAAGAAAACTAACTGTTCAAAGAAAAACTCTTATAACCAACTTTTCTTTGCCCAGACCAGATTCCCAGCATTTCTATCACTTAACAGGCTCAAAAAGTGAAAGCTGTTATAAGAGTAATAAACATTAGACCAGATTACCTAAGGCCAGCTCAAATTGAATATTTCTAAGCTCATCAGAATTTAGACCTGTTTTAGGAGTTGATTTCTGAGGATAATGCAAGAGTAATATATCTAATATCTAAGGTATATATAACCAATGCACACAATAAGCCACACTGGCCTAACACATACTTGGTATACAGTTAGGCATTGCTGTCTCTCATTCCAAACCAGCTATGAACATGATATCATTCAAATTAGAAGAAAATTAAGTAAAAATATCACTGTTATTTTACAAAAAGAAGGTATTCCCAAAAGCTGAAATTTATAAGTGGGTAATTTGACGGGCTTTTTAAGCACAGTAAGTCAAATTAAGAGTTTCTGCCAGTGACTTCAACTCACCCCCTTGTTCATCCAGCATAGTGATGGTCTTGATTCCTGCATCCTGAGACTAAAAGAAGGGGGAAAAGCTGATAGTAAAACAAAACAAACTCAAAATAACAGAAACAAAACCTACAAGAACAGACAAAGAGCAAGAAAGAATCATTTAGAAACCCAAGTTCTCAGAGTATTAGAGCTACAGACAGAACTAGCAATCTTAAACCAACACACTTTACATATTAACCCCCAAAATAATTAGTTCACAAACTCATGGTGAATTCATCTTCCCTGTCATATTCCAATACTGTCAAAGGGAAAAACAGAAAAGGCCCGTTAGTGCATGGTTTGACAATTTTAGCAATTGCTGGTTTAAAATAATAAAGTGTATTAATATGACACCCTTCAACACCAATTCCAGCTAGCGCTGCTAGGATCTCTCCTATAAATTTCTATACTTAACTTGATGATTAAACACTTCTTACCTCAATGGCTAAACCGAGGATTCTTCTTGTACTTTCCAGAGACTAGGAAAAAAATACAGATTTTTAGTATTTCAAATTATGCAAAATGTGTAGAAAAAAATTGATTGCAGGTCATATTCATGATGCTACTCCATTTTTAAAAACTGCCAGCCCAGGGGCGCAGTGGCGCACACCTGTAATCCCAGCACTTTGGGAGGCTGAGGCAGAAGGATCGCGAGTTCAAAGCCAGCCTCAGCAATGGCAAGGCACTTAGCAACTCAGTGAGACCCTGTCTCTAATAAAATACAAAAATGGGCTGGGGACTTGGCCCAGTGGTCGAGTGCCCCTGAGTTCAATCCCCAGTACCACAAAAAAAACAAACAAAACAAAAAAACTGCCAGCCCATCCCTTTATAACAAAACAAAGAACACTGGCCACCATTATTTTAGTAATTTTCTTCCTACCAGGTACTTCTTAAGAGAAATGTGGCATTAACAGGGTTCATAAAAATTTAATGTAGGTAGAAATCTAAGTATATTACACAGATATCAGGAAACTGTTAAACAAAAACCAAAGTTCTGCCAGGCATGGTGTCACATGCCTGAAATCCCAGCAGGTCAGGAGGCTGAGGCAGGAGGATGACAGGTTCAAAGCCAGTCTCAGCAATTTAGCAAGACTGTAAGCAACCTAGTGAGACCCTGTCTCAAAATAAAAAATTAAAAAAAAAAAAAAAAAAAAGAGGAGCAGGGATGGGGATATAGATCAGTTGGTAGAGGGCTTGCCTCGCATGCACAAGGCCCTGGGTTCAATCCCCGGCACCACAGGGAAAAAAGAAAAAGAGCTGGGGATGTGGTTCAGTGGTTAAGCATACTGAGTTCAATCCTTGGTACCAAAAAGAGGGGGGAAAAAAATCAAAGTCCAGAATTCCTTCCAGAATGCAAGTATCTGTTAGGTAATAATTTACCTTAAAAAAAAAAAAAATCTTCAAATTGTCTTCACCTATATAGTTTTTTGGTGAGTTGAGGAAAAAGGAGCTAGTAATGGCACTATGGGGCAAAGGCATTCTTTGATATAAAGGACAAGGAAGAATCCAAAATGACCACTAAGAGGACCTTCTCGCCCCCCCCACTGTGAAACTTATTCTAAGTAAAATATTTACCTCATCAGTAACCTGGTGAGCCCTCAGCTGAATCTCTTCTGATGACAGATTATCCATGATGAATCAAAATTCTATCAGGCACAGAAATGTAAATGTAGATAACCTATAAGAATAAGGATATACGAACATTTGTTTGAGCAAAGAGTATGGATTTACAGAATTTAGGTTTTTAGGCAGACAGGATAAAGAGCTGATCTCTATCTACCTGTCTATCTATATCACAGAAATTAAGGCTAAGAGAGGATAAGTGGATGTTTAATGGTAGTTAGCACCAAAGGTGAACCTAAAATACAGGTGAATACTCTTTCCCTCTACTTTGAAAAACAAGGCATCACCAATTGGAAGGCAAGCTTCAAGAGACTATTAAAAGTAATTCTTAAGTGTAATCCCAGCAACTCTAGAGGCTGAGGCAGGAGAATCAAATTTAAGGCCAATATGGGCAAGATCCTGTCTCGGGGGGGGGGGGGGGGGGGGGGGGCTGAGGTTGTGGCTCAGTGGTAGAGAACTTGCCTAGCACGTGAAGGTCCTGGGTTTGATCCTCAGCACCACATAAAAATGAATGAATAAATAAATAAATAAGATAAGATAAAGGTATTGTGTCCAACTATTTAAAAAAAGAATTAAAAAAGAACCTGTCTCGGGCTGGGGTTGTGGCTCAGTGGTACAGCGCTCACCTAGTACGTGCGCGGCCCGGGTTCGATCCTCAGCACCACGTAAACATAAATGCATTGTATTGTGTACAACTAAAGCAATAAATAAAAAAAAAAAAAAAAAAAAAAAGAACCTGTCTCAAAAAGAAAAAAAAGGGAGGAGGTAAGGGGCAGTGCTGGGGGTGTCACTCAGTGGTAAAGGATCCCTGGATTAAATCCCTAGTACCACACACATACAAAAAAAAAAAAAAAAAATTCTACAATGTTCTTCATATGTTCTCTGAATAAAGTCCAAGTAAGGAAAATAACATATGAAGAACACAGGAATTATTTCTAAAATATGCCAGTTGTCTAAGCTAGTCATAGGAGAAAATGAAATATTTTTATTTGCTCTACTTAGTTGTACATGACAACAGAATGCATTTTAATTCATCATACACAAATGGAGTGCAACATTTCAATTCTCTGGTTGTACAGGATGTAGAGACACACCATTCATGCAATCATACACGTACCTAGGGTAATGAGGTCCATCTCACTTTACTATCTTTCCTACCCCTCCCAACCCTCTCCTAATTTTTCATTCTTAACAAGGAAATGGTATAAAGCACTCAGAAAAAAGCTAAGGTTTTTATTATGAGAGACACCTGCCATCCAATTATTTATATTGTTTGTTGTTTTACTGACGTTTCTAAGAAAAAAAAAAAACAATATTTCTCTAACAGTAACTCAGAAACAAACAAACGAAAAACCTTGTAGACATTCAACTTAAAAAATAAAACATTTGAAGCTGGACACAGCGCACGCCTGTAATCCCAGCAACTTGGGAGGCTGAGGCAAGTTTTCTATCTCATAACAACATAAAATTATTTTAAAGTAACATTCTGGCTATTATTAATAACTGGTACAAGACAGTAAAACCTCATCAAGAAGACATTAAAATCATCATCATCAGGGGCTGGGGTTGTGGCTTAGCGGTAGAGCACTCGCCTAGTACGTGTGCGGCCCAGATTCGATCCTCAGCACCACATAAAAATAAAAAGGCATTGTGTACAACTAAAACAAATAAATAAATATTTTTAAAAATCATCATCATCATTATTATTATTGGTGCTGAGGATGAGTTCTTTGTTTTGTTTTTTGTGTTGCTGGAAATCAAACCAAGGGCCTCACACGTGCTAAGCACACACTCTACCACTGAGTTACTCTCCCAGCTCCTAAAAGTTGTGAATTTTATGGTAGTACATCTGAAAACACTAATCTGCTTTTAGAGATTTAAAATCATCATACAAGATTAAATACTTGGGTTTGGGGTTGTAGCTCAGTGATTAGAGCACTTGCCTAGCACGTATGAAGCACTGGGTTTGATTCTTAGCACCACATAAAAATACACAAAGAAGGGGCTGGGGTTGTGGCTCAGTGGTCGAACGCTCACCTAACACGTGTGCAGCCTGGGTTTGATCCTCAGCACCACGTAAAAAAAAAATAAAGGCATGTGTACAACTAAAAGCAAATAAATAAATATTAAAAAAAAAAAAAGAGAAACGAAAGGCATTATGTCCATCCAGAGCTTAAAATAAAGTACTTATTTAAGATACACCATAAACTAAGAGAACATATTTCAAAGTCAAGAAAATTCCACATATGGGCTGGGGATATAGCTCAGTGGTAGACTGTTTGCCTAGTATGTGTGAGGTCCTGAGTTCAACCCCCAGTGCTACAAGAAAATTAAAAAATAAGGAAAAGAAAAAAGAGTTATTTGGGTTGTATATGATTTTATTTATTATTAAATCTTCTGTTAATAAGCTTGTTATTTCTAGATAAGGTGAATAATTAAGTAAATTGTGTTGAATGAACATTATATATGGTTAATAACAGATCCTGAATTCATCCTAGCTCTGACACCCAGAGTCTTAGTTCATTTTCTGTTGATAACAAAAATACCTGAGTCTGGGTACTTGACATGGTTTGGATGTGATGTGTCCCCCAAAAGTTCACATGTGAGACAATGCAAGAAGGTTCAGAGGAGAAATGATTGGATTATAAAAGTCTTAACCCAATCAGTGATTTAATTAACTGAGTGGTAACTGGAGTGGTAGGATGGGGCTGGAGGAGGTGGGAATTGGGGCATGGCTTTGGGTATATATTTATATCTGGCTAGTAGACTCTCTCTGCTTCCTGATCATGATGTGAGCTGCTTCGCTCTGCCACACTCTTCCACCATGATGTTCAGCCTCACCTTGAGCCCTGAGAAACTGAGCCAACCTTCTATGGACTAAGACCTCTGAAACTGTGAGCCCTCAAAAAACTCTTCCTCCTCTATAATTGTGCTGGTTGGGTACTTTAGTCACAACAGTGAAAAAGCTGACTAAAACAGTACTTTATAGGGGCTGGGATTGTGGCTCAGCGGTAGAGCACTCGTCTAGCACGTGCGCAACCCGGGTTCGATCCTCAGCACCACATACAAATAAACGCATTATGTACAACTAAAAGCAAATAAATAAATATTTTTTAAAAAAAAAAAAAAAAAAAAACAGTACTTTATAAAGAGGTTTATTTAGCTCACAGTTTTGAAAGGTGAAAGTCCAAGATCAGATGGCCCCCATGTGTTTGGCTTCTTGTGAGAGATCCCTTGGCTGAGACAGAGAAATGGAAAGGGAACCAGCAGTGTACAGGAACCAAGCATGTGGGGTGGCCTCTTTTAATAACAAACCCACTCTGAGAGCACTCCATGAGACCAGCAATGCCCTCTTATTAACTAATTACCTTGCACTAAGCCCCACCTCTTAAAGGTTCCACTACCTTACACCCAGCACAGCAGACACCTTGTTGTCCCACATTTTTGAAGCTGAAATGAAAGGTTCACTTGAGCCCAGGAGTTAAAGATCAGCCTGGGAACATAGCAAGACCCTGTCTCAAAAAAAGGAAACAAAACAAACAAGGTTGCATTACTTCAATACTACCAAACTAAAGAACAATCATTCAGGGGCTGGGGATGTGGCTCAGAGGTAGAGCGCTCATCTAGCACATGCGTGGCCCAGGTTCGATCCTCAGTACCATGTAAAAATAAATAAAGGCATTGTGCACAACTAGGAAATAAATAAATCTTTAAAGAAAAAAAAAAAAAGAAGAAGAAGAACAAGCATTCAGCACTTGAACTTTTGCAGGTGAGGGGTGGCACATCCAAACTACAGCAGCCAAGCAAGTTACTTAACCTATTTATGTCACAGTTTCCTCATTCATTGAGATAACAGATCTACTTACCAGGGTTATTTCAGAAATAAAATTAGTTAATGTACCTAAATTGCTTAGTACAGTGGCTGGCACAAAATAAAGGTTTATAAAATGAACTGAGTGTTTATATTTATGTTATCAGTTATGTTCTCTGTCTGTGATACTGATCTGGCATCAGAGTGAGTATCTAATTAGAAAGCTTCTAGCTAAACTAGGAATCAGAGCCAAAATTCTTGAATGGTTTGGGTATACACTTTACTTAGGCAAGGTGAAGTCTTGCCAATCATCATCTTCAACCCACATCTGATATTTCATGTCATAAATGCCTTCATTCTAAGCCCTAATGAAATCCAAGTAAGTGTATATACAACATACTTACATATTTCCTACTTTAAGACTCAAAGATGAATAACAGAAAACAGATGCAAGGAATAGAAGAAAGGATTACAGAATATAAATCAGAAGCCAGGTGCGGTGGCACATGCCTGTAATCCCAGTGGCTCAAGAGGCTGAGGCAGGAGAATTGAAAGTTCAAAACCTCAGTAATTTAAAGAGGCCCTGAGCAACCAGCGAGACCCTGTGTCCAATAAAATATTAAAAAAAGGGCTGGGGTGTGGCTCGGTGGTTAAGTGCCCCTGGGTTCAATGTCTGGTACCAAAAAAAAAAAAAAAAAAAAAAAGAATTCAATTTCTCTGGGCTGGGGTTGTGGTTCAGTGGTAGCACACTTGCCTAGCATGTGTGAGGCACTAGGTTCGATTCTCAGCACCACACACAAATAAATAATAAAAATAAGGTCCATCAACAACTAAAAATAATGTGTATTAAAAAAAACTTAGGCTGGGCGTGGTGGCGCACGCCTGTAATCCCAGCACTTGGGAAGCTGAGGCAAGAGGATCGCGAGTTCAAAGCCAGCCTCAGCAATGGCGAGGGACTTAGCAACTCAGTGAGACCCTGTCTCTAATAAAATACAAAAAAGGGCTGGGGATGTGGCCCAGTGGTCAAGTGCCCCTGAGTTCAATCCCTGGAACCAAAAATAAAAAAAACAAAAAAAACTTAGTTTCTCTTTAGGACTATAATTTTTGCTCCTAGATATCATTTCTAATATGAAATCCTAAAAAGAAGAGCCAGTGTGGTGGCTCATGCCCGTAATCCCAGCACTTGGGAGGCTGAGACAGGAGGATCAGGAGTTCAAAGCCAGCCTCAGCAATGGTGAAGCACTTAGCAACTCAGTGAGACCCTGTCTCTAATAAAATACAAAAAAAGGGCTGGGGATGTGGCCCAGTGGTAAAGTGCCCCTGAGTTCAATCCCGGTTCAATTCCTTAAAAACTATATGTACATGCGAACTAATCATAAAACTATGGGTGGTTTTGATTATTCCAAAATATTCTATTTACTCTGGCCAAAAAAAAGAAACTATGTTCCAATTAGGAAATATAATTCTTCCTGAAGGCATTTAGATTATTTTATAGTTTCATTTACATTAGAATAGTTTCCTCCTTTTACTTCCTCTCTCAAGTTTCGTTCTACCTTCCTCTATGTGAACAACTTTAACCATTTTTACATAGAGGCCCCAAAACTACGCAAATATGATAGGCAAACCACAGAAGCATATCTAATATAAACATTTTGGTTTCAAAGTACACTAAAGCACATGATTCAAGACAGAAATCATACTGGGTCAGAGAGAACCACTAAATATCAGGAACCAAAAAAAGAAGACCAAAATTATACATCAGTTTTACATAAGTGCCTAGTAATTTAACTGCTCTACGTCTAACACCTGGTCTTTTATTTTTTTTGGGGGGGGGAGGGTACGCAAATTGAACTCAGGGACACTCGACCACTGAGCCACATCCCCAGCCCTATTTTTTTTTTTTTTTTTTTTTTTTTTTTTTGGTACTGGGGATTGAACTCAGGGGCACTCGACCACTGGGCCACATTCCCAGCCCTTTTTTTGTATTTTATTAGAGACAGGGTCTCACTGAGTTGCTAAGTGCCTCACCATTGCTGAGGCTGGCTTTGAACTCGCAATCCTCCCGCCTCAGCCTCCCAAGTGCTGGGATTACAGGCGTACGCCACCGCGCCCGGCCCCAGCCCTATTTTGTATTTTATTTAGAGATAGGGTTTCACTCAGTTGTTTAGCACCTGGCTTCCTGCTGAGGCTGGCTTTGAACTCAGGATCCTTCTGCCTCAGCCTCCTGAGCCCCTTGGATTATAGGCAAGCCGCTGGGATTATAGGCATGAGCGACTGCACCCAGCAACACCTGGTCTTCATGTCCCTGCCAAACTTGGAACTTTCACAATTTTACCCTAAGTGACTAGGAAATAATTCTAGGAAGGCAGATGTGGATGTGATTGTAATCAATTATACTAACCCTTAGCCAGTGAGGTGCACATGCCTGTAATCCTAGTGACTCAGGAGGCTGAGGCAGAAGGATCAAAAGTTTGAGGCCAGTCTGGGCAATTTAGCAGGACCCTGTCTCAAAATAAAAAGGATGGAACTGTGGCCCAGTGGTAGAGGACCCTTGGGTTCAATCCCCACTACCACAAAAAATAATAAATAAAACAAAGAAAAAAGAAACAACAACAAAAAAATCAATTATTGGGCTGGGGCTGGGGCTGAGTGGTAGAACACTTGCCTGGAACGTGTGAGGCACTGGGTTTGATTCTCAGCATCACATATAAATAAAATAAATGTCTATCAACAACTAAAAAAATATTTTTAAAAAAGTCAGTTACATATGTGAAAGGTAAGAAAGAGGCTTAAGATCCAGAAGATGGGGGCTGGGGTTGTGGCTCAGCGGTAGAGCGCTCGCCTAGCATGCGCGCAGCCCAGGTTCGATCCTCAGCACCATGTAAAAATAAAGGCATTGTGTACAACTAAAACAAATAAATATTAAAAAAAAAAAAAAAAAAGATCCAGAAGATGGCAATCTATCTAAGAAGACAATCTGGCAGTTATAAGTAGTTATCTGCTACGGAAATACCAAGGGTGGGGTAAAGATGAATAGCAAGGCTTCACTCTATCTAAAACATTCTCCCCAACCATCTTAGCATTTTGGCTCTGATTCCAATTTTACTTAGATGGTTTTGTTAGCTTCTCAAATGTTCTGATGCAAGGAATCAAAAGTCACATATAGCATAAATACTCAGGCTACTGGAAAATAATATCTCACAGAACATCAAAAGGTATTCCTATTTGGAGGCATAATGGTTTCAAATCCTGACAACTGCTTATTTAACTTCTTATGCTTCAGTTTCCTCATTAAATGATGATGATGATGATGACGATGACGACAACGACGACACAATGTTTACTTCAAGTGTTATTATATGGATTGAGTTAATTCATGCAAAGCATTTAGAACAATGGCTAGCACTGAGGTGGGTGGGGTATGGCTCAGTGGCAGAACATGTGCTTAGCATGCAGGAGCCCTGGGTTCAATTCCCAGCACCAAAACCAAAACAAAATAATGCTTAGCACAAAGTGCTCAATGAAACTACTATAATCTTTCAACATAACTATTAAACATCTCAGGGGCTGTGGATATAACTCAATGGTAGAGCACATACTTAGTACATACAGGGCCCCTGGATTCAATCCTCGGCACTGAAAAAAATTATTTAATATCTCCCAATTCTGATCTGTGTGCATCAAAATCCAAGTATGATCAACTCTAAAAAATTTCGTGATTTTGAATTATCAAAGAAATGCCACAGCACAAGACAGGGGTGTGTATGTGTATGTGTGTGTGCATGCACACTCACTCGCTCACATGCATGTAGCTGGCAGGGTGGCTTAAAAAGGAGATAGACTGTGAAGGATTTGTGTATTATACCAATAAGTTTGTATTTTATTTTATAAGCACAAGAGACCATCTAAAGTAATCTCACTTATCAACATATTGTCCAAATAAATTTAAAACTTATAAACCTAAGTTTCAGAACTCACAAATACCAACAAGATGAAGGAATTCCAGAAAAATGTAGTGGCCAGTGATTTCAATATTTTAGTAGCAATACAACCTAAACTGAAACGAAAATATCAGTGGATTTAAATGAGTGCAAACAGAGGCCACTTCCACTCTTCACTCCTAAAAAGGCATAGGGCTGTAGCTCTATGGTAAAGCACTTGCTAGCATAGAGAAGGGCCTGAGTTCAACCCCCAACACTGCTAAATAAATAAATAAAGGCACAGTACATGCTGTTTCCTGGCTCCATAATCCACTTCCTCCAATTGTTGAAGGCACAGGATCTGTCAGTTTCAGACATCTCTCCACCACAACAAAATCCTGTCTCTGTCATCTGCTCCTATAAATATGGTACTAGAATAAGAAGTTCAGCACCATTGGATGCAAGCAACATATTATAAATGCTAACATTAGCATAATGCAGACCTTGCCAAAAAATAGATGTATAGAACGTGATATAAAAATAAAGCAGGGGCTGGGGTTGTGGCTCAGTAGTAGAGCTCTTGCCTAGCTCCTGCATGGCCCGGGTTTGATCCTCTGCACCACGTAAAAATAAATCAAGGCATCGTATACAACTAAATAAATATTTTTTAAAAAGTAAATGTAATTTTTAAAAAAAGGGCCTTAAATGGGGGGGAGAAGGCAGCTGATTTCACAAAAACATCAAAAAGCAAAACACCCTTCTTCTTCCCCCCTGCTGTTCCAATTTGCTTTCATCTGATGAAACCAGATAAATGTGCTAGAATTGGGTAACTATAATAAATATTATCATCGCAGGGCTCACAGATTTTTCAAGACCATTGGCCTTAGTCCAATCTTCATTTTACTTTAAAAGTCGGTAGCTTATACACTGACTAGTTATACATTTATTATAATGTGTACTAGAAAAGATGTATAAAATACATCAAAACCATGATTTCAATATATTCTCACTTTAGAAGAGGGTAATTTTTTAAATTTTTTATTTATTCTTTATTTATTTATTTATTTATTTATTTTTGGCAGTACTGGGGATTGAACCCAGGGCCTTGTGCATGCAAGGCAAGTACTCTACCAACTGAGCTATATTCCCAGCCCCCTATTTTTTATTTTTTATACTGGGGATTGAATTCAGAGGCGCTTTATCACCGAGCTAGGTCCCCAGCCCTTCTATTTTTATTTATTTATTTTTATTTTTTGGCAACAAAGTCTCACTAAGTTGCTTAGGGCCTTGCTAAATTGATGATACTTGCTTAGAACTTGCAAGCCTCCTGACTCAGCTTCCCAAGTTGCTGGGATTACAGGCATGTGTGACTGCCCAAGGAGGGTAACGTTTTTTAAAAAGTCCGTTTAAAGTATTAAGTAAAATTTGGGCTGGGGGTGTGGCTCTGTGCTAGGGTGCATGCTTGTCATGGATACAATCCTCAGCACCAAACAACAACAAAATAAAATGGCAAAAATTATAAAGGTGATGATTTATAAGTCAAGATCCAATAGTTGTGCCATGAGCACAGGGTCTGGTTTTTTTTTTTTTAATATTTATTTATTTTAGTTATACACAATCCCTTTTATTTTTATGTGGTGCTGAGGATCGAACCCGAGCCACAACCCCAGCCCCAAGGGTCTGTTTTTGTTTGTTTTCTTCCTGGTTCTAGGTTGTATTCCAAATGATGAGAAAAGATATGACCTTTAGCAGGGGCTGAGGTTGTGGCTCAGCAGTAGAGTGCTTGTCTAGCATATATGAGGTCCTGGGTTTGTTCCTCAGCACCACATAAAAATAAATAAATAAAATAAGGGTATTCAAAAAAAAAGATATGGTAGCCGGGCGCGGTGGCGCACGCCTGTAATCCCAGCACTTTGGGAGGCTGAGGCAGGAGGATCGCGAGTTCAAAGCAGCCTCAGCAATGGCGAGGCACTTAGCAACTCAGTGAGACCCTGTCTCTAAATAAAATACAAAAAAGGGCTGGGGATATGACCCAGTGGTCGAATGCCCCTGAGTTCAATCCCCGGTACCAAAAAAAAAAAAAAAGATATGGACTTTAGTAAGTAAGCTTGTGTGCTGTACTTTCATTGTTAAAGAAACAAATACCAAAATGCATATAGAAATTCTACTGTTTTTAGGGAAGAGTGTAATACTGTTAGGAAAATAATGGCGCAATAAACCATTCCTATTCAGAAACAATGATTTTCTAAGGCATATCCACACACTACAAGCACCTAAAGGAAAACAAACAAACAAACAACAACAACAACAACAAAAAAAAAAAAAAAACCCTAGCAAGACTGGTAACTATTTAAGCTGCAGGTTGTTATATGATCATTTAACTTACTCCTACATGATCCGTCACAGGAGCATGATAATGTGAAGAGGTGTTTCTTCCATCTGCTAATATTTATAAGAATGGGTTTTCAATATCTCTGGCCAAAAGAACAAATGACAAAGTGATCATCAGATGCCTTAGGCATCCAACTTTGCTGTTGGCAGAAATATTAATTTTTATTATTTTATTATGAAATACGTTCAGATTAGACCTCAAAGTAGTCTAGCTAATAATGTCTCATGAGTTTCAAATGTGGTATTTTCCAGGGCAGGCAAAAACGTAGGAAAAAAAACAATGGGGGGAAAACCCATTTTTATCTGGCCATGTCTGCACTATTAGTATTTTACACCTAAGAACCAGTCTTAAGGGCAGTTGAACAGGTGGAGTAAGATCTCTCTCAATTCTTAAAATATCTGCTATTAAGAAGCTACGCGGGGCTGGGGTTGTAGCTTAGCGGTAGAGCGCTTGCCTCGCACGCGTGAGGCCCTGGGTTCGATCCTCATCACCACATAAAAATAAATATATAAAGATATTGTGTTCATCTACAACTTTAAAAAATTTAAAAGCAGCAGCAGCTACCCTATTCTCAAGACTGAGGGAACACTGTTAGAAAGCTGCCAGTATCCAAACTGCCCTCTCCCAGCCACTGCTCCCCATCTTGACAGATGAAAAACTGCAAAAAAGTAAAATGACACTCCCTTCCTTCCCGTCCACTTTTCCCAACTTTGATATCTTTCGGTTTCCTCAATCATCAGCTGCCTTCCCTAACATTGTAGTGATTAATGATTAAAGAGGAAACAAAGGACGAGGTGAAACTGCATTTTACAGTACTTTCTTACCCCTACTACCTTCTTTCACTGATCCTTTCTTTGTGCCTCTGCGGAAAAGCCGCAAGATAAGGACGAACTCTCCTCTACAGGCAAGGACTATCCTAAGCCAAGAACCTCGGAGTCCTTCAAACGGTTATCTCACAACTACTAGACTACGGTGGTCACCACGCAGTCTATTAATCCCGACCACACCAACACTGTGAGGATGGGGGTGAGGGACTGAGAGTTGATCTGTGTGGTTTCCAAGAAGAATACAAGGAACCACCATCAGGTCATCCTTCCTCCGCCGGCCCCTGGAACTTCTTGTGCCTCGCGTCCTCATTCCGGGCCCAATCTGCCAAGCCTGGGCCGGAGGGCCCCCTCCTCCCCTTAAGTCCAACACCACCAACTTTCCAACCGTTACGATATTCTCTTTATCTTCAAGATACGATCCCAACCTTCCTCCCGGGTAGCTACCTCAGCTCCAGCTGGAGACTCACCAAGCAGTTCCGGCCACTCCTCTCCGGCCGCGGCAGCTTGGACACCACCAGACCTGACCAGGAGCAGCGCCCTTGTCGCGCCTGCGCGCCCCCAAGCCACGCGCCTGCGCACTTCTCGAGCTCCTTGGCCGCAGACACACCCCTACAGCTAGAGCCAATCACCGTGCGGAGGGTTTTAAATCTCCAAGCCACGCAGGCTGAGAGCCTGGGAAACTCACCCGTTAACCGGATAGATTCCAGTCCCACCCGCAGGTGGGAGGCATTCGTGCAACATTTGCCAAAAGCATACGTGTGCTAGACTTTGCGGGATGAACACTGAAGGGAAGAAAAGCAACTAGAATGCCTTCCCTCACCAACAGGGTCTTTTGATCTGTCTAGACTGGGAGATCGATATGTAAACAAATTATAGTGGCTACAGTATGGTACATGTCACATACAAATTCGAGGCGCCTTTGACTTACAATAACAAAACATTTTATTCTTAGGGGTGTCTAAAAGGGTTACCGGAGGAAGTGACTTTGCGAATCTTGAAAGATAAAATAGGAGTTCCCCCGGAAGTCCGGGAGGGAAGGAGATAGTTTTCCAAGCTATGGAAACAGGGTATGCCAAGAACAACATAGCACCTTCAGGAAATGTCTTGTAGTTAGTTCATCCATGTTAGAGGCTTAGAGCTCATCCTGTGTCCCTGAGTGTCGGGGAAAATAAGCTTTAAAAGGCTGGCAACAAGCAGGGCGTGGTGGCTCAGCAACTTGGGAGGCTGAGACTGAAGGATGGCTTAAATAGAAGTTTCAGGACAGCCTGGGTAACAAAGGGAGACCCTGTCTCGAAAACAAAAACAAAGCAGAAAGAAGGAAGAAAGAAAAGGGGCTGCGGAGGTGGGGGGGCTGGGGTTGTGGCTCAGCGGTAGAGCGCTCGCCTAGCACGTGCGCGGCGCGGCCCGCGTTCGATCCTCAGCACCACGTACAAATAAACGAATTGTGTACAACTAAAGCAAATAAATAAATATTTTAAAAAAAGAAAGAAAGAAAAAAGAAAAGGGGCTGCGGGGGGGTGCTGGGGATATAACAGTGGTAAAGCGCTTGTTTAGTTTATGTGAGGCCCTGGGTTCAATCCCCAGAAGGAGGGGGCGGTCAAAAACTAACCTCCTTCCTCAAACCCGACATGGCCAGACCTTGGAATGTCTTAGAATTTTGGACTAGTGAGCCTAGCTTTCCTATTACGGTTACTGACAACTATTAATGGATTTTAAACAAGTGAATTATTATTTTAAACCACCGCTCCAGGAACTCTTCCACACACCTCTAAGAATAAGACAAAATCCTGGAAATCAAGCGGAGGGGAGGGGGGAGTGTTTCAAAGAAGTAGTACTCTATTAGTAAGAGATCAAAGAAGATGAAGCCTGAAAAAGTGTTTTTTGAATTTAGTAACACAGAGATCATTGGCAAGCTTAGTGACACTGTTTAGGGGAATGATAGGGTTGAAATAGATTGCAATAGTTCAGAGAAATGCAGAAATGAGGACAGGTTGTACAATGCTTTTGGAAACTTTGGCCTTGACAACAGGAGGGAGAGAGAATGATAAAGGGTCAAGGTTTTCTTTTGGTTTTGCTGTTGGGTTTTTGGTAAAATTAATACAAGAGAAACTTGAGCATGATAGAGAAGATCCAACTGAGAACAAGTTGATTGAAAGAAAGAAGGGATAGTTAATAGCTAAAAATTTTGAGAGGTAAGGGTAGAGGCAGTTTGCTAGGCATTGGTGGCAAACACCTGTAATACCTGCTACTCTAGAGGCTGAGTTAGGAAGATCACAAGTTTAAGGCCAGACTCAGCAGCTTAGCAAAAGATTCTGTCTCAAAAAAACAACCAGGCATGGTGGCTCACCCTATAATCCTAGTGACTTGAGAGGCTGAGACAGGAGGATCAAGATTGAGATCAGTCTCAGCAATTTAGCCAGGCCCTAAACAACTTAGTGAGACCCTGTCTCAAAATAAAAATAAAAAGGGCTGGGGATGTGGCTCAGTGGTAAAGTAACCCTGGGTTCAATCCTCAGTACCAAAAATAAAAAATAAAAGGGCTGGAGATGTAGCTCAATGGTACAGTACCACCACCACCACCAACAACAACAAAAACAACAATAACCAAAAAAAAAAAAAAAAAAAAAGAGAGAGAGAGAGGGAGAGAGAGAGAGAGAGAGAGAGAGAGAGAGAGAGAGAGAGGCAATTCAAAGCACTGGTGGGAAGAATTGTCTTGCAAGAGAAAAGGAAAGAGAAAGGAAATAACTCCATTATAATGAAAGGAATTGTTTGTATGTTTAGTAACAGTAAGTTAAGTAAGCTTTCATTTGAGGACTTATTTTCTTTGTAAAGTAGGAGACAAAGTCATCTGCTGATCAAAAGGGAAGTAGTATTGGGAGTTTCAAGGAAGTTGAGAAGCTTTGGAAAAGAAGTAAGGATTCGTAAACAGTGTAGAGGGACTTTTTGAGATGGGTATAAATGAACTCACCAGTTTCTGTTCTGTGTAGCTTTCCAAAACAGTAATCACTTTGAGGACAGAGGTGAAGAAAATATATGACTGAGTTCACTGAGGATTGAGATGGTCATGGATATAATACCATGATTCTCAATCAGGGACAGTTTTGCCTTCCAGTGGACATCTATCAAAGTCTGGAGATGTTTTTAATTAATTTGATGATGAAGAATGGTAGAGTATTACTGGCATCTAGTGTCCAGGATGATGCCAAACATCTTAGAATGCACTGGACAGCCCTTAACAACAAAGGATTATCTGCTCCAAAATGTCAAAATTCTTTCTTTCTTTCTTTCTTCTTCTTCTTCTTTTCTTCCTTTGTTTATTTGTATTATTATTATTATTATTATTATTATTATTATTATTTTGTGTGGTACTGGGATTGAAACCAGAAGCACTCTACCACTGAGCTACATCTTCAGCCCTATTATTAGTAGTAGTATTAGTAGTATTAGTACTTTTATTTTGGTACTGGGAATTGAACCCAGGGGAGCTTAACCACTAAGCCATATTCCCCAGACTTTTTTTTTTTTTGGTACCAGGGATTGAACTCAGGGGCACTTGACCACATCCCCAGCCCTTTTTTGTATATTATTTAGAGACAGGGTCTCACTGAGTTGCTAAGTGCCTTGCCATTGCTGAGGCTGGCTTTGAACTCGCAATTCTCCTGTCTCAGCCTTCCAAGTGCTGGGATTACAGGCCTGCGCCACCATGCCCGGCCTTTTTATTTTTTGAGATAGCATCTCACTAAATTGTCAAGATTGACCTCAAACTTGTGATCCTTCTGCCCCAGCCTCACAAGTCTCTGGAATTACAGATATGCATCACCTTTCCTTTCTCCAAACTATCAATATTCTAAAGGTTGAGAAATCCTGATCTAGAATTACCTTGATGTTCACCAATATCTGACCATATTTGACTTCGACTATGATCCTGAGCTTATAGGGTAAAGTTCTTCCTTTGCATGATTTTAAAGGAGTAGAATGAGCAGCATATCACAGACCTTGAATATTTCAAAGATTTGTGATGTCACAAATACAGAATTGGGAGAGTTTTCTAAACCTATAGAAGCAAATCTGGATTTATACATAGTTTAAGGTAGGTGTTTATATTGATTTGGGGCATTGAAGGTCTAGTTAAGCAGAGATGTTATTTTAATTTCAACCATATATGAGTAGCAACATTTCACATCGTTATCAACCTTAATGTAACTTTGTTTTTCTGACTAGTCTTGGCCACTAATACAGGATCCCCAGGGAATGAGTATGGGCTAAGTTTAATAATAAAAAAATACTTTAGGCACAAATAAGGATGGAATGTATGCTGTTTGATAGGCAAAGTTCATAGATAGGCACTTGACCTCTGCTATTTCATTTCATCTTAGCAACACCCTGTGCGACATTATCCTAATTTTAACTTAGAAAACTGAAGTTCCAAGAAAACTTGCAATTTGACCAAAGTCACAAATTACTATTAGCTAAGATTTGAACTTGGGTCTGTCTGTTCTAAAGCTTTTGTACCTTCCATTAAACTTCCACAAGTTTTATAAAGAATGAGTAATTTGTAAATTGAGCCAAAAGAGTAGCCACTGCCTATGGTGGGGGACTTGGGAAGAAACTAGAGGCCCAGAAAGAGCAAGGAGAATGAAAAAGGTTCAGAAAGGCTGGCGCAGCGTACTGCCTTTGTTCTTCCTCCATTCTTGTTGAGTAAAGCCTCTTCCCCTGTGTCCGTTGTTCACTCTCGTGTTCAAATAAAGCTCGATTGTTGAGAAAGGCGATGGGGAACTTGGGGGTGGGGGGGTAAGGGGAGGAGCGCGACGGCAGCGAGGTGCGCCTGCGCGCTGGTGGCGGCAGCGGCGGCGAAGGCAGTGGCAGCGCCCGGCGGGGGGTCCGGAGCGGGCTCCGGAAGCTGAGGGGGTCGTCAGGGAGCTCCCTTGCCGGGCCTTTGGTGGGCCTGATGGAGTAAGAGGGTTTGGGCTGTGAATGTGAGTATCCAGGGGCCGACCTGCGTTCAGGATTTCGGAGCCCGAGGGTCGTAGTGGTCTGTCTCTTAGGGAGGTGCTGGGGCTGCTACACGCGGCCGGGTCTCTGCTCCTGCAGGTTGTGGCTCAGGGCAATCCGGCCACCCCCTCTCCCGGAGCCTGCACGGGTTTACGGCAGGCAGTGCTTCTGGCTTCAGGGTACACATTCTCGCGGGGGCGTTCCGACTCTCTTCCCAGCTCCAGAAGGAAACGTGGCTCCAAAACCTTGATCTTTTGTGGAGGCCGCCGACCTCTTTTGGCCTCTGGGGAGGGGGCCCTAGACCCTGGTGCTCAAAGATTTGCGGGTCTCAGGCCAGGGGGCTCCTTGTGAACTCTCATGACTGACAGGCTCGTTTCTTTTTCCTCCGTTCGTTGTCTCCTTGTGGGATACGTCTTAATAATAGCAACTAATTATGGAGCGCTTACTATGTGTCTTTAATATTTAGTACGATCTCGGTGCATGATTATGGAGAGGAAATGCTTTTCACCGCCCTCTCTCCTCAATCTGTTCAATTTAATCATCTCTGAGAGTAAGATTAAGCCATCTTGTTGGGAAGTTTACTTCCGTGGGTTCTATCAACTTGGGACTGCCGTCATAACTAAGGAAGTTTTACTCTTATCCAGCAAGTGGGTGCTTTATCCACTATAATGATTTGTACTGTGTTGATTCAAGCCATAAATAATGTTTTTTGTTTTTGCTTTTAATAATTTTTTTAGTTGTAGATGGACACAATACCTTTATTTTATTTACTTACTTACTTATTTATTTATTTATTTTTATTTGGTGCTGAGGATCGAACCCAGAGCCTCACACGTGCTAGGCGAGCGCCCTACCGCTGAGCCACAACCCCAGCCCATAAATAATGTTTTGTTTTGTTTTTTCCGTTGAAACACGAGTCTCCCTTTATTGCTCAGGGTGGCCTCAAACTTTATACCTCAGTCTTCCAAGTAGAGTAGCTGGAAATATAAGTGTGCACCCCCGCGAGGGCCACAAATAATTTTTTAGTAATAAGAGCTTAATACCATTCTAAATCCCTGGGAAATCTTTTTTTTTTTTTTTTTTTTAATTGTTGTTAATGGATCTTTATTTTATTTATTTATATGTGGTACTGAGAATCGAACCCAGTGCCTTACATGTGCTAGACAAGCGCTCTACTACTGAGCCACAACCCCAGCCCAATCCCTGGGAAATCTTAAAAGTTTGTTTTAAGCTCTGTTCACAAGTTTGGCTGAGAATGAAACAGTGGAAGATAATATTCAGATTCAACTAGGATTTACTTAGTACTTACTACAAATATGACAATTACATTCAGGTGTGTCACAAAAAATAATGCAATATTATAATGGCAGGTGGTTTATGCTGCACCTTTTAGATGTGATTGTTGAAATTTCTGATGGTAATTTGCCTTGTTAGTGTAATTGGCATCACTTAATATGATGCTAAAACATCTTACTGTTTTACACCAAGTTAGATATTCTAAGCATTTCTGCTGGGAAAACAAACTGCTTTACAGTTATAGTTTCTAGAGGTAAGTTGAATCTAGAAAATGGTAGGAGCCTTTAATTTAGAGAATTTTTACTGGATGGTTTTTGAAGAGAACTTCAAAATGGCCTGGAAGGAGGGAAAGGTTATGAGGAAATCTGACTAGGCTAGTCAGAATCAATTGCTTGTATTAAAAGGAAGATATTTAAAAGGAGGGCTGGGGTTGTAGCTCAGTGGTAGAGTACTTGCCTAGCACTTGTGAGGCACTGGGTTCGATTCTCAGCACCACATAAAAATAAATAAACAAATGGTATTAAAAAGGAAAAACTGTAATCCCAGCACTTTGGGAGGCTGAGGCAGGAGGATCGTGAGTTCAAAGCCAGCCTCAGCAATGGCGAGGCACTTAGCAACTCAGTGAGACCCTGTCTCTAAATAAAATACAAAAAAGGGCTGGGGATGTGGCCCAGTGGTCAAGTGTCCCTGAGTTCAATCCCTGGTACCAAAAAAAAAAAAAAAAAAAAGGAAAAAAACTATGTTGATTATTGTACATCTAGATTGGAGCATATGTAGTCTAAAAGCTACTCTACAAGAAAAGCAGGAACCAGGTATGGCTGGGTGAGAAGTATACATATTGGGTGTCTTGGAGTCACATGGTGGGAAATTTAGGATTGTACCCTATGAATAATAGTACCTAGGCAGACCCGGTTGCTTGTGAGTACTCTTAACTGCATAGCTAATATGCAGAATTGCTAATTGAAAGTTTACAGTCCCCTGGGGATGTGACTCAGTGGCAGAGCGATTGACTATCATGGCCTTGGGTTCAATCCCAGAACTAGAAGAAAGGGTAAGAATGAGGGGGAGCAAGTTTATAGTCAGTTGAGTGTTTTTTTAATCTGAAAGAGACTATCAAATATGAGTTCCAGTTGGGCCTGGTGGCACATGTCTGTAATTCCAACTACTCAGGAGTCTGAGGCAGGAGAGTCCAAGTTTGAGGCCAGACTGGGCAATTTAGCAAGATCCTGTCTCAAAATAAAAAATTTAAAGGGCTGAGAATAAAATTCAGTGGTAGAATGCCCTGAGTTCAATCCCCATTACCACCAGAAAGCAAAGAAATGAGTTCCCATGTGTTCATCAAAAAAGGGCTGGTTAAACAAATTTATGTATTTGTTAGAATGAGCCAATTCTGTATATGCTAATATTGAAAGATTTCCAATATATAGTGAAAAAGAAAAGATGCCAAAAAGGGGGCGCATTTTGCAACCATTGTGGTTTCTCACATACCATAAAAGGGCATGGAATATCTGTGGATGGTAATTAGAATCACAGAGACAGAAAGTAGAAAACTGGAGCCGGGCGTGGTGGCGCACGCCTGTAATCCCAGCACTTGGGAGGCTGAGGCAAGAGGATCGTGAGTTCAAAGCCAGCCTCAGCAATGGCGAGGTGAAGGAGCCCTAATTAGGAAGGGCTGTTGCAGCTAGCTGGAAGCCATAAGTTCCACCTGATATGTATGTGACGCACCTGTAGGCACCCGCAAAGCTGAAGGTATATAACCGGGTGAAAGTGGTCCGAGTTAGGAGAACGGAGAATTCAATCAGTCAGGCAGTCACTCGGTCGGTCAGAAGAATCAGAGCCGCCAGAACGTAAGCAGAGCGGTTACAGAAGAGAAACCAGATAGAAGACAGAAGAGAAACCAGATAGAAGAAGTAATGACTGGTCAGAGTTAGGCCGAGGCTCCTGAGGAAGACAGAAGACAGAAGAAAGAAGAAGGAAGAAAGAAGAGAAGAAAGAAGCTCTAATCTTTCTCTAAGCTAAGCTCTATCTTTCTTTCTCTCTAAGACTCTAAGCTAAGAAGACAAGAAGAAAAGCTCTAATCTTTCTCTCTAAAAATCTTTCTTTCCCTCTCAAAGCTCTAAGAAAGTAGAAGTAAAAGTAGTAAAAGCTTTACTCTGCCTCCGAGAGTTTTCCTCCCGGTTTTCGGTACCAGGCAGCTTACAGCAAGGCACTTAGCAACTCAGTGAGACCCTGTCTCTAATAAAATACAAAAAAGGGCTGGGGATGTGGCCCAGTGGTCGAGTGCCCCTGAGTTCAATCCCTGGAACCAAAAAAAAAGAAAGTAGAAAACTGGTTGCCAGAAGCTGGGGAGAGGGAAATGGGAGTTATTGTTAGTAAGTCCAAAGTTTCACTTTCACAATATCACCCTAAGGAGCTTTGAGGAATTTTCTCCAGAAGGAACTCTACTCAGACCTTCCAGGCTCTTTTTCCTCCCCTTTGGTACTGAGGCTTGACCCCAGGGACTATCACTGAGCTATATCCCCATCCCTTTTTATTTTGAGATAGGGTCTTGCTAAATTTTTGAGGCTGGCCTCAAACTTGTGATCCTCCTGCCACAGCCTCCTGAGTCTCTGGGATTACAGTTGTATATATATCCCAGCATTGTGCCACTGTGCCAAGCTCCTTTCAGGCTCTTGACACATCCCTGAAAAGAATTTAAATATGAATCAGATTTTAGCAAGGAGGAGAGGAGAGGAGCTTTATTAGAAGGTGAAAGGTTAAGATACCATACTTGAAGGAGAATGCAGCTATCTTGAGAGTGAGAAACACTTTTGGGGTCTGAGACTTTCATGTGTGTGGGGATGGTATCATCCTGGATCCCATCATTGGTCTGGCCATTCTCAGGATCTTTAGGTTGATGTTGTCTTTTCCATCTGATCAACAGATGATGTTTAGAATATGCCTTGTATTATAGGTTTCTTAAGATACATCTTTCTTAGCCGGGCGCGGTGGCGCACGCCTGTAATCCCAGCACTTTGGGAGGCTGAGGCAGGAGGATCGCGAGTTCAAAGCCAGCCTCAGCAATGGCGAGGCACTTAGCAACTCAGTGAGACCCTGTCTCTAAATAAAAAAATACAAAAAAGGGCTGGGGATGTGACCCAGTGGTCGAGTGCCCCTGAGTTCAATCCCCGGTAACCACAAAAAAAAAAAAAAAAAAAAAAAAATACATCTTTCTTTGCTTTAATCTGAAAGTACATTGTTTTTTTGTTTTGTTTTGTTTTTTGGTACCGGGGATTAAACTCAGGGGCACTTGACCATTGGGCCACATCCCCAGCCCTTTTTTTTTGTATTTTATTAGAGACAGGGTCTCACTGAGTTGCTAAGTGCCTCACCATTGCTGAGGCTGGCTTTGAACTTGTGATCCTCCTGTCTCAGCCTCCCAAGTGCTGGGATTACAGGCGTGCGCCACTGTGCCCGACTCTGAAAGTACATTGTGTAGGCTAGTTGCACTTAAGCTTTAATTAAAATGAGGCAATTTTGGGCTGGGGTTGTGGCTCAGTGGCAGAGTTGCCATCGCACATGTGAGGCACTGGGTTTGATCCTCAGCACCACATAAAAATAAATAAACAAAATAAGGATTTTTTTTTTTTTTTAAAGAGGCAATTTTCATAGACAAGTGAATTTACAGTTACTCTAAGGTTTGTAGATTTCTCAGAAATTTGGGAGTGACAGGCCCAGAGGCAAAAACAGGTTTGGGGAGTTAGTCCTATCATGGAACTTTTCGATTTGCATCCCTTTCCTTTTTTACCCCGTTTTTTGGTAGTAGTAGTGGGGCTTGAAACTAGGATCTCTTTACCACTGAACTACATCTCCAACCATTTTTTGAGACAGGGTCTTGCTACGTTGCCCACGCTGACCTCAAACTTACAATTTTCCTGCCTCAGCCTCTGAAGTAGCTGGGGTTATAGGCTTGCGCCATGGTGCCTGACTCCTTGTAAACTTTTTTTTTTTTTTTTTTTTTTTTTTGGTACTGGGGATTGAACTTAGGAGCACTCAACCACTGAGCCATATCCCCAGCCCTGTTTTGTATTTTATTTAGAGATCGTGTCTCATTGAGTTGCTTAGCACCTTGCTTTCTACTGAGTCTGGCTTTGAACTCACGATCCTCCTGTCTCAGTCTTCTGAGCCACTGTAAACTGTTTTTATTTGAAAAATTAAAAGCAACCAGAAAAGTAGAGAAAGGAATACATTGAACCCATGTAAGTCTATCACTCAGATTTTTTAATCTGCTAATATTTTGCTATACTGTATTTGTTTTGGGTCTCTAATAAAAAAAGAACATTTTGCTGCATAACCCTGATATGCAGGAATAATTCCTTTATATTATCCAATATCCATCCAGTCCCTGTTAAATTTTTTCCAAATTGTCCCTCTTTTTAAACCTTGCTTAGAGAGGGCACTTAAGTATATTGCCCAACCTAGTCTTGATCTCCTGGGCTCAAGTGATCCTTCTACCTCAGCCTTTCCAGTAGCTGGGACTACAGGTGCTTGCTCATGTTCCTGGCTAAATCATTTTTTATTCATTTTCCAATAAAGGCTACACTGTTGCACTTGGTTATAATGTGTAGCTTTAAAATTCTGAAATGAGGGCTGGGGATGTGGCTCAGAGGTAGAGTGCTCGCCTAGCACGTGCGCGGCCCGGGTTCGATCCTCAGCACCACATACAAATAAACCCATTGTGTACAGCTAAAGGAAATAAATAAATATCTTTAAAAAAAAATTCTGAAATGACTCATTATGTATTCAACATATAAATGATTATCATTTAAAAAAGATGAGAAGCTTACTATAAGAAATTGTTATTTTAACTAAATCCATGATAACTGTTCCCTTTTTTTATAAAGGAGGAGCTTGAAGTTTGGGGAGATTAAAATTTACTCAAGGTTGTAGACCTATGAAATATTTTTGTCTAAATCCAGGGTCCATGCTTTGTAAACTATAAACTGGTATATAAATGGGAAGTTATTATTACTTTAATACTTCTTCTACTTGTGTATTTCATTTGTATTTTTTTGGACAGGTAATGAATATCTAATAAGATTATAATTTTTGGAGTATAAGTAAACCAGGAGGGATCTAAGTAATGTGATATCTGTGTAGCCATTTTGAAAGCTCAAAATATACACAAGTCAAACATCTTGATTTCTGGAGTTCCAAAAAAATCCCATTCCTAGAATTTTTACAGTCTTATAGTCTTGTTCCTGGGTCTAAGGTCTTCTAAGTGTTAAAAACAAAACAAAAACAAAACTGGATTTAAAAGGTGGATGTGGTTTTGTTTTGTTTTTAGTTTTAAAAACAATTATACATATTGCTTAATTGTGCGTGTGTGTTTGCGCGCACATGAGTGTGTAGGTAGTGCTGGCAGTTGAACCAGAGACATTCTACCACTGAGCTCCATTCCCAGTCTTTTTTTTTTTTTGGTACTGAGGATTGAACTCAGGGGCGTTAAACCACTGAGCCACATCCCCAGCCCCTCCCCACCCTTTTAAAATTATTTTTTAGTTGTCAATAAACCTTTATTTTATTCATTTATTTGTATGTGGTACTGAGAATCAAACCCAGTGCCTCACACATGCAAGGCAAGTACTGTACCACTGAGCCACAACCCCAGACCCTCCCCAGCCCCTTTTAAATTTAGGATCATGCTAAGTTGCTTAGGGCCTCGCTGAATTGCTGAACTGGCTTTGAACTCATGATCCTACTGCCTTAGCCTCCCGAGCTGCTGGGATTACAGGCGTGCACTGCTGTGCCCAACCCATTCCCAACCCTTTTAATTAATTAATTAATTATTATTATTATTATTTTTTTTTTTTTGAGACAGAGTCTTGTAAGTTGTCAAGGCTGCCCTTGAATTCGTCATTCTCCTGCCTCTGCCTCTAGTTGGGATTATAGGCATGTGCCACCACACCCACCTGCTTAAATCTTTGGAAAGTTAAAAAGAATCTCCAGTGAAAAGTAAATTATATTCCCAGGCCCTCAGTTCTTTTCCCAGAGTGACTGTTATGGGTTTCTTGGGAATCCTTCTAGAAATATTCTGCACATATGTATTTTTTTTTTTTTTTTTTTTTTTTGGTACCAGGGATTGAACTCAGGGACACTTGACCACTGGGCCACATCCCCAGCCCTTTTTTGTATTTTATTTAGAGACAGGGTCTCACTGAGTTGCTAAGTGCCTCGCCATTGCTGAGGCTGGCTTTGAACTCACGATCCTCCTGCCTCAGCCTCCCAAAGTGCTGGGATTACAGGCGTGCGCCACCGCGCCCGTCACATATGTATATTTTAAGGATAAATTCCAACAGTAATCTATATAAGCATCTTAGCCATATGACTTAAAATAATGCTGTTCAAAGTTATACTCCAGTTTTTATTGTTTGTTTCTATTCCAAAAATCTTTGTTAATTGTATTAATTTATTCAACAAATATTAACTACCTAGCTACCTAGTGTATACCAAACATGTCAAGTAGTAGGAACAAAATGATGAACAAGAAGGTATTCTGCAAATAATATTTAATTAAGTGTAATTACACAGAGAACATCAAATGCAGAAGAAACAGTTGGATAAATGGCATTGGGCATGGTGGCGCACAGCTGAAATCCTAGTGGCTGAGGAAGCTGAGGCAGGAGGATCTTGAGTTCAAAGCCAGACTCAACAACTTAGTGAGACCCTCTCTCTAAATAAAATATAAAAGGGGCTAGGGATGTGACTCAGTGGTTAAGCACTCCTGAATTCAATCCTTGGTCCCCCCTCCCCCCTGCCAAAAAAAAATGGCATTCCAATAAGAAAAGAACAATATTCCATCTCTAGGACTGACTGTTGTCACCATGGTTGGCCCTCTTTTAGGTTTCTGATCTTGACTGCTAGGAAACTGGCTTGGCTTCTTAGACTCCTGACTCCCGTCATTTAATAATTGTTTCTGTCTTCAGTACCTTTTTTGTTATTGTTTCAGAAATAATTGTATTTCAAAAAATACACAAAAGTGAAAGGAAGGGGCTGGAGTTGTAGCTCAGTGGCAGAGTGCTTGCCTAGCATGTACAAGGCCCTGGGTTTGATCCTTAGCACCACATTTAAAAAAAAACAAAACAAAACAAAATAAAGGCATGCTGTCCATTACAACTATAAATAAATAAATGTGAAAGGAAGAATATTTAATCACTGGACAGAAGTAATACTGTTCATATTTTGGTTATAATCTGTCGAGCTTATGTATGTTTTTATTTTTTATTTATTATTTTTTAAAGAATTTAACCTTTATTTTTTATTTATTTGTTTTTTTATGTGGTGCTAAGGATCGAACCCAGTACCTCACCTGTGCTAGGCAAGTGCTCTACCACTGAGCCATAACCCCAGCCCTATTTTTAAAATTTTTAATCAAAAGTGAAATCATCATCTGCCTACTTTGTTTTGTGACATGTTACTTTCCTGTGTCATTAAATAATTACCAAATTTTTTAAAAAGCATTCTGCCAGCCATCATGGAGCTTGTAGTTTACTGGGAGAGGCATTTAGCAAATGATTATACTAATAGCTAATATAGAAAAGATTTAGTTAGGACCTGCTTTGTGTAAAATACTTCATATCGATGTACTAATTTATTCCTCAACAGCCATATGACATTGATAGTAAAATTCTTAATTTATAAATCTGGAAGCAGACACTGAAAGGTTATGTCACTTGATCAACATCACACCAGCTAGTGAGTTTTAGGTTTTGAACACAAGCATTCTGGCCTTAAAGATCTTGCTTTTAGTCATAGCCTAATCTGGTGACTTTCACTGAGTTTGGGATCATCCCAAGGAAAATGTAGAAATTTGTGAGGGTGTTTTTTATTTTCTCTGTCTCTGTCTCTGTCTCTCTCTCTCTTTTTTTTTTTTTTTTTTTTTTTTCCCAGCACTGGGGATGGAACCCAGGGCTTCACATGTGTTAGGCAAGCTCTCTACCTTTTATCTACATCCCCAGTCATTGTGGGGATGTTTTTTCGAAATAATTGGGAGAGTACACTGATATTTAATGGGTTAAATATCTGGGATGTTAAACATCTTACAATGTGAGGGACATTCCTGTATGGTTTAAAAAATTGAAAAATTGTTTTTAAAAAATTGTAGTACTTCCTTTTTTTTTTTTTTTTTTTTTTTTTTTGTGGTACCGGGGATTGAACTCAGGGGCACTTGACCACTGAGTCACATCCCCAGCCCTTTCTTTGTATTTTATTTAGAGACAGGGTCTCACTGAGTTGCTAAGTGCCTCGCCATTGCTGAGGCTGGCTTTGAACTCGCAATCCTCCTGCCTCGGCCTCCCAAAGTGCTGGGATTACAGGCGTGCGCCACCGCGCCCGGCTTACTTCCCTGTTTTATAAAAAAAAAATTGTTTTGAGCCAGATGCAGCAGCATACACCTGCAGTCCCAGCAACTTGGGAGGCTGAGGCAGGAGGATCTCAAGTTCAAAGCCAGCCTCAGCAACTGAGTGAGACACTGTCTCAAAATTAAAAAAATAAAATAAAAGGGACTGGAGATTTAACTCAGTGGTAAAGCAACCCTGGGTTTAACCTCCAGTAACCCCCCCCTCCCAAAAAAGTTAATTTTTTTTTTTAAAATATTTATTTATTTACTTTAGTTGTACACAATGCAATGTATTTTATGTTTATGTGGTGCTGAGGATCGAACCCGGGCCGCACACGTGCGAGGCGAGCGCTTTGAAATCGACAAAAATTATTATATTTATTGTGTATAAAACGATGCTTTGAAATATATGTATGTGCCGGGCAGGTGGCACATGCCTGTAATCCCAGCAGCTCAGGAGGCTGAGGCAAGAGGATCATGAGTTCAAAGCCAGCCTCAGCAAAAGCGAGGCCCTAAGCAGCTAAGTGAGGCACTGTCTCTAAATAAAATACAAAATAGGGCTGGGAATATGGCTCAGTAGTTGAGTTGAGTTCAATCCCCAGTACCCAAAAGAAAACGAAAGAAAAAAAGAAATATATGTGTGTTATGTAATAGTTAGCTCTAGCTAATCAGCATATGCATTGCCTATTTGTGTGTGTGTGTGTGTGTGTGTTAAGAACACTTAACTCTTGTATTACTTTCTAATGTCCTAGAGAGTGATCACATAGATGAAGAATCTTTTTATAATTTTGTAAACCTAGAACCAAATTTGTTTTCCTTATAAACACAGTATTTTTTGCCCGAAGCATAGTTACATAAATCAAAGAATTGTTTTTCTTTAGTTCAGAAAGATAATCAAGAAATGGTCATTACGGTCCCCGGGTGGAGTGGCTTATGCCTATAATTTCAGTGACTCATGAAGCTGAGGCAGGAGGATTGCAAGTTTCAGGCCAGTCTTGGCATTTTAGCAAGACCCTATCTAAAAAGAGAGAGAGAGAGAGAGAGAGAGCTGGGGATATAGCTGAGTCTTGAAGTGACCCTAGATTCCATCTCCAGTAACCACCCTTCCCAGATTTGGTCACCAGTGCTGGATGCAGTGGCACACACCTATAATCCCAGCAACTCGGGAAGCTAAAGCAGGAGAATTGCAAATTTGAGGCCAGCCTCAGCAATTTAGCAAGGCCCTAGCAATTTAGTGAGACCCTGTTGGGGATGTAGCTCAGGGGTAAAGTGACCCTGGTTTCAAACCTCAGTACCCAAAACCAAAATAAAACAAAACAAAAAAAGATGTGGGGGCTGGAGTTGTGGCTCAGTGGTAGAGCGCTCGCCTAGCACGTGCGCAGCCCAGGTTTGATCCTCAGCACCACGTAAAAATAAAAGGCATTGTGTACAACTAAAGCAAAATAAATATTTTTTTTAAAAAAAGAGTGTTTTACAAAAAAAGATGTGGTCTCTAGTATTTTGAAAAATCATATCACTGATAACAATGGCATTCATGGTGTATTTTTTAAAATATATTTTTAGATATTGATGGACCTTTGTTTTATTCATTTATTTATATGTGGTGCTGAGAACTGAACCCAGGTCCTCACACATGCTAGGCAAATGCTCTTACCACTGAGCCACAACTCCAGCCCCTCATGGTGTATTTTTATCAGCACTATAATATACCTGTTATTTCAGTCTGTTTTTGTAGCTGCCATGTTCATAACTTTATGTCTTAAAATACTGTCATGCTCTAGAGCATTTATATATTGAAACCCAGGGGTGCTTAATCACTAAGCCACATCCCCAGGCCCACATCCCCATATATATGGCCTTTTTTTTTTTTTTGGTACTGGGTATTGAACTCAGGGGCACTTGACCACTGGGCCACATCCCCAGCCCTTTTTTGTATTTTATTAGAGACAGGGTCTCACTGGGTTGATAAGTGCCTCGCCATTGCTGAGGCTGGCTTTGAACTTGCTATCCTCCTTCCTCTGCCTCCCAAGCTGCTGGGATTACAGGCATTACAGGCATGTGCCACCATCCCCAGCCAAGAGCAACAGTATTAATAAACCCATTAACTAAAAAAATGGAACATATAACTACTATTAGGAGTAAAAGTTTTTTTTTTAACTTTGTGTCACAGATTTGACCTTTTTTAAAAAAAATGTTGTCATACTAAAACTATCACAAGTTCAAACAAAGTCTGGATAAATTTATATTTATTAAAGATAAGAGGGGCTGGGATTGTGGCTCAGCGGTAGAGCACTCGCCTAGCCTGTGGGCGACCCGGGTTCGATCCTCAGCACCACATACAAATAAAATGCATTGAATAAAACGCATTGTGTACAACTAAAGCAAATAAATAAAAATATTAAAAAAAAAAAAAGATACGATGTTTTAGTCAGCTTTTTTGCTGCTGTGACTAAAGGATCTGACCAGAACAACTATAGAGGAGGAAAAGTTTATTTGAGGGCTCACGGTTTCAGAGATTTCAGTCCATAGAAGTCTGGCTCCATTCCTCAGAGCTTGAGGTGAGGCCTGAACATCATGGTGGCAGAGTGTGGCAGAGGGAAGCAGCTCACATCATGATGATCCAGAAGCAAAGAGAGAGACTCCACTTTCCAGATACAAATATATACACCAAAGCCACGCCCTAATTCCCACCTTCTCCAGCCACACCCTACTGCTTCAGATACCACTTAGTTCTATCAGGGAATTAATTCACTGATTGGGTTAAGACTCTTATAACCCAATCATTACTCCTTTGAGCCTTCTTGCATTGTCTCACACATGAGCTTTTGGGGACACCTCACATCCATAACATAAGGTATTAATGGTTCATTGTACATATTGGTGGGATTTATTGTTACATATTTGTACATGTACACAATATAGCAATATAATTTGGCTAATATCACTCTTCAAGTATTAATGATTTAAAAAAACTCAATAGCTGGATGTGAGGACTTACATCTGTAGTGCCAGCTACTTGGGAAGCCAAAGTAGGAGGATCACTTGAGCTCAGGGTTCAAGGCCAGCCTGGGCAGCATAAGCAACATTCTATCTCAATAACAACAGACAGGGCTGGGGTTGTGGCTCAGCAGTAGAGCGCTTGCCTACCACGTGCTTGGCCCAGGTTCGATCCTCAGCACCATGTACAAATAAACGCATTGTGTACAACTAAAGCAAATAAATAAATATTAAAAAAAATATCAACAGGCAAACCCATGAAGAAAATTCAGGGCCACAGTAATTTTGCTGTTGAATTTTATCAACTATTTAAAGAAATGCATCAACCTAATATAAACTTCGAGAAAATAGACAAGGAAGGAACACCTCTGCTCATTTCATAATGTCAACATAGCCCTAATAACTAAAAGCCTATAATGATACAAAATAAAAAGAAAATTATAAATCTGCATACCTTACAAACATAAGCACTACATATATATGTATATGTATATATATATACATGTATACATTTACATATATATAGGCAAAATGTTAACATATCCAATAAAATATACAAGAGCTAAACACATGATTAAGTGACTAAGGATATATGGATAAGTAAAAAATCTAGTAAAATGTAAAATCTAGGTAGTGGATATAGGGATGTTTATTATAAAATTCAATATTTTTATGGTTGGGATTTTCCAAAATACCTTATAAGGAGAAAATTTGAGGGAATGTTATGATCAGAGTTGCATTTTAAAGAGACTACTTCTGTTGTTGTATAAAGAATTTGGAAAGTATGATTGTTTAAGAGTATTTTGACAAGGTTTATCGATAAGACCACTTACAATAATAGAGTTATTCTTTTTAGGATGGTGATATGAAAGTAGGTTTAAGCCCTGGGAAAATTTATAAATTCCTGGACTGCTGAACTTTTGAACAAAATTTCTCTGATTTTGTGTGTGTATGTATATGTTTATAGTGCTGGAGATCAAACCTAGAGCCTTGTGCATACTGTTCAAGTGTTCTACACTTGATTTGCACCCAAAGCTGATGAGCATATTTCTTATTGCATGCTTGTTGAAATGTTAGGATCTATCACTACCACAAGTACAGTATGCATATAAGCTTTTAGTAAATATTAGACTCAATATTTATAAAAATAGTTTGGAAATTTTTGCAAATTCCAAAATTTGCAAATACCTCTATAGCAGCATATACTTTCCTTTCTAAAATTCAATAAAGTACATGATGAGCTTTTCAGAGACTTAATGATTTTTTTAAAAATACAAAACAAAGGTATTTAGAAATCTACATTTATAGCTGGGCGCAGTGGTGCACACCTGTAATCCCAGCACTTGGGAGGCTGAGGCAGGAGGATCGCAAGTTCAAAGCCAGCCTCAGCAATGGTGAGGCACTTAGCAACTCAGTGAGACCCTGTTTCTAAATAAAATACAAAAAAGAAAGGGCTGGGGATGTGGCCCAGTGGTCGAGTGCCCCTGAGTTTGACCCCCAGTACCAAAAAAAAAAAAAAAAAGAATAAGACTTTGATTTTGCCTTGACAATTTCCTTGTTTGATAGGTGGGTATTACAAACAGCATCATTTGCTGGAGACAGAATTTCTACCTATTAATACCTTTTCCTGAGTCACAACATTAACTTCCTGTCCTGTTTTATTTATTCCTACGCTTACTGATAAAAGAGTGGTTGGTACATACACTCCTCCTAAGCATTAGGGGGAATTGTAAAATGCTTATTAAAGTTTATATTCAATCAAAGATTGATACAGGAAAACAACAATCACTTTCCTTCAGAAAGGGGTGTCAGCAGGTTTAGAACTAGCAAATAGGACAGCTCCCAAGAGTAAGAATTTGAAATCCTGATGTGCCCCAAACTACTTCTGACCTCTTAATTTTTAGCTTTCTACATTTTTAGTGAGACCCACTCAGTAAAGTGAGGATCTCCCACAAATGTCAGTCATAACTTTGTTCCATAATCTCTGGAAAACTTATGGGTAGTGGCAAAAAGCTTCCCGGTTGCCCTGTCTGGCTCACCAGAAATCCATTAGTTTTCTGACAGACTTAAATGGAGGTATACAAAGTTGCCTGTGACTTTTTTTTTTTTTTTTTTTTTTTTGGTGGTACCGGGGATTGAACTCAGGGGCACTCGACCACTGGGCCACATCCCCAGCCCTTTTTTGTATGTTAGTAGAGACAGGGTCTCACTAAGTTGCTAAGTGCCTCGCCACGGCTGAGGCTGGCTTTGAACTCGTGATCCTCCTGCCTCAGCCTCCCAAGTGCTGGGATTACAGGCGTGCGCCACCGCGCCCGGCAAGTTTAAGTTTCTTAAGCACTACTGGCTTTAATGTACTGAATGTTATACAGATATAAAAAGATATATTCGTTCCTCATAGTAGGTTAGCGAGCTCAAACAAACCTACCATCCAACAGCCTGTTTTAAACTTATTTCTTAGGTTGTTTTAACAATAAAACCATGTGATGATGTTTTGTTTTTAAATATATATTTATTTGTTTTAGTTGTACACAATGTCTTTATTTTTTAATTTATTTATTTGCATTAGTTGTACACAATGCGTTTATTTGTACGTGGTGCTGAGGATCGAACCCGGGCTGCGCACGTGCTATGTGAGCGCTCTACCGCTGAGCCACAACCCCAGCCCAGATGATGATGTTTTGAATGAAGTTCTTTGACACCAAAAGGTGTTTTTGAGCCCTGAGTTATATAATAAATATTTGAAGGTATTCTGACATTGATGTTTGAAGTGGACCGCAGTTTTGTTTTTTTTTTTTTTTTTTTAAGTTTTAGTTGTAGATGGACACAGTAGCTTTATTTCATTTTTTTAATGTGGTGCTGAGGATTGAACCCAGTGCCTCACATGTGCTAGGTGAGCACTCTGCTACTGAGCCACAATCTCAGCCCGGACTGCAGTTTTATTAAATAATGTGTACTTGAAAGACTATCTTCCTGGTCAATGTAAATCTTAACATGTCCCCACACATGCCCCCAGTACTGGAGATTAAACTCAGGGTTCTTTACCACTGGGCCACGTTTCCACCCCCTTTTAAAATTTTGAGACGGGGGTTTCATAAGTCTGGGAATTTGAAAGAAAAGAATCTGACATGATAACAGTTTTGCCTAGGCGAATGGTAATTGTACTAACAGTAGTAATTAGAACATGGAAAAACATTGATTATAAGATTTTTAGGATATTGGATCTGAGAAATGTCATGTATTTCTCAGTTGGAGAAACGAAAGATTTCATGAGAGGTAAATATAATTGATATGGGTAGGAGATGTAAGGTGGTTAAAGTGAGGATGGCTGTAGTTGGATTGCTCATATACTTAGTTGACTTGCATTATGGAACATCTCAATCACCCTGGTTGAGATCACAGGGCAGTATGGTTGCTTCTTTGGCTTCTTATCTTTGTTGAAGCCTTTAAAGAATAGTGGTTCATATCTAGAAGTTTGTAAGCTAATATGATTATTTCAGAAAACTTAATGGAGTTATGTTTAACCCAGTTTAAGGACCTGCAAGTTAAAGTTCCTGTGTCTTTGGCTGGAATCATATCAACCCAATATATATCTTATATCTTCCTTATTAATTGAATCGCTAGCATACTTTTCGCTTTTTTTTTTTTGTGGTACCGGGGATTGAACTCAGGGATACTCGACCACTGGGCCACATCCCCAGCCCTTTTTTTGTATTTTATTTAGAGACAGGGTCTCACTGAGTTGCTAAGTGCCTCACCATTGCTGAGGCTGGCTTTGAACTCGCAATCCTCCTGCCTCAGCCTCCCAAAGTGCTGGGATTACAGGCGTGCGCCACCGCGCCCGGCTTACTTTTCGCTTTTTGAGAAAGTGAAAATGAATATAAGAAATTGATCTACAGAGTATTTTTATTGTATAACATTTATTTATTTGGTGCTATGGATTGAACCCAGGGCCTGATACATGCTAAGCATACACTTTACCATCAAGCTATATTCCCTGCCCATATAGCTTTATTTCTTCATTTGTTAGAGGTTGATATCTTCAGTTTTTAAAAATAACTACATATTTCTTTTTCCCCTTTGGGAGATAGGTACTGCGGATTGAACCCAGGAGTGCTTTACCACTGGGCTACATCCTCTGCTTATTTTTATTATTTGAGACAAGCTTCCCCTAAGTTGCTTGGGGTCTCGCTAAGTTGCTGAGGCCCTCAAACTTGTGATCCTCCTGCCTCTGCCTCTTTAGTTACTGGGATTATAAATATGTACCACCACTCCCAGCCACAGTCAGAATTTAGTGCTTAGTTTTCAACTGAGTAAAAATATAAAAACTTAACAGTACTGTTGCTTGTGCCAGAAAGTCACACTTTTGGGGCTGGGTATGTAGTTCAGTGATAGCATACTTTCCTGGCATGCACAAGGCCCTAGATTCAATCATCAGCACCACCATTAAAAAAAAAAAAAAAAAAAAAAAAAAAAATTCACACTCTTTTGCTGACTTTATTGATTCTGAGTTTCTTTTGTTTCTATTTTGCTGTGATAGCTGCTTGAAGCAGAATTTAAAATATCTCTGGACATAATCTCTTCCTCAGTTTGCTAAACTCCTAGACTAGACCTGGATGATAAATAAATGTTTATTGGATGGAATAACAAAATATTGCATATAAGTAGTAAACTTTAAGTAAATGTTAATACATAAGAAATTTAAAAGAATAAACATGCTACAACAACACTAGAGTGAGTTAGGTTAATTTTGAGGTTTAGGAGATTTTTAGTAATCCTGAAAGTACAAATAATATTATACCTATCCATTAAGGTATATTTCTTTGTTTTGGTAGCTAATTGATATTCATCTTTCTCAAATGTCCAAATTCTTACCCCTATAATCTTGGTTTTGGTGGGAGTGTACTAGAGATTAAATTCAGGGACACTCTACCACTGAACTACAACCCAGCCCTTTTTATTTTTTATTTTGAGACAGTGTCTCGCTGAGTTGCCTAGGCTGGCCTCAAACTGGTGATCCTCCTCCCTTAGCTTCCTGAGTGGTTGGGATTATAGGCATCACTATGCCTAGCTACTCCATAATTTTTATTCCACTATTGAAACTTATTATTTAAAATTAATTTAGAATAGGTGCAGGAGCCCTGTTTGGGGAGATGGCTTGAATTGCGGTTGACTATGAGCTATGGAGATTTGGGCATTGTTGCCTACCGTAGTCTCACAGGACTTGGCCCGGGATCTCGAGTGACTTGGCCGAGATTGCTGATCGGGTCAGCGCCATTTTGGGTGGTGTGTGCGGCGCGTGTTAGTCGTTGTTAGAGCCAGAGAGAAAAGTTATCAGAATAAAAAGCTGTTTGTCTCCAGTTTGCCTCTGAACTTCTTCCCGCGGCTTCGTTGCTCCAAGTGGCCATCGCTTCAGGCAGCTACAAATAGGAAAGATAGTAGAATGAATTGGAAATAACTTTCCTATGTTCATATATGAATATATGACCAGTGGAACTCCACATCATGTTCAACCACAAGAATGGGATCCTAATTAGAATAAGTTATATTTCATGTGTGTACAATATGTCAGAATTCTATTGTCATGTATTCTATAAAGAACAAATTTAAAAAAGGAAGAACAGTGCTGTTAAATAAAAAATAAAATTAGATTCTCAGTGTTAAAGTAGGTTGCAATAACAAGAAAACTGTTAAACCACCACAGACATGGAGAACCTTAGGCATCTTTTCTTGGTCTTTCTATTATTGTCTAGCAGTTAGATTGACATATAACATCTTTATGTCATTGTTTTAAGATTTTCTAAGGAATGAACTACATGTAAGAAATGAACTGCAAATAGATATATCTGTTAGAGCTTGGTGGTGTTGCGTAGAGGGAAAAAGAATGCTTCTTGTAGAGTGGACTTAAAATCTTAGGTGGAACATGGAACTCAAAAACTGAGTATGTTAGTGTGAGATGATTGTACAGTTGAAAACTTTTGGGTCTTACTCCAAACCCAGCTCTCTTCATCTCGTGTTTAGTAACCTAAGATAGTTCCATTTGGAACAATTCAACAAGTACAGATTACCTACAGTGTGCCAGTTGCGATTCCAAGTGTTGTAACTACACTAGTGATCAAAATATGTGAAGTTCTTATTCTCATGGAACTTAAGTTTTAATTGGGAAAACAAGTAACAAAAGGTGCTTGTTTCAGATATTTTTTGCTGCATAATAAATTTTACTGGTTTTAAACAACTGTTTAATTGTTTCTTATAATTCTGTGGGTTGAAAAGCATTCAGCTATTGGTCTTCCTGATCTTGCTTGGAGTCTGTCTTTGGTGGCTATACTTGGGAACCCCAAGATGGCGTACTTGTAGCTGTCACTTAATCCTGACTATTGTTGAGGTGTACTCTGTTGTGTTTTCAGTTCTTTTCCACTCAGCCTCTCCCTGGCTACCATGGTTTTTCACAGCATGGTAGATAGGTTCCAAGAGGGAGTATTACAAAGGCAGAGGCTGCAGATTTTGGAAAGCCCAACCTCAGAAGTTATATAGTATCACATTCCCCACATTTTATTAGTCATACTAGTTCACAGTGGGGAGGGAAACAGACTCTGCTTTTTGGGTGGGTGGTGACAAGATCACATTGCAAAAGAACACATTGGGTAAGAGATATTGTTTTGACCATCTGTGGAAACATGGTCAACTAAGTTTTTTTTGTGGTACCGGGGATTGAACTCAGGGGCACTCGACCTCTGGGCCACATCCCCAGCCCTTTTTTGTGTTTTTGTTTTTGTTTTTTTGTTTGTTTGTTTGTTTGTTTTTATTAGAGACAGGGTCTCACTGAGTTGCTAAGTGCCTTACCATTGCTGAGGCTGGCTTTGAACTCTTGATCCTCCTGCCTCAGCCTCCCAAAGTGCTGGGATTACAGGCATGCACCACCGCGCCCGGCTTCAACTAAGTTTTATGAAAAACAATTAAGCAGGTTAATAGGGAAATAGAGAAATAGGGGAGGAGGGACAGCATATGCAATATCATACAGGGGTTCGAGGAAGGCCTCTCCAATGAGGCAGCATTTTAATATCTGATGGAAATGAGAGAGTAGGCCCATGAGAACCATAGGTCATTTTAAGGAAGAATATTCCCAGCAAAGAGAAAAAGAAATGTAGAAGCCTTACGTGGGGAGAATCCCTGGAATAGCAAGGGAGGGCATTATGATTGAAATGGAATGACAGAGGAAGAGTGGTAGGGCACTGAAGTCTGAGAAGAAGTGAGAAACAGATTGGTAGTCACAGCAAAGACTTGTAACTTTCTGTAAACCATTGGAAAATTCTGAGCAGAGGAATTTCATGACCTAACTTAAGATTTAAAAGAATCCTGTTCCAAGAATCTTTGGCTATATATATGAAAATAGGTTATAAGAGGTCAGGAGTTGGGGTAGGGAGTCAAGTCAGTAGGCTTGACTATCATATGACAAATGATAAATGTGCTAGGTAGTGAGAACTGGTAGGAATTAGGGTATATTTCAAGGTAAGGTTGACATGATTTGATGATGAGAGTGGATATGGGATGAGAAAGAGTAATCAAGAGTGACTCATAAAGTTGTGGCCATTGGCACCTGGAAAGTTGGAATTTCTGTCTGTTGAGACAGGAAGACTGGTGGAGAAGCAAGATGGAGGTGAGGAAGATATGACTTGTAATTTTGGCTATGTTAAGATCAATTCAAGGGGCTGGGGTTGTGGCTCAGTGGCAGAGCGCTCGCCTCGCACGTGCGCGGCCCAGGTTCGATCCTCAGCACCACGTAAACATAAATGCATTGTATTGTGTACAACTAAAGTAAATAAATAAATATTAAAAAAAAAAAAAAAGATCAATTCAAGAAGGTATCTGGGGAAAGGTTACTAAATGTTACTTCTTTGTTGCAGGTTTGATGTTGAGTGCTTCCGATCTGGTCACTATGGTACGAGAACGAAAATGCATATTGTGCCACATTGCTTACGGCTCAAAAAAGGTAATCAGAGGGAGAATTGAGGCTATATGGCTAATCATTTTTTTAGAGACATCTTATTAATAGATGGATAAAAGCTTTTAACAACATCTTGTTTAAGTTTCTTTTCTAAACCATAGTCTTAGTCCACTGGTTTCTTTCTCAGTACTACCTCATTAAGTCAGTAACTGTATTATTAAACTTCTGCCTAGAATTTGAATGTACTCACAGGTGGACGACATAGAGAAATTTAATTAGAAACCAATTTTAGAGGGCTGGGATTGTGGCTCAGCAGTAGAGCGCTCACCTAGCTCTCGCACGGCCCAGGTTCAATCCTCAGCACCACGTAAAAATAAACTGCATTGTGTAAAAGTAAAGCAAATAAGTAATTATTAAAAGAAAAAAGAAAGAAACCAGTTACAGAGAAAATACCTTGAAGTTCAGGTTATTTGAGGTTGTTATTTTCTTTTTTTTTTTTTTTTTTTTTTTTTTGGTACCAGGGATTGAACTCAGGGACACTTGACCACTGGGCCACATCCCCAGCCCTTTTTTGTATTTTATTTAGAGACAGGGTCTCACTGAGTTGCTAAGTGCCTCGCCATTGCTGAGGCTGGCTTTGAACTCAAGATCCTCCTGCCTCAGCCTCCCAAAGTGCTGGGATTACAGGCGTGCGCCACCGTGCCCGGCGGTTGTTATTTTCTGAGATTTTAAAATTGTATACTTTTAAATTCACAAATGCTTAGTAAATATGGCATTTTTCATGTGTCCCTGGTTTCTGCTTATGCCCAGTTTTATGATCACTTTACCATGATCATAATGAAAAGTGCAATATAGCAGAAATGGTACTAACAGTGTCCTAGACATCCACAAGGTGGGGATGTTGCACATTCCCCACCCCAGTACTGGGGATTATACCCAGGGTCACTTTACTACTACATTCCCAGCCCTTTTAATTTTTTAATTTTGATACAGAAGCTTGCTAAGTTGCTGAGGCTGCACTCGAACTTGTGGTCCTCCTGCCTCAGCCTCCCAAATTGCTGGGATTGCAGACATATTCTTGATTGTCATTGGAAATTCAGAAAACTATGAAGATCATAGGCTAGGTTAGCCAATAAAGTCTGATTGGAAGGTAGTACACCTTAAAAGATATCTAAGAGTAAAACAATTTAAGTGAAATGAAAAAAGAGATAGGTTAGGTGAAAAACATGAACAAAGATGCCCAGGTAGAATGGAGTTGGCAGTTCTAGGTGTCAGTAAGAAAGCTTATCTGATTGAAACAGTTTTGTTTTGGGATTAGTAGGACTATTTGTAATTTAAGTGAAGATAATTGGTAAACAGTATCAAATGTGCTATAATGAAGGTTTTTTACTCCTATTGAGGATTTCAGTTAGTGATAGAAAAAATCAGTTGAGACTTTAAAATCATATTTAATAATATATCTGCTACCTTTTAAAAAGTAAAAGAATTGTTTTTCTAGATTTAAAACTTGATCTGGACTAATGAAATTTACCAATAAGTCCAAGTTTCTTGTGACTACTTTCAGATTGGTGGGAGATGAGACTAGAGAGGCCAGTGTGTTCAGAGGTGTGGTATTAGATTTTCTTGGAGTAGCAGCCCTATCTTGTCACTTTACACTTTACCATGATCACAATGAAGTAAAATCAAGACGATAGTTACTTATTCCTGTCTTAGGTAAAGCCAGTTTTATGTTGTTAGACAAGGAAATGGTATGGTTTTAGTCAGTAATATAGTATAAGAAATTAACAATGGATTAGTTGGAAGGGATAACTTATTTTTAGATAGGCTATGAACAATTTGTGTTGAAACAGTGCTATCTTCCAGTTTCCCAAACAAATGTAATCCTTGTTTCTCCAAATAGTTCTAGTGGGACTAGAGCAAGGGAAAGCTGTATACTATATCCCTGAGCATCCTCATGAAACATTAACATATAAAAGACCAAGAAGCTGTTAAGTTAAAAATGTTATCTATTCATTTATTTTTGTTGTTATTTTTTTGGTACTAGAGATTGAATCCAGGGGCACTTTACCACTGAGCTACATCTAAACACCCCCCCCCACCCCAACTCCCCACTCCCCCACCCCTGTCTGCTTTTTTTTTTTTTTTCCTTTTTCTTTTTTTCAATTTTGAGACAGAGTCTTTCTGAATTGCTTAGAGCCTAGCTAAGTTGCTGAGGCTGGCCTGGAACTGGGGCTCCTCCTGCATAAGCCTTTCAAGTCACTGGGATTGCAGGTGTGTACCACCATACCCGGCTGTATTTAGTATTTTATTTCAGTGTTTTCTGAATTTATTCAACCATGATACCCACTCCTTTAAAAAGAACACTAACTAATGTGCAAGGAACTAAACAGAAGCCTGGTATACCAAAAGATATATATTTGGAGCTCTTACTACTAGCCTGTGGGTCTTGTCCAGGTATTTTGAATACTCAGTTGCTTCACTATTTGTATTCTTTTTTTTTTTTTTTTTTTTGGTACCAGGGATTGAACTCAGGGGCACTCAACCACTGGGCTACATCCCCAGCCCTTTTTTGTATTTTATTAGAGACAGGGTCTCACTGAGTTGCTAAGTGCCTCGCCATTGCTGAGGCTGGCTTTGAACTCGCAATCCTCCTGCCTCAGCCTCCCAAGTGCTGGGATTACAGGCGTGCGCCACCGCGCCTGGCTGTATTCATTTTTTGTAATAGAGTAGGCGGGGATTTTGCATGTAATTTTGGGAAAAATTAGTGAAGTGTTCTAGAAAATCAAAAGTCACATTGCAACTTGTTTTGAATTATAACATTTTTGTAATAAATACAGAATCAGTTTTTTTTAAAAAAAAATATTTATTTAGCCGGGCGCGGTGGCGCACGCCTGTAATCCCAGCACTTTGGGAGGCTGAGGCAGGAGGATCGCAAGTTCAAAGCCAGCCTCAGCAATGGTGAGGCACTTAGCAACTCAGTGAGACCCTGTCTCTAATAAAATACAAAAATGGGCTGGGGACTTGGCCCAGTGGTCGAGTGCCCCTGAGTTCAATCCCCAGTACCACAAAAAAAAAAAAAAAAAAATTATTTATTTGCTTTAGTTGTACACAATGCCTTTATTTGTATGTGGTGCTGAGGATTGAACCTGGGCTGCGCACGTGCTAGGCGAGCGCTCTACCGCTGAGCCACAACCCCAGCCCCAGAATCAGTTTTTATATCAGAGAATAACTTATTTCAATTAATATTGTCTTGATCAGGAATGGCTTGGTTGCTAGGAACAGAACAACTTAAATTTAACTCAAGGAATTTGAAATACGGATAAGAATCTAAGGAATAGCCAGGCGCGGTGGTGCACGCCTGTAATCCCAGCACTTTGGGAGGCTGAGGCAGGAGGATCGCGAGTTCAAAGCCAGCCTCAGCAATGGCAAGGCACTTAGCAACTTACTTAGCAATTCAGTGAGACCCTGTCTCTAATAAAAATACAAAAAAAAAAAAGGCTAGGGATGTGACCCAGTGGTCGAGTGCCCCTGAGTTCAATCCCCGGTACCACAAAAAAAAAAAAAAAAAAAAAAAAAAAGAATCTAAGGAATAACAGCAAGCATAGGGATTTGAAGATGTTGTACATTATTGGAGTTTTTTTTTCTAACACAGTGTATGGAACATTGAAATATTGTGTCAGATCTGCCTGGGTTGGAGTTCCAGTTTGACTACTTGGTTATCTATAACTCTGAGAGGCCATCTTTTCATATTTATCCCTTCAAATAAAAGGCCATCTTTTCATATTTATCCTCTCACTGTCTACTTGGTACATAATAAGCACTTGATAAAAATCTGGTAAATGAAGAAGTTAACTTCTCTGCATCCTTGTGGTTAGGAAGTTCAGAACTCTGCAATATTTTGCTGTTCAAATGAAAAAATGTTTAGGGCACTTAGCACAGAATATAGTAAACAGTAACATTCAGAAATTGTAGTAGCCTTTTATTATTGTATATGTAAATAGCTATTCTCTAATTATGGCATGCTGGCTATGTATACTTTCAAGTGACAAAAGGATAGACATTTACAGTTCTTTGTGTTTTGTGTGTGGTGTACATGTTTTTAAATGACAACTTTTCCACAGATTTTATTTCCTTTCCTTTAAGGGTGAGATAAGGCAAGCGGGAGGGTACATAGTAAATGTTCAAAACTTTTCATTAGACCCAACCAAATCAGTTGGGGAAGTGGAGGAGTATGCAGTGAAGTAAATCAATAACTGAACTATTGTGTTCAAAGTATTTTTTAAAAACTGTCTGATCTGCTATAAAGAGAGACTGTTACATTTGTAATTCCCATCTAAAATTGATGTAGCCATTTACATTCATTCAACAAATGTTTATTGACACTCAGATCCAGGTCTGACAAACTGTGTAAACCTGTTAACTTACCTTTTTTTTTTTTTTTTTTTTTTTAAAGGTACCTAGGATTGAACCCAGGCTCGCTTAACTACTGAGCCATATCCCCAACCCTTTTTATTATTATTTTTTCTCTTTTGAGACAGCGTCTTGCTTAGCTGCTTAGGGCCTCACTAAGCTACTGAGGCTGGCTCTGAACTTTAGAGCTGGCTGTAGCTTACTCTTTTGGGAATACTAGGGATTTAACACAGAGCACTTTACCACTGAGTTACATCCCCCAGCCCTTGTGATTTTTTTGAGACAGAGTCTTGCTAAGTTGTTTAGTTGCTTCACTAAGTTGCTGAGGCTGGCTTTAAACTTATGATCCTCCTGCCTCAGCCTCCAGAGTAGTTGAGATTTCAGGCATGCACTATTATATCAGGCTGTAGCTTACTCTTGAAACATTCAGTTGAATAGGGAAAAGAGAGTATGAATAAAAGTAGTCAAATAGTTGGAACACTAAGTGATTTAAGAATTAAAACAAAAAACTTTAGTAAATTCTTTGTAATGGAATAGAACTAACCTACATACTTTATTCTTAAAAGTCTTTTGCCTCCTGAAGGCAATACTTTGTAACCATTTTAGAAAGCCACCTAAATATGTCTTTCTAATAATTTCTTTTACTTAAAATATTTTGCTGGGCACAATGGCACACACTTATAATCCCAACAATTTGACAAGCTGAGGCAGGAGGATTTAAGTTTGAGGCCAGCCTTGGCAACTTTTTTTGTGTGTGTGTGGTGCTGGGGATTGAACACAGGGCCTTGTGGATGCGAGGCAAGCATTCTATCAACTGAGGTATGTCCCCAGCCCCCATCCTTGGCAACTTAATGAGACTTTGTCTCTAAATCAAAAGTAAAAGGCACTGTGGGTGTAGTTCAGTGGCAGAATGACTTTGGGTTCGGTAATCCCCAGTGCAAAAAAAAAAAAAAAGGAAATATTTCAAAAAGCACAGCTGAAGAATTATTTAATAAGCAACTGTGAATTGAAAGAGTAGTCACATACACACAAAAAAACATTGACACAGGAAACTGATCCCCATTTGTTGATTACATAGAACACAGAATTTTGTCTTTTTTCCCTCCCTCCCCCAAAACAATCCCCCTTAGTTTAATCTGCTTTTTTTGATTTTGAAGGAGATGGACGAACACATGCGGAGCATGTTGCATCACAGGGAACTTGAGAACCTGAAGGGCAGGTATGGGAATGGCTCTCTTCCATAAATTTGCATATGGGGGAGGGGGGTTGAGTATTGATGGTGCCTGTCAGTTTATTTTATAGTAATCTTTTGTTAATCAATACTGTCTTGTGGCATAGAACAATCTGCTTGCATTAGTAATAAGTACAGTAGATTTTTAGCTTTTTAGCTTCTTAGGAGGCTGAGACAAGAGGATTGCAAGTTTGAGGCCAGCCTGGGTAATTTAGTAAGACCCTGTTTCAAAAATAACATAAAAATCCGGGAATGTAGTTCGGTGCTTGCCTCGTATGTGTGAGTCCCTGGGTTCAATCTCCTGTACCCCACCTCCATAAACAACTACAAAGGGATAAACTCTGATATCTTTGTGCATCTCAAATGTGTAAAATTCACAGCATTTCTGGTAAATACATTATAACAAAGATGAGTTAGGATGAACTAGTTCTCTCATTAGTAAGCTGTCTCATTCCTACAAAGCAGCCTTGCAGCTAGGAGATTTCGTATTTTTCTTTTAGCAGTGTTACAAATTATTGTAAGCCTCTAGTATTCCTGGAATAGTCTTTGAGGAGTTCAAAGTCTACTAAATTGTACTGAGTCTCATTAGTGTAAACAAAGTCAAATTACAGACCTTAAGTGTATTTGAGAATGCTCTTTTGTGATTTTTTAAAAGTGCTTGAGATGTTTAAGGGAAGAAAATCTAATAAGCAGCTTTAAAAGAAATGTGTGTTGGGGCTGGAGTCTTGGCTCACCTAGCATGTGCGAGGCGCTGTGTTCCATCCTCAGCACCACATAAAAATAAATAAATAAAATAAAGGTATTGTCCACTACAACTAAAAAAAAAAAATATTAAAAAGTATGTATATATGCCTGTATGCCTGTTCTTTTTTCCTTTTTTTTTTTTTTTTTTTTTTTTTTTTTTTTTTTTTTTTTTGTACCAGGAATTGAACTCAGGGGCACTCAACCACTGGGCCACATCCCCAGCCCTTTTTTTGTATTTTATTAGAGATGGGTCTCACTGAGTTGCTAAGTGCCTTGCCATTACTGAGCTGGCTTTGAACTCGTGATCCTCCCGCCTCAGCCTCCCAAGTGCTGGGATTGCAGGTGTGCGCCACTGTGCCTGGCTATGGTTTCTTTTTTTTTTTGGTACTGGGGATTGAACTCAGGGGCACTTGACCACTGGCCACATCCCCAGCCCTTTTTTGTATTTTATTAGAGACAGGGTCTCACTGAGTTGCTAAGTGCCTCGCCATTGCTGAGGCTGGCTTTGAACTTGCGATCCTCCTGCCTCAGCCTCCCAAAGTGCTGGGATTACAGGCGTGCGCCACCGCGCCCGGCTGCTATGGTTTCTTTTTTAATGTTTTTTTTTACGTCAATGTTTTGAATTTAAAGTTTGGAGATAGCATCATTGGGAAACTAAGAAATATGAAATGTATTAATTTATTGATCAGAATACTATTCTAGCTGGTGTGGTGGCGCATACCTGTAATCCCAGTTGCTTGGGAGGCTGAGACAGGAGGATTGCAAGTTCAAAGCTGGCTTCAGCAAAATCGAGGCACTAAACAACTCAGTGAGACCCTGTCTCTAAATAAAATACAAAATAGGGCTGGGGATGTGGCTCAGTGGTTGAGTGCCCCTGAGTTCAATCCCCAGTACCGCCCCCCCCCACCAAAAAAAAAAAAAAAAAAAAAAAAAGAATGCTATCCTATATCATACGACATTATTGTATTAACTTTTTTGTTACGTCACATTGTTTTAGATTATGTGGGCAAGTGAATGTGTTATGAAACTTTCAGCATCTCTTTAGCATATTAATGGAATTTTTACATGTCCCTAGTCCCATACTTTGCAAAGGTTAGGTTTAACAGCAATGTAAAGAGGATTTCACTCAAAATTAGTGTGTGGTGAGCCATTATCATAACTTGAATATATGTGATTTCTAACTTATTAGCATTTGAAATCTATGAAAAGCAATTAAATTTTTAGAGTTTACCTTATTCTGGACTACGTACCTGCCACCTGCCCCATATGTACATATTATAAAATTAAACAAAACAAATAAGGTCAGTAAATCTAGTTAACAGGAGAAAAGCCCATTGCCTTCCAAGACCAATGTCTCGTATAATTCAGAGGTCACTAATCAGCCATTTAAGACTTTTAAAAGACAATATATTTATTTAATTAATTTTTTTGTGGTGCTGGGGATTGAACTTCACAAATGCTAGACAAGCTCTCTACCATTGAACTATATTCCCAGCCCTTTTTATTTTATCTTGAGACAGGATCTCACTAAGTTGCCCAAGCTGACCTCAAACTTTGGATCCACCTGCCTCTTTCTCCAGAATAGCTGGGTTCCCAGGGGTATACCACCACATCTAACAAAAATTTAAAACAAGTTTTGGTTACATAAGATTCATGTATATAATGAATACAGAATCACAAAAAGCATAACTCTTCCTGTCCCAATCCCCTTTCAATTCTACTCCTGTTTTAGAGGATAGTCAAGGGTTTAGAGTATTTCCTATCCAGACCTCTTTCTATGTATTTACATAGATACATGTTTATATACACACATTTTGTTTTGTATCAACATAGCTGGACCACATTCCATCTGTGTGTTGTTCTGTAACTTGTTTATTCTTTCCTCCCCTCTGTTCTCCTCCAAGCAAATTCACTGTGCATGGAGATTTATCTACCATTTTCAATTATTTGGAATATAATTAGAATACTGAAGCATCTGAGCCACCAATATAATTGTCACTGTTACCACCCTAAGTTAATGTAGAGAAGAGCACTTTAGTACTAATTCACTCATATGTTAGATGCAATGCTAATATGTTTTAATGGTTTCCCAGCCTTTAACAGATTATAAGGGAGAAGGCAACAGGTAACAAGAGAAAAAAAAAAAAGAAAAAAAAAAAACAAATAGCTGGTAAAACTATCAAAAAAGACAAAATCTCTCCAGCATGGTGAAGCACACATGTAATCCCAATGACTTGGGCAGCTGAGGCAGGAGGATTGCATGTTTGTGAGCAGTCTCAGCAACTTAGTAAGACCTGACTTAGAATTTTTTTTTAAAAGGCTCTCAAAAAGGATTTACTGACTTCGTTACTGAAAGGAAAGTCGTCACTAGTCTATGTGGTAAGGACAGATAATCACCCGGCATTATTCCTTTTCCCTGTTATCCTCAGTTTGTGATTATTGCCTCTGGATTTTGTGTTTTATTACTGGCTTTCTGGTGTTCAGATTTTCTACTTATAGTTGTATGTATAATTTCTGGGTTTGATCTGGTTAAGAATTGTAAAGTATATATTTTTTAAGTTTTTAATATAAGCTTGAATGAGAAGTAAGTAACTGATCCTCTTTGGTTCACAATTAGGGATATCTGAGGTATTTCCCTATTCATCCCCCCACCCATTTGTTCAGATGTGTGGTCTATAAGTAACTCATCTAGATAGATGCTGTTAAAAAGGCTCAAACCTTTATTTATCAAACAGCTGTTGTGGTGTAGTTAGAGCAAGCTTAATAAAGAAAAGCTTATGCAAAGAACATCTTAAGGCAGCCTTTCACACAGAGAGGAAATTGTGTGGTAACAGGATGAAGCTAATTTGAGATCTTTTAAACACCCTAAGGAAAATTATTGCTTTTATTAGATAAGAAGCAAAAGTAGTTCATTTTTCCCATAATTATTTTATGTACTTACATTAAGTATTTAAACTAGTTGTTAATTAAAAAATTGAAAAGTAGCATCAATAAAATATTATTATTTTAATATTTATTTGCTTTAGTTGTACACATTGCATTTATTTTTACATGGTGCTGAGGATCGAACCTGGGCCACGCACGTGCTAGGCAAGCGCCCTACCACTGAGCCACATCCCAGCCTTATAAAATATTATTTAATTTGCTAGTAACTTTTTAAAACGTGGTTTCCTGGGCTGGGTTTGTAGCTCAGTAGTAGAGCACTTGCCTAGCATGGGTGAGGCACTGGGTGTGATCCTCAGTACCACATTAAAAAAAAAAAAATCAAATAGGGACTAGGGTTGTGGTTCAGTGGTAGAGTGCTTGCCTGGCACACGTGATGTACTGGGTTCGATCCTCAGCACCACATAAAAATAAAATAAGGGTATTGTGTCCAACTTCAAATAAAGAATATATTTTTTAAAAATCAAATAAATTAAAAATAAAGGTTAAATTCTTTAAAAAAACAAAAACATGTGGTTTCTCAAACGTGGTGTGTGGAAGCATGAATACCTATTGAGTGTAGAACAGGTTATAAGGTTGCCTCTGGACACATTGGGTTTTTAGAAGATGTAGTTGTCCTACCCTGTCCCTTCTCTATATAAATGAGTATTATCTTCTTGAAATGTCTTACAAAGTTTATCTCTCTTTTTTAAGGTAGATTTCATTTATTAGAAAAAGAGGATTTCTGTGGGTTTTTTTTTTTTAATATTTATTCATTTACTTTAGTTGTACACAATGCAATGCATTTATGTTTACGTGGTGCTGAGGATCGAACCCGGGCTGCGCACGTGAGAGGCGAGCGCTCCGCCGCTGAGCCACAACTCCAGCCCCAATTTCTGTGTTTTTGATAAATTATTTTTAGTGTTTTCTTTTATGTCACACTTATTGCCTGTACCCTTCCAGGTCACTGATGTATTTTGTCTATCAAATAACTTTAGAACTGTGGCTATGTTCTTGATCAACAAGGACAGCAACATGTTTTCAAAAATCTTGTTTGTGCAGGGCGTGGTGGCGCACGCCTGTAATCCCAGCACTTGGGAGGCTGAGGCAGGAGGATCGCGAGTTCAAAGCCAGCCTCAGCAATGGTGAGGCACTTTCACAACTCAGTGAGACCCTGTCTCTAATAAAATACAAAAAAAAAAAAAAAAAAGGGCTGGGGATGTGGCCCAGTGGTCAAATGCCCCTGAGTTCAATCCCCAGTACCAAAAAAAAAAAAAAAAAAAATCTGTGTTTGAATGTCAAGTATCCAACATGTGCTTTGGGGGTTGCAAAGTGTGTGGGTTTATGATTATGCTTATTTTTAATGAAGTTAAATTCTGCCACTTTATGCTACATTCCCTAATATGTTAAAACATCATTGTGGCTCTCCAGTTGTCTTTTTTAAAATCAATCTCTCCCCACCCTCTCTTTTTTATTCCCCCAGTGCTGGGAATGTACCCAGAGGCTCATGTATACTAGGCAAGTACTCTACCCCTGAGCTACACCCCAGCCCTGTTGTATCTTTAAAAGGGATTTTGATGGTTCAGACATGAGAAAAATTATCTTAATCTTAGAAATCAAAGTAAAATCTGCAATTTTATTTAAAAATCTTTTAAGGATTGTACTAAAAGTCCCCAATAGGATGATGTTTCTGTTACTACACTATACAGTTTAGTATTCTGTAAATTCTTAGGTAGAAAAGTGGACTAACACTTTTTCCATGGTTTTAGAGGTTTTAAAGACAAAAAGATTTTCTAGTGGAAAATTAAGTTGATTTGAATTTTTATTATAGTATAAATTAAGTATGCTAGTTTTGTTATATGGTCTTCAGATTCTTCTGATACTGTCCATTCTGATAAGATTTTTAACTCATTTTTGTTTTGCTGTGTAGAATAGCTTGTTTTCTATTACAAATTAGTGTTCACTTAGAATGAGCCTCATCAGTGTAGTTACAGCAGAGAAATGTATGCTATCCCTGGTAAGCGGGGAAAGTTGACAATTGCTATTCTTTAAATGGTAGTAAGTACAGTTGAAAACTCTCAGTGAAAATAATATATTTAAGTACCTGTGGGATTAGAAGGAATTAGAACATTGATAGAATAATTTAGTATTGATATTTTTAGGGAAACTGGTCAGAGTTCATTAAAATGAATCTGTAAAACATCAGCCTTTGAATTACGAAGTCCAAAAAAAGGTGAGAACTTGTAAATTTTCTCCATTTTTCTATTTTCCATGATGTTTACAAAATTTAGAAACAGTGTTATGTGTGAATTTTATTAGGAGGTGTGTGCACGCTGCTAGGGATCAAACCGAGGACTTCCTTGCATGCTATACGAATGGTCTAACATTGAGCTAAATCCCCACCTGCACATGCACAGTATTGTTTTTTTTTTTTTATTTACTGGGCATTGTTTGAGGGCTTATACTTTGTCATTGTTGGCAATGTTGACTGTAAAAAAAGTAGTTGTTCAATAAGTTGGTTTTTAGTTTTTTGTTCTTTAGTGAACATTCAAGTGATCTCTAACAGAAACTGTCTTCTAGTAAAGACAGTTTTGAGCATCTTTTCTGGCTAATTGACATAAATTCTGCCTATGTCTTGTTAAGTATATGTAAGGAAAAGATGGAGCAGAGGCACACCTGTGTGTGTTTCTGTCTGGTCAAAGACATTGTGTCTTTTTGTGTTGATGTGTTTTTTTAATAGATCATCATAGGAAGTGCAAAAATGCCACTAGTATAAACCCAAGTCACATTATACAGGATTATGCCAATTCAAATTATTGAATGGATACTGCTGCCCTGTGGCCTTGGTGTTCAAAAGGTTCTTAAAAATTATTGCAGAGAGCCCGGCGTGGTGGTGGTGCACGCCTGTAATCCCAGCACTTTGGGAGGCTGAGGCAGGAGGATCGCGAGTTCAAAGCCAGCCTCAGCAATGGTGAGGCACTTAGCAACTCAGTGAGACCCTGTCTCTAAATAAAATACAAAAAAGGACTGGGGATGTGGCCCAGTGTCGAGTGCCCCTGAGTTCAATCCCTGGTACCAAAAAAAAAAAAAAAAAAAAAAAAATTGCAGAGAGAGCTGATCCAATCAAGGAATTTCAAGAAGCCAAAAGCAGTTAAATTATTGATATGTTACAGCTGTGGAAAAGATTGAAGAATTAAGCTTCTTAAAGCTGGCCAAGTATGAAATTTACCATTAAGTGTGTCAAGTAAAAGAAAAGAATAAATACTGTCTGTCCAGTTTAAACTAAAAACCTTATTTTCCTCTTCTCTGAACAGTAGCATTTTCTGTAACTTGAGAATAAAACAGCTGTTAACTGCCTACAATTGAAATTCTTTTCATTCCCTTTACAATAAAGCCCTTCTGAAGCAGAATGTAGATCACATGTATCATCCGACCAAAAAAAGTTCACTGGGACTACTGCTATCATTTGTCTCAGGGTCCGGAATCTTCACATTCCAGGCAGAGCGCCAGCTGTTCCGATTTAGTTACACAGTTGGGATTGGCTGTACCACCTACTCTTTTCTCCACCCCTTAACTTTCACTGGAAGAAGACTCTAAAGCAGGAGATTAAATGGAAGTGCTGTCACCAGCTTTCTGAGTGCAGCTGGCACCATGGGTGTGCTTCAGAGCAACTTGTGTTTGCTCTGAGCCCCCTGCCCTGCCTCCCCTTTCACCATGTTTCCTCTGGCCAAGATTTTAAGTACAGCAATTCAAGAAGATGTCTCCTCCTAAAGCTCATTAATCTGAAGTGTATTGCCTCTTGATTGCTGGAAAAGGATTTAAAATTGATTTCAAAAGTAACTTATGAACAAATTTATTAAAGTGATGAAAGGAGCATTGAAATTGAATAGCACTGATTTTTTTTACTGTGCCAAATTGTGCAGTCTCTCTTTCAGAGGAAACTTTAACAGATCTGGTGAGTGTGCCATGCCAGTGGGGAGAATTGAATGTCCCTCATCTCCCTCTTTCCCTAGGGACAGTAGTCATGAGTGCCGAGTATGCGGGGTCACAGAAGTGGGTCTTTCTGCATATGCAAAGCACATTTCTGGCCAGTTGCACAAAGATAACGTGGATGCCCAGGAAAGAGAAGATGATGGGAAGGGAGAGGAAGAGGAAGAAGATTATTTTGACAAGGAACTCGTTCAGTTAATAAAACAAAGGAAAGAACAAAGTCGGTAAGTGATAATTTTTATTATTTTTTTAAGAAAGCCTGTCTGTAATAGAACATAGTAGAGAATATATTTTACATTTTTGTACTTTTTAGCCTATAGCATTTAAACTTAAGTTAGAAAATGTAGCTTGAGGTTACTATCTTATGAATAAAGGGCAATGAAATGCTTTTTTGAACTACTGTGCTCTCTAAAAAATTCTAAACTCAGTATTGTAAGCTAGCACTAGCTACGTTCTGAAGTTTTTACTACATTGATAACTATGTTTAGAACTGTTTTAATGGTGTCTAAATTTTCTAGTGGAAACCTAGTATAAGCTTCATTGAATATATAGTTTGTTGTTGTTGTTGTTACCGGGGGTTGAACTCAGGGGCACTCGACGACCACTGGGCCACATCCCCAGCCCTTTTTTGTATTTTATTAGAGACAGGGTCTCACTGAGTTGCTGAGTGCCTCGCCATTGCTGAGGCTGGCTTTGAACTCGCGCTTCTCCTGCCTAAGCCTCCCAAAGTGCTGTGATCCCAGGCGTGCGTCACCGTGCCTGGCAATATATAGCATTTTTAATTACCAAAGTAACATCTAGAAAAAACATTTTTACCTGATATGATTTAACATGGTGCTTCTGCCAAATTTGATTTCTGTCTTTGACTACCAAATTGGTTTTATAAATATTTATCAAGTAAATTTATATTTTAAATTTGGCAGTGTCAGTATCATTTGAGCAATATAAGTTTTCTGGTTTGTATGGTATAATTTTATGCTTGTATTTTTTGTATTAAGGTATTAGAATTTGTGGTTTTGCCTTATTGATTTTATTTTCTGAAGAGTTTAATTAATGGCACAAAATTTTTCAGATATGAGAGAACACCATTTATAAAGTGGAATATTTTTTTCAAGTCCTAAGACATGATTTTGAAATTCTGCAATAAAATTTTGAAGATCTTTATTCACCTTTTTAAGTTAGATATTTGGATATAAAAAGGAGATATGTTGGGCTGGGCGTGGTGGTGCACGCCTGTAATCCCAGCACTTCGGGAGGCTGAGGCAGGAGGATTGCGAGTTCAAAGCCAGCCTCAGCAATGGCGAGGCACTTAGCAACTCAGTGAGACCCTGTCTCTAAATAAAATACAAAAAAGGTCTGGGGATGTGACCCAGTGGTCGAGTGCCCCTGAGTTCAATCCCCAGTACCACCAAAAAAAAAAAAAAGAGAGAGAGAGAGAAAAGGAGATATGTTGGGGGCTGGGATTGTGGCTCAGCGGAAGAGCACTCACCTAGCACGTGTGCGGCCTGGGTTCGATCCTCAGCACCACGTAAAGAATAAAGGCCTTTTGTACAACTAAAACAAATAAAGCAACATAATCTTTAAAAATATATATTTATTTAACTCTATATAATTAGGAGTTTTTTGAACAAGTCCTTGAAGTAGACTTTCTTAGCCTTAAAATGTTTTTTTTTTTTTTTTTTTTTTTTTTTTTTTTTTTTTTGGTGGTACCAGGGATTGAACTCAGGGGCACTCAACCACTGGGCCACATCCCCAGCCCTTTTTTGTATTTTATTAGAGACAGGGTCTCACTGAGTTGCTGAGTGCCTCGCCATTGCTGAGGCTGGCTTTGAACTCGCGATCCTCCTGCCTCAGCCTCCCAAAGTGCTGGGATTACAGGCATGCGCCACCACGCCCGGCTTTTTTTTTTTTTTTTTTTTAATATTTATTTATTTACTTTAGTTGTACACAATGCAATGCATTTATGTTTACGTGGTGCTGAGGATCGAACCCGGGCCGCGCACGTGTGAGGCGAGCGCTCTGCCGCTGAGCCACAACCCCAGCCCCCCTTAAAATGTTAATAGCAACATGATTCGTTGAATCATTCAGTTGCTTAGTCCTTCAAATGACATTCTTATTACTTTTAGTAGAGCTGTAGTTTACTCTTTCTGCTGTTTAAGGGAATTGGAGCCTCTAGGAGACTAACTTCTGTTTTGTTCTTATACATCAATGCCGTTGTTAGCATATCTGTGTAAATGATTGTTAAGTCAGAGGGTGAGAAGCATTTTAGTAGATTAGACATTGATAGAACAATTCTTCAAATTTTATTATATGTCTCTGTGGGAATCCATTTATAAGATCATCTATTTCTTCATGAGGTCTCCCTCCCCAACATGAGATATTTAACTTTGTCCTTTCTGGGCTGTGGGTTTAGTTTTCCCTCAGTCTAGCCCAGTCATGATGATCCAGGAATTCTACTTCATGTGTGATTTATTCCCCAATTTTCCTCCTATTTCTGATCTCATTTGTATAACTGAGTCAGTGGTTCCATTAGATGTTAAAAGTTGCCTACTGCCTAGAAAGATAAAAGCAAATAACACACACACAAAAACCCTGCTAGTATATTTAATAACACTTGTTACTTGGAGACTTCAGGTCTTCTGGTTAGGCGTGTTGTAATTTATTGTGTAAGTGGTATTTGCATTTATTAAGGTATATTAACTTTCAATTCTTTGTATAAAAAGAAGGGATTACAATTGTGTTCAAAATATTATAGACATTCAAAGCTCTGTAGGCCAATTAAATTCAGTATTGAATTTAAGATTTAAGTCAAGTTTAGAAAAAGAAACCTAACCACAGAAACTTTTGTTTTGGGATTTTCAGTCTGTCAAGGTCTAGTGACTAGGAGTATAAACTTGGAGTCAGACTGCCAAGGTTCAACTCTTGACTCTGCCGCTTTTTGGCAAATTACTTCACCTGTCTCATCCTCAGGTTGCTCATCTAAAAAATAGGAATAATAAGAATACTTGCCTCAGGATTGTGAAAAGTAAATAGGTAATCTATTAAAAGAACTTAGCATTAAATGCCTGATACTTAACAGATAGTCAGTAAATTTTGGCTAGTATTACTCAGTATCTAGAGTCCTTAGCAGTCCTTAGCATGTGCTAGGTGCACCATAGGCAATTTGTGGAAGAAAATGATTTTGTACCTATTGCTATGATGTTTACTTAAACTTATTCACATTTCTATGGACTCCTTATTTAACATGAATAGTTTAAACAGTTGTAACTTCTTAATAAAAATCCTCTACCTCGTGGAGCTCCTTATAGCACTTATTATGGTTACTACTTACTTATTTGGTATATGCTACTTTACTTCTGTTGGACTTTATTTACTCAGCTAGGTTCCATCATGAACAGGAACTATATATTAAAGTTTTCTTATACCATTTACAGTCATTGTATAAGTGTTTGATCAAGTGTTTATTAATGAAAATAACCATGCAAAATATGATCTTAAAAACAGGTTAAGAAGGGGGTGGGGCTGTGGCTCAGGGGTCTTGGATGTGTGAGGCCCTGCATTCAAACCTCAGCACCACATAAATAAAATAAAGGTATATAAAAAAAATAGGTTAAGAAGGGGCTAGGTTTGTGGCTTACTGGTAGAGTACTTGCCTAGCATGTGTGAGGCACTAGGTTCGATCCTCAGCACTGCATATAAATAAAAGAATAAAATAAAGGTCCATCAATGACTAAAAATATATATATTAAAAATGAAATTAAAACAAAAAGTAGGTTAAGAAAAAATAGGTTAAGAAACTGGATTTTTCAGAAGGAACCTATAATTGGAGAAATCATGTATTAAGGACAGATAAATTAACATAAAATTGTATCAACAATAGAATAACAGGAACAAAGTCCTAGAATATGCCAATACAAACAGAACCAAGGAAGGATAGTGTAAATGTGTCAAATTTTTAATCTTTCTGGGGTGATGGGGGAAGTAATATATTATGTAATGTTAATTAATTGAAGACTATTGAGTTTAACCATACAATTTAAAGATATGAAAGCAAACACTATTAGAAATAAAAATGGGGGCTGGGGCTGGGGCTGGGGCTCAGTGGTAGAATGCTCTCCTGGCACTCGTGAGACATTGGGTTTGATCCTCAGCACCACATAAAAATAAAATAAAGGGGGTCTGGGGTTGTGGCTCAATGGTAGAGCACTCGCCTAGCATGTGTGCAGCCCTGGGTTCGATCCTCAGTACCACATTAAAAAGAAAGAAAGAAAATAAAGGTATTGTGTCCAACTACAACTAAAAAGTAAATATTAAAAATAAATAAATAAATAAAATAAAGGTATTGTGTTCACCTAAAACTTAAAAGAAAAAAATACATATTAAAAAAAGGGGGGGGGGGCTCTATTACCTAATCTGAGTAATAGGGGAGAAGGGGTAGAAGGGAAGTTTGATGGGTTTTGCCTGTAAAGGATGCATTAAAGTTCCTTTAAATTCATAACAAAAAAACTATTTTTCTTCCAGACAAGATGAGCCTTCCAATAGCACCCAAGAAATAAACTCTGATGACAGGCAACCCCAATGGAGACGAGAAGACCGAATCCCTTACCAAGACAGAGAGAGTTACAGCCAGCCAGTGAGGCATCATCGTGGACCTCCACAAAGGGATTGGAAATGGGAGAAAGATGGCTTTAATAATAATAGAAAAAATAGCTTTTCACATTGTTTGAGAAATAGTGGTGGACCAAGAGGATGTTCTGGGTGGCATAAAGGTGTTGCAAGAACTTCCTCAACCTGGTTTCACAACCACAGTAATTCTGGAGGTGGTTGGCATTCAAATAGTGGGATGGTAGATTGGAATTATAATGGTACAGGAAGGAATTCCAGTTGGCATTCTGAAGGAACAGGTGGCTTTTCCAGTTGGCATATAAACAACAGTAACGGAAACTGGAAATCCAATGTACGTAGTACAAATAGTTGGAATTACAATGGCCCTGGAGACAAATTTCAACCAGGCAGAAACAGAAATTCTAACTATCAAATGGAAGACATGACTATGCTTTGGAGCAAGAAATCTAATAAGTCAAGCAAATATAATCCAGAGAGATATAAATGGCAATGGCAAGACAATGACAAAATTGGTACAGTTGCCACATACAGAAGTCCTTCTGAGGAAGGATTTACAAGTGATAAATTTCCTTCAGAGGGCCTACTTGACTTCAATTTTGAGCAGCCAGAAAGCCAAACCACTAGGCAGGCAGACAGTGCAGCTTCCAAAATTAGTGGAAAGAATGGCAGTGTAGCAAGGGAAAAGCCCCGTCGTTGGACTCCTTATCCTTCCCAGAAGACTCTGGATTTACAGTCAGGATTGAAAGAAGTCACCAGTAACAAGTCAGAAATGATAGATAAACCTCTCTTTGATTTTAGCTTGATAACCACAGGAACACAAGAACCTCAAACTGATGAAACAAATAATTCCCCAACACTAGAAACACAAAAAGAAATACATACTGGATCTCTTAATCACAAAACCACTTCTGACTGCACTGTTTCCTATGAGGTGGTGAGAGATAGCCCCATTACAGAAAAACCTGAACAAGAGCATAATTCAAATAGGATTCCTTCATTGAAAGCCCCACTCCTTCCACTTCCAGCCACTAAATCAGTTTCTCAAAAGCAAGATTCAAAGAATCTCTCAATCACCAAAGCAAATTCTTTTTCCCCTGCCGAACACTCAAATCCCTTGAACAAACCCACTTTAGAAGATAGACAGGGTTCTCCCTACGTATCCAAATTGCGAAGTTCATGTTCTCATGTTTTAAAAGGGAATAAAACTGCATCTGGCCCTCAAAAAGAACCTGACGATAATTTAAATGAAACATTACAAAAAGCCAAAGAAGTGCCACAGTGTCATGAGACATTGCAAAATCCACTTCTTAGCACTTCTAAGAGGACCAGGAACTTTGTAAAAGCAAGTAGGAATGTAGAAGAGTCTGAAAAGGGATCTTTGAAGATTGAGTTTCAAGTGCATGCATTAGAAGATGAAAGTGATGGAGAGACATCTGATGTAGAAAAGCATGGAACAAAAATTGGAACCCTGGGTTGTGCAACTACAGAAATTTTATCCTGCAACACGCACACTGTTGATGAAAAAGAACAGGATGAACAGATCTTGAAAACACCTCGAAAACTTTCCACCTCCCCTTGTAATTCCATGGTTAACCAGAATGAGTCTGAGTTACAAATAACATCTGCAGCTAGTCCACACTCTGGCTTATTGCTAGACTTGAAAACCTCTCTAGAAGATGGACAGGATGACAACCCTATTAAATCTCACATATCTTACGAAACAGAAGGCTTTGAGAGTACTAGTTTGGATGCTGAGCTTCAAAAAAGTGATATTAGTCAGCCCTCTGGTCCTCTCTTGCCTGAACTAAGCAAGCTTGGCTTTCCTGCGTCACTTCAGAGAGATCTAACCCGGCACATTAGTTTGAAGAGCAAAACTGGAGCACACCTTCCTGAGCCAAACCTCAATAGTGCTCGCCGCATTCGCAATATTAGTGGTCATCGAAAGAGTGAAACAGAGAAGGAGTCTGGACTCAAACCAACCCTCCGACAGATTCTAAATGCATCTCGGAGAAACGTCAACTGGGAACAGGTCATTCAGCAAGTAACCAAGAAAAAACAAGAGCTGGGCAAAGGCTTACCCAGGTGTGTGCCTCTTTTCAGTATGTGTTCTTTCTTGCTTTCTTTTAAAGTTATCCTTTGACCTGGGTCAAGAGAATTCTGCTTGTTCCTTTTAATTAAATGCTTGCCAAAAATACCCATTGTAGATGTCTGATTTTGATTTATTATCAAAGACTAAGTGATACTCTATGACTAACAGAATACAGTTTTTCTTAGTGGAGAATGGAGTGGAGGCATACCTCCTTCTGAGAAAGGAGATAGGGACATAGGAAAAAATCATCAGCAATCCATCATTTCCATTTGTATGTCCATAAATCTGTATCTATCTGTAGAATTTGATTTCTCTAGATCTAGATCTTGAATGAATGGCACAACTTTTAAATATAACTGTCCTTATTGCCTTTTACCTAGAACCTGTGGATAGTTACCTTTCTATATGTACTCTGGGCATTATACTTCAGATCACAAAATATTTATCTCGAGCACTTCTGTACTATTGTGGCTATTCATCTTATGTTGAGGTACTACTCTGAATGGTAAAGCTTTCAAACATAGGTTTTCTACCTGAGAATCATAATTCTGTAGCATTATAAACTACCCTCCAGGCTTAAGGTAGTTTCTATCCTTGTTGAAATAATAATTTATTTTGCCCCCTTTTCCTTTCCCAGATCTGGCGAGTAGTATATGAAATTATGAGTAAAAAACTCAGCATGGTGCCTGGAACTTATAAGTGAATAGCAAAAGTTTAGTTAGTTTGCTTTGATTTATTTACTTTTAAAAATTAGATGTTTATTGTTGTAGATTTAGAGTTCTTATTTGAAATAAAATCCTCAATTTTTACTCTCATATGCATTCTTATGGCTATATGTCTATAATTTAGTACTTGTGACATAGCAATATTATTTATTTTCTGTCTGGATTCCTTATCAGACTGTGAGCTCCTTGAGGACAGGAACCATCTTATACATTTTTGTAACCTGTGCTTGACAGAGTCTGGCACATTAAAAAAAAAAAAGCTCCTCCCTACAACCATGTCTGATTTGTATTTTTGTTTTTTCTTTCTTTCTTGTTAAGGTTTGGCATAGAAATGGTACCTCTGGTTCAAAATGAGCAAGAGGTCTTGGATTTAGATGGTGATCCTGATCTGTCTAATCTGGAAGGATTCCAGTGGGAAGGTGTTTCCATTTCCTCATCTCCTGGATTGGCCAGAAAGCGAAGCCTTTCTGAGAGCAGCGTGATCATGGACAGGGCTTCTTCTGTGTATAGCTTCTTCAGTGAGGAAGGTTCTGGCAAAGAAAATGAGCCCCAGCAGATCGTTTTACCTAGTAACTCATTGAGTGCTGCACAGAGTCAGAAAGCAACGATGTGCCTTAAACAGGAATTGACACCTCTGACTGCCTCCCTCAGAACAGGTGAAAAGGCTGAAAATGTTGCTACCCGAAGGCGACATAGTGCACAATTATCCTGTGATCTTATAATACCTTTGATGCATTCAGCAAAAGACCTAAATAGCCAGGAGAGGTCTACACCACCATCAGAGAATCAGAATGCCCAGGAGAATAATGGAGAAAGAAACTCTCTCTCATCGAATGCATCCTCAGTCCTTGCAACCTCCAGTTTAGCAGATGCAGCCACTGATAGCAGCTGTACCTCTGGTGCTGAACAAAATGACAGCCAGAGTATTAGAAAGAAACGAAGAGCCACAGGAGTGAGTATGATTCCCTGTGCTTTTTATAGAACATCTCATGCGGCAACTTAAGTTGTTTATAAGGAAGGTTTAACTGTTTGATTTTGGAGGGTATTTGGGGTTGTGGTTCTGTATACTCTGGAATAGAACTATGAGGCTCTTATTTCATCCTACTGGTTTCTTTCACTGAGTAGTTCTACTAAATTAGATGTAATGTAATATGAATGTACAGGACTAGGAAAATATGAAGTCATCTCTAAAACTAGTCTCCAACCCAGTGATTCTTTGTATCACCTGACCAAGAATAAGTCTTATCTTCAGCTGTAATGCAATCTATTTTCATAGATGTACTCTGTACTGCTTCTGAAGAGCATTCTGTTGTACTTGTAATGCATATATGATTGTTGGATTCAGAACTGCTAGGATTAACCCTAAAGTAGCTTGATACTGTTAGAGTGTATATATAAGAACATAGCATAAAAGTATTTTTAGTTTGTTTGTCTTTGTGGTATTGAAAATTGAACCCAGAGGCCCTCTACCACTGAGCCATACCCCTAGCCTTTTTTATTTTATTTTGAAACAGGGTCTTACTAGATTGCCCAGGCAGATCTTGAACTTATGATCAACTTGCCTCAGCCTTCCGAGTTGCTGGGATTATTAGCTTGTGTCACCAGGCCCAGCTTTTTAGTATTTTTAACTGTCTTTTGTCCTTTAGCTACCCAGCCTGGCTCCTTAAGTCTTGTCCTTCACCGATACCACTTCAGCTCTTCTGGCATTCCTGCTTAATATTTCTTAATTCTCTCAGAATTCCTTTCTGAAAAGAAAGAGTTACTGGTAGTGATAGAATCTGGAATCTGGCACTATGAGAAGATAGTCTCTTTCCTTTAAAACTGAGGCAATAAGTAAAGTAGATAGGGTCATGAGTTTTAGACCTGCTTCAAATTCAAGTTCTGCTACTTTGAGCTAGACTGTACATAGGGGATATTGTTAGATTATTTGAAGTACAATTTGTCAAAGATTGTCCTTTGTCAAAGCTAATTTTTTTGTTAACATCCCCTTAATTCCCATTTCTTTCCAAATATTGGCTGACTGTCTCCTTTGTGCCAACAACATGCTAGCCACTGGGGACACAATAAGAAATACAACACAATTATCATCTTCAAGGAGTTCATGATCGAGTAGAAGGATTTATATTCTTTTTACAAAAAGTGGTCAGAATCTAGTATGGACACAACAACTTCTTCCTCTTTTGCCCATGACAGCATTTAATTAATCTTTTTCCCATTGAGTTTAAAACAGTCATAGAGTCCACCTCCACAATGACAAAGCTAGAATCTTGATGTTTGTCTTATAGACAGCTTAGCTTCTTATTGTAAAGGTTTTCTTGCTGAAGTTTAAAATAGAAACTATGCCAAAATAAAATTAGAATTTGTGTTATTGGCTTTGTTCACATGTGTGAATTACTTCACCAAGGTGGAATGCTTTGCTCAAGCCTGTGGGCTTTACCACCTTTAAGATGCTGGGAAGGCATCTGATCTTATACTCTACCCATCACCCCTTTTTTTCTTTTTTAGTACATATATTGATTCAACTAATATTTGATTTGTGTGTGAGCAATAGAGAAGGATAATGTATGACTATCTTAGAATTCATTCATTATTCTCTTTCTCTTGGATAATGGCCTTTACATATTGAATATTATTCAGTTTTGTTTTGTTTTGCTCCATAGGATGGATCTTCTCCTGAACTCCCAAGTCTTGAGAGAAAAAATAAAAGAAGAAAAATTAAAGGGAAAAAAGGTATGGTGCAAAATATTGTGCCAAAAAGAATTGTTCTTATAGCATTTCAGTCTTTATACAACTAGACACAGCACAACTTGTGGTCATCAAACACTGATACCCATTTACTTTTTTTTTGACATTGTCATCTTGCTTGAGAGCAAAGTTGGATTGCCTACAAATCTCAGTACAACTAGAGGAAGAATATATGATGCCATATAGACCTGTAAACTAAGGTTATGTATCTCTTGTACAATATAAGCCAGAAAATCTTATTGGGCCTTTTCAATAGGATAAAAAAGAGCAGGTTGGGGCTGGGATCGTGGCTCAGTTGTAGAGCGCTCGCCTAGCACGTGTGAGGCCCTGGGTTCAATCCTCAGCACCACATAAAGATAAATAAGGGCTGGGGTTGTGGCTCAGCGGTGCAGTGCTCGCCTAGCACGTGTGCGGCCCAGGTTCGATCCTCAGCACCACGTAGAAATAGGGGCATTGTGTGCAACTAAAGCAAATAAATAAATATTATAAATAAATAAATAAAGTTATCATGTACAACTAAAAAATAAATGTTTAAAAAAAAACAGGTTGTTTAATAAAAGCACTGTTCTTTCTAATCATTTATAGGCATTTATCTCATTTTTGAAGCATCTTGTTTGCTTTTCTAATAGTGAATTAAAGAAAGAGGTTATTAGCATTGTTCGCCCACTGATAGGCTTCTGTGACTTTTGCTTTCCCAGTAGGAAGTGATTTGATGAGTGGATGTGATAAATAAGGGAAGAGTCAAGGACAACCCTAGTTTCTGGTTGGGAAAATTAGGCAGATGATGGTATTATATATAGAGATAGACAACTCCATTGCAAAAACAGGTTGAGGCTAAAGAAAGATGAGTTCCCTTTTAGATCCTTTGATTTAAGGGACGTTTGAGACACTTAGAAAGGGATATAATAATTGGATTTGTAGTCTAACATTTAGAGGAGAGGTTTTAGTATATTGCATGAGAAAAAGACAAACATAAATGATGACACATACATGTTTAGAACATTTTATTTAAGTTAAATATACTCCTCTCTGATATTGTAAAACATATTTTTGGTCTTTGTTTTGTTTGCTGGCATACAACCTAAATCCTTGGACTCTCTTAAATGATAGAATTTTTTGTGTGTGTGCTAATGGTTGACTTATGGCTGACAGGCCCTAGGTAGCTTCAGAATGAGGGTTGCTCACCTGAAGGATCAAGACAGGATTGGAGGGTTGGGACTCTTCGGCTGTATCCCCCACCCCCCACCCCACAGTCTTTTGCAGGAAAGGGGAGGCACTGAAGTTTAAATCAATCTTCAGTGGCCCAAGATTTAATCAATTTTGCCTGTGTAGTAAAGCCTCCATAAAAACCTAAAAGGGAGCTGGGGCTGGGGCTCAGTGGTAGCGCACTTGCCTGGCATATGTGAGGCACTGGGTTTGATTCTCAGTGCTGCGTATAAATAAGTAAAATAAAGGTCTGTCAACAACTAAAAAAAAAAAGGTACACGTGTGTGTGTGTGTGTGTGTGTGTGTGTGTACACAACCTAAAAGGACAGGGTTCGGAGATCTTCCAGATAGCTTAAAACATGGAGGTTCGTGGAGGGTGGCTCACCCACACAGCATCAAAACCCCTTTCTTCCATACATTGCCTTATGTATATCTTCATCTGTATCCTTTGTAATATCCTTTATAATAAATGAGTAAATGTAAGTATTTCCTTGAGTTCTGTAAGCTGCTCAAACAAATTAATTGAACCTGAGGAAGGGGTTGTGAGAACCCTAAATTATGGCCTATTGGTCAGAGCAATAGGTAAAACAACCTAGGACTGTTGTCTGGCATCTAAGGGGGGAAGTCTTATGCTATCTCCAGGTAAATAATGTTGGAATTGAATTGGAGAATACCTGGCTGATGGTGTTCCCTACAGAATCAATTCTTGCTTTGTATGGGAAAACCTCCACACATGTGGCATCAAAGTGATCTGTGTTGTTGAATAAATGCAAGAGAAATAGTCTGTTTGACTCCTCATGTTTCTACTGACACAATGTATTTTCTTCACAAAGTACTCTCTAATGTGGAGAACTATTCTAACTATGAAAATGGGAAATGTGTCAGAGCATTGAAATGGGCAAGGATTTTTTGGATAAGACCCCCAAAACAAGCCGGGCGCAGTGGCGCACGCCTGTAATCCCAGCACTTTGGGAGGCTGAGGCAGGAGGATCGCGAGTTCAAAGCCAGCCTCAGCAATGGCGAGGCACTTAGCAACTCAGTGAGACCCTGTCTCTAAATAAAATACAAAAAAGGTCTGGGGGTGTGACCCAGTGGTCGAGTGCCCCTGAGTTCAATCCCCAGTACCAAAAAAAAAAAAAAAAAAAAAAGACCCCCAAAACACAGGAAGCAAAAGCAAAGATTGACAACTCAGATTACATCAAACTAAAAATATTTTGCACATCAAAGGAAAATAACAGTAAAGAAATAATCTCAAGAATGGGAGAAAATATTTGCAAACTATACATCTGACAAGGGTTTAATATCCAAAATATATACAGAACTAAAATCTTAGTGGTTAAAAAAATATAATAATAATAATAATAATAATAATCTGACCAAAGAGAACCACTTGAAATTAACAGACTAGAAAAATATATAAGATTTGGGAGGAAAGTTCTAAGCAGACTAGGTCTGAGGCCCAATCTAAGCAAAAGCCCCAAGTGAAGTGGATGGTAGCTAAAAAATGGAAAATGAAACCTAGAACTGTGGATGTGCTTAAACAGAGAAATCACCTGGGAAATTAGTGGTGGAAGAAAGCGATTAGGTAAGATAGTACAATGTGATATACTTGACCTATGAGTCACCTTTGTCTTGCCGATTCTTACTTCATTTCTATCTTTGATATCATCAGGCTTAACCACATATTTTCTGAGACTTGATGAATCTCCATTAACCTCTTGAGGAGAACATAAAGTTTTTTCCTGAATCATGGGCATAGTTTAGTCTTTTGAGAAACTATTACTGAAGAGGAGTCTCCAGTATTAAGCTAGGCCTTATGATTTCTTTCAGCAGAACGTTCTCAGGTTGACCAGCTGCTGAATATTTCCTTAAGAGAGGAAGAACTAAGCAAATCACTTCAGTGCACGGATAATAACCTTCTGCAGGCCCGGGCAGCCCTGCAGACAGCATATGTTGAAGTTCAGAGGCTGCTCATGCTCAAACAGCAGGTAACAGCATATGGATGGTCTAATGAAAACAGATCATCTCAGAAGTTGGATTTTGAAATGCTTAACAAGACACTTTATTTTCAGATAACTATGGAGATGAGTGCACTGAGGACTCATAGAATACAGATTCTACAGGGATTACAAGGTATTCATAGGGTGTCCATAGCTTATTACTTTTTGTTCTATATAGAAGGGAGAGAAAAGTAGTTATGGAAAGATCATATGGTTTCTCCCATGTCTCTTTGGTTTCATCCTTTTGTAAAAATCCTGAAACCAGCTAGGCACCATGGTGCTCACCTGTAATTCTAGCTATTCAGGAGGTCAGGTCAGGAGGATTGCAAGTTTGAGGCCAGCCTCAGCAATTTAGTGAGACCTTCTCAAAATAAAAAATAAAAAGGGCTGGGGAAATGGCTCACTGGTAGAACAACCCTGTGTACAATCCCCAGTTCTGCAAAAAAGAAAAAAGGGGAAAAAAAAACCCTTAAACTGTATATCCCAAAAAATGTTTAGCAATAGAGACAGTATCTCTGGTTTAAGAATCCAAAAGACCAGAGTTCAAATCTTGGCACCTCCATTGGTGCTTACATAACTTAAAGTTTGGAAAATTGATATGTTGATACCTATTCTATACCTGTATCTTTAGTATAGGTTACATGACATTCTATTTTGAAAAATTATGAGGGAATATACTAATATATTAAAATTTTTTTTCTAATATTTATAAATACAAATTGTTTCAGAAACAAGTGACTCTTCAGATAACATTTTTGTATTCGTGTATGTGCTTTCCGTTCTAGAAACATATGAACCTTCTGAGCACCCAGACCAGCTTACCTGTAGCCTCACACGAGAACAAAAGCACAGTAGATCTCAGACATCTGCTGATACCACACTGCTGCCTAATCCTTTTTTCCCAGTTTTTCTGGAGCCACCTCCTTCCCATGTATCTCCATCATCCTCTGGAGCTCTTCTCAAAGTAACTACATCTCCTGCTTTCCAAGCCCATGGCAGTGTCCCTGCTCCAGACTCATCAGTTCAGATTAAACAAGAGCCCATGTCTCCCGAACAAGATGAGAATGTGAATGCTGTATCACAAGGCTCTGCTTGCAGTGCGTCCAAGGAATTACCCCAAGCTAATAGTAAGTAAGGTTTTCTCTGGCTTAAAGGGCATTCCTGCAGTGGGACTAGGGCAGTTGTATATCAATGTATAAAACCATACTTGTTCATTAAAACTAAAGTTATTACAGGGCCGGAGTTGTGGCTCAGTGGTAGAGTGCTTGCCTAGCTTGCATGAAGCACTGGGTTCAGTCACTGGCACCACGTAAAAATAAACAAATAAGGGCTGGGGTTGTGGCTTAGTGGTAGAGTGCTAACCTAGCATGTGCAAAGCCCTGGATTCGATCCTTAGCACCACATAAAAAATAAAATAAATAAAATAAAGGTATTGTGTCCAACTACAACTAAAAAAATAAATATTAAATAAATAAACAAATAAAGGTGTTGTGTCCATCTACAACTAAAAAAAAAATTAGAAAAAAAACTAAAGTTATTACAGTTTAGTTTTTATTTAAATGCTCTTCATACAGGAGTTATTTTAAAATGTTTCAGAGAATATAATTTAAATATCAGTAACTTAATTTTCTCTAATTTAAGGTTACTGAGTTGACTTTGTATTAGTACTTAAAAGTTTCCATTTATTAGGGTAGGTGCAGAATTTATTTGGTCTTAGTGATAAATGGGTTAAAGTTGTTCATCCAGTTTTTTTTTTTTTTTTCCTTTGGTACCAGGGATTGAACTCAGGGGCACTCGACCAATGGGCCACATCCCCAGCCCTTTTTTTTTTTTGTATTTTATTTAGAGACAGGGTCTCACTGAATTGCTAAGTGCCTCGCCATTGCTGAGGCTGGCTTTGAACTCGCGATCCTCCTGCCTCAGCCTCCCGAAGTGCTGGGATTACAGGCGTGCGCCACCGAGCCCGGCTCATCCAGTTTTTTAGATAAGGCATATGTTCTGCATTTCTTATCATCAGCTGTCCTTATCATCTCAAATACAAGTCAGAACTTTTATAAGCCTGAGAGACTGGTAGCCAAGATAAGGTGATGTGGAGTTCTGGAGTTTGCAGTCATCTAATGGGAACTTGGACTTGGATGGTTTTGAGAAGTAGTCAGGATTTTTACTCTTTTCATAAAATAATACCTAGTTAACATTTGAGAATAACTTCTTAGTTATTTAAAATCCTCTTTGTTTTCATGATCATAGTGGTGCTATATTGAAAATTAGGCCAAACAAAGAAATAAACTGGCATTGTGTGATTTCTTGAGCAAAAACATTCTGAAAAATTACCCTAGCTTTTAGTACCAGTACTAAATAATAAATATTGATATCAAATGGAAATTGTCTTTCATGTTAAATTTTAAGTTGCTTTTTTTGGGATAGTATTTAGGATTTTAAAAAAATAGTAATAAAAGAGCTTCAGTGACTTTTAAAGCTTTTTAAAATTAAAAGTAGCTTTTATTAGATTTCTTTTTCTGATTACAAAAATAATTCACTTTCATTATTAAAAAGTTGGAAGATGGGGCTGGGGTTGTGGCTCAGCGGCAGAGCGCTTGCCTTGCATGTGTGCAGCCTGGGTTCGATCCTCAGCACCACGTAAACATAAATGCATTGCATTGTGTACAACTAAAGTAAATAAATATTTTTTTTAAAAGTTGGAAGATTACAAAAATTTAGATGTTATTTTGTTTACTGTTTATTTACTTTTTTTTATTTTTGGTACTAGGCATTAAACCCAAGGTGCTTTACCACTGAACTATTCACTTCCTAGCCCTTTTTATTTTTTGAGAAAGGGCCTTGCTAAGTTGCCGAGGCTAGCCTTGAATTTGCAGTTCTACTGTTTCAGTCTCCTGAGTTGCCTGGATTACAAGCATGCACCACCACTCCTGGCTATAATTTCAAGCCTTTTTTTTTTTTTTTTTTTACTTTTTTCTTCTTGCGACACTGGTAATTGAACCTTTCAAGGCCTCGTACATGCTAGGCAAGCACTTTATCACTGAGCTTTATCTAGCCCTCAGTCTTTCTTACATCACAGGTGTTTGTATGTTTATATGTAGACTTTATACAAGGAGAAATCATAGTCTATTACAACCTGACTTTTTGCATTTAATATTTCATTTTCCTTTGTCATAAAAATAATTCATCTAGAGCTGGGTCTGGTAGCACAAGCCTGTAATCCCAGCTACTCAGGAGGCTAAGGCAGCCAAGTTCAAGGCTACCCAGGGCAATTTATCGAGACCCTGTCTCCAAAAAAATAGTTTTTTTCCATCTAAAATATTTTTAAAATTTTACTAGTTGTGTAATATTTGAAAAGTTACACAGTCAAGATATACAATAATTTATGTAATAAATCTCCTTTGAATATTTAAATTTTTCCACTTTTTTCCATATTCTGTATAACACTACATTGTATATATATGTCTTTGAGTATATCTGTAACTATTTCATCAATTTAAATTCCTAGACATGAAATAATTAAGTCAATGCAAATAAGCATTTTTTTTAATATTTATTTATTTGCTTTAGTTGTACACAATGCCTTTATTTTTACGTGATGCTGAGGATCGAACCCAGGCCAAGCACATGCTAGGTGAGCGCTCTACCACTGAGCCACAACCCCAGCCCCAAATAAGCATTCTTAAGTTGACTTTTTAATCACCAGTGTATAGTGAAATAGGATGGTGTGTGGGTATAAAGAAAACTTCTAAGAAATAAAAGTGGAAATACTTTAGCTAAATAGATCTTTAAATATCTAGTAAGAATAAAACACCATGTTAAATATATGGACATTTAAAATAAGATTAAGAGTAATAGAAGAAATATTAAGAGTAATAGAAGCAATCCCTGTGTCCCCACGTGGAGTTTTTGTTTTGTTTTGTTTTATTTTTTGTTTTTTGGCAGAGCTGGGGGTAAAACCAGGTCCTCACAAATACTAGTCAAACACCCTTTTGTTGAGCTATTCCCAGAGCCACATAAGGAGCTTTTGAAGGGAATAAGACATGCCTATTATTTTTGAGATTGATGTAAGGCAAAGGATAAGTGTCATAATAGGGATGAGTGTAGATTATAGGTAACTTCATGAAGATTGAGTTAACAGGTGTAACAATCATGGTTTTATGAACATATCACTGAAACATTATTTGATAGAGATTCGGTTAGTGATAAATAAAGAAATTAGTGATAAATAAATAAATAGAGATTCAATTAGTGATAAATAATTTGCAGTTTGCAAGGACACAAAAAACAATGCAAGCTGGGCGTGGTGGTGCACGCCTGTAATCCCAGCACTTGGGAGGCTGAGGCAGGAGGATCATGAGTTCAAAGCCACCCTCAGCAATGGCGAGGCACTTAGCAACTCAGTGAGATCCTGTCTCTAATAAAATACAAAAAGGCTGGGGATGTGGCCCAGTGGTTGAGTGCCCTGAGTTCAATCCCCGGTACCCAAAAAAAAAAAAAAAAAATGCAAAAGTTTTTTCCTTCTCAACTTAGGAGAGATCAGTTGTCCAGTTTATCCAGTCATCACTGCAGCATTGTCCTTATCAGAACTAACAGAAAATTGCCATGAACCTATCCAAGATCTGAAGTTTCCTGTGGAGCAAGGAAATACAAGAAACAGAGAAAACTCTCCTTCTTCCCAAACAACTGATCTTCCTAGCATAAATAAAGAAGGTGAAGAGCCAACCAAAGGCAACAGTGGGTCTGAAGCATGTAGCAGTTCGTTTCTAAGATTATCTTTTGCTTCAGAAACCCCTTTGGAGAAGGAGGCTCATTCTCCAGTTGACCAGCCCGAGCAACAGGCAGAATCCACTCTGACATCAGCTGAAACTAAGGGAAACAAGAAAAAGAAGAAACTTAGGAAGAAGAAAACTCTCCGGGCTGCCCATGTTCCTGAGAATAGTGACACTGAACAGGATGTATTTACTGCTAAACCCGTAAGGAAAGTAAAAACTGGAAAATTAACTAAAGGGGGTAAAGTAACAACCTCTACCTGGGAAGATAGAACTGGTCAGGAGCAAGAGAGTGTCAGAGATGAGGCAGACAGTGACTCATCCCTAGAAGTTCTAGAAATTCCTAATCCTCAGTTAGAAGTAGTAGCCATTGATTCTTCTGAATCTGGAGAAGAGAAACCTGACAGCCCATCTAAAAAAGATATTTGGAACTCTGCAGAACAAAACCCACTAGAAACATCTCGTTCTGGTTGTGATGAAGTTAGCTCTACCAGTGAGCTTGGTACTCGCTACAAGGATGGCATCCCTGTAAGGTAAGGATGTTGTTATTGGTTCAATCAAAACAGCTTTCATCAATCTTTTTTTGTTGTTTATTTTTTATTTTAGGGGGTACCAGGGATTAAACTCAGAGGCGCTCAACCACTGAACCACATCCCCAGCCCTATTTTGTGTTTTTATTTAGAGACAGGGTTGCACTGAGTTGCTTAGTGCCTCACTATTGCTGGGGCTGGCTTTGAACTCACAATCCTTCTATTTCAGCCTTCCAAGCCACTGGGATTACAGGCATGCACCACCGCAACCAACCACCAGTCTTTCTTTCTTTCTTTCTTTTTTTTTTTTAAAGAACTTTTTGTGGTGCTGGGATATAGCTCAGTGGTAAAGTGCCCCTGGGTTCAATCCCTGGTACCAAAAATAAATAAAACTTTTAGTTATGAATCAGAATTTGTTTAAAAATCAAAATTGATGTGAGAACAGTAGAGGTTATGGAAATGGAGGAATTAGATCTTAATAGTGGAGATTTTTCTGATTTCTCTTTTGATTAGGTTGTAAATATTCATTCTGCTTTTATTTCTGTTATAGAAATTTGAGATGGAAAAATTGATCTCTTATTATTTGCTACTTTGCCCATTATTTAGAGAAGTTCTCTGAGTTAGGAAATTTTTAGATTTGCTGCCTGTCCTGTTCTCTCAGATTCTAAGAAGGCTTGCTATTATTTTACAGCGTGGCAGAAACTCAGACTGTGATCTCCTCCATAAAAGGATCAAAGAACTCTTCAGGTATTTGTCATTTTATTTTATTTAAATCAACCACAGGAAAAAAGGTTTGTAAATTTAGAGCCAGGGTTTATATTTACAGAATAGTGGGCAGGAACATCAACAGAATTATCTTGATCAGCACTAAATCTTCAAATCCTAGCTTTTTCAGGTCTCTTCCATCTCTCTTATCTGAGGACCTTATCTATTCAACTAATTAGTATTAAGATTTCATTGAAGCCAGCACAGTGGCACACGCCTGTAATCCCAGCACTTTAGGAGGCTGAGGCAGGAGGATCCTGAGTTCAAAGCCAGCCTCAGCAATGGTGAGACACTTAGGAACTTAGTGAGACCCTGTCTCTAATAAAATGCAAAAAAGATCTGGGGATGTGACCCAGTCAGTGGTAGAGTGCCCCTGAGTTCAATCCCCGGTACCACAGAAAAAAAAAAAAAAAAAAGATTTCATTGGCTCCAGAGATTTTTGCTTTGAGAAAGAACTGCTTAAAGAATAATCCCTTGGGGCTGGGGTTGTAGCTCAGCGGTAGAGTGCTGGCCTAGCATGCTCGTGGCCCAGGTTGGATCCTCAGCACCATGTAAAAACAAAGACATTGTGTACAACTAAAATAAATAAATAATTTTTAAAAATATTTATTTATTTTAGTTGTACACAATGCCTTTTTTATATTTACATGGTGCTGAGAGTCGAAACCGGGCCGCGCACGTGCTAGGTGAGCACTCTACCGCTGAGCCACAACCCCAGCCCCAATAAATAAATATTAAAAAAAAAAAAAAGAAAGAAGGAATAATCCCTTGCCAATCCCAGCACTTGGGAGGCTGAGGCAGGAGGATCAGGAGTTCAAAGCCAGCCTCTGCAAAAGAATAATCTCTTACTCAAAGAGGTAACTGTGTAGAAGCAAGAGAGGCAGTTTAGAGAGAGACTGGTTACTTTTCAAGTATCACTGAGAAGCTCATTCTATAAGGATTTTCTTCCTAATTGAAATTTCCCCCCACCTTCTCTTATTTTGTAAGCTTCATAAATAAAGATTTTCAGTGAGAATTGTTATATTCTGCTAGAGAAAAATAGTCTTTAAGAAGATCATCTTTAGGTTTAATTCAGGGACAAATGTATGGTGTAATGGTTTTGAGTTTTGAGTATCTTTTCAGACTATAGCAGACAACTCTCTGAAACCTATTCTTGTTTTCTAGAAATATCTTCAGAGCCAGGAGATGATGATGAGCCCACAGAAGGAAGCTTTGAGGGGCACCAAGCTGCAGTGAATGCTATTCAGATATTTGGAAACTTACTGTATACCTGTTCAGCAGATAAAACTGTTCGAGTTTATAATCTGGTGGTAAGTGAATATAACATTTTGAATGTTTTTGGTTATAGGTTTTGGAAAATCTTGTTTATACTCTCTTCAATGTGGAGGGGAATTTATTGAGGGGCTTTACTGACTTTAGTTGTAGTTGATCCAGCAACTTGGAAAGGTCACTGGAGACTTAATTATTTCTCTCTTAACTTTGCTTTTCTCTGGCATCACCTTTTCTTAAAGGTAGTTTTCTCGTAAAATGCCTCTGGGGTTACTTTCCTTTTCACCAACAGAAAGGGAGATGGAATTACATAAACAGGCTTGGGCCAGTCAGGTCCTACCCTGGAGTTGATGATGGGGTCAGTTGCATAGCTGCTATATTAGGACTGATGGTATGAATATTGGGGAAATATTAGAGGAAGCATTTTTCCCTAATAGTTAATTAATTATAGAATCCAAGTTGTTAAGGAGAGCAACACTTTTTCACTCTCATACTTCTATGATCTAATGCTCATTTTAAGTTTTGGATTTGATGTATGTCAAAACTAATTCTGTTTATCAATAGTGATAGCCAAGAAATTTTAGGGATAGTATGTTATCTGCACAAACACTGTGAAAGTATGTAAAGTTACTGAAGTCAGTAAAAACTCAAAAGTTAGCTGATAACCAGAAAGATGTGTTTACTATAGGCAGTAGGTATATAGGTTCCTTTAGACTAGTGATATGAGTAGCAGCAGCAATGACTGAAGGAAGGAAACAGTGGTACAAGAAGTGTGAGTGTAAGATCCAGTGGGGGGATCAAGTCCAACTCTAAATTGCGAGATGTGTGTATATGTGTATTTATATACACATTCTAAATAGATCTTGATATATACATGGAAATGACATTTAGAATATTCCCTTAGGAAATCATACCTAGACTGTGAAGACTTGTGATAGCACTTGACACATTTTTTTTTTTTTTTTTTAGTATTGTGGAGTATTCTCAAGCTGATGATCAAACATGCAACTTTTATGGGTAATTAGCTAGGTGCTTGGTCTATGTGTTAAAGAACCTTCCTTTAGACATGAAAATTCTGACCTTTTTTTGTTTCTCAGTGCTAGGGATTGAACCCAGGGCCTTGCACATGCTATATATATGCTTTACCACTGAGCTACCCTCCCACCCCCCCCCAGAACTGGCCTTTTCTACAGTGAATTGCCCTAAATATTTTTTTGTATGCCTCAGTTAACATAATTCTGTGTACTTCAGTATCTGTGACTGTTTTGCTAGGCAGTCAATGAACAAATATTTATTGAACCTCTTTTGTGTGCCAGGCATTATTCCAGGCATTGAGAATATAACAGTGAACTGAAAGTTTTAGCATTTTTGTTGTTGTTGATGATGATGAAATATATTGTTTAATCCTACAAGTAATTATCTAATCTTTGCTTGACTTTAGAGTCGGAAATGTATTGGTGTCTTTGAGGGCCATACTTCCAAAGTGAACTGCCTTCTGGTTACTCAGACCTCTGGAAAGAATGCTGCCCTTTACACTGGTTCCAGCGATCACACTATTCGTTGCTATAATGTTAAGGTAAGTGGGTCTAGAGAAATCAAAAGTATCATAATTTTGCCAGGCACAGTGTTGCATGCCTGTAATCCCAGCATTTTGGGAGACTGAAGCAGGAGGATTAAAAGTTCAAAGCCAGCCTCAGCAGTTTAGCAAGGTCTTAAGTACCTTAGGAGAGCTTGTCTCAAAATAAAAAGATTTAGGGATGTGATTCAGTGGTTAAGTGTCCCTGGGTTCATTCCCTGGTCATTCCCCACCCCCCAAAAAAGTGATAATTTTGAGCCTTTGACTATTTACTTTATTGAATGGAGATACTGTGGCAGATACTTCTTTCTACCCATTTGACTTTCTTTGCTTCTGAACCTGTTTTAGCATACTGATATAACCTTGGGTAGATATGAAACTTAGACATAAACCACATTTTCTGTCTCTTTCCAGTATTATTTATATCCTACTACTAATAATATATATCCCCCTTGGTCTTTCCCACAAATATTATTCTTAATTTTTACTTTTACATCATATGCCAAAATTTATCCTTAGATAGAATGAATTATAAAATGCTTAAAAATTTTAAACCTAAATACATTGAAATAAGTGCGAAAATTGCATTAAAATTATATATAATATATGGTTTCATAATTATGTACAATGTATATAGCTCAGTGGTAGTGCTTGAGGCCCTGGGTTCAAGCTGTAGCACTGTTCCCGCCCCAAAAATTTTACATAGTATGTTCTTAATTTCTTTAAAAGATATAACTATATGAAGCAAAATTTATAGCTCTAAATCCTTAGGTTTATCACATGTATAGATGGAATATATATGATAATAGGAGGAAAAAGGGAGGGAGGGAATGGAGTCAGTGCTAGTTCAAGGTTCTTATATTTTACTGGGAAGAAGTCAGTATTTAATTGGACTATTAAGAAAGATTTGATTTCTGCAGCACTGTTCACAACTTTAGTGTGCATCAGATTCATCTGGAGAGCTTTAAAACACACATTACTGGACCTGTTTAAGAAAGTATACTTTGGCCTTTAGTCACTTAGTACCATTCAGTAATTCTTTTTTTTTTTTTTTTTAATGTGCTGCTAAGCCAAGCGTGGTGGCGCATGCCTGTAATCCCAGCACTTGGGAGGCTGAGGCCGGAGGATTGCGAGTTCAAAGCCAGCCAAACCTAAATACATTGAAATAAGTGCGAAAATTGCATTAAAATTATATATAATATATGGTTTCATAATTATGTACAATGTATATAGCTCAGTGGTAGTGCTTGAGGCCCTGGGTTCAAGCTGTAGCACTGTTCCCGCCCCAAAATTTTACATAGTATGTTCTTAATTTCTTTAAAAGATATAACTATATGAAGCAAAATTTATAGCTCTAAATCCTTAGGTTTATCACATGTATAGATGGAATATATATGATAATAGGAGGAAAAAGGGAGGGAGGGAATGGAGTCAGTGCTAGTTCAAGGTTCTTATATTTTACTGGGAAGAAGTCAGTATTTAATTGGACTATTAAGAAAGATTTGATTTCTGCAGCACTGTTCACAACTTTAGTGTGCATCAGATTCATCTGGAGAGCTTTAAAACACACATTACTGGACCTGTTTAAGAAAGTATACTTTGGCCTTTAGTCACTTAGTACCATTCAGTAATTCTTTTTTTTTTTTTTTTTTAAATGTGCTGCTAAGCCAAGCGTGGTGGCGCATGCCTGTAATCCCAGCACTTGGGAGGCTGAGGCCGGAGGATTGCGAGTTCAAAGCCAGCCTCAGCAGTGGCGAGGCACTTAGCAACTTAGTGAGACCCTGTCTCTAATAAAATACAAAAAAAGGGCTGAGGATGTGGCCCAGTGGTCAAATGCTACTGAGTTCAATCCCTGGTACAAATAAATAAATAAATAAATAAATAAATTCTTGTGCTGCTATCAAATCCATGGCCTTGCATGTTAGACAACTACCCTACCACTGAGCCATACCTCCAGCCCTCAACAAATATTCTTGCACATATTATGTGACTGGCCCTATACTTGGTTCTAGGTAATTAGATTTCCTAGTATAATCCAGTTCTGGGAAATTCATGGAAATAATTTCTTGAAAGTTGTATCAAGTAAATACTTAAACTTGCATGTGCATTTGAATTACTAGGGAAATTGTTTGTTTGTAGTGCTGGGGATCAAACCCAGGGCCTTGCTTGTGCTAGACAAGTACCCTGCCACTGAGCTAACTACATTTCCAGCCCCTTAAGGAAAATTTTTAGAAATATAGGTTCCCAGGCCTACTGAATTAGAATCTCAGGAACTTGTGGTTCTATATTTTTAAAAAGCTTCCTGGGTGGTTATGGCCTAGTTTAAACCAGCACCATATTGAAGGAGGGATTTGAAAGTCATTGAAATAGAGAATCAACTATAGGAAAACACATTTGATTAATGCATTTATTGAATATACAACATTTTCCTCTTTTTTTAAAAAATATTTTTATTTATTTGCTTTAGTTGTACACAATGCATTTTATTCAATGCGTTTTATTTGTACATGGTGCTGAGGATCGAACCCGGGTCGCCCACGTGCTAGGCAAGCGCTCTACCGTTAAGCCACAATCCCAGCCCCGACATTTTCCTCTTTTAAATGTCAAATACATTTATCTTTTATCTTTGTCCACTTAATTTCAGAGACTTAAGACTCAACTCATAGTGCCCTTTGAAGATTTTCTACTTTTTTAATTAGAAACATAGATATCATTATTAGAATATACATATTATTTTCCATTGTTACCTATAGCCTGGAGGTCTTTGGCTTCATATTTCAAAGAGGAAAAAGATCTTTAAAAAATCCTCTACAAAATAGAAAATGCCAACGGGTGTGCTGGTGCAAGCCTGTAATCCCAGCACTTGGGAGGCTGAGGCAGGAGGATCAGGAGTTCCAAGCCAGCCTCAGCAATGACGAGGCACTTAGCAACTCAGTGAGACCCTGTCTCTAATAAAATACAAAAAAAAAACAGGGGTCGGGGGGTGGGGATGTGGCCCAGTGGTCGAGTGCCCCTGAGTTCCATCCCCGGTACCAAAAAAAAAGAAAGAAAGAAAATGCCATGATTTTCTTCCTCATTAGAGTCATTTGAAACTTTAAGAAGGAATTGTTTTCATATCTTATTTGCTGATTATATATTGTGTACTTTTGTCAGACCCGAGAGTGTGTGGAGCAGTTACAGCTGGAAGACCGGGTTCTCTGCCTCCATAGTAGATGGCGAATCCTTTATGCAGGACTAGCAAATGGTACTGTGGTGACCTTCAACATAAAGGTTAGTAGTTGGGGGAAGAAAAGGCTGTTTCCTCTTGCCCTCTGAAAATAGAATGAGCATGTGCAGGAAGAAATAGTGGGCAGGCATTTCCATTTTCTGTTCAGGAAACAGCAGAACTGGCCATTACTTAAAAACTGTTGTATTCTGATAATAAATGAAATAAGATCCTCTGTTCTGTCTGTTTAGACTCAAATGTGCCAGGACCAAAATATAACTTTGCTAAGTTAAATTATGTCTAAAGATTTGGGGCCAAATAATGAGTCACAGTTTAAACCAGTCTGTTTCATTTTAAGAATGATACCATGAGAAATGAATCTGAACTTCTTTACATATGACATTGGTGTGGTTTGGAACTGATGTAGGGTTTCATGAGGATGACCTATTTTTTAAGGTGAACTCATGAGAGGTTTGCCTTACTGCCCATGTGGCCTTATTATTTCCTAACGCAGAGATAAAACTCATTTGTTGAGCAAGCCTTTATTGAGTATCTGGTATGTGCTAGGCTCTAGGTAAGGTTTATAAAGTTCTTAAGGGCCTCTGTGTTTTGCTAAGGTTGTTGGATTTGTTGGTTTTAAAACGTGAGAGACAAAATCCAAGTTTATATTAGAAAACTCACGATGAAATTGGGAAAGACTGGTATTAGTAGAAGCAAGATCATTTAGGAGATTTTATAATGGAAGCTGATTTGAAAGGTTAGACTAAGGGTGAAAAGAAGGAAGTACATGAAAGATGTAGTCTATGAGATGGAATTTGTTAGTCTTTACACTAATTAGAACGATCATATCTCCTGGTCATTTTCTAATAGTATGTTAAAATGTTTACTATTAATAGCAACATTCATATGTTAAATGCTAGCTGGAACTACCATAAGGGATGTAATAAAAATACATTGTTGTTGGGGCGCAGTGGTGCACGCCTGTAATCCCAGCACTTGGGAGGCTGAGGCAGGAGGATCTCAAGTTCAAAGCCAGCCTCAGCAGTGGTGAGGCACTTAGCAACTCAGTGAGACCCTGTCTCTAATAAAATACAAAAAAGGGCTGGGAATGTGGCCCAGTGGTCAAGTGCCCTTGAGTTCGATCCCCACTATCAAAAAAAAAAAAAAAAAAAAAAAAAAAATTGTGGTTTCTGCCTTTAAGAAACTTAAATCAGCTGGGTGGTGGTAGTACATGGCTTTAATCCTAGTGGCTCAGGAGGCTGAGGCAGGAGGATCGCAATTTCAAAGGTTAGGGCTGGGACTTTTCTAGTTTGCTTATTCTCCAACAGTGTAGTGCTTCTGAAGTCTCAACAGAAAGTCAGGACTGTTTACTAGGGCCTATCCACCACTGGGTGCTGAACTCTCCCATCTGTTTATCTCCCCAGAACTTCAAGATGACTAAAATTAGCTCTGTAGGCTCCTAGTGTTGCTTTGAGCTTAGTTTCTGAGAGTTTTACTCCATGCATATACCTAAGGTATCTTTTTAAAGATTTTGGGAAAACGGGATACTCTATGAACAAGATGGAGGCAATGAGAGAAACAAGTCTGAAATCTGAAATAAAAGAATATTTTGGAATTGGGGATGTGACCATGCCCTTTATATAAAGGCTTCTATAGTCCACTAAATGTCACAAGAGATAACATAGAACCAGAGAACAGAAGAACATCAGAGTAACAAAAAGGTGGAGAGTTTGAGACTCTTAATGAAATTGTTTAGGAAGGTCATTCTCAAGAGATTTTTGGAAACATCATGACAAATAGATTGCATAAATTTTTGCATGGGAAAAAATGTAAGAGTTTCTGGGTCTGCAGCATGGAAAATGTAGCCCCCTTTCACTTCTCTCCTTATGATTAAGGGAAGTGAAAGGGGGCATAAAAAGAGAATCAGTTTTTTTATTAGGATCAGGTTAGTGTGGGTTCAAGTTATAAAATAGTTCATTATGTAGGAGAGGAGTTTGCCCCTACTAGACTGGGGAGGAAGGAGGTCATGAACACAGCAAAGAGGGTTGGAGTGAGAATAGCAGATATTGAGAAGTTAAGGATTTGGAGCCAGTTGGAGAATTTTAGTGCAGGTAATAGATTTGAGAGTTTGTAGTGTGATTTGGATTAGTTGGTTTTTGAAGTTTTCCTGCTAATGTTGCTTTTATTTTATAAAATGGTGATTTATTTTTCAGAACAATAAACGACTTGAAATCTTTGAATGTCATGGCCCTCGGGCAGTCAGCTGTCTTGCCACAGCTCAGGAAGGTGCCCGAAAGTTGCTGGTTGTGGGATCTTATGACTGTACCATCAGTGTACGTGATGCACGGAACGGACTGCTCCTCAGAACTCTGGAGGGCCACAGCAAGACCATTCTTTGCATGAAGGCAAGTATAGTATCAAAGACAAGATTTGTCTGGCACAAATAGAGTTTCGAATTTTCTCTATTGTCTAATACATTTAGAATACAGCCACTTTGAAAAGAGCAAGGAGGTTGCAATCCTTTTCTTTATGTCTGGGTCACCAAATGACATGCTGATTTTTAATATATTAACTGAGAAACAATAATTAAAGAGTATTTGGGCTGGCGTTGTGGCTCAGTGGCAGAGCACTTGCCTTACACATGGAGGCACTGGGTTCAATCCTTAGCACCACATAAAAATAAATAAACAAAATACAGATATATTGTGTTCATGTATAACTAAAAAAATATTTTAAAAAAAGTATTTTGCCAGGCGTGGTGGTGCACACCTGTAATTCCAGCAGCTCGGGGTAGGATCGCGGGTTCAAAAGCAGCCTCAGCAACTCAGTGAGACCCCTTCTCTAAATAAAATACAAAATAGGGCTGAGGATGTGGCTCAGTGGTTGAGTGCCGACCCCCTCCCCCCAAAAATGTATCTTATTGTAGAAGGTGGCTGTACTATAAGGCCCCCCCTTTTATAACTATTTATTTATTTGCTTTAGTTGTACTATTCATTTATTTGCTTTAGTTTACGTGGTGCTGAGGATCAAACCCGGGCTGTACATGTGCTAGACGAGCACTCTACCACTGAGCCACAACCCCAGCCCCTATAAGGCCTTCTTAATCAGTCCAGAGAACTAACAAATCTGGCAATTCTTTTCAGTTCATAGTGATTTATAGTGATAGAGCAAAAGTTTCAGTTGAGAAAATTTGTCTTGGAATCATTATTTTATACTCGGCTCATGCTCGGCTCAAAATAGGATAGAAATTAAATCCACCAGTGTTATAAATTAACAGAGGAAACTGAGAACTTTGTACAGAATCTAACTCAATGAGGTTTTTTTTTTCTTTTTAAGGTGGTGAATGATCTTGTGTTCAGTGGCTCCAGTGATCAATCAGTTCACGCTCACAACATTCATGTAAGCCAAGTTGATGTAGTCTAAGGAAATCTTTCATTAAATGGTGGTTAAAGCTTGAAGATTTCCTCAGCCCTCCTGCAATTTAAATCAAGCCCTTTATTCAGTGAAAAAAATTAGTAATAATCCCTATGTATATGCTCTTGGATAATATTGAGCAATCTAGAAATCCTGACTTTGTCAAAATTTTTAGTAGGAGACGGACTCAGTGTTTTGTTTGAATGCCTCATTTAAGCAAATTAAATCGAGCAGCTGAGCTTGTTAGAAAGTGGACATGATATGTAGTTGAAACTAGAACAAATAAAAACAGCTCAAAGACTGTACTCGGGTCCTAAAGGCATCTCTGAAGCTCAGTTCCTGGTCTATAAACTAGGGCATAATCCTACTTGATGGATTTGTCCAGATCCAGTGAAATTATAAAAGTGAATTTCAGGTGGAATATCCCTTATCTGAAATGCTTGGGTCCAGAAGTATTGCAAATTTTTTTTCAGATTTTGGAAGATTTCCATATATATAATGAGATATTTTGGGGCTGGACCCAAAATATACATGAAATTTATTTGTATTTCATATATGCATAGCCTGAAGGTTATTTTGTATGTTTAGTGTGCCTGCAATTTTGACTGATTTGTCACATGAGGTCAGATGTGAAAATTTCCACTTATCAGTGTCATGTGTGCACTCAGAAATTTTGGATTTTGGAGCATTTTGGATTTCATATTTTTGGATTAGGGATGTTTAACCTGTACTTCATAAGCTGTAGATAGAATTGTGGCCCTTTCTTGTCTGTAACAGTAGGTTCTATCAGAGTACATTGCATGTATTTTATATAGGTAACAAATGCCTGTGTAAGCACTTTAGCTTTTAAAATTAGAACAGATGCATGTGTTTACAGGTGACCTCAGAATTATGTCTCTTAGAATTATAGAATCATTAATCTCAAAAGTAGAAAGGAATCTTAAAAATCAGTCTAGTGACTGTTACTTATCTTCTGATGTAGACTGGTGAGCTTGTACGGATCTATAAAGGTCACAATCATGCAGTGACTGTAGTGAATATCCTAGGAAAAGTGATGGTGACTGCTTGCTTGGATAAATTTGTTCGTGTCTATGAATTACAGGTAAAATTTAGATTCAGTATTTTACTTGAATGGTTTGGGGAGGTTGTCTTTTAGGATTAATGTTGATTTTTGATATAGTAAGGTTGGGATGGTGGAGTTCAATAATCTGCATTTTCACAAACACTCTAAATAATTATGAAACTGGACCACACTCTGACAGACACTACTCTTAGATACTTGGTGAGGTTCATGGGTGTCAAAAAGAGTACTCTTGGGAGCCAGGCGCGGTGGCGCACGCCTGTAATCCCAGCACTTTGGGAGGCTGAGTCAGGAGGATCGCGAGTTCAAAGCCAGCCTCAGCAATGGCGAGGCACTTAGCAACTCAGTGAGACCCTGTCTCTAATAAAATACAAAAAAGGTCTGGGGATGTGGCCCAGTGGTCGAGTGCCGCTGAGTTCAATCCCCGGTACCAAAAAAAAAAAAAAAAAAAGAGTACTCTTGGGGCTGGGGTTGTGGCTCAGCGGCAGAGCGATCGCCTCGCACGTGGCGGCCCAGGTTCAATCCTCAGCACCATGTAAACATAAATGCACTGCATTGTGTACAACTGAAGTAAATAAATAAATATTAAAAAAAACACATTGTGTATAACTAAAAGCAAATAAATATATTTTTTTTAAAAGAGTACTCTTCTAACAGTTCTTCCTTGTGTGCAATTTTGAGACTTTGATTTTAAAGAAATTGTGGTTTTACTATTTCTTATTATCAACTCCTCTTTTGAGGAGTGGGACTTAAAAAGAAGATTGCCATTAGGTTTTTTTAGAATACTACTTGTTCTTCTAGTTAGTGCCTTAGGTATAGTTTTAAGCCTCCCAAAGACTTAATAAACAGGGAATGTTTATTAGTAAGCACAAGGTAAAAATACCCTTAGCACTCTCTTTCTCTCTTTTTTTTTTCCTAAGTCCCATGATCGACTGCAAGTTTATGGAGGACACAAAGATATGATTATGTGTATGACCATCCATAAAAGCATGGTGAGTATTATTTACCTAACTGTTAGAAGTTTGCCTTTGAATGTGTTTATGTGACATTCTACATACTGATAATATATTACTACTTGTCACTTCCCAAAGTGACATCTGTTTCTGTATGTCTCATTATTGAATGTCTCTTTATCTCTTGGCATAATAATAGTGAGAAATAACACAGCAACATTGTTGAATATTCCATTTTTGTTTATAGTGAAAATAATTACAGTAAAAATTTAATACCATCATTCACTAGAAGATATATTTAAGATACTTTGAAAAATTGAGTGGTGCTTTTTCCAAAGACATTATGATCTGAACAGAACTCTGAAGTGGAGTCAGGAGATTTGGCCAGTGTGATATAGTTATAGCAGACCTAAAAGTAGAAGCTAATTCTCTTAACCCTGCTAAGCCTTCATGTATTTTATTTTGGTTTAAATTGTGGGGTTGAGCCAGGATGGATGTTTTTCAAACTCTGAGTATTAGAACCCTTTCCTGCAATGAAATGCAGATGCCTAATAAACAACACCAATTAGAAGCCAGAACTACCTCTGTTGAAGAATAAGTAGGTGTTGCCAGGTGTGGCGGTGCACGCCTGTAATCACAGCCAGCCTCAGCAACTTAGTGAAGCCCTAAGCAACTCAGTGAGACCCTGTCTGTAAATAAAATATAAAAAAAGGGCTGGGGGCTACGGCCGTGGCTCCGTGGTAGAGTGCTTGCCTAGCATGCGTGAGGCACTGGGTTCGATCCTCAGCACCACATAAAAATAAAGAAATAAAATAAACGCATTCTGTTAAAAAAAAGCGGGGGGGCAGGGGCTGGGAATGTGGCTCAGTGGTTAACCACCCTTGGATTCAATTCCCTGTACCAAAAAAAAAAAAAAAAAAAAAAAATGGTAGATGCCTCTGAGTCCTGCCAGGCTTTCTCCCAGCCACAGTCCCAAGAGCCATTTCCATTCTAGCACCCTGGAGCTCATTTTGCTTTAGGCTTGTAATTTCTTTAAACTCTTATTTTGAAGGTGTTTTTGTAGTTATATCTTTGTGTGTATTTTGATCCAGTATTATAAACCTCTTTCTCTAGATTTATACTGGCTGTTATGATGGCAGTATTCAGGCTGTGAGACTAAATCTGATGCAGAATTACCGCTGTTGGGTAAGCAGTGAAACTGTTCTTGTCACTTTACTTAGGAGTTGCCTAACCCTAGGCTAGTGTGTAGATTTTCATTATCATTAGTATAGCATTTTTGTATTTGAGCATATGCTTTTTGCCTTTTACTGTAGGACAAGGAAGCTATTTTAAGAATCATACATAAAATGCTTTATACTTCTTTAATGAAAAGTCTTTTTAGATAATATCAACTGTGCCAAAAGTATATGAAATAAAAGCAGAAGCCGTTTTTTTTTGTGGAGTTTTCTTTTTGTTTTTGTGACCTGTCCCCTCTACTACACATACTTCTCAGGGATTATAAATGTTTAATGGCTTGGTTTGTATCCTCATTGGTTTCTGAGGAATAAGTAAAAATTTGTAGTCTTACAGTTATAAACCTCAGTTCACCAAGCTAAATTTTATTTTGGTAGAGGGGCCAATGGTTAGCCCTTAAAACTTATTTTAGTTTTTACTTTAGGCTTATCCACAGCCTAATTACTTTTCAGCTTTTTTATGTATTGCTGTCTTTTTCAATTTTGCCACCGAAGGAAAGTAAAATCTAGTACAGTAAGATCCAGAGGTGGTGGCGCACATATGTGCGCAGCGGTTCGGGAGGCTGAGGCAGGAGGACGCAAGTTCAAAGAGCTGGGGATGTGCCTCAGTGGTTAAGCACCCCTAGGTTTAATTCCTTGTATAAAAAAAATTCCTTGTATATATGTGTGTGTGTGTGTGTGTGTGTGTGTGTGTAGTGGGATGGAATAATTTAACAAAGGAAAATCTCAAAAATTGCATTACTTTTTAGAAATAAATTTGTTAAGAGTCACAAGGTTTATTACAAACAAGTTACAGGGAAAATGCTAAGCCAGTCTTTATGCTTTCTGACTGATAATGAAAGCGAGCCACATTTACAAGTAAAGTTACACTTTTAAAAAGTAGGGCCGGGCGTGGTGGCGCACGCCTGTAATCCCAGCACTTGGGAGGCTGAGGCAGGAGGATTGCGAGTTCAAAGCCAGCCTCAGCAATGGCGAGGCACTTTGCAACCCAGTAAGACCCTGTCTCTAAATATATACAAAAAAGGGCTGGGGATGTGACCCAGTGGTCAAGTGCCCCTGAGTTCAATCCCCGGTACCACAAAAAAAAAAAAAAAAAAAAAGTAGGTAGTAAGATTGTGATTCAAGTGATAAAATGTTAGGAGAAAAGTCAGGCTTCCATGACAAAGTTTCTACAACAAATATTCCCACAAATGTAGTTTTCTTTATCAGACATTTTTATTTCCAAGTTTATAAGTCATCAGTTTTTAGGACTGTAGGATTGTTAAACATATCCCTTTTAGTATTACAGGAAAATTATTTACCTTTTGTAATAAATAGACTAAGATAGAAATTCTGTTTCATGATGGCAAGGTAAAGAATATGGTTTGAACTGAATTTATGCTTGTTCATTTATACATATTTGCTGATCTTTTCCCTAATAAGAGGTAATGGAGGCTGGGGTTGTGGCTCAGCAGTAGAGTACTCACTTAGCACATGTGGCGGCCTGGGTTCAATCCTCAGCACCACATAAAAAAAAATAAAGACATTGTGTACAACTAAAACAAATAAATAAATATTTAAAAAAAAAAAAAAGATGTAATGGATATCTTAGTGTTTTGTCTTCTCAAAATACCAAAATATCGGGGCTGGGGTTGTGGCTCAGTGGTAGAGCGCTTACCTAGCACGTGCGAGGCCCTGTGTTCTATCCTCAGCACCACATAAAAATAAATAAAAATAAAGATATTGTGTCCAACTACAACTAAAAAGTAATTATAAAAAAAATACCAAAGTATCAAAAGACTTCTCAGTCTTTCAGGGGTCCTTATTATATTGATAATTTGGTTGCCTCTGGCTCTGTTATGTTTATAGCCAAAAATAAAAAATAAGGGGCATACTTTTTGCTTCCATAGTATTTATGGGATAAAACAAGGAATGTTCTAATCTCATGTTTACTGTGCTCTTTCTGTTTCTTGTTTTTTGTTTGTTTGTTTTTTGTTTTGTTTTTAATTGTAGATGGACACAACATCTTTATTTATTTATTTTTATGTGATGCTGAGGATCGAACCCAGTTCCTCACACGCGCGAGGCAGGCACTCTACCACTGAGCTACAGCCCCAGGCCTCTTGTTGTTTTGTTTTTTACTGTGTTTTTCTTTACCTGGTCCCATCATTCTTTTCCTTTGCAGTGGCATGGTTGCTCTCTGATATTTGGTGTTGTAGATCACTTAAAACAACATTTGCTGACTGATCACACTAATCCGAACTTTCAGACTCTGAAATGTCGCTGGAAGAACTGTGATGCTTTTTTCACTGCTAGGAAAGGATCCAAGCAGGTACATGAGTGGGATTCAAGCTTAACGTGGGGTTTGGTAGACTGCTCAGAGCAGAGGCTGGCAAACCTTTACTTTATTGCAATTCTGGACACTCTTAATTAATAGGAGGAGGTCTGAAGAATATTTTCTTTTTATTATTCAGAGATTTGGGGAATAATTCAGTGAGATTTTCAATGAAGAATTAGGTAGGTTTTGAGAAAGAGCTTAAGGAGAATGTTTTCAGATGTTTCAAATTAATAACGGAACTTCTTGTGTTAAGAACTCTTAACAGTTTTTTAAATGCATAAGTGCATACTTTTATGTAAATTAGCAAAGTGCCATCTCCTAACTGCCTTCAGGTATGAATCCTATATAAAACCTATTTTATATAATGGCTTAACTTGGTTTTGGCTTTCTCCTGTCCTACCACCAACTTGTCTCTCATAGCCCTTCTCCCTTTTCCTTAGGATGCTGCAGGACACATTGAACGACATGCTGAAGATGACAGCAAAATTGATTCATGAAGATTTTTGCCTCCCATGTTGGGAAGTCATTACATTAGTTGAACTGTTTTCACATAGGCCCCTCACACAAGCCACTGTCTCCACTGTCTTCTTTTCTCCAGGGAAGAGGGGAAGGAGAAAGTGGTTATCAGTCAGGCTCACAACTAGCATAAGTCTGGGCAGCTCTGTGGAATGTTAGAGCACACTTCAAGTTCATGCTGGAGGGTTTAAACAGTCAAATTTAAACCGATTTTAAGGAGCCATCCTCCTCTGTGCATGACATTTAATGATTTATGCTACTACCATTCTTCATGTTTATTAAAGATCCAAATTTTAATTGGTTACCTAGTTTGACCCTAATCATACATACATATTATCTTGATTTCAATTTGTGATTTTAAGTATATGTTCTTATGATGGTTCAAACCTGTAGTCAGGCTTTTAAATACAAAGTTTGTTCAAATGCTAGGTTTTCAGGATCAGTTTTAATTTCTCTAGTTAAAACAACTAGATATTTAAATTGGAAGCAAATCATTTCCTTTCTTAACAATTATGTGCAGTGTGTTTCACTATTCATCTGCTTTGTAGATTGACAGAGCTGACTTTAAATGCTAACAGGCACACAGTATATTTTTGATAAATAGCTAGAATAACTGCTCTGCTCACTATTTTAGAAATTCAAAATTCTCATTATGTAAGTCCTTACAAGTTGCTGTCCTTAGTGAACTTCAGTGCAAATTTTGATAAAGTGCTCAGTGTGAAGCAGTGTGCCAGCCTAACGTCTGTCTACCTTTCTGTTTTGCTGTTAGACCTGGGTGCTGCTCACTGCTACAGGTATTTTCAGGCTATTGGAATTGGAGGTATATCTTCGTCTCCCCAAGTTTCTGATTCTCCAAACCTTGTATGGGTTTGAAACCTTTTGGTTTACTTCATTGCCTACCCCCATCTCTCACTGTTGAACCTAGAACCTAGACTGATGGCAACCATCAAGTATTCCTCTGGGTTCACAAGCTGATTTCCACCCACCTGCAGCACCCAAGATAGGGGAGTTAAAATAAACCATCTGGATACAACTTTTAGGGCCTCAATCAGGCTTACTAGACTTATTTCTGAAGCCAGTGTCTTTGCTTTCACTTCCCTGTAGCAGGGAGAGGAGAGAAATATGGTGAAAGGAAAGGCTCTGTCCATTAACAACATCCAAATCACCAAAGACTTAGTGGAACTGCTTTGTTTCTGGATTTTCTCTAGACTCTTACCAGTAAAGTTATATTACTTTCTAACCTTTTGTTTCTGAATTCTCTAAACTCAGAAAGACTCTTCAGAGAGGTCAAGAAAAGAAGGGGGAGGAGCTCTGTGTCACTTACTGAGCTACAAGCTGTGATACCTACAGTTTCTTAGGATTGCCAGCATCCAGGTTTATCCCCTGTTAGTGCACACATGTCTTTGAGTATCCTTCCCTCAGGTTCCAGAGCAGAGCCTTCCTCACGGGCTCATGGACAGGTGCAAGAGGGGCTGCAAATCCCCTGAAATTGTATGCAAGACTAAGAATGTGTTCTTTTTTCCAGGAAAGGCTCCAGTGGTTGTTACTGGATCCAGAAAATGTTAAGAACTAATCTAGGAGCTACTACTAGATAATGGATGGCTCCACAAGCTATTTCTATACTTGTGAGTGGAAAACTCTTGTTAACCACACTATTTAGGTTTGCATGATGCTGAATAGAGAACAGAGAAGATCCTCTTGATAAAGTATATCTGCACTGTTTCCATGTGAGATTAAAAGCTTTTCCTACCTCTCACCTCCATTTCCTGTAAGGGTGACCAGAGAAACCACACTGTTCTGAGTTTGGAAATAATGATTTCCAGGAAAGTCTTTTTGGATTTGTTGCTAAACCTGGCTTTTCCTCTGGACTGCAGTGACTGCGTTTCCACATTAGCAGGGCAGTGTGCTAAGAAAGCCTGGTGCATAGGTGCTCTGTTCTGCCCAAGGATGTGTCTGAAACAACCATGGTGGAACTTTTGTACAGCAGGAAAGGGGAATGTAAGGTGTTGGGCACTTGTGAGGAACTTTTGAGGGTATTGCAGACTGATAGGATAGGTAAGAACTGTGATTTGGATTTAACTTGGTAGACTCATCTGCATGTATCTGCCTCTGGATATGCATGTGTGGAAGTTCCTTTGTATGCAAATATATGGGTGGGCACCTGTGCTTGTGATATTTTTTTTTTCACTTCACAAAAGATTTTTTTGAAAAAGTGGCAGTAATGTGTTCTTCTCAAGAACACAAGAAATTCTAACATCCGGTTAAAAGTATTATCTAGAATGAACTGTCTAGCCCTCTTGAGAAATAAAGGGAGCATAAGCATTTCAGCTGCTTATGGTTGTGTTATCATCTTTAAATGTCTTAAGTTATGCAAAACTTCCACTGTTTTTTAAATTCTCCATGATATTGTTACAGCCATAGCTTCTTTCCCCTTAGAAAAGAGCTGTGGCTCAGGGTCTGTGCTGATTCTGCTGATTAGAGGCTTCAAGAGGAAGGACGTAGTTTAACGACCTGACAAAACAGGCACATTTCTTAAAAGTAGTTGGAGGCCATTTGTAGAATGTGATTTTCAATTGTTTGTGCCCATTCTAACAGCTCAGAGCCAAGAAAACCCTAAGTTATTTTATGTGCATATGCTAGTGTTTAAATAAGGCAGTTTGTTCTGATAAAATATCAGTCACTTCAAATTTTATGCAAAAGTTTTTAATTAAATTCAAAATATATTTTGGCATAGTCCTCAGTTGCAGAACAAACACTGGAAACTAAAAGAGCAAAGACTTATCTTGACCTGATGTCATTAAAATTTGAGAGAAAGTCATTACTTTTATACACTCCTGCTTTGGTGGGGAAAAATTTTTTCTCCCTCAGAATTAGAAGTTGAGTGGTTAGCTCATGACTCTACATATAATTTATATAGGCAATACTGTTTCTGCTTAAGTGATTATTTGCCTAACAAAGGTTTCATTTTGCTGTTTTTTCTGAACAACTTTAGTGACTAGGCATGTGGCCAGTTTGGTGGGAGTAGAGGAAGGGCATGGTATATTTTATGGAAGAGAATTCATTGGAAAAGACTGAAGTATATTGTAAAGTGGGATTTGAACAGCCCGTACACTCTGGTTTGCTTAAATAATTGCAGTTTACATAGGCTTTCTTCTAAATTTTGATCCTGTTACCTAATGGAGAGCTCCTAGCATTATTATGGAGGCCGCACCTGCAACTTTTATAAAACGGTGGATTCATCCCTTCCATAAGTCAGTAGGACCCTCAGGGTTTAAGAGAAAGGGTCTAATGGATAGGAAAGAAGCTGTGGTGGGGGTGATTTGGGCTATGAGTTTCATACAAGTGGATGAGGAATATCATGTAAACCAGACCTACTGTTTATCAGACAACAGCTTCTAACTTCACCTCCAACCCAATTATGAAGCCCTGCTGGGTCATATGGTAACTGAAGTTTCCCAGAGTTGCTCTAAATTTAAGACAGTACACCAGTGAATTGGGTACAGAAGGGGTCAAGAAAGGCTGTTAAAGATCTTTCTCCTGTTAAATATATGCCCTAGAGCTGCTCCAGCACCCTTGGTTTCAGATTTTTAAAATATTGAATATGGATAAGAGTGAAACACTTGACTGCAAAAATGTTTATAAGCAAATAGCCTAGTCTTCTTACATTTTGGTATAAAGCTGTGAACTTCATAACTTTGTAAAGCAAGATATAAAGCAAATACAAGAGGAAAATAAAGTAATTTTACTAATCGACTGTTTACTTTTGTTACCTTGTCTGCATATTCATAGTCAACCCTTTCTTTTCCATGTTGGCATAGAGAAAAGGGAAATTAGGTGGAAAAAACAAGATGCTTATATCATACCACTACTAAAATATCCCCCTTGGTCTTTCCCACAAATATCGTTCTTAATTTTTACATTTACATCATATGCCAAAATTTATCCTAGATAGAATTATGAAATAAGTGAGAAAATCACATTGAAATTACATATATGGTTTTATAATTACATACAATGTATAGCGCAGTGGTAGCTCAGTGGTAGTGCATGAGGCCCTGGGTTCAAGCTGTAGCACTGCTCCTGCCCCAAAATTTTACATAATATGTTATTTATTTTTTATGTCCAGTACTCCAGCAGTTATTCCCCTTCTTCCTTATATGTCTTAAAAAATATCTGAGCAATTCCTATGCTCAAGAAATTGTAATAGCTAGGCATGGTGGCTCATGCCTGTAATCCTAGCAGCTTGGGAGGCTGAGTCAGGAGGATCAAGAGTTCAAGTCCAGCCTCAGCATCTTAGCGAGGCACACTAAGCAACTCAATGAGACCCTGTCTCTAAAATATTTTGTAAAAGGCTGGGGATGTAGCTCAGTAGTAAAGTGCCCCTAAATTCAATCCCTGGTGCCCCCCCCCCCCAAAAAAAAAAGTAATATGTGTGACGTTTTTTTCCCCTGGAGATGAAACCAAAAAGTGCCAGGGGCACTTTACCACTAAGCTACATCCCCAGCCTTTTTTATTTTTTGAGATAGGGTCTCACTAAGTGGTTAGGGTCTGAGTTGCTGAGGCTGGCTTTGAACTTGCAATCCTCTGGCTTTAGCCTCCCAAATCACTGGGATTACAGGCGTGTACCACTGTGCCTAGCAATAAGTGTGAATTAGGTAGGGCTTGAGGTTTTGTTTTTTGTTTTCCATTTTCAATTCTGAAACTAGGGCTTTTTTCTATGTGTGTGTGTATTTGGTGCTGGGGGTCTCATACACTCTAGGCAAGTTGTCTTCTACTGAGCTATACCCTCAGCCTGAAACTAGGGCATTCTGTAGGTGATTGAGTGCATAACTGGAATGTATTCAGCCCTGCTGATGGCTAAAATCTACATAACAGCCGGGCGCGGTGGCGCACGCCTGTAATCCACTTTGGGAGGCTGAGGCAGGAGGATCGCGAGTTCAAAGCCAGCCTCAGAAATGGCGAGGCACTTAGCAACTCAGTGAGACCCTGTCTCTAATAAAATACAAAAAAGTGCTGGGAATGTGACCCAGTGGTCGAGTACCCCTGAGTTCAATCCCCTGTACCCCCCCCCCCCCCAAAAAAAAAAAACAAAAAACAAAACAAAACATAGTGGAACCAGCTGTACACGTGTCTTTATTTAGATCAGTGTGGTTTTTTTTTCCCCAGAATGCGGCCAAAAATATGTGTCTGACAACCCAAAGTATCCAACCCTGTTCCACTGGATCAGTTTACCTGAGAGCAGGCCCATTTAAACAGGCAGATCCATGTATAAGTTTGGTTACTATCCCATGGATGGGAGAGTATAAAGGTGAGAGAGGGCTCCAGTACAAGCCAGTGGCAAGTGCAATTGGCAGATGCTTCTGCAAACAGCCTAGTACAAGCTAAGGGGGTAGCATCTGCCCCAGAGCTGAGGCAGCTCAGAATGAGTCAACCTCAGATAGGTAGGCTACACAGCTGAGGCAGACACTTGCCTTCCTGTGGCAAAGGGACAAAGTTGTTTTCCCAAGGATCAGGCTAGACATGAAAGATCAAGACAGTATAAAGCAAAGTGGAGGCGGAACAAGACCAAAAATGTGCCTGGAAGCATGCTGATGCAGCTATTGGATCCTTTGAGGTAAATGACTCTAGCTATATTGGGTGAAATTGAAATCCTGAGTGATCTTGCATGGCCTTGGATGAGGCCAGCCTGCTTCAAGCATACATGGTGAGCTGTAGCCACTGAAAGAAGAAGTTCCAAGATCAGAATGAAGACAAGAAAATGAAACCCAGCCCTAGGAATCTTATTGATAAGGGGATAAGGAACAGACCAACACAAAATAATTTGGGAAGCTGAGGCCCCTTGGGAGCTTCTGCTAAGTACATGTGCCCCCGTGGACCACCTTCCCCACCAAGCTTCCCTTCTATCCCATCCCTCCACTACCGTTTGGAAGTAAGGAGCACAGAGTGGGTCCATTCAGCTTTATGGACTCCTCCACTTTGAATTCTTTTAAAACATTTAAAAAATAGTTTTCGTTGTAGATGGACACAATACCTTTATTTTTATGTGGTGCTAGGATTAAGCCTAGTGCCTCATAAGTGCTAAGCAGGCACTCTACCACTGAGCTACAACCCCAGTCCCATCCAACTTAAATTTTATGGTGCAGATTCAGTGTGCTGCATCTGTTATGCTTTACCTCTAGAACATTGAGTTTGATGATACCGTCTCCATCCTTGTCAAATGCATTAAAAGCTCCTGTGTAAAAGAAAACACAGGCCAGAGGCCTGTTACAGGCTCACTCCAACTTCACTACTCAATTTTCTTATGAGTTTTTAAGAGGACTATCTGCAGGCAGAGCATCACTAGTAACCTTTCCTTTGCTGTCCTTTTCTAGGTCTAAAGAAGGCTTTGGCCTTTGTTTAGCCTAAACAGAGAAGATTGAAAGATTATCTGACTGATATTCCTATTGCCAGAGCTACCCCTGTGGGAGGGGGCTGGAAGTACTTGAGAGAGCAGAAGGGAAGCCCCCACTTACTAAACATGCCCTCCAGCCTGACGAAGCAGCAGATGAAACTGTCAAAGTCAATGTTCATACGTTTGTCTGCATACCGCATGGTAATGATGTCATAGAGCTGGCTGTTGAGGTGGAATCCTGTGAAAGGGGCAGGATAGAGGAGAAAAGTGAAGCTGGAATTGTATTTCCTCTAACCCTTCAGGCATATTATCCTCAAAAACGGAAATGAGAAACTCTCCTTTCTTTAGTAGGGTCCTAGTAGCCTAGTCCCCTCTCCCATTCCTACACCCACCAGTTAATAGTCCACATGCCTGCCTCCCCCTTTCTTCCCAGCACCTGCATCATTGACAGCATTTCTCATCTCATAGCTATTGATGGTGCCAGATTGGTCTGTGTCATAGTGTTTGAAGATTTTCTGGCAATAGAAAATTTGAGGACAGGTCACACACAATCCCTAAATCATCCCTCTTTTTCATTCCCACACTTTAATCTCTCATCGCACCTGCCAGGTCTTGATCTTCTTCCAGAGATGATGGAACTCTTGCAGGTTCAGCCTCCCAGATCCATCTGTCTGGAGGAGGAAGGTCAGGGCTACTGGCACATAGCAAAATCCCCCTGGACTGGGAGGGTGTGGCTAGGGGACTCTGCAGGGAAGGTGGCCCCATAGGAAGCCTCTGCCTATACTCCCCTACCCACTGCCCCATCCTGCTACTAACCACCCTACCACCACCACCACCACCACCAATAAAGTTCCTGCAGGCTTCATAACAAGCCTGCTTTCTAAGGATCCTTCATGTTTAGGCAGAATTTCAAGCAGGATCTCAGGCCTGAGTTAAGAGATGGGGATAAGGGCCAGCCACAACACAATGTCCTTCCTTATGACTCCTTTCAGACCAGTATGCAGGATGTTCTGAGTCAAAAAATCCCTTTCAGACCAGCATCCAGGATATTAAGTCAGGATCTCCTTAAGTTTTTCTCTGCCTGACGGGGCATCCCTGGTTTTCCTGGCTCCTGTGGGCAGATGCCAAAGGGTTGGGAAGGGTTGACAGGAAGGATACATCCATGAGAGCAATCATGCTACGGCAAGACTCCAGCGTGAACCCTTGTGTCTTCAGATCCTTGTCTGGGGGCATGGAGAAGAATAAGGAGCCACTTTCAGACAACTGGACCCTTGCCCCCCCCCACCACCACCTAGTTTCAGTTGCTCACGCTTGTTCACAACTGTGTTAAGGACATTCTTGAGCTCATCTGCACAGATCTCCATGTCCTGAGGAGAAAAGGAAGAATACTGGTTCAAGAGTAAAGCAGCTGATGGAGCAGAGGCTTTGCAAAATAAATCTCAGCTGTTCGCTTTTTTGAAATCCCTGTTGATACTATTCTGTTATGGGAAGCTGAGGCTTTTCTGAGAAAAATGGGGACAGATAATGCACCCTCAGCTGTATATACCGGTGGGCAACTAGCTCAGGCCAAAGGCCTCTGAGCTCCCCAGTGGATGTGTCAGTCCAAAACTCAAGGACTTATAGGCTTCTGCTGCACACATACATGCCCAAAATTCAAAATGACTTCTGAACAGTAATGAAAGAACTGGTAATTTGAACAATTAATCAAGTAGAAAAGTAAGCTCCTGTGGGAGTCCTAGCGTTGGAAGTACTTACGTCACCAGCTATCTGCTTGAAAATGCTGCGAAACTGCTGCTGTTCCTCACTTTCATGGTCTGTGTTGACAGGCCGTGGCTGTAGAAGACAAAGGAAAACTGGTTCACAGGAATCAGGGATGGATGGATGAATTTCGAGGAAAGCTTCTTTTGGACCAAAGGAGCTGGGGTGCCCAAAACAGCCATAGGTGGCAGCTGGAGCTGGGTACAGGGCTAATGCTCTTCTTAGTTGAACATGGTGAGCTGGAGTGAGAATCATCTAGGCCTTAGCGGCTCTTCACTCCATACCTTGCTAGCCCTGACACCTCCAGCCAAAAGACACACTAGTGATGCCGACACGAGACAGCCCCCCTTGATCCCACCCCGACCCCCAAGCTAAAGCCTTCTCTACAGTTTTGAGCCCAGCTATTTCAATCAAAGAGGCCCCAGCAGGTCAAAACATGCTGACCATTCTAATTCTTCCAGCTGCCTCTGTCTCAGAGGATCCCCTCCTCCCCATTCCACTGTGTTGCTGCTCCAGGACTTCTGCCCTTTAGCCTCACCTCACTATGCCTTATATGGCCACCTCGCCCTACTCCAGTAGTACCCTCCCCTGAGTTGTAGAGGACTCTGTTTCTGATATCAGTTCCCCTACCTTTCTGCTACTCTATCCCCCTCTTGTCAGGAGTTCAAGGCTAAAGACAGAAGTTGTTCAGTCTCAGCTCTCAATCTGATTCTGTCTTACTCGGTCTTTGCCTCTACCGTCTGTCATTGTCCTGGCTGGATAAGCTCCAGTGGGGAGGCTCAGACTGTCATTCCAGTCCTAGGACTAGTTTCATGTGGCAAAAAACCCCAAGACATTCACCCAAGCAGCATCCCAAATTTTAGGGGAACTTGCTGAGAAAAATGGTCAGTGGGACAAATCCAAACATTAGATGTTAAAAAGACACCCCCTGGAAACCCTTCCAGCCCCCATGTCCCCCCAAAGCATAATGAGGACCCCTGTTGTGTTCTAGCGACCCCATTCATGCCACATGCTCAGAAACCTGTGGGGATTTCTCTTGCTTATCAGGGCTTGTTTTGTCTTTGCCCTCCTCTGACTCCTGGTCCACACCCAGCTCCTTGTTGCTGTTTGCTCTGTCTGAAACGAAGATGATGGGCTGGAGAGAGGAGGGAAGTGGGGAGGGGCAGGAAGGAAGCAAGGATTACAGGCTGAGCAGGCACAGTTAGGCAACCTCCCCCCAGGAGCAGCTTTGTCCAGTGAGAAGAAAAGATCAGAGTCAGGAGCTCTTGAACCTCAGTTCAGGCTCCATCTCTGCCGCCAATAAGCTGTGTGACTGGGGGAAAGTTGCCAGGCCTCTGTGGACATCAGATCTTCTTCTTTTAATACCCACCCCATCTCTTACAGTAGTACCAAGGTGCGGCAAGGCAGTGCATGTGAAAATGCTACCAATGTTATAACAGCATGATCTAGGGCAGTGAATTTCAAATATCTTAGACTTTTTTTCCCAAATGGAAATAACTTCAAATTCAATTTCCTCAGAAGTCCAATATAAATAAAGTCATTAAAAGCAGAGTTTCAACTGGCCACAGAGCTACATGACTGTAATCCCAGCTACTTGAGAGGCTGAGGCAGGAGGATGGTAAGTTTGAAGTCATCCTCAGCAACTTAAGGAAACCCTGTCTCCAAAAAATTAAATAAAAAATAAAAAGGCTGGGGGTGTAGCTCAGTGGTACAGCACCCTGAGTTCAATCCCAGTAAAACACACACACACACACACGCACACACACACACACACACACACACAAGCAGAGCTTCTCTAGTTAACGAGGACAGCTCCTTTTCCTCAGTACCCACATCACCATGGTGGCTACTGAGGAACCTCTCATCAACCTCTGCGACTCTGCAAAGTGTGGACTGAAAAAAGACTGATTAATTGATTAATGGTGTGGTCAAGACATGGTCAGAACACTGACTAGCCCTGCCCCTCACATAAGAAATACCTTCACTGGCCTGTTTACTCATCTATTAATGGGGATGGTAAAACCTGGGCTTTTCTCCTGACAGGGCTTTTGTGGAGATCAAAAGAGAATGTAAATTGTACTGCATGTAAAATTGTACTGCAAAAACATTTAAGATGCTACACAAATATGAGGGATACTTTCAAGATATGCTCATGCAAGTGAAGAGAATATGCAAAGGGGTGGAGAGCAGCTGCCATGTCATGCCAACACGGTGGGGGCTATGCACCCTACAGGCAAAATCTGGGAAAGGCTCAACTGCAGGGTTTGGGGGCTGCAGTGCAGAAAACAAGAGTAAGCAGATTCTCACAGCAGAAAAGCAACCTGACCCATCTCTGCGAGAGGCCCCATTGTCTTTTCATGCTGCTTGTCTAGGACATCTCAAGTGGGCAGAACTATGAATACAGTTCCCCCAGCTTCAGCTCCCAGCAGGCTCTGAAGGCCCTGTCGGGCTGGGGATGTAGCTCAGTCAGTAAAGTGCTTGCCTCGTATGCACAAGGTCCTTGGTTCAATCCCCAGCACCAAAAAAAAAAAAAAGAAAGAAAGAAATAAAAGGGTCTTGTCCAAGCAACTGAAGCTTGCAGGGATCCCAAAACAAGTGGAGGTCACAGTCTGAGGAGGGATATATTCCAGGAAACATGGTATAGCCATGGAACATTCCTGCCAGGCATATGAATCCAGGCCCAGATGTGTTTAGATGACACAGACCTTGGAATATAAGGGGCTGGCACCAGAGAAGTGAGGGCAAGAAACAGGCCTTAGACAGATGTAGTTTCCAGTTCCAGTTCCCCTACTCATTATGTGTATGTTTGGGGGCAAGTCACCTCACTTCTCTGAACCTGTACCCTCACCTGTAAAAGGGGAATAATAACAGCACCCACTGTTTAAATACTGTTATAACTAAAAAATCAAAGACCTAGTTTTACCACCAGCACAGTGCTTGGTGAGTGGTAGTTCTGGTCTTGGCCAGTCACCATATTTGGAGAAACCCTGTGATAGACCCACTAGGTACCACCATAAACACTAGCACCAAACCTTGTCTGATGTCCTGTGGTGGGTGGTGATTCAGGACACTGGTGGAGCCAGAACACTGGGCTCCAAAGCTAGCTCTGCCTCTCCCTGGCTGTGTGACCCTGGGCAAGTTGGTTTGTACCTTTTCTTCCCTTCTGAAAATAGGGATAATAATGGTGCCATTCTCACAGGGTGGTTGTAAGGATTGAGTTAACCCATGGAATGCACTCAGCACAGTGTCTCCTCAGCAAGTATCCGCTGTCACTATTACACACTCAAGATCCCAGCAGGGGCACAGGGAAGGAGGGAGAGGAAGAGGCTATTCTGGCTCATGCATATCATATGAGCATGCACATGCATGCACACACACACAGCTCTCTACCCACTCACCCTGTTACACCCACCTTGGTTTTTTTCTTTTTCTGCATAAGAAAAGGAAATAGTAAATGCAGAATAAGTAAAAAGCAAGTTGCCAGAATGGCTGGTGGCACTGGGCTTCCCTCCATCCTGATCCATAACTTGGGGTAAAGCTCTGGGGTCCAGATATCTGGATTACTTTGAGTCAAAAAGGGAAAATAGGTGAAGGGAGGAGAGAATTCTTTTTCCACATCCATGTTTAGAGATGTGGCCACTCTGGCTTTGTTTTAATAAGCCACTGTTGTTGAATATGGCCAGGGGAAAGGACCTTCTGTCTTTTTTTAAAAAAAGAAATTTGGTAGCTGAGCTTGGTAGCACACACCTATAATCCCAGTGACTCAGGAGGCTGAAGCAGGAGGATTCTGAGTTCAGGGTCAGCCTGTGCAATTTAGTGAAACATTTTTCAAAATTAAAAATAAAAAGGACTTGGGATGTAGCTCAGTGGTAGAGCACCCCTGGGTTCAATCCTGGGGTCAGGGGATAAGATTGGTTACTAAAACACCAAAAATGTGGCTCACTCAAACTGACTTGTAAATGATTTTGAATTACAGAAAAAAATATTTTTAACTTTTGAGAAAACATTTAATGTAGGGAGATTTAAAATGGAAATCCAAGTTTGAGGCTTCTTTTATAAAATTAGAAGGTCTAGTGGGCTATACTGGGCCTGCAATTCCCTGTGGTAATAATTAGCTGAGGTAAGAGCGGCTGTTCTCTGCAGCCTCCAGATTGACATAGTTGCTGCCACTCCAGTTGTCCCTCCAACACTGAAGCCAAGTGATATGTGAGAACTGCAGACAAATATGGCAGTATTAGAGACAACCAAACCCCTACACCTGCTTGTTCTATTTCAGTTAGGTGACATGCCAACTCCCATAAGCATTTGAATATACAACTTCTAATAAATACTGTACATTGATTAAGAATAAGAATAGAACCAAATGCATAATTATTCTAAAATCAAATGTCTGCCATGATTCTGCAGGCACTTGGAGATCTTAAAACCAGGAAGATAGTTCAGTGGTGCATTTATCCTCCTGTTGGCTCATGTCACACCCACTGAGCACAAGAGATGGTTTACTAACCAGAGCCCAAAGCCCCAAGGCAGACATGAGTCTCCTCAGTATAGAGATCCTAAGGCACACCCAACTCTGGCTTCTGGTCTTAGGCTTCTCAGCCCTGGGAGCCTGCTTCAGCAGGGAGGTGGTGGGGACCTAAGTCTGGAGTCAGATTCTGGATTTGTGTTCTAGTCCTGCCTGTAAATTATGAGCTCAATGAATGCAAGTCATTTAACCCTACTGAGCCTCTGCTTCCTTGAAACTGAGCCAGAGGGGTTCTATAATTTGTCCAAGTCAGGTCACCAGGTGGTAGGTCTGAAGGATCCATGTTTTGAAACTGGGTCCAGAGCTGGTGCATTTCCTTATCTCTATGTGAGAAATCCACTGTTTTCCAACTTCATAATCCAACATTGGCTGCAGTTCTTGTTGTCATCCTTTCCTATGACCTTGTTTCCTTCCTCTAACTGTTCAAACTACTCCCCTTTTCCACATTTCCTAGTCCCTAAACTAACTAAATGGCCTTAGGGCTATGAGACCCATTACTTCTGGCCATGCCAACTAGAAGCTGCAGTAACATCCCCCTCTGCCAATACCCACTCACCCCTCCATTACCACCTGTTCCCTGCCTGAACTGGGGAAGCTGACCTTCTGACCCTTGTCACACATGAGAGCTAATCCACTCACCACTGGCCGATCCACGGAGATTGTATTTTCAACTTCCCTGTGAGAAACACAAACATGGTTCTCAGTGTCACCAGGAGCAAGCAGGAAGCACATGGAGGATTTGCTCAGGTCATATGCCTTCTTGGTGACCAAGGTGGGATTAACCTTAAGAGAACTCCTAGAACTAAACCTCTCCAACAGCCAAGCCCAACCACAGGGGTTCTTGTTGGTATTGTCAGAGCTCCCTAAAGGTATGACCCAGTCACCTCCCCCATGCACCTTGCACTTCCAGGGACAGAGATCAGAGTGTGGCAGGGACTATTAACACATCTGTTGTGGCCAAGGGCAGGATGTGGCCTTACTGGCTTCCCTTGCCATGCTAACCTAAAATTTCAATCATCCCCCAACACTCCCTATACCTCTTCCCTACTTTGTTTTTATTCCTTTATCAATTCCCAAATCTAGCATACTACAGTGTGTGTATATTTTATGTTTATGTATGTATATATATATATATATATATATATTTTTTTTTTTTTTTCCTATCCATTGTTGTTTCACACCAGCTATTAAATTCCATGAGGGTGGGGATTTCTTTCTGTTTAATTCACTTCTCTATCCCTAACACCTAGAAGAACCAGAGACATAGTAGGTACTCAGTAAATATCTGCAAGATGAATGAACGAACAAATGAAGGAGAGGCAACGTGATTTAGGAGTGGGAAAGAGATGCTGACTGGTCAACTTGTCCCAGGAACCTTGAGTAAAACAATCCAGTTGCTTCCTGCCTTCATTCTGTGGAATGAGCCATGCGAGCTTTTAGGGATAGGAGGGAAAAGTCAGGCTGTTACTCACTCAGAGAGATTCCGCTTTTCAGAGAAGACCCGGAGGATGAATTCCCCTCCTGATGGGGCTCGTAGGTGGAGGGCACAATAACGTACTCGCTGGGAGGCAGGCGGAAGCGCTGGGACACCTCCCGCATGTTAATGTAGGTTTTGCTCCTGGCCTTGGAGGCGTTATAGAGAAAGAAGTCCTTCTGCAGGTGCTGCTTGTTCCCATGCATCTGGGGGACAGAAGAGCCTGTGGAACCTGAGCCTCTTGGGAGGGCTGTCTTATCTGGATCACAGTCCACTCCAGGGGTCCCTTCCCAACAATAGGGTCACCTGCTCATAGTCTCTACCTACCTACTTCCAATTCCCAGGGCCTCAAATAGCTCAACATAACTGGAGCTCCCTACCTCACTTCCTCTTCCATTTTTGTGGTGATTCAGAAGTGAAGGTCAAGTCTATTGTTCCCACACACAAGGCCACTTACCAGAACTGCTGCTTGTCTGCTCCGAATCCCCTCAGGCTGGGAAGGACCCCAAAGAAGCAGAGGGGCCTTGGCTGGGTTCTGAGGGAGGTGATTCCTCCATCCCAAAGAGGGCAGCCACCCTCAGAATGTGTCTGTGTGACTCTGCATGTGAGTGTGTAGTTGCGTGGGTGTGAGTATGAGTATGTGAAGGTGTGTGTGTGATGGACAAAGTGTCTGGTGAAAGGGAGAAAGTGCACATCTTGGGGGTGCAGTACCCTGAGGCACCTTGTCTGCAGATGAAATAATGTGGGCAGGGCCCTCTCCTATCATAGTTCTGCCCACAAACCCCACCAGGAAGCTTTTCCGTGAGCCACAGAGAGACTCAGGACCCCCAGGGAATGCTGCACACAACTGCTGGCGCTGCCACTGCTATACCTCTTTGGGAACCTTGAGGAGAAACAAAAAAAAAAGATATATCAGATCTGAGTGAGGATAAATAGTTGGCAGAAGGGAAGGCCAGCAATGACTGACAGACATGCAGAATATGACTCCTCATGAAGCAGGGCACTGCCAGACCCAGCTCCTCTCCACTGCACCCCCTGGAATTTCCTGCTTGTTAACAAACACAAGTGAGCCTGATAACAGGAGCTCTGGGGTTTGCTCAGTATCAGGGAAACTAGAGAACCCTTTTGTAGTTCCCTTGCTACAAGGGTGTTTCCTGGACTGGAGCTGGTCAGGGACTGCACACCTCGTAGATGGCGAAGCCGATGGTGAAGAGGTTGGCCCCCAGTTTCCGGTCCTTCCGCCTGTTCTTCTGCATCAGGGCCACGAGGAAGCTGCAGATCACTTCAGAGTCATCAGGGTCATCGTCCTCCTCCAAGAGCTTCAAGCGGTACTGTGGGTTGGTCCAGAAAGTGTCTGTGTCCCCCAGAAAAGAAATGTACATTCAGATCTGCCTCTTGGAGAAAGGGCAGGAGGAAAAATGAGACAGAGACCCTATTCATCTCTAGCCACCATGTAATGGTAAATTTAAGGTGTCTACTGCATTAAAGAACACCTAGAGAACTGGTAAAGCATTATTTCTGAGTGTGTCTGTGAGTATTAACAGAAGGAATTGGCCGTGTGTTGGTAGACTAAGTGGGGTGGGCACCCTCTGATCAGCAGGGAGCCCAGATAGGATAAGAATATGGCAAGAAAATAATTCTCTCTCCCTCTCTCTCACCAGGATACTCTCCTGTCCTTAGACATCATAATTCCAGGCTCTCTGTCCCTTGGGCTCCAAGACTTATACCAGTATCACTACCTGCCCCTGCCATTTCTCTTCTTTGGCCTTGGACAGAAAATTATACCACAGCTTCCCTGCTTCTGGGGCCTTCCAACTTGGACTGGACCACACTTATGGGCATCCAAGGGTCTCTGGCTTGCATATGGCATGTTGTGGGACTTCTCAGCTTCCATTATCATGTGAGCCAATTCCCCTAATAAATCCTCTATCTATCCATCCATCCATCTATCATCTATCCTATTGATTCTTTCTCTCCAGAGGACCCTAATATGCCCTGCATCTAGGTGCTTAATAAATATTTGTGGAAACATGATGTAAGTATTTGTCTAAATATTTGGTGGGTGGAGTCTCTACTTTTATCAATGGAACCGCACTGATTGACTGGATGTGTAGTTCCTCTTTTTCTCTGAACTCTGATTCTCAGTCTTTACTGATGGTTTTGCTTTCTTCACCTGCACCATAAATGTTATTGATACCTGGGATGTGGTTCTAGACCTCTCCTCTCACCTCCTGTTTTCCTAGGCAATCTCACCCAATTCCACTTTTTAATTGCCCCCTATATACTACTGATGACACCTGAGCCAATCTCTCTCTGACTCTCTTCTTCCTTCCTTTTCTCCCTCCCTTCCTTCCTCAAACATTTAAGAGTTCTTATCATGTAATTCTCTAATACAAATTTTTTTTTTTTTTTTTTTTTTTTTTTTTTTTTTTTTTTTTTTTTTTTTTTGGTGGTGGTGGTGCTGGGGATTGAACCCAGGCAGGGTTGTGAGGCAAGCACTCTACCAACTGAACTATATCCCCAGCTTTCTAATACAAATCTTCATCGGAATATTGGATAGGGACCTCAAACTTGCCATGTCTTAAACTAAAGTCCTCTCCCAATGACCTTACAACCAACCCATCTAAAACAAACAACATGCTGATATTTTTCCCTCAGTGTGTCTTATATTACAATGTTGACACCATCTACTCAGGTCCCTACATTGGGAATCAACAACGAGCCTTCCTTCTTTTCTTTTCTTTCTTTCTTTCTTTCTTTCTTTCTTTCTTTCTTTTTTCTTTCTTTCTTTCCCTTTTTTTTCTTTCCCTTTTTACTGGGGATTGAACCCAGGGGCTCTTAACCACTGAGCCACGTCCCCATCCTCTTTTCTATATTTTATTTAGAGACAGGGTCTCACTGAGTTGCTTAGGGCCTCGCTAAGTTGCCGAGGCTAGCTTTGAATTTGTGATCTCCTGCCTCAGCCTCTTGAGCTGCTGGGATTATGGGCATGTGCACCATGCCCAGCACCCTTTCTTTTCTCTTTACAGTACTGGGGAATCAAACCCAGGGCCTCACATACTAGGCAAGGGCTCTGTCATGGACCTACACTCCCAACCCTGCACTGGACATCTTGACAGCATTTTTCTTTCTTCCCTCCCTAAATTACCTAATATACATTCCCCTAAATCTGCCTTCACCCCTCCAACTCTGCAGCTACTGACTTGGTTCCAGGGTTTAACATCTCTTGACTTTAATAACCACAGTAGCTGCTAACTTGGTCCTCCACTACTGTCCTCAATATGACCGACATAGTATTGTTCTGACAGTTTCCTGCTTAAACATTATTACCAGCTCCCTAATGCAAACTCCACAACGTGGCAGTTTCCTTCTCAGTAATATGAGCAGGATATCATAAGATAATAGATGTCTGGAGCTTTGCAGAGACTCAGAAAACGATCACTGACATGATTCTACCTGGAACTTGTTCTGCTTGGACCCTTCCCCCATCAAGAGTATCTCCCACCTGGGAAGTTGCGGCAGCCTCCAGCAGAGCAGCCCCTCACCCAGCGGCCCTCATTCACGGACACTGTCCAGGTCTGAAGCTTGTCAGACTCCAAGGCATCAGCTGTGAGGTTGCAAATCTCCAGCTTTGTAAAATGGTAGATGAAATCCTCATATGACATCCTGATAGGTTGAAAGAAGAGAGATCCATATGAGAGTAGGTAAGAGGAGGCTGGGGATGGGAAGACTCCAGGGATGACACAGGACAATAAATTAGTTCAGAGGAACTTGATCAATGTCCCAGAGAATCCTGCCTTTTCTTTATAGGGTACAATGTTAGTTTTAATGTGTTTATCCCAAATTATCCTCAAGTCTTCCAGTAATGACTCAAATTTGTGTATGCTTGATGGAGGAGTTAGATAAAAAAATTGGTTATCCAAAAGGTTGTCATCTCCCATGTGTCCCACTACAGCACACCAGGCAGAGTGCCAGGCCCAGGGGAAAGAAAGAACCTTTGGAAAAGGATGGACAATTAAGCAAACAATGTTAAGGGTGACAAGCCTCACAAATAAATGAATCTCAGTCCTGAGGGAACTAAGAGAGCCCTGAAGGAAGTTTCCTTTAAGCTGAGACTTGAAGGCTGGGTAGAGGTGATCTGAGTGAGGGTGAGGGTAGCATTAGGGATCAGGGTAAGTAGAGCTTCGCAGGCCCAGAAGAGAGTGGTGTTAAAGCCAAGGAACAAGTGTGGCTGGAACAAGAGCTGCATTATGCTGCCCTGTTCCTGGACTCAGTCATCACTGTGGCCTGACTGTAGTTACTGTGACCAGAATCTCATCATTGCTGGCCCTCTAACTGGAGAAGGAGAACAGAGCCCCAATCTCCCAAGAGCTGAAATCTGACAGCATCTGCCTAGGGACTGAGGTCTGAAATTTGATCTTCCTTCCCTGTCCCTTACCCCCTCTGGGTCCTCTGTGTCCTGGACTCACCAGAACTCTCCATCCTCAGTGACCTGGTGCTGCAGACGGGCCTTCTCATCTTTGTCCACAAAGCTCCAATCCTTCCAACTTGTGGAGAAATGAAGGGATTGTAGAAGGAGAGAGAAGGGAAAGGCCTGAGGTTTGTTGGGACAGGAGATATCAGAGAAATAGAAAGTTGAAGTAATAGCCCATCTTCAAATTGCAGCCAATGTGAACCATGAAAATGCTGGTCTGACCTGTCACTCCCAGTGAAAAACTATAATTTCTTCCTGCCATCCTCAAGATGAAGACCAAACTCTTTAAAGAGTGCATGAACTGGCCGAGCACGGTGGCGCACGCCTGTAATCCCAGCACTTTGGGAGGCTGAGGCAGGAGGATCGCGAGTTCAAAGCCAGCCTCAGCAATGGTGAGGCACTTAGCAACTTAGTGAGACCCTGTCTCTAAATAAAATACAAAAAAGGGCTGGGGATGTGACCCAGTGGTCGAGTGCCCCTGAGTTCAATACCCGGTACCACAAAAAAAAAAAAAAAAAAAAAAAAAAAGTGTATGAACTGGATCCTTCTCTAGCTGAATATTTTCTCCTCCTCATACTTTAAAGATTAAAAGCTAGACTCTTGGGGGCTAGGGCTGTAGCTCAGTGGAAAAGTACTTGCCTAGCATGTGTGAGGCAGTGTATTTGATCCTTAGCATCATGTAGAAATAGATAAATATTAATCTGTCAAAAAATAAAAATAAAAAAGAGCTGGACTCTGCAAATAGACAAACTGAGATTATCCTTTAATAGCAGACCTAGCTATGTAACCTTGGGCAAGTCATTTAACTTTCATCAGGTTCTGTTTCCTCAACTGCCAAAGGGAAATGATTATATCATCATCTCACAGGATGAGTAGACGAAATCATGCAATGCTATATAAGAAACTGAGTTACTAAGAAAAAGACCAAGCATGGAAATATCTTTTTTCCCCCTTCTGTCAGGAAACATCCTAGCATGGTGTTTCTGAGGCTGGGAAAAAAATGCACATTTGTGTTTTAGGCTTACTGAGAAGAATTAAGCTAAATCGGGTCTGGAAATGCTTAGAGTCCAGGATTACTGAAGGGGAAATGGAGTTTCCTGAGGCCAGAAGAAGGGACATGGGTTAGAGAAGTCTCCTTGAGTGACCAAGGGTTGGGCCTCACTTGCCAGCAGTGCCTGCAATGGAGAGATCAGCAGGATGTGGATCAGGTCTGGACATCACACTGAGGCTGAAAAGCATAGCAAGGGTCCTGCAGGTGATAGGCCAATGGAATAGACAATGATGGGACCTTAAGGGCCTCTCCAGAGCAGAGAGCCCCATTCATAATCCCTCCCTCCAAGCATGTCTACGTCTCTCATCCAACCCAAACTAGTCAAGGGCTCCCTCTTTGTGTTCCTTACCACAGCAATGGTCTCAATTATTAGTGCATGTCTGTCTGTTTTGAATGGGCAAGGCCCATGTCTCTGTGTTCATTTCTACATCCTCAGATAGTAGCAAAGGGGCTGGCAGATAGTACCAAGGAGTTAAGGATTTGTCACATGGATAAATGAAGCAATGCATGTGAATGTGTGTAGGAGGCAGGAAGCACACAAAGTCAACAACTTATCACAGACTATCAAGAGAGGCTGCCTGGGGCTGGGATTGTGGCTCAGCGGTAGAGCGCTCGCCTAGCGCGTGGGCGACCCGGGTTCCATCCTCAGCACCACGTACAAATAAAACGCATTGAATAAAACACATTGTGTACAACCAAAAGCAAATAAATAAAAATATTAAAAAAAAAAGAGAGGCTGCCAGCTCACAGAACATCTCCAGTGCCTACCTCTGTGCCTCCTATTTAGTTGGTGCTCAATAAACATTTGCTAAAGGAATGAATGACTGAAATAAACAGTAATTGCAGTGTAATGGGATAAAAGGTGTTAGCTACATAAGTACAGGGCCCACACAGGACCTGGGTTTGGTTCTTAGCTACTGAGTCCTGCTATCACCTCCTAGAAATAAAAAGGGAACTCAAGAGGCCACCTGCCATTCAGCAGAGACAACTATGAACCAGTGACTGAGTGGGGCTGTAGAGGTATTGTAAATGTTCCGTATCCTTCACATAATAACTCTTCCATGTTTGCTTTTTTTTTTTTTTTTTTTTTGGTACCGGGGATTGAACTCAGGGGCACTTGACCACTGGGCCACATCCCCAGACCTTTTTTTTTTTTGTATTTTATTAGAAGCAGGGTCTCACTGAGTTACTAAGTGCCTCGCCATTGCTGAGGCTGGCTTTGAACTCGCGATCCTCCTGCCTCAGCCTCCCAAAGTGCTGGGATTACAGGTGTGCGCCACCGCGCCCGGCTTCATGTTTGCTATTTTTGATGCCCCTAGTTTATTCCTTTAAGTGATAAGCAGTAAAATTCTTTTAAAGGCATTGTGTACTTTTGTATGGTGACAGAAAGGGAGGTAAAAAAGAGTCTCAGCATTAGTTAAGCACATTCCAGAAACTGTCACATTTACTTCTTATAACATCCACAAGGTAAGTGCTGTTTGTTCCCATTTTACAGATAGGACAAAGAGACAACAAGAAGGGAAGTTACTTGTCCAGTCCATACCCCTGCATTAAGACTCTGTTCCTACCTGGGCCTGACCCAAGCTTTCTGGAATCTTTCCTTTCCAGCCTAGTCACCATCAGCAACCTCTCTGTGTCCCTGGCATCCCTGGCTTCAACCCCAGCCCTTCCCTGGAGCCCACACCTGCACCTTCTTCTCTGAATAATGGCCATTGGTTTTGAGAGTGATATAACACCAAGCAGTCATAGTACTCTCATGGCTCAGTTCCCAATCCAGCCTTTCCCAGACCCTGTTACCCCCTCCCATGCATGGGTCCCGTCACTTACCCATCACTCCAAGAGCCATTCCACTCTACCTGGCCCCAGGGGTTCCGCAGCCGCACCAGCTTCACTTTCTCGCCTTTGAACAGGGCCTTGAGCAAAGTGAAAAAGTTCTCATGCTCTGGAGCCTGTCTAGGAAGGGGAGCATCTGTCTTGCCCTGAGGGCTGGAATAGGGATGGAGAGATAATCTGTTAAAGGGACTGTCCTGCCTGTGAAATGTTAGGGTGAGGGGTCAAAACCTTAGGACTGAGTCAGAAGGAGTTAGGGCCTCACTGTTGCCTTACCATCTTCTAAGAGGTGACTTTCCTGGAGAACATCCTAGGCCATTGTGAGCTTCAGAGGAGGAACATACGATAGGGCTCTGCACTCACTTATACACATTAGGTATCTTTGTGTGACTTTTAAAAAAAGCTGTCTACTGCCTGAGGAACTGCAGACAGATGCCCCTCTAGATGGACCATTTAGAAAAAGGTGCCTGTCCTCCAGGTGGCTCCCATGGGCTGACATGCCCATCCCTCTGTTCTGAGCATGATCTGTCCACGTATGCAATGGTCCTGACAAGGTTTCTATCTGTGACATGACCCAGGAAAACCCAGAATTCCCCGAGGGAACAAAACATTCTAACTGTTTGAACATGACAGAACAAAAAACACAAGAACAGGAGACTACCTTTGTAGAACCAAAGTGTTAGTTCATTTGTTCCTTGGAAATTTTGGTCAAAATTACCATCTTTAACACTAAAAGCAAAGATAAACTGAGCACCATCTGAGGCAAGGTCCCCCTCTACCTGTTCCCAAGAGTCCCCCCACTTCCAGGTGCTTGGCTTGTTCCTTGAGTGGAATTCCCTGATTTGAGGCAAGCTCTATGGATAGGGAGGGGGCACAGAAAGCTAAATTCCAATTTTAGGAGGTCAATTCAAATAGGTCCCCACACCCCACCAAGCCCCAGCTCTCACCTCCTCCAGCCCAGTGACGGAGTAGGCATGACCTTTGACCAGCCCGCAGGCCATTCTTGTCTCATACTGAACAGGAACAATTGTCTGTGGAGCAATAACCAGGCAGCCTGTTAGAGTTAGGGGAGCAGAAGTTCTGCTGCTGGAGACTAAGTTCATACGAGTCCATTTTCTGGTTTCTGTGAGGACAAGAACTACTTTCCTCCTTGAGAGTGTGCCTCATGACCAGGAGCAGGGGCCCTCGCTAGCCCTTTAAGAGCATCAAGAAGACAACCCCAGAGCAGTTGGTCACTCTGAGGAAGTTCTGCCTGGACTACCAAAATAACAAGGTAGATGCTGGGATGCAAGGTGGGTGATAGCATTTCTGCTCCTCCTTTATGGACCCCTTAGGGTTCTTCAAAGGAGGAAGGGGGATATCTGGGGATGCCCTGGATTTTGGGTTCTTCCTTCCCCTGAGCCCATCCAGGACTGACTATTCCTAGAAGAGAACAGGGGCTCGATGAAACATATGGGTCTAAGCTTTTCTCTTTACATCCCCTCATCTCTTCTACACCCACCTAGAAGATGATATTCAAGAAATCAAGATCACAGCATCCAGGGATGGATTTCTTAGGAGATCCCTGTTCAGATATGACTATGCTTAAGTAGTGCAGGGATAACTGTTCCATGTGCAGAAATTTCTGAGTTGCAGCCACAAAAGATCCTTGGCAGAAGGGTAGGACTGCCAAGACCCAGTGAATGCTAGATAGACTGTATAGGTGTCAACAGGCCTAGAAACACACCAGATTCAAGAGGAGATTCCTAGACCCATATTGGCCTGTGGAATTTCTAGATGGGTGTGGGTTGAGCTGGGGATTTTGGCATCTCAGTCTCTTCCAGATCTCAGTCCTTAAATGATTTATCACTTATTCTCATATCTACATCTGGGAAGCTAGCTGGGTGCAATGACAAATGTCTGTAACCCCAGCAGCTCAGGAAGCTGAGGCAGGAGAATCACAAGTTCAAAGCCAGCCTCAGCAACTTAGCGAGGCCCTAAGCAACTCAGTGAGGCCGTAAGAAACTCAGCAAGAGCCCTGTCTCTAAATAAAATACAAAAAAGGGCTAGGGATATAGATATAGTTCAGTGGTTGAATTCTGAGTACAAAAAAAAAAAAAAAATCTGGGAATCTAATTGAAATGAACCCTTTGGCATTACATAAGGCAGTTTAATAAAGCATTTAAAAATAATAGCACCCTCCAAAGAAATAAAACCTCTAACTTTCCAACAACAGGGTATTGGGTAAGTAAATTATAATAGTTGTATGTTGGGATATTGTGCCTCTAGTAAAAAAGTTATAGGAAAGGGGCTGGGGTTGTGGCTCAGCGGTAGAGCGCTCGCCTAGCACGTGCGTGGCCCAGGTTCGATCCTCAGCACCACGTACAGATGAACACATTGTGTACAACTAAAGCAAATAAATAAATATTAAAAAAAAAATTTAAAAAGGCATTGTGTACAACTAAAACAAATGAATAAATATTTTTTAAAAAGTAATAGGAGAACACTCATTGGCATATTAAGAATATAAAACTAATTGAAAAAAGCAGGCTACAAAGAAGTACAAAAATATGGCAAGATTTTTAAAACAAAAACGTAGATTGTATGCATAGAAAAATCCCAGAAGGACATGTACCAAATGTTAAGAATAATTATTTTTAAGTGGGGAAAATACAGGTTAAATTTTCCTCTACACTTTTCTGTATGACTCAGTCTTCTTCAATGAACATGTAGAACTTCTGAAAGTATTAGAATATAAGGCTTATGAGGAGGGAGACTTTGATTTCTTCACTAGACTCTTGGACAAAGGGGAGAGAATTTGCTTAGTTTGCACTGGCTGCTAAGGAGGTCTGACAGCAGAGGGGAAGGTCATGAAGCTTGGGGATTGGTCTATCTTGACAGTGGGAGTCATACACACCCGTGTAGGTCTGTCATCTGAGCCTCTGGGGTCGAGGTCTGAGTCCCTGAGCAGCGAGTTATCCATATTCCTCACCATCCGTGCAATCAACTCCCCCATGTTCAGACCAGAAGGAGAGGTTCCATAGGTCATGTTTGTGCCGTCCTGAGGCCCACCAAGAGTGTGGGGGACAACCCAGGAGAGGGGAAGAGAACAAACAAAGGAAGGTGGAAAGGGAAGGAGATAAAAAGAAGGGAGGGGACAGACAAAGGAAAAGAGGAAAGATCAACAGAGCATGAATAGAGAAAAGGTGGAGAAAAGTGATATCGAAAGAAAATGTTTATCTAATTTCACTAACTGGCCTTCTAAGCCTTTTTATCCGTTGGGAGTGTTGGGCAAGAAGGGAGCAGGAATTAGTGTGGGCACCTTCCTCTGAAATGGTAATTACCAAGACTATATTGAATAGCCCTCAGGAAAGGTGTCTCTCCTGAAACTCAGGAGCCCTGGGCATGATCTGCCATCTCCTTACCCTTGGTTCCTGTATCTGTCCGCTCACACCACCTTCTTGCACTGAGAGGTTGATCTTGCAGATAACAACACAAAGCCCATGTTCCAAAGCAGGCAATGTGGTCAATGCCAAATGACTTTCTTAAGGAAATGACTGGTGGGCTCAGGCCCACAGTCAAGGCTGAGGCCAACTTATGGGGGCAAGCTTGCACTGAGCAATCCAGACAAGAGAGGCCTCCACGACATAGGCCTCTAGATCTATTTCCACCTAAATTTCAGGGTTTGAAATGTCCTTGTCTAATTTCTTTATTGAAATTTTTCAGGAATAATGCTGTCTTTAAAAATTCCTCATTTTCAAAGTCAAGAATCTGTTCCTGTTTCTTAAAACTTTCATTATGTCTCAGATGGAAGCTTGATATTACCATTAACTGAGTGAAAAGCTTCCATGCCCTGCAACCCAGACCCCAGACTTACATCAATGGAGCAGCCCATGAGGGAACCTCTCTCAATGGCTTTCCTCATAATCTTGTACATGTCTCTGGGAGCATCCTTGATCTCAAAAAATTCTGTCACCCCTCCTGTGAAGTCCTCCATGGCCTCTGTGGTGTTTCCACCTTTCAGGGCTTCATAGGAACCATGCAGCCTTGAAGAAAGGACAAAGACCAATCTGGAGTCACAGAGTTCCAAGAAACATGACCAGGTACCATTGCCACCAGAACTTTACTCTTAAAATCCTGTGATATTCTCTCATTCTCCAATAGTTCTATGAACTAATGAAACAATATGACTGCCTTTCTTTACAACAAAGCTGAACTCAAGAGGCCACAAAGAGCCAGAAGCACTGGCACTGGAACTCAGCTATTCTTTTGATAGCTCTCTTTCTACTATATGCTGAACCTTGAGGTAGGGCTGAGTTAAAGCCACTAGTGGTGGGGATAAAACTTCTAAGCTGAGAGTATGGCATTATGAATATGCTACAAGCCCACAAATTTGCTACGAGCTTATGAGACTGAGCCAAGTAAAATTGTAGGATCTGAGCTCTAGAGATACAATGTTCTGACCAATGACTTTCAACACCATCAGGAAGGTAGAAAGCTAAAGCTAAAGATTTCTTGCACAAATCTTCATTTTGCCTCTTTTTGTTGGTGGTGCTGGGGATTGAACCCAGGGCCTTGTGCATGTAAGGTAAGCACTTTACCAACAGAGCAAACTCATCTCTCCTCTTAAACTTAGTTTTCTTGGAGATGTTACTGCCTGGACCTGATCTTCTGTCTTTGGGTCACAACTGAACTCCCACAATACATATAAATGTACACACATGCATCCTGCTGTGAGACCTGGGCTCCCTCGCCTCTCATCCTGCCTTACATTCTATAGTATTGCCTTACTTAGCATATGCCTTCTCCAGCAGAGCACTCCAGAACTCATTGCGGTGGTTGGATTTGGTGAAAACCAGTTGATTGTTGTACGTTGGCAGACAGTCATCAACAACCACATCCACCCAGTCTCCATAGCGCCAGAACTGCACAGAAGCAGGAAGCATAGAGTCATACACTCAGCTTACCATTAGGACATATGCTTGTTTATCCCGTTCTGAGTTTGTTGTGTATAAATCTATTTCTAACTGTACTGTGACCTTCTTGAGGTCAGGAAGTGAGTTATAGACCACTTATTCTCTTCCACAGAGTCCAGCCCAGTACTGGGTATAGTATGTACTCAATGTTATTTTAGGATTTGAGATTTTCATTCCCTGGCCTAAGAGGTCTGGAGCTGCAGCTGAATATGCATATTTTTAGTTGTCCCAGATGATTCTCAACCTGTAGCCAAGATTGAGAACTCCTGTGATCAGGGAAGGTGTTGTACTGATACTGATTTATGCATTTCTCTCTCCCTCCCCCTGCCTCTCTTTTGGTGGTATTGAGGATTGAACCCAGTGTCATTGAGCTGTATCCCCAGCTCTTTTTATTTTTTGTTTTGAGTTTAAGACAGTTCTTGCTAAATTACTGGGTTGATCTCAAATTTGCAATCCTCCTGCCTTAGCCTCTGGAGTAGCTGAGATTACAGGCATGCACCACCATGCCTGGATGATTTGTATATTTCTTTCTTTCTTTTGTACCGGGGATCGAACTCAGGGCACTTGACTACTGGGCCACATCCCCAACCCTTTTTTTGTATTTTATTAGAGACAGTGTCTCACTGAGTTGCTAAAGTGCCTCGCCATTGCTGAGGCTGGCTTTGAACTCGCAATCCTCCTGCTTCAGCCTCCCAAGTGCTGGGATTACAGGCGTGCGCCACCATGCCCAGCTTTGTGTATTTCTTGATAACAAACTGAAGAAGAATCAAAATGGAAGAGGAAAGTGAGAACAGACTCTAGCTATAGCAGATATATTGTCCGATCATTTCATTTCTGGATATTCTTTTTTGAACAAATAAATTTAAACTGAAAGAGGCTAACTGTGTAGTTTAATCTCCCTCCCAATGGTACTTTCTTTCTTTCTTTCTTTTTTTTCAACCAATGGTACTTTCTTCCTCATTGAAAAGAAGACAAAAATCTGGTTTTTGTGTTTATAGCCCTTTAGATATGAGACCCTTTAAATGTCAGAGGGAAACTGGTAGTTTAATGGCACGAGGAGGACATAATTCAGGGCCTGGTTGCCATGTCCATTCAGAAGCCAGCTAGTGAGGCCTTCAGTGCTGAGGTACAAGACAGCAGGTACATCAACTGATGACTTGAATCACCCCAGGACATTGAGGAGCCATCAGAACTGGAGACCAGACTCCTCAGAACTCCAGAAAGTACCATATCCCCACATGCAGAATTCACTTTAGTTCTGGTCCAACAACGGATTTGATTTGATTCTGGTTACCAAGATGATTTGGGCTCAGAATATTTCCAATGGCTGAATGGATTTTAGAATTAAGAGACTCAGTTCTAGACCAAACCAGAAGCCTGATCCCAAGATAAACTACAAGTTTCTTCCAGGCTCTTTTTTTCTTCTTTTTTTTGGTACCGGGGATTGAACTCAGGAGCACTTGACCACTGGGCCACATCCCCAGCCCTTTTTTGTATTTTATTTAGAGACAGGGTCTCACTGAGTTGCTAAGTGCCTCGCCATTGCTGAGGCTGGCTTTAAACTCATGATCCCCTGTCTCAGCCTCCTAAGTGCTGGGATTACAGGCGTATGCCACAACACCCAGCTCTCTTCCAGGCTCTTGAAGAGACAAGTGAAAGACTTAAAGGGCAGAAAGTACAAGGAGCTGTCATTCATGAACCAGGGATTCTGACACAACCCAAAGGGGCCTATGGCTCCCCAGAGCTAATGTCTCAAGGGCCTACTTGAGAAGGCCTGCTGGCAATAACACAGTAGCCAGCCAGCTGGAGGGCAAAAATAGACCTACAACAGCAAACAGGATGTCTTCCTGGCATTCTTGGGCGCAGTGGAAGGTGTGTGGGGCATAGGGGGCAGAGATAAACACCTGCATTCTCACAGGTTTGAAGCATTAAGGGATCGCTGCCCACTGCTGTGACTGGGTGGGTGAAAGAACCTTTTTTGAAGCTGCAGGGAAGTCAAGGCCAGGAGACCAGTGGTGGGTGCTATAGCTGGCTCTCTTGGTGACATTTTCTTATTCCCCATACTCTCATGACCTCACCTGGAAGTGGAAGATTCCTGCGTAGTTTTCTGTGAAACTTTGATCGTGGGGTATAACTCGGAAAAGGAGCCGCTCATTTAGGGTCAGGCAGGCAATGGCTGCAAGAAACCAGCAGTCCCCTGCAGGCAAACACATAACACAGGTTTCAGGTGGGACCTGTCTGTCCCTCCAGGGAAAAGAAGACCCCATTCCAGCCAGTTGCTCCACTTTCCTGAAGAATGGGGAGTCACGTGGTGCCTACTTTCCTGCTTCCACATCAGACCTTACTGGGAGTGTCAAATCAGCCAAGGTGCATTTGACAAGAGCTCCCTGACAATATAATCAACAGAGCAACTTACTTTGGGCATTTTTCTAAAGGCCGTAGGCAATTTCTCCTTTTGAAAAACAAACTCACTTCCATTTTGGACCTCAATAGAGGCAGAGTAGTAGATGATCATGACTGGGTTGTTTTTTGTTTGTTTGTTTGGGTACCAGGGATTGAACCCAGGGGCACTCTTAACAACTGAGCCACATCCCCAGCCCTTTTTATATTTTTTATTTTGAGACAGGGTCTTGCTAAGTTGCATAGGGCCTCGCAAAGTTGCTGAGTCTGGCTTTGAGCTTGTGAGCCTCCTGCCTCAGTCTCCTGTGCCACTGGGATTATAGGCGTGCACCACTACACCTGTCTGGGTTGTTTTTCTTGGTAGGAAATTTGCCCTGCCCTGTACCTTTGCAATTAGAGCCCATTTCTTTTCTGACCTCAGTAAAGACTGAGTGCCAGTAAACCATCAGCTAAGCAGATTTGTATCATAAGAAAGGCCAGCTAGGCAGCTGGCCTGGAGTCAGTATATAGGGACACTAAGACATTGCTGGCAGTGGAATGAGTTGGTGACATTTTTTTATTCCCCAAACCTCCTTTCTAACAGGGTGCTATACATAGTGGAGGAGACACTGTGTGTTTGTGTGTGTGTGTGTGTGTGTACACCCAGGTGACATACTTGGTACTCTGACAGTCCAAAAACTGCCTTCTAGGGCTGGAGTGGTGGCTCAGTGGTAGAGCACTTGCTTCGCAAGTGTGAGGTACTGGGTTTGATCTTAGCACCACATCAAAACAAATAAAGGCATTGAGTCCATACACATTATTAAAAAAAAAAAAAAAAAAAAACACTGCCTTCTAAGGAGGACAGGCTAAATTAACCGCCACACTGAGAGTATAGAGGGGAGGCTGCAAGCTGCCCTAGCCACTTTCTCTTCCTTCCCCCTGGAGCAGCCAGTCTGTCCTTGGAAACAGGGTATAGGTGTCTTTGAAGGGCTGAGATCATTGGCCTTCCTGGTGCTCTGCAGGCAGCCTATCCTCAGGTGCAGGAGAGCGGACATCTCATTTCTCCTCAGCTTCTCCCGCTGGTCCCAAATAAGCCAAATCATTTTCATTTGGTCTTGGATGACCTTTTCTCTCAAGTTTTAAATTGTGCCTGTTGATGTCCTCTCTAATCTTACTTCACAGAGCTTGTCCGTAGTACACGTCAAAGGTAGTATTTCCTGAACAAGAGGCTGAGAGAGGAGGGTCTGATGGAACAGCCAAGCTAGTAAGCAAAGAGAAAACTGGATGCTCCTTCGTATTACAAATGTCATTTTTGTTAAAGACTCCTTTAATATGGAGCTGTTCTGAGGCAACTTAAACAAGAGTTCCAGTTACAAGCACTGTTTTTGGTAATATAGTTTTTGGTGTGTGTGTGTGTGTGTGTGTGTGTGTGTACACGAATTCTTCATGCTCAAGAGGCATGCTTGGTACACAGATAGCCACAGAGCTATTTTCTAAAGAAGAGGGTGCAGCTAAAAGCTGAGCTTTGGTTCTTGCTGAATGGGATATATTGATGTCTTTGAGACTCTAAAAAGGGAAGCTGTAGCATACAACATGCCTTCTGTGATGCAAGGCAAAGTACTAATGAGAAATGGGGCAGGACACAAAGCAATCACCAGCACATGAGTCAATGAGCAAAAATTAATTGCTATAAAATTCTTCCAAAAATCCATTAAAAGCAAAAACAAATTTTTTGTCCCTTTACTTCCTAGAAAGGGACCACAGCTTTTAATAACTTCTGGATCATCTGGCGAGATATGGCTGGAGGGCCTACCTAGATCTCCTTGACAGATGTCAGTCCTATTGGCTCCACCAATGATAAATCGGGGATTCTCACAAATTTCCTGTGAAACAAAAGGGAGACAACCAGGTAAAACTAATAATAGTAGCTATTATTTGTTGAGTTCTGCCATTTAGTGTTGATTGGCATCCTGTATTGGGAGCTTTATACCCATTTCTCATTTAAGTCTCCAAAAAATAGCTCTGTGAATTGGATGCCATCATTGTTCTTTTTCAGACAAGAAAACTGAAGCTCTGAGAGGTTAAGAAACTTGTCCAAGGATACACAGATAGTAAGTGCTAAAAGCCAGCTGCATGCCTCCTTTTCATTATCCTATAGTGCTCCCAAACTGTAATGCTATTTGAGTAAGGATGCACCTTGAGAAGGCAGTGTCATTCTGCTTTGACAAAGTGACAACAGAAAGCACAGTTCTTACTCTTTCTATAGCAGAAGAAGTCATGCCAGAAGGAAAATAAAGATCTTTCTCCCCAAGATATAGCAACATAGATATTTAAAGTTAGTGTATGTCCCTACTTCCAAGGACTTGAATGCTGGGGAAGCAGACAGTAGACTTGGTGTGAACCTCAGTCTGTTGGAGGGGGCAAGTCTTTATTCAAGTTCACCCAGTAAAGCACCAGTGGCTCCAGCAGTTTTTTTAAGTCCAGGTACTAGGTTAATGTTTAGCCCAACAAGCAGACAGTAGACTTGGTGTGAACCTCAGTCTGTTGGAGGGGGCAAGTCTTTATTCAAGTTCACCCAGTAAAGCACCAGTGGCTCCAGCAGATTTTAAGTCCAGGTACTAGGTTAATGTTTAGCCCAACAGAGGCCAACAGAGGGCGCTCTTGATTTTGTACGAACACTTAAGTTTTTTTGCGGGTGGGAGGGGATTGGTTTTGTTTACTTTTAAAAATAATTATAGAGGGCTGGGGTTGTGGCTCAGCGGCAGAGCGCTCGCCTTGCACGTGCACTTCCCGGGTTCGATCCTCAGCACCACGTAAACATAAATGCATTGCATTATGTACAACTAAAAGTAAATAAATAAATATTTAAAAAAATAATTATAGATACAGTGGTTTGGTTTTAACACTTTTCTTCACAGCTTCAAGAATCCTTGCTATTCCTGTGACACCTCTCTCTCTGTCCCCTCTCTTTTCCCAGCAACCCATATATCCCAAGTGAGCTAAAGCTCCTGGCACTCAAGGATGGAAATTCTTGCTTATAGCACACTACAGCCCTCCTCCTATTGCATTAAAACTCTGAAGGCAGTGGGAGGATAAACCACTACCAATAACTTTTTAAACAAGTACCTATATTTGGAGAGAGGGACTAGGTGCAGGGAATTGGGACAGAAATAAAACTTTGAACATAACCATTTGAAAATAGTTTTGACATATAAACCATGTAAGGTTTTGTATAATTAAAAGCTAGAATTAAAGAGGAATAACATAAAAAGCAATCTGTAAAAGGTGAAAGCAAACTGAAGCAAAGGAAGCTAACTGTACATCAAGTTGGTGACATAAAACGAGTTATTTCAAGTGAATTAAAATATAACATTTTGGCTATCTATCCCTTTGGGAATATTGCCTAAGGACAAACCCAAAACCATAAGAAATAAGAACCATAACAAATAATAATATTCTTATTTCAAAACTGACATGTATACAATAGGATAAAGCAAATAAGAACTTATGCTAATGTAATTAATGTAAAAGAAAATGTGTAAAATTATAAAATAACTAAAACCCTGCATGTTCAAATTGAATTGTATATGTAACTCACGAATTACAAAGAAGGAAAGCAAAGGAGAATACTGAAACTATAATTCAAAAATCTTCCTCTAAATAAAAGAATATATTTGATACTGCATATTGAAATAGCAAATGGAATACTAAGAATATCAACATAGAATGACATGAAGATATATTCTAGTACATTACTGAACTTCAAAGAAAAGGGGGAAAATTCTTTGGGCAAGTAGGAAAAAAATAAGTGACTTATAAGGGGAAAATCTTCTATTATCATCAGACTTTTCAGTAACAATTCTTTATGCCAGAAAAAAAACTGAAGCAATATGTTTAAGATAATCATAGAAGGGAAATGTGAACCAAGAATTTATATATAGTGTAACTTTCTTTCAAGTGTAAAGGATATGGGCAAACAGGTTCCCAAGAATTCAGGGAATATTGTTCTCATTAGCTCTTCCTGAGGAATATACTAGAGAATAAGCTCCAGACACCAAGAAGAACTTGAAAGACATCAACATGGGGAGGGGAGCACTTAATATAATACAGCTATTTACAGAATTAACACTAACTGATGTTTAGCCAGTATCATGACTGCTTGGAGGCTGAGGGAGGAGGATTTTAAGTTTGGGACCAGTCTGGGCAACTTATTGAGACCAGTCTCAAAAATATAAATTTTAAAGAAAGGGCTCAGGTGGAGCTCAGTGATAGAGCACTTGCCTAGAATGTGCAAGGGTCTGGGTTCCATTCCCAATTCCAGGTTGCAGGTAAGGGGTTGGTACCCAAATGGTGATTAAAAGGGTGAATATATGGTATATAATGTGTTACCTGTAATGTTCAGGCAATGCACAACTATTTAAAACTATTTCACATGGGAGAAGAAAGAGAGCATATGAAAAAAAAAAGTCCATTTTCAGAAAATGCTTTGTAGGGATATTATTAATATTGTTATTCTGCAGCTTAATATTGTTATTCAGACAAACAAAAGTTGAGGGAATTCATTGCCAGCAGGCTTGCCTTGCCAAAAACAATAAAAGAAGTTCATCAAGGAGACAAAAAAAAAATGATATAGGTAAAAATCTTGAACCAATAAAAGAAAAAGAAAGCATGTAAGAGAAGGAATAAAGGTAAAAAAAAAAAACCCCAAACCTTTTGTTTTTATTATTGTATGTTAATATCAGACAAAGCAGACTCCAAAATGGGAAATTATCAGAAATAAAGATGACTTTATATAATGATAAAAACATTGTGGTGGAGGGGGTGGCACATGCCTGTAATTCCAGAGACTCAGGAAGCTGAGGCAGGAGGATCTCAAGTTAGAGGCTATTCTCAGCAACTTAGTGCCATCCTGACTTGAAATAAAAAATTTTAAAAAGGTTGGGAATGTAGTTCAGTGGTTGAGCTCTAGTAACACACACACACACACAGACACAGACACACACAGACACACACACACACACACACACACACACACACACACAATTTTCCAAGAAGACATAATTCTATATGTGTGTGCACCTAACAACAGGGTATCAAAATACATGAGACAAAAAGTGATAGAACTGAAAGGAGAAATAGACAAATCCAACATTATAGTTGGAGGGTTCACTATCCCCTTTTCAGTAATTAAAGACCAAGCAGGCAGAAAATCAGTAAGGATATAGTTGGCCTGAATGACACTATCAATCAACTTGACTGAATTGACTTTAATCAAATATTCCACGCAAAAATGGAGAAATAAGCAGTCTTCTCAAATTTCTCTGTAACAAGACATTTAAGCACATCACATTCTCGGTCATCAAATATACCTTAAGAAATATAAAAGAACAGAAATCATACAAAGTATGTCCTCAGACAATAGTGGAATGAAACTAAAAAATCAATAACAAAAAGACGACTGAAATTATTTGGAAATTAAACAACACATTTCTAAATAACACATGGGTCAAAGATGAAATTTCAAAAGAAGATTTTTAGAACTAAATGACAATAAGGGGCTGGGGTTGTGCCTCAGTGGTATAGTGCTTGACTGGCACGTGTGAGGCACTGGGGTCAATCTTCAGCACCACATAGAAATAAATAAATAAATGTACTGTGTCCATTTACATCTAAAATTTTTTTAATTAAAAAAAAGAAATGACAAATACAGCATCACAATTTATGGGATGAGTCAAAAGCAATGCTTAGAGGGAAATTTATAGCATTTAATGCATACATAAGAAAAGTAGGATCTAGGGCTGGGGTTGTGGCTCAGCAGTAGAGCGCTTGCCCAGCACATGCGCAGCCCGGGTTCGATCCTCAGCATCCACATAAAAATAAAGGCATTGTGTACAACTAAAACAAACAAATAAATATTTTTTTAAAAAAAGAAAAGTAGGATCTAAAGTCAATAATATTCTACCTGAGAAAAAAAGAGAAATTTAAGCCTAAAGCAAGGAGGAAGAAAATAAATTTAAAAACTAGAGCAGAAATCAGTGAAATAAAAAACCAAGAAAACAGAAAGTTAACGAAAAACAACTATTTTTTTTGAAGGATCAAGAAAATTGATGAAACTCTAGCCATGTTAAATAAGAAAAAAGGAGAAGACATAAATTACTAATATAAAAAATGGAGACATCACAACTGATTCCACAGACATTATAGGAGTCCTATGGGCATTCCCATATTCCAGATCCTTAATCTGGTAGTTTAGATGACATGGATGCATTTTTTTTTAAATTTTAATATTTATTTATTTACTTTAGTTGTACACAATGCAATGCATTTATGTTTACGTGGTGCTGAGGATCGAACCCGGGCCGTGCAGTGCGAGGCAAGCGCTCTGCCACTGAGCCACAACCCCAGCCCTGGATACTTTTTTTTTTTTAAAGATACAAACTACCAAAACTTACACAAGGAGAAGTAGATCATACGAATAGGGGTATGCTTCTCAAAGAGTCAATAACTAGTAACTCTCCAAAATGAAAAGCACCAGACCTAGATGGCTTCACTGGTGAATTCTATCAAATATTTAAGGAAGAAATGGTACTAATTCTCCACAAATTTTCCATAAAATAGAAGCAGAGTGATCATTTATGATGGCTCATTTGATGAAGCCAGCATTACCCTATCACTCAAGCCAGAAAAAGATATTGCAAAAAAAGAAAAGCTACAGACCTATATGTGGTATGAACATATGAAAATATCCTCATCAAAATATTAACATCTCAAATATAACAATGTATAAACAGTTAGATGCCTTAAGTAGGATTTATTCTACTTATGCATGGCTGATTTAATATTCAAAACTCAATGTAATATACCACATGAACAGGCTAAGAAGAGAAAGTCCTACGATCACATTGGTTGGTACAGAAAAAGTATTTGACAAACCTCAACACTTGTTTAAAATCAAAAAACCCACAACTCTTACCCACGTAGGAATAGAGGAGAACTTCTGTGACTTGTCAAAGAACATCCACTTTGCAAAGAACAACTAAAACTTCATACCTAAAAGTGAGACATTTGATGCTTTCTCCCTAAGATCAGGAACAAAGCAAGATGTTCCCTTTTGCCACTCCTATTCAACATTAACTGGATGTTCTAGGTAGTACAATAAGAAAAGGAAATGAAAGATGCAAAGACTAAAATAAAAAATAAACTGTCTTTATTCACAGATTCCATTGTCTATATAGAAAATCCCAAATGAATGACAACAACAACAACAAAAGAAAAACCCACTGAGAACTAATAAGCAAGTGTAGCCTGGGTGAAGGATATAAAGTTAGTATATGAAAGTCAGTGGTGGGGGCTGGGGTTGTGGCTCAGTGGTAGAACACACACCTAGCATGTGCGAGGCCCTGGGTTTGATCCTTAGCACTACATAAGAAATAAATAAATAAAATAAAGGTATTGTGTCCAACTACAACTAAATAAATAAGAAGTCAATGCTTTTCTATATACCAGCACAAAGCACTTGGAATTTGAAATCTGAAACAATTCCATTTACATGACCACACATTAGGTATAAGTTGGTATGAAGTCCTGTTTAGCTTCAATATAGACACAGATGGCTATACAGAAAAATATTTAGGGTACACACATGTGTATCTCATCTTTCTTTATCAGCTGAGAAACAGTAGCAATGAGCAAAACTAGCAATCAGATTCTGGTTTCTAATACCATTTTCCAATAAAAAGAACCAGTGTTCCTTGGAGAAATGACCGATTTAAGATTGGGGCAGGAAATAAACTAGATGAGATTGGGGTATCTTAGAGTGGTAGAATGTAAGCAAGTGCTCAAGAATAAAACCTCACAACAGGGCTGGGGTTGTGGCTCAGCGGTAGAGCGCTCGCCTAGCACGTGTGCGGCCCGGGTTCGATCCTCAGCACCACGTAAACATAAATGCATTGCATTGTGTACAACTAAAGCAAATAAATAAATATTTAAAAAAAAAAAAACACCTCACAACAAAAGGGTATGTGAAATAGACACAGGAGCCAACTGAGAACTCCCAGTGATCACAGCTGGAACAATGAGCAACAAAATAAGGCAGTATTAGATCATAACCCAAAATGAAAAATAAATATCCATGAGTCCAAACTGATATAAATAAGTGATTGAACAAGTTAGTGGAGAGAACAGACAAAGCGCTCATGTAGAATTATTCCCAATAATTTACATAGGGTCCTCTGCCCTCAAGCAGGCAGAGCATAACTCCTATTTGTTAAGTGTGGCTTTATGCTTAAGGTCTTGTTTCTGAAGAGTATGGTAAGGAAAAGGAGAGGGGAATAGGAGCTTTGCAGTAGAGAAAGATGACAAACTTTACTTCAGTCAAGTTAAAAGCTCAACATCAACAATGATTAGGTGTGTTTACCGACTTGTCTTTGATAGATACCTAATGAAATGAGGTATCTTTTTACCTCTGCCTGCCTCCTCCCCCAAAACCATAAATCTAATCAGGATAAAAAGAGCAGAGAAATGCCAGTTGATGGGTATGTTGATGGGTATTTTACACAATAACTGACCACTACTCTTTTAAAAACTGTGAAGATAGAGAAACAAAGAGCTTGAGAGATTGTGACAGACAACAGGAACTAATGAGAGAGCACAGCCAGGTATAATGTGTCTTGGATGGAATTTCCAAATAGAAAAAAGCACTAAAAACTAAGGAAATCTGAACAAAGCATGGCCATCAGTTCTAACAACATGTCACTATTGGCCTATTAATTGTAATGAATGTACCATACACTTAAGATGTTAATAGAGAAAACTGGGTGCAAGGTACAGTGGCCCCTGCTTATCCACAGGAAATACTTTCTAAGACCCCCAGGGTATACCCAAAACTTTGGATAGTACCAAATCCTAAATACACTGTTTTTCCCTATACATACGCGCCTATGATAAAATATAATTTATATAGCAGGCAATTAAGGGAATAACAGTAAACAATGAAACAGAATGAATAACAATGAAACAGAAAGTTATTTAACTTAAGAATTATAACAATATCCTAGCACCACGAAACATGAAAGTTATTTGTAACTTAAATAAATTATTAAAAAAAAAGAATTTTTATTTCTGGAAGTTTCCATTTAATAATTTCAGACCACAGTTGACTATAGGTAACTGAAATCATAGAAAGCAAAATTGAAGATAAGGGGTAATACTGTATATGGTAACTCTGTACTTTCTCCACAATTTTTCTTCAAGTCTAAAACTGTTCTAAAATTTAAAGATTATTTTAATAAGACATTAAAACACAGCAAATATTTTTTCATACATTCAAATGAATTCGTCTGCTGGGTTGCACATACTGCCTCAGTGCCCCCTGGTTTAGAGTTCTTTGCCTGCTCTAAATTCAGGGAAGCCTTCTAGGGTTTTAGGTTCCTCCTTTCAGGAAGAAGAGATTTGTCCAATGTGTCCCTAAAGCACTTTGATCTATTCCTGCTGACACAAATGGGCTCTTCAGTTGCCCTACAATAGGGTAGCCAGGAGCAGACTGCTTCACCCTGGAAGGAGTCTGGCTGGCTGGTCGGCATGGATCTTGCTGTTTAAAGAGAAGTGACACCTCACTAACAAGCCAGTCTTAGATGAAAAGTTAAAGGCAGCCAATCTCCAGCCTCCTATGTCTTTACTGTTCAAAACCTTGCATAGAATTCTGAAACTGTGAGCCTCAAACAAGATTAACCACTCCACTCTCCCAGCCCTGAACTCCTGCTCTCCAGAAGAGCCAGGATGATCAATTATAGCTTATAATCTTACTGTGAATTTAAGACAATGTATTAGCTCCTTAAAAAAATTTATAGTCTCAAAAGAAAGAAAAACTTTTTTAATTAAAAAAATATTTATTGTCTCGGGAACCTATAAAGTATTATAATACTCTCTAGTTCAAGAATAGAAAAATAACACCTCCAGTTTCAGGAGGAAGCAGGAAGGTAGTTGGGGACACACAGGTAAGGAAAGCCTTCATAAGCCACTTGCTCAGAGGGGCTTGGGGTCCCTGGCCTCAGGTTCTGGACCACTTGACCTCCTGTTCCCCAAGAGCTATCTCCTGAATCCATGTCCCTTTCATCCCTACCTTTGGTCTTTTCCACATGATGGCCTTCATCTTGGTTTTCTGGCTCAGCTCATGAGAGCCCAGAGCCTGTACACCTGCTGGGAAGACACGGTCTTCAAAGAGGCACTTCTGAGCCAGACACCGTTGTTTGAGAACAACAAAATCCTGCCCCTCAAATTTGAGGGGCTGTGCTACAGTGCCCTCGCCATTTCTCCTGTCCCTTTCTCGGATCACGCGATCACAGAAGAATCCTGGCAGCAGGTAAGGCATGGTGACCGCTCAGGGAGTGGAACTGGGCCTTCACTGCGGCCTCTCTCCTGCTGCGCCCTCAGCCCAGGCCTAATCCTCTCGTGAATGGCCCAGAGCCTATATAGCTCCTCCACCCTCAGCAGCGCCATGCAAATGAACACAGTCCAGAGAAAGGCCGTGATCAGAGTCAGCAGCTTTGGCTGGAGGCCCCTGAGCCCACGGTCTAGGGGCAACACCATGCGAGTCAGAGAGGGAGCCAGGGAGGGGAGAGAGCGAGCCAGAGATGGCCCCAGGACAGACCACAATGGCTTGTAGACCTTATGGGCATCTGCAACAGCCTTGCTGAGACTCTTTATTTAAAAAAAGAAAATATAGTTACAGAGAGGCTCACCCTTGCCTCAGCAAAAGGCATTCATGCCTTTGACACTGGCGGTCAATGGGATATAGCATGGGGCCTTCTAAACATGCTGTATACACTAATCCTATACAGGCTGCTGAATGCATAGGAGGAATCTGCTTCAAGCCATTGTCTGAGGGTAATGAAGCCTCCATTCTCCTGATGTCCCTGCCCCACCCTGTATGCTATTTGGTACCGAAAACCGGGAGGAAAAACTCTCGGAGGCAGAGTGAAGCTTTTACTACTTTTACTTCTACTTTCTTAGAGCTTAGAGAGGGAAAGAAAGATTTTTCTTCTTAGCTTAGAGTAGAGTAGCTTAGAGTAAGATTAGATAGAGCTTAGCTTTTCTTCTTGTCTTCTTAGCTTAGAGTTGGAGTTAGAGTTAGAAAGATAGAGCTTAGCTTTTCTTCTTAGCTTAGAGTAGAGTAAAGAAAGATAGAGCTTAGCTTAGAGAAAGACTAGAGCTTCTTTCTTCTCTCTTCTTTCTTCCTTCTTCTGTCTTCTGTCTTCTGTCTTCCTCGGGAGCCTCGGCCTTACTTTGACCAGTCCTCTGGAGCCTAACTCTGGCCAGTCATTACTTCTTCTATTTGGTTTCTCTTCTGTAACCGCTCTGCCTACGTTCTGGCCGCTCTGATTCTGACCGACCGAGTGACTGCCCGACGGACCGAATGAATTCGTTCTCCTCATTCGGACCGCTTTCACCCGGTTATATACCTTCAGGTTTGCGGGTGCCTACAGGTGCGTCACATACATATCAGGTGGAACCTATGGCTTCCAGCTAGCTATAACAGCCCTTCCTAATTAGGGCTCCTTCACCACCCCACTCCCAAAGAACTTGACTAGCCATTTAGGGACTCTGATCTGTGAGAAGAATCCAGAGAGGAGGTAACTGGACCTCAGATGAAAGTCTGTTAGAGTAGGCCCAGTGGCAGAGAACAGACACCCACTGATGCCAATTCAAATTCAGGACCTACGGGGCAAGAATGTGGTGGACAGGGAAGGCAAATAAACATATATTGGAATTAGATCCCCAAGAAAGCTTGGCTTTTTCTAAGTTTCACCATGCTTAAATGTGCATGTCTGCTCCTTGATGCCCATTGGCCTTCCTTTGCTCTGTGCTTCTTAATGGTAGTCTTTACACTACCAGCATCAGAATCACCTGTGATGCCAATTTAAAATACAGATTCTCAGGGCCCATCCTCAGATTACTTAGGTAATCAGGTAGAGGTCTGACACTTTGCATTTTAAATCTCCTGATGAGGAGATTCTTATGTCCACTAAAGTCTGAAATCATGATTTTAGCATTACAGGGTACTAGAATAGCTCAAAATAATTTGTGAGGTCAGTTCTTTTAAGAAGCAATTTAATTTTTAAGGCTGGGGCTATTAGCTCAACATTAGAGAGCTGGCCTCACATGCACAAAGCCCTGGGTTTGATCCCAAGTGCTATAAAAACAAATCTAAATTAAAAATAATTTTATGGGGCTAGGGTTGTGGCTCAGCGGCAGAGCGCTCACCTCGCACGTGTGCGGCCCGGGTTCAATCCTCAGCACCACGTAAACATAAATGCATTGCATTGTATACAACTAAAGCAAATAAATAAATATTTTAAAAAATAATAATTTTATTTTTATTCAATTTATATACGAATAGAGTCTTAAATAATCAAATAATACAAAAAGAAAAAAGAAAAACATAGAACTAGCAGTCTTTTGCCCTCCTTTCCATTGCCATATCCCTCTCCTCAGAGGAAATCACATTTAATTCTAATTTTAGATTTCAGCTATTGCAGTTTCTAAGCTCAATAGTTGTTAACATTTTGCCACCTTGGTTTACCTACCTATGTATTTGTATTTATAATTTTGTTTTCTTTTGCTGAACCATATGAAAGAATATCACAGTTATCATGACACTTTTCATCTATGAATACTTAGGATTATACTTAGGATATAGCAGGCATCTCCTAAGGACAAGAACATCCTCCTACTAACCACAATACTATTACCACTAAGTTATTCCGTGATATTTTCCAAGATAAATCCAAATCCATTTGTTAATTTTTTCAGTTGTTCCCCCAATGCCTTTTATTGCCCCCTGCCCCACTACTGAGGAATTAACCCCCAGGGCCACTCTACCACTGAGCTACATCCCCAGTCCTTTCTATTTTTTGAGACAGGGTCTCAATAAGTTGCTGAGGCTGGCCTTAAACTTGTGATACTCCTGCCTTAGCCTCCTAAATCACTGGCATTATAGATCTGTGCCACTGTGACCAGTTTTAAAATTGGTTATTAGGAATTCTTTTTGCATGCGTTACTGGGGATTGAACCCAGGATCTGTTTACCATTGAGCTACATCCCAAGCCCTTAAAAAATTATTTTTGAGACAGGGTCTCACTAAATTGCTTAGGTTGGCCTCAAACCTGCAGTCTTCCAGTCTTAGCCTCCTGAGTCTCTGAGATTACAGGTGTGTGCCACTGTACCTGGCCTGCTTTTGTTTGTTTGTTTTTGGTACCAGGGATTAAACCCAGGAGCACTTACCCACTGAACCACATCCCCAGCTCATTTTATTTTTTTTATTTTGAGACAGGTTCTTGCTAAATTGCTTAGGGCCTCGCTAAATTGCTGAGGCTGGCTTTGAACCTGTAGTCCTCCCATCTCAGCCTCCTGAGTCTCTGGAATTACATTGGGCCTGGCCTGCATTTTTTTTTTTGCGGGGAGGGGGGGGTACCAGGGATTGAACTCAGGGGCTCTTGACTACTGAGCCACATCCCCAGCTCTATTTTGCATTTTACTTAGAGACGGGGTCTCACTGAGTTGCTTTAGTGCCTCACTATTGCTGAGGCTGGCTTTGAACTCGTGATCTTCCTGCCTCAGCCTTCCGAGCCATGTGCCATCACACCCGGCTCTGGCCGGCTTTTGTATTTTTGAACCAGAATCTAAATAAGGCTCAGATATTAAACCTTAATAATTAAATAGTTGGATCAGGTGCTGTTGAAGTAAGAATTAATGATCCAGAAGCTAAGTCAGAAGAAATCACCTACAACACCACATTAAAAAATGGAAGAAATAGGAAATTGAAAAAAAGGAGGAGGAGAAACATGATGTTATTAAGATATATGCAGGATAGAGCAAGGCAAGTTCAGCTCTGCTTCTAATTTGAGTTCCAGAAAAAGATAATAGGAAATATGCAGAGGATAACAATCTAGGAGCTTTTTACAATTGGTCAATGATTCCAATCTTCAGATTCAGGTAATGCAATGAATTTTAAGCAGGAAAGGTATAAAGAAATATATTTGGACACAACATAGTGGCATTGTAGAATACCATAGAGAGAAGATCTTGGCCTCATGTGTGGAATCTAGGAAGGCATGAAAGCAACAGGGAAACTACTAGAGAAGAGGAAGGGGATCAAAGGGAAGGGGGGGTGGGCAAGGGGAGGGAATGGGGCTGGATATGATCAAAGCATGTTATTTGCATGTAAAATATACCACAATGAAACTCATTCTGTGTAATTAAAATGCACTAAAGAAAAAAAAGAAAGAAAGAAAAAAGGAACTTCTAAACAATGTACTCCAGGAGAAAGGAAATAATTCCCAAAAGAAAATTCTAAGGGGCTGGGGCTATGGCTCAGCGGTAGAATGCTTGTCTCACATGTGTGAGGCCCTGAGTTTGACCCTCAGCACCACATAAATAAAATAAAGGTATTGTGTCCACCTACAATTAAAAAGTATTAAAAAGAAAATTCTAAGATGTAAGTAGGAATGGTAAGCAAAGAAATTGGCAAACATGTAAACCTAAGCAAATTTGACTGGATTAAAATTTATAATTTCTCATGTTTAAGGTTGGAAAATCAAGATTGAACTAAAATGAGCCAGGCACAGTGGTGCATGTCTGTAATCCCAGCATTTGGGAGGCTGAGGCAGGAGGATCACAAGTTCAAAGCCAGCCTCAGCAATGGCGAGGCACTTAGCAACTCAGTGAGACCCTGTCTCTAATAAAATACAAAAAAAAACTGGGGATGTGGCCCAGTGGTCAAATGCCCCTGAGTTCAATCCCTGGTACAAAAAAAAAAAAAAAAAAAAAAAAGAGATTGAACTAAAATGCTGCATGTTACTCAGGAAAATAGCAATTAAAGTACTCTGTGGTTATCATTGGTTTCAGACTTTCTTAAGACAAAGTATGCTGGGGCTGGGGTTGTAGCTTAGCGGTAGAGCGCTCACCTAGCATGTGTGCGGCCTGGGTTTGATCCTCAGCACCATGTAAAAATAATACATTGTGTACAACTAAAAGCAAATAAATATATAAAAAAAAGACAAAGTTTGCATGTTATCATTTTTAGGGACACCATTGGAAAAACTATAAATTTGAAATTAGGAAAAAAAAGAATGAGAGACAACACATACTAAATTTAAAAAAATATATTTTTATGTTGCCGCCTGAAGTGATGGCTGCTTGGAGCAACGAAGCCGTGGGAAGAAGTTCAGAGGCAAACTGGAAACAAACAGCCTTTTTATTCTGATAACTTTTCTTTTTGGCTCTAACAACGACTTTAACAAGCACCACACACACCCACCAAACAACCAACACACCAAATGGCGCAGACCCGATCAGCAATCTCGCTCAAGTCTCTCGAGATCCCGGGCCAAGTCCTGTGAGACTACGGAAGGCGGCAATGCCCAAACATCTCCATGGCCCGTTGAAGGAGCCTATAATCAAGGAGATAGCTAAAGATTGCGGTTAGCTGAGAGCCATAAAAGATGTTCTAGTTTCCACCTGATATTAATACATTATTCAAAGAATCTTTGTATGCCCGTGAACACTGCGTGACGCACCTGTAAGCTCGAGCTGTAAGCACGTGTCCTTGTTAAAGCTATATGTATATAACTGGGTGAGGTTCGTTAGTGTGTGTGGGGAAGAAGAAGGTGGTGGTTGGAGTTAGAGCATTTGGAGTGATTGCTGGAGCTGGAGAGAGGAGAAGAATAAAAGACCTTTTTTCATTTTCATCCTGCCTCCGAATTTTCCTGTGGCGTTCGCTGCTCCAAGCGACTTCCGCTTCAGGCAGCGACTGGTGGTGGCCTGTACGGGGAATTCGGCGGCAAGGTAAGAAAAAAGAAAATTTAAAAAGATGGGAGCAAATATAACAAAAAGTCGGTTTATAAAAGCCATGAATGAAATTTTTGATATTGAGAACTCAGAGGATAGTGAGAAAAGTGAACAAGAAAGCATATCCTCTGACTCAGTGGAGACCAGCAAGGAGAGTAGGAATGTAAATTCAAAAGTAAGAACTGCAAAAGCCATTAGAAGCTTAATAAAATTAGCTGAGGAGTATGTACTCTCCTTAGAAACTGAAACTCAGGATACTAGTGAAAGTAATAATAGTAACAAGGAGTCAAACCATGAAAGTACGGTCTCCTCTACTGAGCCGGTTAGGAATTATGAAGCTAGTAGTGAAGAGGAATCAAAAAGTGATTCGGAGAGCACAGTCTCCAATAAAAAGAACAAAAAGAAATTAAAAAAGAGAAAAGACCGTCAAATAGAGGAACCACTAGCGCCCTCTGCTCCTTCATGGATAGAATCCCTAACAGAAACAATAAAGAGTATTGATCAGAGTGTACGTGCCCTTGAGGTAGAAATTGGCGGCCTTTCAGAGCGCTTATACGCTCTCGAACAACATAGACCGCAGGAGCACCTAGAACTGCCAGTATTTCAAAATGAACAGGGACAAAGATATCACGAGTTCCTAGACTTTAAAACAATAAAGAATTTTAAAGAGGCGGTAATGACCTATGGGCCTCAAGCTCCGTTCACATTAAGTATGATAGAGTCACTTAACACCCTAACCTTAGCCCCCTCAGATTGGAAAAGTCTATGCAGAGCGGTACTAAGTGGGGGACAATACCTAATCTGGAAAACTCAATTCCAGGAACTTTGTTCAGAAATAGCAAAGAGAAATGCTGCAGCAGGTTTCCCTCAACGCAATATAGATATGCTCACAGGGGAGGGTGAGTTCGCCGAACTACAAAATCAGCTACAATACGATCCAGGTGTGTATGCCCAGATACACACTGCAGCTGTGAAAGCCTGGAAGACAATCTCAGGCACAGGGGATCTGCAAGGCAGCCTATCAAAAGTTATACAAGGGCCTAACGAACCTTACGCTGATTTTGTAGATAGGCTCTTAAAAACAACATCTAGAGTTTTTGGAGAAGTCGAGCAAGCTATGCCCCTAGTTATCCAATTAGCATACGAGAACGCTAATAAATATTGCCAGGATGCAATAAGGCCATGGAGAAGTAAAAAAGACTTATCAATTTATATCAGACTGTGCAAAGACATTAACGAGGCTGTTATCACAGGCAACGTAATTGCTGCAGTGATGAAAAATTCCTCCCCTCAAAATTCCCAAAGGATTCAACCTAGAACAGGATATTCCAGACAAAATTATTAGAATCAACCAAGATATGCTAAGCAATATCCCCCAAGGGTAATAAAATCAAATTCATACCGTGCTCCAGGCCGATGCCCCAGATGCAAAAAGGGTATACATTGGGCCAATCAATGCCATTCTAGATATGATATATATGGAAATGATTTATCAAGGATTTCAAAAAACGGGGCACGGGGCCCAATGCCCCGGGGCCCACAAATGTACGAGGCACTAGAGGAGGAAGGCCCTCAGATTCAAATGATTCCTCCTCACAGTCCCTCCTACCCATTAACTCCCTTATCAGAGGGACAAGAGGAAGTGCAGGATTAGATCTCTGTTCTACTGCCCGGATGGTCCTGACACCTGAAATGGGGGTTCAGCTGATTCCTACGGGAATCAGGGGACCTCTCCCTTCAGGAACTGTGGGACTAATCCTTGGGCGTAGTTCCAAAAGTTTATTAGGCTTTAATGTTATACCAGGGGTTATTGATTCAGATTATAATGGAGAGATTAAAATAATGCTAAGTACACACAGGGGCATCATCTCCGTAAATCAAGGAGACAGAATCGCACAGCTGCTCCTCATTCCCAGTCTCCATAATTCTTTTAAAAGCATGCCACAAAATAGAAATAGCAGAGCATTCGGTTCCACTGGTTCAGGACCTATGGCTTTCTGGGTCCAGGACTGTTCACGGAGGCCTATGTGCAAATTAAAAATTCAAGGTATAGAGATGGAGGGGCTGATTGATACAGGAGCTGACTCTTCCATCATAAATCTACAACAATGGCCTAAGCACTGGCCTCTACAGAAAGCCTCAACCAGTTTAAGAGGCTTGGGATACAGTAATACCCCAGCTCAAAGTGCTGTAATCTTAAATTGGCAAGACAATGAAGGCCATACAGGAACATTCAAACCCTATGTTTTAAACAGCTTGCCAGTTACCCTATGGGGAAGAGATATTTTACATCAAATGGGGCTACACCTAGCGACCAAGCCTGCAGGTGTTAAGAATAAAAATCCTACTCATAATAAAAAAGGCAAAGGACATTTTTTTCTAGGGGCCACTGAGAAAACAATTTTAAAAATACCATGGCTCTCTAATAAGCCAGTTTGGGTCCCTCAGTGGCCCCTATCCAAAGAAAAATTGCAAGCGGCCCATCAATTAATTAAAGAACAATTAGAAGCAGGACACATAGAGCCTTCCACCTCTCCCTGGAATTCTCCCATATTTGTAATTAAGAAAAAATCAGGTAAATGGAGACTATTACAAGATCTAAGACAAATTAACAAAACAATGCAAATTATGGGCCCTACTCAACCTGGACTTCCTAATCCTGTAGCTATTCCAAAAAACTATTACCTTATAACCCTTGATATAAAGGACTGTTTCTTTTCCATTCCCCTACATCCTCTGGATGCCCCCAGGTTTGCTTTTTCAATTCCTTCTATTAATAATAATGGCCCTGATAAAAGATATCATTGGAAAGTATTGCCGCAGGGAATGGCAAATAGCCCTACACTGTGCCAACTATATGTGGACAGAGCTATACAGCCCATTAAAAACAAATATCAAGACCTTATGTGTCTACACTACATGGACGATGTTTTATTAGCTCACCCTAATCAACAAATCTTATTTAATATATTTAGTGAAATAACAAAAAATCTAAAAAAATATGGATTATATATAGCAGAAGAAAAAGTTCAAAGCAGATCACCTATACTATATTTAGGCTTTAAAATCATGGATACTTTTGTTAAACCCCAAAAAATTCTAATAAGTAAAGAACATTTGACCACCCTCAATGATTTCCAAAAATTACTGGGTGACATTAATTGGCTTCGCCCTACACTAAGCCTCACTACTGGACAATTAAAACCCTTATTTGACATCCTTCGTGGGAACCCTGACCCATCCTCACCTCGAACATTAACTCCTGAGGCCAGGAGAGCTCTAAAATTAGTAGAACAGGCCATTGAAAGATCCCATTGCGATAGATTTGATTTTGCACAACCACTAATATTGATTATTATTCCTTCACAATATACTCCAACAGGAGTATTTTGGCAACAGGGACCTATATTATGGATACATTTGCCTGTCTCTCCTAAAAGTACAATTGAGTCTTATACCTCCATGGTGGCTAAACTTATTCTTCAAGGACTTAAAACCTCTACTAAAATATTTGGAATTCATCCCGCTACTATTATTACTCCTTATTCATCGTCACAAGTTGAATATTTGTGCTTCAATGATAATGATTGGGCTGTAGCTAGATGCTCTACTTCTGCAAATTTTGACAATCATATTCCTAAATCTCCTATACTGTCCTTTTGTATCAATCATCCTATCATATTCCCACAGGTAATAAAAAATCAACCCATTCCTAAAGCATTTAATGTATTTACAGATGGATCCTCTAACGGTACTGCTGCAGTAGTCACTCAAAATGAAAAAATGATTCATATCACTAATCAAAAATCAGCTCAATTAGTGGAACTCGAAGCTATAATAATAGCTCTGGAAAATTTTAAAGAACAGCCTATGAATATTTTTTCAGACAGCCATTATATTGTACATGCTGTCCCAAAATTGGAGCTAGCAGGTCCAATAGCACCACATACTCCAGCTTTTGAATTGTTTTCTCAAATCCAAAATCTCCTATGGCAACGAAAAGAACCTTTATTTATAGGTCACATAAGAGCTCACACTAATCTGCCTGGTCCTCTCCATGAAGGTAATCAAAAAGCTGACGCCCTCACTAAAACAATATTTATATTTACTACAGTACAACAAGCTACTTTATTTCATTCCCAGTTCCACGTTAACAGCACTACCTTAAGACAAAAATTTAAAATCACAAAAGAACAAGCTCGTAGAATTGTAAAAGAATGTCCATCTTGTGTAACACTTTTGCCCAATCCACATTATGGGGTTAACCCACGAGGTTTGATGCCCAATCATTTGTGGCAGATGGATGTCACACATGAGCCAAGTTTTGGAAAATTACGATTTATTCATGTCACCATAGATACATGCTCAGGCATGATTTTTGCTTCTTTACATTCCGGAGAAAAAGTTAAAGATACTATATCTCATTGTCTGCAAGCTTTTGCTGCATTGGGCATCCCCAAAATGCTTAAAACAGGTAATGGCCCTGCATATACATCCACATCCTTCAAACAATTTTGTACAAAGTTCAATATTATCCACAAAACAGGTATCGCTTATAATCCTCAGGGACAAGGAATAATTGAAAGAGCAAATCGGACACTTAAAAATATGTTACTAAAGCAAAAAGATGGAAACTGGAAAAATCCTAAGGACAGATTGGCAGTTGCCCTGTTTACCCTAAATTTCTTAACTTTAGATTCTAATGGACATTCGGCTGGAGATAGACACTGGAACCCACACCAACAACATAAACCTTTGGTTTACTGGAAGGATGTTCTCTCAGGTACATGGAAGGGTCCAGACCCAGTATTAATTTGGGGGAGAGGATCTGTTTGTGTTTTTCCAAAGCACGAATCCTCTCCAATATGGATACCATCTAGATTGATAAAGCAGGTACAAAGTCAAAAGGATCAAGACGAAGTTATTGAGGAGTCTAGATTGAATAAACAAGTACAAAATCAAGAGGACCAAAATGAAGGTATGGAGTGATTCCCTTAAAAGAGTTCTCCATTAAATTTACAACTTAAATTTCATTCTTCCCGGCCGGGACAAGAAGATCTCTCTTCAGTGTATACACAATTGTAATTTTTTTTTTTCTCTTTTATATATGTCTTTATGTCTGTGCATTTGTCTAAATTTCATGTTAATGTGATGTCACAAATATGTTTATATGTGCGTCTGTCTAGTGTGACGTCACAAATAATTAAGCGTTTAAAAAAAAAAAAAGGTAGATAGATATAGATCCAAATAACAAATAACATTAATTCATTTAAGCTTAGAATATTCTAATTTGATAATCAATAGATAGATAGATAAATAGATATTTATATAAGTTCAGAATATTTTAATTAGATAATCAATTATAATGATAATCAATTTTGATTTATAGTTGTCTCCGGGGACTTCTCTTCAGCTGTGAATATGTTTAATGTTGTATAACCTGATATTTTGGTGTTCCGACAGAGGATCATTTATTTGTTATTGACTTCATTTGTTTAGTAGCTGATTAATTTGAATTATTTCAACAGGTATAGGATTGCTGTGTATATAGAGACTCGAGGATTCCAGCTAACAAATTATTTTTCCAAAATGCCTTTAGCTTTTCTTTATCTTTAATGCAGTAAACACCCTCAGTTTCTCTTTGATTATTTCTGAATGTGATATTTTGCCAGCTTATGTTTGTGGGAGCTTAAGCAGCAATGTGTGTGAGCAGAGATCAACTTTTATTTTCTACTCTAATAATTCTTTTTTTAGTTTGACAGCTCACCTTTTGATCTCAGTGCTGGAATAGCACTGCCTTTCCCTTAATAATGGATGCTTGAGTTTTTAGGTAGCGGGCCCTGAAGATTTGCCGGTAGAAATGTCTAGACATAAAAAAGACGGCTGCTGCTACAACTGCAGGGACCGCGGTCGCTGCAAGCATCCCTGCTGCTCAAGCATCAACAACCTCACCAGCAGTGTGGCCTCTGCTCTGCATGCATGGGGCCTCCTGAATCTATGTGTTATAACTTATGGACATTTTGATTTTCCATTATTTTGGGACATTACGGGACAATGCCTTGCGGGTATTTGTCTAAGAGAACTCAGTGCGTTACTTGATGAAACTAAGGGCAGCTGATTCGCTTAAAGAACTTGATACGCTATGGAAACTTGGCTCGTCAGCAGTAGGCTTACCGCCTTAAAGCCGCAGCATCTCCTAAAAATTGGACGGCTGTTAGTCAACACACAGTCGATCCTGAAGGGCTCTATTGGATGGCTGGTTAGCCTATGACGGGTAAGATCCCCAGAAGGGGACAACCTAAGACACGGCACAGTCGCACGGGACAGTCTAATGTGGCCGGCATGTCAACCTAAGCCAGGAGTCAGGACAGCCTAGACTCCCATGACGGGTAAGAATGTCGGTTGCACATGGACGTCCTAGAACATCCCCTCTTTTAAAACTAAAAGGGGGAAATGAAGGAGCCTATAATCAAGGAGATAGCTAAAGATTGCGGTTAGCTGAGAGCCATAAAAGATGTTCTAGTTTCCACCTGATATTAATACATTATTCAAAGAATCTTTGTATGCCCGTGAACACTGCGTGACGCACCTGTAAGCTCGAGCTGTAAGCACGTGTCCTTGTTAAAGCTATATGTATATAACTGGGTGAGGTTCGTTAGTGTGTGTGGGGAAGAAGAAGGTGGTGGTTGGAGTTAGAGCATTTGGAGTGATTGCTGGAGCTGGAGAGAGGAGAAGAATAAAAGACCTTTTTTCATTTTCATCCTGCCTCCGAATTTTCCTGTGGCGTTCGCTGCTCCAAGCGACTTCCGCTTCAGGCAGCGACTGCCCGTAGTCAAACGCAATCTTAGCCATCTCCCCAAACAGGGCTCCTGCATTTTTAGTTATATGTGGACACAATATCTTTATTTTGTTTATTCATTTTTATGTGGTGCTGAGGATTGAACCCAGTACCTCACATGTGGGAGGCAAGGGCTCTGCCACTGAACCACAACTCCAGCCCCACATACTGAATTTTTCAAAAAGTGGAAAGAATAAAAATGGAGCACTTAAAAAGAAGTACACATAGAAAATAGATAATTAAGATGACAGGAACAGCTGGGCATGGTGGTGCATGCCTGTAATCCCAGTAGCTCAGGGGGCTGAGACAAGAAGATTGTTGAGTTCAAAGCCAGCCTCAGCAAAAGTGAGGTGCCAAGCAACTCAGTGAGACCCTGTCTCTAAATAAAATACAAAATAGGGCTGGGGATGTGTCTCAGTGGTTGAGTGCCCCTGAGTTCAATCCCCAATACCAAAAACAAAAAGATGACAGGAATAAACTAAAAAATGTCAATATTCATATATTCATAATAAATTTAAATGAATTAAAATCTACAATAAAAAGACAAAAGTTTCATGCTGGATTTTTATTTATTTATTATATATATGCATATATATATACATACATATATATATTTAGTTGTAATTGGACACAATACCTTTGTTTTATTTATTTATTTTTATGTGGTTCTGAGGATTGAACCCAGCACTTCACATGTGCTAGGCAAGCATTCTACCACTGAGCCATAACCCCAACCCCAAGACTGGATTTTTAAAGAAAAATTTAGCAATTAATAATAAACATACCGAAGGTACTAGAATACAGAAATGTTAAAAGTAAAAGAATAAGAACACATTTCACATAAAAACTTGCCTTAAAAGTTGTGTGCCTATATTAACAAAATTGAGTTTAAAACAAAACAAAAAATCCAAAGCTTTTTTAGAGAGAAAGTTCTTAGAAACATTAAAATTACCAATGACTCAAGCAGAAAACAATTTCATATGATCCCACAATTATTAAAGAAATTCCATCAGTATATTTAAAAAACTGCCTTTAAAGAAAACACTGGCAAAATTCTACCAAATATATAAGGAAGCTTTAGTTTTCATCTTACACAATCTGTTTCAGAGAATGAAAGAAGGAACATTCCTCACTTTTTAAAAAGACTAGTATAAGCTTGATACTAAATTGGACAACTCAAGAAAAGAAATAATCCCAAAAATCCAAATGCTGAATGTTTTCTCTGATATAAGGAGGCTGATTCACAGTGGGGTTTGGGAGGAGCATAGGAGGATTAGAGGAACACTAGAATGGCCAATGAGGAAGGAGGGGAAGGGAGGGGGCAAAAGGGTGTGAGAAAAAAAAGACGGTAGAATGAGATGGATATCATTACCCTAAGTGCATGTATGAAGACACCAATGGTGTGAATATACTTTGTATACAACCAGAGATTTGTAAAAATGTGCTAAGTATAATATGAAATGTAATGCATTCATTCTGCTGTCATTTATAACAACTTAGAATACAAAATAAATAAATAAATAAATATGTAAATTAAAAAAAAAGAAAAGAAATAAGCTAATCTCACTAATGAGCATAGATATAGAAAACCTAAACAAAAGATTAGCAAACCAAGGTTCAATGATATGTTTTAAAAAATGGACAAATGACTCTTAAAAAAAAAAAGACATTAACAAGTGTTTCATGGATAGTACATTAACCAGTGTACAAAATTGACAAAAGAGGCTGTGCCTGTCCATAACAAGGAAAAGGCATATTTTCCTATGCTTCTTGCCATTTCTGCCCACCCCTCCCGTTTTCCTCTTTATACAGCCGAGTCATTTCAGCTTGTTCATCATAGTGTCTAAAGATATGTCCCCATCAGGACCCTCAGGAGGAGCTGCTGTTTTGTTTAGAGAACTGTCACTTTCACAAATATTTCTGTACCCTACCCCCAGCTTTCCCTGGAATAGCACTATCATGATCTCTGCGGAGTTGAGAGAAGGCTGGCTCTCAACTGGATACCTCATTTTGCCTCTTCATTACTATCATCACCACTTATTGATTCATTGTGCTAAGTATGCCATATATATGGTAGTTTATTTAATTCCCACAACCACCCTATGAAGGTAGGAATTTTCATTTGCTTTTCACAGATGGGAAAATTGAGCCCTAGGACTGGTCAATAGCTTGCCTAAGGTCACAGAGTTAAGTGGTGGGGCTAGAATATGCATCTGGTTTGTCTGCCTTTAAATTGGCTTGTGCCCTTCATTCCTGGGCTGGCTGAGCTGGTGGTAGTTGCTACCTTACCTTGAGCACCTAGGACTTTATGGATGCCAACTCAAAACAGCTGCAAGATGAGGATATCCTTTTCTCCGTTGTAGGAGGGGAAAGTGAAACTTGGAACATTTATGTGACTCAATAGTGGCAGAGCCAATGTTCAGACCAGGTCTGATTGCTTTAAATCTGTCTTAACTGCTTTGCACAATGCCCCTGTTCTTCATCTTTGTGGCTAGTTCAGTGATCTACTTTCTCTTTCAACTAACAGAAGGTGACATGTTAGAGTAGATCATAAGGAGACCTTTTGCCAAGCCAGCTTCACTGAGGTTAATGGTTTCCCTGGGAGAAGAAACAGTGATCGGGCTGAGGCCCTAGAATTGGAGGATTCCTGGCACACAGACTAGGTTTCTCTGCAGTTCAGCTCCCTCTCATCTCTCATTGGCATGGAATAATTATTATTTAGTGCCAACCCAGGATTTCTTCTTTCCAGCATTTAGTAATGCAAGCCAAGTGACCCCTCTGACTGGGAATCTACACAGAATGTGTTCCTTTTAGAGGCAATGGGACACAGCGGAGACCTCACAACAGCAGGAGACCTTCCCATGTTGGCAGAAAGCTTCCATCTTAACGGTGCTGATGCGATGGCCAAGTATAGAGTGATAACAGTTTTCCACAGCTCTGAGCAAGTCCACAAATTACCACAAAAGCACCTCCAGTACTGATTTTGGGGTTACAAATGAATTTTATTGAGCATGTAAATTACAAGTATGGAATCTGCAGATAATAAACATTGACTGTATGGATCATAGCAATAATATCTCCAGTGCTGGAAATGCATACCTCTGGGGTAAAGTTAGAGAATTCTTGTGACTATTTGATCTGAAGCAACTGAAGGAGGGATGACATAATTCATGAACAGGGAGGATTGCTGTATAGAGGAAGCAGCTGATTCTCTTTGTGCTACATTTGCCATCTGAAGAGTTCTGTCTAGAAATAAAGATGACCTTTCCAATGATGAAAGTTAAGAGTTATAGGTTATTGGAGAAAAGGGGGCATCCTTTTGCTTCCCAAACCTTCACATCAGGAAAAAAAGCCATTTTTCTAAAATCACTGAAGGCAGTAGCTCCTAGAAAGTTTGCTCTTACGATCTATAAGAATTAGCAGTTTTTATGTTGTCGCCGGAAAGGGATTTGTAGCCCGGAACAGCGGCGCCGCGGGAAGGAGCCCGGAGACAGGATGGAAATGAAAAAATTCTTTTATCTTTCTCTTTCTGTCTCTTGTAATTTCTAACACCACATACACACTCTCACAAGAAACCAAGGCACGTACTCTTACAAGAAACTACAATATATATATATATACACAATAGCATTAACCTGTCCGTTCTCTCTCAGGTCTCATCTCACGCGCCTGAGCAGGAATGGCACTGGGCCAATCTGCTGAGTCACGGCTCAAGTCTCTCGAGATCCTGGGCCAAGTCCCGCGAGATCCCAGGCCAAGTCCCATGAGACTACGGAAGGCGGCAATGCCCAAACATGTCCATGGCCCATAGTCAACCACAATCTAGCCATCTCCCCAAACAGGGATCCTGCATTTCCCCCCTTTTGTTTTAAAAGAGGGGGATGCTCTAGGACGTCTATGTGCAACCAACATTCTTACCCGTCATCGGATAATCAAGGCTGTGCCCTTGACTCCTGTCTTAGGTTGCTATGTCGGCCACATGAGACTGTCCCGTGCAACTGTGCCTGTCTTAGGTTGTCCCCCTCTGAGGATCTTACCCGTCATTGGCTAACCAGCCATCCAGTGGAGCCCTTTAGGATCGACTGTGTAAGATGACTAACAGCCGTCCAAATGTGAGGAGATGGTGGTGCGGCTTTAAGGCAACAAGCCTTTTTTTTTTTTTTTTTTTTTTGTGGTACCAGGGATTGAACTCAGGGGCACTCGACCACTGGGCCACATCCCCAGCCCTTTTTTGTATTTTATTTAGAGACAGGGTCTCACTGAGTTGCTAAGTGCCTCGCCATTGCTGAGGCTGGCTTTGAACTCGCCATCCTCCTGCCTCAGCCTCCCAAGTGCTGAGATTACAGGCGTGCGCCACCGTGCCCGGCAACAAGCCTTTTGATGACAAGCCAAATTGCATAGCATATCAAATTCTTTAAACAAATCAGCTGCCCTAAGTTCCATCAAGTAACACAGTGAGTTCTCTAGACAAATACCCGCAAGGCACTGTCCCGTGAAGTCCCAAACAATGAAAGATCAAAATGTCCACTTGTTATAACACATAGATCTAGGAGGCCCCATGCATGCAGAGCAGAGGCCACACTGTTGGTGAGGTTGTTTGACGCTTTTCTAAAATCGCTGAAGGCAGTAGCTCCTAGAAAGTTTGCTCTTACGATCTATAAGAATTAGTAGCAGTTTTTATACTATATGGCTGGTGCTGTGGAGTATAGAACACCCTGCTAAACACTCTGATAGTGTTTGTTTAAACTTGAAGGTTGGATGAAAACAGTAAAACAAGTGTCAACTTCCTTAAACAGAATGCTTCCCATGTGTTAGCAGGGGCCTTGGGCTTCCAATTTAAACATGTCCTGAACCCCCACTTCATAGTGTCCAAGAGAGCACAGCCTCTTCCCTTTTTCCCTCCATATTTCAGGGAGCTCCTGGAAGTGTTTTTGCTTCTCTTTTCACACTCCTGTGCTTTCTCCACCCTGACTTCCAGGCTCCTTCACTCAGTCCTGCCTGTGTAAATCAAGATACAGAATAAATCTCTGCTCTTCAAGGAAAGGTTACCTGTCTCGGGCATTTCACATTAGTTAGTATAGATGTCTATGAAGGGGAGGCAGGAAAGGGCCAGCATGTGGTGAGTGGCCATCTGCCTTTTTGCTTCCCCACCCCACTTCCATTTCAGTTCTAGTTCTCTTCCTTGTAAGCAAAGCAGCAAATTTTCTTTTCTTTTTTACCCCTATAAAACATTCATGTCTCCCCACCCTGGAGAAAGTACTCTTTGTATTGTGATAAGAGAACTAAAGGGACTCCATCTTTTCTTCAGCAGTCATCTTAGGAGTTCTGAGAAATAGTTCTATTTCTCAGAAATGATAGAACATGGAAAGTCCTGCCTCTGTACCCATTAATTGTTACCTAGAATAACATACTTGGCAACACAAAAATAGCAATTCTTGTACAATGTAAAATCGTTCTCTTTGGTTTCCATTTTTCTTGGGCAAGGCACCTTGACAGAGATTGATTGTCTAGACGTTAGTAACAATCCTCTGACGTGTACTCAACTGGGGTCATTTTGACCCACTTCCCTTCTACTTGCTTGTTGCTATGCCAACCTGGAAAGTCCCATGGGAAATACCAATGTACCCATTGCATTGTCTTGCTAACTGCCCAAATTCAGCTTCTGTACCATGGCTTGCTTGCATTGGCTGAACAACCAAATATAAACCCTTAAAAATAACTGCCGGTGCTCCATCTTTTCACGCTGTGTTATATGTGTGGATGGTGGCCGCTGATCAGCTTAATAAAGGCTTTTTTTGGCTCAAGTGCGACGTGGCTTGGAGTTTTAATCTGTATTTTGCTGGGTACAACAGTATGATTATAAAATCCTTTTAATTTTCCCTTATGGGAAAATTCTTCTAATTTTCCCTTTTGCTATTTTTATTTTTTGGTACGGGGTGTTTTAGTCAGCTTTTTTGCCACTGTGACTAAAAGATCCCACTAGAACAATTGTAGAGGAGGAAAGGTTTATTTGGAGCCTGACAGTTTCAGAAGTCTCAGTCTATAGACAGCCAGGTCCATTCCTCAGGGCTCAAGGTGAGGCTGAATACCATGGTGTAAGAATATGGCAGAGGTATGCAGCTCACATGGTGAACAGAAAGCAGAGAGAGAGAAAGACTCGACTTTCCAGATACAAAATATATACCCCACAGCCACACCCCCCAATGAATCACTCCCTCCAGCCACACACCAACCTGCCTCCAGTTACCACTCAGTTAATCCCATTAGTGTATGATCCAATAATTTCTCCTCCAAACCTTTTGGCATTGTCTCACATGTGAGCTTTTGGGGGATACCTCATTTCCAAACTATAACACAGGGAGATTGAATCCAGGGGTGCTTAACCATTGAGCCACATCCCCAGCCACCTCCCTTTTGCTCTTGAAGAAAAAAGTTGAATGTTTCTGCCATGTTAAGAATTTAGGGAGGGCTGGGGATGTGGTTCAGCGGTAGAGCGCTCGCCTAGCACTGTGCTCGGCCCGGGTTCGATCCTCAGCACCACGTAAAAATAAAAGCATTGTGTACAACTAAAAGCAAATAAATAAATATTTTAAAAAAAAAAAAAGAATTTAGGGAATAGGTACATTTGGCTAAAACATGTCTAAAGAATCAAAGGAAATTCTGTAGGAGCAAGTTAACAGTAACGAGGCCTGACATCAAAAGTATAATATATCAACTCTCCCCACCCCCAGGGTAAGAGCCTAGAAAAGGAGAGAAATTGGTTCTGCCTGAAGATGGGAGAGGGCAGCACCCATTCATACAGAAGGCAGCAAACGCCAGCAGGTGTGGTTGGGTCCATGCTGATAGGCAGCATGGAAGAAGAAATTGAATGGGAAAAGTAAGATGGGGAGGGAAGAACTGTGAGTTAAGTGAGAAAGCGGTCTTCTTTTTATCTTTAAAAATTTTTTTTTCTTAGTTGTAGATGGACACAATACCATTATTTATTTATATGTGGTGCTGAGGATTGAACCCAGTGCCTCACACTTGCAAGGCAAGCGCTCTACCACTGAGCCACAACCCCAGCCCCAGCAAGCAGTCTTCTTAGTTTTTCTTAGTTTTTCCATTCCAGGGTGTTATTTCCCCTCACAGTTCACATTTTCGCCTCACATTTCTGAAATTGTGAAGCATCTTATATTAGAGAGCCTCCTTCTATTGAATTCAGCTGGGATGTGGGTGGTTGTGCTCTGTGGACACTCAACGAAAGTGCCAGCATTGAATCTGGGCATAGTGGCACATGCCTATAATCCCAGTGACTAAGGAGACTGAGGTAGGAGAATTGCAAGTTTGAGGCCAGCCTCAGCAACTTAGCAAGACCCTCAGCAACTTAGTGAAACCCTGTATCAAAAATAAAAAAATAATAATAATAAAATAAAATGAGTTGGGGATGTAGATCAGCAGTAAAACACCCCTGGGTTTAATCTTCAGTAAAATACACACACACACGCACACACACAAACACAGAGCTGTTTAGCATCAAAAGCTTCACAATCAAGTGAAATGTGGCTTATGGTGAGTTGCCCCTTAGGAAACATACCTAAATTCTATCCTTAAAGGAGTCTAATTTAAGAGATTTGGGGGTATAGGAAAAGCAATAAGGTCAGCTGTTGGAGTATTAAGGAGCTACTGACTGGCAAAGAGTTTTCTTGAGGTTCAGGTGTTGGCAGAGGGAACTGGCTGAAGGAGTGAGGAAGAACAGGCTTAATAATGAGGATTGGGGGCTGGGGTTGTGGCTCAGCAGCAGAGAGCTCGCCTCGCACGTGCGCAGCCCGGGTTCGATCCTCAGCACCACATATACATAAATGCATTGCATTGTGTACAACTAAAGTAAATAAATAAATATTTAAAAAAAGAATGAGGATTGGATATGGTTGAAGTATTAGTATCGGCTAGAAGGGAAGGCAAACACTAGAGAGCTGTGGGTGATGTTGAGGTCTTAATTCACTTTCCTGGTGCTTTTCCCCAATAGGACACAGTCTCCTTTTCACACTGCTCATGTCTGACAGAGGTCACTACATCCAAGGAAGCTTGTGGAAAACTGGTTTCCAAGAAGGGATTTGCATTTCAGAAAGTTCTGGAGTCATTTCAGTTTTTCAATTTCAACCCATATTGAAATTTTCCATTTCTATTTGAATTCAATGACTGTAAATAACTTATTTGCCTTTTCTGGCTCTTTTTTTTTTTTAATACAATGCCTTTATTTTATTTATTTATTTTTGTGTAGTGCTGAAGATCGAATCCAGTGCCTCACATATGCTAGGCAAGTGCTTTACTACTGAGCTACAACCCCAGCCCTCCTTTCTGGACCTTAATCATTTCATCCATAAAGTGAACAAGGACTAAATCTGAACAACATCTCTAAGATCCATTCCAACTCTGATTGTCTCAATGCTATTTTCTAATTTATGCTGATGAAGCCAAGGCAATGTTCCCCTGATTTTAACCCCAGGAGGACATGTGGGCATTTTAATCTACACTGGTCTTTGCTATCTGGTTCTGTAGCAACTCAAAACAGTAGAAAATTCAGGATCTTGTTGGTGATGGTGATAGTTGGGAACACACCCTGAAATAGCCAGGTCTCCTGGTAAATATCATTTCACACACTGACCCCAACAGGGAAGTTTCAGGACCAATATAGTGCCTAAAGTATAAGAGACCTTTTAAACATTTTTATTAATTTGCAATTCCTTTAAGGCTCAAGTCTACCAGTGACTTCAGTAAAAACCTATTTGGTCCCCTGTCCTCTGCAGCGGTATTAGAAAAGTCTTTTAGGAACTCCAGGCCTTGGAAATCAGGACTGTCCTATGTTTTGGTGACCTACACCCTCAGATGTGGGTTTTTATTCACCAATATCAGCTGTGTACCACTGTGGGCCTGGCCTGTGTTGGTTAAGGGAGTCTAAAGATGAACAGGAAAGGCTCCTGCTCTTAGCAAGAGGGGAAGAAAGGAGAAAGTCTCCCCTGAAGTTTTGGAGAGAAAGTGAGGAGAAACTAACCAGATAAAAACAAGAAGGGCGTTCTAGGCAGAGGACAGCATGAATAAAGGCCTCCTGGGTGAGAAGACCTGGGGCAATGGAGCAGTTGGACATTTAGCTCTGCTGGTATGTCAAGGTCCTGGGGGAGGAAAGTGAAGATGAGTCTGGTGGTGGGCAGGGCCAGCTTGAGAAGGGCCAACAACTCAGTTAATTAGTTTGGACTTATCCTGGAGGCAGTGGGGGGATTAGGGTATGTCAGTGAAGATTTTTCAGCAGGGGTGTGACAAGTCCAAGCACTGGCAGCAGGGAGAAGTGTGTGAGGGACAGGTGAAGATCTTTTCTAAAGCAAAGGTCCTTAGGACAGTCAAGGGCCTTAGCAGAGGACAGTGACAGGAGAGGAAAGGAGTCCTGTGGCATACACAGGGTTGTTGGGTAGTACCGCTCAGGTTCATAAAGGAAAACATGGTTAAAGAATGGCATTGGGGTTCAGCCTAACATCATTTCCTCATGGAGGCTTTCTCTTCCCAAACTGAGTTAGCTCCTTGCCACCTGATCTCATACTACCCTGAATACTGACTCCTGACAGTCAAGAGACAGTCACTATCATTCAATGCCCATCTTCCCCTGAGGACTTTAAGCTCCAAGAAAGAATACATTTTTGTCTTTCTTATTCACTGCTGTCTCCCTAGTTTGCCCAGTGGCCAGCACTAGTAGATGCTTAATAAATATTTCTCCTTTTTGTTGGTGGTGATTACTTCTTGATCAAAATGTTTGTTGAATTAAGAACAAGAGTCATACTGGAGGAATGAGCAGAGAAGGGAGCCAGAGGAACATAATTTTCCTTCGGGTAGATCACTGTAAATGAAACCCAGAGGCTGGAAGTGTTCCCTAAGGGAGTAGGTGTTTTTATCCAGGTTCTGTCATGTGCTCTCTGGGTATACTTCACTCTGTATGCCTTGATATTCTCATTTGTGAGGTGAGATATGCAGACAAAAATGATGGCTAGAATTCCTCTGATGCTAATATTTCATGCTTGAAAAGTAGTCTGTCTGCCACTCTCCTCTTTTTAGGGCTTCTGTGTTTCAGAAGTTCATGGCTACTGGCAAAACGAAGAACAATATCATGATTTTAGCCCAAGAAGTGGAAGGAATCTTACAAAGTTATTTAAACAGAGAAGTTAGATCTGGGTTGTGTGGAATTTATTCTGGAGAAGGGAGATTTATTTTTATAGGATGAATTAAACCGAGTTCCAGTCACTTTCATAAAAAGCAAGATTTTTTTTTCCTCAGAGTGAAAGAAAACAAGAGAGAGTGGCAGGGAGACAAGCAGCAGCTCTGCCACCCACTCTTAGTTTGGCAAATTATCTAAGACTTGTCTCTCTCCTCCCTGCTTTGCACATGAGAGCAGAGCCCAGCAGAGCTGCTGCCAGGATTCTTCCCCTAGTGCCCATGTGCATAGCTGAGCTGCAGGAGGTACAGAGTGGGAGGACTTCACTGAGGGAAAAACCCAGACCAGTAACCAGTTAGCTACTCACCGGAGGTCTCTTCCAGACGAACTGGATGGGGAACTTCTGGCTATAAAAGAGAGAGGTCTCATCTGGTGGGAACTCAGGATCCACAAAAAGAACTTTCTTCTCTAGACATTTCTTGTGAAGCTGCTCAAATGTCTTCTCTTTCACTCCAATAATAGGAAAATTGCGGCTGATGATAGCTGAATAGATACCACTTGGGTGTCCACCCCCAGCCTCCGTGGTCTTGCCCTGGGCAGGGTGGGGAACAGGCCCTGGGGACCTGGGCTCGGCCCCTGTCTGTGGGGCTACCGTTGGACTAATGACAGTCGGCATGGCAGGCAACTTTGAAAGGAAGAGTTTAAAGAAAACAAGAAATAGCTACCTTCAAAGAAAGGAAGCAACTGCAAAGGGAAAGATGGAGTGATCCTGTCATCTGAGAGAAAAATGTCCACATCCAATTCGAAGTTTAAAATCCATCAGAAGTTCACCTGGCTTAGGTCCAGCTTAAAAAACTGAGCTGTGATCCTAAAACCATAAGTTTTCCTGAGGAAGGAGTACTAAAGGAGTTCTGAGCAATTTTTACCTGGGGGCTCCTACCAGCAGCATGCATGCCAGAGGGAGAGAGAGAGAATGAGGGTTGTGTTTCAGTGGCCTGAAGAAGCTTGAGCCAGGAAAACTAAAAATAGATGTGAAGAAAGATGGTGAGTATGAAACAGGCTAGTGCTGGAGGGCATGGTAAAGGGAGAAGGTCCTGGTTAGAAAGATTTTGAGTTGCATTAAGCTCTGGTGTTGTCAGGAAATGAAAGGAGAATATCTGAGTGAGGTGAACATTGAAAATCAGCAAAGAGCTGCTTGTGTGTTATTGGACAGTTAACAGACTATCAAACAACTGGCTATAAATCAATGTAAAACAGTAAAAACTAGCTAGAATGTGAGATCCTAAATTCTAGGGGAATGTTCTGTGCACTTTAGAGAACACAATTTTTAGCTCCTAAAACTCTAGGATATCAGAAAATTATTCAGTATTGGATTCGGCATCTCTTCTAGAATGTTCTGGTGTCAGCGCTGAGTGGAACTGTCTAGGTAGAAAATGCCACTCAGCAGAGTCCTCAGTTGAGGAAATCCCTGTCTCTTCTTGCCCACTTTACTCAGGCGTCTCTTGTCTACCCATCCCACAGTAAACAGTGGGATCAAATCTGCTACAAAAAGTGCTTCTGAGTAGATTATATAGTGACTATTCAGTCATGCCAAGTTAGGCATTTGAGATAAAAATAGATACTAAGCCAGGTCGGCCATCAAGTCCTGGGATGTCACATCTAAGGAGCTGGTTTCAGGGCTCTTAGATGAGAGCGTAAATGGCATGGGAAGGGAATTGCCTGCCTGGCTTTCACTCTGTCTTCTACCTATGATAGTTGCTCTCTAGGCTGAAAGGAGATGGCTACAGCCCAAGTCTGGCCCAGTGGGGACTTGTCCTAGACTGCAGCTATGCCTGTTTCTCTGTGACCAGTCTCAATAGTGCAAAAGTAGAAGCTTTGGAAGGTGGGAAGTGAAAGTTGGCTCATTATTCCTGAGCCTGGGATACAGCTTTGAAAATCCCTGTGTCTGGCACTACAGGGACCATTAGCCTATCCTTCTGTCCCTCCATGAAAATGCCCATGGATCTTTACTACTCTTGGAGAGGGAGAATAGAGTAGAACAGTCTCTGGAGGCTGACTGTCCAGGTTCAAAGTCTGGGTTGGCCACTTAGTGGCTGTGCCTGTATAATTTTGAGTTACCTTTTCCTTTATCTTACATGCCAGTTTTCTCATTATAAAATGGGTATGATAGAGGCTGGGGTTGTGGCTCAGTGGTAGAGCACTTGCCTGGTACACATGAGGCACTGGGTTCGATCCTCAGCACCACATAAAAATAAATAAAGGTACTGTGTTCATCTACAACTACATCTACTACTGGGGATTGAACTCAGGGTTACTCGACCACTGGGCCACATCCCCAGCCCTTTTTTGTATTTTATTAGAGACAGGGTCTCACTGAATTGCTAAGTGCCTCACCATTGCTGAGGCTGGCTTTGAACTCGTGATCCTCCTGCCTCAGCCTCCCAAGTGCTGGGATTACAGGCATGCGCCACCACGCCCGGCCTAAAAAATATTTTTAAAAATGTTTATGATAGTCATTCCTTTAAGCATTAAACAGGTTAATTCATGTCATGCATTTAAGATACTACCAGGACTGTTTTAAGCACTCAATAAATGGTGATCTTTGAGAAGACCTTAATTTAGTATTTATTTGGGGTTAAGCCAGGTTGAGTGACACCTTCACTCATTATGTTAGTCAGCTTTCTGTCACTACAATAAAATACCTGAGATAATTAAGAGAAAAGGTTAATTTTGGTTCACAGTTTTGGAGATTCCAGCTCATAATCAATTGGTCCCATTTTGGGGGGCCTATGGTGAGGCAGCACATCCTGGCAGGAATCTGTGGCAGAGCAAAACTGCTCACCTCCTGGCTAGGAGGCAAAAGAGGAAAAGGAATGGGCCAACGTCTCACAATCCCCTTCAAGGGTTCATACCCTATGACCTAAGGACCTCCCACTAGGCCCTACCTCCTAAAGGTTCTACCACCTCCCAGTAGTGCCACCCTGGGATCAAGACTTTAACACACGGACCTTTGGTGAACAATTATTTGAACCATCTCTTTCACTGATGCAAATCTGCATTCACTCCATGAGCATTTACTGAACACCTTCCCTGTGTACAGCACAGGAATCTAGGTGCAATCTGCCCAGGCTTGTGTGGTGCTGTCTCCAATCAGAGGCTTGCCTGTCCACGTGTACTAAAACAACCCCTAAAAATATCGATGCCCACCCTCAATCCTACCTATGGCCCAGAAAGCAAGGGTGGAATTTCCTTTCCCCACCATCATTACTTTGGGTCCCACCCCAGTGCTCTATACCACTCTGAAATTCACAGCACTGACCCACGTTTTATTTTTTTTAGCTTATTTAACTTCCTGCTTGCCGACAAGACTATGAAGATGGGACTAGTTTCCTATTCCACCCTCAGGATTAAACATATAGAAGGCCCTTAATAATTGTATGTTATCTATCTGTTGAATGAATTTCTCTGTGAGCGCAGAAATTTCTTATATGTAAGGTCTGCCAATGCAATCACAGTCTCTTGGCTGATTTGCTCCTATAGGAGAAGCTGTTTCTGGGCCACACACTTGCTGAACTTTCTTTCCTCAGCTGTCTAAGCCAGCTGCATCTGTTAGTAACTAGAATGAGTATGTGACAGGGTAAGCCTCTTGTCAGAGCAGGGTGGGAATATCCAGCACATAGAGGGCAAGGTGCTATTCATTTTTCTTTATCAGTTGTTGTGGATAAAATGTCCTTTCAGATGTGTAGGCCAAACTTTATTCAGCTGCACAGCTGTGGAAACTCATGCTATTATGGAGGAATTCAATCTCAGCCCACGAACAAAAGGCAGATAATAAGCATATAAACAGCTGTATATTTCAATGTCAATTCCCGGAAACCTCTTCAAGAATAAGAAACTACTTTTTTTTTTTTTTTAACTTTTTATACTGGGGATTGAACACAGGGGTACTTTATCATTAAGCTATATCCCAAGCCTTTTTTTTTTTTTTTTTTTTTTTTTTTTTGTGGTACCAGGAATTGAACTCAGGGGCACTCGACCACTGGGTCACATCCCCAGCCCTTTTTTGTATTTTATTTAGAGACAGGGTCTCACTGAGTTGCTAAGTGCCTCGCCATTGCTGAGGCTGGCTTTGAATTCGCGATCCTCCTGCCTCAGCCTCCCAAAGTGCTGGGATTACAGGCGTGCGCCACCGTGCCCAGCTCTCATCCCAAGCCTTTTTATTTTTTATTTTTCATTTTGAAACAAGGTCTTGCTAAGTTGCTTAGGGCCTTGCTAACTTGCTGTGATCTTTCTGCTTCAGTCCTCCAAATCACTGGGATTACAGGTATGTGCCACCATGCCTGGCAAGGAACTAGTTCAAATAATGTATCTCAGTCAAGGTCTCATGACAACTGTGGCTGGAATGGTTTTCCCTGCATAATAGTGATGGCTAATGGCTCCTATCCCTGTATTTTCTGCCAAAACAAAAAACAACAAAAAAACCCCAAACATTTCTTTGACTCAACACTATTATAAGCAACATATTTGCTTATAATACCTATCATTCATTAAATGCCTATTGTGAGCTAGCCACTTCATGGAGTATTTTTTAAAAACTTATGAGAAAATAATAATATAATATAAATATAATAAAATATATATATAAAACTCTTACATGAGAGTTGGAAAGACAGAATCCTTAGTGATCTCCAATCTGACAATTTGAGTTTTGGTCTCTCATGACCTTGATACATTTGAATAGTATTTGTCAGGTATTTTATAAAATGTCCCCCAACTTGGGTTTGTCTGATCTTTTTCACATGATTTAGATTGAGGTTGTGGGTTTGAAGAAAGACTATCACAATTGTGATGTGCACTTCTCCTCAAATCATATTTGGGGGTACTTGATATTCTTTATTGTAGGTGACTAAAATTTTGATCACTTGGCTAAGTGGGGGCTACCAGGTTTCTCCACCTTCTCCTTTTCATATCCATAGAGTATTTTTTTTTTTTTTTTTTTGGTACCAGGGATTGAACTCAGGGACACTTGACCACTGGGCCACATCCTCAGCCCTTTTTTGTATTTTATTAGAGACAGGGTCTCACTGAGTTGCTAAGTGCCTTGCCATAGAGTATTTTTAACCTGTAGAATAACTCCGTAGATTTGATTAATCACACTTTATAATTGAGAAAGACAAATTTGTTGTACTTTTAGTTAAATCACTAAAAACTCACAGAATGTAAATAGATTATCTATTTTATTTAATAAATAAGGAAACCAAGGCCCAGAGAGGCTTGATGGAATGGTCAGGATCAATCAGCCTGTTTATTGTAGAACCAAACTAGACCCCAGTTCCCCTGACTTGCAATGAAGAAGCAGATGCATGACTGAGACTTCATTAATGTGAATTAGGCATAAGATCTCTGGATCCTCATTTATAAATAGTCATGGCTCCCTTTCCATAGCTCTGAGTAGGGAGGAATCAAATACCATCAGCCCTGCTGGAAACAACTGTCAAGAAACAGTTGCCTAACTCTGTGTGACTTGCCACGGCACTGCAACCTTTAGCAAGGCAGGTCATAAAACGAGCAGATCAGATATCAGGTGCCAATGTCTCCATGTCTGTATTTCTCCTAGAATGCTGCTATATGTCCTCCATTGTTTGTGGCTAATTTGGTAGTCTGTTTATAGTGTTGTTACTGATGGCTTCCTACCCCACGACCACCAGGCTGAGAAGTTATTTTAATTAAAGTGCCTTCTGGAATTATACTGACCATTTGAAGGTTTTAGTAGGTGAAAAACTAAAAATCAGAGTGGAACACTTGATAGTCAAAGGAATCTCATTACCCAGAAGGTTTTTAGGTGTGGTTTACTATGAAATAAAAACCATATAGCTCTAACTGGGCACGGTGGCACATGCCTGTAATCCCAGCAGCTCAGGGGGCTGAGGCAGGAGGATCATAAGTTCATAGCTAGCCTCAGCAACTGTGAGGTGCTAAGCAACTCAGTGAGACCAACTCTAAATAAAATACAAAACAAAGCCGGGCATGGTGGCACACGCCTGTAATCCCAGCACTTGGGAGGCTGAGGCAGGAGGATTGCGATTTCAAAGCCAGCCTCAGCAATGGCGAGGCACTAACAACTCAGTGAGACCCTATCTCTAATAAAATACAAAAAAGGGCTGGGGATGTGGCCCAGTGGTTGAGTGCCCCTAAGTTCAATCCCCGGTACCAAAATAAATAAATAAATAAATAAATAAATAAAATAAAAAAATACAAAACAGGGCTGGGATGTGGCTCAGTGATTGAGTGCCCTTGAGTTTAATCCTTGGTACAAACCCCCCCCTACACACACACACACAAAAAAAACCATATAGCTCTAGTGGATGGGATGTAGCTCAGTTGCCTAGCATGTATAAGGCCCTGCATTTGATCCCCAGCACCACATAAATAAAAAATAAATAAATACCCTCCAGATAATTTGTGTTTTGACTGCTTCTGCTGCCTATCATTATGATATCCTGATATTAAAAGAGATGTGAAAGTGAAAGTGAAGGAATTCTGCAGACTCTTGTTTTCCCTAAAGCCAAGGAAATTCTATGTAATCATAGCATAACCAGGATAATTACCATGCAATTAAAAGATCCTATTCAAAATGTTGCCAAACTGTCCCAATAAAGTCCTTTATAGGTCCAGAATCCAACCCAGGATCACAACTAGGTCATGTCTCTTTAGTCTCCTTCAATCTGGAACCATTCCCACCTGTTTTTTTTTTTTGTGTGTGTGTGGCCTTCATGTTTTGGAGAGTATATGACATTCTTTTAAATTTGTTTTTTATAACTCTTAAATCACTCAGTAAATATTTTATCAAAACATTTTTATTGATACATGTGGATTCATTTTTTTTTTTTTTTTTTTTTTTTGGTACTGGGGATTGAACTCAGTGGCACTCGACCACTGGGTCACATCCCCAGCCCTTTTTTGTATTTTAATAGAGACAGGGTTGAGTTGCAAGTAATATTTTGAACCGTGATCCTCCTGCCTCAGTAAAGTGCATGGGAGGTTGCATAATATTCCAGTACATGGAGGTCCTATATTTAGCAAATCATCTATTAAAGGAGGGACATTACATTTATTTCCAATTTTCCATAGTATAGACTACATTGCAGTTAGTAGCTTTGACCATTTATCTGAAGTGGAACTTCTGGGCTATAGTATGCAAATTTACAATTTTGATACTGCTGCCATCCTGAAAAATGATAGTTAGTTATAATTTTGTCAATGATGCACAAGAGTGCCTATTTCCCATACCCTCTTCAGAACTGGACATTTTCATTTTTTTTTTTTTTTTTTGTACAGGGGCACTTAACCAGTGAGCCACATCTCCAGCCCTTTTTATTTTGCAATAGGGTCTTGCTAAGTTGCTGAGACTGGCTTTGAACTTGAGATCTTCCTGAATCAGCCTCCCAAGCCACTGGGATTATAGGTGTGTGCCACAGCACTCAGCTTTCATTCTTTTTAATCTTGACCAATCAGGCAAAAAGTAATTTATTTGATTATTAATGAGGCTGAACATCTTACATATGCTTATTTTGTCTGTTTCAGTTTCTTTTGTATTTATCTTTGCCCATTTTTCTGTTGGATACTTTGTTTTTAAACAAATTTGTCAATTCATTCTTTGGCATTTAAGTCTTGAAGGAAAGATAAATTATGCATTCACTTAAGCTTTGCTAGAATATTTGTTGAAACAATTTAAGTTTCTCACATAAAATCCTGTTTCCTGTGAAAACATATGAAGAATTAGCCACAAGGTAACTGAATATTGGCAGGCCAACTCAGCCGCACATGAGTCTCTGGTACATAGCTTTCCACATACAAGGCAAGTAAAGTATGAGAAGCAATAAGAACAGAAAACAATTAAAAACACCAGACAATATTTCTCTGTTGTAAAATGTTTCAGTATAGATTTGGGTCAAGGCAGAGAGAGCACATCCTTACTAACTTTAATAATTCCTGTTTTCTTTCTTCTTACAAAGATATTTTAAATGGAGTAACAGAATAAACATTGGTCTAAAGATAGATCTTAATTATTAAACTTTAATTGCTACTAAAATCCATTATTTAGGCCTGGGGATATAGCTTGATAGTAGAACACTTGCCAAGCCTGTTTAAGGATATGGGTTCAATACCCAGCACCACAAAATAACAACAACAACAACAACAACAAAACCCCATCATTTATATTAGGAAAGAACACTTGGATTTCAGGCTAACTTTTATTTTTGGTTGGCAAGGGAAAAGTTGAAGCTGGTATCTATGACTTCAGTTAATTTAGGGGTCTTCTTTTCTCCTTAATTGCAAAACATATACAAATAGGAGCAAAAGATTCACATGTAGCTATGTAACCTTTCATTTGGTGCAAAAATCAAATCTCAACTAATACAATTAAGTGTGACCATGAAGAAATGTACAATGTTTACTGCATTTGGGAAGATTCTTATGCCAGAAAAATAAAATTAGAAACAAAATACATTCTGTACTCACTTTAAAAAAAAATACCTTTATTTTATTTATTTATTTTTGTGTGGTGCTGAGGATTGAACCCAGGGCCTTGCACGTGCTAGGCAAGCACTCTACTGCTGAGCCACAACCCCAGCCCTCTGTACTTTTTAATCAATATGATCTACCAGTTAACCAATCACAGCCAACAGTTATTGAAAGTCAAACGTAAAGGTGCTCTAGCAGATATAAGAGAAATATAGCATGTTCTTAAGGAACATAGAATCTAGCAAGGAAAGCCAGATATACTTGAGACAATATGGTACAATCCCTGAGAATGCAGAGTAGAGCAGAATTATACATGGAGTAGCAGTTCAGAGAAGGGCAAAATCATTACTAATGGGTACTGAAGAGTTGGGGTACTAGGGTGGTTATAGTGTGTGGAAAAGTGAGATTTGGATTAGGTCTGGAAGTATGGTAAGATTTGTCTGGGTGGAGGGAGGGAGGATGCTGCAGCTCAGGGAGGGGAAGGCACAGAGGTGACATTTTAAGTAGCTAAGTGGAGGAGGCTTGATAAGAAAGTGTGTATGCTGACAGTGCTGAGGAGTTGAGGCTGTTCCAACAGATGCTGTGGTAGGCAACAGGGAGTTACTGGGGTCTCCAGAGCAAAGGTCATTGTGATTCAACTGGTATGTTGTAATGTTCTACTCTATGCCAAGCTATATTAGAGCCTGAGGCAAAAGGAAAACTCAGTAATCCTGAGCCTGCCTTTATTTAAGATTTTGATATTTTGTTCAGTATGACTTTTGCAATAATTACAATTTTTAAAAAAATAGTCCATTAAAATACATGCCTGAAGCAAGTGCCTCACTTGCCTTCTCCTAGTCCCAGCACTGTGCTCTGTTTCTGAAGTTCAGTGTGGTGGGGACATAGGTATTTATTACATTATTATTAATTAAAGCTTACTCATGTTATCAATATCCTTAGGCTCATAGACAGTATTTAATAAAAACAATCAAACAACTTAAATTTTAAGAAGAATAATTTAGAACTTTTGAGCCTGAGAAGCAGGAAAGGGAAAATAATCCTTTGTGCTCCCGAGTAAACCTCTAGGGGAGAAAAGGTCCCCACTGATGTAGTGTATGCAGTACACACAGAGAGGGTTATCTTGACCATGTCAGTGTAGGCAAAAGATAACCATGGCACCAGACACTACTACTGTCCATTTGGAGACTGGCATTGGGCAACTCCCCTGCTGTAGCCAGGGTGAATCTGCCACTTGGGTAGGCTTGGCCCCACTGAAAATCCATCCAGTCCTGCTCAAGAAGAGGCCACTCACTGGCCCACAGAGCTTACCACAGGGCCATAGTCCAAGAGGCAAGGAAAATTTACCAACTCTATCAATGTCTCAGGGCTTTGTGGGTATGTGAGAAGAGTGGTACTTGTAAAAAAAGTCTCAATCATTAGTCATCTTAAAATATGAAATCTATTGTTCATTAGTATATTAGTGACTAATGCAAGATTATTTTCAGCCAAGGAAGCCAATTAGATTGCAGCACAAATTTCAAACGAGGCCAAGGGAAGAACTGAAAGATGCAGGCAGCTCCTTGTGAGCAACACCAGGGGAGCTTCTTCGTCATTTGATGTGGATCTCCCAGTCACAGCCAATGTTCAGCGAAAGCTTCTCCAGGTTCAGGGTGGACGTTTTGGCACAGTACATAAAAGCCACAGGCTGATCTTTACCATCTACATAGCAAGACAATAGAATAGGAAAACTTTGAGATATACTTAGGAGGGAAAAATATATTCTTCAAATCTGACATGGTTTCTGACTCTATCATAAAAACTTATACCTTACTTAGAAGAACCTAATTTTTGTGTGTGTGATGCTGGGCCTTGCATGTGCAGGCAAACTCTCTACCCTGAGCTATACACTTAACCTGAGAACCTAATTCAATAGCACTTAAAAAAGTTTTTTTTTTAGTTGTAGGTAGATACAATACCTTTATTTTATTTATTTATATGTGGTGCTGAGGATTGAACCCAATGCCTTACATGTGCTAGGCGAGCACTCTACTGCTGAGCCACAACCCCAGCCCTAATAGCACTTTTACTCATGAATTCCTATGATTTGTAAAAAAAATATGAAAAATCTTCATTGTTTTGAATACAGCACTGGTTGAAAAGACCCTGTGACAAAGTGATGTGTCCAAGAAATTCACTAGGTAAGGAAGGATATAATTGCCATCCTATTCCCTTTCATAAACTCCATCAACATGGGTAGGATTTGCCAGGGCTTCAGATGTCTACAGGTTTCTTTTTAAACTTTTTTTTTTTTTTTTTTTAGTTATAGATGAACACAATACCTTTATTTTAAAATTTATTTTTATGTGGTGCCAGTGCTTCACATGTGCTAGGCAAGCGCTTTAACACTGAGCTACAGCTCCAGTCCCCAGATATCTACAGATTAAAAAAGCATTCAGAAATACCTAAACTATTAAGTGAAGCCCCAAATAATTTCCCTTAGAAAAAATATTAACAGCAAGAAGAAAGACCAGAATGGCCTTACTCACTGTAGAGACTAGAATACTTTACCTCTACCAGTAAGTGCAGAGTCCTTTTGGGCTAGACACATTATGTTAATTTAGAAGCTAAGCATTTCCTCATGGCAGATACTTTTATGTTTACAAAAACAAATGCTGAGGTAAGAATGAACTGTTTCCTCACCAGATGAGTGGGTAGTCACAGAAGATGGCTCCTTCTTGAGGCCTAAGAACAAGATCTGCTCCACCACACATTTGCTGAGATAATGACCCCTCTCATCTGCACAGCTGGAATAGATACAAGTGGTATTAGGAGAAGAAAGATGGGGATTTGAATTAGTCACAAGTCAACATCTCTTTTGAGTTTCCTTCAATCTGTACCTATGGAGTCATGATTCATACAGGGTCATATTGAATATGATGAAGAGATGAAAAAAGATGACTCTGTGCCAAATCCATCTCCCTTTAACAAACCACTGGCCAAATCCATCTCCCTTTTTTTTTCTTTTTCTTTTTTTTATTTATAATAGTAGTACGTATTACAATTCATAATGCACATATATAGCAGTTTTTTACATACAACTGTTTGTATACAAAGTATATAAGTACCATTCAGATCTTCAATCATGCATTTAGGATAATGATATCCATCTCATTCAACCACGAATTCTTTTTCTCTTTTTTTACCCCCCTCTCTCCCCCTTTGCTCCCTCCCTTCCCCTCCCTTTCCTTTGACCATTCTAGTGTTCCTCTAATCCTCCTATGTACACCCATCCAACAACACTGTGAACTAGCCTCCTTATATCAGAGAAAACATTCAGTATTTGGATTTTTGAGATTGACTAATTTCACTTAGCATTATATTCTCCAACTTCATCCATTTACCTGCAAATGCCATTATTTTATTCACTCTTATTGCTGAGTAAAATTCCATTTTGTATATATACCACATTTTCTTTATCCACTCATCTACTGAGGGACATCTAGGTTGGTTCCACAACCTACCTATTGTGAATTGAGCTGCTATAAACATTGAAGTGGCTGTGTCACTGTAATATGCTGTTTTTAAGTCCTTTGGGAATAGACCCAGGAGTGGGATGGCTGGGTCATAGGGTGGTTCCATTCCCAGTTTTCCAAGAAATCTCCATACTGCTTTCCATAGTGGTTGCACCATTTTGCAGTCCCACCAGCAATGTATGAGTGTGCCTTTTTCCCCACATCCTCTCCAACATTTATTGTTGTTTGTGTTCTTGATAGCTGCCATTCTGACTGGAGTGAAATGAAACCTTAGAGTAGTTTTGATTTGCATTTCTCTAATTGCCAGTGATGTTGAGCATTTTTTCATGTATTTGTTGATTAATTGTGTATCTTCTTCTGAGAAGTGTCTTTTCAATTCCTTAGCCCATCTATTGATTGGGTTATTTGGTTTTTTGGTGTTAAGTTTTTTTTTTTAAATGTTTATTTATTTGCTTTAGTTGTACACAATGCATGTATTTTTACGTGGTGCTAAGGATTGAACCCGGGTCGCGCATGTGCTAGGCGAGCGCCCTACCGCTAAGCCACATCCCAGCCCCAGTGTTAAGTTTTTTGAGTTCTTTATATATTCTAGAAATTAGTGCTCTATCTGATGCGCACATATTAAATATTTGTTCCCAATTAGTTGGCTCTCTATTCACCTCACTGATTGTTTCTTTTGCTGAGAAGAAGCTTTTTTAGTTTAAATCTATCCCATTGATTAATTCTTGGTAATAATTCTAATTCTTGTGCTACATACAGCTTGTATATATATAAGTACTTATCTTCAAGGAACTATGGGGCCTAATCAAATCCATCTCCCTTTAATAAACCATTTGAGTAAATCACTGAAGTACACAAAAATCACAGATGTGACTAGGATATGTTAAAATTATAAGAAATCAGGCACTTAATGAGTTGGTGGATGGAATTAATAAAAGCCCAAATTGCATTTTTTTTAGATAGAGGGGAAATGAAATGAGCATTAAAAGGAACATTCATGGTAGAGTAACTGAAAAATGTTCTAATTAATTTCTTCAAATAATAACCGAAAACATCAACAATGCGTTTATTTGAGGATGCCAAAGGGATATTATAATTTATTTAAAAAAACACACAGCTTCTTTAGCTATTACCTGTTAATCAAAACACTGGAACAGAATGAAAACCTTCTGTGCAAGAATTGGTTCTGGTGGAGATACTGGAATGAATGGCCATCGTCAAGATATAACTCCCCCACTGCAGAACCCTGTTAAGTGAATCAGAGAACATGTTTTATGTAATAGGAAAAGAATGTTAGCTCCCAAAGGGACATAATTTTGAAAATTGAAAACTTATGTCAAACAAAAACTTAGATTTGCTATAGTTTGAATATGGAATGTCTCCCAAAGTCCCATGTGTTGGTCCTCAGCCCATGGTTTTATTGAGAGGCACAGGAACATTTAAGAAGTGGGGCACAGTGGTGGTCTTTAGGTCATTGTGGTTGTACCTTTTGAAGGAGACTGTGGGGACCCCTGAGTGGCTCTGCTCTGCCATGTACTTCCCACCAGGATGAGCTATCTCACCTAGGCCCAAAAGCAATGGGGCCAACTGAAATCTTTTCTAAAACTGTGAACTAAAATAACCCTTTTATTTTTATAAGTTAATTATCTCAGGTATTTGTTTTACTGATACAAAGTTAACTAGCAATATTTAAGCTGCACAAAGTAGTCATACAATACCTAATGTATTCAATACTCGATTACTCTCAAATAGATATTGAAATAATATGAATAGGGAAGTCACATAAGAGGAACACAAAGAATTAAACCCTGTTGGAAGAAATTTAAACTATGAAGTATGGTCAGGGGCATTCCTGGAAATACTATCTCAGAATGTGACAACAAGGTCAAGAAAGGTTCACAGAAAGAAACTGATGTTTAAAAAAATCAGAATATAATGGATGAGATTAATTATCTTTAGATTCCATTTAGAAAAAGAATATGCTGCCTACTCTTTTCGGCAGGAGGGCCCTTTTGCATATCATACAATGTCACAGCACTCCATATGGCAGATTACTATTATTGACAATGCTTGATGTGCAATGGATCTCTAGTGTTTTGCATTTATTCTGGGATTTCACATGGGTCCAAAATCCTTAGTTTGGCCCATGAAGACACGCCTAACTGAAACAGAAAAGAAAGCTATAACTTAATTATTTTACAATGGTAATATAAATAAGGGTAAGTATTATTATAATAAGAGTAAAAATTTATATTTGGCCCTATATTTTGGCACATGGACAGGAGAGGAGTCTGATACAGGTTTCATGTGGCTCAAAGATCTTCTCAAAAGGACAAATCAGATCTCGATCCTCCCCAGGCTTCACTCAAGGAGATTTCAGTTGTTTGAGTTACCTGATGAGAAGTCATTTAGTGGAGTTGGGGGTCCCTGAAATGGTCCGTAGTCACAGGTACCCTTCGGTGAGAGAATGAGTTTCAGAGCTAATCCACAGGCAGCCTATGATCTAATGAGCTTTTAGTGCAGCAGTAATCACTGCTCAGCTAAAGAGCACCAACAGTCAACTGCTCAAGAAAGACCCTTTCCTCTTTCTTTGACCCAAATTCTTTTAAGACAAATCCAAGAAGGGCAGATTAGCTAGGCAATAATTCAGAAATGATTTACAACTTTGATTTCTAGATAAAAACTAGAAGTACCTATCTCATAGGTGGGGCTCATCACTTTCACATGCTATCAGACCCCAAAAGACTATAAAGAGACACAGAAGTAATAAAAAGGGTAACCTATTTCCCCAAATACCTTAGTGCTGAGAGCAACCCGGAGTCCAAATGAGGAATTAGTCATCCAGCCTGTGGATTTTCCTACAGTTGTCTTTATTGGTATCACACTTCCACCTCGTTGAAATACTGGTATCTACAGCAGAGCAACAATCTCAGGAAAGGTATTTGTATAAGGAAATTTCAAAGTAGAATTTAAAAATATTTCATTATATAAGATTCACAGTCTTTACGAGTACAGACTCAAGGGCAAGATAAATTTATGGGCACAGAGGTAGTAAATGTGGGGACCCTGGCATTAAAAGGAAAGAGCACAGCAACAACAAAAAAATGGTCCACTTTCTAATTATTAAGGAAGCTGAATACCCTTCATTAATTTATCATATATACTTGTTTTTGCTGCTTTTCCTTTTTACTGTTTTTTTTTTTTCAGACTGGGGATTGAATCCAGGGTCCTGCACATGATAGGTAAGTGCTCTACCACTGAGCTTCATCCCCAGCACTTTTTATTTTGGGATAGAGTCTTGCTAAGTTGTACAGGCTGGCCTGGAACTTGTGATTCAGCCTCCTAAGTAGCTGGGATTATAGGTGTGCACTACCATGTCCAGCTACTGTTTTTTCTTTTAAGTGATGAATTTTACCTTGCACACTCTATAACTGGCCTTTCCTATGTTGTAGTTTAGCATTCTTATCAATTATAATAAACATGTTTAATTCTAGAGCCCTGCTAAAGACTTAATTTTTCTAAGTGGTATATGTGTGTATATGTAAGTATTTCTTGGTTTGGGGAGATGACTTTTGTTCTTTATCACCGCACCAGTATACTTTTTGCTCTCTGCTTCTCTGGATCACCAGAACAACTGATTCAATTCTGAGGGTAGATTTGTGAAACTGCTTCTGTTATAGCTGGGTGTGGTGGTACATAACTGTAATCCCAGAGGCCCAGGAGGCTGAGGCAGGAGGATTACAAGCCCAAGGCCAGCCTCAGCAACTGAGTGAGACCCTCACCAACTTAGGGAGATGCTATTCAAAAGTATAAAAAGGGCTGAGGATGTAGCTCAGTGGTAAAGCACCTCTGGGTTCAATCCCCAGTACCAAAACAACAAGAAAAAAACCCAACCACCACCAAAAAAGCAAACACCATCTCCCTAAACTGTTTTTCTTATAGAAATCATCAAGGGTACTTTAAGTGACTCTAACAACAACATGTGGGCATGGCCCTCAGCTCTCAATCTTCTGGAATGGCAATTGGAAGGGAAAGCCTCAAAAGAATCACATGAGGGCTTGTACTTTGCTCTGGTAAAGTGTTAGCAAGGAGAAGAGTAGAACATATATGAAGTTGATAGTGAGGATGAAGTAGTTAAAATGTCCCCCATACTTCATTTGCAGTAGGCAGCAAGAAGTAAAGAACATCTTTTTCCTTCTCACATCTCCCTCCCTAATTGGCCAATCTCTCCGTTCTTTTCTTCTTTGTTTTGTTTTGTTTGTTTGTTTTAAAGAGCACAATGTTAAGTTAAAGTGGAATGGGCTCTAGATGAGGAATCAGCAGACTTGGGAGCTTGTCTCATTTCTCCCAAGATTTCTCCCACAATCCAGCTATGACCCTGAACAGATAAGTTAACTTCTGTGAACCTCAGTTTCTTAACGTATAAGTGTAAGATATTTGAGTAGATGATTATTAAGTTTTTTTTTTCTAGATCTGAAAATTAATATCCATAATAACTTTGTTTTTAATACCTTTATTTTATTTATTTTTATGTGGTGCTGAGGATCAAACCCAGTGCCTCACATGTACAAGGCAAGTGTTTCACCACACTGAGCCACAACCCCAGCCCCTGAAATAATTTTCTTTATAATAAAATCACTGCTGACAATTTTAAAAAATAACATCATTGCCTATTTATTAATCTTCACTCTACTCAGGGACTGTGATAGTACTTATGATTTAGTTGCAGAAAGAAACTTCCCTTTGGAAACTCAAAACAGCCATTTTTCTTCACATTTTAACAGCATTATTGATATAAATCATATATATTTCACATTTAAAGTATACAATTAAACAGGCTTTAGTATATTGGTCTTGCAACCATCACCACTGTTGACTTTAGAATATTCTGGCACCCCAAGAAGAGATCTGTACCAAGTAGCAGTCACTCTTCATCATACCCCAATTCCTCTCCTTGCCCCAGCCCTAAGCAACTACTCATCTATTTTCTGTTTCTATATGTTATTATGCAGAACACTAACATTCTTGGTTCTTTGATACAGACACACAATATAGGGTTAGTATTGCCCTAAAATTCATTTGTTGAAGTCCAATCCCCAAGGTGATTATGTTTGGAGATAAGATCTCTATGGAGATGATTAAGTAAAATGAGATCATACTGGTGAGGCTCTGATATGATAGAAATAGTGTCTTTACAAGAAGAGACAGGAAGGGGCTAGGGCTGGGGCTCAGTGACAAGAGTACCTCTTGCCTAGCACATGTGAAGCACTGGGTTGGATCCTTAGTACCACATAAAAGTAGAATAAAGGTATTGTGTCCATCTATAACTAAAAAAAAATATATGTATATATTTTTTAAAATATATATTTATTTACTTTAGTTGTACACAATGCAATGCATTTATGTTTACGTGGTGCTGAGGATGGAACCTGGGCCGCGCACATGCGAGGTGAGCGCTCTGCCGCTGAGCCACAACCCCAGCCCTAAAAATATATTTTTTAAAAAAAGAAGAGACAGGAAGAGGTTCCTCATTAGGAACTGCATCAACGGGCATTTTGATCTGGACTTCTACTTCAGAGTTGTGAGGAAATTAATTTCTGCTGTTTAAGCCACCAAGTTGGTGGTATTTTGTCACAGCAATCAGAGTAGACAAATACAACACAAAAGGTAAAAATAATAGTCTGAAAATAACTTACAGTATCCAAGGCTACTGGAATCTTCACGGTACATCCTCCTTTCCAATGAGCAAATGTCTTAGAGTGATACCAGATCTAAAACAGTCCCCAGTAAGGAAGAGTTTATGAGCAACTCTGCTCACAATTTATTCATTACAATATTCACTTAACTGCATTTCAAATAACCAGAAGCTAAAATAACTGGAGATAAGTGGGGTTTTTTGTTTGTTTTTGTTTCATTGTGATGTAGGGGAAGTGCTTTTAAAAATTTATTTACTTATTTATTTATTTGGGAGGGTACTGGAGATTGAACCCAGAAACACTTTACTACTGAGTTACATCCCCCAGCACTGCCCCACCCCCCGGGCCTTTAAAAAAAAATTGGGTAGAAGTTAGGAAGAATATATGTTTTTAAGAAGATCTGAAAGAGTGGGGCTTGATGGCTCATGGCTATGATCATAGCTCTGCAGGCAGCTGAGGCAGAAGGATTTTAAGATTGAAGTCAAGCCTAAGCAACTTAGTAAAACTCTGACTCAAAATAAAATAAAAAGGGCTGAGGATATAACTCAGTGGCAAATGCTTGCCAGGCATGTCCATGGACCTGGACTGATCTAGAAAGGAATGAATGCATGAATGAATGAATGAATCTCAAGGGCCTATGACTAATCAATTTAATAAAGGTCATTTGTTTGTCCATCTGTACATTATATGCTAGTTATATGCTAGTTGGGTGCAGTGGCACATACCCGTAATCCCAGCAGTTCAGGAGGCTGAGACAGGAGGATCACAAGTTCAAAGGTAGCCTCAGCAACAACGAGGTGCTAAGCAACTCAGTGAGAACCTGCCTCTAAGTAAAACACAAAATGGGGCTGGGGATGTGGCTCAGTGGTCGAGTTTCCCTGAGTTCAATCCCTGGTACAAAAAAAAAAAAAAGTTATTTGCTAAACAATATACCACTCTGCCAGGTGCTGGACATTCATGACAATTAAGATGTCTAATGAGTGAAAAGACAGTCCTTGCCCTCCTGGTCTTATAGCCCACTTGGCTTACAAAAACTTAGTGCATCTAGCAGTAAATGAGATTATAAAATAGAAAAACTAACAACAAAAATGAAGAAAAGCACATTGCAGGTAAAGAAATTACAAATGAGGCAGCAGAAAAGGAAAGCACCAGAGAAAGAATAGATCTGGACAAAAACAAATTAAAACATGGATTACTACTATGGCATCACTTTTTTAAAAAAATATTTATTTATTTGCTTTAGTTGTACACAATGTGTTTATTTACATGGTGCTGAGGATTGAACCTGGGTTGTGCACGTGCTGGGTGAACACTCCACTGCTGAGCCACAACCCCAGCCCCATGGCATCACTTTTTTACACAGTATAATTCAGAGCTAAGGTTCTGTTATGTGAGATCTCCATCAAGAGAGAGCCTGGGGCTGGGACTGTGGCTCAGCAGTCGAGCACTCGCCTAGCCCATGGTTCGATCCTTAGCACCACGTAAAAATAAATGTATTGTGTACAACTAAAGAAAATAAATAAATAAATAAATAAATAAGAGAGCTAATTGTTGAAGTACCAAAAGAGCCTATAAAGTAATTTGATGGAATAAATCCTTAAGATATCATTACAAGGAGCATGAAAACAAAAACCTCATTTTCACTATTTTAGCCAGTATACTTCTGGCAGCCAGTGTTGCAAGTTCACCTTGTGGGATTACCACATCCTTTATATAGCACAGTTGTTGAGTCTGTCACTGTCCTGTTGTGAAGGTGACAGACCTGTGATTTGACCATCATTAGTCACAGTGAATGCTTTTTTTTTTTGCGGGGGTGGGGGATACTGGGGACTGAACCCAGGGATGCTTAACCACTGAATCACATCCCCAGTCCCTTCTATTTTTTTTTTTTTTTTAATTTTACCTCAGCCTCCAGAGCTGCTGGGATTATAGGCATGTGCCACTGTGCCCAGCTGCCACAGTGAACTCTTAATTCAACAGGTTCAAACCTACTGCAGTCATACATATTATTCTTGGTTGGATTCAGTTTGTTAATATTTTGTCAAGGATTTTTGAGTCTGTGTTTATAAAGATATTGGCTCTCCTTCTTTTTCTTTTGTATGTCATTCTCTGGCTTTCTCTCTCTATTCTCTAGCCAATCCCAGTAGCTTCAGATAAAGAATTGGTGGGGATAAAAGATAAACTGATTCAAACAAAGTTTGAGGATTGTCTGTCTACCATCAGAACTGATTAAAATGGGAGGTACAGGGTTTGTGCTTTGGTGGCATATCCAAAGATCTGCAACTTAGGAAGAGTATAACTAGTATAAAATTCCACAAAGGACCAAACCCAGAACTCAGTCCCAGGTTCCTCAGCAAGTTCTTACTGAGTGACAATTATGTGCCAGGTATCCATCTAGTTGCTGGGGATGCAATAGTGAACCTAACAGATGAAAACCACTGCCTTCAAGGAGCTCACATTCCAATGGGAGAGGTACACAATAAGAAAATAAGTAAATATACAGAATGTTAGTTAGATGGTGGCAAGTCCTATGAAGAAAGAGAAAGGCTGGAGAGGCCTAGGGAGCACCAGGGGCAGTAGGAGAAGTCTGTGAACTTAAACAGGTGGTCAGAGAGGGTCATGCTGATGAGATATTTGAGCCCAGACTTGGAGGAGAGGGGATAGGCCCCATAGAAATATGGGTAGTGACAGCGTAGACTTCAGACAGCCTGCTCACTTAGTGTGAAGTGCACTAGCCAGCCAGTCAAGGTAAAGGGGCAGGTCTGGCAAGAAATTGTTTGGATTTTTTTTACCCAGCATTTGTGAAGATGCTGCAAGAGAAACAATCACAGAACACTCTGGGAAAAAATGAAGGGATGTAGTTCAAAGTCACAACAATGTGCTTGTAATGATAAATCATTAGTAAAAATTCTTGGCTAAGTTAGAAAGGGAACAGATTCTCTTAATGGGAACCTACTGCTTTGTTAGAATAAACTTGAGAAACTCTCAGCAGACATGCTCAGCTGGATCATTTATTTAGCTGTTGCTGTATTTAATGTTTTCCTCAGGTTTGTATTTGGCAGGGGAATCTTTGTAAAGATCCCTCAACTTCAGAACTTCAAATTACTACAAAAACCAAGAGGAAAGACTATAAACATTCCGGAGAAAAACCTGGTTAGTCATATCAATAATAAAAAGTATAGGTGGTTGATTGGTGGCCACTGAAAAGAGTCTCTTGACATGGTGGTCTCAGCCTAGCCCAGCACCCTCCATGGTTCTTTCCTCTGTGTGCTGAAGCCTGGGGTGAAGCTGTAGTTCTTGAGGACTGTCTCTAGGTCTGCCTCCTTTCTGCTCTTCATTCCACACCCTCTTTCCCTAATCTACAGCACCAAGTTTCTGTGGTCTCTTCTCTGCAGAGCAAGGGTTGTCCCTGCCTCACCTTTGTGCTCTGCCTAAGTTCACTGCCCTGGACTCTAGTAGGACAGTTCATACAGTAATAATAACAAATGACAATAACTAATAAGAGAGTAGAGGAAGGTAGAGACAAGACGATAGAGGGAAGTCATTGTTGATCTTGATCAACTTTGGTGAGCACTGGAGACAATTTTTGGAACCAAAATTTAGGATTCAAAGGGAGTCAGAATCAAAGAGCAAAGTTTCTTTTTTTTTTTTTTTTTTTCTTGTATTGGGGATTGAACTCGGGGGCACTCGACCACTAAGCCAGATTCCCAGCCCTATTTTGTATTTTATTTAGAGACAGAGTCTCACTGAGTTGCTCAGTGCCTAACCATTGCTGAGGCTGGCTTTAAACTTGAAATTCTCTTGTCCCAAGCTGCTGGGATTACAGGCATGCACTACCATGCCCAGCAAAAAGAACGAAGTTTCTTTATACTTAAGTTTCCCACCAAAGCCTGATACCTCATAGTAGGCAAAAGATTTTTTCTTACCCTAAGCCTCAGTGTGTTTAAGAACTCATGTAAGCAAGTCAAAGTGTGAATATGAATTCTGATCCTTCTTGGGGCCATCACCTATTCATCTTTCTCCCACCTGTCCTCCATTAATTTCTTTTTCTTTTTTTTTAAATATTTATTTATTTGCTGTAGTTGTACACAATGGGTTTATTTGTACATGGTGCTGAGGATCGAACCCGGGCCGCGCACGTGCTAGGCGAGCGCTCTACCGCTGAGCCACAATCCCAGCCCTCCATTAATTTCTTAGCCTTGGTGGTCAGTGTCATGAATTTTAAAAATCATCAGTCACTATAGTCATTTGGTGTGTGTTCACCACTACATGACGGAGAAATTTAGTTGCTTAAAGAAACAAAGGGATGAGAGATATGAGACTTGAGATATGTGACTAAATGTTATTAGTCTTACCTCATTTGATCTTGGCAGAAATACATCAACCATGGTGGTTTTTGGTTCTGTGACTGGATGAATTAATAAAGCACTTCCTTGAAAATGGAGAAGAAATAAAATTTAGTGTCATTATGAGAATTCTTTTCCTTTAACTGAACAGAATTGTGGTTTTTGTTTTGTTTTGTTTTAGTATGGGGTTTGAACCCAGGGGTTCTTCACCACTGACCTACATCCCCAGCCCTTTTCCTTTTTATTTTTTTCTTTTGATATAGGGTCTTGCTAAGTTGCTTAGGGCCTGGCTAAATTTATGAGGCTGGCCTACAACTTGCAATCCTCCTGTCTCAGCCTCCTGAGTAGCTGGGATTATAGATTATGTGCCACAATGCCTGGAAATACTTATGATTTTAAAAAAACCACTAGATTGTGAACTTCTGTAAGGCAGAGACTGTGGTGAGTTGAATCAATGATTCATCAGAGATGCATTGTTAGAAAGAGGACAGGGGCTCAAAGAGGTGACTGTTATTACCCATCATTAATCCATATATGGAATATTAGGGTTATAGGAAGGAACGCTAATACAATTTACTACAGTATCATTTTGTGCATAACTTCTGGTGCACCAATAATCTGAAAGCACCACTGCATCTCTCCATAGGCTTTATTATTTTCTTTGAGTGATACTGATGATGGTGAGTCCACAACTGTTATCCAGAAGTGTGTCACTGTGGCTACTCAGGTTCTTTTGCTTGGGCAGTTATCATTGGGAAGGCTGTAGTTGGCAAGTATTATTCATTTTGCTTTGATCTTGGTACCACACAGGTAAAATTCATCATCTATAAATTCTTTTATTCAATAAATACTGAATGCCAGGCACATTGATAGGTTCTGGGAATAGAGTGGCAGATAAAACAAGCATGATCCCTGCCCTCATTTAGTTTATAGCAAGTGAAGACAGACATTAAAAAGTAATTGAAAATACAGTTAAGACAAATACCAAAAGAAGCAAAAGTACCAAGCAGAAATGAAAGTTTTTTAATAGGACAGACTGACTTTGATGGAAGAAAACAGACTAAGGTATAAGAAGGCAAGGCGAGGTCAGGGAGGTTTCTCCAAGGCAGTGATTATTGAGACCTTATGTGTGAGGGATTGAACCCAAGGCTTTGAACATGCCATCTGAGTGCTCTCACCAGTGAGCTACATTCCCAGACGAAGGACTCTATTTTTTTTTTTTTTTTTTTTTGTGGTACCAGGGATTGAACTCAGGGGCACTCGACCACTGGGCCATATCCCCAGCCCCCCCACCTTTTTTTTTTTGTATTTTTTATTTAGAAACAGGGTCTCACTGAGTTGCTAAGTGCCTCACCATTGCTGAGGCTGGCTTTGAACTCGTGATCCTCCTGTCTCAGCCTCCCAAAATGCTGGGATTACAGGCGTGTGCCACCGCGCCCGGCTTCTATTTTTTTAACATTTGGAGGTTTCCATTGTTTGGAAAATGCGATTACCATTTAGGCAACTCAATGTTTAGACTGGCTTTTTAAGCCCTGTCCCTAAGATGATAAACTTCCATGTTCTAGAATTGATAGTTTATCTTGTTAAAGAGGCCTATTATTGTATATGAAATAAACTCCTGGTTTTTACTATATGATTTATTTTTTTCCTACTTCCTTCCCTGTAGGGGTCTCAATAGGCTTAGAAGAGTGGACACAAAACAAAAATTCAAACTATACCTACAAATGGAATGGATTTATTTGATGTTGGCAAGAATAATACTGTGAATACTATATTGCAACAGAATAGATCTGTAATCCCACTAATGCATTAAAAATCTTGGTGAAGGAATTTCTTTTAACTTTTTTTTTAGTTTCATTGGGATTAGGATTTTTAAAAGTGCTCTCATAGTGGAAAATTTAATAAAAAACATAATTATAGCATTTATAACTATAATTAATAAATGCTCACCCAGCATGTATTCATCTTCCACACCAAAAGTCTCTAATTCATCTGGGAATTCTATCCACAGAGGCCTGGGAAAAGGAAAAGAACATTACATTTTAATGTCATTATATGATTTTTAGGATTTTTATATTTTTAGTTTAAAAAACTATTCAAAGGAAATTAGAAAGCACTGAAGAGTCAAGGTTCTTTTTCATATAGTTCAAGTTTTTATGAGCAACTGCTGTGATTACTTTACATTTTTATTATGTGAAAGGAGTTTTTATTATTAACTAAAATGCTCTAAAGAAATATTGAGAGGGGCTGGGGTTGTGGCTCAGCAGTAGAGTGCTCACCTAGCATGTGTGTGGCCCGAGTTCGATTCTCAGCACCATGTAAAAATAAAGGCATTGTGTACAACTAAAATAAATAAATATTTTTTTTTTTTAAATTGAGAGTTCTAGTACCTGCCACTTTTCCTTCTGATTGTTGAGTACTACACACTACTCTAATGGGCAGAGTCAGAGCTTTATGCAAGTCCAAATGCCTAACATCTTTGGTTATGATTTTACAATGATGATAATTCTGTGCTTTTATTCAAACTTTTTTTTTAGTTGCAAATGGACCATTATTTGTTTACTTATTTTTATGTGGTGCTGAGGATCGAACCCAGTGCCTCACACATGCTAGGCAAGCGCTCTACCACTGAGCCACAAACCCAGCCCCTCTATGCTGTTTTATTCTTGTGTTTGCTGCCTTTTATGCATCACTTAATCATTACATATTTAAGTGAGAAGAACTGATGTTTCTTGTTTTCAAGCTGGCAATATTTTGGGGGGTGGTAAGAAATTTTGAGTATTCTTTTTTGATTGTTATCATTTCATGTAGCTAGGAGGTATTTGGGTTCATAAACAATAAAACTGTCAATATATATCTATCTTGATATCAATTTAATGGTTCTAGTCATTTTCAATTTCATGAGGAAAGAATATCTTTTAATAAGCGAAATTTATTTTTAGTTTATTCACCAGCCTTTGTAATAACATACTTCTTTCCTACTGAACAAAGCAACAATCTCTATACCTGGGAGATATCTAGAACTTAGAAGGAAAACTCCTAATAAATATAGATTCCTGAGACCTATCCAAGGAGATTCCTAGAAGGTTTTGGAGGTGTGGCCTTTGAAATCTATAGTGGAAAGCTCCCCAGGTGATTCTGATCTCATATAAGTTTAGGAACTTCTGATCCTGAAGTCTTAGTGAATTGTGTATGTTGTTTGTATCATTCCCTAACCTAGAAATATTTTTTTATAAATATATATTTTGCTTTCAAAGTAGAATTAAAATTTATAAACTAGGAAAATATGTTCACCTCAAACTTGGAACAGTTCAGTCCTAAGAGTAAGATAAAGGAAAGCCGAGGGCCGGCAGGTAAGTTATTCTTTCTGAGAAGATGCTTACAGTCAAATAATGAATTGTTACAGTCACTTCCTTATTCTTTGAGATATCTCTATTTTTGTCTCTGACCTAGCACGTACAAACATTTAATCACAGTAGTAGAGGGTCTAGTTTTTTTTATCTGTGTCTTTGACAGCCAGGATCCCGTGCATAATTGGTAGTCAAGAAGCTCACCGAAACTTGAGGCTTTTCTTCTTTTTCTTTTAAAATCACTGTGTAATTAGTCCAGTCCCTTATCACTGTAAGAGGATTAGGCTGCTGTGGCCCCTGAATGGATGATGTATTTTTACCTCATGACAGGTTCAGAAGCCACATGTGCATGGTAGAACAGAGAATACAAATAGGGTAGGAGGGTGTAGCGTTCTCTGATGGCTTCTCGGATGAGCTGGGTGTACTCTTCCCCAAAAAGCCAGGGTTCCCGTCGCTTGGTGTTCATGGTAGCATGGCTACGGAAGAAGGGTTGGTAGGCTCCTGCCTGGTACCAACGCACCAGCAGTTCTGCATCTGGATTCCCAATGAAGCCACCCACATCAGCTGGTTAGAAAAGAAAGGCCAAGTAAGGCAACCAGACTTCAAATAAATTATGTACACGGGTAAGATAAGGCCTTGATGACTGCCCAGAGAAAGGAGCCATAGGTGCATTCAAAACTATGGTCTCAAATAGGGGAGCACATACATAAAACAGCCTATTTGGGGATCTGACAAAACACTCTTTGAACATCCTCTTATTGTTAAAAGACCAGAAGATTTACTGAAAAATCAATATTCCTATATGTTCCTGAACTATTACCTAGAAATCACAAAATGTTGACTTGATTGTGTCGTGTGGTGTGTGTGTGTTGGGAGGAAGGGGCTGGTAATGAATTTCCTTTGGAAGCAACAGGAAAACCAAGATAAAAATTAAAGAAAGAACTAAAGAGAACCATATAGTCAGAATTAGAAGTTTAGATCTCGGCATGATGGTGCACACCTGTAATTCCAGTGGCTTGGGAGGCTGAGACAGGAGGATTGTGAGTTCAAAGCCAGCCTCAGCAAAAGCTAGGCGCTAAACAACTCAGCGAGACCCTGTCTCTAAATAAAATACAAAATAGGGCTGGGGATGTGGCTCAGTGGTTCAGTGCCCCTGAGTTCAATCCCCCATACCAAGAAAAAGAAGTTTAGGTAGAATTTCATGCTGAGTCCTAGAGTAGGATATGTATTTCTTTTCTTTTTTTTTTTTTTTTTTTTTGGTACTGGGGATTGAACTCAGGGGCACTCGACCACTGGGCCACATCCCCAGCCCTTTTTTGTATTTTATTTAGAGACAGGGTCTCACTGAGTTGCTAAGTGCCTCGCCATTGCTGAGGCTGGCTTTGAACTCGCGATCCTCCTGTCTCAGCCTCCCAAAGTGCTGGGATTACAGGCGTGCGCCACTGCGCCCGGCTGGATATGTATTTCTTATACTGTACGTGGACCAATGCCAAAAAACACCAATATAAAAAATATAATTTTAACTTGTTTCTTTTTTAAAATATTTATTTAGTTGTAGATGGACACAATATCTTTATTTATTTATTTTTATGTGGTGCTGAGGCTCAAACCCAGTGTCTCACACGTGCGAGGCAAGAGCTCTATCACTGAGCTACAGCCCCAGCCCTTGTTTCTATTTCTGCAGAAAACAAAGGAGCAGCTGGAACTGCAGTCACATTGAGCAACTTTTAACATTTATCTACAGACAATTCTCAGGATGCAAGGAAGGCAGACTATCAGACACAGTTATTTTAACTAAATTTATCTTTCTCAAGAACATATCTTTAGCCGGGTGCGGTGGCGCATGCCTGTAATCCCAGCACTTTGGGAGGCTGAGGCAGGAGGATCACGGGTTCAAAGCCAGCCTCTGCAATGGCGAGGCACTTAGCAACTCAGTGAGACCCTGTCTCTAATAAAATACAAAAAAGGGCTGGGGATGTGGCCCAGTGGTTGAGTGCCCCTGAGTTCAATCCCTGGTACCAAAAAAAAAGAGCATATCTTTTGGACTGGGGTTGTGGCTCAGCGGTAGAGCACTCGCATAGCACATGCGCGGCCCTGGGTTCGATCCTCGGCACCATGTGAACATAAATAAATAAAATAAAGGTATAAAAAAAGCATATCTTTTTTAAAAATCATAGTTAAAATATGTCATGGAATTTAAAATCTGCTGAGAATTTAGTTCTCTGTCTCCTCCTTCTTCTTCTTATTGTTATTGTTTAGCAGTACTGGAAATTGAAGCTAGAGTCTTGTACATGCTAGGTGAAAGCAGTATCACTGAGATACAACCCCTGCTCCACACTAATTTTTTAAAAATATTTTTTAGTTGTAGATAGATACAATACCTTTATTTTTTTATTTAGTTTTTTTTTTTTTTTTTTTTTTTTGTGGTGCTGGGGATTGAACCCAGTGCCTCACGCGTGCTAGGCAAACACTCTACCACTGAGCTACACCCAGTCCCCACACTAACTTCTGATTCACTAAATTCTTTGTAATTATCTCTACTTTTTTCACTTAAATTTTTTTTGTTTTTTGTAATTGTAGATGGGCAGAATGCCTTTATTTTATTTATTTTTATGTAGTGCTAAGGATCATACCCAGGGCCTCCCACATGCTAGGCAAGCGCTCTGCCACTGAGCTACACAGCCCCAGCCCATACTTTTTTCACATGCTGCATCTAAGAAGGAAGTGATGAAAGAATGAGGGAAAGAAATACTCTTTGGTGCTTCCCTTTTCTCCTTCTGACAAACTGATTCCAGTCTTCAATTTAGACAATATACAATAAGTTCTGGAGTATCCTGCTTTCACTTTTCTCTCTAATCTGCTCCCCCTTCACTTTCTCCTGTTTTCTCTTTCCCATATTTATCCCAGCCCAAAATAGCTAAGGAGAAGGATTTTATGACCAGCTTTGAAGAAACATCCTCATTTTTCATTTTCTCTGACTTCAAGCTCCAGGACAGGACTCATCTTACCTCCACAAAAAGAGATCCCAGTAATGCTGAGAGTAAGTAACATGGGGATAGAAATTTTCAGGTAACTCCATTCTGCTGTGTTGTCACCAGTCCACACTGCACCTTTGGTCACCAGTAAGAAGGTATTAAAAAAAATCACAAGTCAGTTCATGTACTTAATTTCATATTTAGAGTCCTGATTATTTATTTATTTATTTATTTATTTATTTAATACCAGGGATTGAACCCAGGGGAGCTTAATCACTGAGTCAAATCCACAGACCTTTTTAGTTTTATTTTGAGACAGGGTTTCACTTAAGTTGCTTACAGCCTCACTAAATTGTTGAGGCTAGCCTTGAACTTGTGATCCTCCTGCCTTAGCTTCCCAAGTCTCAGGAATTATGTGCCACCATGCCTGGCTTAGAGCCTTGATTTTTAAAAGACAAGCTAATAAAAAGGAAAATAGATTTCTTACCTAAAAGTAAACAAATTTTGACCTTCAACAGGAAAATGTATTAATTTTATAATATAAAAAGTTTTTATTATAGGCAGGGGTTGTGGCTCAGTGGTAAAGTGCTTGCCTAGCATGTGTGCAGCCCTGGGTTTGATCCTCAGCACCACGTAAAAATAAATAAATAAAATAAAGGTATTGTGTCCAACTATAACTAAAATTTTTTTAAAATGTTATTAAAATCTACAAAACATTCTATGAAAATATTCTGAAATTATGCTTTTTTTGTGGTGCTGGGGATTAGAACCCAGGTCCTTTTGCATGCAAGGCAAGCACTCTATCAACTGAGCTATAACCCCAGCCCTATAAATCTTTTTTATAAGAGCATTACAATTATAAATAATAGTTAGGTTCATTTTGACAAAATCATACATGCATAGATTTTGATTTACTCCATTTAAGTCCTGGCAGCCCCTCTTTCCCAAACTCCCTCTCCTAGTCTCCTTCCTCTACTCCACTGACCTCCCTTTTGCTTGTTTGTTTTTGAATGGTGCTTTATACATACTACATAAAGAAAGGTGGAATTCACTGTGGTATATTTACACATGCACATAGTATGATTTTGTTAAAATTCATTCCTATTTCCTCTCCTTTCTCATCCCTCATCCTCCTCTCTCAATCTGCTTTTATTCCATTGATCTTTCCTATATCTTTATGGTATCCAATCCCTCTTTCCCCATATTTTGCTCTAGTTTCCATGAAATATAATTCAAATCTGATTAAAGGAGGAATATCTTTAAAAATAAACTTTATTGAGATGTCATTTACATACAATAAATGTATCTATTTTAAGTGAAGAATTTAATGCATGTAACCACCAAGGCATAGAACATTTCCATAACTAGTGAAGTTCCCATGGGTTTCTTTGCAGTCAACAAGTCCCTACTTTAGCCAACTTACTCATGTGATTTCTATGATTATAGATTAGTTTTTTCTGGAATTTTCATACAAATGGAAACATAATATATACTGTATTGTGTTTTAACATTCTTTACTCAGCATAATGTAGTTTACTAATTTTTATTTGATGGGTAGCATTCCATGATATGGAACATATCACAAGTTATTTATCTCTTCACCTATTGATGAATATATGAATTATTTCCAGATTTGAGTTATTATAAATAAAGGTACCATAAATATTTTTGTGTAAGTCTGTGTGTGATATGTTTTCATTTATCTCTATATAAATACCCGGGGGTGAAAATTGTTGGGTCTTATGTTCAGCATATATTAAACACTTCAAGATAATTCCAAACCTTTTAGGAAGGGTTGTACCACTTTAGATTCTCCTAGCAATGTATGAGAGTACCAGTATTTTTAATTCTAGGCACTCTAAGGAATGTATAGTGATATCTTTCTTTTGTTTTAATTTAATTTCCCTAATGACTGATTATTTCTTCATGTGTTTACTGATCATTCTATGTCTTATTCTGTAAAGTATCTAGTCACATATTTTTTTAAAAAAAATATTTATTTATTTGTTTTAGTTGTACACATGCCTTTTTATTTTTACATGGTGCTAAGGATCGAACCCAGGTAGCGCATGTGCTAGGTGAGCACTCTACTGCTGAGTCACAACCCCAACCTCTATTCACATCTTTTATTCTTTCTGCTTTGTTTTTGTTATTGAGATGGCGTCTTGCCATCTTGAACTCCTGGGCTCCAGAGATCCTCCTGTCCTAGGCTCCCAAATAGCTGAGACTACAGGTATGCACCAGTGCACCTAGTCTCTTTCCTAATTTTTAAAATATCTTGTCTGTCTTAATATTGAGTTATAAAAATTATTTACAACTGTGAGGGTTGAGGTTCATCCTCCCCCACACCACATAGATATCTAGTTGTTTTAGAATCATTAATTGAAAAATATGGCAACTTTATACTTTGCTTGGATTATCATTCCACTTAATCATGCCAACAACCATATCAGGTAAATAATGTTATTAACTCCATTTTATAAATGAAGGAAATATGACCAACAGTAGATCCCTAATCTACCCACAGTCACATAGTCATTAATAGATTTAAGGCAGGATTTGAGTCCAGGCAGCCGAACTCCAAAGCCACTGTTCTTGTTCACTGCACAGTTTTAAGAGTTTATGAAGACACATTACATACCACTAAAGAGATTCATAAAAGGGCTAGGGAAATAGCTCAGTTGGTAGAGTGCTTGCCTTGCATGCACAAGGCTCTGGGTTAGATCCCCACCACACCACACACACACACACACACACACACACACACACACACACACACACGAGATTCATAAATATCTATATACATGTGTGTATAAACATATGATATATATATATATATATATGAGATTCATAAAAGGAAAAAATCTTATTTTACTAATCTACATTACTACTGAAGCATTTTTGTCTATAGTCTACCAAAATAGTTCTAACAGATATTTTTATTTCTCACACAAATTTTGAATTTTCCTACAGTCAACAAGGAAAATATTTTTAAGGGATTGCCCTTTGTAAATAGCATTCTAATAAGTTTCCCTTAATTTGAAGTAAAATATGTATATATCTACATAATGATTTTGAAATCTTGTCAAAAAAGCTCATCATAATAAATATGCAAATGTTCTCATGGCTCACATGGTTGTTTAGACAAAAGTTCTCCCTAGCTATTGGTTTCAGCATTTGTCTGAACAAAATATATTTCCTGTAAAGCCTTGTTACACACTGTGGCAAAGTTGATTAAGTTGGGGTCTTGCTAAGCTGCCCAGGCTGGCCTTGAACTCTGGGCTCAAGAGATTCTCCTGCCTCAGACTAGAAAGTGGGTCAACATTTACAAGGTCAAAGAAAATTTAGTATTTATGTTTCCTCTTATTTTTTTAAACTGGTGTTTGTAAATTTTTTCATTAAATATACATTTTTAGTGATGAAAAATGATATTTGTAGAGAATTTGGAAAATAAGGATAAGTAAAGAATAAAATTAAAATAACTCACAATCACTAAGGTACTAAATTTTCTTGTATTTTATCTGACTACCTATCTACTTACTTATTGATTAAATTACTATCTTATATTTATATTTTATAAAATTTGGATAATAGTAAATATTTCTTTTCTATCCACAAATATTTTCTCATGCAGTTAAAGCTACCATTTTAAATAGCCTCATGATAGACTGCCACATGGACACAACTTTTATAACCATTCTTAAAACAAACAAACAAAAATCTATGTAAAAATAGAGAATAGTGCTGTGGTGATCATCTCTGTATGTGAATCTCTGCCTAGGATGATAATATTTTGGTCTTTGGTTGAGTACCACAGGGGCTGGTTTTCAGGGGTTGAGTGGGAGAACTAATAATGCCTGCAATACAGTAAGGGTTGGGTTTTTGAAACCAGGACCTAAGTTTTCAGTTGTTTATGCAAGAAAAGGGGACATAAAATAGCCTTCCTACCCCAGGGTGCAAATATATATCTGCATTAGCTAGTAAATCAGATCCAGTTATAGATGACCCTGACCATAAGCAACAGCCAGGTCTATTTTAAGCCATATTGCTAAGTAGAATAGAACAGGTGATTGAACGAACATGTTAGAAATATATTCCCTGGTTTTAATAAATCAAAGAGACAGGATCAAGGATAACCATGTGAACAAACTGAATACAGTAAAGGCAGTCTCCTATCAAGTAAGTGGCCATTTTTTCAGTTGGAAACAAATACTAAACTGATTAAAATTGGCTTACTCTAATTTATAGGACAAAATGCATATACTTTAGAGCATATCATTCTGTACAATCAAAGGTCTGAGCAACAGCTGTTGAAAAGGAACACAGGGGCAGCAAATGCCAGAAACAGTCAAAAAGGACAGGTGGTTAATTTATGTTTTTCAGTCTAACATAAGCCATTCCTTACCATACTTTTGTGACCCAGCGAAGAAAGAACGTGAAAGAACAAAGGGTCTCTCCTTCCCTTTAGATCGCTGTATCAGTCCTTGCGCAGTAGCCATTTGCTATCAAAGTCAACAGAAAAAATTCAGAGAAGATAGGATTAGGGCATTGTGCCAATATCCTTAATAAGGGAACGTGAAAAAGGTAAATAGTAGGTGGGAATGTGAAATGTGAAATGTTAAAATAAATCCAACCAAATTGTTTTCATGATATAGCTTCGCCTTCAAAGAATGGAAAACTTTCTTCGATTAATAATAGCAATGAATGGTGGCACACGCCTGTAATCCCAGCACTTGGGAGGCTGAGGCAGGAGGATCAAGAATTCAAAGCCAGGGCTGGGGGTTGTGGCTCAGTGATGGAGCGCTCGCCTGGCACGTGCGTGGCCCAGGTTCAATCCTCACCACCACGTAGAAGTAAAGGCACTGTGTACAACTAAAACAAATAAATAAATATTAAAAAAAAAAAAAAGAGTTCAAAGCCAGCCTCAGCAATGGCAAGGCACTTAGTAACTCAGTGAGACCCTGTCTCTAACAAAATACAAAAAAGGGCTGGGGGGCTGGGGTTGTGGCTCAGTGGCAGAGCGCTCGCCTCGCACGTGCGCGGCCCGGGTTCGATCCTCAGCACCACGTAAACATAAATACATTGCATTGTGTACAACTAAAGTAAATAAAAAAATATTAAAAAAAAAAAAAAGGGCTGGGGATGAGGCCCAGTGGTCGAGTGCCCCTGAGTTCAATCCCTGGTACCAAAAAAATTAAAATATATATATATATATATATATATATATATATGTGTGTGTGTGTGTGTGTGTATGTGTATATATAATAGCAATGAATAAATAGACTAGTATTTATTTGATGCTTACTATCAATTGGCATTTTGTAATATTTTCTCACATAATCTACCAAACAATTTCTGAGACAGTTTTTAGTGGTGGGGAATAACAACAACAACAACAAACACAGCAATGTTAAGTGACTGGTCCTGGCCTACATACGAAAATTCTGTAAAGTAGTTGGCAGTAATAGCAAAAGGCTGTTAGAGAAGTAAACAGATACTACCTGAAATCTAGCCAGCAGCTGCCATTGGAAAATACCAATGGTGGGAGGGCAATGGGAACATAATCACATTCTGAAAATAACAAAGAACCACAGATATAAATTAGGGCACATGATTGTCAAGCCTTTGGATGTGACTGGCAAATAAAAGACAATTTTACTACTTGTTTTTTTTTTTTGGTCCCAGGGATTGAATTCAAGGGCACTTAACCACTAAGCCATATTCCCATCCCTTTTTATTTTTATTTTTTTTGAGACAGGGTCTTACTAAGTTGCTTAGGGCCTAAGTTACTGCGACTGGCTTTGAACTTGAGATCCTTCTGCCTCAGGCTCCCCAGCTGCTAGGAATATAGGCATGTGCCATGGCACCTGGCCAATTTTAATGTGAAGGCTAAATACTTAAGGAAAAGCTTCTAAATTAAAAAAAAAAAAAAGCATACTTATTGAAATTATGTGTCTGTGTTCTAAATTATGCTTCCCTAGTATGAATGTCAGAGTTGCTGTATTTGGATATTTGTGAAATTTTAAAACTTTAAAAAATTTTTAAAAATTTGTTTTAATTAGGTATACTTGACAATTAAAATTTTTGTTTTAATTACCTTTATTAACAGATTTATACAATATCTGTGTCAATAAAAGTGCCATATACTAAAGGCTCATATCAAGGCAGATGTTTCCATCTTATCATTAATATCATAATAATTTAAAATTCATTAAATTGATTATGTAAGGAAAAGAAGCAAAGGGAGAAATAATAAAAAGTCCTGTATTGGCTATAACCTAAGACTCACTGCACTTGTCAGAAAAGACACACAAAGAGACATGAACAGTATAGTATGGCTATTAAAAAACAAATGACTTTCAGGTAGGGCACACAAATCTAGTTGACTTCATTTTGGATATCTTACCTGATAAAAACCATAGATGTTGTGAAGTTCTCTGTGCTCCCAGTTGCCATGATGAATGGCATTCTTTTGCAATGTTAGCTCTGGCCCTCTAAAGACTGAGGGTTCATTCATGTCATTCCATATGAAAAGGATATCTGTAGATCCCTAGGAAGTAAATCCTGGTCATAAAATCCTACCACAGTGATGATGTTAATTTGATAGCATCCCTATTCTTTTCTACCCCCATTTAACTTACTTATTTATTATGTTTTTTGGACAGGGAATTGTGTCTATTTTGTTCACTGATAAATCCCAAACATGGAGAACAGTACCTGGCCTACAGAAATTTCTCAATAAATGTTGATTAACAAATAAATGTTGTCCTGTGTTGTCTATAAAATATACATTGCCCAACAAGTTCACTCCAAGATCTCCCTAGAGAACCCCTACTGGAAAGGTTATGAATATCCACCACAGGCTACATACACAACTCCTAACTAAAGGCAATTATAGCTATATATAGAAGACCCTATCTTCTAATACTCTGAAAGATTTGGCAGCTTAGATATCTGTTTGTTACCATGATCTACATTAGTGTTCTATATAGAATTGTTCAGAGTAGGAAGGGACAGGTGATTTATCTAGTTAACATCTCGTTGTAATTCCTTTTATAGATATCTCTGGTCTCTCAGCATTTGGCTGAACAGCTACAATTATAAGAACTCCATTGGGAAGCTTATTCCATTATTTTCTGAATGTCTTGTTCCTTGCAATATCACCTCACAAGACCTAGCTTCCCTTCTCAGACACCACAATATCTCTTCAATTACTCAACTGTGCCATACTAGCATGAAAACAGCCATAGGAAACAACAAAGTGAATGAGCATAGCCATATTTGGTCCAAGGATGGTTGTCTATCCCTGCTTTAAGTTATTTACTAGTATCCTAATATATGATGCTCAGAAACTAATGTTTGATCGTTAAGAGCTGGGCTTGGCAGACAAACAGTCCACAGTTCAAATTCTGGGTCGATCACTTGCTAGATGGGTGACATTGGCAGGCTTACAAACCTCTCTATTACTTAATTTTCTTATCTGTGGAATTAGTTAGAGTTCCAGTTTCAGAAAATTATTATGAAGAAGAAATGGTATAATGCATATAAAGTGCTTGACATGTATTCATTTTAATTTAGGTATCACCATCAGCGTCACCACCATCACCATTATCAATATGAATGTAAATGGCTGAGAACAGTTCTTCAGATGTGGCTGCTCCAATTTTCTCTGTGGTTTTTACAAGATTTTAAAATAATTATTATTCTTTGCTTTTAATGATATACTACAGTTTATATTTTCACATTTATCATATCTTTAAATGTAGTTATAGATTATTATTTTATATAAAATGTATATGGTAATTTTGAAACATAACAAATATCTGTTATAGTGTACTTTGATATATAACAGAGTATATTATAATAGTGGTCAAAAATCATAGCTTTTGTGCCTTTAGTAATGCACATGGCACCTCTCCCAGCACCACTAAAGTCTGTAATGTACTGGCCATCCTTGCCTTTTCACACGAGCATTACATAACAAGAGCTATTCAAAGAAGCAGAGCAGTTCTATTCACTTTTTTCTTTCTTTCATCTTTTCAAATTAACTAGAAGAGAACAAAAGAATAAAGACCAACCTGATAAGCTGGAAAAGCAAAAAGACCCGAATACCATTCTCTGACCTTGGAATTGGTGAAATCTAGGTAAGAAGAAAGACCTGTAGAGAGGCAACAGTAGACATTCTGTTAGGAATAGAGGTCATCACAGTAAAATGTGTCATAATGAAGGTATCGGATGGGGACTGGGGTTGTAGCTCAGCAGCAGAGTGCTCACCTAGCACATGCAGGGTGCTGGGTTTGATCCTCAGAACTACATAAAAATAAATAAATAAAATAAAGGTATTGTGTCCAAATATAACTATATATTAAAAAACATTTTAAAAAGAAAAGGCATCGGATGTGAGAATCAGATAATCAATGGACACTTTACATCATTCCTAAAAGATAGGTGAGAGAGGCACGGTCTCCAAGAAGTGAATGAAGGTGCTACTGGGCTCCAGTGACAATAACTAGATCTTTCAACACCAGAAGCCTGAGAAATGCCAGTGAACAAGCATCAAGACAGAGCATGATCCTCTCAGATGGCCTAAGAGAACCCAAGTAAGGATGGCAAGTATCCTGCAGTAACCCCTTAATTCTTTTTTTTTTTGGACCAAAGATTGAACCCAGGGGTACTTAACCACCAAGCCACATCCCTATCCCTCCCTTTTTTTGGAGATGGGGTCTCACTAAGTTGCTTAGGGCCTTCCTAAGTTGTGAAGACTGACTTTAAGCTTGCAATCCTCCTGCCTCAATCTCCTGAGCTGCTAGGATTACAGGCATATGCCACCATGCCCAGCTCCTTAGTCCTTAAAGGGTAATAGACAAGAGAATTCAAATGGTTCAAGGAGAGAAAAGGAAGACATAGGATTTCTCCATAGAGTACTATGATATAATAAAGTGTTAATTTCCTTTTGTGCTTTTTTTTATACCTTTATTTATTTATTTTTATGTGGTGCTGAGGATCAAACTCAGGGCCTTGCACGTGCTAGGCAAGCACTCTACCGCTGAGCCACAACCCCAGACCCTCCTTTTGTTCTTGTTTCTACCAAGGGATTTGGTAGAAACATTTGAAATGAAAATCTTATAGCTGCCAGAGGCAGCTGAGATTACTCATAAAAGGCTGAAAATCAAAACTATGGGCTAGAAGAGCAAAGAACAATCACAGGAGAGAACCTGCAGGATGCTTTTTTTTCTTCTCTTCCTTCTCTTTTTCTCATTCATTCTTTCTATTTCCCTCCCTCCCTCTCTCCGTCTTTTTTGTTACTGAGGATTAAATCCAAAACCTCACACATGCTAGGCAACATTCTACCATGGAGCTATACTTCCAGCCCTTTAAAAATTTATTTTGATACAGGGTCTTGATAAGTTGCTGATGTTGGCCTCAAACTTGCAATCCTCCTGCCTCAGTCTCCCAAATTGGATTACAGGCATGTGCTACCTCCTGACTCATTCTCTACTTCTTATCTCTGTTTAAAGAAATGCATGCCACGAGGGTTGCTTATTTGTTTATGTTACATTCATTCAATTACTGATTGATAAATATATCCAAACATATATTTCCAACTGTAGCAGGTTGTTATGGTTTGGATCTTACATGTCCCCCCAAAAGCTAATGTGTTGAAGGCTTGGTCTGCAGCTGATGGCACTACTGAGAGACGGCAGAAACTTTAGGGGGTGAGACCTGGTTGGAGGAATTATGCCCTAGAAAGATATAGTGGGGCTCTGTCTCCTTTTTCTCTTTTGATTTCTTGCCTCTGTGAAGTGAGCAGCTCTCCTCTGCCATGTGCTTCCATTATGATATACCACTACGATATATTGCCGTGGCACAGGCCCAAAAGCCATGGGGCCAAATGATCTTGGACTGAAACATCTGAAACTGTGAGCCAGTACAAATCTTTCTTCCCTTCAAGTTAATTTTCTCAGGCATTTTTGTTACACAGGCAGAAAGCTGACACACAGGTGTTATGAAAGATACAAAGAAGGCAATACTTTCTTTCCTTGAAGGTGCCTAAGATGTAAGTAGAATAAGAGATACTTACTAGGAATAAGAATGACAGCCATGTAACCTTCACTAATTGGTATTAAATAATAGGAAATAGTAACTGTATAAAACAATATCATACCAGGCCAGCACACTCCTTCAAAGTCACTCCCTTCACGATTTCTCACAAAAAAGCCCTGTTCTTTGGCTTTAGTGTACACTGAGTAGTCAGGATCAATCTTGATGTGGGGGTCACTGATGACCACAAGCTGTCAGGACATAAAGGTTTGAAGATATCATCAGTTTTATGGTTAAACTTATGTTCATTTATATGTTTTCACCAAAGTTTTAGGGTAAAATTTTATTTTGAAACAACTACAACTCATCATGAAATATTTCACACATCAGTAAAACTCTATAGCCTTTCATGTGCTCAGGAAAATTTAAACTGATATCAAAACCAGGCCAATGCTCTTTTGTAATTATTGCTGCCTGACCAATACATACTTTAAGAAGGCATTTATAGGGCTGGGGTTGTGGCTCAGTGGTAGAGAGGTTGCCTAGCATGAATGAGGCACTAGGTTCAAACCTCAGCACCGCATGTAAATAATGAATAAAACAAAAGACCATCAACAACTAAAAAAAAATTAAAAAACGAAGACATTTATTAGCCGGGCGCGGTGGCGCACGCCTGTAATCCCAGCACTTTGGGAGGCTGAGGCAGGAGGATCGCGAGTTCAAAGCCAGCCTCGGCAATGGCGAGGCACTTAGCAACTCAGTGAGACCCTGTCTCTAATAAAATACAAAAATGGGCTGGGGACTCGGCCCAGTGGTCGAGTGCCCCTGAGTTCAATCCCCAGTACCACACACACACACACACACACACACACACACACACACACACACAAAAGACATCTATTATTAAGCTTGTCTCTTGATTGTGATGCTGGGTGCTGGATGCTATGCACAAAGGACTACATATGCGGGTCCATGCTCCCTAAACATTTGGAGTCTAAGATAACACCGATAGAAGCAAATCTTAAAGGAACTAATTGTTATTATTATTACATGACAAGAACAAACAAAAATCCATAAACCCAATGGTATAGATGTATTCAGGAAGAAAGTTTGAGAAAAGCTATGAGCCACAAATCTGTGTATCTAGCACCTCTCTCTGCCTAACACCATCATATCCACCCAGTTGAAGGTTTCGATACCAATTTATTTGGTATTGCACCAATCTTCTAATTATTTCTACTCTATTCATCCTACATACTTGGCTTTAATTCCTCATTTCTCAAAATCTTAAATGTTAAATTATGGTAAAATACACATAACAAAACTTACCATCATAACCATTTTAAGTGTTCAACAGTGTTAAGTAGTTCACATTATTGTGCAAACAATATCTAGAGTTCTTTTCATCTTGCAAAACTGAAACTCTATACTCATTAAATAACAAATTTCTATTCCTCTTCCCAGCCCATGGCAATTACCATTCTAATTTCTATCTCTAAAAATTTGACTACTCTAGTTATTTTAGATTAGCGAAATCATATAGTATTTGTGGGGTTTTTTTTTTAGTTACTGGCTTATTTCATTTGGCATATGTCCTCAACGTTTATCCATCCATGTTGTAACATGATCAAAATTTCCCTCTTTTCTAAGGCTGTGTGATAATTCACTGTGTGTACATTTCACATTTCATTTATCCATTCATCCTTCTATAGACCTTTGAGTTGCTTTACCCTTTGGCTACTATGACTAATGCTGCTATGAATATAGGTGTACAAATATCTGTTTGAGTTCCTGCTTTAAATTCTTTGGGGTATATATTCAGAAATGGGGATTGCTGGATCATATGGTGATTCAATTTTTAATTTTTTTGAAGAACTGCCATATTATTTTCCAAAGCAGATGTACCATTTTACATTCCTGTCAACAGTACACAGTGTTTCACTTTCTGTACATCTTCATCAATACTTATTTACTACTTTTTAAAAAGTACCCCTCCTAATGGTGATAAATGGTATTTCACTGTGGTTTTGATTTGCACTTCCCTAATGATTAGTGATGTTGAACATCTTTTTGTATGCTTGTTGGAAATTTGTCTATTTTCTTTGGAGAAATGTCTATGCATTTTTCCCATTTAAAAATTTCTGCTGTTGTTGTTAATATGTAGGAGTTTCTTACAAATTCTGGATATTAACCCCCTTTTTAAAAAGCTTTTAATATCTCCAAATGTATTCAAAGAAGCCTATAATAAGGCCCAACCTTTCTGGATTGCCCACTATTCAAACCTTCACATGCTTTGTTCTGTCAAAACAGCCTGTGTTCAGCTTTCCAAACATCCATCAATGCTCCATCCTCTGATTACATCTCCTTCTTCTTCCTTCCCTCTTTTCCACTACAGACTCATCCTTCAGGGGTCCCCCTACAATATACCTGAGACACAAAGCCCTGACTTGAGTTCTCCAGTAGGCTAAAATCTTCATTCTCTTGGCCCATTCCCACCCCAATTTTCTTGGCCCTCGTGTTACTGCCCTGTAATGTGGTTATTACATACTTGACTTTCCCCCACTTGCTGGAAGACCCTGAGGAGCTCATCTCTGCATTCCCTTCAGCACTAGCACAACATCTTGAATGTTAAGAGGCCTTAAAAAACAACCACTTCTAAGGACAGAAATTTCTAGAGGCAAGCAGACCAGTGTTGATTCTTGCTCTGCTGCTTATTCACTGTGTGAAAATTACCAGACCACTCTAAGCCTCAGCTTCTTTATCCAAATAGTAGGGTAAAATAAGACTATGATAATATATTTTATTATACCATCTACTCCATAGTAAGTACTTAAAAAATGGTAGCCATTTTAGAGTTAACAAGATTGGTTCTAGAGACCTGTGAGAAGTCTGCGAATCAAAGGAATGGGTTGAAAAGGCAACTTTAATACAAAGGAGAGGGACTGTATCCATTTATATGATGCATATGGGGTTTACCCACTTCTCCTCTCTCCATTTTCTTTTCTCCCTCTTTCATTTTATTTTATTTTTAAATATATATATAATATATATATATATATATGTTAAACATTTATTTATTTGCTTTAGTTGTATACAATGTGGTTTTTTAGTTTTACGTGGTGCTGAGAATTGAACCCGGGCCGCGCACGTGCTAGGTGAGCACTCTACCGCTGAGCCACAATCCCAGCTCCTTTTATTAATATTGCTAACACAACCACTACCACTTCCATACAGAAGTGGAAAGAAGCACTATACACTTTCTAATGATTCTTCCTCCTCTCCATTTTCTATGTGTTCTTCCTTGGCCAGACTGACAGAGTCCATCAGGGAAGAATGAAGAAAAAAAGAATAATAAAGAATCTGACACCATTTTTCATATTTGGCTGTTAAGGACTTTCAAGCCCCACCATTCCCTCTTACCTTTCTGCCCACATCTGGGCAAGCTGGCAAGGGAAATCCTGGTGCTCCCTCCTTTGGCGCCAGTAGATAGTTCAAACCTTGCAAGTCCTAGCCCATAGGCAAGAACCCTTACTCTGGAGAGTGGGTGCACTCTAGCCCCTCCCACTAGTCAACTAAAAGCTGTACGAGTCTCCTTTCCCACCTACCTAAAGTCATTTTCAAACCATCCTGGGAGCTGGCCCTGTTCTCCCCAGAATGCCTCATTTTGTGATAAACTTTCTCATACATTCTTGGTACATGTGTACAGTGTTATCAATTTTCAGACTGGAACAAAAGTTTGAGTATGGTTGGGAATCCATCATGTTACTACAGGGTAGCCACAAAAAATGGAACTAACAATGCTAGGCCCCTTCATCATTCTGTAGATACAATCAACTAAGGCAGGGATGGATGGAGTTAATCACCATTTGATTTCTGTTACCACAATTATAATTACATTTGAAGGTACTATTTTCATGGACTTTTTTTTTTTTTTTATCAGATGGGCTTCTTCCACTAATGTACCAAGACAAACTTCAAATAATTTAAAAAGTTTTGTAATGAAAAGTTTAAAAATGTTGGCTTATTCTACCTTACGTTTTTTGCTCCTGAGCAACTCTTGCATCCTTTTGGGGTTTGCAAATCTTTTTTTGTCCCAGGTGAAGTACCTCTTGCCCTCAGTGTGCTCTATGTCCAGCCATATGACATCATAAGGAATATCATGTTCATCAAATCCAGCATCCACTGCCTTTACATCTTGTTCATCTTCATAGTTCCAGCGGCACTGGTGATACCCCAAGGAGAATAGTGGGGGCATGGCTTGTGTGCCTAAAGACAAAGATGAGAACTGAGTCAACTACCATAACAATGATCATTATTAATTTCATGAGCATTTCCCCAATGGGTACTAAGGGTACTAAAGGAACTAAGCACTGAGCTTGGTACTACTGTACATAGAATATCAAGGAGAAGAAAGCATAGCTCCTGCTTTCAAGGAAGTAACAATTAGGGTGATAAGCAAGCATAAAAATAAACTGCTTTGAATTGAGGTATAACTGCTATGTTAAAGGTATCATCCTAGTGCTTTGGGACCAATTTATTTGGAAACCAATGAATCCTTCCTTGAGTGAAGTGTGGGGTCTTAAGAGGTTTCACAGAACAGGTAACACTGGTTTGGATTCTTTTTTTTTTTTTTTTTTAATAATTATTTATTTGCTTTAGTTGTACACAATGCGGTTTATTTTTTACGTGGTGCTGAGGATTGAACCTGGGCCGCGCGCGTGCTAGGCGAGCCCTCTACCGCTGAGCCACAATCCCAGCCCCTCTTTTTTTTTTTTTTAATATTTATTTATTTACTTTAGTTGTACACAATGCAATGCATTTACGTTTACGTGGTGCTGAGGATCGAACCTGGGCCACGCCGCGAGACGAGCGCTCTGCCGCTGAGCCACAAGCCCAGCCCCTGGTTTGGATTCTTATGAATAAATAGGAGTATACCCTACAAGGAGAACAGATAGAGCATTCCAGGCATAGGGAAGAGAAGAGACACAGAGACAGCTATGTACATGACAGGCTTAGGAGAAAATAAATATTTCAGGGTGTTACAATGTGAGGAAGATAAGTAAAGGATGAAACTGGAGAGAATCAGTTTGTACAGGGTCCTTTAGTTCAGGTTAGCAATTCTGAATCTTCTCTTATAGGAAGTCATAAAAATTTGGCAAAATGTGACCTTAGCTGATCTTTTTTTTTAAATATTTATTTATTTGCTTTAGTTGTACACAATGTGTTTATTTGTATGTGGTGCTGAGGATCGAACCTGGGCTGTGCACGTGCTAGGCGAGCGCTCTACCGCTGAGCCACAACCCCAGCCCCTTAGCTGATCTTTGTTTTAGAAACTGATGTCAGGGAGCACTGTTGAAGCTGACTTAAGGGGAAACAGACGGAAGTAAGGAAGTACTGTCAAGACATTATTGTCAAAACATTTACTGATACTATGGAGGACATTTGGTCAACCAGTTGGATTAACCTTGTTCTTCTCCCAAAGTCTCACTAAAAATCAAGGTAAAGAAAATAAAAAATGAATAAAGCCAGAAAAACAGAATGGTAAAAGAGTAATTGAGATGGATATCATTATCCTAAATGCATGATTGAAGACCTGAATGGTACTTATATACTTTGTATACAAACAGCTGTATGTAAAAAGATGCTATATATGTGCATTATGAATTGTAATACATACTATTATAAATAAAAAAAAATTGGAAGGAGGCAAGCAGGGAAAGGGTGGTAACTGCTGAGAACAGCCAGAGAAGCTGTCATTGGAGTGCTTAAAGGAAGCATACTGATGAGGAAGAAAGCTCGACCCTATCCCTAGTACACAAGAAGACAGGAGAATAGCCACTCCCACTCCCATACTAGAATGTAAAATCATTCAGGCACACAGAACTTCTAGGCTAAACCACATTTGAGGAAAATCTCCAAAATTAGAGACAGGGGCCCAAGTAAAGAAACAGAATAGAAGGACCTCTAAGAAAACAGTGGCAATGCAAGGAACCAAAGTAACAATCATCAAAACATTATCGTTAGTACTTCTAGAGATGAAAAAAAACTTGTACCCATGAAACACAAGTAGAATAGGGTAAAACAAGCATGAGCTATTATTAACAAGGAAAAAATCAAAGAATAAGAAAGTACTCTTTGACATTAGAAATAGCACAGAATAAATGGAAGATCTTAAAGACAAAATTGTGAAAGTTGCTCAGAATATAGGCAAAAAAAAAAAAAAAAAAAAAGGGAAAGGAGATCATAAAATCTGTAAAGGAGAAAGGGAAAAAGGTGGGGAGGAAATTATGAAAGGAATAATGTAAGGTTGTATTCCCGAACTAAACAACAAAATTCTCAAGATTGAAAGGGTCCACATCTAAAACCCAGCATAATAACAACAATAATTATTATTATTTCACAGTACTGGGGATTGAACCCAAGGGTGCTCTACCAGTGAACAACATCCTTAGCCCTATTTATTTTCTTTTGAAACATGGTCTCACGAAATTGCCCTTTTCTTTTGAGACAGGGTCTCACTAAATTGCCCAGGTTTATCTTGAACTTGTTATTCTCTCACCTCAGCTTCCCAAGTAGGAGTAGGGAAAGCGGGAAGCCTTGTCTTGTTTCTGATAGCAGAGGGAAGCTGATAGGTTTTCCTTTCTTTTTGTGGTACTTGGGATTGAACTCAGGGTCTTATGTGTGCTATACGAGTGCTGTGCCACTAAGAAAGCATGGAAAAGCCCAAGTTTGTAGTCTTTTGAAGATAAAATGCTTTATTGCTAAAACCAGTGTGCTTTTTTTTTTTTTTTTTTTGGCACTGGGAATCAAATCCAGGGGAGTTTTACTACTGAGCTATATCCCGGCCATTTTCATTTTTTTCTTTTGAGTTGCTTAAGGGCTTGCTAAATTGCTAAGACTAACCTTGAACTCTTTTTTTTTTTTTTTTTTTTTTTTTTTTTATACTGGTGATTCCAGCAGTGCTTAGCCACTGAACCACATCCCCAGCCCTTTTTTGTATTTTGAGACAGGGTCTCACTGAGTTACTTCGGGCTTTGAACTCCTTTTTTTTTTTTTTTTTTTTTTTTGTACCGGGGATTGAACTCAGGGGCACTCGTCCACTGGGTCACATCCCCAGCCCTTTTTTGTATTTTATTAGAGACAGGGTCTCACTGAGTTACTAAGTGCCTTGCCATTGCTGAGGCTGGCTTTGAACTCGCGATCCTCCTGCCTCAGCCTCCCAAAGTGCTGGGATTACAGGCGTGCGCCACCACGCCCGGCTTGGCTTTGAACTCTTGATCCTCCTGCCTCAGCTTCAGAAGGATTACATGTTGCACCACCATGCCCAGTTTAACCTTGAACTCTCAATCCTGTCTCAACCCCATTAAATTGCTGGGATTATAGGTGTTTGCCACCATGCCCAGCATTCTATTGGCATATTTTAATGGAAAAGAAAGCATGGAAAAGTTCAGGTTAGAATACTGATAATGAAAATTAAAGGCAGATAATACCCTGGTACTAAATATGCCAAGGAAGGTAGATGGTGAGTATTAGGGATTAGAGAGTACACAGTTCTAGATTCAGTATATTCAGTATAATTTTTAATTGTGCTAAGAGTGAGGGTGGGAAGGGGAATACTTGCTACTTAAAATGCTTAGGTAAGTGGTTTATAAGTTCTACATAATATACAATAAATATTAACTTACAGTGATGATACATGTGATAGAGGAAACATAATGGAACTATAAAATGGCACCTCTACACGCAAATACCTGTAAGGTAGGAGTACTGCTTGAAGACATGAGAAGGTGTAGGTCCTGTCAGCAGAAAAACATCAATGATTCCACTCTCTGATATCCAGTGCACATCAGTTCGAGATCTGACCCTTTGTTTAGCAGCAGCTGGGCCCACCTGTGTCTGTGTATACTGGAAAAGAAATAGAATGAAAATTTGAGAAATTTCCTCTAACCTATAATACCAATTGTATGCAAATCCACTCCTTTAGATAGTATTGACCTTCACCGATTACACTCAAAGCTTCTGGTGGCAAAAAACTGCCACCAAAAAGAAAAAGAAAAGAGCTAGACTACAATGCAGTGGTTTTATTTCTTCTGTAAGTATGACATAGAATCATGATTCATAGCTTACCTCTGTTGCAGGTTGTGTATTGATCTCCACTAGTGTTTCTGAGGCATTCAGCCAGAAAATGCCTATAGTCCTGCCCAGTTTGTGGGCCAAGAGATAAGGCACTGAGCCATAAATGCCTATTTTGTCATGTATTTTGTATCCATAGACATCCAGGTTATAAAGACGGTAAGCATCTCCATCCCTAAAACATAAATGAGGATTATCATCAAATACCATTATAAATGTATACTTAATGAATAGGACAGCTCCACTCTCCACTTTCCCATGCAAACACTTTTCTTTTTAAAAAATATTTTTTAGTTGTAGATGAACACAATACCTTTATTTATTTATTTTAATATGGTTCTGAGAATCGAACCCAGTGTCTCACTCATACTAGGCAAGTGCTCTCTACCACTGAGCCACAACCCCAGCCCTCAAAGAAGGTTCTTAAAACTCCACAAGTAATATCAAATCAGAGCCTCCTGAAAGAATTCTTATTTTCACCTACCCAGTATTTTTAAGTTGGTGTGATTCTGCATGTTGTGGGATCCCATAGAGATGTTCAAATCCATGTAAGGAGAAATCCAAACCAATGGAGGCAGGACCTGTAGAGCCCAAGATACCAACTGAGTTTTGCGTCTCAAAAGCAAATTAAGGAGACAATCAATTAAGGAGTTTCAGTTAACAACGGTGTAACAAAACAACTAGACCAGGTGTAGAAAGACCTGAATTTGCTCTGATAAATCAGTAAATGCTCTATAATGGCTCTCTGTAAGATGTTATATTCAGGTATTGTTGGGATAAAAAAATGCATATACAAGACAAAGCTCTGGGGGCTGGGGTTGTAACTCAGCAGTAGAGCGCTTGCCTAGCATGTGTGTGGCCCTGGGTTCAATCCTCAGTACCATGTAAAAATAAATAAATAAAATAAAGGTATTGTATCCAACTACAAATAAAAAATAAATATTTTTTTTTAAAAAAGACAAAGCTCTGATCGCTTATTATGTTGCCTTAGCTGTGTGCTAAAGCTCTCTGTGTCTTCATTTATAACAAATCCCCTTATTACCTGTAAAAAACACAGTTACAAAGTTTTAGATTTTTTCTTAATTAAAATTTTGCTAAAATATATTGCATACTTATTTGTTTTAGAGTGCAAAGGATATTGAGCACTTTTAATATCTGTTAGATGGATGACTAGGTATCTTCCACCTGATTAATTTATTTTTACTGCCAACTTTGTGGCTGCCTACAGGGACTGTAGTGTCAACCCCAGGAAAGCCTTTCTTAGTTCCTCAAAATACTGTGATTGTAGGTATATAAATTTCCTTTAACCAAACACTCCTTTATTTAACAATTAATTTAGAGATAAAAATGTAAATTAGTAGGAGACAAAATATTTACTTAAATTCACACCTAGGTTAAAAGTATTTTACATATCACTTATAGGATTTTTTTGGGAAAAGAGTGCTAAAGAGAAAGTAAAAAAGATTATGATGTCACAAAAAGGAGAGACAGAACCATACCCTTCATATAAATATTGACCATTCTGTCAGCCCTGATCATTATACCATGCTATAGATATGTATAGCTAGAACAAGGATTCTCAGGGAGTTAGGGAAAGTTTGTTATTCTACAGGTCAGGAAGAAGGAAGAAAAATTAATATTTTTCTAACCACATATGCCCATGTATCTGAAAGGGTTCTCCTGAGAGATATACTCTATCTCTTCTTCTAACCCCATCACTAAGCCTGGTGAGAAATGTCACAGATGGGCACATGACACCCATGTGAATGATAAGGAAACCTTGAAAAGGCTAAAACTGCCTTGGAATGTTGAAGCTGATACATTCTAAAATTTGGTTTCTCATCGCTCAAATCTCATAAAAATAGAATGCAGAATTTGTAGCTGCTTGTTCAACTGGACAGTACAGCAATATGCTAACCTAGGCCCCTCTGTAGGGCCTGTACTTTTCTTACACTGCCCCCTAAAAGCATATAATTACCATTTCTTTGTTGCAATGCATCACTGAAGGATAGAGGACATAAATTTGAGATTTCTGTTCACTTTCAGAAATAATTTGTTTTAGGTGCCAAAACTCACAGAACTTTTAGATAGATACTTAGCCATTTTGAAGCTAGACCAGTTTCAATTTACCATTAGCTTTGACATCCACAAAATTTCCAAATTTCTCTTCCCAAAGGCCTAGATCCTCTTGATTTTCCTGTTAATACAAAAAGGGGAGCTAATTGAGTTTATAAATTGTAACAAATGTGGTTACCACCCTTACAAGCTTATGCCCCTAATTAGCAGGAAATAATTAAGATCTTATTTCATTGCCCCTAATCCCCTATATGACTTAGGTTCTCCAATCCTTGAGAAGGGAAATGTTAGGTAGCAGTTAGTAATGAGTAGTGAAATATGAACCAATAGCATAGCAGGGTCACAGGGTTTCTTTGAAATTGCCTTTAATGAACAATTAAGTAACTTATAAAAGAACAACAGGTGTACTAACCCTGAGAATAAGTAGGTAGAAACAAAGGGAGTCAATTAAGAAATATATCAATAATGAAAGATCAATGGGGCTCCAACTCTTGGCAGGGTCTATTGAAGTCATTGTGAAGTTAGGATTTATGGACAAAAGTTTCTCAATCTATTTCAGAAGGGAAATTTTATTAATAGTGCAGGTGCACTAAGATGAAGTCTGCTTGATCATTGACCCCAGAATCCACATTAACATAAAACTGACTGGTATTGAATAAGATGGTCACCATGACAGTTCTGGAAAGGACAATCTAGGGTCAAAAACCCCCCAGGGGAGGCAGAGGAGGAGATAAAACATCTGATTGGTAAAGACTACAGAAGGTGGTACCTAGTTCTCCTGACAAACATCAAACAGTAATAAACTTGGAAACTGCATCATTTCCTTTATTGTTCTCTTCTTCTTCTTTTTTTAGTAGTAGATGAACACAGTATCTTTATTTTTATCTGTTTACTTTATGTGGTGCTGAGGATTGAACCCAGTGCCTCACACTTGCGAGGCAAGCACTCTACCACTGAGCTATAACCCCAGCCCTTTATTGTTCTCTTCTTGGAGGTGAACTCCTCTCCCTCTCCCTCTCCCTTCCCCCCCACCTCATGTGCACTGCTTGAGCCTTACTATACTTTCACTCATAGTAAAATAATAAAAATCTATTGCTTAGCTCTTCAAGTCTGACTTTACATTTTCTTTTGATCGGACACAAGAACTAAGTTTGGAGCTTCATCTCCCAATTCTCCTGTGATGCCATAACTGCACATTTTATTTGGATTATTAAAAAATAATAATAAAAAAGGAATTCATCTTTTACAATGAGTTTGTAATATCAGTATATTTAATAAACCAAACCTGTATTTTATAAAATATCATTAATAATCCTTATTTTTTCTTGTGTAAAATAACCTAAAATTTACCATTTTCACCATTTTCAAGTATGCAGTTCACAGGCATTAAGTATATTAGCTCTGTTGTATGATAATGTTCATTATCATCATCTCTCTCCAGAATGTTTTTCATCTTTCCAAACTGAACTTCCCTATCCATTAAGCAATAACTCCCCATTTCTACCCTCTCCACCCATGGCAACTCCTTTCTACTTTCTGTCCCTACAAATTTGACTGCAGTAGGTACCTCATAAAGTGGAATTATATAGCATTTGTTCTTTTGTGACTGGCTTATTTCACTTAGTATAGTGTTTTCAAGTTACATTCATTTTGCAGCATTAATCAGAATTTCCTTTTTTTAAAAGGCTGAATAATATTCCATTGTATCAATAATATCACACTCTGTTTATGTACTCATTCATCAAGAGACTTGGGTTGCTTCCTCCTTTTGTCTACTTTGAATAAGCTGCTGTAACTTCACTTTTGAGTATAAACCCAGAAGAACTATTGGATTGTACTATAATCCCATTTTTAATTTTTTGAGGAATAGCTATACCTTATGACATGAATATTTGCACATGAACTAAAATGATGTGGAAGCACTTTGAAAAATGGTAGTGTTTATACATGCAAGAATTTTTAAAAATTGGGCTGGGGAATGTAGCTTGGAGGCAGGGTATTAGCTTAGCAAATGTGAGTCCCTGAGTTTGATCTCCAGCACTTGGGCAGGGGTGGTAGCATTTTTCATGTAAACATGTAAGGTAAAACATTGAGCTCAAATAACTTCAATCTGTTTTGAGAGACCTTAAATAGAGATTTGTTTTTGCTGAGATGGGCACTTTTCCCTTTGTCTTCCAACTAGCTGAACTACAGCTATATTCTTTTTTTTTTAATATTTAAGTTGTAGTTGGACACAATACCTTTATTTTATTTATTTATTTTTACATAGTGCTGAGGATCAAACCCAGGGCTGCACATGTGCTAGGCAAGCACTCCACCGCTGAGCCACAATCCCAGCCCACAGCTGTATTCTTATGTTGACTTGAGAAGTCAAGTCAACTGGGATAGCAATGACTACTTGGGTCTATAATCTTTTTTTTTTTTTTTTTTAAATTATTTTAGTTGTTGATGGACCTTTATTTTTTATTTGTTCATTTATATGTGGTATTGAGAATTGAACTCAGTGCCTTACGCGTGCCAGGCAAGCGCTCTACCACTGAGTTACAGCCCCAGCCCTAATGTCCATAATCTTTTGATCTAGAGCTACGAAGTTTGCCAGATTTTCCTTTTCCCTAGGAGAATGAAAACATTTTTTAAAAATTGCGTGTATATGAAATGCATATTTCTTTAAAAGGAACTCTTTGTCCATTTCTGGGTCATTTGTTTGTAATTAAAGTTCTATAATTGGACCTGTGCATTTTTAAAAGACATGCCTGAATCCTTAATGGAGGGATTAGTATCCTGGGACCTATGGATGGGGTTTAGAGTCCACAAATTCTATCAAAAAATATGAAATTCAAAAACTTTGCTACAGGGATGGTTCAGTTTTCATCAAATTCTTACAAAGGGTCTGTGACTCAGGCTTTAACATTATGTTCTTCAGAAGGTCTTTTGCAGACCCTCATCTTGGTCAGTTTCCTTCTTGTATTTTCCCAATTATTTAGTCAATGCCTGCCTTTCCCAAAAGATCCTAAGTTCCTAAGACATGTTTGGAATTTGTTTTATTTAAGGTTTATTCTTTTTATCCAACATAATGCCTGGAAAGAAAGCAGGCACTTAAGATGTATCTGTTTTTATAAATAAATGAATGTATGAATGAATAAATGAAGAAAACAATATGATGATAAGGCAAGCAAAGAGATGTAATCCCATTTGTATGTAGTAGAGTATTAAACAAGTACTCTTCTGGAGAAGGGGGAACAGAATTCATTATGCGCCACAAAATTATGATAGTGGTGAAGAACATAACAAAGATGAATTGCTCCATCTAAATTACCTGAGAGGTGTTGATTGATACACTCTCCTTATTTTCTTTGGTAGTTCTGTTTTAACATAAAGAAAGTTATTTCACTCAATGATAGAAAGACAGAATTTTGTTCAATGATAAAGATTTTCATTTTAAGATGTCATAAATTATATCCTTTAACTTACTAAATATAACATCAAGCTTAGAAAATTGAATATTAATGAACAAACCACTAGCTTGATTGTTTACACAAATGTACCTGTATTTGAAAATTTGTTAACACTTTAAAATACCTTTATTTTTATTATAAATGTAATATATGATCATAATATTTCAACAAAAAATAAGTAAACAAGGTAGAACATAGCTTTCCCCACTCATTGTTACCCTGGTACACAGCAACACCATGTAGTCCCCCAGAATGATTATGACAATTTATTCTAAATTTTTCTTTCACCCAAAGTTGTATTTGAGTGTTTATCTCCCTACATTTTTTTTTGTTTTGGTATTATGCCACTGAGCTATATCACCATCCCTTTATATTTTTATTTTTTTATTTTGAGGCAGGGTCTCACTAAATTGCCTCAAACTTGAAATTCTCCTGCCTCAGATTCTCAAGTTGCTGGTTTTATAGGTATGCCACTGTGTATGGCTCTCCTCACATTCTTTTTTTTGTGTGTGTGGGTACTAAGGATTGGACCCAGGGGTGCTTAACCACTGAGCCACATTCCCAGCCCTTTTAACATTTTTATTTTGAGACAGGGTCTTGATAAGTTGCTGAGGCTGGCTTTGAACTTGCAAACCTCCTGTCTCAGCCTCCTGAGCAGCTGTGATTACATGCATGTACCACAGCTCTCCTCACATTCTTAACAACACCGGGCTTTAGCAATTTGGGTCTTTGCCACTGTAAAATTTTAGAAAAGATAAGGCATTTCAAATTTGTACCTCTATGGTCATTAATGATGTAAATTGCTTTTATACATTTAATGGTACTTCTATTTCTTCCTCTATGAATTATATTCATATTCATTATACATTATTTTGTGTCTTTAATGTAAAACACAGAACATAGATAAAAGAACACAGAATATATACAGAAATTTTAAAGAATAATACTAAGTGAATAGTTATAAATATACCACTATGCTTAAGCAACTGAAGTAACTTGTTCCTTTGCAGTATCTATGCACCTCTTTTCAAATCTATCTGCTTTCCCCCCCTCCCTTTAGAGACAGCACTATGAAATTTTTTGTTAATCATTCTCTTGATGTTTTAAAAAGGTATCCCCCATATATATGTACATATATACATGTATATACATATATTAATCCCCAAATAATACATTATAAGGTTTAACCTTATAAAATTTACATATATATAAATATACTGTTTATATTTCTTTTGTGATATGCTTTTTTCACTCAATATTAATTTTTTAAAATATTTATTTATTTGTTTTTTTAGTTGTACACAATGCCTTTGTTTTTACGAGGTGCTAAGGATCGAACTCGGGCCACGCACATGCTAGGTGAGTGCTCTACTGCTGAGCCACAACCCCAGCCCCAATATTAATTTTTTGATATTCATTATGTTAACATGACTTGCTGTAGTTTATATACCTCATTTTAAAATTTGCTTATTGTTCTTTTGCTTATGAATCTAGATGTACATATTAATTTTTTTTGGTATCAGGAATTGAACCCAGGGGTATTTAACCACTGAGCCACATCCCCAACCTTAAAAAAATATATATTTATTTATTTATTTTTCTTATTTAATTTTTTTTTTAACTTTTAAAGTACAATCCAGATTGTACACTAACAATAATCACAGGTCTGCAAGGGTGAACAAAAAATCAAAGGATAGTTTTAAATCTCTTATACATTTAAGAAACAGTACTAATGATCAAAAATAGACTTAGTCAAAGCAAACATATATAAGACAGGTCTTCAAGTGCCAGTGTGGCCCTTCTGTGTCAGTTACAATGTATAAAAGAAAGCACTTATTGGTTGTCTTGTCAGTAAACTTATATAAACTTTCATTTTATAAACTTTTTTTTTTTTGGTACCGGGGATTGAACTCAGGGGCACTCAACCACTGGGCCACATCCCCAGCCCTTTTTTATTGTATTTTATTTGAGACAGGGTCTCATTGAGTTGCTAAGTGTCTGCCATTGCTGAGGCTGGCTTTGAACTTGTGATCCTCCTGCCTCAGCCTCCCAAGTGCTGGGATTACAGGTGTGCGCCACCGTGCCCAGCTATTCATTTCATAAACTTTTACATAGCACTTAGACAAAGCTTAGAAAGTTTTCAGATGCATACATATAACTAGTTACATATATTTTGGATGTCAACAATATTGTTATAACCTAAATGACAGTTGTTTGTTTAAGCAGTTACAAAATAATCATTTAAGACTTTAAAACAGGTAAAAACCATAATTCCTTTAAGACTTAGTTTCCCCAAGTAATAAAACCTAACAAATACAAGAAAATTATTGATAGATAAGAACAGATTAATGTTTCTGACTTTTCTTCATATCAGTACATTAAGGTTCAAATAACTTTGTGCTAAATATAGCCAATTTAATCACAAACACAAACTTTTTGAGATTTACCTTCCACAAACCTTCTGTGACTTACTTTGACACTCACAAAATTTACATCCTTAGTTTTGTTCTCTTTCATCTTAGACTTTAGTCCAAGAATATTACTTAGCCAGACAAAATACTTTCTTGTCAAGAAACATTTCTTTTACCTTCTAATTTTCCATACTAAAATATTTCCATACCTATAACTTTCTTTTACCTTTTTTAGTTTCAGACCCTTTCCTTTAATTTTTTAGTTTGAATATCCATATATATTTTCACACATATATTCATATGCTTATATATATTCATGTATATATATGAATATACCCTAACAGCAACCAAATTCCTGCTCATGCATTTTCATATATATTCAGTTACATAATTATAAATTATAACTAAAACAATTGTAAACTGTTGTTGTCTGAAGCGATGGCCGCTTGGAGCAACGAAGCCGCGGGAAGAAGTTCAGAGGCAAACTGGAGACAAACAGCTTTTTATTCTGATAACTTTTCTCTCTGGCTCTAACAACGACTAACATGCGCCGCACACACCACCAAAATGGCGCTGACCCGATCAGCAATCTCGGCCAAGTCACTCGAGATCCCGGGCCAAGTCCCGTGAGACTACGGAAGGCGACAATGCCCAAATCTCCGTGGCCCATAGTCAACCGCAATTCAAGCCATCTCCCCAAACAAGACTCCTACAGTAAACATCCACCTCAAAAGAAAAACAACCATATACAAATTTATATCCATTTGAATATTTTCATGTATATTTTTACATATATATCCATATTTGTATTCCTATATATGGATAATTTTTCTTCTACATCAGTCCTATACCCACCCATATACCTTGGAGAAACCTCTATACGTATAAACCATAACATTTTACATGAATGTACCTAAGTATTTGGGGATATAAATTCATAAATTCACATAAAAACCCGTGGATATTTTATATATATGCTAATTTCCATAGGCATAACCTAGATTTAACATATAACAATATTGCTTACCTTAAAAATATCCATAGATAAAAGCATATACAGATAAATTTTGATATATAATATTACCTCTATATTCATATTTATATTCATATATATTTATATATATGTTCCAAAGGTAACCCATCCCCTAGATCAAAGCCATAATTCAGAACTAAATCTAGTCCTACCCATAATCATGAGCCTTTTAAAAAAATTATAAATATTACTTTGACTATCCACATATATTTTCACATATATATTTTGTATATGTTTATATACATTCATATATATATGTATGTAGTACCCCCATAGCAACCAAAATCCTACCCATAAATTTTCATATATATTCTGTTACATAATCACATCCTGTATCTTACCAAAATTGTAAACATCCATCTCAAAGAAAAATAACTATATACAAATCCATATCCATTTAAATAATTTTTTTTAGTTTTTTTTTTTTTTAGCTATAGGTGGATACAATATCTTTATTTTATTTTCATGTGTTGCTGAGGATTGAATCAATGCCTCATGCATGCCAGGCAAGTGCTCTACTTCTGAGCCACAACCCCAGCCCTTCATGTATATTTTTACATATATTCATATTTGTTTTCATATATATGGAAAAAATGTTCAAACCCAGTATTACTGTGTTGTGGTCTATTTGATTCTTGAAGTTGAGAAGGGTTTGTTTGATGTACATAGATGCTCCATTATTTGGGGCAGAAATATTTATGATTATTGTCTTGTTGACATATAATTCCTTAAAGTGGTATGAAGGGGTCTTCTTTATCCCTTGTGATTAACTTTGGCTTGAAGTCCACTTTATCTGATATGAGAAAAGAAACCCTGGCTGTTTATGTGATCCATAAGAGTGATATGTTTTTTCCTATCCTTTCACCTTCAGTCTGTGGATGTCTTTGCGTATGAGGTGAGTTTCTTGGAAACAAAATATTGGTTGGGTCTTGTTTTTTAATCCAATCTAACAGTCTATGTCTTTTAAAAAAAAACATTTTTTTAGTTATACATGGACACAATATCTTTATTATTTTTTTAAAAATATTTTTGTTTTAGTTGTACCTTCATTTATTTATTTTTATGTGATGCTGAGGATCAAACCCAGCACTTTGCACATGCTAGGCGAGTACTCTACCGCTGAGCCACAACCCCAGCCCCCACAATATCTTTATTTTGTTTATTTATTTTTATGTGGTGCTGAGGATTGAATCCAGAACCTCAAATGTGCAAGGCAAGCGTTCTGCCACTGAGCCACAACCCCAGCCCAGTCTATGTCTTTTTGATTGATGAGTTCAGGCCATTAATGTTCAAGGTTATTATTGAGATATGATTCGTGTTCCCAGTCATTTTGGTTTATTTCTAGTTTTTAATTTGAATTAGGTTCTCCTTTGCTTAACTATTCCTTTAACGTAGTTCTTCCCTTCGCTGGTTTTCACTTTTTTTTTTTTTCATTTCATCTTCATGGAATGTTTTTATTTATCTTCAAATCTGAAGCTTAATTTTGCTGGATATAGGATTCTTTGCTAGCATCCATTTTCTTTTAGAGCTTGGTATATGTTATTCCAGGACCTCCTAGCTTTGAGGGTCTGGGTAGGAAATCAGTGAGATCTGTATTGGTTACCCCCTCCATGTAATCTGATGTTTTTTTTTTTTTTTTTTCTCACAGCCTTTAAAATTCTATCCTTATTCTGTATGCTAGGCATTTTCATTATAATGTGTCTTGATGTGGGTCTGTTGTAATTTTGCACATTGGGATCCTGTAAGCCTCTTATATTTTCCATTTCAATCTTTAGATTTAAGAAATTTTCTGATATTATTTCATTGAAAAGACTGTGCATTCCTTTGGTTTGTATCTTTACACCTTCATCTATCCTGATAAATCTTAAATTTGGTCTTTTCATGTTATCCCATAATTCTTGGAAGTTCTTTTCATGATTTCTTAACATCTTCTCTCTGTGGCCAACTCTATTTTCAAGAGTATATATTTTGTCTTAATCTGTTGGTGATGCCTTCTATTGAATTTTTAATTTGGTTTATAATTTCCTTCATTTGAAGGATTTTTTTTTTCAAAATCTCTACCTCTTTATTAAAGTGATCTTTTGCTACCTCTGTTTGCTCTCTTACATCATCTTTTACTTTGCAAATTAGTTTAACCATGTACATTCTAAACTCCTCTGACATTTCTTCCACTGTGGTGTTGATGGTTTTCTGTTATTGGAGTATCTTGGTTTGCTTGGGGTGATTTGTTCCATTTTCTTTTCATGTTGTTTGTGTGTCTACCCATTTAACAGTAGGGATCTGAGGCAGTAGAGTTTCTACCCTGTGGACTTAAAGTGTCCCTGAAGGTTTCCAATACCTCACTGTTTAAGGGGGAGATAATAACAACAACAACCAATGCAAACAATATATAGCATTAAAGCAAATAGTTCCTACTATTATATCTACAATGTTAATTATCACAATAAACAGAAATGATATAATCAGTTATTGACTAACATAAAAACAGAAAATTTGCAAAAGGGTTTACATTTTCAGATGGTGGACAGAGGAAGAACAAAAGTGATATAGGATGTGATGAATATAAGGAGGAGAGAAGACAAAAGTAAAAGGTTAAAAGAAGAGTTCTCCAATAAAAATTGGCTGTTAGCAGAAGAAAAGAAAGAATATCAAGGGAAACAGGAGAAAAAAATATATGTAAAGCAAATTTTTTTAAAAAATTAAAAATAAAAATAAAAGAATACAAAACAGAACTAAAATATACTAATCAAACATCCTAGTTCACAAGAAACTAATCCATGTTAAATAACTGGCTTCAGAAATACTAGAGAAGGGAAAAAAAAAAAAAAAAGAAAACTGTATAAATGTCCATATACCATTAAGGTCACAACGAAATAGTGAAAAAGAATTTATAAAAATATTCTCAACTTGCCGGGCGCGGTGGCGCACGCCTGTAATCCCAGCACTTTGGGAGGCTGAGTCAGGAGGATTGCGAGTTCAAAGCCAGCCTCAGCAATGGCGAGGCACTTAGCAACTCAGTGAGACCCTGTCTCTAATAAAAATACAAAAAAAGGGCTGGGGATGTGGCTCAGTGGTCTAGTGCCGCTGAGTTCAATCCCTGGTACCAAAAAAAAAAAAAAAAAAAAAAAATATTCTCAACTTCTCAGCAGTTTTCGGTGGGGTCTTCTGGAGTGTGATGCTTCACCCTCTGGATTGCTGGAGTGAGAGAGGTAGAATACCATAGGTGGAGTTCCTGGAGGCAGGGTTTAGGTTTAGGCAGGTTCCAGGCTCTTTGATGAATGCTAATTGGTCTAGAGATTTTAAATCAGCACACCTCCAGTGCCTGCTATTTGCCGGTCCACACTAGAAGACTGTACCCAGGGATCTCACCTGGGTTCCACTCCTGTGGCAGGGGAGCCAATTCTTAGTCCCCTATGTCACCTGCAGGCCCCATGTTTCCTGGTTTGGGCTAAGTTCGAAAATTTCTCCTGCCTCACACCCTTCTGAATTCTTAGCCAGATGCAACTCTCCCAGGTGGTCCTGCAAGCAGCAGGACTGGAGGTTGAGGGGGAGAGCTGGGTGGGTTTCCTCCACCAGTTGTCCCCTGTATAAACCTCTCTCCATGTTTGATTTTTTTTCTGGTTACTTAAGCACACTCTATGTCACACAATGTGTGTTTACTGGGCCTGTATTTTGGGCCAAACTTGAGTTTGCTAGGAATTGGCTTCCTCAGTTGCTGGACCTCTCAACAAAGCTGCAAAATGGTTCTTTCCTTTGTCCTCTGCATGCTACCTGGAGAGATGGCAACTTCTTTCCCCACACACGGATATCCTGTAGTGAGTCCTTCAGGTTTGTTGAGCAATCTCCTTGGTCTCTAAATGTGAGTTCCTTTAATTTCCTTTTCCCTCTACTATGCTCATGGAGGGACCTCTCTGGCTGGAGCTTCTGGCCCAGTTTGTGGGAACAGCTGTGCCATTGGGCATTTTTCACTTATTTTATTATAGCCAACATTCTGTGTCCCAGGTCTGCTTTGAATATCCAGTTTTAGGTTTGAGTAAAGTCCCCCTGCCCTTTTTTTAATTCACCCACCTTGCAGAGAAGCTGCCTGTTTACTTTCTTAGTTTCATGCCATAGAGTAGCCAGGAACACAACCTCCTTTATTCCGCCATTTTGGAACTCTCCCCAATCCTTTTTTATAAATGTTTTATTTTCTCTTTCTAATAAGTCCTTAGGGCCTCACTAAGTTGCTGACATTGGTCTTGAACTTGCGATCCTCCTGCCTTAGTCTCCTGAATTGCTGGGATTACAGGCATGAGCCACTGTGCCCAACTTGTACATATTAATTTTTAATTCTAATACATGTTGAAAAATTTCCCTGGTATTTTACTATTTATTTATTTATTTTTGTGGTAATAGGGACAGAACCTAGGACCTGATACATACTAGGCGAGTGCTCTACCACTGAGCTGAGCTACATCCATAGCTCTTCTTTTTTCTTGAGAGTCTTGCTAAATTTCTAGGTTTGTCTTGAGCTTGTGATTCTCCTGTCTCAGCCTCCTGAGTAGCAGGGATTACAGGTGTGTAACACAGTGCATGCCTACCATTTAATTTAAAAATATTAATAAACTTTATTTTTTAAAGCATTTTAGGCATGGACAAATGTATGACATGAATCCTCCATTGTAGTTTCACATAGAGTAGTTCTACTACTATAAAGTCCTCTGTGCTCTGTCCCTACAACCTCTGGCCACCACCATCTTTTTACTATCTCCATAGTTTTGTCTTTTCTAGAATGTCCTATAGTTGGAATTACACGGTATGTAGTCAGATGCCCAGATTTATGATTAGCTCCTGTCAATTACTAATAGGCACTTAAATTTCCTCCATGATATTTGTTTATAAACATTTAAAAATGTACATTATTATTATACATGAGTGGATTCATCATGCCATGTTCATATATGCACATGATTTGATCATTTTCATTCCCAATATCTCCATGATATTTTCATGACTTGACAGCTCATTTCTTTGTAGTGCTGAATAGTATATTCCATTATCTGGGTGTACCATAGTTTGTCCATTAACCTACTAATAGATATTTTGGTTGCTTCCATGTTTTATGAATTATGAATAAAGCTGTTATGAACTTCCATGTGAAGCTTTCTTTGTGGACAGAAGTGTTCAGTTCATTTGGGAAAATAACAAGGCATATGATTGCTGGATAATATGGAAAGAATATGTTCAGTTCTGTAAGAAACAGCCAAACTATCTTCCAAAAGTGGCTGTACCATTTTGCATTTCCACTAGTAATGAATTAATTTCTGTTGCTCCACATCCTCTACAATAGTTGATGTTGTCGGGGTTTTAGATTTTCGTCATTCTAATAAGTGTGTGCTAGAATCTCCTTATTTCAACTTGCAATTATCTAATGAAGTTGACATGCCTACTTGTCATCTGTGTATCTTCTTTTGTGATTTGTTGATTTTTTTTTTTTTTTGGCCTACTATTTAACTGGGATTTGTTTTCTTACTATCAAGTTTGAAAAGCTCTTTATATACTTTGGATAATAGTCCTTTATCAGATATATCTTTTTCAAATAGTCTACAGCTTGTATTTATGTTCTCATGACATTATCTTTCACAGGAAAGAAGTTTTTTTTTTAAATATTTATTTATTTGCTTTAGTTGTACACACAATGCAACGCATTTTATGTTTACTTGGTGCTGAGGATCGAACCCGGGCCGCGCCCGTGCTAGGCAAGCGCTCTACTGCTGAGCCACAACCCCAGCCCTCACAGGAAAGAAGTTTTTAAATTTTTTTTTTTTTTTAGTTGTAGTCGGACACAATACCTTTATTTTATTTATTTATTTTTATGTGGTGCTAAGGATCGAACCCAGTGCCTCAAATGTGCAAGGCAAGTGCTCTGTCACTGAGCTACAGCCCCAGCCCGAGAACTGGCATCTTGACAATATTGAGTTGTTCTATTCACGAAAACAGAATATCTTACTATCTACGTGGTTCTTTGAAACCTTTCATCAGAGTATTGTAGTCTTCCTCACATAGATCTTGTACTTATTCGGTTAAATTTAAAGATAAGTATTTTGTTTTGGGGGTGCTAATATAAGTGGTAAATGTGTTTTTTATTTCAAATTGCACTTGTTCATTGCTGGTACACAGGAAAGTAACTGATGTTTGCACATTCATTCTTGTATCCCGCATCCTAACTTACTCATTCTCTAGGAGGGTTTTATTTTATTTTATTTTTATTTGTGATACTGATGGTTTAACTCAGGTCCTCACATATACTAGGCAAGTACTCCACTACTGAGCTATAGCTCCAGGCCCAAGATATTTTTAATATTTAAAATTTAAAATTTGAGATAGAAATAAATGAAACCCAGAAAAAAAAATCCTCACTACTCACTATTTGGGAATAATGAATGCTAAATGCTCTCTGCAGACCATGTAATGCGTTCACTATTATGATAAAAATACAAAGAACTACTAACTGGAAGATTTAAAATAATAACTGATTTTTTTTTAAATGAAGAATCTCTTTCTTACCATTACTTCTCAATCATGTGACTGAGAACAAGTAGCTTTGAGGGAGTGGATAATCCAAGAAAATTCTTGTAGAACTATTCACTCCTACAGTTACTCAAGTTATTTTAGGGGAGAAAGTGACATTCTGAAGACACAGTAGTTCACATTAATATATATATATATATATTTTTTTTGTACCGGGGATTGAACTCAGCGGCACTAGACCACTGGGCCACATCCCCAGCCCTTTTTTGTATTTTATTAGAGACAGGGTCTCACTGAGTTGCTAAGTGCCTCGCCATTGCTGAGGCTGGCTTTGAACTCGCGATCCTCCTGACTCAGCCTCCCAAAGTGCTGGGATTACAGGCATGTGCGCCACCGCGCCCGGCTACACATTAATATTTTTTTAGAAGACTGTGGAAGGAGAGAATGCCATCAGTTATACATAGGATGTAGTAAGAGTACAACATTCTCAAAAGTTTGGGAATCATTTTTTTTTCATCAAGCATATATTTACTTGCACATGTGAAAACATGAAATTTCTCAGAATATCACAGCAAAAAAGGCAAAGCAATTTTCTGTGATGATTTGTTATCTAGTTAGACAGCTGATATTCATAACCAGGTTTTTGTTAGGTCCTTATGCATTAAGTAAAGTGTAAAAATACCTTTGTTTGGGAGGAATCTGTAGGTGCTCGAAGTATAATTGGCCCTGGGAATTTATGCTCATCACAACCTCTTTTTCAGATACCAAGTCTATCTTGAACGGGTTTGCTGTGATATGACACTTCAGATCTCCTTTTCCATCTGCCAGTATCAGACTGCCTTTATCCCCTGAGCATGAAATCAGCCTAGAAAACAGAGCAGGAAAGGAAAAATTAATTGCTATAGGTTTACATGGTTCTATGTGATTTGTAATTCAAAGTAATTAATTACTAAATCAATCTTAATGCAATATAGGACAGATAAGATAGTGGAAAACCATCATTGAGAGCATGGGCTTTGGTGTCAGAGAGCTTGTACTGAACATAACTTTACCATATTACTTTATAACATTCTAGGTCTCAATTTTTGGACAGAATTAAGTAAGATCATGCATAGTGCCTGACACAGAAACACTCAAATGTTAACTGTTATTATCAGTATTACTTCTGTGTGTAAAGTTTAATAACACTTCAGAGTACAGAATTTAAACATTATTTTCCTTTCTCATTCCCACCATATATTCAGAAATTAAGGTATCTACAAGAAATGGAACCAGGTCAATTTTTATTTATTTATCCACTTATTACTTACTACCTATGACTTATTATTATCATCTCTCATCAGCCTCCAATTTTACTGGCACACTGTTAAGATCTTTTGGAGCTTAAAGATGTAAACTTAGATCCAGCACTTAAAATCCCTCTAGGTCTAGATTTCTCACTTACTGTAGTGCACATTCACCCTGGTAAATGATCACAGGACTCTTTAGGGATGGTTAGATGGAACAGTTTATGTTCTTATTATGTCCTTTCAGTCATTTTCCATGGATTCTAGGCCTCCCTTTCAAGTAGATGCTTGGGACCTGGATACCAACTCTGTCTGGTTGAGAGGCTGTATCACTGCTCATTAAACCTGGAGTTCTTTTTGTTATTATATCAAGCAGGACTCTAGTCCATCTGTCTTAGTCTAATGGACCCCAGGATAAATTGTTAACTGCCTTGAGGGTTATTGTTTTGTGTACTATGTGAGCCCTACAGCATATTTTGAAATTATGTCCACTTTGTCTTTCACAAGTAAATGCTGCTACCTTGCCTCTATCACCTTGAGTCTTTATCATTGCCACTGTAATCAGAGAGGTCATTTAAATGGCATCAGTTCCCACCATTATCTACAGTCTACAAAAGCAAAAAAACAAAATTCATTGCAATGCTTTCCAACTGTTCCTTTGCCAATGTATTTCTCAATGAAGGGGTATCTTCTCGATTCTCTTGCAGAAAGAATGAGGGGTTAGGTGAGCTGGTTGTATGTGACAAATCCACTTGAACATCTTTATCTCCCTAAGTCTATGAATCATTTCTTTTATACTGTGCTTTGGAATTTCTGGATCTCAGTTTAATCAGCAGAATCCATAGCTGAGTTTAGTTCAAAGTTAATCAACCAAGCAAACAACCTGTACCACTCTCAGCTGTCCCATTTAGATATCAAATCTATATTCTCTGGTACATGTACCTATATCAATAAATTTAACCTGATATAAAATAAGTTTCTTCCTTCTTGTCTAGAAAGTCCCCAAAAATCATTTCCATACATTTCCCAGGTTTTTGTCATTATTAATTCTTATAATTCAATAGGCATGAAAGCCTTCTCCTCTTAAATTTGAATGTAAAATGCTCAAACAAGTTGGGATCTGGCTGTGACAATGAGTCTGGAGGGAATTAAGGATGGTAAGGGTAAGGCTCAAGGAACATTGAAATCCCTTTTCTTATCTTAGCTGAGGTCAGGGTCAAGCAAGTTAGGATCAACCTTATTGGACATAGCAAAAATGGGAAGTTCAAGCCGGGTGTGATGGCGCCTGCCTGTAATCCCAGCACTTGGGAGGCTGAGGCAGGAGAATCACAAGTTCAAGTCCAGCCTCAGCAATGACGAGGCACTTAGCAACTCAGTGAGACCCTGACTCTAATAAAATACAAAAAAGGGCTGGGGATGTGGCCCAAAGGTCGAGTGCCCCTGAGGCTCCTGAGTTCAATCCCCAGTACCAAAAAAAAAAAAAAAAAAAAAAAAAAAAAAAAAAAAAAGAATGGGAAGCTCAATAGAGTTCTGAAGTTTGGGTATTTAGAATTGTGCAAATCTTGGCAATGTTACCATTCAATTTTAACCTCTTCCCAGTTAACTCCCTAAATTTACAGATGTGAGGAAGTTGTGAATTCAACTTAGGATCTCATTCAGCAACTTAGGATCTCATTCTGTATGTGATTTTCAACTACAAGGACCCTTCAGCTACAAGAGATATGAGAGAATTTCAGGATAGCCATAGAAATTTACTAGTTCTCTGGAAAAAAAAAAAAAAGTTAAGAATTTAAAGTCCTAAAACTGTTTTCTTTCATTAAGCTCTTCAGGGAAGCTAATAGCAGCTAGGCTACCACAGAGTTTTGAACTCTGAATGACAATCATAATGTGCTACGGTCGGCTTTCAATAGGTGTTTTATTTCTGTTGATCATCAATAGTAATTTAAATAACTTTGCCATAGAATGCCATGGTTTATTACTACTTGTATTAGTTTGCTATGCTGCCAAAACAAAATATCACAGGTTGGGTGGCTTAAACATTAGAAATTTATTTTCTCATAGTTCTGGAGGCTGGAAGTCCAACATCAAGGTGTTGGCAGTTTTGGTTTCTATACTCCCCCTACCACTGTGGTACTGGGAATTAAATCCAGGGAAACTCTACCACTAAGCTACATTTCCAATCCTTTTTATTTTGAGATAACGTCTCACTAAGTTGCCCAGGCTGGTGTCAAACTTGTTATCTTTCTGACTCAGCCTTCTGAGTCATTGGGATTACAGGCATGTGCTACTGCACTTGGCCAGTTGTGGTTTCCTATAAGGCCTATTCCCTAGGCTTGCAGGACCTTATTCCTGAGTCCTCACATGGGTGCCCCTGTGTGTGTGTGTGTGTGTGTGTGTGTGTGTGTGTGTCCCCCTAATCTCCTCTTTCCCTATGAACACCAGTCATAATTGGTGAGGCCCAACCTAATGTCCTCATTTTAACATAATCACCTCTTTAAAGGCCTATCACAAATACAGTTACATTCTGAGGTACTAGGAGTTAGGGGTTCAAAAATGAATTTTGGGGGAGGACACAATTCAGTTCATACACTAGTATTCCATCATTTAATGGTAACCAGGTCATCATTGCCTTCAAATCTAACTAGGTCAAAAGACAATCGCATATTCCCATTCTTGAGGTTTTGTTGCTTATACCCACTTCTGATAGCAACCACTTTATTAACGAGGGATTAACTGGTGATAATAGGAACAACTCTTACACCATGGGAAGGTTTGAAGTTACAGGTTTCAGACTACACATCTAGTAATGACCCCTAGGAACAACACTGTATTACTAAATGGCCAATGGAACTTTTATCTCAGCTTCAAATTTTGAAGACCTAACCCCTAGTACTTCAGTGTGTGACTGTATTTGGAGATATGACATTTAAAGAGGTAATTAAGTGAAAATGAAGTCATTATGGTGGGCCTAGTCTATTATGACTAGTGTCCTTATGAGAAGAGATTAGAGGACATAGAAGCGTAGATGCACGTGTGCGCGTACACACAGGGACAATTATGTAAGGACACAGCAAGAAAGTAGACAGGCTTTTTGTAAGGCCTAGGAGATAGGCCTTTTAAGAAACCAAGCCTGCTAACACCTTGATATTGGCTTTTCAAACACCAAAACTATGATAAAATAAATGGAACTTCTATCTTAGGAAGTTGGATAATCAGAAGTCACTGTGGCAATTGTTGGGTTCTAGGATCATGCCATATTAGCTGTATTATGGAGATTAGGAAACTGTGATCCTAACTAATGGCCTTAGAGCCAGTCTACGGCTTCCAGATCTACACAAACAGAATGGAGAATTCAGTACTAAAATCAACATTTATGTACATGCGTATGATTGGTAGAAACTAAATGATATCAGAAACTGTAGGTACAAGGGAATCTGAGAAATGCAGTTTTTAGCTTTTTAGTTACTATAATAGTGAAAGGCCCTTTAGAAAGAGGTGGGAACAGAAGCAGAACTAATAAGTCATACTTACCACTCAAAACTAACATCATCCAGAACCCAAAACATGGCAAAGACAGTACAGAAAAATAAAATTAGAGTAATTTTACTTGTAAATACAGATACCAAAATGTTAAAGGATCTCCTAGTAAAGTGAAACCTCCACCATAATAAAAAATAACTTACTGTGACCAAATGGTTATATATGAGCATAAACTCAATTGTCAAACTGCAAAGCCTTGAAAACAGTCTCCTTTTTTTTTTTTTTTTGGTACCGGGGATTGAACTCAGGGGCACTTGACCACTGGGTCACATCCCCAGACCTTTTTTGTATTTTATTTAGAGACAGGGTCTCACTGAGTTGCTAAGTGCTTCCCCATTGTTGAGGCTGGCTTTGAACTCGCGATCCTCCTGCCTCAGCCTCCCAAAGTGCTGGGATTACAGGCGTGCGCCACCGCACCCGGCTGAAAACAGTCTCCTTTAATTCCTGTTTTTTTGGCATACAATAGCAGTTCAGTGAATAGATTATTTTAATTTACAGTAATGGAATTAGTTTTTCCATATTTCTACTGACCTTTTTAAAAACATTTTTATGAATTTTTAAGTTGTAGATGGACACAATACCTTCATTTTATCTATCTATCTATCTATCTATCTATCTATCTATCTATCTATCTATCTATCGTGGTGCTGAGGATTGAACCCAGTGCCTCACACATGCTCTGCCACTGAGCTACAACCACAGTCCTCTATTGACCTTTAATAACATTTTCATGGAAAAATAATTTACATAAAACCATGATAGTGACAGTGAAAATTAAAACATCTGGCATAGTTTTATTTTCCCTTAGTGAAATAATATGAAAAAACAACAACACAAAACATAAAAACAGAAATCAACTGGCAGAAACAGACTTGAAATCTCACTACAAAGTATGGGGAAAACTGATAAAGATTTTGTACACATTCAAAAAATGCTTTAGTCCCTAAAGATTTTTTTCACCTAGGCACCAACTATTAATTTATCTCTAAGTAAAATTATATGTTAGACTTCTGAGAATACCCTAATTAAGAGTGAGTCAGTCTAAATGTATAAATTACTATCAGTATGGATTTCGGCTGGTATAGTAGGTCTCTGGAGCCTTGCTGTTAATCTGAGTAAGATGCTTTCTTTCTACTTGCTCCCAAAGTCTAGCTAATAAACTGTTTTGTTGTGAGAAGAAAAGTGGGGATCAAAGTTATGTCTCCCTATTAATAGGTGCAGGTGAGTAAAATGGTAAGGAATAAATAGAATGGATAACATAGAAAAGTGATAAACTTATCCCTGAATAATTGAATAGTAACCTTAAAAATGATTGTAGTTTTGAACAGGCAAAATAGGAGGCATATAAAAAACTCTGGTATTGAAGATATGATAAAAGGACATATAGAGGGTGTATCTAAGATAACTTGTTCCTTGGCTTACCTTACAGTGCTTGGCTTGCTGATGAGGATGTCAGGAACTTCATACCTGGGTTTCAGTGGAGTCTCTTCATTAATTTTAAGCCTGAAAATGTTTCTCTCTACACCATAAACTTCAGCCAAAAGAGGAACCTGGGACCAAATATATGAGATTAGCTTCAACAGGTTATCCCAATGGTATTCTATCAAATTAAAATAATCAGAAAATAATTTATTAAGTAATTATAGGCTAAGAAATTAGAGAAAAATGGAAATAATTGAAAGAACAAGCTCTCAATTTATGTACTTGCTTGGCTAAACCTATGGTAGCACAAGAAATACCTTATGAGTTATATGGTTAGGTAAACATATACTTGTCCAAAACATGATCTTTAGAATGAAAAGGGTGTCTATTAATAATTACACTGGATAACAGGCATAAACTGAAAACAGCATTGGGAAACTGAGATACGTGGCCACTATTATCTATGATAAATTACAGATGTGCTAAGAATAACAGTTGGTTAAAACCACAATAACTGGATACTAGCTGAATGAAAGATGAAGGCTAGTAGCCACAGAACAGAATAGAAAGTAAAATGATGATCTTTGTGGTTCTCTGGTAGTAGATGAAATGAGGCTTGCTGCACTAAAATCAAGTCGACTCTATGAGACAGAAATGGATGGATTTAGGTTAAAAAATGAGGCATTTAGATCAGAGAACTATTTTAAGGTGGTGGTTTTCAACTGGTGTGTCATGCCACACTGGTCTATGGCAAATTCTTCATTAAGTGTGATGCCAAGTTTTGGTTACAAATGAATACCTATATCATTATTATTACATCTAACAAAGAGTAAGCTGGGTTGGCTGTGTGATATACTGTGGAAGAGATGATAAATGGTGATAGAAACATGGAAAATATCAAGCAGCACCAAAAAAGTTATGCTTTTCAAGGAACTTTGCTTCCTGAGAATGAATATAGAAGAGCAGCAAGGCATATAAGCAGTGACATGATACTGAAGAGTGACAAACTAACTGGTGCTATGGTTGTGTATGCTTTTATAGAGACTTTAAGATAGACCTATATTGAGTACACTTCCATAGCTCTCTTACATTCAACTAATATTTATTTAGCATTGTCATGATTAAAGTCTTAGGAAGACTGTAATTTAAAAGAGATGAAACAGGTACAAAGTTCACATAAGGCATTTTATAAGTGCAGATAGAAAGACAAGTATAGAGCTAGGGAAATAAGGAAGGGAACTTTTTTTGTATTTTGTTTTATTTTTGGTACTGAACTCAGGGTCATTTTACCACTGAGCCACATCCCCAGTGCTTTTTATTTTTTATTTTGAGACAGGGTCTCACTAAGTTGCTTAGAGATTGGCTAATTTTCTGAGACTGGCCTTGAAGTTCAGGTCCTCCAGGAAGGGGTCTATTAATGATGAATATGAGGTGAGAGGTTCTGGGAAGTCTCTCTGGAAGAGGAGGGACTTCAGCAGGGTCTTTGGAGATTACTACAATTTCAGGTAGGCAAAAAATGGGCAAAACATGCTACAAAGGGCAAATATGTTTTCTGCCTATATATGATTAACAAATTGTATCTAGTTATGCACCCAGAATCCTTCTATTTTTAGTAAAATATCTTTCTTTAAAAAATAACTAAACAAACAAGCAATTTTTAAAAAACCTAAAACTGGGCTATTTCTCTCTCTGGAGACAGCCCACATTCTCCATTGAATGTGCCTCTACATCCCTAAATAAACCTCTAGATCTCTGGAAAAACAAACTAACCCCAAAACTGAAGACTACTCTGTATATTCTGTTCTTAAGGTTGCAGTTCAGAAAAGAAATCTTAATTATATGAGGTGAGGTAGCAATAACCTTGCTTTTACCATAATGATGTTATGTACAAATCAGAGTTAAAGCTCCATTTTAAATTTTTAAAAACTCAGATGAGCTAATTTCCCCAATAGGGTGGCTCTTTTCAAAGTCAATATTCAGATCCATTATTTTTATTTTGTTTTTCGTGTTGGGGATTGATTGAATCCAGGGTGTCTTGCATGCTAAGCAGGTGTTCTATCACTGAGCTATCCTCCAAGCTCCAAGATTCATTTTTTAAAAAAAATATTTATGTATTTATTTGCTTTAGTTGTACACAATGCATTTTTTTTTTATGTTTACGTGGTGCTGAGGATTGAATCCAGGCCGTGCACGTGCTAGGCGAGCGCTCTACCGCTGAGCCACAATCCCAGCCCCCAAGATTCATTTTTATCTCTTTCACCAACACAGCTTTCATGTTCCAGCACATTATATCCTTAGATGTTAGTATGCACTTACCGCTATGATCTGGTTAATGCTATATTTTCTGTTGGTTTAGTTTTTGTTCCCCTAATACCAGTATACTCGAAGAAATCCAATAAATAAAGCTACCTGTGTTAAAGAAAGTGGGAGTGGCCCAGAGCTCCTAGCTTGGAGCCCCCTCTCCTTTCTGAATTGAGCTGTAAGATACTTCCAGGGAAACCCCAGGACTCTGTAGATGACAGTTTAAAAGCCACTTCCGTGAACCTTTTTTTTTTTTTTTTTTGGTGGTACCAGGGATTGAACTCAGGGGCACTCGACCACTGGGCCACATCCCCAGCCCTTTTTTGTATTTTTTATTTAGAGTCAGGGTCTCACTGAGTTGCTGAGTGCCTCGCCATTGCTGAGGCTGGCTTTGAACTCGCGATCCTCCTGCCTCAGCCTCCCAAAGTGCTGGGATTACAGGCGTGCGCCACCACGCCTGGCGTGAACCTTTTTAACTGCCACTATTGCTCAATCTTTTCCTCAAAACCTTGCTTTTTCAAAAAGTCTAGATGTAAATGTTACATTATTTTACTTATTTTAAGAACTTCTAGATATTCCTGTTCTTACTTGTTAGGGACCTATTTGGATATTTATGAACAAAAAATATACAAATGAATTAAAAATCTTTACCTATTTGTGATGGTTGGGATTATCAATGAAAAATGTATTAAAATAAGTTCTAGAAGTTGGATTGCTTAAATTGAGAAGTTAATGTTAAACCTTAGAACAGTTACTCTCAAATTTCAGGCAGATAAACAAATATACACCTAAAAAATTTAAATGGAGAAGCATGTGTTTTGCTCCCTTAGAAATATTGTAGATAGCTGGCGCACGCCTGTAATCCCAAATTTGGGAGGCTGAGGCAGGAGGATCACGAGTTCAAAGCCAAGCAATGGCGAGGCACTTAGCACCAGTGAAACCCTAAATAAAATACAAAACAGGGCTGGGGATGTGAGAGGTCAGTGCCCCTGAGTTCAATCCCCAGTACCTTAAAAAAAAAAAAAAAGAAATATTGTAGATGTACAACATCCACATATGCAGAGAAGCTGAGATAAATCCTCAGAGAAGGACACCTTTTGGAGGCTCTTTCTGATACTACAAGTCTCTGACTGTTTTTTTTTTTTTTTTTTTTTTTTTTTTTGTGGTACCGGGGATTGAACTCAGGGGCGCTCAACCACTGGGCCACATCCCCAGCCCTTTTTTTTTTTTATTTTATTTAGAGACAGGGTCTCACTGAGTTGCTAAGTGCCTCGCCATTGCTGAGGCTGGCTTTGAACTCGCGATCCTCCTGTCTCAGCCTCCCAAGTGCTGGGATTACAGGCGTGCACCACCGCGCCCGGCTATGATTGGTTTTTCACATACCCTTACTCAGAGGTCCATTTTTCAGTCAGGATAAAAGAATACAAATGTTTTATCTTATTTCTCCTACACTGAATAAAAAGAAAACCTGGTAGCCTGTCATTCATAAGTCTAATTGTTTTTAATGTCCACACGGGCAAAAATATGAGACACTTTGTTAAAAGCATGGTGCTAGAAACAGCTTCATCTATGTATTCATGCAGAGAATTGACCATAATTATACTAAAACAACTTTTTTTCACCCATAACTGGGAATCACAACTATTAGAAACTATCATAAAGTTAGCAGAACAGTCCTTGAATACATATTTAACTGGCAGAGTAATGATATTCCTTCATAATATCCACTATCAACTCCTCCTTGATGGGCTGATCTTACTTTTCCTCTGACACCAGATCTCTACACTGTGCTATTAAGAACAGTTATCCTAAAAGGCCCGCAAGAATGAATGACCTCTCCCAGCTGTTAAAGACCTCCCAGGATTCAGAGAATGGTCAAGAGCTCATTAAATCTTTGTAGGGCACTAACTTCCCCACCCAGTTTCAGTCGGTTTACTGTAAGCACTGATTCTCTAGGGAAAACACTGGAAACTTCACACTGGGAATTAGCTTGTTCCTCAAGGACAATTAGCCTGTTCCAGTGTGCTTAAGATTGTCCAGTTACCAAATTTGCTTCCTATTCCTGGCCATTTCAGCTGAAACAGCACTTGCTAAAAAGTGATAACCATGCTTCATCTGCTGTGGATATGGCTAGTTAGGCTAATTCTCATTTTTGTTTTGCTTAGATGAAAAACTTCATGGAGGTGCTCAGAAATATCTTGGCATCCTTGGAGAAACTGTGAGAAGTGATGTCTCTTGTGAAATCTTGCAAAAAGGTTGCAGAAGTAAATTATGTTGTCAAATGATTACCCATATTATGAGAAAGCATTAAAATTACCAATTTAAAGTAGGCTAAAGACAAAGATCTGCTCCTGACAGCCTTGCTAGCTGTGCTCAGAAGATACTACATATTTCCTTGTATTGATGTCACAAGATTAGAACTCTGCTTCTCAATCTAGGTCACTGAAGGTACAAAGTAGGGGGAAAACAGCAGTCAATACATTTTTTTTTTTTTTTCTGGTGCTAGGGATTGAACCCAGGGCCTTGTGCATGCAAGGCATGCACTCTACCAACTGAGCTATATCCCCAGCCCAGCAGTCAACACTTTTATGATCAATGTCCTTCCAGATTTTCTTCTGGACATTTCTTTATCAACTATCTACTTAATTATTCTGTCTTCAGGATTAAGAATAATACTATATTGGGACCCTATGTGAGAAAAATTCAGTATCTGATACTGCTAGTAGCTTCTTTTCGAAGTCTGGATGTCCTGACCTGATGATAATATATAGATCAACACTTCAGCTTGTTTTGTAACATTACTGTATCCTAGGAACATCATGTAGGCTATGGACTGAACTCTGAACCCCCAAATTTGCATGCAAAAGTTCTAACAATGTTATGTTATTTGGAGATGGAGCCTTTGGGAGGGATTAGGCTCAGATGAGGTCATGAGAGTGGAGTTCTCAAAATGGGATTAGTGTCTTTATAAAAACAGAATTTACTCTTTTTCCACCATGTGAGGAAGAAGCAGCCTCTACAAGCCAGGAATAGGGCCATCACCAGTGAATGTGTTGGCATCTTGTCTTGGAATTCCCAGCCTTCAGAACTGTAAGAAAGAACTGTTTAAGTCACCCAGTCTGTGGTATTTTGTTATAATTATCCAAGCAACAAAAAAAGACAATGTTGAATGAAGCTTGATTCTGTTTCTTAATTGTTTATTAAGGGACAGATTGGGAGAAGAGAATTGGTAAGAAGGATTAAACACAAAACAAATCCTGACAAATCTGAAGTTACTGCTTTAAGGGTTTTAAAGGAGAGGGGGCAGTGAGGCATTGAGAGTGCTATGTTTGTCAGAATCTGCCTCATCAGTGCAATTCGAGAACTGCAGCTGTGAGCTGAATATGATCCTCTTAGACTTTGGGATCTGTCTTTCTGAACCTAAAATAAAAAACTAACATTCTTATTAAGTAGATGTATGCTTATTTTAAATATCCAGACAATACTGGTTTCATATTCTAATATGCAATCCCCTTACAACAACCATCTCATCCCCCAAACAACCTTTATTAAAAAAATAATTATTTTTTTGTTTTTAGTTGTACACAATGCCTTTATTTTTACATGGTGCTGAGGATCGAACCCGGGCCATGCACGTGCTAGGCGAGCACTCTACTGCTGAGCCACAACCCCAGCCCCCAAAAAATAACCTTTAATGGAGATTCTATTTCTATGCAATGAGATGAACACAAGGTGCTAATAACTTTAAAGATTATTATCTGGATCTTCATCGTTCCTATGAGACAAACATAAAGCATAAAACTTCTAGTTCCTATTAGTGTTCTCAACTTTACAGGATAAGGAGGACATAATGAGAGTTCAGCCCAAATTTCAGAGTGACTTCTCAGAATATAAATTTACTTGCGCCCAGAATGCACAAATTCTTTATGCAGTTCTGATATTTCCAAATACCTGAACATGGAGTCTATTCCAAGGGGTCCATAAAGTTCTCAGTCTTCGGCGCTATGTTGCTGACATCCTAGATAATCTGTCTTTGCTTTCAAGCTCCTCAGCTCCATTGTGAGCCAAATGCTGTCTGTGTTGAGATCCTGAAGGTCCTCCTGTACTGTAAATTCTTTTCCTCTAAAGACATCCAGATCTGTTGTACTTTGGTACTGACAACTGACCTGAACAGCAGTCTCTCACATGTTCAGGATCCAAAGAGAGAAAATGATCTACAGTAATATAAAGGGCATATGTAGGGGGCCTACCACTAAATACTGGTATCCAGATGTGTTGAGAAATTTCATTTTGACAGCTGGGCATGGTGGTTCATGCCTGTGATTCCAGCAACTCAAGAAGTGGAGACAGGAGGATTGAAAGTTTGAGGCCAGCCTCAGCAACTTGGTGGGGTGAGGGGGCAAGACCTTCAGCAACTTAGTGAGACCCTGTCTCGAAATAAAATAAAAATAATAAAGGCCTGGGGATGAAGCTCTGTGGTAAAGTGCTCTGGGTTCAACCCCTTGTAGCAGAAAAAAAATTTTTTTTTTCATTTTGGTTCACCAATGATATTCTGAGTAATTCTGCCTTATTGATTTTGCTTCAATGTGTGTCTTCATTATAGTGGATTGTTCATTACTCTCAATATATTAAGCCTCTGCAAAGATAGATAAAGATTCTTGTCCTGATCATGGACACTATAACTCTTTGGGGTTGAAGATAGGAAGAAAAATGAGAAAATGATCAGAAAAATGAGACAGCAGAGTTCCTGATATCTGGTGACAGAAAGACTCCTGGAAAGTCTGTGGTAGGCTCTGCATTTTCTGTAGCCACGAGCTTCTGCTGATCCCAAAGTTTCTAAATTAAAGGTCTTACAAATATTACAAATGTTATAGAGACCTCTGACATGGGCAGTTTTTGTTCTGTCTTCTCCAATTTTCTTTAGTAGTGATTTTCTAAGTTTCTTTAGTAGAATTCTATTGGGTAGGAACTATTGTAGTTACAAAGAGCTCTCACACAGCTTTCAGGTAAGTCAGGGTCCCAGAATTTGCAGTGAATTGATAGAGTCACTATCCAAGCTGGTAGGGGACCCAGGCCATATAGTCTTAACTATATGTTTCAGTTATAGAATTACCAGTTAGTTCATATTGATCTGAGAGGACTTGGAAACTTAGGGTGCCTTTACAAGATGGGGAAGAATGTGGAAGTGAGGGTCAGGTTGAGCACATCAGATACTTGTGCATGGTCACAATTCATAGCACAGCTCATAGTACTTCTTCTATGACTGACCCATCTTTGTGGCACATATGAAGTAGTGCAATGACCTCACAGGTAAGAAAAATTACTTATTTTAAGACATTCTTTTATATGTAATAAACATAGTGATCTGCTAGTGAAGCTGCTCAGGAGATGAGATTCTTGTGACTTAGATTTTCCACTGAATGGTCCTTTTACTACACCCTGGTCACCTGTATTTTGAATTCTGAACATCCACTGAATCTTCTCAGGCTGCAGGAACAACTCTGTTATATAACTTTGGGCAAGTGACTTTCTAGATCAAATTTTTGTTATCTGATAACTGGGAGTAATAAAATGTACTTCTTAGGTGCATTAAGAAGACTTATTAAAAAGAAACAATATTTGTAAACACCTAGAAAAACATCTGGTACATAGACAATCTATGTTGACATTCATATTACTATTTTAAAAAATTTTTTTTAGTTGTAGAAAGACACAACACCTTTACTTATTATTTTTATGTGATGCTGAGGATTGAACCCAGTGCTTCATACATTCAAGGCAAGTGCTCTGCCACTGACCCACAATACCAGCTCTCATATTACCATTAAAATTCTATCAGTATAACCAGGTGTGGTGGCCTGTAATCCCAGTGGCATGAGAGGCTGAGGGAGGAGGATGTTAAGTTCAAAGCCAACCTCAGCAAAAGTGAAGCACTAAGCAACTCAGTGAGACCCTGGCTCTAAATAAAATACAAAATAGGGCTGGGGATGTGGCCCCTAAGTTCAATCCCTCGTACCCCTCCCCAATACTATTAGTATAGATATAAAAAGATACATTCCTTCTCTAATGAAATACATTATGGAGACATATAATTTTAATTGGCTATTGTGGAAATTTACATCATTCAACCCAAATGAATACAGAAACAAAATTATTCTCTGTAGAAGATACTTCTAACTCACCTTAGTCGCTTCATTGATGATTTGGAACTTGGTGCTGTCTTTGTCTGTTGTAACTGAGTCTAATAATGCCCGATAGGTAGAATTCTTAGAGAGTTGTTTCTGACGTCTATAGATATGGAATATAAAGATGTGTGAGGACTATTTGTAATTGTCATGTAGAAGTCATTAAAATGCATTATGAAGCCAAGAGTGGTGGCAGACACCTGTAATCTTAGCAACTCAGGAGTCCTAGGTGGGAGGATCATGAATTCAAGGTCAGTCTGGGCAATTTAGTGAGATTCTTGGTAGCTTAGTGAGACCCTGCCTCAAAAGGAAAAACAGAAAGAACTGGGAATGTAATGCAGTGGGGTAAAGTGACCGTGGATTCAGTCCCTAGTACAAAAAAAAAAAAAAAATCACTGTTATTAAGAGTACTGGGCATAGGTAGTACTATGCTGAAGGCCCGCTTCAGCAAGGATGTCAAGGTTAACTGGACTGGTGCTGAAGGGGAACGTCGACAAAAGGAAATAATCCACACACGAGACAGGTTGTAGAAATCCTTCTACTGTTCTCATTTTACTTTTCTCTGCATGATTTTTTATACATCCCAACGAACACAGCAACTTACATTTCAACTATAGATTTCAATAAAGATATCCAGTAAAGGAGATTACAATAAAGAATTCCAGTAATTAACTATAGAAGGTTACTTTAAAGAATTTCAGGACACTCCAGGGTCAGTCAGGGAAAAACAAAATAATTCAAGGATTTCAGGACATTCCAGGGTCAATCAGGAAAAACAAAATAGTTATCCTAAGTACCTACTATTGATCAATCTTATCTATCCTAGATTTGCTGAAGGGTAAGGGAGAGTCTTTTACAGACACAAAAATGAAGGAGCCCCAATCAGGGAGATGGCTATTGCGGTTAGCTGGAAGCCATAAGTTCCACCTGATAACAATCATACATTAAGTATGCACGTGACGCACCCGCAAAGCTAAAGGTATATAACCAGGTGAAAGTGGTCAGAAGCGGCATTCATTCAGTCAATCATGCAGTTGCTCAGTCGGTCGGTCGGAAGAAGAGTTCGGGTCGGAGAAGAAGAAAAGAGTCAGAGCAGCCAGAACAGTTCGGGTCGGAGAAGAAGAAAAGAGTCAGAGCGGCCAGAAGGTAGTCAGAAGAAGAAAATAAAGTGTCAGAGCGGTTAAGAGTTCGGTCAGAAGAAGCTAGAGAAAGAAATGAGAAGCTAGAGAAAGAAAAGCTAGAGAAAGAGACTAAGAAGAAATGAGAATGAGAAAAGAGTTTAGCTAAGGCTAGAGAAAGAAATGAGAAGCTAGAGAAAGAAAGAGACTAAGAATAATAGATTCTTCCCACTGAATCTCCTCTCTCCTCCCGCGGTCAGGCAGCTACACAAAAAGACCATTAGCTTTTCAATGAGTAATGTTACACCCTGTAGGGAGGGGCTATTTGCAAAAGCTAATCTTAGTTATCTTTGCTATAGCCAGCTTCTGGCTAGATTCTACAGGGCCATAGAACTGTTTTTTTTTTTTTTTTTTTTTTTTTAAATATTTATTTATTTGCTTTAGTTGTACACAATGCGTTTATTTCTACGTGGTGCTGAGGATCGAACCTGGGCCGCGCACGTGCTAGGTGAGCGCTCTGCCACTGAGCCACAATCCCAGCCCCTGGTTTTATTTTTGATAATTAAATGTATTAGAACCTGGTGGTCATACAGTAGAAATATGTCAAGAGCAGTAGAAATACATCAAGAGCATATACAGACAAAAGCACAAAGTTAATTCCTTATGGTCGCATAAAAGCAGCATCTCATCGGCAAAGAGGAGCCAAGCTCAGACTTCCAAGTTGGAAGGAGCTTGGGCTCAGACTCATTTGCATAACCAAGGAAGAACCCAGATTTCTTGGTTTGGAAGAACTAGGCCCACACAGCCCTGAATTAACAGGTTGGGGGTCAGCTCAATTCCAGGTTGGGGAGATCTCAGACTCACAGCCCTGAATTAACAGGTTGGGGGTCGAGCTCAAATCCCCGGATGAGAAATACCGCATTAGTACTAGTACTCTCATAAAGTATTAAGGGTACTACACATTATTTGAATACTAATAAAATTAATACTAATAAGAATATTAACGTAATTTTTAATTATAACATCTTTAATTTGCTTAAGGGTTGCAACTTGTCACCTTTATTGAGCAAGTGGGGTAATTTTCAAAGATGACATTTATGAATTTGTTCATTTCCTACTCTCTTTTCATGAAATAGATCCTTTTGTAGCAACTCAATAGATTCTAGTGGAAATTCATCTAATGGTTTAACAATGTGACCAGGCATATCCTATGAATATGACTGTGAAGTTGATTTTTGCTCACGTAGAATCTAGAGTGTATCCTGAGACTAGAGGGTATCAGTGGACAAAACTTTGTATAATTATGAACACTGCTCATGTGAATAGTACATTGTGGAAGTGAGCTACAACGTAATAGGAATCCTCTAAAACAACACCTAGTGATGAGCTGGCTACAACAATTCCTATAAGACCTTCAATGGTAAATGGAAAAATAAATATGAGGGTTCATAGTATTATAGGAGATTATTTAATGTTTCTGCTGTGTAGTGTTGCTAGTTAGCTAAAGACTTTAGCCCCTGTTGGAATGGAGATAATTATAGTAGTTGATGTAAAAATATGCTCAGGTATCGACATCTATTCCTACAGTAATTATGTGGTAAGTTCAGAAAATAAATCCTAAGTAATCAATAGATATATAGCTCATACAATTCCTATATAACTAAAGGCTTCTTTTTTTCCTGAATAATAAGTAACAATATGTGAAATAATTCTAAATCCAGGTAAAATAAAATAAGAGTATATACTTCTGAGTGTCCAAAGAATTGGAATAAATGTTGATAGAGGATTGGGTCCCCTCCTCCAGCTGGGTCAGAGAAAGTTATATTGAGGTTATGGTCAGTGAGAAGCACAGGAATTCCCACTTCTAGTACTGGGAGGGAAGGAAATAATAGTACTGCTGTAATTAGCACTAATCTGACAAGTAATGGTGTTTGATATCAATGTAGACTTCCCTCTAAGATATCTAATCTGAATTAAAATGGTATGCTCTCGTGGGTTGGGGATGTAGCTCACAGCTTGCCATTAAAATGCTTGTCTAGCATGCGTGAGGCCCTATATTTAATCCCTACAAAGACACACACACACACACACACACACACACACACACACACAGACACACAACACATATTTTTCTTCCTCTATAGAGTGAATAAATTAGAAAGTTAAATTATAAAACAATTTTTTATTATTTGTTTCAGGATCACATAAAGGTAGATAGCAAAAAAAAAAGACATCTTAGCCGGGCGCGGTGGCGCACGCCTGTAATCCCAGCACTTGGGAGGCTGAGGCAGGAGGATTGTGAGTTCAAAGCCAGCCTCAGCAATGGCGAGGCACTTAGTAACTCAGTGAGACCCTGTCTCTAATAAAAATACAGAAAAAGGGCTGGGAATGTGGCCCAGTGGTGGAGTGCCCCTGAGTTCAATCCCCAGTACCAAAAAAAAAAAAAAAAAAAAAAAAAAAAAAAAATGTTGTGGTACTGGGGATGGAACCCAGGGCCCTGTGCATAATATGCAGGTATTTTACCATGAGCTGCACCCCCAGCCCTTTATTTATTTATTTATTTGAGACAGGTCTCACAAAGTTGCCCAGGCTGGCCTGAGATTGTCCTGCCTCAGCCTCCCAGGAAGCTAGGATTACAGGTGTATGCCTCTGCATCTGGCCAGAAATGTTTTGATCTAGGTAATATATTTACTTTTCTTACCTGTAGAAAGCAATCTTGCTGCAGTCTCTGAAAACATTTTTATCCACAGCTTCATCTTCAACACTAAATGAAAAGACATTTTAAGAAACGTATTTTAGGGCTGGGTTTGTGGCTCAGTGGTAGAGTGCTCGCCTAGCACGTGCGCAGCCCAGGTTTGATCTTCATTACCACGTAAAAATAAATGCATTGTGTACAACTAAAGCAAATAAATAAATATTTTCTTTTTAAAAAAAGAAATAAACGTATTTTAGTCTGGGGATATAGCTCAGTTGGTACAGTACTTGCCTCATATGCATAAGGCCCTGGGTTCAATCCCCAGCACCACAAAAAAAGAAAAAAGAAAAAGACATGTATTTTATATAGTGTTTGTGAATCCAATTTTTGTATCTTCTCTAGCTATAGTATGAAGATGCAAAATAAAACTTTGGAGTCTATTGTGCAATGCAAAATTGTGTCACAACAACTTCATGTAACAAAATGCACAAGTGTTGCAGAACTAATATCCTTCTGTAAAAGATCCAAACTGAACAACAAAATATCAAGTTCTGGGATTATTCTGAATGCAAAGGAAAAATAGCACTATCACTAATGAGGAAGGTTCTTTTAAAATTATGACTAGAACAGTAGAATCTGAAAGAGCAAATAACAAAACAAAACCACCCCCCAAACAAATGAAAACTAAACACACACACACACACACACACACACACACACACAAATCATCAACAACAAAAAACGCCTACTCACCTATTTAATCAACAAAATATTTTCAGAATATATTCTTACTGGGTGTTGGGCTCTGGACAAGATAGGAAGGACAATGCCCATACTTTCTGCAAAAGCCTAAGTGGGAATTACAATATAACCTCTAAGAGATGCATTACAAGGTGCTAGAATTAGAAACAATCACAGAAGGAAAATCTTTTGCTTTTTAAGATGATGATGTTGATAATCCAGAGGTAAATGTCCTTTTTAAAAAATATATTTAGCCGGGCGCGGTGGCGCACGCCTGTAATCCCAGCACTTGGGAGGCTGAGGCAAGAGGATCATGAGTTCAAAGCCAGCCTCAGCAATGGCAAGGAGCTTAGCAACTCAGTGAGACCCTGTCTCTAATAAAATACAAAAAAGGGCTGGGGATGTGGCCCAGTGGTTGAGTGCTGCTGAGTTCAATCCCTGGTACCAAAAAAAAAAAAAAAAAAAAAAAAAGCCACTTTATTTATCTTTTTATGTGGTGCTGAGGATCCAACCCAGTGCCTCACGTATTTGAGGCAAGTGCTCAACCACTGAGCTACAACCCCAGCCCCAGAAGTAAATGTTCTTCAAAACTAAATTTGCAAAAAAAAAAAAAAAAAAAAAAAAAAAAAAAAATTTGCAGAAGAAATGTTTCTGGAACAAAACATGAATAAGATGTACACTGCTATTTGAGTACATGTATTTAATTTAGCCTTCATCTGATTAAAACAACTATTAAAACAAAACATTGGTTTCATGCAGAGTTGTCGCTGAATACATCTGTAGTCAGCATGTCCACGATTTTTTTGGACACCAACTTTGTAAAGTGAAAACATAAATACACTTAGTCCTTAATTATATACACTAAGTCCTACTAAAAAATTCTCTTTATCATGGAAGTAATTAAATCCTTCATTAAACTCAGCTTTTGTCACTGTTTTGTCACTGTTTCACACTTGAAGTAGCAGCTCTGGAATGACATAGAAGGAGGGTATAAACTTAATTTGGAAAGCAACATGCTTGAAATTCATGTTAATAGTTATGATGGCAACTTTTCTACTGTTAATGGTATTCAACCATCTTGAAAATATTTTGAGGCTATTAACATTAGCTAATTCTCTGAAAGATTGAGTAAAAATGATAGAGCACACAAATACCTAACATTCAAATAAGAAATGTCAATATATATATATATATATTTTTCAACAAAAACCTCAAAACCAGAAGGCTGTTTTCAAAGTACTTTCAGTCCTCCCTGGGGTCAGTCCCTGCAAGAACTCTTGGTCTTTACCTGATTTCCTCCTTCCCAGCTGCTTCCATGACTTCTCTGTTACTCCAACTGGCTCTCAGCTCTCAGGCTACGGCCTAGGTCGATCCTTATAAAAAGTCAAGGAGTCGTCTTTCTAAATTATGACCAGCACTTCACCATCGTCAAGTTTCTGGTAAATGTAGCCTCCTCCAGATTCTTAAGGAGTGACAAATCTTGGCTCTTGCTCCTTGGATTTTTCAAGCGTAACTAGAGTTTCTACAGGTATTATCGTGGCAACTTTTTCCTGATTATGGGTAACTGATGAGGACCAAGCTTTCATTAAGAACCGAAACTGTTTGCAGCGGAGAAGGCGTGTATACAATGAGCCCTAAAGGGTAAAAATCAAGAGCGTGAGAACCAGGCAGCACGGAGACGGCCTCCTGATTGGAGCAAAGCTCTTGGAGTTCTATCTCAGTGGCAGTCAAGCTAAGATACTGAAAACTGATTCACTCTTTTCCCGATTTTAGTTTGAAAGAGAAGCACCGGCGGGGTCTTTCATGGAAGCAGATTGTCACGCCAAACTCCTGTGGCTGAAAAGGGCTCTTTGAAGGTTTTCTATTACACCATCCAGCTAGGAATCGTTTCTACTACACGAGTGCCAAATTCCAGTCTTTGCTTAAACAGCTCCCAAACCGGAGAACTCGCTAGAGGACGCCTATCTGGCAGCCAGAAGTACCGCTTCTCCAGACTTCTGACCCCGTTCGACTTAGAAGGAATGAGGGGTTGGGGCAAGAGGAAGGAGGAGAGAGCCGAACGCTGCCGAGTTAAAGCCGGAGGCTTGAGTGGCTACGGGATATTATCTTAATCAAATTGACTAGGTTACCACAGGACGACGCCTGCGCAATAGGCCCAAAGTCTCACACTAGAGCCAGGACGCTGTCTGAGCCAAGTGGCCGGAGGTTGCAAAACAAACAAGCCCCACCAGGTTTCGAGGACCCGGATGATCCCGCCCCCAGAGCAGAGCCGGAAGAGGGCGGGACAAACCGGAAGGAGGTGAAATGCTTTTAGTAGACACTCCATGGCTGTGAAGATGGCGGCAGCTGCGTGGCTTCAGGTGTTACTTGTCACTCTTTTTCTTCTGGGCCCTCAGTTGTACCCGTTGTCGCTTTTCGGCGTAGGACTGGCACCTGTGTCTGCTGCCGACCGATCTAAGTGGCACGTTCCGATACCGTCGGTGAGTGTTAAGAGTACCGACTGAGCCTGGAGGAGCAAGAGGTGGGGCTACGGCGGCCCTACGGGTTCATGAAGGTTCGACAGAAGGCTGCTTCAGAAGGGGTGGGATTCCGGGAGAGTCTGTGTAGCTGGCCCCCTGAGACCCACCTCCCTGGAGCAAAAAGCCATTCCCTTCGTGGAAAGGCTAGGCGGAAAGTCGTGGATGCTTAAGCAGCGCAAAGGAGTAGTAGAACGGATTCTCATCAGAAAGTAACAACTTTCAGTGCCTGACTTGAGAGATTTAAACTTGATATTCAGATAGTGGTTTATTTTTCAGCTGAAGTTTTACAGAGTACAGTGACCCCGAATTGGATAGGAGGATGTGTAAATAGGCATCTTCTTCTCTTTTTTTCTTCTGCACTTTTTTTTTTTTTGGTACCAGGGATCGAACTCAGGGGCACTCGACCACTGGGCCACATCCCCAGCCCTTTTTTGTATTTTATTAGAGACAGAGTCTCACTGAGTTGCTAAGTGCCTCGCCATTGCTGAGGCTGGCTTTGAACTCGCGATCCTCCTGCCTCAGCCTCCCAAAGTGCTGGGATTACAGGCGTGTGCCACCGCGCCAGGCTTTTGTGTCTAGGTAATTCTTTCAAAATGGTTCGATTTCATTTCCACTTTAAAATGGCTATTCTAAGTTTTTCTAAGGTTAAGAAGCCTACGTATTTAAAAATCTATTTTCAACACGAATGGCTAAAATGGAAGAAAGAATTCTAAACTGTAATTTGGTAAGGCTAATTTTTAAAATTTGGTCAATTAACTAGATAGGTGGACTTTTTCTGTTCCACCCACTTTTTAAAAACTTCCTTTTGTCCTTCATAGGACAAAAACTAGATGCAGGCACGAAGTGCTAAAAAAAGCATTAGCTGTGTGAAAACTACTTGGCTTTTTTGTTTCATTTTGCTCTGCTCGCTCATTGTAAATTCATATAGCATGCATTATAGCTTTTATTCATTTGATGAAGAACTTGAGGTTCTCAATTTTAGGTTTTTCCTTGTTCTTGAAATGATTAATAGTTAAGTCTTAGATTTGAAAGTAATACTACTCATAGAATGATTATTTGGGCCTGGGATAGGGTGGGGTGGGGGAGTGGGGCAGAGACCACCCAACCTCTCTTCTGGGCAGTGATCAGTTAGTAGAAGATATGAGTTGATTATTAAGGGGTAAGACCCATGAAGATTTAGGTTGAGCTTTCTAGCAGCCTCCCTTCTAAAGTCCTTGCTTTGTGGCCTGTGGGGAAAGAATCTGTACTTGAATGTGATCAAATTTCACTAAAAGGAGAGCTGTTACTATTTTTTAGGTAAGAAAACTAACTTGGGGGGAAAAAAGCTAACTTGAATATTTTGTACATTTAAGTAGTTATATTCTGTTATGGGAATTGAAGTGATCTGATGCTAATTGCCTATTTTTCTTGTTTTTTAATCTTTGCAGGGGAAAAATTATTTTAGTTTTGGAAAGATCCTCTTCAGAAATACCACTGTCTTCCTGAAATGTGAGTTTTTGAATTTCATGAATTTACTTGAGTTTTTGAAGTTACAAATAAAATTTCTAAGTTACCATTTTCCACTTTTGATCATCTACTTGCAGTGTAATTTTAGGTTTGGAGATTTGGTAATCCAACACCATATAGGTATAAAACATTTGATATAACTGAGATCCTTTCATTAAATACTGTTCAAAAAACTTGTGTGAACTTTATTTTCTTCCCTTGTTTTTCAGTTTATTATACATGGATATACATTATATGTTATGTACAATATTACATATTATATGTCATATACACATTTATACTATATTAAGTTTGCATTGAATAAATAATATAGTATGTGTACGTATAAATAATTATACATTATGTATATAACATATTCAGTCATCTCAGTTGAATTATATGTAATTATGTCAGTTGATTGCATAGTGTTTTAATCTGTTCTGAGTCATAGAGATATCAGTGATTTTACACTTGTATGCTGGTTAGATGTTTACTGAAAACATGACCTAGGTTTGTCAGATTATTGGCTCAGAACAGATGTGTTCAATAGATCTTTTATATACCAAAGGAGTATTTTACCACCTTGAGGAAGATGAAGTTTAGACATATTACCAGGAAATAGGGATTATGTAGAACAAAACCAGTTTGTCTAGTGGGACAACCACTGTATCTGAATCTAAACTATCCCCTTGTGTATTAAAGAAAAACTTCCTTTTAGTTCTGAAACTGGCTTTATTTTAGAGAATAAATGGTCATGGGAAGCTCAGTTTCAAGATGAGGGATGAAATCCAGATGATTGCTGTGCACTTATTTTTTTTCTTTTTTTAAACTGGGTATTAAAGCCAGGAGTACTTTAGCACTGAACTACAATCCCAGCCTTTTTTATTTTTTAATATTGATTCAGGGGCTTGCTGTGTTGCTGAGGCTCACCTCAAACTTGAAATCCTGTCTCAGCTTTCTGAGTTGCTGGGATTACAGGTGTGCACTACCTATTTTTAACTGACTAATGTGTACTTCTAAACATACCTTCCTCTAGAAAGTGCAAAGTTTTAAGACACAGATGATTTTATTCTTTTAATTGTTTATTAAATAGCTGTTAAATACTTATTGTATGCTGGGTACTTTTTATTTTTTGTGGTATTATGGATTGAACCTAAGGGTGCTCTATTACTGAGTTTCACCTGCAGTCCTATTTATTTATTTGGGTACTGGGGATTGAACTGAGGGGCACTCAACCACTGAGCCACATTCCCAGCCCTATTTTGTATTTTATTTAGAGACAGGGTCTCTCTCTCTTTTTTTTTTTTTTTGCTACCGGGGATTGAACTCAGGGGCACTCGACCACTGGGCCACATCCGCAGCCCTTTTTTTGTATTTTGTTAGAGACAGGGTCTCACTGAGTTGCTAAGTGCCTCGCCATTGCCGAGGCTGGCTTTGAACTCGTGATCCTTCTGCCTCAGCCTCCCAAGTGCTGGGATTACAGATATGTGCCACCACTTTTTTTTTTTTTAATATTTATTTATTTGCTTTAGTTGTACACAGTGCCTTTATTTTTACGTGGTGCTGAGGGTCGAACTCGGGCTGCGCATGTGCTAGGCGAGTGCTCTATAGCTGAGCCACAACCCCAGCCCCACCACTTATTTTTTGAGACATGGACTTGTTAGGTTGCTGAGGCTGGCCTCAAACTTGCAGTCCACCAGCCTCAGCCTCTTGAGTAGCTGGAATTACAGGTGCTACCTCTCCTTCTCACCTGCATTTTGATGTAATATTCCACCAAGTTAAACAAACTGCATATTTTAAAGTTTTTTGGAGGATTTGAGGCACCCTAAAATTTTTCTGTTACTTCTTTGTACCAGTTGGCTCTGATTTTATACTTTTGTGGGTATAGTATATGGGCTTTTTTTTTTTTTTTTTTTTTTTTAGTTGTAGATGGACACATATCTTAGTTTGTTTTATTTCTTTTTATGTGGTGTTGAGGATCAAACCCAGTGCCTAATAGGCAAGCTCTCTAGTACTGAGCCACAACCCCAGCCCAGTATATGGTCTTTGATGGCATAGACAGGACCATTTTCATTATCTCTAGACAGGTCTTCCATTCAGAGTTTTAAACTTTGTCTTAGTTGTTTTTTTAACATAAACAGCAATATTTTTGCAGCTCAGTTCCCTTGCATATCTTTTTCTCGGGGGTGTTTTCTTACTGACTTAATTTATTAATCCTATTTCTATAGGTGTGCTTCTGAATACTTCATAGAGAGATTATAGTATCCTTTATATCATTTCCACAAATTATACTCAACAGATTGAATTTTTACATATTCTATCATGGCCCTATGAAAATGTGTTGGTTGTTTAAAAATTAGTCTGAGAAAAGAGCTTAAAACAAACAAACAAAAAGGTATGGGGGAGCTTAAAATTAGGTTGCTTCTTTTGTTGTGAACCAGAGGTAGATTCCTGAATGCAGTCATGTTTGTCACAGTTGTATAAAGCAGGGTGTCTTTACTAGTCCTTTTCCAGATAAAAGGAAATGCTGACTTCTCCCAGGTGAGATAGCTAATCAGGCATAAAGTTAAATTTACATTCCCAAATCTTCAGAATAGTACCTTGATCTGTTAGAATAGTAGGTTCCAAACTTTGAGTTATATGAAGTTACCATGATTTCATGAGGCCTAGGGTGAGCTTTGAAAAAAAATCTAATACTGTCTTTGCTTATGCTATTTCAACCTTTCCCAGCCATGCCTGCTTTTTGTTTATTGCTCTCTCTGTCTGTTGTTGATATCTTTCAAGGTCCAAGCCATGAAATTTTCTTTCAGTGGAACTATTATTTAAACCACCATTTAACAATTGTGAATGTTGCTTCGTGACATTTTTCATGTTATTCTGTATCTCTTCAACTAGAGTGTAGCCTCTTTAAGTATCTTTCTTTCCAGTCTGTTTCTTTGGCCTAATGCCTTGCTGTTGTACCTTTGTATAGTCTGCTCAATAAATATTTGATGACTAGAAGACCGGTTTTAACTTGGGACTGTTTTTATTACTCCCAAATTTTCCCAGTAGAGATATAGAAATTGAGGTTTTTAAGTCATAGAAATAGGTTCACAGTCAAAAGGATAAAAAACTACTTAGTTATTATCCTTTTCTGTAAATAACTATACTCTTACTAAAGAATATTCAGTTCTTTTTTGCTTATATTAATCCATTTCCTTATGTTTGGAGAAGGGGTGATCTTTGAGTATCTAAGTAGAGGGTAGAAAATAAATAGATGATAGGGAAATGCTTTTTGGAAAAATGCTTCACCTGGGAATCATCTTTTGTTTATAATTATTTCTTTATAGTTGATGGAGAACCTTGTGATTTGTCTTTGAACATTACCTGGTTTCTGAAAAGTGCTGATTGTTACAATGAAATTTACAACTTCAAGGTAAGGAACATAAAATTATAGATATTTCTTGGACCCTAGAAAGGTCATCTGGTCCCAACCTCTTAATTTTATAGAGGAAAGAATATCATGTAGTTGTGGAGGAGTAGAGCTTTAACTAAAATTCATTGTTCTCAATTTACAGATCTGCTATATCAGCAGTTCTCAAACTTTTTGGTTTTAGAACTCTTAACATTCCTTTGTCAATTTTTAAAATTTTTTTTATTTTTTGGTAGTGGGAATTGAACTCAGGGATACTTTACCACTGAGCTACATCCTTAGTCCTTGTTTATATTTTTTAAATTTTGAGATAGATTCTTGCTAAGTTGCTGAGGCTGGCCTTGAATTTGTGGTCCTCCTGTCTTAGCCTCCTTAAGTCCCTAGGATTACAGGCCTGTGCCACCATGCCTGACAGAACTCTTAGCATTCTTAAAATTATTGTGGCTACCAAAAGCCTTTGTTCACATGGGTTTCTCTTTCAGAAATTAAAACTGAGGAAATATATTTAGTAATTATTTTAAAGTGGCAACTTGTTATATGTTACTATCAATAACATTTTTTTAAAAAATATTTATTTATTTGGTTTAGTTGTACACAATGGGTTTATTTGTACGTGGTGCTGAGGATCGAACCCGGGCCGCGCACGTGCTAGGGGAGCGCTCTACCGCTGAGCCACAATCCCAGCCCCTATAAATAACTTTTTTTTTTTTTTTTGGTACCGGGGATTGAACTCAGGGGCACTTGACCACTGGGCCACATCCCCAGCCCTTTTTTGTATATTATTAGAAGTAGGGTCTCACTGAGTTACTTGGTACCTCGCCATTGCTGAGGCTGGCTTTGAACTCGCGATCCTCCTGCCTCAGCCTCCCAAAGTGCTGGGATTACAGGCGTGCACCACCACGCCCGGCTTTATAAATAACATTTTTAATGCAAATAACTATTTTTTTAAAAGCATAGAGGGTTAACATTATTTTGCATTCTTGCAGCTCTCTCTTTTCTTTCTGCCCAGCCTCCAGCACACCACCCTTCCCCCCCCCCAACACACACACTATGGATTGAACCCAGGGCTACCACTGAGCTACATTCCCAGTCCTTTTAATTTTTTATTTTGAGACAGGGTTATGATAAGTTGCTGAGGCTAGCTTCAAACTTGTGATTCTCTTGCCTCAGCCTCCCAAACTGTAGGGATTACATGTGTGTGTCACCATGCCAGACTTGTAGATCTTTTTAATTAAAATCTGGTAGAACAGAAGACTGCTAGATTCCTAATCTCATTCTTTAACCTATGTGATATATTATTTTAGGTTGAAGTATATGTTGAAAATTTAACCTCATACAGATACATAGTTGGAAAAAGGACTGGTATATGAGTAATCTTTTAATTAATTAGGGATATTTCTTTTTCTGTACCAAAACTATAAAAGGGTTTAAAATTTTTATTTTTTTTTTTTTTTTTTAACATTTATTTATTTGCTTTGGTTGTACACAATGCGTTTATTTGTACGTGGTGCTGAGGATCGAACCCGGGCCGCGCACGCGCTAGGCGTGCGCTCTACCACTGAGCCACAATCCCAGCCCCTATTTGTTTTTTTATCAGTGGAGTTTTTTAAAGATTGGTTGGAGTGTGGAATCTTTAATCATATTAGTGACCTTTTTTGTGTCCTGTAATATAAAATGCACTTTGAATGAATCTTTTATCCTTGCATAATTTTAATATCATTCATTGGTCATTTAGAAAATATTGGTTGATGGGCTGGGGTTGTGGCTCAGCGGTAGAGCGCTCGCCTGGCACGTGCGTGGCCCGGGTTCGATCCTCAGCACCACGTACAAAAAAACCCATTGTGTACAGCTAAAGCAAATAAATAAATATTTAAAAAAAATAAAAAGAAAATATTGGTTGATGGAATTATATAAATCTTTCAAATATTAACTCATTTTATATTTAACTCTAAATTTTACTGTTAATAGCTCTCTTCTATTTTCAAACCCATCTCAATCAGTAGTTATATAAGTATTGGAAATCGTTTAGCTCACATAGCAGATAGAGTTCTCTGAAATTTCAGATTTTGCTTGAAAGCTCAAGTTTTATCATTGATAGTAGTATTATCAATTTCTTCCTTGAAGTTATAGCCCATTTTCAGGAGAATATCTCCCAAATCACCAAGTCTGAATAAGCATAGTTTGTCAGTCATTCTTTCAAGTTAAAAAAGAAGTCATAAATATACCTCACATGACAAACTGCTTTTCTCAAGACAGTCATTTATCATATATTGCATACTTCCCATTTTGTTACTAAGGTGATTAAAAAAGGCATGTACTCACAGATCCAGACTTGTTTTTATTAATAATCTTTTGTTGTGGTGGTGGTGGTAGTGGGATTGAACCTAGGGCCTCAGGAATGCTCAGCAAATGCTCTGCAACTGAGCTACATCCCTAACCCCTTTAAAATTTTTATTTTGAGATGGGGTTTTGCTAAATTGCTCAGGCTGGCCTTCAACAAATGTGTTCTACCATGTTTGGCATAACATTAATAATTAAAAAAAAATTTACTGTTAGTCATCAAGGACATTCTTACATTTTATTTATTTATTTTTTTTTGTAACAGTTTGTGACTGTGAAGAATGGAACTGCTAGTCCAGTTTCATGCCACTGTTTTGGTTCTTGATAAGTGGCAACAATTTATCCACCATTGTTTTTGTACAAGGAGTGCACAGCAAAAACATTTTCTCTCTTAGACCTTCTGAAAGGGGTTATGGACCATTCTTTTTAGAATTGCCGTGGTACATGATATTTGAGCATTAAAGATATATTTCTCTGAGATGGATTTTTCAGGCCTTTTCCATTCTGTTTCTAGCCCATGATTTATTTGCAGTTCACATCTTGTTCTCTTTTTTCCCCCTAAAATTTTCCTATTCTTGAAATTTCTTTACAAAGATAACATGGTCTTTAAAAAGTGCCCACCATCCAGTTAGTTTTTCAAAACATAAGCATTTTAAATCTCTGCTTTTTTCTTAATACCTTTATTTTATTTATTTATGTGGTGCTGAGAATCGAACCCAGTGCCTCACGCATGCAAGACAAGCGCTCTACCACTGAGCCACAACCCCAGCCCCAAATCTCTGCTTAATATTTAAGTTTTGTATGATCTTTTATGCAGTGATGGTGCTTATGTTTTTGTTTTTCTTATATAACATTGGAGTGAGATTGATGATGATAGAAAGGAATGAAAGGTGTGAAGAATTTAGAGAGAAATGATAACACTTCAGAATATAGTTTGGATTATTAGTGATACTTTTCTCTTGCTTCGTCACTAAATTTTCAGTAAAAGGCTTAGATATTTGAAACTTGTTATAAAGTGGGTAAGAGCTTAGCAGATTATGTCTTCGTAGGAAATGCAAGTATCAATTATTTTGGGTTGCTTTAAGATGAAAGTGTGAAGATGATAAAACAAAAGGTTGGAGGTTTGGTATTGGAGCTTTTTCTAATGAAGGCAAGATCAGAGATGTGGATATGAGAGAAAAACACAGAACTAATAGGTTACAAAGAAATTTTCTTTTGGAGAGTATCAGCAATGGGCTGTGAATGACTACAGTTAGTTTATGAGCATGTATATATCTTTTTTTATTGATGTTAAGTTGGTCAGTGATTCTTTCAAATGTATTTTCATGTGACAGAAACTCTGAACTCTTGACAGTTTCCCTCAGAATTGCTAGAGAACCAACCATCCTTTGTGAGCCAGAGACAAGAATTCTGCACTTCAGAGTTTATTAACTTTAGATTCCTGGATACTGTTTTATGGTCTTTGTTTGATGCTGTTAATTTTTAAAATAGCAAACTAAAAATTTGTATCACAAATTTGAACTATTTGTTATCCTCTGAATATCTTATTTGTGACAGGTAAATTAAATACTTCGTATCTTCCCTTTTCCAGACAGAAGAAGTAGAGACATACTTGGAAAAACTTAAGGAAAAAAGAGGCTTGTCTGGGAAATACCAGACATCATCAAAATTATTCCAGAACTGCAGTGAACTCTTTAAAACACAGGTAATCTTTAAAAATGGGAAACAGAAGAGGTGGATAATGTAATTCTATATTTTTTTCACATAATTAGTTTCCCCCTACAATTATTTCTTGTAGGTGAAATAAGTTGGAAGCTTGTTTTGATAGGTGCATAGTCAATCACTTATATATTCATCTCATTAAAGAGAGGATGGTACTTTGTAAAAAACAAACATCATTTTTTCTTTTTTATATTTATTTTTTAGTGGTAGTTGGACACAATACCTTTATTTTATTTATTTATTTTTATGTGGTGCTGAGGATTGAACCCAGGGCTATGCACGTGCTAGGCAAGCACTCTACTGCTGAGCCACGACCCCAGCCCCATCATATTATCTTTTATTGTGGAAGATATATATTACCATTTTACCTTTTAAGTATACAATTCAGTGACTTTAACTATCACCACTGTCTTATCTCCAGAACTTTCATCATCCCAAACTGAAACTCCATACTCATTAAACAGTCACTCCTTGTCCTTAGTAGCTTTCTGTCTCTATGATTTGACTATCCTAGATGCCTCTTAAGTAAACCATACACTTTTTGTTCTTTTTGGTCTGGATTCTTTCACTTCACATGTTCTCAAGGTTAATCTGTGTTGTAGCATGTATCAGAATTTTATTCCCTTTTAAGACTGATTTATATTCCTTTGCAAGTATATATCATATTTATTCATTCATCTGTTGATGGACATTTAATGCCTCAAAAATAAATTATTATTATTTTGGCAGTTTTTCTGATCAAACCCAGCATCTTCTGCATGCTAGACAAGCACTCTACCACTGAGCTACATCTCTAACCCTTAACACCTCAATTTTTTTTAATATTTACTTATTTGCTTTAGTTGTATACAATGCATTAATTTTTACACGGTGATGAGGGTTGAACCTGGGCCACGCACATGCTAGGTGGGCGATCCAGTACTGAGCCATAACCCCAGCCCCAACACCTCAAATTTTTAATATTCTTGCCTCATCTACTTGCTAGGTTCCCAGAAAAATCAGTTTTTGTGTTTTGCTACTGTAGATCTGAAGTCAAAAGGGTGTTACTGCCTTAGAGTGGAGTTTTATACCTTATTTTAGAGAAAGAAGAGATGACTAGTATATATAAGTTTTGATGCTTTAAATATTCATGATCCTATAAGTGTGGTTTCTAATATGAAATTTATTTCTATTTACTTAGAAATAATCAAACAAATTTTTTTTTTTTTTTTTTTTTTTTTTTTTTGTGTACCGGGGATTGAACTCAGGGGCACTCGACCACTGGGCCACATCCCCAGCCCTTTTTTGTATTTTATTTAGAGACAGGGTCTCACTGAGTTGCTAAGTGCCTCGCCATTGCTGAGGCTGGCTTTGAACTCGCGATCCTCCTGTCTCAGCCTCCCAAAGTGCTGGGATTACAGGCGTGCACCACCGCGCCCGGCTCAAACAAATTTTTTGATAGAAAAAATTTATAGATATTGAAAATAGTTATTTTGATAGTCTTTGCTTTGCTTTACTGATCTAAAATTTGCGTTGGAGGAGCCGGGGATATATCTCAGTGGTAGAGCACTTGTCTAGCATATATGAGGACTTTGATTCAATCCCCAGCTACCCCCCTAAAAATCAACCAAAAAGTTGCTTGGGAATATTTTCCAAATTGCCTTGAAAAGGCAGGGAGTTCCTTGAAAGCTAGGTATTCTATCCAGTCACTAAGGTAAAGTTTATTTGTTTTTGTTTAGTACTAGGGATTGAATCCAGGGGCTCTCTGCCACTGGTCTATATTCCCAGACCTTTTTTTTTGGTACCAGGGATTGAACTCAGGGGCACTCGACCACTGGGCCACATCCCCAACCTTTTTTTTTTTTTTTTTTATTTTTTTTGTATTTTATTAGAGACAGGGTCTCACTGAGTTGCTAAGTGCCTCGCCATTGCTGAGGCTGGCTTTGAACTCATGATCCTCCTGCCTCAGCTTCCCAAGTGCTGGGATTACAGGCGTGTGCCACCATGCCTGGCTCACTCCCAGACCTTTTTATTTTTTATTTTGAGACAGAGCCTCACTAAACTGGTAAGGCTGACCTCAAATTTGCAGTCCTTCCACATCAGCCTTCCTGTGTATCTGGGATTCCAGGTGTGTGTCACCACACTGGGCTATTTATAAGATTTTGATTAAGGATTGATAAACAAATGAAGTAATTGATAATTGAATTATTAGATTTCAGTTCTTGTCATAGCTCAAATTTTTGGGGGGAGGCGGACCGGGGATTGAACTTGACCACTGAGCCACATCCCCAGCCCTATTTTGTATTTTATTTGGAAACAGGGTCTCTCTGAGTTGCTTAGCACCTTGCCTTGCTGAGGCTGGCTTTGAACTGGAGATCCTCCTGTCTCAGCCTCTCCAGCTGCTGGGATTACAGGTGTGAGCATCTGTGCCTTGCCATAGTTCAGATTTTATGAACTTGAAAAGGAACTAGCTTTTATTTTTATTTATTTATTTTGGTACTGGGGATTGAACTCAGGGGCACTCGACCACTGGGCCACATCCCCAACCCTTTTTTGTATTTTATTAGCGACAGGGTCTCACTGAGTTGCTAAGTGCCTTAACATTGCTGAGGCTGGCTTTGAACTTGCGATCCTCCTGCCTCAGCCTCCCAAGTGCTGGGATTACAGGTGTGCGCCACCATGTCCAGCTAGGAAATAGCTTTTAAATGGAAGAGAAATGGTACAAAAAAGGAAGCTGATAACAACGTGATGTTGAATCATTTGTATGTTTTCTGTTGGTTCTCCAAATTTATCCCCAAGCTAAGAGGATTGGTTGGTCTTTCTTAGATTTGATTATGGAAAGCTACCTGTTGAATCATAGTGCTTGAGGTTCCCTCCTTTTAAATCTGATATACTCTTTCCAGATTCATGTACCCATTTTGGTAAGGTTTTCTCTTCTGCAGTCTAATGTAAGAGTTGAATTACATAATCTAACTACTCAGGAAGGAGAATGCCTCATCTACCAATAACTGGTAAGATGAGTAATTAGTGAAGTCTTTTTTTTTTTTTTTTTTTTTTTAATATTTATTTATTTACTTTAGTTGTACACAATGCAATGCATTTATGTTTACGTGGTGCTGAGGATCTAACCCGGGCCACACAAGTGTGAGGCGAGCGCTTTGCCGCTGAGCCACAACCCCAGCCCAGTGAAGTCTTTTTTACAATTATGGAGTGTGGTGTGGTAGAAGGAATAGTGGATTTGAGAGTCAGGAATCTTAGGTTGAAATCCCATTTCTGCATTTATAGCTTTTAAACTTTTTAAATCTTATTATTTTCCTCATCTGTACAATGAGAGGGAATTTTGTGAGGTCCTCCATCGTCTGCATATACCTTAATCTTAAGGTTTTGTCATTCTTAAACATTAGTTATCCTGACAGAGAAATTGACAGTTTGATTTGTTATTATTTTTTAGTTTTCAGTAGGGTTTTAATCATTTGTTTGTAGTTAAGAAAGTTTTTGACTGTGGATGCTTTATTATAATATTTACTCTTATCTAAATATTTATTATGTTTTCTTTAACCTTTCTGGGTATTTTAAAGCACACTTTTCTTTTACTATTTATACATCTTTAATTTCATTTGTTTCTTTTAATAGAGTTTTTCTGGGGAGTTTGTGCATCGGCTACCTCTCTTAGGAGAAAAACAGGAGGTAATTGTTTTCCTTATACATCTTTATTTTTTTATATCCTCATATTTCTGAGAGTAAAGTAAAAATTCTGAATTTATTATTTTTTTCTTTTTTGTGATATTCATAGGCTAAGGATAATGGAACAAATCTTACCTTTACTGGAGACAGAACTGTAAGTGCATTTGGGTATTTGGGGCATTTGGACATATTTTAATTTTATGTTCATGCATGTTTTATTTCTCTCATTATGCTAACATTTAAAAAGAAATTTAAAGCCAGGTGCGGTGGCACACGTCTGTAATCCCAGCACTTGGGAGGCTGAGGCAGGAGGATCGCAAGTTCAAAGCCAGCCTCAGCAATGGTAAGGCACTTAGTAACCCAGTGAGACCCTGTCTCTAATAAAATATTAAAAAAAAAAAAAAAAAAAAAAGGGCTGGGGATGTGGCCCAGTGGTCAAGTGCCCCTGAGTTCAATCCCCGGTACCAAAAAAAAAAAAAAAAGAAAGAAATTTAAGACTGGAAACTAATCACCAGTAATGGTTGTCTCTGGGTAATATTACCAGCTTTTTATTTCATCTTCTGTGTTTTCTGTATTTTCCATATTAACGTGTATTGCTTTCATAACTATTCCCCCCATTCAATAAGTATTTGTAAATAGGAAAAAACTTTTTCTTTGTGCACATGTGTATTATTTTCTTTCATCTTAATTCCTAGAAGTGAAATTGCTGAGTCCAGCACATCCATAGTTTTCTATGCTTTTTCAAAGTACTCTGCAGAGAAGTTTTAGCAATTTATGGTCCAAAGAAAGTAAGTGTGTTTTTTCCCTCCTTGTTCACAAGCAATGGCTATTATCATTCGAAACATATTTGGGGCAGTTTGTTTAGATAAAGTGACAATTTATTACTATAAATTGTTTTTTAAAAAATATTTTTAGTTGTAGATGGACACAATACCTTTATTTTGTTTATTTTGCTTTTTTTATGTGATGCTGGGGATCGAACCCAGTGCTTCATGTGTGCTAGGCAAGCATTATACCACTGAACCACAATCCCAGCCCTGTTACTATAAATTGTATTGAAAAAAATTATTCTTGAAGGTGAACACTTATGTGCATATTGGATGTTTGTGATTGTGTTTTATTCAGTTATCTTCTGTGCATATCATACTTTGAATTCTCTTCAAGGCTTGAACCCTGTTCCTAGTGGAAAAAAAAGCTGGCTGAAAGATGACCCTGTTGAATATTACAAGTAATCTTATGAAATACTTAGATTATAGTTAAAAGAAGTAAAAAAAAAAAAAAAAAAAAAAAATTGTGCTTTGATCTTCCTGAAAGTTTGAGTCTGAAGTGAATACTTTTAATCCTATTTAAAGGGTACTCATAAGTTCAGTACTTCCAGCCTGTTTTATTAAAGTTCTCATGAAGCATGCATGTTTGTAGAGGAGATGTCATTTCCCTGTCCCTTCTGCTAAGAAAGGATTGATAAGAATGTATTTTTTTTTTTTTTTTTTTTTTGGTACCGGGGATTGAACTCAGGGGCACTCGACCACTGGGCCACATCCCCAGCCCTTTTTTTAATTTTATTAGAGACAGGGTCTCACTGAGTTGCTAAGTGCCTTGCCATTGCTGAGGCTGGCTTAGAACTTGCGATCCTCCTGCCTCAGCCTCCCAAGTGCTGGGATTACAGGCATGTGTTATCGCGTGTCACTTGATTAGTTCTTAAATTTAAGCCATAATGTGATATTTATCATTGCGATTTTTAACCAATTAATAGAGTTTATTAGTTTTAGGTTTACCAAAATATCTACCAAAGAGTACAAGTAGTTTCCACGCCCCTCTCTGTACCTGCATACTCAGCCTCCTTCACCATCAATATACTATAACATTGTAGTACACTCGTTACAATTGACAATCCAGCATCCACATATCAGCAGCCAGTGTCCATAGTTTTCATTAGGGTTCACTCTTAGTCTTTTATATTTTGGGATTTTTGACAAATGTGTAATGACATTTCCACCATTATACTATCATACAGAATAGCTTTAGCACCCTGAAAATCCGCTGTGCTCCCCCTTTTCATATCTCCCTCTTTCCTGACCCATGGCAATCACTGATCTAACTATTTCCCTAGTTTAACCTTTTCCAGATATCATATGGTTGAAATCATACAAATATGTAGCTTTTTTCAAATTGGCTTCTTGCTTTTAGTAATGTTTATCTTAATATTCCCTGGGTGGTCAGTTTAGTCCTGAATAGTATTCTATTTTCTGGATATATCACAAGTTTATTCATTCGGCTGTTGAAAGATATCTGATTGCCTCTAAGTTTTAGCAATTATGAATAAAGCTCTTGTAAACACTTGTGTACATGTTTTTGTGTGGACATAAATTTTTAATTGTATTCAGGTGAATGTCAAGGTGTACACTTGCTGATTTTATGGTAAAAGTTGTGTTTTGTTTGAAATCGTTATAATTCCACAAGTGCTTTGTTAAAAACAGAATGTATTGGAAACAAAACTGCCCTTGTAGTATGCCTTTCTCCCAGCATTGATAACTGGAATCTCACATGCAGTCTTAATTATCTTACCTTACTGATGGTTTTTAAAAAGTTCTATTGAAGATAGATGCAGTGGTGCAAACCTGTAATCCCAGCAGTTCGCTAGCAAGAGGCAGGAGGATCACAAGTTTGAAACCAACCTCAGCAACTTAACAAGACCCTGCCTCAGAATTGAAAGTAAAAAGGAACCGGGGTTGTAGCTCAGCACTCCGGGGTTCAATCCCCAGTACCTGAAAAACAAAAAGAAACTATTTTTTTTTTTAATATTTATTTATTTTCTTTTAGTTGTACACAATGCATTTTTATGTGGTGCTGAGGATCGAACCCGGGCCGCGCACATGCTAGGCGAGCGCCCTACCACTGAGCCACATCCCAGCCCCAACAAAAAGAAACTATTGTTGAAGCGATGTTATACTGTTGAGGCAATATCATGAAGACAGTATTTTTAAGACAGTTCTGTTAAGGTGGAGGAGATAATTGATAATTGAGTTGGTATGATAAAAGACAAGCTCTGGGATCAGATGTCCTAGATTTCAAAGTTCTCCACAACTTAATACGATAGTTATTCTCTTGTGTGTCTCAGTTTTGTGCACAATAAAATGGAGCTCATAAAAATGATGTCATTGAGATTACTAAGTAGGAGTGTCTAGGTTTCCATTCTTCCAATAATCTGGTGAAAACTTCCATGCACCAACTTTCACAGAACCTTTTTAAGTTCAAAAATTAAAAATAACTAAGAGAAACTTAATGGGGAAAGAAGCTGCTACTTTGCCCAGGCATTAGACTTAAGCATACAAAAGACTTTAAATGAACTGTCCTATATATTTTCAGAGAACTCAAGGAAAGCAGGGAAAAGAGCTAAAGAAAACCAGGAGGACATAGAGATTATATATAATATAAAGAAATAGAACTGGGGAGCTGAGAAGTACGTTAACAGAAATGAAAAACTGGCTAGAGGGGCTTATGGTAGTTTTGAGCAGACAGAAGAGAGAATAAACGTGAAGATAGGGCAATTGAAATTGTCCATTCAGAGGATTAGAAAGAGAAAATAATGAAAACAAGTGAACAGAGCCTAGAAGACCTGTAGAACACCTTCAGGTATACCAACATACACATAATGAGAGTATGAGAAGAAGAGAAAGATATGGAAAGAATAGTTGAAGAAACAATAGCTAAAACATTCCCAAATTTGATGAAAGCATGGATTTCAAAAAGATTGAGAAGCTCCCAAACTTGAAATCCAAGCAGGGATGAAAAACAGTGTTTTATGTCCATGAAATATCATTCATCCATAAAAAATGAATGAAATACTTAAACATGTTTCAACAGAGATGGACCTTGAACAAGTGTGTTAAATGAAAAAAGTCACCTCAAAAGGACAAATCATGTATGGTTCATTCCATTTAAATGAAATGTCCATAATAGGGGAATCCATAGAGACAGAAAGTAGACCAGTAGTTTTAAGTGGTAGGGAGAAGAAGAGATGGAGTGTTATTGATTTATGAGTAAAGATTTCCTCTTGGGCCAGGCGCCGTGGCGCACGCCTGTAATCCCAGCACTTTGGGAGGCTGAGGCAGGAGGATTGCGAGTTCAAGGCCAGCCTCAGCAATGGCGAGGCACTTAGCAACTCAGTGAGACCCTGTCTCTAAATAAAATACAAAAAAGGGCTGGGGATTTGGCCCAGTGGTCGAGTGCCCCTGAGTCCAATCCCCGGTACCAAAAAAAAAAAAAAAAAAAAAAAAGATTTCCTTTTGGGATGTTGAAAATGTTTTAGAACTTGGTGGGGGTGATATTTGTACAATATCATGCATGTACCATATTCCATTTCAAGTATACATAATAAAATTGTTGAAATTATGACATGTAGAATTTACCTCAGTTAAAAATGTAAAAAGAAGGTAATAATAGTACCTATCCAATAGTGTTGTTTTGGGGATTCAGCTTGTAGTAAGGGTTACATGCCTAACAGTGCTTGGCATAGAAATTTTTTTTTTTTTTTTTAACTTTTTGTTTTTTGGTGGTGCTGGTGATTGAATCCAGGGCCTTGTGTATGCGAGGCAAGCACTCTACCAACTTAGCTATATTCCCAGCCATAAATGTTGTTTTTACAAGGTCAAAATATGTATATTCCACAGTTAAAATGCATACTTATATTAAATCCTGGACTATGAGAATTAAGCAGTACCTTTTGAAATTTATAAAAGGTAGTTTTTAAATATATAAAATTAATTTAATAACAAAGCAGTTTATTACACTAAACAAAGTTTATTGGCTAATGAACAAGTTCAGGAAAGGGTCAGTAATTATGGATAATAGAACATAAGATAACCATGGTGTTGAAGCTGTGAATTTTCCTCACAAACTCTGCAGAATTTTGTCAGAGGACTTGAAGGCTGTTAAGTTCCCTTACTTTAGCAGGCAGTGACTCTTTCCTTCCATATGGACTAGCCCAAGATAAATTTTTTTATTGAAATGTGAGACTGTTTGAGCAGAAATTCTGGTCATCTTGGAAAGGTCATTGAACAAAGGCAATTAGATACAAGAATTGATGTATATTATTCATGTTCATTGACATCAAATTCCTGAGTTTTGTGATAACTGTGTAAAACATAACCTAGTATCCTAGCATTCCAGGCTTAATGAATAAGTGATTTTAGTTGAGATTTTCTTTTTTAAAAAATAAATATGGGTTGGGGTTGTGGCTCAGTGGCAGAGTGCTCGCCTCGCACGTGCGCGGCCCGGGTTCGATCCTCAGCACCACGTAAACATAAATGCATTGCATTGTGTACAACTAAAGTAAATAAATAAATATTTTTTTTTAAAAAAATAAATATATTTAATGTGACTTTTGTGTATAGTAAGATGCAAGGTGTCCTATCTTTTTTTTTTTTTAATATTTGTTTGCTTTAGTTGTACACAATGCGTTCATTTTTACATGGTGCAGAGGATCGAACCCAGGCTGCGCACGTGCTAGGCGAGCGCTCTACCGTTGAGCCACAACCCCAGCCCCATGTCCTGTCTTTTAGTAGTTTATAATCCAACAACTTTATTGTTTGCACTACAGACTTATTTTATTTGTTGTACCTACTGTTTTAATGAATGAAAATGAAGAATTCTGCCATGTTTCCGAGGCACATTCTGTAGCAAAAACTTCATATTGTATTTATTAACTGTGCTCTTAATTCTTAAGACCTAAATTTTGATGCCTTTTTTCCCTTTCTAGGTAATGCACGAACCGTTGCAAACCTGGCAAGATGCACCATACATTTTTATTGTACATGTTGGCATTTCATCCTCAAAGGAATTATCAAAAGAAAATTCGCTAAGTAATCTTTTTACCAGTAAGTTCAATTCATTTCTGTTTTAAAAGTGTGTGTTGTTTTCTACTTGTGTCATGTATGGCAGGTAAAGGTAACATTGCTTCAAGTAAGGGAATAATTTACTAAGTAAGTTCTTGTGAAGTGAAAAAATTGGAAGAGAAAAATTAACATGTTTTTGCATTCAGTCAGCCACAGGCACTTCACATATCCTTTCTTAGGTGTTGGATTTCATTTTCCTTGGATTCTCTTGCTTTTAAAATTTTTAATTAGTATCATGTTTTCAGTATTCTGAAGTAGAATTGTCAAAACTTGGTTATCACACACACTCTCATGCCCTCTCATACACATACATACACATTACTTGGTTCTGTTTGCTAGTATTTTTATTAAGTGTGTAGCTTGTGTTCAGAGTAAGATTGGCCTGTAATTTTCTTTTTTCATACTGTCTTTCACTAATTTTTGGCATCTATGTTATGCTAGCCTTATACAACGAATTGGAGAATGTCCCCTATTTCTATATTCTGTGGAGCAGTTTTGTAAGATTACCCATTCCTTGAATGTCTGGTAGACCTGACCAGTGATTCTGCTTTGACTTGATGTTCTTTATCTATAGCTTTTTAAAAATCCTTAATATTGCTTTTGTTTTCTCTTTTTAATTTGCTAAATCTTCTTAGAATTTTGTTTTATTTTTATCATAATAAATCAGCTTTTGATTTTGTTAATTTTCCCAACCATTTTTTTGTTCATTTCATTAACTGCTTTTATCTTTTATTTACTTTTAAGCTTTTGTGATTCTTGCATTTAATGCTTAACTCCCAATTCAGAATTGAGTATTATTGTGCCTTACAGTGATAAAGGGGTTTAGCAAATTTAGGCAAACCAGCAGGTGGTGGGGCATGATTTTTGGACCCCTAATTTAATGTGTATCCTTCGGCCTTCCTAGGCCCATGACTTTCTAATGGGTAATAGTCTCAAGGAGCAGTTGATGGCATTTATTTTCAACCTTTTTTTTTTTTTAAGGATGGAAGAGAGGCCCTCTTTTACTCCACTTGAGTTACCTTCATGCATCAAACCTGAATCTGGTTCCTCTTCTTTTTCTTTGAATCATACTAGTTTCAGTGATCTGTAGGAACTGCTGCCTTAGCTTGGTTTTGGGCCCAGGGTCTCACGTGGTCAGGGATTCAGGCTTTTGCACTGTTCTGCATTTCTTTTCAATTTTGGTTCTTTGAAATGTTTATTTTACTTTTTAAAAAATTTTAAATATACATATATATTTTAGTTGTCAGTGGACCTCTAATATATATTTTAGTTGTCAGTGAACCTCTATTTTATTTATTTATTTATTTATTTATTTATTTATTTATTTATTTATATGTGGTGCTAAGAATCGAACCCAGGGCCTCACACATGCTAGGCAAGCATTCTACAAACCAACCACAACCCTAGTCCCTGTTTATTTTATTTTTGAACTTATGCCCTTTTGTTTTCTCCTTTATGTTTTATCTATTGGTTGTTTGGAGCTCAGAAAGTAGATGAACACATCTGAAAGTCCTAGAATTATCTCCCTAAAACAGTTTCATTTTCTCTTCTCTCTTTTAAAACCTTTTTTTTTTTTTTTTTTTTTTTTTTTTTTTGTGTGGTACCGGGGATTGAACTCAGGGGCACTTCACCACTGGGCCACATCCCCAGCCCTTTTTTGTGTTTTTATTAGAGACAGGGTCTCACTGAGTTGCTAAGTGCCTCGCCATTGCTGAGGCTGGCTTTGAACTCACGATCCTCCTGCCTCAGCCTCCCAAAGTGCTGGGATTACAGGCGTGCGCCACCGTGCCCGGCTTCTTTTAAAACCTTTGATGGGACTGGGTTTGTAGTTTGGTGGTAGAGCACTTGCCTAGCATGTGTGAGGTACTGGGTTTGATCGTCACCGCCACTTAAGAATAAATAAATAAGTAAAATAAAGGTATTGTGTTCATCCACAGCTAAAAAGTATATATTTTTAAAAAGTTAAGAACCACATTTGATGACTCCCCATTGCCTGTAAAGTGTCCACATTTTCCAATAACATTTGTAAAACTCTAACTTGTCCAAGTTTACTTTTTGTTAACTTATATTAAAACACTACTGCATGGTACTGTGTATGTTTAAGGCTGTATGCCCTTTAAATATACTGCACACTTTTGCAACTGTTTTTCTGTTTCTCTTTTTTGTGGAAGGGGTTACTGGGGATTAAGTCCAAGGAGTGCTTAACCACTGAGCAACATCATCAATCCTTTTTATTTGGAGACAGGGTCACACTGAGTTGCTGAGGGTCTTGCTAAGTTGCTGAGGCTGACCTTGAATTTGTGATCTTCCTACCTCAGCCTCCCATGTCATTGGGACTATAGGCTTGTACTACCATGCATGGCTTACAACTGTTTTTATTTATGTTATTACCTCTGTCTGGAAGGCTTTTTTTTTTTACTTTGTCATGCAAAATACTATCCTTCTGAGTCTGGGTCAGAGGGATGGTTCTCTGTTCCAAACTCCTTTCCCTTGATAGATGGTAATCCATCAGATGACAGAAAACATCTTATCTTTCTATCTGCTATTTCCCATAAGTCTATAGCACATAGTGCTCTATAAACATATATTTAACATAGACCAGTGGTTAGCAACATTTTCTGTTCTTTTTATTTTGTTTTCTTCCTTCTCTTTTACCTAAGTTTTTCTTAAAGGGTCAGATAGGGGCTGGGGCTATGTCTCAGTGGTAGAGCACTCATCTGGCATGTGTGAGGCCCTGGGTTCAATCCTCAGCACCATATAAATAAACTAAAGGTATTGTGTCCACCACAACTAAAAAATATATTTTAAAAAAAGGGTCAGATAGTAAGTATTTTCTCGTTGCAACTATACAACTGTGGTGGTGCAGAGGCAGCTGTAGATGATACATAAATGAGCTGATGTGACTGTATTACAATAAAATTGTATATACAGAAGAAGTGGATGGCTAAAATTGATCTCTGTGCTGTATTTTGTTGACCTCTGGCATAGAATAAGCAAAGAATGTGACACAAATATTCACTAATTATTTTGTTTGTTCTTTTATTAAATTAGGTAAAGGTATAGATTTAATAACAATTCTGGTTTGGAAGTTTTATAATTGCTCTTATGGAATACTCCCCCCCATGCCCACCCCAGTATTGGATCTGGTTTACTTTCAATAATGGTGTGCTCTTTTAGTCTGATAAAAACTAATAGGAAATTTTGATCAGATGGGAAGGTATTGTCTATCTCTGGAGGTAATCATATTTTAGAAAAATCAGATTTTTATTTATCAGTCATACCTAGATTTTACCCCAATTTTGTTTTTTTGTTATAGACAATCTTCTAATACTCAGTAGGTTTGCTTCAGTAAGGCTGTCTTTCAGATTGATATTGTTGTACTTTAATTATTAGCAAAAGTTTTCAAAAAAATGTTAACTACAAAGTTCTAGGAAAGTTTAATTTTTTTTTTTTAGTTGTATTTGGACACAATACCTTTATTTTATTTATTTATTTTTATGTGGTTCTAAGGATCGAATCCAGGGCTGCGCACATACTAGGCGAGTGCTCTACCGCTGAGCCACAACCCCAGCCCTAGTCGAATTCTTTTTGTTTTTTTTTTTTTGGCGTTAGGATCCTGGATACATGATTAGGAAAACTGGATTGTTTTTACTTTATTTTGTCATGGCAGATACATTTATTTTGTGTGAGTTAATTTGAATTTGTAGGGTTTACAAAATACTTTCATTCTCAAAATGATACATTAATACAAGATTACATAAAATTGAAGTCAGTTTAAAAAAAAAAAAAGCAGTAGGAAGATATAAATAAGCAGGTATAGAAGACAAAGGTGATAGAATAAAAAAAGGAAGCCCTGTAAAAAATTTTGGTGATATATTGTGAGAATATACATATGAAGTGCATTTGGAATTTTAGAAGAGATGGGGAATAGTTCTCGATGGCCCACTCGGAGAAGACTTTGTGGAAGAAATATCATTCATCTAGTCTTTATGGGATATGAGTATGGAACAAAGGACTTTCCCACATCAGACTGGAGCATGGATTTTGGAAACCTGTGTAGGACACAGGATGAATGATGAGAATGCTTAATGAATTTCAAAATGCTGTACAAATGTAATGCAGTATTCATGAGAATTGAAGTGGTTAAAAGTAAATGACCTGGTAAAATTGTTATTAATTTCTGTCAAATACTAGACAGTATTAGACAAAAGTCTAATTTCTGAATCCATTAAATTAATTTTGAGGACTGTGTTTTGGCAGTGACTGTTGAAGTGAAGGGTCCTTATGAATATCTCACTCTTGAAGATTATCCATTGATGATTGTAAGTGAATTTATATTTTTAAGTTCAACATTAAACGAGTTCAGCTTGAAAGATTGTCCATGTTTTGTGGCAATTTTTTTTAAAAGAATTTTTCCTATGCAGCATAGGAAATATTTCTTGATGTTGTATACTTTATTAGACTGTTACTTTGGGAGAGTTAGTATGCCCTGAGGGCCTCTTTTTTTTTTTTTTTTTTACATGTAAAATGAAGAGGTTAATGACTTTCAGATTTGAGACTTGAAAAGTACCTCATAGATTGTCTCACATTTCATAGTATTTCTAGGATCCAAAGTAGGGCAACAACTGTACAACCCTATAGTTGTACAATGATACAGCCCTATAGTTTCTGAGTCCACTTCAATAGCTAAGTGATGAAACTTCCTCCTCTTCATTTTGTGTTTGTAGGCACATGACTATCCCTGTGTCTGAGAATATCCTTAATCTGTTTCAGACTTACTTTCTTTATGATTGCTCTCTTCTTCTTTCCCTTCAATAGTTTTCCCATTTTGTCTTTTGTGATCTCTTCAGTGTTCTTCTCATTTATATAAATTTGGATTGTGAGCTAAAAGAGAGCAATCACTCTTGAGGATAAGTCCTTATATACTCTGACTCTGCTCAAGAGGAGATAATTCTTCAGGTTTTTTAGTATTACCCTCCAAAAAAAATAATTGTTTTTCAAATAGAAGGTAGGATATGTAAATTTTTGTAGTTTGTTAAGACTAATAAGATCTGTGGCTCTTGGCCCTAATTCTCTTTTTTTCCTCTTCTTACCCAATTGGATGACAGTTTTTCATGGTGATGTGTATTGTCTATGTCCTGTTTGGTGTACTGTGGCTGGCATGGTCTGCCTGTTACTGGAGAGATCTCCTGAGAATTCAGTTTTGGATTGGTGCTGTCATCTTCTTGGGAATGCTTGAGAAAGCTGTCTTCTATGCAGAATTTCAGAATATTCGATACAAAGGAGAGTCTGGTATGTAATAAAAAAAAATAACAAATTGAGTGATTGATGAAATGTATAAGGTCTGTGTTTACAATTAGCTAATCATTAGAATAATTTAAGCAGAATCACTGTGATTGTGACTTTTTTTTTTTTTTTTTTTTTTTTTTTTTTTTTTTTTTTTGTGGGTACCGGGTATTGAACTCAGGGGCACTCGACCACTGGGTCACATCCCCAGCCCTTTTTTGTATTTTATTTAGGGACAGGGTCTCACTGAGTTACTAAGTGCCTCACCATTGCTGAGGCTGGCTTTGAACTCGCGATCCTCCTGCCTCAGCCTCCCAAAGTGCTGGGATTACAGGCGTGCGCCACCGCGCCCGGCTGTGACTTTTCTTTTTAATCTTGTAACTTAAGGGATCGGTGATATAAGGATAGTTTTACTGAAATATGTTCACCAAATAGTGGCCATTTTGGTGGGCTGGGGTTGTGGCTCAGCGGTAGAGCGCTCGCCTAGCACGTGTGCAGCCCAGGTTTGATCCTGAGCACCACGTAAACATAAATGCATTACATTGTGTACAACTAAAGCAAATAAATAAATATTTAAAATAAAAAAAATAATGGCCATTTTGGGAATGATTATTAACACCATTTAAATCTCAATTGCAATTGATATCTAAGGCACCATTGTTGTTGTTTGTGGTGCTGGTGATCCAATCTGGGGCCTCATACACACTGGCAAGTGCCCTACCACTGAGCTATATCCCAGCCCTAAGGCACCATTATTATATACATCAAGAAAGAAAGTAGGGGCTGGGGTTGTAGCTCAGTGGTAGAGTGCTTGCTTAGCATGTGTGAGGCACTGGGTCTGATCCTCAACACCACATAAAAATCAATAAGCAAAATAAAAGTATTATGTCCATCTAAAACTAAAAACAAATTAAGAAGAAAGAAAGAAAGAAACAGTACCAATTTACAAATGCCAGTAAGCTGCCATTGATAGTAGGTAACACTTTATATCAAAGGTCTTAAAAAATAGGGAGGAAAATTGCATCCAAGAATCGATAAAATGTAGGGATACCAAGAAAATAGAAAGTTGCTTGTATTTTATTAAGGTGTTCTGGTTATAACAGAGATTGCTTTGTACTGAAGTTTATTGAGAGAGTTTCTGTATCTTCAGTTCTTCCATCAGACCATTTGATTGTTAATAATTATTATCGCAAGATACACTAGTTAGATATTTGAAAGGGCTTAAAATAGCGGGTGCAAAGTTGAAAACCAGACACATGCATGCGTGTGTGTGTTGTACTTTTCAGTGTATGGTTATATTTTACTGTTTTAAAAAATGGAGAAGAAATACCCTTGATACTACAAACATGGACACGTAGGGTGAGCTATACTATTAAAATTTTAGTGAAGTTGCGTGGGAGATGAGTTGAGCACATGTGAGTAAGATTTAAGAGATAACAGCTTGTGTGCTTGTAAAAATTGTGGAAGAGGTTTTCTTTCTTAGTAGGACTCAATCAATATCAATGCTCATTCTGAAGAGTGTTAGTGATTAATATTCTGATATTGGAATTATGCCTTTTGCTGAGCCTAGAGTATAGTGCCATTTCTTGCTTTCTTTTTTCTCATAGTCCAAGGTGCCTTGATCCTTGCAGAGCTGCTCTCAGCAGTGAAACGCTCCCTGGCTCGAACCCTGGTCATCATAGTCAGTCTGGGATATGGCATAGTCAAGTAAGTATTAATTTCCTATATGAAAGAGCAAATTAAAATGATGACTAAAATGAAATACTGTTGCAGGTTCCCTAAATAATGGTTCTGAAAGAAATAATTCTGAAATAAGAAAAGATACCTGAAATTTTGCAGCATTGTAAGTGTTGGTGAAATATTACTATTTCATTTCACTTCTTCAAGGTGCTCCTGCAGTGTAACATAAAATTCTGAAATACCAAACTTGGAAAAAACTTAACAGTGATTTTACTCTTCCAAAAATTTTTTGCAAGTCAAGACTTTTTTGTGAGAAGAGCATTCTTACTATAACTGTCTAAAAATTACCTATATTCAGAAAAATTTTTATTGAGCACCTTCTATATTATTAGGCATTGTTCTAGGTCCTAAAAACAGAAGATTTTTTTGAGAATGGGGACACAGACAAAATTGAAATAAATGAGTTAAATATTAGTGAAAAGTGCTGTGGAGCAGAGAAAGGGGATAGGGTGTGCTAGGCAGGAGCTCAAGCTTAAAGTTGTAAATAGGATTCAAGGAATGCTTCCCCTAGTGACATTTAAGCAGAGATGTCCAGGAGGTGAGGGAGCTAGATGTAGACCCAGGGGAAGAGATGCTGAGATGTGATCAGATTCTGTATATTTTGAAGGTAGAGCCAATGGAATTTCCTAGTGAATCAGATTTGTGATGTAAAAGAGAAGAGGAACCAAGGATGATGGCAACTGTTTTGGTCCAGTCATGTGGCAGGAAGGAATTTGCATTGGGAAGCAAACTGAAGACTGTGTTCTGAGGAGGGGGTATTAATTGTATCAAATGCCCTCCGGTCAAGTAAGAGGATTAAGAATTAACCATTGTCTTTAATTACATGGAGGTGCTAGTGACCCTGAAAAGAACAGTTTTGGTGAAGTAGTAGAAACAAAAGCCCAATTGGAGGGAGTTCTAGAGAGAATTGGAGTTAGCTACATATATGTAATTATTTGAAGGAGTTCAGCCTTAAGTGGGATTAAGAGGAATGGGGATTTAATAATTATTTAAATGCCTTCTGCTGTATGCCAGGAGATAGTCAAGGTTTCTGAGATATACCAGTAGAGAAATTCCCCTCCCCTTACAATGTTTTCCTAGTGTGTAACAAAATATATACAAGGCTTTTTCAGACTCGTGATTTAATCAAGTGCATCTTAAACATTAGTGATTACCCGGGAATCTTGTTAAAATGGTAGATTCTGATTTAATAGGATTTTTATTAAGGATTTAAGGCTTTCCATCTTCATACAGAAGTTGTTCAAAAGACTTTTTGTACTTTATTGGGTTTTTTTTGTTTTGTTTTGCTGTGCTAGGAGTCTCATCCAGGGCCTGAGGCATGCTAAGGCAAGTGATGTATCCCCCCAGCTTTTGTTGGATTTTGAGCTTGCAAATATATTATTTATTTAATGAACGGTAATAGGGTATTTGATTATACTAAGAAATTGTTAAAAAACATTTTTAGATTTGCTAATAGTATTGTAGTTATGTTTTTTAAAAGTTTTAACACATACTGAAATGCACAAAAAGTTATGGTGTTCAGGATTTGCTTCAAGATAATAAAAAGAGTGGGAAATGAGATGCTAGGTAAGTGCGCTACCACTGAGCTAAAACCACAGCTCTATAGGGATTTATTTTACTGCTTCTGAATATATTTCAAAGTTTTCTATAATAAAACTTTTTCTTAAATATAGTAACTAGAGACAGGATCTTACGTTCTAGTATTCCCTATCTTGCTTTAAGGTCAATTTGTTCTTATGAGGTTTTTTCTCTCAAGTGAATCAAATGTGTGTTGCAAACTAGATTGTTAGCCTGTGCTAATTAACATAAGTTCCTCTGACTTTGCTTGTGTTAAGGTTTGTCCTGTGCGTACACACTTAACTCTTCTTTTGCTTCTTTTGTAGGCCTCGCCTTGGAGTCACTCTTCACAAGGTTGTGGTAGCAGGAGCCCTCTATCTTTTGTTTTCTGGCATGGAAGGGGTCCTCAGAGTTACAGGGGTCAGTATTGCTTAGTTTGAATTTTTGTGGTCAGTTCACTTACATCATTTTGGTCTTGAGAGGGGGAATTGTAAGTGTCTATGGGTTTCTTTACTGTTGCTTCTCTTACTTATGGGATCTGATTTTCAAAATATGTATTTCTGATTTTCAAAAATGTATGAGAGTTGAATATCTCTTATCAGAAATATTTGAGACCAGAAGTTTTTGAATTTCAGAGTTCTTCATATTTTGGAATATTTGCTAAACTTTACTGGTTAAGCAACATTAAAGCAAAAATTAGAATTCCAAAATATTCCAAAATCTGATACTTTTTGAGGGTCACAGATTTGGGGAATTTGGATGCGTGATGCTCAACCTGTATTTTTTTTTTTTTTTCCTTTCTTTTTAGTCAATCTATTAGAGCTTTATAAATTTAATGTATGATCCAGAATGAATGCTTTCCCTCTGTCCCTAGATTGGTAATTCTTTAGTTCATTTTCCTGGATATCAGACTCCCATTCTTGAATAAGTGGCAAACGTTGGAATTGTACTCTGCTGGTTTAAGTAGCAGAACTCTTTGCTTACCCAGCAATTGAGTTTTAAAGATTTCCTTAAAATGCAACTCATTAAGTTTCATACCATCTTTGAGAATTATTAAGTATTCCCTTTGCCAAGAAAGGAAACCAAAGCTCTGAGATCTGAGTGATAAAAGAAATTTTTTACAAATTAAAAGAAAAAGAAATTTGTGTTAAGAGGATTGAGGATGTAGCTCAGTGTTAGAACACTTGTCTGGCATGTATGCAGTGCCCTGTGTTCCATCCCCAGTGCCAAAAATAAAGAAAAGAAAGTTATTATATTAGAGATGGAGTAATGTGAAAAAAAAAAATTGGCCTCCATGGGATATCCAATTATCTTCTTATTTATTTAAAAATCAGATTCTATAAAAACTTGTTAAATCCAAGGTGGTAAATTCTAAAAACGTGGCTTTGTCCTCAATAAAACTGGGCTCATTAAGTTTTGCAATAAGTTTCTCCTTAAACAAAACACTTTGTGATTGCAAATTTGTTTTTCAAACCTCATTGTCCTCTCTATGTAATTTCCTTAGACTTTTAGCAACTTTAATCCTCTGTCAATTTCGTTTTCTTTCTTCTGCTGCTGCTGTAGTATTTTTCTTATTCCTTGGCTCTGATAGTAAGCCTGGCCCTCTCAGCAATTGATGCCTGTATTATTTTATGGATATCCTTTCAATAATATCCTGGTGATTGGGTTGTTAGGATTATGTAAAAAGGATCTTGGATGTCAACTTGTGGAAACTAGTAGCATACTTTTGGGGACAGAAAATTAGATTTTATTTTAGGGCAAGCTATTGTTTCTAACACATCATTATATAAAAATTTTGGAAATCAATTTTTTTATATTTCACACTAATTTGTTTGAAATATGAGAAGGATTTCACAATTATAAGAAATCAGGATGTGATGGAGGTTATAAGCACTAGAAGTTTTTGGCGTTGACACCTCTTACATGGATCTTAATGTGTTGGGAACTCTGTAGTGTTTACTTCTGTGGTAGTTAGCAACAATTTCATTGTACTGAAATTGACAGTTTGTGTGAAACACTTATTGCAGTATGTTCTATGTGAAGGTTTGTAAGAAGGAAAGAATGATTAGATGCCATGTGTTAGTCCTTTTTATTTTCTTTTAGCTGAAAAGCAAAGTCATTCCAGATGATTATATTAATGCAGAATCATGTGCTGGTTTCTTCTCTGTGCCTCTTTAGCCATCTGTTTTTCACCACCTCTTGTTCTTTGTCTGCAGGCCCAGACTGATCTTGCTTCCTTGGCCTTTATCCCCTTGGCTTTCCTAGACACTGCCCTGTGCTGGTGGATATCCTTCTCATTGGCTTGTTTGATGGAGGTCCATTTTCTCCCTTTGGAGATGGGTTTCTGTTAATCTTTCTGCAAAGAGTTTACCAGTTTTATTAATTTCTCCTTAACATGGGATATAGTGTATTTTAAGTCTTAACAACCTGAAGGTTCAGGTAAGCAGTTTTTTTTGTTGTTGTTTTAATTTTAAAAATCATAAAAGTGGGCAACTGTGGACTGCACACAAAATAAAAGCTTCTGGCTTTTCTTTTTTAAACAAGCATTTCACCTTGATTTTGGATTTGTTATTTGCTCATCTCACTTTGGTGTTAGAGTCACTGGCTGCTCTGGTGCTACTCATCCTTTTAACCTCTAGCAATTATTAAATGCTTTGAAACTAATAAAAAGAGTTTGATCCTTAAAATGTGGTTTCAGGAACTAATCAGGTGGTTTGATTCTTCTGAAACTAGCAGGTTTAGTAGGTTTCCACCCTTACAGGATGATTGTTTTTTTCCTTCATTCAAAAGTTTACTTGGGATTATCTGAAGACTTTCACCCTTCAGAATAAATATTGATTCATTTACGTGCAAAGTCAGCAGCAGTAAACAAGTTTCTGTTTGAATAATTTTTTTTCCTGCTCCTTAAAATTAAACATTTGTTAGGGTATTGGCCTTCAGGAGAGTGAAGGATTCAGGTTTTTGGACTTTTCTGGGTTGTTTTGAATTTATTTTGGCTTTTCTATAGTTGGAGCTATGTGTGATTGTACAATATTATTGTTTTGATTGTGACTATTGTAAAAAGCAGAATGTGAACAAAATTGTAATTTTGTGAATTTGAGAGGATTGCGATATAGCAAAATGTTAGCAATTGAGGTGTCCTGGGTGCAGATGACCAAAACTTATCTAGATCAGTATCTTTCCCAGTGTGTTTTGTGAACCCCTGTGAGTATTGAGAGGAATAGAGAGGTAGGTGGGATTGGACTAGGCAATAAGATAACCCAATGACTAGGTAACAGCCATGGCTCTGATAAAGGGTAGTATAAGCTCCAGCTCCCATATTTTTAGAGATGTTTCTCATTCTGAAAGTTGACATGGGAGTGGATATTCATCATCCATAGTTGTCATGTCTCCTGTCTTTCTCTGGCAATTCCACTTGGGAATGGAGATTGATTGCTTTTGGAGCCTAATTGCCTGGGGTTCTCAGACAGTTGTAGGGTCCTTTTAAGTTCATGGTAGCACAGGCAAATGATTGCAGGTTCCAGTAGATGGCAGAAAGGGACCAAGTGTAGAACCACAGAAGGTAGAGTGTTAATTATGATCCTAGACTGGGGTTAGTCAGGCCAGTTGTGAATGGTTTCCAGTCTTGAAGAGTGAAGATGGTCTTAAAACTCCTTGTCCCTTGCCTGTTGCTCTTATCACTCTCCATTTGTTTCTCTCTCTCTCTTTTTTTTATCTTTAAAAATTTGTTTTCCTAAAAAACTTGTTCCTGTCTTTTTTCTCTTTTTAAATATATTTTCTCTTTTCCTTTTATCTTTTGCATTCTTATTTTATCTTGATTCTTATTTTATCTGTCTTCTATGAAAATGATGACATTAATCTTAGTAAGGTTTGGTGTGTTCGTGAGATTAAGTGAAAATAAGACAGTTCAGACCTCTGAGATTCATAACTATTGGTATGACCCCAGATTGTCCAAGAAATCTAAGGGTTATTTTGCAAGGGTTATTTTTCCTGAATGTTTTAATTCCTTGACCTGCAAACACATATTTATTAGTCTGACTCAAACAATGAAGTTATTAAAACTTCGAAGGAACATCGTAAAGCTGTCTCTGTATCGACATTTCACCAACACGCTTATCTTGGCAGTGGCAGGTAAGTCTGGGACTTTCTTCCTGTTGTTTAAATGTGATCCTATGATCTTTTTACAACACAGATTCTTAACCTGAGAGGTCATAGGTAGGCATAGAAATTTTGTGCATTTGAGGAAAAAGTTCTTAGCCCTTGTCAAATTCTCAAAAGGATCTATGGTTTAAAAATAAATAAGATTAAGAAGCACTTCTAGTTGAAAATCAACTTCATATAATTTCAGTTCCTACCATGTCCCTTTCCTTCTTCCATTCTCTCTCAGGCATCTTTTCCTTGAAACAAGTTAACTTCAAACAGCATCTGGATTGTTTTTAGAAGATATCTGCTTATTTGATTTTATTAAATGGCTAGATAAGTTTAGATTAGGGTACATTACTATTTTGATATTTTACATATTTTGCTAAGCATACATAAAATGTAGACATTAGGTAGACTGTAACCAAACTAGGCTAATTTGCTTACTTACTTTTTGGCCCTTCTACCAGGAATAGTGTGAGGTCTATCCTTGATTGCAACTGGCTCTTCTGTTTGTGTTGCAGCCATTTTATCAACTGTTTTTTGCTCATGTAACCAGCCTATGAAAAGTTACCTCATTTTACTAAAGATGAAAGAAAAATAAAATATTGATATGGCAGGAAAAAGCCATATTTCCAATGCTTCTGTGCTAATTCTGAGGGTTACTGAAGTAGCCAGATAATAAACAAAGTTATCACAAAACTATTCCTTAAGTGCAGAAAGCATTGACAAGAGTATGTATCACGGGCCTTGCTTTCAGTAGGTGGTCAGTAAATTAATATTGAATATATTTGTGAAAATAACTGATAGAAAATGATTACAGTGTATTGGAGATTAGGAGATGTGTGTAATTTTACTTAACCAGGGTCAGGAATTATAATTGGGGTGAAAATCATCTGTGACCTGCTCTTATCAGGTTTTTTATTTCATGTTAGCATCTATTGTGTTTATCATCTGGACAACCATGAAGTTCAGGATAGTGACTTGTCAGTCGGTAAGTTATAAGTACACACATATTTATAAATAGGGTACTGTTTTATACATGATAATGATGTTAATGACAATGGCAAAGTTCTTGTAAGGTAAGCACCATATAAGAAATTAGGGCAAGGTCTTCACTTCCCTCTTCCTAAAAATTCTGTGCTATTATGGTGCCATTGTATAATAGTTGGTTTTTATTTGGTTTATTTGACTGTCTCTGTGGTGGGAGAGAATGTTTAAGTGATAACCACAGCCTGTCATAATCCAGGCTTACCTTAATTAAAAATCTCAAATCAGAGGTTTAATGTACTGAATTTTAAGTATGTGTGAATAGTACTGATTTGAGTAGGAGCCCTGTCTTTAAAATCTGAGCATAAAGACTGTAACCAATAGGATTTTTCCCCCACATTTTTTTATTGGTACATTATAGTTGGCCAATAGGATTTATTTGGAGGCAGCTAAGGCTCTGTTTTGGCAAAATTAAATGAAAATGACATTATAAAGTATAAAAACCTTATATTACTTTTTCTTACCCTGAATAAAACCCTTCTCCAAAGATTCTAAGAGCTGGTGAGTTTGATAAATGTTCTGTTCAGATGGTGCCTTTTCTTTAAGCACAGTAAGCACTGCAAAGGAAGAAACTACATTTATTCACTTTGTATTCCTATCACTTAGCACACATCAAACTCTTAGTAAATATAACATAAGTTCATAAATAAGTGATTCTTGTTCTATGCCAAGGGCTTTGCGAACAAAGTATAAAGATAATAAATATAGACATTGTACTTTCCCCCCCCCCCTCACTGTAGGACTGGCGGGAACTGTGGGTGGACGATGCCATCTGGCGGTTGCTGTTCTCCATGATCCTCTTTGTCATCATGGTTCTCTGGCGGCCATCAGCAAATAACCAGAGGTTCTTGGACTCTTTTACTTATTCTGCTAATGGTTAAATAGCTATTTCATGAATTAGGAGTGGTGCTTTAGAGGAGTTTGTCAGGGATGTGTCATATAGTAGAAGAAACACAGGGACTGCTATCAATTGAATTGAGGTTCCTTTCTTGGCTTTCCTTAATTTGCTTTGTGATTTTAGTATGCTATCTCTTCAGTTCTCTGGGCCTCAGTTTCCTTTTCATATAGTAATGGAGAATTATATCAAGTGATATGAGGTCCCTTTCAAATCCGACATCTTCTGATAATTATATAGGTAAATGACAGTCTCTTCTGTCAGGTCTCCAGAAGGAAAGACAAATTTCTATAGGCCCGATGCAACTCACTTTATAACAGTAGGGTAAAATGAAGACTTAAGTGACTGACTTAGGAATTAAAAATCCACATGTAAATTCAGTTTGTTCAACTATACACAAATCTCAGTTATTAAAGAACTGCCCGTTATTATTTTGTGAATATCCAGGCCTTTGTTTTCTTTTTTTAACCCCTTCTGTCCTCTTTTGTAGATAGACAGTTAAGAGCTTATATTAAACGGTCACATCAAAGAAGGAAAGGTGTATAACTGAACAGCTCTTTTATATGAAATGGGGTCTGGCAGTATTGCTCATACTATCCTCAAAATAAAAATCCTCCTGCCTCACACTCCTGAGTAGCTGGAATTAAAAAAAAATTAAATGTTCAAACTGGTCCTGTGTCCAGTTTGAACAGCTAATTTTTTTTGAAAATTTTTTTAGTTGTAGATGGACACAATACTTTTATTTTGTTTATTTTTATGTGGTACCGGGGATTGTACCCAGTGCCTCACGTTAGGCAAACACTCTACCACTGAGCCACAACCCCAGCCCCTTGAACAGCTAATTTTACAATTAAATATATCAATGGAAAAAAAAATAAAAGTCAAGCAACAGAAAAGCCATGCAAGAAAACAGAGGGGATCTGAAATCACTATTCAAAAAGAACCTATAGATGTTTTGGGGACCCTCCTTTTAAGTCTATCTATAGATAATACTGTGACTTGCTAGCAATGTCTGTATTTATTTATTTATTTTTTCCCCCAAACTTTTGATCTACCTTTATAACACAATAAGGTACCAGGTACACACATAACAATATTTACAAATCAATTACATCAGACAGCCTAAAGCACATCATTGAACTTACATTATCCATTCCTTTCTATTGAGGGAAAATAGTGCTTATGACATGAGAATAATATTAGTATGTGAGTTTTAACAGAAAAAGCATGGTTGGGAATAATAGGCCAACAATTAGTATTTTACATTTTTACAATTTTTATATTGAAATAAAACCAAAAAGAAAACATTGTCATGGGAATCTATATTAATTTGGGTAGTCTATATAACAACTGTCTAGTAATTTGAAAGTGAAAATTTATTTAAAAGAAGAAAACTGCTATTTTTAAAACAATATCAACTTATAAGAGAATATAGATTGATAAGAAATGCAAGAATGCAAAAGTAGTCTGACATCTTAATGGGTTCTGCATTCCTAATAAAGAGGCTGATGATATACACACACAAATTCTCTCAAACAATATGACTGCAAAAGTACATCATCAGCTCTAAATGCAAATGACCAAGTGTTTTACAGAAAGAAAGTTTTATCTAGCTGGGTGCAGTGGCACACACCTGTAATCCCAGTGACTCAGGAGGCTTAGGCAGGAGGATCCAAATTTATAGGCCAGCCTCAGCAATTTAGTGAGACTTTGTCTCAAAATAATAAACAAAATGGGGAAAAGTGGCTGGGGTGTAGTTCAGTGGTAAAAGCACCCCTGGGTTTAAAGCCCGGTACTGCCCCCCTCACCCCCCTACAAAAAAAAAAAAAAAGTTTTATCTAGTAGTTTTTCTTATTTTTTTCAAGTTGCTGGTTTTATATAAAGTAATTTTCCAACAATTGTATCTTCGTACATGTACTTAGGATAATGATGGCTAACTTATTCTACCATTATTCTATCCCCTTTCCCCCCTCCCCTCCTTCCCCCCCTCTTTGTTCTATTTAAGGTTCTTTCATTCCTCTCATTTCCACTCCCTTGACTTTATAAGTTAGTATCTTCATAACAAAGAGATCATATACCAGGCTCTAAAATATAAGGGATGCCAACCAAGAATTTTATATCCAGCAAAATTAAGCTTTAGATTTGATGATGAAATAAAAACCTTCCATGATAAACACAAGCTAAAAGAATTTACAACAAGAAAGCCTGCACTATAGAACATCTTGGCAAGATATTCCACGAAGAGGAAATGAAAAATAATAATGAAAATCTGCAAAGGGAAGAACTACAATAAAGGAAAAAAAAACAACCAAAGGAGAAACTAAGTCAAGCTAAATACCAAAAATAATAAAAAAATAAAAATGACTTGTAATACAAGTTATGTCTCAATAATAACCTTGAATGTTAATGGCCTAAACTCACCAATTAAAAGACATAGGGTAATAGATTGGATTAAAAAAACAGACCCAACAATATGTTGCCTTCAAGAGACACATCTCATAGGAAAAGACACCCACAGACTGAAGGTGAAAGGATGGGATAAAATATACCATTCACATGGTCTACATAAGCAAGCAGGGGGGTCTCCATCCTCATATCAAATAAAGTAGACTTCAAGCAATGTCTGTATTTAAAATGCTTTGCTTCCTCGGTCTTTAAAGAAAGTTTTGTATTACCTCAACTTTCCCCTCCCTTTCCTTTTCCATTGCCTCCATTCCCTGTGACTTCAGTGTTGTTATCAGCTTAATGTGATATGTCCTTACCCATTTTGTTCCCTGTTCAAGTTGGAATCTTCTTTACTCACCTTTCTCCTTTATTTTCCTTCTCTTTCTCCTTTCCCCCCTTTCTTACTTTCTTTTTCCACCCTCCTCCCCTCCCTTTCTGCCTGTTTCTTCCTGTCTTTCTCTTTTTGTCTTTTTTCTTTCTCTCCTTTCCCCCTCCCTTTCCTTCCTTCTTTCTTCCTTTTCTGGTTGGCCGTCTTACTATGTTGCTAGGCTGACCTAGAATTCCTGGGCTCTAGAGATCCTCCCGCTTCCCTCCCTGGAATAGCTGGGACTACAGGCACACACTACCATACCTGGCTCATCCCATTTTCCAATAACTGTATAAAAGACTTCCACTCTGCTGGGGAAAGTCCCTTAACTCTCTCCCCTTTTTATTTCCCCCTTCTTTTGTCCACTCTTACAAATCATTCTAACCTTTGCTCTTTATTGTTGCAGTATAGTTTTTCCCTTTTGAAGTAGGTGTAACTACTCAGCAAGAGCCTAAACTTGGCACAGTGTCAGGCTTACATGTGTTTTTTAGGTAGGGGCCCATTCAGGTTTGGCCCATCCTAAGGATCTGCTCCAACACTCTTCCTTATTTTCATTTTAGTTATTACAAAAACAATAACCAGGGTGTTGTACATTTTTCTTCTTGTTGTTTCTTTGCATTTTCTTGTATATCCATTAAGCCAACTCCCCAGGAGTTTGAGCCATATTTCTAAATTTTGTTGGTAATTTTTGACTCCAATAATGATAATAGCACAGCTGCAGTTCCATATCATGGCTGACCCTGTGCCAATCTAGGATTCAAAGGTTCACTAACTCCCACTCTCTCATCCCTTATTTTTTTTTTTTAATATTTATTTATTTACTTTAGTTGTACACAATGCAATGCATTTATGTTTCCGTGGTGCTGATGATCGAACCCGGGCCGCGCACGTGCGAGGCGAGCACTCTGCCGCTGAGCCACAATCCCAGCCCTCATCCTTTATTTTTTTAATGTTTTTTTCCTAGTTGTCAATGGACCTTTATTTATTTATATGTGGTGCTGAGAGTCCTAGGCAAGTGCTCTACCACTGAGCTACAGCCCCAGCCCTCATCCTTTATTTTATTAAACCACATGTCTCAGTGAGTCAGAATCTGACTTCTGACTCCAACTACCCATAGTTAGCCAAACTATAAAGTCCATGGGGACAGTCCCCATAAGACAGTTCTCACTTCTGACCTGGAGGTTCCCAAAACCACTTTTAGCTTTGATCATGCTAGGACTCACAAAACTTATTGAAAGCTGGTAATTTTCAAAGCTCCCTATGATTTATTACACAGGAAAGGTACAAATTACAATCAGCCAAGAGAAGAAACACATGGGGCAGAGTTCAGGAAGAGCCTAAACAGAAACTTATCATAATTCTGTCCTCATAGAGTGACGGATGACATTACTTACTCCCAGCTGTAGTGAGTAACAGTATATACAGAGTATTGCCATCCAGGGTACTCACCTGAACCTTTGGTGTCCAGAGTTTTTAGTGAGATTTAATTAGGTACTGTCCTCTTGAAAGCTGGGCTAATACCTTTAGTCTCCAGTTCTGCAGAGGTTTGAACTGATGTGGTGGAGTCAAAGCTCCTATCATAAATCATACTGTCCATTAGCCAGATCTCCCAGGCGAACAAAAGCATTCCCATCAGGCCAGATATTTCAGTGCTACAGAGATTACTTCACAGTCGTCAAGGGGAATGGTCAGACCACTGTTTACATAAGGCTAATTTTCATGACACTCTGGCACATAACAGATGTTCAATATTTAATTAGTGTGCTTTGAATCACTGAGTTAAAGGGGGTATGTATATTGTTAACTTTGAAAGTATTTTCCAGATTGTATTCTTAATAAACCTGAAGCAAATTGTGTATATAATAGTAGTATGAGAGGAGCTTTTCCCTCTGCCCTTCTACATTTCCCTATCACTTTAATTTTTGTAGGTATAGTGGATAAGAGTTAATATTTAGTGTGATTTTTATTTGCATTTAAGTTTGAGCTTTTTAAAATATTTTATATATTAATGGTCATTTAGTTTTGTGAATTAGCCTGTTATAGCTGGCTTATTTTTTATTGGTTTATTGGTCATTATTTTAGTCCATTTTAACAAAATGCCACAGATAATTTATAATGAAGAGAAATTCATTGACTTATAGGTCTGGAGGCTGGGAAGTCCAAAATCAAGGTTGCCAGCATCTGGTGAGGGCCTTTTTGCTGTGTCCTCACATTGTGAAGACAGAAAGGAAGAGGCAGAGCCCACTTGCAAAAGCATTTTTTATAACAGGATCAGTCCGTTAACCAGGACATAACCCTCACAATCTAAACACCTCCCATTATACCCTATCTCAAATACTGTTGCTCTGAGAAGGAAATTCTCAAGAGTTTTAGAGGGGACAGACATTTCAAATCATAGAAGTCATTTATGTATTGATTTGTAGTAACTCCTAGTAAGAGCCAATATTTTGTTTGTAGTATTGAAGATATTCTAGTTCATTACCTTTTAATTTTTCTGTGCTGTTTTTGTCCATGTAAAAATGTAGAAATATGAAGTCACATTTGTCATTTTTCCTTCATGGATTTTATACTTTGTATCTTGTTTTTTTTTTTTTTTTTTTTTTAAATATTTATTTATTTGCTTTAGTTGTACACAATGGGTTTATTTGTACGTGGTGCTGAGGATCGAACCAGGGCTGTGCACGTGCTAGGCGAGCGCTCTACCGCTGAGCCACAATCCCAGCCCACTTTGTATCTTGTTTAAGAAATCCTTTTCTAGCCTAAGGTGGTGTCAGAAGATTATTTTAAATTCACCATCAAAGTTTTCATTCACCAAGAATTGTTTGATTCTGGATCTCTATTCTCTTTTCATTATTTTGATCCTGCGTCAGTACCCTGGCTTAATTACGTAACTTCCTGATAAATCTTGGTATCTGGGGTATCTAAACCTCTATCCTTAATCTTTTTAAAAAAATGTTAATTTTAAAAATTAATATGCTTGTTTAATTCCAGGAAAACTTATAAAGATTTTGATTAGAATTTTGTTGAATTATTGAATTAATGAGGGAAATTATATCTTTTTGATAATCCCATCTTTGGATATGTTATTTCCATTCTTTTAGTGCTTCAGTTATTTTTTATTTATTTATTTTGTATGAATGCAGGCTTCAAAAATATTACATGTGTTTTTTCCAAATATGCAGAAATGCTGTTGATTTCCCCCCACCCAACCATCCCCACTTCACCTGCGCCCTATACTGGGGATTGAACCCAGGGGTGCTCTATCACTAAGCTACATCCTCAGCTTTTTTTTTTTTTTTTTTTTTTTTTTTTGGTACCGGGGATTGAACTCAGGGGCACTTGACCACTGGGCCATATCCCCAGCCCTTTTTTGTATTTTATTAGAGACAGGGTCTCACTGAGTTGCTAAATGCCTTGCCATTGCTGAGGCTGGCTTTGAACTCATGATCCTCCTGCCTCAGCCTCCCAAGTGCTGGGATTACAGGTGTGCGCCACCACGCCGGGCCATCCTCAGCCTTTTTTAAAAAATTTTGAAACAGGGTCTCATTAAGCTGACAAGCTTGGCCTTGACTTGGAATCCCCTTGTCTCAGCCGTCCTGAGTAGCTGGGATTATAGGCAGGTGCCACTAACCCAGCTAAATGCTGTTGATTGTTACATATTTATCATAATCATCAACCCTTCTACATTATCGTGTTACTTTTGACAATTTCTAGATTTTACTTCAGGTGGGTTTTTGTCTAAAGTAATCATAATGTTTCTTCCTTGACAAATCATCTTCCTACCTCATTTCTGATTCTTATTATATTGGCTAGGTCCTCCTATGCAACATTAAATAGAGGTGGTGAGAGTGGGTCTCCTCATCTTATTCAGATTTTAGATGCAGTCAGATATTATCATTAATTATGATATTTGCCATGACATTTTGTTACCCTTTAACAAGTGACAGACATTCTGCATTTCTAGCTTATTAAAGAGTTTTCACAATGAAAGCAGAATGAAAATATTAGGGAACAATAAAATGGAAAGTACATAATGAGGTCAAAGCTAAAGCTGTGGCAGCTGCTTTACTGAGTCACTTAAGGAGGTGTGAGGGAGCAGCATCAGAGGTGTACCAAATCAGACCTTCATCTTACGAGTTTCCCACTTGGAAACAAGTTTTAAATTACTTGGAACACACAAGATTAGGCTTTCCTTAATTCTCATTTTGCAGGCTGAGATTGTAAATTAGATACAAATTTACTTTCCTTTGTATGCCTTACAGAATGCTTTTTAAAAGTTTCAGGTATTGGGCTGGGGTTGTGGCTCAGTGGTAGAGCACTTGCCTAGCATGTGTGAAGCAATGCGTTCGATTCTCAGCACCACATATAAATAAATGAATAAAATAAAGGTCCATCAACAACTAAAAATACATATAAAAAAACTTAAAAAAAACTTTTAAGAAGTTTCAGGTATTGTTCTAAGCACAAAATACCTCTGTGTTTTAAGTAATACTGTATTATCCCCATGTACAGATGAGGAAACCCAGGAGTATAAAGATATTAAGTAACTTATCTTAAAGTCACAGGTAGCCTGCACTCAATAAATATGGTATTCTTCGCTTCTCTCTTGCTAATATAGACATTTAAGAACTTTTTTTTTTTTTTTTTTTTTTTTTTTTGTGGTACCGGGGATTGAACTCAGGGGCACTCGTCCACTGGGTCACATCCCCAGCCCTTTTTTGTATTTTATTTAGAGACAGGGTCTCACTGAGTTGCTGAGTGCCTCGCCACTGCTGAGGCTGGCTTTGAACTCACAATCCTCCTGCCTCAGCCTCCCAAAGTGCTGAGATTACAGGCGTGCACCACCACGCCCGGCAAGAATTTTCTTTTTTTAAAAAATATTTATTTGTTTTAGTTGTACACAATGCCTTTATTTTTACGTGGTGCTGAGGATCAAACCCGGGCTGCGCACATGCTAGGCGAGTGCTCTACCGCTGAGCCACAACCCCAGCCCCATTTAAGAACTTTCTGAAGGGGAGGAATTAGTATTCCCTAAACCGATTTTGTGAATTTTACTGCAATTGCAGTTATTTAGGTCCTGTAAAATTCAGATAATAGCTGGGAATACTGGCACACTACTATAATCCCACCTACTAGGGAGACTGAGGTAGGAGGAGCACGATTTCAAGACCAACTTAGTGAAGTCCTGTCTCCAAATAAAAAGCTAAAAAGGGCTGGGGATGTAGCTCAGTGGTAAAGTGCCCCTGGGTTTAATTGCCAGTACTGGGGATGGGTGTAATTCAGATAGGAGAAGAGTTTTTGTAGTTTTCTAATTTTTCTTTCTATTCTGGCATTGTTCCGTCAGGTTTGCCTTTTCACCATTGTCTGAAGAAGAGGAGGAAGATGAACAAAAGGAACCTATGCTGAAAGAAAGCTTTGGTAGTGATCAAATTCACCTTTTATTTGTGTTTTAAATATCTTTTCATATAAGTTTATTGTTTATTATTTTATAACAGTTTTGTTCCTGAACTTGGTATGTGGTAAAGTTAGGTAAAGAGCAAATAAGAGTGTAAGTTTTAAATTTCATATATACATATATACATATATAGAGTGTGTGTGTATACATATATACATATATAGAGTGTGTGTGTATATTTATATATATATATATATATATATATATATATTATTTATTTATTTATTTTTTTTTGGTAATGGTCCTGGGGATTGAGCCCAGGACCTTATGCATGCTAGGCAAGTGCTCTACCACTTAGCTATACCCCCGTCAGCATATAAGTTTTAAGATGAAGCTATGATAAATTGATTAAATAATTCCATATTAAATGTCCAGTTTACTTGCTAGAAATAAGTTAGAAATTTAGCTTTGAACTCCCCAGTATACATGTAAAGATGGAGAGAGATATTGTGTAATTCACAGAGATAGCTTAAAATAAAGCTCTGAATTCAATTTTGTGTTCATTGCTGGTCTGTTGACAAAGTTGACATATCTGTGGGTGTTTTTTTTTTTCTTTTCTTGTACAGAAGGAATGAAAATGAGAAGTACCAAACAAGAACCTAATGGAAATAGTAAAGTAAACAAAGCAGTAAGTATCACTTTTTTTTTTTTCCTTTCCTCTTTGGTTTTTGCATGGTCTACAAGCCTTTGGTAGAACCCAACAGTTATGGTTATGCCGTAATGATTTTTGTTCCTATCCTATAATAGGCTTACTTTACAATCTTATTTATTACATTTACATTTCTAAAACAGGCAGCAAGTGAGTCTAGGGTCTAGTAATCTTTAACTAGATGATATACTACTATATTTTGAAAAAATACCAGATCAATCTGATTGTTCTGTTTAATGGTTTTCATAAGTGAATCACAGTTTCATTAATAACCTGAGTTCCATTAATAACCTGATACCTAATGTTTTGTTCTAGGAGCTGAGTATTCATTCTTCATAGGAGGGCTTTAAGAGTTTAGCTCAACCTTAAGGAGCAAAGCCTGCATGAAACAAGCTCTATTAGGCCAGCTTGGGGTTGTAGCTCAATGGTAGAATGCTTACCTAGCACCTGTGAGACAATGGGTTCCATCCTCAGCACCAAATGAAAATAAATAAAAAATTTAAATAAATAAATAAATATAGTGTGTCCATCTACAACTAAAAATATTTTTTAAAAATTATTAGGTACTGAGAAGAGAACATTTAAAGCTGTATGACATTATTTTATATTTCTGTTATATGATTTTAAAAACAAAATTATTTTATTCTACCCAGAGCAAGCAGACAAGAAAAAGAAGCAAAAGGCATCTAAGTTAGAAATGAAGTTAAAATTGTTTCTGTTTATAGATGACATTATCTTACATATAGAAACTATTAAAGACTCTTATCAAAAAACTGTTAAAACTAATAAACAAATTCAGTAAAGTTGCAGGATACAAAATCAGCATACAAAAATCAATTGCATTTCTGTATACTAGTATTGAACTATGTGCTGCAGAAAAATAAATTATTCAAGAATAAGCTTAACCAAGGAAGTAAAAAACCTGTATACTGAAAACTATAAAATTTTAATGAAAGAAGTTTCAGAAGACACAAATAAATGAAAAGATAATCTGTATTCATTGAATTAGAAGACTTAATATTGTAACAATGCTCATACTACCTGAAGCAGACAGTGTAGTCCATATCAAAATTCCAATGACATTTTTCACAGAAATAGAAAAAATAATCCTAAAATTTATGAAGAACCACAAAAGACCCCTAATAGCCAAAGTACACTTGAGCCAAAAGAACAAAGCTGGAGATATCATATGGCCTGACTTCAAAATGTACTACACAGATCTGGGAATGTAGCTCAGTAGTAGACCTTATGTTTAGCATTTATGAGGCCCTGGATTTGAGCCCCAAGATATGACCCCACTGCCTGACCAGGAAGAGAGAGAGAGGAAAAAAAAACCCTGCTAGTCTGTAATATCAAAACAGCATGGTGGGCTGGGTTGTGGCTCAGTGGTAGAGTGCTTGTCTAGCTTGTGCAAGTTACTAGGTTCAATTCTCAGACCACATATAAATAAGTAAATAAAATAAAGGTCCATGAACAACTAATAAAAATATTAAAAAAAAATAAAATAAAACAGCATGGTGCTGACATAAAAATAGACACATAGACCAGTGGAACAGAATGGAAAGCCTAGAAGTAAATTAATGCATTTATGGTCACTTGAGTCTCTGCAAAGGTACCAAGGACCCAAAACAGGGAAAGGATTTTTTTTTCAATAAATGGTGTTGGGAAAACTGGATAGACATATGCAGAAGAATATACGCACCATATACAAGTCTTTAGAATGTATTAAGGACTTCAACACAACACCTGAAACTGTAAAACTACTGGAATAAAAGTACTCTATAATATTAGTCTGGGTAATGATTTTTTTTTTTTTTTTTTTTAATATGACTTAAAAAGTACAGGTCACAAAAGCAAAAATAGAGCAAGAGAGTTACCTTAAACTAAAAATAGTTTCTATAGTAAATAGCAGAGTTAAAAAATACCTTATGGGCTGAGAGTAAATATTTGTGAACCATACATCTGGAAGGGGTTAATATGCAGTTTATATAAGGAACTCAGACAACTCAATAGCAAGAAAACAACCCCATAAAAAACAGACCATGGGGCTGGGGTTGTGGCTCAGCGGCAGAGCGCTCGCCTTGCACGTGCGCGTCCCGGGTTTGATCCTCGGCACCACGTAAACATAAATGCATTGCATTGTGTACAACTAAAGTAAATAAATAAGTATTAAAAAAAAAAAAAAAAACAGACCAAAGACCTGAATAGACATTTCTCAAAAGAAGACATGCAAGCCGGGTGTCGTGGTACATGCCTGTAATCCCGGCACTTGGGAGGCTGAGGCAGGAGGATTGCGAGTTCAAAGCCAGCCTCAGCAATGGCGAGGCACTTAGCAACTCAGTGAGACCCTGTCTCTAATAAAATACAAAAAAAGGGCTGGGGATATGGCCCAGTGGTCGAGTGCCCCTGAGTTCAATCCCCGGGACCAAAAAAAAAAAAAAAGACATGCAAATACAAACAGGTGTGTGTGGGGGAAGCTCATCATCACAATAAAGAATTGGGAATTAAAACCATAATGAAATATCCCCTCATACCCATTAGAGTGGCTATTGTCAAAAGGACAAAAGCTGCACTGGGGGTGTGGCTCAGTGGTTGAGTGCCCCTGAGTTCAATCCCCAGTACCAATTTAAAAAAAAAAAAAGGACAAAAGATGAGCATGTGGCTTGTGGAGTAAAGGGAATCCTTGCACACTGTTGGTAAGAATGTAAATTAGTATCACCATTATGAAAACCAATATAGAAATTTCTCAAAAATAGATCTATGTGATCCAGCAATCCCACTACTTGGTATATTTTCAAAGGAAATAAGTATGTAGAAGGGATACCTGATTCCCATGTTCATTGCAGCATTCATAATAGCAAAGATATAGAATCAACCAACGTGTTAATCAGTGGATGAATGGATTAAGAAAATGTCTATATACACACCGTTTAATACTGTTCAGTCTTAAAATAGGAAACCTTGTCATTCTCAACAACATTGATGAACCTGGAAGACATTTTGTTAAGTGAAATAAGCAAGACACAGGCGCTCGCTCGATCTGCTGAGTCACCGTTCAAATCTCTCGAGAGCCTCGACCAAGTCCCGCGAGATCCCGTGAGACTACGGAAAGCGGAAATGCCCAAAAATGTCTATGGCCCAATAGTCAACCGCAATCTTAGCTATCTCTGCAAACAGGGCTCCTGCACATGATCTCGCTTGTATATGGAACCCAAAAATGTTGAATTCACAGAAGTAAGGGTAGAGCAGCGGTTACCAGGACAAACAATGGATGGTGGGGATATTTGGGAGAAATTGGTTGAAGATAATTAAAATTTTTTTTTTTACTTTTCTATTAGCAAGTCTCATTTGTTATATGAATGTACTACTTAGAGTTACAAAAGACTAAAGATCTTAAAACAGATTTTTACATGATATATTATGCAGTATGTTTTTTTAAAAAATATTTATTTTTATTTTAGTTGTACACAGTGCCTTTTATATTTATGTGGTGCTGAGAGTCGAACCCGGGCCGCGCACGTGCTAGGCGAGCGCTCTACCACTGAGCCACAACCCCAGCCCCAATGCAGTATGTTTTAATAACAATTGATATTATGTTCCCAGCAGGAAGATGATTTGAAGTGGGTAGAAGAAAATGTTCCTTCTTCTGTGACAGATGTGTAAGTGTTTGAATCATTACTATAAGAATTCTATTTCAAAGTTAGTACTACTTATTTGTTTTAAATGAAGGAGCTGAGGAGTATACTAATGAGAATTTAAGATGTTGAAGAATGATTTTAGTAGATAAGAAGTAATATACAAACAAATAGTTGGGATTAATCATTCAGATGACATTTCGGCTTAGAAAGATTTAGCTATAGATCTTCCTAAAATCCATGAGGTAGTACTTCTGAAATTTTTTATTTCCTTTCCAAAGCTGTAATATTAATGAAATATTGATTCTATCATATTGTAGAATATGTTTGTTGTTTTCTATATGATTCTAGTAAACACTGATTCTTGTTTATTTTATTTGCTTTTTTCCCCCCTTAAAGGGATGTTAATAAGATACAAATCTTAGGTAGATCACAAGAAAGCTTAAATTACATTCATACTGGGCATGGTGTGGCCCATAATCCAAGCAGCTTGGGAGGCTGAGGCAGGAGGATTGTGAGTTCAAAGTCGGTCTCAGCAACTTAGCGAGGTCCTAGCAACTTAGAGAGACCTTGTCTCAAAATATAAAAAGGGCTGGTGATGTGGCTCAGTGATTAAGTATCCTAAGGTTCAATACCTGTTACCAATAAATAAATAAGTAAATAAATTTGCATTTATTATTCCACTGTCTTTTTTGAACCATTTATGGCTTTATTTTACATTGTTCAATTTAGTGTTTTTCTCTCTGCAGAGCACTTCCGGCCCTTCTGGATTCAGATGAGGTTAGTAATCATATGTTCATTAACTCTTTGGATCTAGTGATTTAATAGCAAGTCATGGATCCTCTGTTTAGGGAGATTCTATTTATTTTTACTCAATATGGACTAAAGAATTATAATTGGTAGAGTTGAAACGAACAAGAATGGAAATACAAATATTAGAACTTAAACATTCAAGAAGGTTTCACTTTTTTTTAAACCTTTATTTTATTTATTTATTTTTATGTGGTGCTGAGGAATGAACCCAGTGCCTCACACATGCCTAGGCAAGTGCTCTACCACTGAGCCTGAGCCACAGCCACAGCCACAGCCCCAGCCCCAAGAAGGTTTCATTTCTTTATGTCTCACAGCCCCAACCCCAAGAAGGTTTCATTTCTTTATGTCTATCTAGCATGTCCCCCTTTTTTCTTTTCCAGAGTAACATGTTCAGATTTGAGAATGTTTTTGCTTAAATTGAGTAAAAAATACTGTCTCCAGGAAATTAAAATTTTATCCATATGTAGCTAAATTTAGCAAAAATAATAAAGTATTGAGAAAGGAATATAGTAGACCAAAATGTAAATTATTTTGTTACCTCTTATATTTCATGTTCCTGTGTCACTACAGTCTTTAGATGATGAGGATCATAATTAGTACCGCTAATGCTCGTGTTGATTTTTAAGATTTAATATGCTTCCATACAGTTCAATGAAAAGGCTTCACATGAAGTTTTATTTAAGAATTGTGGCCATAGGAATTAGTTGTAAAACCTATTTTGAATGTTAGATTATTCTAGAGTGTCTTGATTTCCGAAAACTTTCTGGACGCATCTTGCCTGATTCTAACCATTATGTTGAACTGGATACTAAAAATGATTTGTTATTTTCTACTGACCTGCTGTGTCAAATTCTTACAGTGTCAAATTCTTCAGCTGTTCTATTTGTTGAAATAATTGAGACCTCTGACATTGCGATTTAAACCTATCTACATAGCGCTTTGCTTTCTGTTTTATTTTGCAGTTCTCAGATCTCCATCTTGGGGGTTTTCCTCTGCTAATTATTTGCCATCAGGGTTTCCCTTTGGTTTTAACTCTTTAGCCATGCTGTATTCCAACCAGAGGTCTGACTGCATGAAACCTGATTGTGCCGTTCATGGAAATACAGGGTACCACCACATTTTTGGTGGTCTGATAACAATCGTCTGTTCATGTTTTTGTTTTTGTTTTTGTTTTTTAATTTAAATTTAAATGTTTTTACTTGTGTTTAGATACACACAATAGTAGGGTGTATTTTGACATACATACGTGGGGTGCACCCCATTACAATTTTGATTCCATTCTTGTGATTGAACATGATGTGGAGTTCACTGGTCATGTATTCATATGTGAGCATAGAAAAGTTATGTCTGATTCAATTCTACTGTCTTTCCCATTCCCATCTTCCCTCCCTTCTCTTCATTCCCCTTTGTCTAATCCAATGAACATCTATACTTCCCCTCCCTCCCTTCCCTTGTTATGGGTGAACATCCACATATCAGAGAATATTTGGCCTTTGGTTTTTTGGGGTTGGCTTATTTCACTTAGCATGATAGTCTCAAGTTCCATCCATTTACTGGCAAATGCCATAATTTCATTCTTTATGGGTGAGTAATATTCCATTGTGTATTTATACCACATTTTCTTTATCCATTCATCTGTTGAAGGGCACCTGGATTGGTTCCATAGCTTAGTTATTGTGAATTGAGCTGCTATAAACATTGATGTGGCTTCGTCACTGTTATGCGCTGATTTCAAGTCCTTGGGTATAAACCGAGGAGTGGGATAGCTAGGCCAAATGGTGGTTCCATTCCAAGTTTTTTGAGGAACCTCCATACTGCTTTCCAGAGTGGTTGCACCAGTTTGTAGTCCCACTAGCAATGTATGAGTGAACCTTTTTCCTCATGTTCTTGCCAACATTTACTGTTACTTGTATTGAAAATTGCTAATCTGACTGGAGTGAGATGGAATTTCAGTGTAGTTTTAATTTGCATTTCTCTAATTGCTAGAGATGTTGAACATTTTTTCATATATATTTTTGACCATTTTTTCTTCTGTGAATTGCCTTTTCAGTTCCTTTGCCCATTTATTAATTGGGTTATTTGTTTTTTTGGTGTTAAGTGTTTTGAGTTCTTTTTATGTCCTGGAGATGAATACTCTCTCTGAGGTACAGCTGTTCATGTTTTCTTTTGTGAATAAATTTATGCAGGACTTTGCAAATACATGCGATAGTGAAGCCTTTTTTGTGGTAAGAAAATATAACAATAAGATCAACCCTTCTTAAAACATTTTTTAGTCTACATTACAATATTGTTAAGTACAAGCACATTGTTACATTAACTGAAACCTTATACCTGTTAAATAGCAGCCTCTCCTTTCTGCCTCCTCTAGCTCATGGCATCTACCATTCTACTTTCTTCCATGAATTTTAGATACCTCATACCAATACTTCATGGATTCATGAAGTATTTGTGTTCTATGATGTGCTTATTTCACTTGACATAAGCTCCTGACAGTTCATCCGTGTTTTCACCTGTGGCAGGTGAAAACTGAATTAACTGTATTCCATTTTGTGTGTGTGTGTGAGAGAGAGAGAGGGAGATCTGACATTTTTCTTAATAATTTCATGTCTTGACATTGTGAATAATACTGCACTGAACACAGAAATGAGATTCTGCTTTTAGTTCTTTTCAGAAGTGGGATTCTGGATCATAGTTCTATTTTTAATTTTTTGAGGAACCTGCTGTTTACTGTAGTTATATACCATTTTACATTCTCACCAACAGGACTCAAGGATCCATTTTCTCCACAGTCTTGCTACTACTTGTTATTTTTTGCTTTTTGATAATGGCCATCTTAATATATTGTTATAAGGTAATTGCTCATTGTGGTTTTGATTTGCATTTCCCTGATGATTGTGATACTTAGCATTTATACACACACACACACATACACACTCACACACACCTTCCTGTTGGCCATTTTTCCATTTTTAAACTTAGTTGATTTTTTTGCTGTTGAGTTTTAAGAGTTTCCAGTATATTGGCTATTAACCCCATATCAGGTGCATGGTTTGCTACTATTTATTCCTATTCCAAATATTGCTTCTCATGCTCTCATTTCCTGTGAGTGCAGAGGCTTTTCAGTTTGAGTTCTCTGGGCTTATTTTTATTCTTGTTGCCTGTGCTTTTTTGGTGTATATCCAAGAAATCGTTGCCAACATCAGTGTCAAGAACCTTATTTTTTATCCTAGGAGTTTTATATTTTCAGATATTAGTTTTAAGTCTTTAATCTGTTTTGTACATAAGATTATGGTTCAATCTTATTATTTTGCATGTGGATATCCAGTTTTTCCAGAACCATTTGTTGAAGAACCTATTCTTTCCTGATTTATATCCTTTTCAGAGATCATACTGTGTGTGGAGGTTTTATTTCTGGGCATTCTATTTTGTTTCATTGGTCTGTGTCAGTCTTGATGCCAGTACCATATTGTTTTAATTACTATAGCACTGTAATTCAAAGTCAGTCAGTATGATGCTTCCAGTTTTGTTCTTTTTTCTCAAGATTGTTTTGACTGTTGGGGTTCTTTGTGATTGCTTAAGAATTCTAGGATTTTTTTTTTTTTTTCTTTTTAAGTCATCCAACCTTTGAACATGGGATATCTTTTTATTTGTGTCATTTTTAATTTACATCGATTTCTATAGTTTTTGGTGCATAAGTCTTTTACCTCCTTGGTTTATTCTAAGTATATATTTTTTCTTTTTGTTACTATTGTAAAAGTGTTTGTGTTCTTAATATCCTTTTTGGGTAGTTCTTTGTTAGTAAGTGATTGGGCTGGGGAGTTGGGTAACTCATTAATAGAGTGCTTATACCTAGCATATGTGCAAGGCAATCCTCAGCACTGTTAAAAAAAATGAAAAATGAAAAAAGAGGGAATGGGATTGTGGTTCAATGGTAGAGTGCCTAGCATGTGTGAGGCGCTGGGTTTGATTCTTAGCAACGCATATAAATAAATTAATAAAAGTCCATTGACGACTAAAAAGTAGTTAAGAAAGACATTAATTATCATATTTTGATTTTGTATCATACAATATTAATGAATTTATTCTAACAGGTTTGTTTTACTTTTTTTGTTTCTGTTTTTGGTTTAATTATTCTGGCTAGGACTTCTGTACTGTGTTGACAAGAAATGGTGAGATTTGATGTTCTTGTATTCTTTATGATCGTAGAAAAGTTTAGTTTTTCATTGTTGTTTATGAAGTTAATTGTGTAGTATTCACTTATGTGCTTTATTATATGGAGGCAATTTCCTAGTGTTACTAGTTTATTGAGTTTATGTCATGAAAGGGTGGTAAATGTTGTCAGATGTTTTTCTGTATCAGTTGATCTGATCATGTAGTTTTTGTTCTTTATTATAATGTGTTGCATCACATTGATTTTTGTATGTTGAACCTTCCTTGCATCTCATAGGAATAAATCTCACTTGATTGTGGTATGTGATCCTTTTAATGTGCTGTCAAATTCAGTTTTTGTTATATTGAAGAGTTTTGCATGGGTATTCATCAGGTTTATTAGTTTTCTTGCAGTGTTGTTGGCCTTCATGTCAGGATTATGCTGGAGTCCATTTGGAAGTTCCTTTGAAATGAGTTTGTCTTCACTTTTTGGGAAGAGTTTAAATTTGTCTTTAACTGTGTTTAGTAGAATTTACTAATAAATCCATCTGTTCCTGGGCTATTTTTGTTGGGAGGTTTTGGTTAAATCTAGTTGTAGGTCTTATTTTCTATTTCTTCATGATTTAGTCTCGGCAGATTCTATGTTTCCTAGGGGTGTATCCATTTCTTCTAGGTTATAGTTTGTTGGCATATTTAAATTTTTCTATCTTGTTGAAATACTCACTTTATTCATGCATTGTTCTGAACTTGTTAAGCTTGTTATCTTGATCTAGTTATTTTGAATTCTCAGGTAATTCATGAACCTCTGTTTAATAGTTAGGGTCGGTTTCTGCAGATTTATCTTGCTCCTTTGTTTGGTCCCTGTTTCCTTGTTTCTCTATTTTGCTTAATTTTCTGTGTTGGTGTCCGTTCATTAAAAAAGAAAAAAAGTAAACCATCACTTTCAGTGTTTATAGACATGCCTTGTACAGAAGACTCTCACAAGATTGGCCAGAGACTCTGGAAAACTCTCCATCCTATTCTGCATTTGTATCTTCTCTGTACTTGTACACATATGAACTCACAGTCAGAGGGATTTATTGTCTTTCCCCCAGGAATTTGTAATCTCTTTTTCCCTCTGGTGTCTGCTGCACTGTGGGTCTTGGAGCAGCAGCATGTCTCAAGCTCTTTTTTGTTGTTGTTCACACTGGGCTCCAGGCACCTAAAGTACAAGGGTTCCACTTTTGTTTTCAGACAGAAGCCAGTTCTTTTTTTTTTTTTTTTTTTTTTTTTTAATATTTTTTTTTATTTGCTTTTGGTTGTACACAATGTGTTTTATTCAATGTGTTTTATTTGTACGTGGTGCTGAGGATCGAACCCGGGTCGCCCACGTGCTAGGCGAGCGCTCTACCGCTGAGCCACAATCCCAGCCCCAAGAAGCCAGTTCTTCAGGCAACTTCCTGAAACTTTGGAATGTTAATCATGGTACAAGTCTTTCTCTTCCCCTGGGAGAAGCTGGGATTTAGGGGTTTTTACTCACTCTACACTGAACTTGAGAGGTTCAGGCAGTGGTGCTGGCAAGTGTACAATTGCTAATCAAACCAAACCTTGGTTATTCATGACTTTTAACTTGGGGCTCTTTGTTTTTTAAGACAAAAGTCAAGACAAAAACCAGTCCTTCAGCCATTTTCTAGAAAAGTGAAGATGTTGGATATAGGTTCCAGTTCTTCCCTCCTTCTCCAGGGAGAAGCTAGGAGCTAAAGGTTTCCTATAGTTCATGTGGCACTGTGCAGGGTCTAAAAGGGGGACCTCAGAGTTTCTTCTTGGTTTTTCTGTATTTCTCACAACAGGAATTGTTCTGTGTATTGTTGAATCAGGGCATTTGTGGAGGTAGGAGTGTCCAGCATTTTTTGTTTTGCCAGTGGGCTGATGTCACTTTCCCCAAGGCCTTTCTTTTTACAAAACTTGAAAGAATTTAAATGACTTACAGAAGAAACAAATTACATAACAATAACTTCTAATGAAAGCCAGAAGATATTAGAACAATGCCTTAGAATTCTGAGAAAATTTGTGGTTTTTTTTTTTTTTTTTTTAGATTTTTTTTTAAGTTGTAGTTGGACACAATACCTTTATTTTATTTATGTATTTTTATGTGGTACTGAAGATTGAATCAAGTGCCTTACGTGTACTATGCTCTACCACTGAGCTCTAACACCAGCCCAAGAAAAATTGTTTTTAACCGAGAATTCTATACCCAAATAAACCATCAATATTAGGTTAAAGTAAAGATATTTCAGATCACATAAGAATTAATATTCTATGTGTGCTTGTTAGAACATAAAGCTACCCAGGAATGCCGTGTTGAAAATGGGGGGTTTATTGGGGTGCCACGTGGAGAAGGGTAGGGAAAGGAACAGGGGAAGAGGGGTAGGGAATGGGAAAGGGGCAGGACAAGAAGAGCACAGAACAAGGGCTGGTTTCAGTCTGGAGCAGGCTTAAATAGCGAACTGGTGGTCCGAGGGACCCCTGGAGCGAGTCAGTGTCCCCATAGGCTGCCAGAGGTTAAGATGCGGGGAGGTCACCTGAGGGCTGACCAGCCTGAGGCACCTGGGAGGTGTAGTCTTTTCTCAAATTACCTGGGAAGTGTAGCCTCCCTGCCTGGAATCCAACAGTGCTTCTTAGGAAAGTACTGGAAAATGTTCTCCATAAAAATGAAAAAACTAAGAGAAAGATTTGGGATCCATGAAATAAAGGATCTAACACAAGAGAGGCAAGGCAAATTCTTAGTATGACAATGTAAGAAATTCTTACAGAGACAACTGGGCAGCAAACTTGGAGAGCAGCTAGAATGAAAAAGGAAAACAGAATTTTAGGAAAAGTATTTCTAAGAAAAACAGAAGAATATAGGTTATCTGATGTAATTAATCCTATTCAAAAAGGATTTACAATCCTATTAGTTTGGGATATATTTGTGATAGGTACTTAACAATTAAAGCAAAGGAAAAATGAGAAAAACATAAAAATTGCATGTCAAATGGAAACTTAATGGTAATTTTCTTAGTTGAAGTTGAAATATGATATAAACACTATTTTATATAAATATGATACAAACACCATTTTATATAAACAACATCTCTCTTAGCCATTCTTAAGTAGGGTATTAACTATATACACATGGTTGTGCAGCAAGTTTCTAGAGCTTTCTCATCCAGTGTAATTTTAAAGAGTCTGTAATATTTCTTTGTAAAAAAAATACATAACCTTTTATTTTTGGACTTAATATTTTGTTGTAATGCTGAGTATTGTGGCTAAATATTTGTCCACATCCTAGATTGGTTCTTCAAGTTAAATTCCTGAATTAATGGCAGTACAAATACTTGTTAATCCTTAATAATATTTATTTAGTCATTTAATTGACCCTGACTACACAATTCCTTCTGAGTTGTGGTTTGCTGTCACAAAGACTAGCCATTTTGATTCAGCTGATTTTGGGTGGGGCCTGGACATTTGTATGTCTCAAAATCTTCACAGATATTTAGGAACCTTTGCTTTAAGTAATTAAGATAAGTATTGTGGAAAATGTATATTTGGATAGTTTATATACAAGATATTTGGAATGTATACTATTTTGAATTAATATGTTTAGAATAAACCTTTTTTTTTTTTTTTTTTTTTTTAATTCCCTAGGAACGAATGATCACACACTTTGAAAGGTCCAAAATGGAGTAAAGGATGGGCAGATTTAAAGTTGAAGATGGCTAGTATCAGGGAAGAGATCAGCTTCTGTGTCAGTCTTCTCCATTGTTCCATGGGATTAAAAGAGGCAGTGACATCCTGATCTGTTCCTTGGTCTTTGTGCATTGGAGCTGGCAAGAGGTGTCAGAACAAGGAGAAATCTTATTGAAAACACGTTCATAGGATGAGAAAAATCTACAAGCTTATTTACAGCATTGATGCCCTTTCCCTCCCAAATCCTGACATGGATGTTTATGCAACTTATGTGTTGTTCCTGAACTTTATATGTTTCAGTTGTTTAATATGTCAAACTAAAAAGTTTAACGTCTTCTAAAGGACTTTGCCATCAGCACCATAATATGTAATCTCCAGGAGCAACTGCCTGTAAATTTTATTTATTTAGGGAGTTGCATAGGTGATAGGGGAAATTGTTAATTGTCTTTCAGTTTCCTGAGAAGTTTAGGTCACATCTTGCAGAGGTAGTTTTGAATAAAAAGAGCCCTTCTGAGTAAAGGAGCCATGGTTCTATCAATGATCAAAAGGGGGAAAAAGGAGAAAAAGAGAGAAACAGTTACAGTGAGATTCAGATCATTTACAAAAAAAGCAAAATCAAGTGCAATTTTGTTTACAAATGGCATATATTAAAGATTTTTCTATTTCAGATGTTCTTTAAAGAGAAATATTAGCATAACTCTTTTGACATCTGCTATTGTGACACATCCCATTGCTGGCAATGTGGTGCACACTCCAAGACTTTTAACTACTGTTTTGTAAGCCTCCAGGGGCAGCATTGTGGAGTCCTAGGCAATGCTTTGTTTGCCTTCATGCCGTTCTTTGGGGTTGCACTAGATGCCCAGAGGCACTCCATCTAAGTGCTATGATTGAGCACCCTGCTAGGGGGACTATAATACCTCCGGGAGCTTATAGAAAGGAAACAGATACTGTTTCCTTATAGAAAGGAAACAGATATTTCTTGCATGAAATAGTGGGGAGGCCCTGGACTGCTGCTTGTTCTTAGGATTGACTGTTCTAGTGTCTGGTGTTAATTTGGAGACTGTTTATAAGGGATATCACAAGGTGATGGGATTCACTTGAAGCACTATATTTCTGTTTTAATGGTTTTTCCAATTTTGCCTTCCCAAGATTTTTGTTCTACATAAGAAGTCATGCCACTTTTTAATATAAAAAATTTTAACAAAATTAATGTATTTTTTTCTCATTTATTTCAAATTTTCTCTGAACACCCTTCTTCTAAACCTCCTCTTGTGGAAATTTTCTTCTCATGACTTTTACTCTAGATGTTTTATTTTTTATAAAAACCATTGACGACATGAGCATAGTCTTCACTAACTCATACTGTATAGTCCGAGTGTTTACATTTACGTACATTTCTCACTCTCTCTAACAATTTATTATTTACTTAACAGTGTAGGAACTTTGCAGCCATCAGCAGTTCTGGTACAATTGGAAATTTGGGAAACTTTGTGGAGTTGTTAGTGCAGTGAACCTTGTAGGTAAAATATGTGCATACTTTTAAAAATATTTTTTAGTTGTAGATGTACACAATACCTTTATTTTATTTACTTATATGGTGCTGAGAATCAAACCCAGTGCCTCACACATGCCAGGCAGCACTCTACCACTGAGCCACAACCCCAGCCCATTTGCTTACTTTTGGTAGCACACATAGAGGCATCTCTCTTAAAAGTTGGTTTCATTTTCAGCAAACTGATGTTAGGCCACTCAACATGAATTTTATTGTTCCTGATATTAGTTCATGTTCTCTTTTTACAACAAATTAATGATCATCAGAGGGTACCAATTTAACATACAAAGTATTGTGGGCCTTCATAGCCACCATAGGCTTTCTACTTTCCATGCCATTATATTCTTGCAAAAGTCTGCTTTGGTTCCACAGGAACTTTAGTAGTTGCCTGGTGAGATAGTGATGCAGAATCTGTCACCCACTCTGTCTGGATGAGGCTTATGTAGCATTTCTCTACAACTCTTTGCTGTAGTAATTTTTTTAAAAGCCACCTATACAAATCTCTTTTAAAGAGTGACAATATGAAGAACTGAGATGTACTCAATACTTACCTATTAGCAAAAGGTTGGTGGGATTGTTGTTGTGCTGCATTTGCACACTTTGATGGAATAATAGTTATAATGCAACAAAACAGTTGGTCAAATATTTTTCAGGCTGGTTTGATGTTGACTTGGGACTATGAAAAATACCCTATTGTGTTAACCTGGGCTGTATGGTACAAATTTTATGTCCTGGGACCTGATAATTCTATTTATGGCTTCCTATGGTACTGGGATTTTATCATTTTCTTAGGACAGGCCTAGAAGGAATTTATAGTTTCATATTGCCTAGTATAACCTTAGAGTTACATTTATTTTTGTTTTAATCCTTTAGCCTTGAACTAAATATACTAGACCTTTTTCCAAGGTTTCAGCTTCTACGGTGAAACTTGGCCATAACACAAGATTAGCATTTCTCTCTTTTTAACAATTTATTTTTTAAAAAACAATTGTGTTTTAGCTACTTGCAAACATACTTTAATTTTATTATCAAAACAGCATTTGATACAGATATGGGATATGTATCCCTAAATTACATGTTAAGAAATGGATACTATAAAAGTAAAGTGACCAGGATCTTTTTTTTTAATTTTCATATCATAAGTTCACCCTTTTCTTTTGGGTTTTTGCTTTAAAACCAAATGCCTAAGTTTATGACATACTCATGCTTTTTAGTGGGAATTGCCAGATACAGATAATTCTTGCAATTCAAATTCAGCTTTTTTTTTTTTTTTTTTTAAAGTTTCTACAGGGGGAATACTAACAGTAACCCAAATCATTAAGGACCCATGGGCAAAAAGCCACTTCACTTGCTTTTAAAAGGAGTATTAGGCCTGGCACAGTGGCGCACACCTGTAATCCCTGAGACTCAGGAGGCTGAGATAGGAGGATCATGAGTTCAAAGCCAGCCTTAGCAATTTAGCGAGGCCCTGTCTCTAATAAAATACAAAAAGGGCTGGGGATGTGGCTCAGTGGGTAAGTGCCCCTGAGTTCAATCCCCAGTAACACCCCCTGCCTCCCCGCAAAAAAAAGGAGTATTAAGATATAAGACACAGCTCGTTTCTAAACCCCTGCTTAGAAATGTTCAGTTGAGGGCCCCCACTCATATTTTACTGAATCACAATCACATTTTATCAATGTATCTGGATGATTTGTATGTACATTAAATCTGAGAATTATTCGCCTAGAACAGTGGTTCACCAGGGATGATATTACCAACCAGGGGACATCTGGCAAGGAGAATTTTTTGGTTCTTCAGTCTCTAGGGCGGTGCTCCTGGCATCTGTATCTGATAGGTATGCTGCCAAACATCCCACTATACATAGAAAAGAGCCTCCACCCCAAGAATTATCTTGCTCTAAATGGCAATAGTGCTGCATCTGAGAAAACCTACCTTAGAACAGTGGTTCTCAAGCTTTTAAGTGCATGGACTCACTCTGGGAATTCATTAAAACAGATTGCTGCTCCCCTCCAGAATTTATGAATAGTGTTAGAGTGAGGCCTAAGACAGCATTTCTAACAAGTTCACAGGTGATGCTGATGCTGTTGGTCTTGTGACCACAATGAGAACCACTAGTCTACAATTTTAAAAAGATAAGGCCAAGGTACTCGAATGAGTTGGTATGTAATGGTAATACTGAAGCTGTTATTATCACTACTATGATATGCCAGGTATGCCAGGGGCTGGGGCTGGCGCTGGGGCTGTAGCTCAGTGGCAGAGCACTTGCCTAGCAGTGTGAGGCACTGGGTTCGATCCTCGGCACCACATAAAAATGAACAAATAAATGTATGCTGTCCATCTACAACTACTAAAAAAAAAAAAAATTATGCCAGATGGTGCCAGATTATAGGTACTTAGACTAAAAACATTTCGCAGATTAGGAAAGTAAGGCCTAGAAATAGTTTCCTAAATACTGCTAATTTTCTAAATGGCAAACCTCCATTCCAACTCTCATGCCAAAGCACTAGTTCTTGGGCTGGGGTTGTGGCTCAGCGGTAGAGCGCTCGCCTAGCACGTGTGCGGCCCGGGTTCGATCCTCAGCACCACGTAAAACATAAATGCATTGCATTGTGTACAACTAAAGCAAATAAATAAATATTTTTTAAAAAAAAAAAACATAAATAAATATTTTTTTAAAAAAAAAGCACTAGTTCTTAACCACTACAGCCACTGCCTACGACGTTTTTAATATTTGAGACATTTCCCCCTCCATTCAGGCCTGTGTCTACTCCCTATCAACAGAGAGCTAATGGTGCAAAAGAAAAAGAAATCAGACATCGGAAGTACTCGGCGTTTTGAGAGCAAAGACGGAAGAGGAGGGACTTCGGCGGCGGAAGGGGTGGGATTACCTCGGCAGGAAGTCCGGTGTTGACCATGGCTGTATTACGGAGAGGCCTATAGCAGGGGTCCTGGCTGGATCCCGGTGCTCTTTCCCCCGGCCTGGTTCTGTTTAGCAGCACAAACCCGCACACTCGGGGCGAGGCAGGGGTGGTGAATCTCCCTGCCGCCATGCACGACGCTTTCGAGCCGGTACCGATCCTAGAAAAGCTGCCTCTGCAGATCGACTGCCTGGCTGCCTGGGGTGAGCCGAGAGACCCGCGGGCCGCGACCGGGTCAGCGCGGGAGCGGCCCAGAAGTTTCGCTGGGCAGCACAAGTAGAAAGGCGTCTGGCTGTATGTGGACTCCGGTCGGATGCTGTCTGAGAGCGATCTAGGATGAGGGAGAGCAGAGATGACGACCGGCTGTAGACAGCGATGTTGGTGGGGGCTGATTGGGCGATCCCTCAAGAACTGGTCTTTTTAGCACCCAGTCTTGTGTTCTGTGCAGTTAGAGGTTGAACTTTCTTTATTGCGCTAAGCGTTGGCTCATTTCTATCCCCAAGAAATTCTCAATGTAGAGGGGCAAAGTAGTGGAAAGTTCTGTCTGCCAGGGGCTCGAACTTGTCCAGGTGATTGTGTTGTTTTCTAGGTGAAAGATGGTAGTTTATTAAGTATTGTGAACAAGTTAAAATCTTGTGCTTTTTCCCCTTAGTGTTTACCCATAGTTCACTTTTCCTTGCTGTAGGTAGCACACATTGTTACAGTAACACTTCAAGCCAAGTGGTTGATTGCCTTATATCCAAAGTGCCCACATTACCTTTTAGGTGAAAGCATTATATCCTACTGTCATGAAACCTAACCCATGTAACCTCATCTAATCCTTTGGGATTGACTAGTGCAGAAATCTGGCTCAGGCATCTCTTATGTGTTCTGGAGTACAGAATGAATGTTTCAAGAGTCTAAACCGTGGCTTTCAAATACCAACATGTGTGCTTATCCACGAGTGGTTGTGTCTGATAACAGTCCCCAAAGACCAAGCAGAAATAATTTCAATCTTTGTTGTTAATGTTCAGGTCCTAGAAATCAAGGGCCATAAAAAGGCAGCTTAGAACACTTAATCACCTGTATGTTTCTTCTTCTTTTTGCTCTGCTGTATATCAAGCCCAGGGCTTCACACTTGCCAAGCAAGCTCTCTATCACTGAGGCACATCCCCAGCCCTCTTAATCATATCTTAGACTAAGGTACCCATAGTGGAACCCATGTAATTATGGTGGCTGGCATTCTATCCATCATCTATTGATACCACCGTGCTCATCTGTGTAGAGTTATTCATGGCCTCTTCAGTAGGGTTCCTACAAACCTTCCTGTGATTGTGCACTCTCCTTTTAGCAGCTCTGGGCCTCTAAAATCACATTTCTATAGTAAGCTGTTCCAATTTATTAAGGAGAGAATCTTATTTCATCCAGACATCTCAAGAAAACCTCCATTTCCTGGAGGAAAATGCTCTCAATAAAAAATTAAAAAAATAACTAGTAGAGGAGGGAAAAAGAAAGTAACAAAAGATCTGAGACAATGCACAGAGGGAATAATCAGATTCACATTATGAGCCATTTTCTCTGCCAGTGAAGGGAATACAGGATGAATAAGAAACAGTGCCTAGACTCCTAGAATACAGTGGGGAACAAAAATATAAACATTATAATACAAGATAAATGATATTATAAATATATGCTACCTATTACTGCAACATGCAGGAAGGGTACCCAACTCAGCCTAAGATATGCTTCTGATTAGGATGGATGCAGCTGCTTACTATATTTAACTTAGCTTGTCAGTGGTCCTCTATGAAACCATTAGTACATATATCTATTAGAATCTCTCTCTAACTCCACTTTGTCACAAGAGGCCATTTTATTTCCTTCTTCCTCAAAACTACTTTATTTTCAGACTTAAGCAGTAGTGATTATTGCTATTTCTATTTATTTCTCCTTTTATCTATGTTGTGCCCCTAGATAGAAAGTTAAATCAAGAACTTCTATGAGTCAGATCATGTGGGGCCAGACAAAATTTGAGCTGGAAGGTCATGGTGACAACATAATCCATCTCCTAGAAAATGAAAATGAGGATGACACTGATAGTTTCTCCCTAAACTGAAGCTCTATAATCCAGCTGCTTTTTCAGTATTTTCCTTTGGATATCTAGTAGTATTTTATTCTTGATTCTTCTGTAAAACATGCGTGTCCTCCCATATCCTGGATCAGCTCAGCAAATGACATTTCTATTTATCTCTTTGGCTAAGCCCCAAAACCTTGGAATCATTCTTGACTTCTCTCATTCTTTTTTATATTGCATCCAGTCCATCAGCAAATCTTGTTTGCTCTACTTACTTCCAGAACAAATCTAGAATCCAGGCATTTCTCTCCATTTCCACTGTACTATTCTTGATGAAGACACCATCATCTCTCATCTGAATTACTATAGTAGTCTTTTGAATATTGCCATGTGTTTGCTTGTTTCATTTTCAGTTTTTTACCTACATAGAGAAAGAGTGAACCTTTGAAAACTTAAATTTGATCACATCTTTCGTCTGCTCAAAATCCTCCAATGACATCATATCACAACTAAAAGTTCCAAAGTCATTACCATGGCTGGTGACACCTGATGTGATCTGGCCATGTTTATTTTCCTGGCGTATCTTCTCTGTACTTCCCCCTTCCCCCTTACTCCTTTCTAGTACCAGTCACACAGCCTTCCTTGTTCCATGAACACACAGGTACATTCCTACTTCAGGTACCTTTTACTTGCTGGTTCCTCTGTCTGACATTCTTCTTACCCTAGATTTTATATGATTTATTCCTCATTTCTCTCAGATCTCTGCTGACATGTCACTTAAATAAGCAAGACTTTTCCTAAATGAGAATGCCACATCCAATGATGTGCTATTCTCTTACTTGGCCTTATCTTTCTTTATATCATGGATCACCACCCTATTTTGTTTTATACATTTAGTTATTGTTTCTTTCTTTCCACACTAGAAAATTAGTTCCTTCAGAGCAGAAACTTGGATTTGCGCTTTGCTATATCTCCAGTGCGTAGAACAATTCCCAATTCAATGGATATTCATTAAATATTTAATTAATGAGCAATGATAATAGTAGTGCTAACTTCCATTTCTACTGAGTACTAATCTATGTTGGGCTTTTATGAAATAATAACCCCATTTTATAGTAAGTACCTGAGACTTAGAGAATTTAAAGAATTTTTCCAAGGTCTCATATCCAGCAAATCATTTCTGATTCTAAAACGTAGTCCCATACTTTAATGTTTATTCAAAACCTGTAAAAAAGTGAGATTTTGTGTGTATGTGGGTATGTATCTGTATTTGTGACTAAAACAATGGAAGGCTAAGTCAAAAATTACTAAAAGATACCTATAGCAGAGGGAGAAGAGAAGGTGGAATGGAGTAGACTATAAGCTAGACTTTTTATAGTTTTAGATTTGGAGCTACATAAATGTTTTGTGTAATTAAAAAAAAAAAATGAGGGTTTGGAGTGTAAGTCAGTGGTAGAGCACTTCCCTGGCCTATGTGAGGCCTTGCATTTGATTCACAGCACTGAAAAGAAAAATCATATTTAAAACTACAGATTTCAGGGTACCCCAGAATTACTGAATCAGAATCTCAGCATGCATAAGTCTGGATGATTTTAATGCTGATGACCAGGGGCGTAGGCATTGAGAGACCCTATTCTTTGTTAATGACCCAAAGAAGGAAGGCAACCACTACCTTTTCCATCTCTATTTTCCCCTGTGGAGGCCATCTTTGGGCCAGGAATGGAATTGTTTATTACAGAGGTTGGACTCCATTGCATTGTTTCATGGAGCTTCATTAAGGTAATTATGGGCAAGAGGGCCCAGCCTTACTTCCCAGGACAGGTCAAGTCTGACCTTGATACACAGGAATAGGTCATCAGGAGCTTTCTAGGGCTGACTCTGGTTTGTTTATGTGTGCGTTACCTGTTTGTGTAATGTTTTCTACTTTCTGATATGCAGTATTGAGTTTCAGAAGATTCCATATTCTGTCTGCTCTGCAGGCTTTTGCTTGTTCTCTGCATTGTGTTTGCATAGCTGTGTTATATGGTGACATGTCCTAGAGAGTATAGGACTCAACATGAGTCCTCTGGCCACCTGAGTTCCCACTTACTTCCATAGTCACATCAGATCCCTTCAAGGTTTCTTATCATTAGCATATCTGGAGGACACATTGTTTGTCCTTATGAGTTTGAGGACTAGAAATAGGGTTCCCTCAGCACTTCCAAATGAAAGCTTGCAAAGGGACAAATAACATTTCAATTTTTAAAAAAATCTCAGTGGATTTAATCTGATTCCCTTTTATGGCCAGTTGAGTAGACATCTGATAGGAAGTGTCTTGGCAAATAAGCATTTCAGTAAGAATGGGAAATAACTTGAATGCCATGCCTAGGAGTTTGACTTCATATTTTGGTTGTGCATTTTCATGAGATTTTTAACCTCAGTGTGAGAGCATTGTTGATCTACTCTAAGAGAGCTGGCAGCAAATGTTGAAGAATGTGCAGAATGAGACCAGTGAGGCTAAAAACTAGACAAGGCTGTTTTCAGGAATCCCTTGGGAGAGGGAGTACCTTTAGAGTTGAAAATGAAGGACCTTGGCTGACTTGGGAAGAGGCTAAGGCCATTGATTAAAAAGAAAGGAAAACAGGATTTGGCAGGGGTCTTGGGGACAGAGTATAGTGGTAAGGATGGGAAGATGGTGAGACGTGCTTATCCTTTGTTTTGGCTATAGAATTTTATGTGATATAAGTGAATTACATTGTTTTTCTATTCCATTTTATTTATATCTGAAGTATCAGTGGGTGTCCCCAGAACTGACTTTATTATTGCTAAATTGCTTGATACCATTCTATATAAAAGTAGAATTGTAAACATATGTCTTTTACGAAGTAGACATTGTGAACTCAATTGCCTTTTTCCCCCCATGTTCACTCTAGTATAAATTTCCAGCATTTCATCATAGTATTATTTCTGATTTCTATAAATGTCACTAAAAGTACCAGTGTCTTACTTACTGTGTCCTTCCTATTCTTTAAAACATAAGGTAAATGAACATAAAATCACTATGTTTTTCTGGACAACTAAGGACATCAGACTGGAGAAATATTTCTAATGTGGAACCTGATCTGTTTTATAAATGCATAACTACTGTATTTCAGACAGCCTCTGGCCAACACCCATTCTTTGACATGGAATGCTTTAGTAAGTGCTTCACAGTATGTGATTAGGCAAAAAAAAAAAAAAAAAGCTAAGGAGGTATCTTTACATTATTAACTTCCCTGCATGATGTAATATGGATCTGACAGAATAATTATTTAGAACTTTTTGAAATGCCTCCCAAAATGTGGTCCTTGAACCAGCAGCATTAGCATCACCTGGCAACTTATAGGAAATGAAAAATTCCTTAGCCTGCTTCTTAATCTACTGAATCAGAAACTCAACAAGGCCCAGAAATCTGTTTTAACATAACCTCAAATAACTTAAGGTTTAGAAAACACTCAGTGGCCAAGGCCCTTTTTTTTTTTTAAATAATAAAAGCTTTATCAAGATGTAATTCACATATTATACAATTTATCCACTTGAAGTATACAATTCAGTGGTTTTTAGTTCATTTGCAGGGTTATGCAACTGTAATCACAATCAGTTTTAGAATATTTTATCACTCCCAAAAGAAACCCAATATCCACTGAGCGCAGTGGCGCACGCCTGTAATCCCAGCACTTGGGAGGCTGAGGCAGGAGGATTGCGAGTTCAAAGCCAGCCTCAGTAATGGCGAGGTACTTAGCAACTCAGTGAGACCCTGTCTCTAAATATAATACAAAAAAGGGCTGGGGATGTGGCCCAGTGGTTGAGTGCCCCTGAGTTCAATCCCCAGTACCAAAAAAAAAAAAAAAAAAAAAAAAAACAAACAAACCCCAATATCCATTAGAATTTATTCCTCCTTGCTCCCTGAGCCCACCAGCCCTTGACAACCTCAGATCTTTCTGTCTCTGTGGATTTACCTATTCTGGAAATTTCATATAAATGGAATCATCACCTTTTGTGTGTGGCTTCTTTCACTTAGCATAAAGATTTCAGGTTGATTCATATTGTAGCATGCATCAGTACTCTCTTCCTTTTAATTGTTGGCTAAAATTCCATCGTTTGGATATACCACATTTTTTTTTGTCTATTCACCAGTTGGTGGACATTTTGGTTATTTCCACCTTTTAGCTATTACAAATAATACTGCTTTGAACTTTGTGTTCAGTTTTTACTTGGATGTATGTTTTCGGTTCTTTTTGGGTTTAAACCCTGGAATGGAATTGCTGAGTCACAGGGGAACTGTATGTTTAATCTCTTGTAGAACTGCCAGACTGTTTTCCAAAGTGGATATATCATTTTACATTCCTGCTAGCAATGTGTGAGGGTTCTAACTTCTTCACATTCTTGTCAACACTTGTTATTATCTGTGGACCATCTTTTTTTAATTTTAATTTTTTTATTTGTTCTTTTTTTAGTTATACATGACAGTAGAGTGTCATGTATAACATTTATTTATTTGCTTTAGTTGTACACAATGCCTTTATTTTTTTACATGGTGCTGGGGATCGAATCCCTGCCACGCATGTGCTGGCGAGCACTCTACCGCTTAGCTACAACCCCAGCCCCTGTGGACCATCTTTTGAGATAATGAATTCTGTAAGTTTATTACACTAAAACACTCTTTTTTTTCCCTAAAATAAAATCATTAACCCTCCAAAGGATGCCTCTTAGCTATTATTCCTGAGGTTGGATGCCCTAGTTTCATGTTTCTGCTGTCTACTTTATTATTTTATAAACTTTCATACTTCCATCATATTCTTTTTTTTTTGGTACTGAAAATTGAACCTAGGAGCACTTAACCACTGAGCCACATCCCCAGTCCTTTTTCATATATATATATATATATATATATATACATATTTTATTTTTTTAGAGACAGGGTCTCACTAAGTTGCTTAGGGCTTCGCCAAATTGCTGAAGCTGGCTTTGAACTCAAAAATCCTCCTGCCTCAGCCTCCCAAGCCATTGGGATTACAGGCATGTGCCCAGCCCATCATTTTTTTTATTTAAACTAAAAGGTATATAATCTTAGTAAAACTATGTATCTTAATAAGAAATTAAATAATAAAAAATGAAAATCTTCATCTGTTTATATTAATAAAAGTGAAAAAACCACACATCTTTTTGGTCTGCTTAATTTTGAAAACAGTGAAGTCAGGGACTTTTTTATGTCCATAGGCTAATAATATCTTGAGCCTAGAAATTGTTCACTTTTTTTTTTTTCTTTTTGGTGCCAGGGATTGAACTCAGAGGCACTCAATCACTGGGCACATCCCCAGCCCTTTTTTGTATTTTATTAGAGACAGGGTCTCACTGAGTTGCTAAGTGCCTCAGCCTCCCAAGTGCTGCGATTACAGGTGTGTGCCACTGCGCCCGCCTAATGAATTTTCTTTTCCTTTTTTTTTTTTTTTTCCTTTGGTTGGTTCATTCTCAAACATTTCTTTCTTTTATTTTTCCAGTATTGGGGCTCAAACCCATTAGGCAAGCCCTCCACTACTGAGCTACACCCTCAATCTTTTCAGATAATTCTTGAATATGAATATTCCTTAGCAGAACACATGCTATCAAAAGCAACTCATTTTCTTGACCCTTTGATGGTTTGTTATAAGCCCCAGCTAAAGAAATAGCATCATACTACAGCTAACTGACATTTCTCGTGGCTTTTATCTTTTCCAGAAGAATGGCTTCTTGTTGGAACCAAACAAGGACATCTTCTTCTCTATAGGATTCGGAAGGATGTTGGTAAGTGACAAACTTTCCAGAACCAAGAAAGAAACGACGTATACATTAAAAAAAAAAAAAAAAAAATTTGGTAATTGACTAGTATACAACTGTAAAATCATTGATTCCTGGACCATTAAAAGAACAGTGATGGGGGTTAGAATGAGCACAGTGGGAAAATGGGGAAAAATGTGAGAAACATGAAAACTGAAAATCTCCAGAATTTTTTTTCCCCCACTATATTCTATACCCCCATCTTGGAGATGGGGCTAAATATTGCTCCCCTCTTCACTCACTAGCAGTAATAAGAAACATTACTTATGGGAGTAAGATTTCTGTATAAATGGTGTGTGGTGGTAGGGGGAAAATTAGGAACCACTGATGTAGAAGATCTTATTAACTTGTGAAGGGTAGACTAGAAAGAGAAGATGGGTTTGTATCCCATTTTTACTTCTCCCTGGCCACATGTCTGTAAGAGGCCCTTTGTAATGTCAGTTTCTCTTCTGTAAACTGTTTCACAAAGTTGTAGGGAACAAATAAAATAATAGGCTTAAAAGGACTTTGAAAATTATAGGTCTGATTAAATTAAAACCCTAATTAAATGTGACTTTTTCATTAACAATGTAGAATGATAGCTAAAAAATCTGAAATTTTTTCTGTCAAAGAGTGTCCTTTCCTAATCCCTTTCTTAATTTTATTTCTTTTCTCTCTTTATGGAAAATTGTTTTTTAATTATTAGATCCTGAAACCACAATCTATAGAGGCCTGCTGTTAATGTCAGAGTAGGTTGAACTAAATTGTCATTATCAATATATTAGAACTACAAAATCAGTGATTTCCTAGTTTTCACGCTAGTGTGCATTTCCATAGTAAATAGCTGAAGATAAGAGTAGGTTTAGAGGCCTCTTTTTGGAACCTGAAGCAAGACTTATATAACAATTGGAAAAAAGAACATCTTAACATAGGCAATATAGAATGAGGAAGGCACACTGATCAAGCTGTGTGTGGAGTAAAAAGAGCAACCAGAGAAAAAAACATAGAGTTAATTTCATTTTTGAGTTTGTCAACTTTCCTTTGCATAAGATCTATCTTCTATCCCATTGTAACATGAAAGTAACCACAGGTGATATGATATATAACACATAAATGGCTCAATTTGGCCCACAGACAGTGCTTTGCTGGTCCTTTTTAGTTCTCAGAGCCAGAATATTTGCATTCTGTGACATATAACTGGTCAGTAATTTAAAAACTAAGCTTGCCTTGGATGTTATTCAGCATTTAATAACTATTTTTTCCTTATATACTGTGGGCTCAGATATAAGTGGTGAGGCGCTGAGAACTAAATTAAAATTGTTTCTTGATCTTTTTGCTAAGATCAAGTAGGAAAACAAGAGTATAAAAATGAATCTTTCAACATAGACTCAAACTGGTAATGTTAGTTTTACCCTGACTTGGAACCCTGGTCTAAAAGAAGGACTGTTTCTTGCCCTGTGATCATGTGGACTTTGACAAGTTAGTTAAATTGTTAAACTTCTTGGACCTCAATTTTCCCATAAGTGTCTTAAAAAGTAGTATTAACCTACGTTAAGCAATTAGGAAATCAAACTCTAATTTGAAACTTTACTTCAATAAGCTTCCCTTCTACCTGTATCCACAGAGAACAGAACTATCTGACCTGGTAACGGCTAGAAATAGACTTGGGCCTCTTTGAATCAGTCTAGTTTCTAGGTTTGGGATATTCAAATCAAGGATGTCTTTCTGAAGAACGGGAAGGGAATATTAAAGTGTTGGGAAAAGCCTGGATTCTGAGCTAATCTACACCATCTCCCTGGAGTTCAAAAATGTCTCTAGGTTTCATTCTACTCTTATCTTGAACCCAGGGGCTAGATTAGTTCACATCTAAAGCCTTCAACTCTAGTTTTGTTCCAGTGGTACTGTTGCCTTAGAGCATTGGTTTTCTGAGTATAATCTGTAAACCCTAGTGTCCTGAAAATCCTTTCAGAGTCCCCACAAAGTCAAAACTAAGTTTACAGCAACACTAAAATATTAGGTGTTTTTGTTTTTGTTTTTTACTATATTGAATTCTTCAGTAATGGTGAAAAATAATGGTAATTAAAATTGGCCCCTAAGCTGAACTCAAAAAGACTGGTTCGCAACTGTATTCATGGTCATTGTATTATTCTCTACCAGGCATTCAAAACAAGTTTTTGGAGTTTTATTTGTTTGTTTGTTTTGGTACTGGAGATTAAACCCAGGGGTGCTTTACCACTGAGCTACATTCCCAGCCCTTTTATTTTTTATTTTTGAGACAGGGTCTCACTAGGTTGCTCAGGGCCTTGCTAAGTTGTTGAGGCTGGCCTCGAACTTGCATTCCTCCAGCCTCCAGAGTCATTGGTGTTACAGACATGCACCCAACAAGAGTTTTGTTTTTAAGCTAGTTTCACTTAAGAATGTTCTTGTTGAAGCTGAAAAAATAATTAAATTTATTATATTTTGATCTTTGATAACACGTTTTAAAAATAATCTCTTGTGATGTAATGGGAAATGTGCAACTTCAGTTGGGTGCCACAGTGCACAGCTGATAGCTTTTTTTTTTTTTTTTTTTTTTTTTGTACCAGGGATTGAACTCAGGGGCACTCGACCACTGGAACACATCCCCAGCCCTTTTTTCATATTTTTATTAGAGACAGGGTCTCACTGAGTTGCTAAGTGCCTCGCCATTGCTGAGGTTGGCTTTGAACTCATGATCCTCCTGCCTCAGCCTCCCAAGTGCTGGGATTACAGGCGTGCGCCACCGCGCCCGGCTCTGATAGCTTTTTTGATAAAAAGTAATTCTTGTGTAGTTGAGTTACAAGCTAAATTGGCCACTTTTTTCATGGAGTATCATTTTTGCTTGAAAGAATGACTGAAAGACTGTTTTTTTCAGACCATTTGGGTATTCGGTTGATGTATTTTCAAAATGAAGTGTTGTTACCTCAAAGAAAACAACTGGCAGGTTTATTGGAAATGATAGAGCTTTCAAGAGAAAGTTAGAATTACAGAAAACTTATATGTACCTCCAAGAGCTTGATAGTTTCTCCATTCTTAAAGATTTTCTTAGTGAAATTGGGGATGATAATGAGTGTGATTTAAAAAAAAAAAATCTTATAATGAAATGTGCTAGCATTTGGAAAATCTGCTTGATTCAATGAACCAGTATTTTCCAGATTATCAGTGCATGAAATTTATAAATCATGCATGGGTAAAAGATTCATTCAAAGTATAAGATAGACCTGTGGATTTTATTTTATTTTATTTTATTTTTATTTTTTATTTTATTTTACTTTTTATTAGAGACAGGGTCTCACTGAGTTGCTAAGTGCCTTACCATTGCTGAGGCTGGCTTTGAACTCACGATCCTCCTGCCTCAGCCTCCCAAGTGCTGGGATTACAGGCATGCGTGCGCCACTGTGCCCGGCAGATCTGTGGATTTTAATGTAACCAAGTGTGAAAAGTTCATTGATATGTTTGAGATTTTTCCACATTGTAAGAAATTCCATTTATCAAGTTTCGTATAGTATTTAAAAAGATCCACAATTCTCTGAAAAAGCTACCAAAACAGATTAAATATGAGGCTGTGGTGTAGCTTAGTAGTAGAGCCCTTGCCTAGCATGCAGGAGGTCCTAATTTGATCCCTAGCACTGCAAAAACAAAAATAATGGGTTAAATACAGAAGCAAATATGAGAGACCAGCTGTTTTCTATTAAGGTGGACATTAAAGAGGTTTACAAAAGGGCTGGTGGTATGCTCAGTGGTAGATTACTTGCAAAGTATGCACAAGGCCCTGGGTTTGATCCCTAGCACTGGGGGAAAAATGGTTTATAAAAATGTAAAACAATACATTGTTTTGTTTTGTTTTGGAAAAAATAGTTGTCTTTCATTAAAATGTTATGCTAATGTATAAATGGGCTTACTACTGTTATTTTGAGTTAAATATAAGAATGAGTAAATAGGTACATATTTTAAATATTTCTCAATTTTAGTTTCTAACATAATAAACATTCATAAGGTATTACCTACATAAATGTTCTTTTGGGTGCTCAATAATTTTTAAGATTATTATGAAGAGGTCATGAGACCAAGAAGTTTGGGAATCTCTGCCCTAGAGAATTCTGCTTATAAAGAGAATTGTTGAATGTAATAATAAGGCCCTTTTCAAATATAGAACTTTTTATCAAGCAGGAAGTGACTGAATTGTTTGTTTCTTTTGAAATGTGATGGCACAATACCATGTTCCAGACTATGTCTACAAGTTTAGGACCCCATCTTTATCTCTGCTGATGAGGTACACAAAGGGAAGAAGACTTGCTCTGTTGACATGAGTCCTTGTGGCTGTCTCAAAGAATCTCCACAAACTTCCAGGGGTTAAGGGAAGAGCTCAGGTCAGCTGTGTGAGCATTCTCTCCATGAAGTAGAAGGCAGGAAACAAGGTGTGGCTCCAAGCACAAGCTCAGAGTGATCCCTGAATTTTTTCTAGGTTCCATCTCTCACTGGCTGCTCCCTAACTTCTTGACCCATCAGACTCCTGCAATATGAATTTGAAATATCTACTTCTTGGGGTTGGTTGTGAAGTTACAGAAAATATATATAAAACTTTTTACCCAGAATCTGGTACCTGGTTATTGATGACTTCTGAGGCTGAATATTTTTGTCATCCCCAACAAGGCTGAGCTCACATGTTTTTATGGTATATAACTTTCTTCCCCTTTTTTGCAACAGTGCCAGCAGATATAGCATCACCTGAAATTAGCAGTAAGTGTAGATATTAAGTTTTTCTGGCTCTGGAAATGGTCTTGTGTTTGCTCTGTCCCCATGATGTAGGACATAGGGAGATACTGGGAGTTAGTTGACCTAGAAGTAAGAATGCTTTGGGCTGGGTTTCATTGCTTGGGCTCTTATATTTGACTATTACTTTTTAAAAACTGTTCCCTGTGAAACACTTTGCCAAGGTACTTATTTTGTAGGGTAAGATCTTCAGACCCACAGGTACCTTGCAGCTTCAGTAAACTTTGTGTGATCCTTTCTGCTGATGCCAAAGGTGCACAAAACCCTTTCTTCTAAAATTGGAGTTTAAAGCAATTTACTATGCTCAGTAAAGCTTGCTGGCTATTTTAGATCTCTGACATTTTAGACTTATGAATTTTTGAAGATTTCTAGGAGAGTAGTATGAGTGGCATTTTTGTTATTGTTTTTGTGTGTATCCTTGTTTTGGAGCTACAAATGTTTTTCTTTTTCATAGGTTGCAACAGGTTTGAAGTGACACTAGAGAAATCCAATAAGAATTTCTCCAAAAAGATTCAGCAGGTAGGCAGTGATGATCATCACTAATTTATATAAGGCCCTTGTGTTAGTCTGTTTTTCATTAATGAAATACCTGAAGCAGGCTGTTTTGTAAAGAAGAGATTTAGGTAGTTCACAATGCTGAAGGTTCAAGGATAAGGTGCCAGTGACAGCACGACTCTGGTGAAGGCCTCTTGGCAGGACTACATGTAAGAGGGAGAGATCGTATCACCAAAGCCAGAGAGTGATTCACGAAGGAACTTAATTCTTTTATAACAACCATCTACTGAGCCCTAATGCAAGAGTTGCATGAGAACAACCTTAAGCACTTCTAATGGCACGTTCCTGATGACTTAAGGACCTCCCACCAGGCCCCACCTCTTCATATCATCACACTGGGGACCAGGCTTCTAACGCATGAAGCCTTGAGGGACACAGTCAAACCATATCCAAATCACCCACCAAAGTTTAAAACTTTGATAATGTGACTTATTAACTCAAAATCCTCTTCTCTTTCCCCTCCATTTATACAGAGGTCTTTGCCCATGTATCATGTGCCTGAAAGTCCCTTTCATAAGCAGAAATTGTGGTTGCACATAAAAATGAGTCAGATCCCTATAACTTTAGTTCCCTTTTAATATTATTGTTAATGAACATTTGTTAAATGTTGTCAGAAATGTTTAATTGAGTCTAATGATTTACTATTTTCTAGATCCATGTTGTTTCCCAGTTTAAGATTCTGGTCAGTCTTTTAGGTAAGAAAAAGGTTACATTTGTATTTCATGTGTTAAAAAAACTAAAGCTGTGACCTAACTAACACCTTCATGGTTGTTTTGATAATAGTTGTATAACAATAAATTGGCATGGGTAGGGCCTATTGGTAACAAAGGCAGCATCACTTCATTTATTTAATTATTGAGCCCTACTCTGTGCAAAGCCTGAACTAGACATTGGGAATACCAAGTTCAGTGAGACATTGTTTCTATCCTTGATCCTTGTATTCTAATCGTGATGGCTGAGTAACAAAAAAAAAAAAAAAAAAAAAAAAAAAAAAAAAAAAAAAAATCATGTTACAATATAAATGATAGTGAAAATTTATAGAAAATGTTGTGGAATCATAGTAATAGGAGGGACTATGCTATATAGTTGGATGATTAGAATTTCCACAGGAACAAAGAGGTGGTCCCATGATTTGATAGTACATAGCAAGTAGTTCATTATGGCCAGACTTGAGATATGTGGGGAGAGTGGCAAGCTATTGGGTGAGAGACAGATGGAGGCCAGACTGTTAGGGCCTTGTTTGAAAAGTTGTGGTTTCATGGAAGGCAGCCAGCTAGGCCTTTTCTTGACAAGCCAAGGATTAGAAATTCGCCTAACCCTCTTCAGCCCAGGGCCCAAAAATAGCAGAATTATTGTAAACTTAAGTTCCTAGGTCCATAGATGAACATTTAAGGCAATTAAATCTTCATGACAACAACTATATATGAGACCAGGGTGAAATTACATTAGTCTCCTTTATACACAGTTTCACTTTCTATAGTTTCATTACTTGTGGTAAACTGTGGGTTTGAAAGAAGAGTGGTGGGTACAGTAGAATAAGTTTTTGTTTTTGATTTTGGATTTTGGAGAGAGAGACCATATTCATATAATTTTTGGTAACAGTATACTGTTATAATTGTTCTTTTATTTTTTAAAATATTTTACTGTGCCTAATTTATAAATTAAATTTTATCATAAGTATGTATGCATAGGAAAAACATAGTATATAATCAGTTTGGTACTATACTGATTCAGGCATTCATTAAGGGATCATGGAACTAAATAGCCTAATGGGGACTATTGTATTATTTTGCTACCTTTGCTGAAACAGAAATCCTTGCCATGGGTTTGTACAAAATCTACCGAGGATTTCCTTTTTTTTTTTTTTTTTTTCATTGGAGCCTCCTATATTATAGCTTTGAAAGACATTTCTTGTACAAATACTATGTCACAAATTTCCAGACTTGGGGACAGGTTGTAAGGGTGCTATGGAAGTGAAAGAGCTTTTACTCAAGTCAGTCCAAATTTTTAAGGAATGGAATATACAAGTTCAAAAGACCAGGTCACTTACATATTTTGTACTGGTAATAGCCCAGAAGGAAAATAAATAAAACGGAAGGTACATCCTAATCAACATCTTCTGCATGTCAGACAGTTACTCTTTTTGTCCTAAAGGTGGGTCTCCTAGAGAATGGTGATCATTGACAGTGACGTTTTACCTCTTCCTAAACAGAAAACAACATTTATGTCCATGACCTATTAACATTTCAACAAATCACTACAGTTTCAAAGGCAAAGGGAGCATCGCTGTTCACATGTGACCTTCAGGTAAGTGTATACAGGATGAACTTGGACATTGTGCTCTAATCAGTATAGTCTTTCCTACCATTCCATGGGAGGAATGACATTGACAATCTCAATCCAACAGATGTCAAAGAGACTATTTTACTTTGGATTATATTAGAGAAATTTCCTCCATAGTATATGGTGCCAGGTTGAAATATTTGCATTCTCTGTGTGTGCTAATTAGGATACCAGACATCTGTATGGTAGGAGGCAACTAACCAAGGATAAAAACACTTGTCATGAACAAACCATTAATAGGAAAGCAAAACTGTAATAGTATCATGATCATAATTAATGACATTAAATTGATTCTTTTTCTAAGCAGTTCACAGTTATCTTTGTCTTTAGGAAGTTTTAATTGTTTGAGAAAGACATCTCTCCTTATTTATTTATTTATTTATTTGGTACTGGGGATTGAACACAGGGGCACTCAACTACTGGTCCACATCTCCAGCCCTTTTTTGTATTTTATTAGAGACAGGGTCTCACTGAAGTTGCTAAGTGCCTCGCCATTGCTGAGGCTGGCTTTGAACTCAGCAGCCTCCCAAGTGCTAGGATTACAGGCATGCACCACCGAGCCCAGCTTTCTCCTTATTTTTGCCAATTTATCATCCTTACATTCTTCAAAATCTACCTTATCCCTCTTCTCAGCTCTGATCATTTTTTAGCATTTATGGTTTACTTTGATAAGGCATTGTTCCATGCTTAGGAATTTTCTCTTTCCCACTTCTTTAAAGGGTTGAATGTTGGCCTGCAATCACTGGCACATTCTGATCCCTGACCTTGCTCATGACAATTGTGATTAAACAACATTTAAGGGGTGGGGGGGGATCAGTTACATAGGGGAAGGCTACCCTGGGATTTTCCTCTGAATTATAAATGCCCACGTGGTGCTGGGGTTCTTAGCTGGCAGGCCTTGAGGACGAAGTGTTCCTTAGCCAGTTGTTCTAAATACATCTTAGAGAGCTTCTCTGGCAGCAAGACTTTATATTACAGGGGATTTTCAGATCCATAGCTATTTCAAGGTAGAAAATACATATTTCATTGTCACTCAGTTGTGGAGTCACTATATGTGCATCCTCATTTGCTATGTCTCTTCTTAGCACACAGAGACTGGGGAGGAGGTATTGCGGATGTGTGTGGCAGTGAAAAAGAAGCTGCAGCTTTACTTCTGGAAAGACAGGGAATTTCATGAATTGCAGGTATAGTCCATTGGTGCCTTGTTCATGGGTTGGGTGGGAGCTGCTGCCACAGTTGGCCCATAGCTTGAGAGACTTTCTGTGGATTCTAATGAAGTTTAGCATCCCCAGCTTGTAGTTCCTCTCAGCCCAATACTCTAATATGAAGAACCTGAAAGCTCATTTGTGATATAATTCTATAGCATTTCTGCAGATTGGTTTATTTCAGAATGGGTTTTCTTTCACCTTTTTTTCAACTGGACAAGATGCACTTTGTCCAGTTCCTGGGCGACTTCTATTTTTATTAAGAGCAATTTCCTGGCCTTGTGCTAATAGAATTGTGCTAAGATGAGGGTGAGGGTTATTTTATAGAATGGAAGCAGAATAACAGAAAGGTCATGGTTTTGTTTGTTTTATTTTGTTTTAATGTCTTTTCATTTGAACTTTTACTTTCTTTCTTCAGGGGGACTTCAGTGTACCAGACGTGCCCAAGTCCATGGCATGGTGTGAAAATTCTATCTGTGTGGGTTTCAAGAGAGACTACTACCTAATAAGGGTAAAATCTTGTGATTTTACAAATGTCATCAGTGTGCCTTGGGAAGGATGATTATAAGTTTAACTTGGGAAGGTGATTCTGTGCTTCTGAACTACAGATCAGAAGACCACCTTAAGTAGGGCTTTTGGCATAACAGGGTCTATGTTTATTTCTCTATTTGTTTATTGTTTATACTCAGCATTTTCCACAAATAAGGTGTCTGTGTAACTTAGGTCAAGCAGAGTTGACTCTTAGTTCTCTACATAATGATTATCCACAGCATGTATCTAATTATCAGGACAGAGAGTTAGGGCTGCTTGTTTTGGTCCAACAGCATTATCATGGACTGCTATCCTAAGGCTTCCGTGCTCAGGAATCATATATCAGTTTTAGTGTTAACTTAAGAATTTTTGAAGCCAGGCGCAGTGGTGCACACCTGTAATCCCAACACTTGGGAGGCTGAGGCAGGAGGATCGCGAGTTCAAAGTCAGCCTCAGAGCCGGGCTCGGTGGCACACGCCTATAATCCCAGCACTTTGGGAGGCTGAGGCAGGAGGATCGCGAGTTCAAAGCCAGCCTCAGCAATGGCGAGGCACTTAGCAACTCAGTGAGACCCTGTCTCTAATAAAATACAAAAAAAGGGCTGGGGATGTGGCCCAGTGGTCAAGTGCCCCTGAGTTCAATCCCCGGTACCACAAAAAAAAAAAAAAAAAAAAAACAAAGTCAGCCTCAGCAATGGCGACGCACTTAGCAATTCAGTGAGACCCTGTCTCTAATAAAATACAAAAAAAGGGCTGGGGATGTGGCCCAGTGGTGGAGTGCCCCTGAGTTCAATCCCTGGTACCAAAAAAAAATATGTATATAGATAAGGGAATAAAGTAAATGCAAATCATTCAGAATACCCCCTGCCATTCAGAAATAATCCATGGAGGTAAGGGGTGTAGCTCAGCAGTAGAGCACTTGCTTGGCATATACAAGGCTCTGGATTTAATCCCTAGTACTGCACAAAGAAAAGAAAGAATCACTGTTAATAATTTGGTGCATGGGCTTCTGCCTTGTTTACAGAAATATCATGTTTTACACATTGTTTTATTCTGCTCTTTCTATTAAGTGGTAAATAAATACAGCATTGGTATTTTTCCCTCTAATATATGTACTCTTGAAAAGATTGATATACCATTCATATCATAAAGCAATCTAAATTTCTTAGCTTTACACAACTTTAATAATCCTGTCTTGGCAATTCTAGAAGGCTTTCTCCCTACTTTTCACTGTGTATCTTTTTGATATATTTGTTCCGTATGTTTATTTTTGGAATATTTTAATTTTATCAGCATTGGGGTTGCAGACTCCTGGAAGAATCCCTGCTGTGCTGCTAAGTAACAACTGGGCATGTAGGTACTGAGAGAAGTTTACAAGGAGTGGAGGACTGAGCCAAAAGTGGAATTAGGGTGCTCAATCCTCTGAATTCTGTGGATTCTTTCATCATCTCCACCATGCCACACTTACCCACCCCATGCCATACTTTCCCACGCATGCATGCTAGGCAAGTGTCCTGCCACTGAGCTATATCCCTGCCTCCTTCACCTTCTTGAGGGTAGTTTTTTTTTTTTTTTTAATATTTTATTACATATATATTTTTCATTGGCATATTATCATTATTGTATATAGTAGTGGAATTCATTGTTACATACTTGTACATGCACACTACATAACAATGCAATTTTGTTCCCCAGAAGTGAAGTTTTCTTTTTTCTTCTTCTTCTTTTTTAATGTGGTACAGGGAATTGAATCCAGGAGCACTCCAACCCTGAGCTACATCCCCAGCCTTCCCAGCCCTTTTTTTTTTTTTTTTTTTTTTTTTTTAATATTTTTTAGTTATAGATGGGCACAATATCTTTTTCTTTATGTATGTATTTTTTTAATGTGGTGGTAAGGATTGAACCCAGTGCCTCACATGTGCAAGCAAGCACTCTACCACTGAGCTATAGCCCCACCCCTATCCCCAGCCCTTTATATTTTTTATTTTGAGATAGGGTCTCACTAAGTTGCCCCAGGCTAGTCTTGAACTTGTGATCCTCCTGCCTCATTCTCTTGATTGACTGGGATTATGGGCATGTGCCACTGCAACTGGCAAGGGTACAGTTTCCTGAGGGTAGGAAATCTTGCTTTGGATCCCAAGCTATTCAAAAGTTATTCATTTATTGACATACAATAAATTTCATTCCTTTTGGTTTGTAATTTTGGCTTTTGACAAATGCCCAGTGTTGTGTAACTAATGTCACAGTAAAAATTCAGAGCAGTTCTGGACCTTGCTTTTCCTCTCTGGGCAAGGCCCAGGGGATCAGAGCGAGAAGTGGGGACCATGCTCTGACCCAAGCTGACGGCTCTGGACTACCACAGTCCTTCCAGCTTCAACTGTAAAGATGAAACAGAACTTAGAAACCTTATTGTTTGGCTTGAAGACCAGAAAATTAGACACTACAAGATTGAAGACAGGTAATTTAAGAAACACATTCACAGCAGTGACTGGCCCAAGTTCTTTGAAAAGTATCTCAGAGATGTTAACTGTCCTTTCAAGATTCAGGATGGACAAGAAGCAGTTGATTGGCTTCTTGGCTTAGCTGTTAGAGTTGAGTATAGAGAAAATGCTGAGAAATTCAGACTTGGTACCTGATAATGCAAAAAATATTGACAGTGCAACTAAAAATGCAGAGCAATTGATCAGTTTGGATGTAAATAATCCTGACTTTAAGGCTGGTGATCAATTTGGATGTAAATAATCCTGACTTTAAGGCTGGTATGATGGCTTTGGCTCACCTTCTTCAGATTCAGCCTCATGACGATTACCTGCTAATGCTTAAGGCAATTCACATTTTGGTTCAAGAGCGACTAACACAAGATACAGTTGCTAAAGCAAATTAAACAAAAGAGGGCTTTCCTGTTTCTTTAGACAAACATATTCTTGGCTTTGACACAGGAGATGCAGTTCTTAATGAAGCTGCCCATATTCTGCAATTGCTGCATATAGAAGAACTCAGAGAGCTACGGACAAAAATTAATGAAACCACAGTAACTGTTCAGGTTATTCAGCTGTTTGGATTATTGCTGATCCAGAGACAGACCACAGAATAGGGAAAGTTTGAAGATGAACACTTCAGGATTTTAGCTTTTTACCTATTTAGTACAATTGGGAACCTTGTACACTTCTGGCATGTGTTTGGAAATCAAATGTCACATTTTCAAGGGAGAAATCCCAGAAAATTGACTATATTCTAGAGATTTACCACCATTGCTTTTTTTCTTCAATAATGTTTGGGAAATTGAAAAAAAAAAATTTAGAGCAATTCTGTCACCTCAATTTTCCCTCAAAGGGCCCCTTTGAAATCAGCCCCTCACCTAACTCAGAAACCTTTGGTAACCACAGATCAGTTGTCTCTTTAACAGTTATCTTTTCAGAATGTCATGTAGTAGAATCATACAATATGTGGCCTTTTGAATCTGGCTTCTTTCACTTAACATAATGTATTTGAAATGGATACATTTATGATGTGTGTGACCATGGTTCATTCTTTTCATAACTGAGTAGTAGCATTCTCTGGTATGAGTGTATTATGGTGTATCCATTCAACATTTGAAGGATAGTTATTCTCAATTTTTAGCAATTATGAATAAAACTGCTATAAACATATGCATTTAGGTTTTTCATAAACATAACTTTTCATTTCCCTTGGGCAAATGCCTAGGAATGGGGTTGCTGGGTCATATGGTAAAGTTATATTTAACTTGTAAGAAACCAGCAAACAAAATGACCGTAGCATTTTGGTTCCCACCAGCAGTATATGAGAGCCGCAGTGGCTCTGCATTCTTGGAGCACCTGGCATCATCATTTACTTTTCTGTGTCTTAGACAATTGGTTTTACGCTGTGATAAAAATTGTTATAACGAACACTATGATACTTAAATGTCAAACGTGGAATGTCATGGGCTTTGCTTTTCAGGCTATGTTCATGCCTCTGGCTAGGGAATCTTGGATTATTCTCTTTGTCTTTTTCTAGGTGGATGGAAAGGGGTCCATCAAAGAACTCTTTCCAACAGGAAAACAGCTGGAGCCCTTAGTTGCACCTCTGGCAGATGGAAAAAGTGGCTGTGGGTCAGGATGATCTTACTGTGGTCCTCAATGAGGAGGGAATCTGCACACAGAAATGTGCCCTGAATTGGACAGACATACCTGTGGCCATGGGTGAGACCAGCAATAGCTATTGTTTCCTGATTTGTGCTAGCGTTGCATGTCATCCCTGTGGCATGGAGTCCCACTCATAGCTTTATAGACTGCTTCATGTTGTGTCATTTATTCAGTTCCCTTCTTTTAAGTAGACAGTGTTTTAGAGTCATTAAAAATGAGATGACCTGATTTTTGCAAGAAGCTGAGTTTTGCTCCAGAGGGGAAAAAATGTAAACAGAAATGTACATTTTAGGAAGTGATTGTCTACTGCTAGTTTTACTTCTTGGTTCCTTTTCTTCCACCTCCTTCTTTTTTTTTTTTTTTTTTGTACCAGGGATTGAACTCAGGGGCACTCAGCCACTGGGCCACATCCCCAGCCCTTTTTTGTATTTTATTAGAGACAGGGTCTCACTGAGTTGCTAAGTGCCTCACCATTGCTGAGGCTGGCTTTGAACTTGCGATACTCCTGCCTCAGCCTCCCAAGTACTGGGATTATAGGCGTGCACCACCGTGCCCAGCTCTTCTACCTCCTTCTTAATGTTTTTATATGTGTGTCCTCTTCCTAATAGACTACATTTGGAAATTTGTGGAAATTCCTTATTTATTACTTTAATATGTGTAACTTCATATGAAGAATTTTTGATGGTTGCCATTATTTTTGTAACTTAGAGGCACAGATTGCATTTAGCTGTCAGTTTCTGTCCTACACATTAGATATTTCTGTTGCTATGTCTACCTCAAGCTCCCAGCTCCCTGCAGTAGCATTGCTTAGAAGCATGATGCCACATTTGCAATAATTTCTTTGTGGTCTGAAGCATGAGCATTCTTATATAGTCACTGCTGCAGAGTGGGGCACAGACATGTTTTGTGTCTCTAAGGACTCTAGTTTAAGAGACCAGCACTATATCTTGGGTAAAGACAAAAAACAAATCACCACTTAAGGTGTTAACTGGAGTGCATTAAAATTCAGCAGTTCGCAGAGAGGGAAATTCATTGTTTAGTCAGGAAGATGGTTCACTGTATAGGTAAGTTTGGACCAGACCAGGTAGGGAGTTTGGGATCTTGCTAAGAAAAATTTCATTCTAGGCAGAAAGAGTAATGTGGAAATATAAAAGACATGCTGATATGTGAGAGGTTATTACAGATACTGACCTAGCTGAAATAGGTGGTCTGAATTATGTAGGAATTAAATAGGGCCAATTATTCCAGGTCAATGAAAAAAAATCTGAGAGGCCAGCAGATTCCTCAGTGATAGAATGTCTTAATAAAAGCATCAAGTTCTGGTGGTGTTTAGAGGAAGGTAAATAAAAAGGAGGGTAAATCCAAAGAAGGGAAATCAAAAGGACAGTGTTTTAAAAGACCCAAGATTATATATGTTGATAAGTTTAGGAATCCTAAGAGCTTCACAGGCTGCTTCCTGATGTTCTAGGGAACCTTATTTTCCTTTCAGGAGAGAAAATAATTGACAGATGATATGAAGATGCACATAATTTGTTTGAAGGGTATTTCTGATTCCCTGGCATGGCAGTTCCTGTTTTAAAACCTTTGCTAGTTCTCAGTACCTTCCGTGATGCTTCTCAAAAACATTTCTATGACTTAACCTACTGAGCCACATATTGAGGAACTTACTCTGTGCAGCCTTCTCTGGGCTAAAGATAGGATTAGTCACTCTTTCCAGCGTTTCACACCCCTCTGAGATATTGCTGTCATGGTATCCTATCATTCAGAATATAGTGAGTGGTCTATGTCCTTTGCTCATGTAGGAGTTCTGTAAGGTCTGGACTCATGTCTTGATCCTCTTTGAATTCTTACTATCTAGTACAGTGCCTGAAACATCAGAGCCTTTTAGGAAATACTTATTGAATGAATAAGTCATTATCTTTGTCAACCCTCTGTTCATTGAATGTCTGCTATACACCAGCCACTCTGACAAGTTTTTTTTTTTTTTTTAATATTTATTTACTTTAGTTGTACACAATACAATGCATTTATGTTTACGTGGTGCTGAGGATCGAACCCGGGCCACGCACGTGCGAGGCGAGCGCTCTGCCGCTGAGCCAAAGCCCCAGCCCTCTGACAAGTTTTGAAGATATAACAAGATCCAGAAAATCTCCGTTATCAATGAGTTGGGGAGACTGAATGAATAAGATGACAACCAAATGAGTTTCTATTATAGATTACCTTTTTTAAAAAGTCTAATTATACCTTATACTAGTGGGCCAGATTTTAAAAGGAGAAAGAAATTTTTACATACATATACAAGTTAGCACTAAAGAAGATTCTACTAACTTTTCAAAATGAGGCCAGCATAAAAGGAACAAAAATTCCAAAACAACATACCTTTGATTTTCATTATTATTTTTGTTAAAATGAAAAATAGTAGAACTGCTTGGCACATGCTTGTGATCCCAGCAACTTGAGAGGCTAACTAGGAGGATTACAAATTTGAGGCCAGCCTCAGCAACTTAGCGAGGCCCTTAGCAACTTAGTGAGACCCTGTTTCAAAATAAAAAGTGCTGTGGATGTAACTCAGTGATAAAAACACCTCTAGGTTCAATCCCCAGACCCCCCTATCCCCCAAAATTAGCATGAGAATTGCAATAGCATTCAAACTGTGGGAAATTTTGGCTTAAACTTCAAGTTATTTTTTAGTTGGCCTCAAAACTTGAGATCTTATGATACTGTTCAGAGTATAAATTCAAATATAATAGTGAAAGCTTTTTATCAGAAAATGGATAATTAAGAATATAAATTCAGCTGGGTTGGGTGGCACATGCCTGTCATCCTAGCAGGTATGGAGGCTGAGGCAGGAGGATCGCAAGTTCAAAGCTAGCCTCAGCAATAATGAGGCACTAAGCAACTCAGTGAAACCCTGTCTCTAAGTAAAATACAAAATAGGGCTGGGGATGTGGCTTAGTGGTCAAGTGCCCCTGAGCTCAAGTACCCCTGTTCATTGAATGTCTGCTATACACCAGCCACTCTGACAAGTTTTGAAGATATAACAAGATCCAGAAAATCTCCGTTATCAATGAGTTGGGGGAGTACCCCCCCCAAACACAACAAAAAGAGAACATAAATTCATAGCAAGTTAACCACACCAAGAAACTGTTCTTAGGAATATGTTCTTTGAGATTAAATTTCTGTATAATTATGCCAAATAGTGGTTTGCTTTTTACTCTTTTTTTATATTTAAACATTTTTTATTTTTAAGCATGGCAAAAAACACAACAGCAGTTTCCAACATGAGTGTTAGAGGGAACAAGACAAGGCAAGGTGGCATACACCAATAATCCCAGAGACTTTGGAGGCTGAGAGTAATATTCAAAGTTTGAGGCCAGCCTCAGAAATTTAATGAGTCTCTCAGCAACTTAATGAGACCCTGTCTCAAAAAAATAAAAAGAACTGGCGTAAAACATCCCTGGGTTCAGTCCTCAATACCAAACAAACAAAAACCCGCATAAAATTTATCATTCTACCCTTTTCTTTTGGAGGGGGGGTGTGTGTTGGCTGCACTGGGGATTGAAACCCTGGCTTTGCACATGCTAGGTAAGTGTTCTACCACTGATTTACACCCTCAGTCCCTATTGTTGAAGTTGGTGCGATTATATCACTCCCTATTGTTGAAGTTGGTGCAATTATATGAGTAATAAATTTATTTCAGAGTTCATTATAAAGTAAAGCAGATCCTTACTCAGTTTTATTCAGAATTTTTGTATTTTAAAAGATATATTCTGTGTTGGTTATTTACTAAATCCCTCCTTTTATGTTCAATCTTTTTTACTATGTAATCTGTCAAAGAAAGGAAGATTTTAGACGTTTTACATACTAATTTTTTTAGCACTTTTGTGGGATTATTCTTCATTTGGTACTTAAAGGTTTTGATGTGGTAACAATATTTTCCAAAAATAGGAAGAATGGAAAAAAAGAGTGTAACCCAAGAATGTACATGGATCAACAAGGGTAAACTTTGGGTCATAAATAGTAGATGAAAGTATTTTGGGCACATGCCTATATTCACAGCTACTCTTGAGGTGAGTCAGGAGAATTTCAAGTGTAAGGCCAGCCTGGTCTAACAGGCAACCTAGCGAGGCTCCCCTCCCCACACTTTTTTTTTTTTTTTTTGTACTGGTGATTGAACCCAAGGCAACTTAAAACTGAACCACATCCCCAGCCCTTTTTATATTATTTTTTTATTTTGAGACGGCCTCACTAAGTTGCTTAAGGCCTCACTAAGTTGCTGAGGCTGGCTTTCAACTTGAGATTCTCCTGCCTCAGCTTCCCAGGTTGCTGGGATGTTGTTGTGATGGTATAAACAGAATAGCACATACTGGGGAATTTTTAAAGAACAGAAATTGATTTTTGGAGGCTTAGAAGTCCTAGATCAAGGCCGGGGGTGGTGGCACATGCCTGTAATCCCAGCACTTGGGAGGCTGAGGCAGGAGGATTGCGAGTTCAAAGCCAGCCTCAGCAATGGCGAGGCACTTAGCAACTCAGTGAGACCCTGTCTCTAATAAAATACAAAAAAGGGCTGGGGATGTGGCCCAGTGGTCGAGTACCCCTGAGTTCAATCCCCGGTACCAAAAAAAAAAAAAAAAGAAGAAGTCCTAGATCAAGGCACCAACACCTGGTATCTGGTGAGGGTCTGGTCTTCTTGCTTCATGGAGGAAGGTAAAAGACAAGAGAAGGACAAACTCTGTGTCTGCACATGACAGAAGAGCAGCGAAAGAACCTATTCCCACGAGGCCTTTTTATAGCAGCATTAATCTATTTATGAGAACTGAGTCCTCATGACCTAAACACTTTTCATTAGGCTGTACCTCCCAATGCTATTGGTATCAGGGATTGAGTTTCTAACACATGAGTGTTAGAGGGGACAAAACATTCAAACCAAAGTTGAAAAAGTGGATTTTTGCATCATATCCCTGTGAAAATTTTGTGAAGAAACAACATTGACTAGAAATATGGAGAGGGAAAAAAGAAACTGCCTTCCTCTTGTCCTTTTCAAGAGAATGAACAAATTGTTTTTAATCACCACATTCTCCAACTGATGCATTGTTAGGAGCAGCTGCATCCCACTTTTGTCAGTCTGGCTCTGTGATTGATGAGAAAGAGGCCTGTGGTACTTTCATCTGGTTCTTTGGAGAAACAGTATGAGTGGGATCAGGTCACTGTCAGCAAAGGTGGATGCATTTTTTGTGCAGATTTCTCTTGACATCACTTAGGCAAAGCAATATTTTTTTCTTTTTATATTATAGTGTGGGATCCTGGCTTGGTATTTGACTAACAGACTCTTTTAAAGATAATTTAAATGCAGCTTAGATGGCTAGGGATGTAGTGCAGTCATAGAGTGCTTTGCCTATCCCTGTGTTTGTTTCCCAGTACTACAAAATGAATGAATGAATGAATGAATGAATGAATGAAGGGAGCTTGGTATGGGCAACTGAAACACTCCATAAGCCAAAAGTCCTTGACCAGAACTATAGCACAACATGTTCTTTCTTGCACAGAGCACCAGCCTCCTTATATCATCGCCGTGTTACCTCGATATGTAGAGATCCGAACTTTTGAACCAAGGCTTCTGGTCCAGAGCATTGAACTGCAAAGGCCCCGTTTCATTACCTCAGGAGGGTAAGGAATTTCTTTACTGTTGTTGCCATATTATGCTAAAGCTTTAAAGTCACCAGTGTCATAAAGCCTGTGCTCTGTTACCAGTATTCTTAACTCCTGCTTCCAGATCAAACATTATCTATGTGGCCAGCAATCATTTTGTTTGGAGACTCATTCCTGTCCCTATGGCAACTCAAATCCAGCAGCTTCTCCAGGACAAGCAGTTTGAATTGGCTCTGCAGCTCGCAGTAAGTCTCGCTCCTGGCTTTGGGGTGTGAGTCTGCCTTCCTCATTATTATTATTATTTTTTTTAATATATATATGTATTTTTTTAGTTGTAGGTGGACACAATACCTTTATTTTATTTATGTGGTGCTGAGGATTGAACCCAGGGCCTCACACATGCGAGATGAGCGCTCTGCTGCTGAGCCATAGCCCCAGCCCCTCCTCATTATTCTTGAAATTAGGTGAATCTGATGTTCATATTTAGTTTGGACTACTAGAATAAGCAGAGGTGAAAGAGATATTCAATTCAGGGTTTGACTCTAGCTTAAAATAACTATGTAATTGTTAAGTGATTTTACTTTTTTGCTTTATCTGTTCAAATGTAGGATGAATGTCAATTATAATAATAGTATCTTGTAGAATTAATGGGTAAATAAAATAATTCAGTATATATTTTACAGTTTTTAAAAATTAAAGACCAGCCGGACGCGGTGGCGCACGCCTGTAATCCCAGCACTTGGGAGGCTGAGGCAGGAGGATCGCGAGTTCAAAGCCAGCCTCAGCAATGGCGAGGCACTTAGCTACTCAGTGAGACCCTGTCTCTAATAAAATATGCAAAAAAGGTCTGGGGATGTGGCCCAGTGGTCAAGTGCCCCTGAGTTCAATCCCTGGTACCAAAAAAAAAAAAAAAAGAAAGAAAAAAACTCATGACCTAAAACACTTTTCATTAGGCTGTACCTCCCAATGCTATTGGTATCAGGGATTGAGTTTCTAACACATGAGTGTTAGAGGGGACAAAAACATTCAAACCAAAGTTGAAAAAGTGGATTTTTGCATCATATCCCTGTGAAAATTTTGTGAAGAAACAACATTGACTAGAAATATGGAGAGGGAAAAAAAGAAACTGCCTTCCTCTTGTCCTTTTCAAGAGAATGAACAAATTGTTTTTAATCACCACATTCTCCAACTGATGCATTGTTAGGAGCAGCTGCATCCCACTTTTGTCAGTCTGGCTCTGTGATTGATGAGAAAGAGGCCTGTGGTACTTTCATCTGGTTCTTTGGAGAAAACAGTATGAGTGGGATCAGGTCACTGTCAGCAAAGGTGGATGCATTTTTTGTGCAGATTTCTCTTGACATCACTTAGGCAAAGCAATATTTTTTCCTTTTATATTATAGTGTGGGATCCTGGCTTGGTATTTGACTAACAGACTCTTTTAAAGATAATTTAAATGCAGCTTAGATGGCTAGGGATGTAGTGCAGTCATAGAGTGCTTTGCCTATCCCTGTGTTTGTTTCCCAGTACTACAAAATGAATGAATGAATGAATGAATGAATGAATGAAGGGAGCTTGGTATGGGCAACTGAAACACTCCATAAGCCAAAAGTCCTTGACCAGAACTATAGCACAACATGTTCTTTCTTGCACAGAGCACCAGCCTCCTTATATCATCGCCGTGTTACCTCGATATGTAGAGATCCGAACTTTTGAACCAAGGCTTCTGGTCCAGAGCATTGAACTGCAAAGGCCCCGTTTCATTACCTCAGGAGGGTAAGGAATTTCTTTACTGTTGTTGCCATATTATGCTAAAGCTTTAAAGTCACCAGTGTCATAAAGCCTGTGCTCTGTTACCAGTATTCTTAACTCCTGCTTCCAGATCAAACATTATCTATGTGGCCAGCAATCATTTTGTTTGGAGACTCATTCCTGTCCCTATGGCAACTCAAATCCAGCAGCTTCTCCAGGACAAGCAGTTTGAATTGGCTCTGCAGCTCGCAGTAAGTCTCGCTCCTGGCTTTGGGGTGTGAGTCTGCCTTCCTCATTATTATTATTATTTTTTTTAATATATATATGTATTTTTTTAGTTGTAGGTGGACACAATACCTTTATTTTATTTATGTGGTGCTGAGGATTGAACCCAGGGCCTCACACATGCGAGATGAGCGCTCTGCTGCTGAGCCATAGCCCCAGCCCCTCCTCATTATTCTTGAAATTAGGTGAATCTGATGTTCATATTTAGTTTGGACTACTAGAATAAGCAGAGGTGAAAGAGATATTCAATTCAGGGTTTGACTCTAGCTTAAAATAACTATGTAATTGTTAAGTGATTTTACTTTTTTGCTTTATCTGTTCAAATGTAGGATGAATGTCAATTATAATAATAGTATCTTGTAGAATTAATGGGTAAATAAAATAATTCAGTATATATTTTACAGTTTTTAAAATTAAAGACCAGCCGGACGCGGTGGCGCACGCCTGTAATCCCAGCACTTGGGAGGCTGAGGCAGGAGGATCGCGAGTTCAAAGCCAGCCTCAGCAATGGCGAGGCACTTAGCTACTCAGTGAGACCCTGTCTCTAATAAAAATGCAAAAAAGGTCTGGGGATGTGGCCCAGTGGTCAAGTGCCCCTGAGTTCAATCCCTGGTACCAAAAAAAAAAAAAAAAAAAAAAAAAGAAAGAAATTAAAGACCACTGAGGTGCGCAAAAAATACATCCACCTTTGCTGACAGTGGTAGAGTGATTGCCTGGCAAGTGCAAGGCCCTGGTTTTGATCCCCAGCACTGGCAAAAAAAAAAAGGAAGAAAGGAAGGGAAGGAAAGAAAAATTTAAAAAATGCAAACATTTAAGTGTAGTAAGAGTCATAAATTTGATGTGACAGTCTCGTTGAATGCAGCAACTAAAGGACCCCTCAAAATTCTTTTCAACAGTGAACTCTTATGTTTGAATAAGTAGGCATTCTTTAGATATTCTGAAACTACTTCAAGTTATTGTCAACCAGGCTATATCTTTTATTTACAATTATTACTTGATTAATATCATCACTGTAATAGAATCATCACCACTGTAGCAAAATAATAGACACAGGATACTTATGAAGAAAAAAGGTTTATTTAGCATACAGTCTGGGATGTTCAAAGTCTAAATGGCATAGTGAAGGTTCTAGTGAGTGCTTTCCATTAACTGTACCTCCTCCTGGCATGGATAATGATGAGAGGAGTCCATGCAGGAGCAAGCATCTCAAGCCAGGAGGGTCCAGGCTTGCTCCTTTTATAACAACCCTGTCTTAAGAGCTACCAAGGGATTGCATGAGAAGTACCTCATGCCCCCAGTGACCCATAGAACCTCCCAGCAGTCCCCACCTCTTAAAGGTACACACCATTTCCCAGTACTACCACCCTAGGGACCAAGTTTCCAAAATTCAAACCTCTGATGAGATACATATTCAAACCAAAGCAGTTACTCTCCTTTATGTTTTGGAAGGTTGTTGACAGGAAAGCAGTGACCATGCATTTGTGCCAGTGATACTTCTATTGCCAAAAACCATTTTGGAAATAACTTCAGAGTCTGTCTTATTCTTTTAATAAGAATAAAACATGATTGTCATCTGTAGAGGATGGATTTGATTTCAAGAAACAACCAAAAGTCATTCTGAGCCTAGTCTAGTTATTAAATTGGACAGTACTAATTTAAAGAAATTTTGATAAACACAATAGTAATAGAACTTGGGGATGGGGCTATGGCTCAGTGATAGAGTGCTCTTCTCTCATGTGTGAGGCCCTGGGTTCAATCCTCAGCACCACATAAATAAAATAAAGGTATTGTGTCTACCTATAACTAAAAAAAGTTAAAAACAACAACAACAACAACAGTAATAGAACTTAATCTCTAGAGTATCTTATAAACTGTTTCTAAATGGAAAGCAATAGCTACTTTTTAAAAATTAGATATATTTTAATCACTTATGTGGCAACTTTTTTAAAAATTTATTTTTTAATTTTTTAGTTATTTGTGGACACACAGTATCTTTATTTCATTTTTTTTAATTAAATAGCAATGTGATTTGATCTTCATTTTTGTAAGGTTAGGTTTTGTTTTTTTATTCTTTGAAGAATTGGGGATTGAGCCCAGGGTGCTCTACTACTGAGAAACACCTCCAGCCCTTTTCACTTTTTTTTTTCTTTTTGTATTTATAATAGTAGTATGTATTACAATTCATAATGCACATATAGAGCATCTTTTTACATAATCTTTTTTTTTTTTTTTTTTTTTTTTTTGGTACCAGGGATTGAACTCAGGGGCACTCAGCCACTGGGCCACATCCCCAGCCCTTTTTTGTATTTTATTAGAGACAGGGTCTCACTGAGTTGCTAAGTGCCTCGCCATTGCTGAGTCTGGCTTTGAACTCGCGATCCTCCTGCCTCAGCCTGCCAAAGTGCTGGGATTACAGGTGTGTGCGCCACCGCGCCTGGCTATTTTTTACATAATCTTTATTTCATTTTTATGTTGTGCTGAGGATCGAACCCAGTGCCTCATGCATGCTAAGTGAGCACTCTACCATTGAGCCACAACCCCTGCCCTATGGTGGCTACTTTTAAAGACCAACATTTATTTTGTATGTGTAAGTTCTGGATTTGAAATTAAAACTCAGTGTTGGGACTGGGGTTGTGGCTCAGCAGTAGATCGCTCACCTAGCACGTGAGTGGCCCGGGTTCCATCCTCAGCACCACATAAAAATAAAACTCATTGTGTACAACAAAAGCAAATAAATAAATGTAACTGCCTGCGGGCAAGCTGTTGTTATAAGCAGCGGAGCTGTGGAAAGAACTCAAAGACAAAATAGAAAAGAAAAGATTATTTTAATTTTGCAGGGCAAGGCAAGGTCCCACTCTCATGCGGTCCGCAGAAGAATGGCGACGGCAGGCTTTTTTCCTCTGGTCTAAGTACTCTTAGATCCCGCCGTCAAGTCCTGCGAGATTCCAGGCCAAGTTTCGCGAGCGAGATGTGAGATGCAGAAGGCAGTAATGCCCAAGGCATTTCCGATGTAAACAAACGCGGTCTCGGCCAACTCTTTAAATCAGGGCTTCTGCAAATAAATATAAAAAAAAAAAAAAAAAACCTCAGTCTTAAGAGACATGGTTGCCAGACATGGTGGTACATACCTGTAATCTCAGCAACTCAGGAGGCTAAGGCAGAAGGATCACAAATTCAAAGCCCAACTCAATGATTTAGAGACACTTTCAGCAAATTAGCACGACCCTAACTCAAAATTAAAAATTTCAAAATGTCTGGGGATTTAGCTCAGTGCTAAAGCACCTCTTAGATTTAATTCCTTATACCAAACCTTAAAAGTTTGTTGAATCTTTTACATGTGATTCAATATAGATGGATAACATACTTAGATTATAAACTTTACAAAAGGATATGCAGTACATAACTCTTTTTAGTGTCTATTTTTTCTTAACAGAAAGGCCTTAGAAGTTTTCAGTATTCTGCCTTGTGCCTCGTGCAGTAGACAATCTAGAAGTTGGAGCTGGGGATATAGCTCAGTAGTAGAGCACTTACCTTGCATAGGCAGAGCCCTGGGTTAGAGTCCCAGCACCACAAAAAATAAAATAAAGTTGCACACAAGAAGGTGAAAGTGGGTTCCCACTTTTCTCCTCTTTTCTGGGCTCAAATTACTGTGCACTGCTTTTATGACCAAAGAAGATTGGTTGGCATCACTTTAGTTGGGAACCTGTCTTTATTTAAATAGAGAATATGCATGAAACTTTCATAGGGCAATTATATGCTAAACTTTGGTATTGACAAAATGGAGCAAAATGTTAGGGACAGTTCACTGTGGGCTAAGAAAGGCATCTGAAGACAGATGCTTGAGTTTGTCTTTTAAGTATAGGTAAGATTAGGATCAGAAGCAGGAAACAGCATTGAAAATCAGACAAAGTTTAAAAATTGAAAGCAAGTTTCGTGCATTTCTAGAACATTCATGGTCTGTACTGACTGGAGCAGATGATTGAGAATAAGCTCAATAAGGAGACCAGTGCCAGGTTTTGAAAGTCTTGGAAGCACCAAGAAGGAGAACTTGAACCAGGTTCAGCTACATGCTAACAGTGGTTGAACTAAGGTGGCAATAGGGAGGGAAGGGAAAGGGGAGGAGGAAATTGGGAGACTTTTTTTTTTTTTTTTTGAGAGGCAATTTTAAGAAAGAAATTAAATTTGGTAAAGGTTGGTTAAAAGAGATATAAGGAGGGAAAGGTTATCAGGAGAAACAAAATTGATAATAGCCCCATTTATTAAGATTTTGCTGTGAATAGGACCTTTGCCACATGTGTTGGCCATACCAGATATCTCTAATTTCTTGAGCACCCTGTGCTCTTACTGTCACTTTAGGCCCTTGCACAGTGCTCTTTGTTATTTTAGGGCCTCATACATGCTCCTTTGCCAGGAGCACACATTTCTCTTCCACTGCCTTGTGTCACCTTCCCAGCTACGCTTGGCTAACGTAACTACAATTCATCCTTCATATCTCAGTTATAACTCAGACTGCCTTAGATACCTCTCCACATGTTTCTGTCATCATTCTTAACCTGTTTTTGTTTTGATTTTTTGTTTTTAAACTAGAATTTATTCAGATTTGGCCAGGTTTTTTTTGTTTTGTCTTTGTCTTTGTTGTTGTTGTTTTTGGTACCAGTGACTGAACTCAGGGACACTCAACCACTGGGCCACATCCCCAGCCCCTTTTTGTATTTTATTAGAGACAGGGTCTCACTGAGTTGCTAAGTGCCTCGCCATTGCTGAAGCTGGCTTTGAACTCGAAATCCTCCAGCCTCAGCCTCCCAATTGCTGGGATTACAGGCATGCACCACCACGCCCAGCTTGTTGTTGTTTTTTTTAATGTTCTCTCTTTCTGTTCCAGGATCAAATCTATGAATCACTTTGCATTTAATTGTCCCTAGTGTCCTCTGGCTTTTGACAGTTTCTTTAACTTTCCTTGTCTCTCATGACCTTGACAGTTTTCAGGAATAGCGGTTTGGCATTTTGTAGAAACCCTGGTGTGTTTTATTTGCATAGTTACTTACAGTTAGACTGTCAGGGCAGTCAGTGAAGGCAGGTCTCGTGTTTTTCTTGCACACTTTGGCATCTGTGGTTTCTATGATATTGTCTCACTTAGAATGTACTGAAAAATATTTGTTGAATGAGTTAGCTCTCACCTTTTCTATGCTCTTATTAGGAAATGAAAGATGATTCTGACAGTGAAAAGCAGCAACAAATCCATCACATCAAGAACTTGTATGCCTTCAACCTCTTCTGCCAGAAACGCTTTGATGAGTCCATGCAGGTCTTTGCTAAACTTGGCACAGGTAACAAGTGGGTATGGCATTGAGATAGGAACTTCAGAGAGAAGGGTAACTGGAAAGAATGGGGAGTACCAGACTTTTGATCTGCATGTATAACAAGATCCTGTGGGTGGCATAGTATTTATATATTCACAGTCCTAATCTTGTGAAAATGGTCTCATCCATAAATACAGACTTCTACTTTTCCAGAATGATTTGCCCTCACCATTACAGAAAGGTAAAAGAGAGTCATTCAATTCACCCAATGTGCATTTGATCATCTGATGTTTATTGAATGCTCTTGTAGACAAAAGTCCCTGGCTTAAACAATAGTTCATTTTTGAGAGCCAACATAGGAAAGTGCTGTGAAGTCCTCCCTTTCTTTGTGTCCTCAGATCTCTCCAGGAGCTCTGGCAGAACTAAAGGAGCTCTGGCAGAACTACTAGACCATTCTGAACTTTAGTTTCTCCTTTATGAAAGATTATCCATCTTGGCCTGGGCATGGTGGCACACACGTGTAATTCCAGCAACTTGCAGTGGTGATGCTAAGGCAGGAGGACAAGTTCAAGGCCAGCCTCAGCAACTTAGTGAGACCCTGCCTCAAAACTAAAAAAAAGGAAAAAAAAAAATAAAGGCCTGGAGAAGTAGCTCAGTAGTAAAGCACCCCTGAATTCAATCACTAGTATCTCTCCCTGCCTCAAAAAAAAAAAATCTTTTCATTTCTGTATGTTCCATTTTTACTTAATTTGGATCAATTCATATATAATCCATATACAGTTTTTTTCTATATCATATTATTATCTTCTCCTTTCTCATCTTCTTTGCTTTGACTTTTTCCCACTATCTTCCCATGCTGGCCAATAATGCCTTGTGATAACTCCTTGTATGAGTTTAGGTTCTTGGTTGTGATTAATATTCAGACTCAAGTCTGAATAATGTAAGCATAATCTGGTAAAGTAAGCAGGATTTATTGGAATATTAGGGGGGTGGCAATTAGAGGGAACCATAAAGTTGATCAGACACAAGCCTTAAGAATGGGCAGGTCCTAGTGCCTCGGGAGGCTGAGGCAGGACAATCGAGAGTTCAAAGCCAGCCTCAGCAATAGCGACGCGCTGAGCAGCTCAGTGAGACCCTGTCTCTAAATGAAATACAAAATAGGGCTGGGGTTGTGGCTCAGTGGCCAGATGCCCTTGAGTTCAATCCTTGGTACCCATCGCAAAAACAAAACAACAACAAAAAAATAGGGCCAGGTGCCGAGGCGAACTCCTATAATCCCAGTGACACAGTAGGCTGAGGTGAGAGGGTCACAGGTTCAAAGCCAGCTGCAGCAACTTAGCAAGATCCTTTCTCAAAAAAGGGCTGGGGATGTAGCTCAGTGGTACAAAAAAAAAAAAAAAAAGAATGTTTGGAGGGCTTCGAAATAGGAAGCAGGAAATAGAATAGTAATCACTTTGTAGCCAGGACAGGTTAGGCAGTCTTGCTGTGGCGTAGCCCCTTCCTATGCTATTACCATTACCACATCCCCTGTTGTTGCATCTTCAATGAAAATTGCTCCCTACCAATGCATCAGCTATCTAATGTTATACAACAAGTCACCCTAAAACATAATAGCTTAAAGCAACAATCATCTCTTCTCGTTCTCTCCCTCTCTCTTCTCTCTCCCCCTCTCCCCCTTCCCCCCTCCCTCCCTCCCTCTCCCTCCCTCCCTCCCTCTCTCTCTCTCGCTCTCTCTCTCTCTCTCTCTCTCTCTCACCCCCCTCCCCTTCCCTCCCTCCCTCTCTCTCTCCCTCTCTCTCTCTCTCTCTCTCTCTCTCTCTCTGTTAGGAATGTGGGAAGGGTTCAGCCAAATAGGTCTTGCTGCAGGTCTCATGTGGTTGCAATTGGATGTCGGCTGGGATACTATCTCGCTCTCAATGGCTAACAAGTTGGTACTGGCTGGGTCTCAGGCCTGAGTTCTTGTCCACATGGGTCTCTCCACAGAGCTGCCTGAGTATCCTCATGTATAGCAGCTGGCTTTTCCCATAGGGAGCTGTCCAAGAGACCCAGGTGGAAGCTTCAGTGCTTTTAGTGACTGTTGCTTCTGCTCTCTTTTGATTTACAAGGGTGTGTGTCCAGTTTCAAGGCGACAGACTCCACCTCAGACTGTACTAGGGCTGTGAATGGTGTTTTGGCCCCTCTCTTTTGAAGGCTAAGACTGCTCTCCAACTGAGATGACACAATGTGGAAGAGAGAGCTCTCCAAAAGGATATAGAGTGCTGTTAAGAAGGATGTTGGACAAACTGAAATTGATATGTCTGTCATCCTTCCTTCAAATGAGCCAATGGGGAGTGAATGTTATTAGGTACAGAGTTTAAGTTTGTGATGATGGGAAAGTTCTGGAAGTGGATGGTGGTGAAGGTTGCACAAAATATGAATATATTTAGTATCATTGAACTGTACAATTATAAATGGTTATAATAATAAATACTACGTATATTTCAACATACACACACACACACACACACACACACACACACACAGATTGTTGGATGAATCAAAAAAATCAAAGGACCAGTGTGTACTACTGGACATTAATTTCCTAGGCACACCCCATAATCCAGAGCTCAGCCAGTTGCTGCTGCTTCCACTGCTCAAGCCACAGAGCTGTTTCTGTGGCCACACAGCCAACTAAAGACAGCTGCATCTGGGCAAATGCCTCTAGATGATGACAAAGCTAACTAGACAGTAAACTGTGCTGAGTCTGGCTACCAAACACTAATGAACCAGCAGCATGGTACGAAGAAGGCCTTAGTCTCACTTCCAGGTTGCAACACTCACACATAATGCTTCTCATTGGTAGAAGCAGATTTTTATTCATTACGCTGACTGCAAAGGAGTTTGAGAAAAGTCATTTTCAGCTTTATAGCATTCATTGGCAAGAAGGAACATAGAAAGAGGGAGAAATAGATGCTAAGTGCCAATTGTCCATAAATAACATAGTGTTCTACAGTATTAATTACTGTATGCAAGCACTATTATTATTTTGCAGTATTATTACTATATGCAAGCACTATAAATTATTTAGCCAGTTCCCAGTAGTAGGTGAGGGGATATGTAGGCTGCTTGCAGCATTTTGCTATTATAGATGCTCAAAGTATCTGTGAGATTACAATAAATTGTAAGGAATAAAAAAGAGAAAGTCACCTCTTTGATAATTAGATTCTTAATGTAGCAGAACATTTCCCCACTTAGTTTTATTTTTCCCTTCTCAGTTCTTTGGCCCATTTATCAAATGAAATCTTACATTTTTATTAACAAATTGTGTTAACTCGTTTTATATAATAAACATAGTAACATCTTGCCATATATATTACAAATATATTCCCTTTTATCTGGGTATTTCTTTTTTTATACGTATACATATTTTTTAGTTGTAGGTGGACACAATACCTTTATTTTCTTTCTATGTGGTACTGAGGATCAAACCCAGTGCCTCACACATCCTAGGCAAGCACTCAACCACTGATCCACAACCCCAGCTGAGTATTTCTTTTTAACTAATATTCCCTTCTTGACATATAAAATTTTTATTATTAAGTCTTGATCTTTTTCTTAAATATCACCAGTTTTTGCTTGGAAGTATTTTATCCTCTACTTTTAAAGAATTGATAAATATTTATTTCTGATTCTGTGTATGTGTCTGTGTCTTAAAAAGATAGTTGTGCCATTTTTGTAGTATTTTAATTAAGTATACATAAAGTCCACAGATCATAAACTCATTGAGTTTTTCTGAACTTAGAGTCACTTCCCTTTTAAAAATCAGTCTGGAAACTGGGTGCTGTGGCATACGCCTGTAATCCCAGCTGCTCGGGAGGCTGAGACAGGAGGATCGGGAATTCAAAGCCAGCCTCAGGAATGGCTAGGTGCTAAGCAGCTCAGTGAGACCCTGTCTCTACATAAAAAATACAAAATAGGGCTGGGGATGTGGCTCAGTGGTCAAGTGTCCCTGAGTTCAATCCCCAATACTCAAAAAAAAAAAAAAAAGTCTGGAATTTATTTTGTTATAGTAATAATTTTGTTTTATTTTATCCTTAAATTGTTGGGCTCCTTCCCAAAAGAATCACATTGACCTTCCTTGTAGATCCCACCCACGTCATGGGCCTGTACCCCGACCTGCTGCCCACAGACTACAGGAAGCAATTGCAGTATCCTAACCCATTGCCCGTGTTGTCTGGTGCTGAATTGGAGAAAGCTCACTTAGCTCTGATTGACTACCTGACACAGGTAGGAGTAACACAGAGGTATATGGAAGTATTCACCTGGGATTTTCAATTCCTATTTCTCTATGATGGGGACTTGAGGGTTTTTGATAACGCCACAGGTGTTCTGTAAATGGGTGCTATTGAGGTCCATATGAGGCACTGTTTCTTCTACTTCACCCAGCTTAATAGTACCATTGGGCTCTTTTTCGCCATATCATGATACCAGAGAACACACCCAATTTGTAGTAAATTAAAACTAAACTATTACAGGGACTAAAGAGGGTAAATTTTAATTGTTAGAAGAAAAATAAGTTTTTAAAATGACCTTTGATGCCATGCATAATTATGGGTAAAATGCTTTCTCTGTGCAGAAAACTTAGAAAACACAGAAAAGTACAAAGCAGAAATACAAATCACCTATATCTCTACTCCCAGAGATAAGTAACTAACATTTTAGTGTTGCCCTTTAGGGTTTTATAAATATATATGAATTAGCTTTTGCTTATTTTTATTGAATATCAAATTATATATTCTGTTTTGCAGCTTACTTTTTAAAAATTTAGCCATATATTGGGGAAGTCCTTCTTGTCAATAAATAGTCTTCTGTAACATATGTTTTGGGAGATACTTAGATTAATTTTTTTTTCAATTTACTATTACAGACAGATAATTGAAATTTTGAAGTCTATACTAAAATGAACATCTCCATTAAAGCCTCCTAACCCACAATTTCTGTCACAAAAAAATATTATTTATTTCCTGTGCATCTATTCAGTGTTGAAGACCTTGTATTTTTTTTCCTGTTAAGTGTCCTGCACACCTTTGTAACGGGTCCTCCAGTGTACATGGAGAAGTATTAGAAAAATTACAGTGTCACTTTCTATTCCCTGCTTCTTAATCAGTGAGTAACTGCAAGTCTAATTAGGCATGCTTAGCCTTGGCACTTCCTTGACATTGGGCTCCCAGGGTACCCAGCTATAATTGCAAGCCTATAGGGAGCACACCAACTTGCCTCAGTGTGCATATTGCACAGCCCTGTGCCAAGTGGAAAAGAGTTCCTGGGACATAGTATTTCCCAAAGTCTAAGGTGCTATAGCAGGTCCTCTACTGCCAATGATTTAGATTTAGAAATCTGAGCACACATTCTTCACTGGTCTTTTCCGCTGACATTGGAAATATATGAAGTTAACTGACACCAGTAATATGCCAGAGAGATAGCAAAGCATACAAGACCATGGGCTTAGCCAGATACAAAAGAATGCAAACTGAATAATTCCACTTGTATGAAGTTTTAGACTAGGCAAAAACTAAGATAATTGTTGTTATTGTTATTATATATGTGGAATGTGGCAGTCATCATATGATCCTTGATATTTGAGATCAGGGTTATAATGTGAGATCAGGGTTAATAGACATGAGTTGATTTGGAGGTATTCAGAGTTACTCAGTAACTCAGGTTATGAAGCAAGATATAAAGCTGGCCTTGACCCCACATTTTTGACCTTTGCAGAAACGAAGTCAGTTGGTAAAGAAGCTGAATGACTCTGATCATCAGTCTAGCACCTCCCCACTCATGGAAGGCACTCCCACCATCAAATCCAAGAAGAAGCTGCTGCAAATCATTGATACCACCCTGCTCAAGTGCTACCTCCATGTGAGTTGCCTGAACACTTGGGTCCCCTTTCTCTGAAACCCAGGTTGTGGAAAGGAGCTCTACACCTTAAGGGACCTGCCACTAATAAGAATAAAGTCTTTGATGATGCTTATGAATGTCTTGAAATTACGAGGATAAGGCAACATTTTGTTCCAGAATCTTAAAATGGGCTTTTTTTTTTTTTCCTAGTAAGATTAATACTACAAGGTCAATGGGGACAGTAATTCCTCAATAGTGTCCTCGTAGCCAGGTGCGGTGGCGCATACCTGTAATCCCAGCACTTGGGAGGCTGAGGCAGGAGGATCACAAGTTCAAAGCCAGCCTCAGCAATGGCGAGGCACTTAACAACTCAGTGAGACCCTGTCTCTAATAAAATACAAAAAAGGACTGGGGATGTGGTCCAGTGGTCGAGTGCCCCTGAGTTCAATCCCCGGTACCAAAAAAAAAAAAAAAATAGTGTCGTCTTTTGGGCTGGGGTTGTAGATCAGTGGTTAAGTGCTTGCCTAGCACGTGTGAGGCACTGAATTCAATCCTCAGAACCACATAAAGATAAGTAAGTAAAAAGGTGTATATATATATATAAAAAAAAAGTGTCCTCTTTTCTCACCCCCAGAATTGAGGTGTAATGCAGAAGGGCGTAAATGTTCTAAAAACCACTGTCTGTTGTCCTATAAAAGGATTGTTTGCTTTCTTGTGCTCATGTTACATCCCTGGCCTTTCAGCCCAAAACAGGCCTAGGCTAGGGAAGGGTAAGGCTCTCCAGGAAGCAGTTTCCACTGAAGTCCTGCTCCCCCTGCAGACAAACGTGGCCCTGGTGGCCCCCTTGCTGCGCCTGGAGAACAATCACTGCCACATTGAGGAGAGTGAGCATGTGCTGAAGAAGGCTCACAAGTACAGTGAACTGATAATCCTGTATGAGAAGAAGGGGCTTCATGAGAAAGGTGATGGGAGGACTGGCTTCTTCCCTGTGGGAGGGTCTCTTGTATGCTGGTGGGAAACCTGAGTTGTGACGAATCTCCCCTGGGGAAGAAGCTTATGACCTTGTTTTCGGGCTTTGTGGCTAGCTCTGCAGGTGCTGGTGGACCAGTCCAAGAAAGCAAACTCCCCTCTAAAAGGCCATGAGAGGACAGTGCAGTATCTGCAGCACCTGGGTGAGTAGACCTTTTGAAAATGTTGGGAGATGGCTCTTGTTTTTACATGAGCCTGGTCTCCCTCCTTTTCTGAGTCTGGCTAGTTAGTCTCCTCCCTCCCTTGTGTTCACTCAGCTTCATTCCTCCACTTGGCATAAACCCCTCTGTGGTCCAACTGTGACAGCCCCTTGGCATTTGCCCAAGCAGCCTTGAGTGGTATTTGAAAAGAACTGTCTTTGTCTATAAGATGAATTTCTGGGCTACCTGCACACTTGCCTCCCAGTCCCATTGGATGAATCGGTCTTATTCTGTCAACTACTAATAAGTCTTGCTTTACTCTCCAGGCACAGAAAACCTGCATTTGATTTTTTCCTACTCCGTGTGGGTGCTGAGAGACTTCCCAGAAGATGGCCTGAAGGTTGGTCACAGAGCCCCTTGATTTATCTGATAACCATGTTTGATCCTGATTATACCTGGGACAGCAGTGGATACAGTGGGGAGGATGCATTCATGCCATTCCTTTGGGGCTTGAACAGTGTAGGTTGGGATGCAGGAGGCCACAGTGCACAGTGGTAGAAGAGCTTTGTCTCCAAATCAGGAATCCTGTAACCTAGTCTTGCCACATGTTAACCAGCTACAGGTGACTTCTTGTGCACCCTGCCCCTCCAGAAGTCTGTCTTTTTCATTTCTACACTTGTACACAGTTTGGTGGAACTGCAGTGAAATGATTCTGCTGCTACAACTCAGGTTTGTTCTGACAGATATTTACTGAAGATCTTCCAGAGGTGGAGTCTCTGCCACGAGATCGAGTGCTTGGCTTCTTAATAGAGAATTTTAAGGGTCTGGCTATTCCTTATCTGGTAAGATACTTTTCAGTCTGCACTAAAAAATTTTAAGCCCAGGGTCCAGGAATACATGATTCAATTACCACACAGTTCAGATTTGGGCTTTTTGTCACTTGGGGCTTGGTGGAAATATAAGGAAGAGGGTTATGTTAATTTCCTCTGAAGAGACATCTCAGGAGACCAAGCTGAAAATACTACTTTTGGTGGTACCTTCTAAATCAAAGTAAAGTACAGAGGGGTAAAAGAATGATGTTTTAGAAAAACAGTTAAAATCACATATACAACCAAAGTCAGCTGTGGCCATAAGACAATCAATTTAAGTATTGAAATGCAAATATTTAGCCTTAATTACATAAGCTAAGAGTTTGAAGGATTATGGGTCAAAACTAATAAAAGGAGTTTAGATTGGAAATTGAAAAACAACAATTCCTGGGTTTATTTGCCAGATTGCATTGTGAGGGTTCCTGGTGGTTTTAGAAGAGCTATCACTTGGTAATCTTTGCAATTTAATTAAGGGATAATATGGATGGGACCTGTTGGCCTTAAAAAATGAGAGGGAGCCAGGGAGAACAGTCACGGTATAAAGGGTACCATCCAAAGAGACCTACCTCTTGTCTCAGGAACATATCATCCATGTTTGGGAGGAGACAGGCTCTCGTTTCCACAACTGCCTAATCCAGCTGTACTGTGAGAAGGTGCAAGGTCTGATGAAGGAGTACCTCCTGTCCTTCCCTGCAGGTACCAGTACCTTTTGAAAGCTGGTTGGTCCCAGGCCTTTAAGCAAAGACAGACCTGGGCACCGTGTGTGGTGAGGGGAAGCAGACCTCACTTCACTGTTCTCTGCCCAATCTGCAGGAAGTCCCTTAGAGGAGCCATGGGTGCTAAGTGACCCAGACCCAGCACGTGAGACTTCAAGCCCTTGTCTGGGTCTGGGCATCTCTGGGAGTCATACCTGGGGGAGGGCGAAGGAACAGATCTGTCTGCAAGATGACAGCTATGCTGAGAAGAAACAGGTTGGCCTACCCATGTTTCTCTCCTCAGCCTGTTTTTTTTTTTTTTTTTTTTTTTAATAACCTTAAACCAATGTTTTGGGGTACCAAAGACCAGAAAGTAAAAGAACTCCACATATAGAAACTACCACAGAGTCCTTTCTGATCATGTGGTGGCATCATTGAGCCCTATCCCCTTTGTTTTTCTTGATGACCCCACATTGCTACCTGACAGCAGTATCCTTTCACCTTGAACCTGATTTCCTTTAAAGGCAAAACCCCAGTCCCTGCTGGAGAGGAACTGGGTGAGCTGGGAGAATACCGGCAAAAGCTGCTCATGTTCTTAGAGATCTCCAGCTACTATGATCCAGGCCGGCTCATCTGTGATTTTCCTTTTGATGGTGAGTGTCTGCTGAAGGTAATGAAAAAGCCTGCCTTTCCCATTTTATGTTCTCCTGCTCTTCCTGGGGGTAAACGGGGTGTTTGGGGCAGTGCTCCTATTTTGTCCTCTTAGAAGACTCACTTTTGTACTGTGACTGAGAGAAGTCTCTTTTCTGGGTGTGAACCACATGCTAATTAATACCCAGGTTGTAACCTGTTTATTGCTCCAGAGCATGTTCTTGGTCAAATTCCTTGTTTAGCAGCTTTTGTAATCTGGCATAATTCAAAACAAATTTTGTCTGATGTATAAGCTCTGTGAGCACTGAGAACAAATGTTTGCCTATCTTCCCTGAAGTGCCTAGCTTGTTGAAGGTATTATTATATACTTGGCTGCTAAATGGATCTTCTTAACATTTATAAGTGATCATAAGGAAGGTGGGATGGGCTGGGATGTAGCTCAATGTTATAGTGCTTGCCTGGCATGTATAATTGCCTGGGTTTAATCCCTAGTACTTAAAAAGTGTATGAGGGGGTCAGGGGCATACAGTAACTCCTAAAATAGCTCCCTCACCCTTTAAAAAATTTAGTAATTTTATCTTTGGTTGGGGAAAACCCCCAAGTAACAAAAATAATATTTTCTTCTGTTTTATTTTATTTTTATTATTTTGGTGCTAAGTATTGAACCCAGGGTCCTGCACATGCTAATCATGTGCTATACCATTAAGCTACACCTTTAGGCCTTTCTTCTACTTTATATTGCTCCAGTATTCATTCTCCTAATAACTTAGTCCTCAACTTTGGGCTTGTATAATGGTGGTGACAGTTATTTTTTTTGCAGAGGTGGTGCTGGGGATTAAATTCAAGACTTTGGGCATGGTAGGCAAGTGCTGTACCACTAAGCTACCCTCCAAGTGGCAGTTACTTATATTCCTTTTTCCTCCTAGGCCTCTTAGAAGAACGAGCCCTCTTGTTGGGGCGCATGGGGAAACATGAGCAAGCACTCTTCATCTATGTCCACGTCTTGAAGGATACAAGGATGGCTGAGGAGTGAGTCAGCCCAGTCATCCCAACTCTCAAGGAATTAACAAGCAGGCCCCAGATAGATGAGTGGTACAAGACTAACAAGACCATCTCCCTATACTCCGCTACAGGAATGCAAGTCACCTCCCATAGCCACCTTTGGTTTTGGCTACTGTTAGGCTGCAGGAAAAGGCATGTGGATAGCCTTTCATTGGAATGTATTTCCCCCTCACCTGCCCTTACCACTTTCTACCTTACAGGTACTGCCACACACATTACGACCAAAACAAAGATGGCAATAAAGATGTAAGTAGTAGCCCTGATACAGGAAGCATGTAAGCATCTCCTCCCCTTTAGTAGAATTCACCCCATCTGGTGTGACTACAAAATGGCACTAGTATGAATTTCAGAATGAGACAGAGCATGGGTCTGTGCATGGAATGATGTTTGTATATGTATTTTAAAAGATGCAAGGTGATCGTATGTCCTGGTTTGCTTGGGATAGTTCTGGCTTACATCTGCTGTCATCCATGTGATTATTAATAGCATCCCTGTCCCTTTACTCTCAAGAGTCTTGATTGTACAATTAATTATGTGGTCAGCTTATTGAGAATGAACATCTGATGGGTCCATTCCTGTGTCTAGAATACACATTGATTTAACAATATGTGCAGATATGTGTAGTTGTCATAACTAGAGATTGGAGTGCTGCTAGAATCTAGGAGGTAGAAGCCAGGTATCCTGTGAAGCAATACACAGGATAGTCCCAACCATAAGAAATTATCTGGCCCCAAATGTTAACTTCCTCATTTGTTGGTTTGACTTTACTGACATTTAAAAGGTGAAAATGACATCTATAATCCTAGCAACTTAAGGCTGAGATAGGAGGATTTCAAGTTTGAGGCCAGCCTCAGCAACTTAGCAGGGCACTAAGCAACTTTTAGTAAGACCCTGTCTCAAATTAAAAAGGACTGGGGATGTGGCTCAGTGATTAAATGACTGTGTTCAATCCCCAGTACAAAAAAAAAAAAAAAAAAAACAGGAAAGAAAAGGTGAAAATAGTGTGTTTTAAATGCTCCTCATTGGCTGTTACTATAGACCAACCTCTCTAATCTTTAGACCTACTAGTGCAGGGGGTTGGAGTGAGGGGAGTTCTGGGAGTGTTACTGCCAGCCTGATGTGTGCAACTTGTTTATTTGAGACAGGTGTATCTGTCCCTGCTTCGGATGTACCTGTCACCCCCAAGCATTCACTGCCTAGGGCCAATTAAGCTGGAGCTGCCGGAGCCACAAGCCAACCTCCAGGCTGCCCTGCAGGTTCTTGAGCTGCACCATAGCAAACTGGATACCACCAAGGTACAAGATCCTTCTCCAGGAGATGGAGCACCAAATGACAAAACGGCTGGGGAAATAGACTACGGTCTGAGAGCTCTTAGTTTCGTGTTTTCTCTGTCTCACCCACATTGTGCCTCAGCCTGTTCCCATCTCTGTTCCTGTCCCTAGGCTCTCAACCTTCTGCCAGCAAACACTCAGATCAATGACATACGTATCTTTCTGGAAAAGGTCTTGGAAGAAAATGCACAAAAGAAACGGTTCAATCAAGTGCTCAAGAACCTTCTCCATGCTGAGTTCCTGAGGGTATGGGCCTTCCAAACTCTAGGGTTTTTATGTTTTAGTATGAGACAGTTTCCACATGGTTGGTTCCCACCTATGCAGAGTCTCATGTATGAAAATAATGTAGCTCAAACTGATCACAAGCCAGCTTTATAATTAGTTGCAAGTGTTCCATAAGGAGAATCTGAACGTTGAAGGATGAAACAGTGCCATCCTCTACTTTCTGTTTCTGTGTGCCAGATGTGGAACTTCTCTTGCAGGTCCAGGAAGAACGGATTTTACACCAGCAGGTGAAGTGCATCATCACAGAGGAGAAGGTGTGCATGGTGTGTAAGAAGAAGATTGGGAACAGGTAAGTGCCACTATACCAGCATCTGAGCTCAGATTGGAGCTCCCCAGAGGTGGAGAATGCTCATGATGGATTTTCTACCTTAACCAGGGAGGAAAGCACAACTACTGGCAGTCCTGTCTGCTTTTAGTTCTTGTGTGTGGAAAGAGCTGCCTCTGTTCTCTGTTAGAGTTGGGCTTTGATAATTTAAAGAGCTAGCCAGTTGCAGTGGTGCATGCCTGTAATCCCAGCACTTGGAAGGCTAAGGCAGGAGGATCGCAAGTTCAAAGCCAGCCTCAGCAATGGCGAGGCACTTAGCAACTCAGTGAGACCCTGTCCCTAAATAAAATACAAAAGAGGGCTGGGGATGTGGCCCAGTGGTTGAGCGCCCCTGAGTTCAATCCCCGGTACCAAAAAAAGATAATTTAAAGACCTAGAATGTATGGCATGGAACTGTTGAATTCTTGCCTAAAAACCTCTTTTCCTCTGGCAAGTAGAAGTAATGATGTAGCCAATATGTGAGAGAGATGGGCAGAAAGTCCTTATATCTTAAGTAAGAAAAAAATTTTTCAGGGGCTGGGGTTGTGGCTCAGCGGTAGAGCGCTCACCTAGCACGTGTGCGGCCCGGGTTCGATCCTCAGCACCACGTAAAAACACATTGTGTACAACTAAAAGCAAATAAATAAATATTAAAAAAAAAAAATTTCAGCCTGCTACAAGCAAACCCTCTGAGCCCATGTTCTATAGTCAGTCCTATTTTCTTCAAGGGAGAATGATTTGTTCTTTCTCTTATATGGCTGAAAGAAAAGACCTAAATCACTGTCCTTTTTTAGAATTACCCTGAAACTTGTCCTGATGAGCATTGTCAGCCTTCAGTAAGCCAGTACTAAGCTATGGCCATATGTTTTTACATTGTTTTTTATTTTAGTTTGTTTTGTGGTGCCAGTGATGGAACCCAGAGCCCTGTGCATGTTAGGCAAGTGCTCTACCACTGAGCTACACTCTCAGCCATGGACTGATTATTTAATAAGAAATGTCCCCATGTACTTGAACTTTATGCAATTCATTCTCTGTTCAGTTATTTGACAAAGATGGTGGCTACAGAAATCCAGAGGCCCTCAGTACAGGCTATTCTTTGGGTTTGGGTGGGTTGCTTCCAGGGTGGCTCCCAGGTGTATGGTACCTCTTTGCAGGTACTGGAGAAATAGTCTATTTGAGAACATCCTCACTTCTGAGCCATTTTCCTTCCCTGCAGTGCATTTGCAAGATACCCCAATGGAGTGGTTGTACACTACTTCTGTTCCAAAGAGGTAAACCCCGCCGACACCTGAGCCCAGCATCCCAGGGATTCAGCATGGACAGCTCAACTATCCCAGAGAGGTGAAGGAGCAGCTGGCCTTAGGAATCAGGGGCTGCCACCACTCAGTGTCTTCCCATTTGGACACTACTGGTTACCTTGCACCCTGGAACATCTCTGAATTAGCTAGACTTCTGGTCTGGCATTACCAGCTTTTTAATAGAAAAAGAGATTAGTTAACACCTTATACCATTATGTTGCGGGCAATTCCGGAGAATTAACACCTGTGTGGACAGGAAGAGATGCACCATCTTGCCTTGGCATATTAATCACCTGAATAAGGAGACTTATCCCAAATGTTTTATTGTACCCATGGGGTTATTTATTGAGAGTTTTTCTCTTAAGATAAGTGCACGGCTTCACAAAGACCCCTCAACAAGGCTGCCAAGAGAGTCCCGTGGAAGAATGAGTACAAGAGCCACTCCAACCACAGAGACCAGGCAACTCATCTGTGTAATGCCAGAGATTTCTCCACAGAAGCTGAGCTCTGTGTCCCTTCAGCAGTCTTCTTGCTTGTCTCTTTAGTTTTCAGTTTCCTTTTATTTTGCACTATTTATTTTCCCCTTTTATCTCTCTCCTCACTGTGCCAACTAGGATGATTCCCAGTCTGTAGAATAGCTAATATTTAAATGAGGTAAAGTGAGAAGCACTGGGAATAGCTAATATTCAAATAAGGTAAAGTGAGAAGCAAGAGGAAGTCTCAGTTTCCAGGAACATACCGATAATCAGTTGTCAGGTACATTGTAAATAGGCCCTCTTCAGCCATACTATTAGGCAAACGTTCCCATAGAGGCTCCTGCCTCACTTAACTTCCTGCCTGGACAGGTTGGGTTAGCCTTTGGGAATAGAGATCTTTATGCTTAGGACACCTTTCTCCTTTCCAACCAGTTTCTGTCCTCTTACCTTCCAGTTGGGCCTAGCCATTGTTCCTTGACTTTGTTTTGCAGGGTTAGAGGATTGTGCTCTGATGGAAAGTTGGATCTCTCTCCCACACACTAGAATTGGTCAAATCAGGAACTGACACTGCTGTGGTGCTAAGTGTTAGTGAGGCATTCAGGAACAGCAGAATGACACAGGAGCGTAGGGGCAGGAGCTGTGTTGAGTGCTGTGGGGGACCCTGCCAACGATGCCCAGGATGGAGTGTCTAGCATTGTAGGCTATGTGGAGCAAGTTGTCTTGCATCCTATCCTCACTAGGGTTTTTGTAGATTTGTAATCTTGTTACCCTTGTGTCTTGAAGGATAGTGAGGATGTGTGATGGTACCCAATGCTGACACTGTTTCAGTGGCTTCTCCTTGACATACAGTGGTCCTTTGCAAACTACAGTACTATGCTGGGTTGGGCCCTGTGCTATAGGCCAACTTATTGGAGATGAGTAAGTAGACTGGGCTCCTCCTTTGTATGTGGGGGTGGGAAGGTATGAGGATACTGAGCAAGTCCACAGACGTGGGGGACTCTGTACAGATCTGAAAACCTGGGCAATGTTTCAGAAGAGCCTTCTGGAGCAGCATGTGGAGAAAGAAAAGTCTCTGGCCATAGCCACCCACAAGAAGCAGTACTGTGCGTGACCCTCTCTGCACTGCTCTGGCTGCCCTTCCTCCAGGAGCAGCAGAGAAGAGCAGGCCAGCCTCCACTGCATGGCAGGAACTTTCCCTGCCAGGCAAGCCCTGCCTTCCTAGCCTGTTGTGCTTGTACCTTCCATTCTCATGAACTGTGTTGGAAGCAATAGAATAAAGAGTGTGCATTTTCTTCCCACCTGGTATCCCTATATGATCCCATTTTCCCAAACGCCAGTCTTCTTTCCCTGGACTCTCTCTGCCCTCTACATAGGTGTGGAGAAGGTTGGAGATGAAGGCCCTGTACTGAGGACTGATGGAGATCTCATAACTTCTTCTAATAAACATAATCAAGCAAGAAACCAAGCTTGTCTAAATCTTTTATATTCTTTCCTGTGGACTTTGATTTTTTAAAAAAAAGACAGTTAAAGGATATTAATTTAGCTAAAAATAGAGGAGAATAAGCCAGTTAGTGACTAAGGAAAAAAAAAAATTAGAATTAACGCTTCTCTTGTTAAGTATGTGCTGTCTAGTACAGCAAGTGTGATGCTGTGGGCTGATAGGTTGACGGCACATACAGAACATTTTCCTCATCACAGTGTCCTACAGACTCACAGGCACTCTAGAATAATCCACATTGTCTTCCCCTTTACTTCACATTGCAGGGTCTCTTGCCTCTTCCTGCAGTTCATGAAGGATGATTCAAGGAAGGATTTGGAATGGGTAGGAGTGAGGACCTAGGGATGTTTGAGAAATGGAGAAGTATTAGTCTACTTTCACCAGCTCCAAAAAGATGATTTGGTCCTTCTGTATAATCCTCTTGAGCCACCTATGACTAGCCTGAGTTTTCTCTGGGAAGATCTGAAACGTGAGTCATGACTTTGAGGCATAGGGCAGATGACTCCAGGAAAAGATGGTACAGCCCAGAAAGCATGTAAGTCAGGACCCTGGATCCCTGGCCTTGCTCTACCACCAGCTGCCCTGTGCCCTTCCCACTGTGGCCTCTGGTTCCAGGGGAGTGAGTGCCTTACATGTTCACAGAGATCACCAAGGGGGCTGGACTGGGTCATTTCTGAGAACTCTGTCCCCCCCACAGAGCTTAGCTTTATAGTCCAAATCAAGCAAAGACAGGCCCTCCCTTGAATATTGATCCCCTTTGGTTCTGGGAGTTTCTGGTCTGAACTTACCTAATTGGTTCATTTTGGAATTGAATCACCTTTTTTGTGTGGGGTTTTGTTTTGTTTTAAGATTGAACCCAGGGCCTCATACATGCTAGGCAAGTTCCTACCACTGAGCTACATCCCCAGCCCTTTTTATTTTGTGAGAGGGTCTCACTAAGTTGCCCAGGCTGGTCTCAAACTTGCCATCCTCCAGGTGTATGCTACCATGTCCAGCTTGAATCGCCTTTTTTGGATGTTCTTTGGGCCTTCAGTTCTAGGCCTTGGGGAAGAGCGGAGATAACTGGATCTTTTTTGTGTGTGTGTGGTACCAGGGATTGAACTCGGGCACTCGACCACTGGGCCACATCCTCAGCCCTTTTTTGTATTTTATTTAGAGACAGGGTCTCACTGAGTTGCTAAGTGCCTCGCCATTGCTGAGGCTGGCTTTGAACTCGCGATCCTCCTGCCTCAGCCTCCCAAAGTGCTGGGATTACAGGCGTGCGCCACCGCGCCCGGCTGATAACTGGATCTTGATTGAAGAAAAGAAACACATCTTCCAATAGTTCACTGCCCCAGAAGTCTTTTCTTTTCCTGGAGACTGCCTTTCTCAGCCACCTAGAAGACTGTGTTTACAGAGAAGGAGACATCGTATATCTAAAGCATGAGTCTACAATGGCAGGGAGGACTCTAAAGTCCTAGTACCTGAAGGACAGAAATATCACAGAGTGTGTGAGAATTACAGACCACCACGCTTATTGAACCAAATTGAAAGGGAAAAAGTCCTTTAATGAGCATGCCAGGCAAGTGACTGGGAGCAGGCTAGCGCCCCAAAGAACTCTCACCACCTGCATTTTGAAATTATAGAGTTTATAAAGGCAAAAACCCCAAGGATGAGCCGGGCATGATGGCGCACACCTGTAATTCCAGCACTTGGGAGGCTGAGGCAGGAGGATCACAGGTTCAAAGCCAGCCTCAGCAATTGCGAGGCACTTAGCAATTCAGTGAGAACCTGTCTCTAAATAAAATACAAAAAAGGGCTGGGGATGTGGCTCAGTGGTGGAGCGCTCCTGCATTCAATCCCCAGTACCAAAAAACAAACAAACAAACAAACAAACCCCAAGGATGTAGATTAGAAAAGACCTTGTTGAGACAGATATTTTGATTACACATTTCAGAGTCATTTTTGTTGTTATACATCAGAACCACGGGAAAGTCCTACTGTACAGTCAAATCCATACAGCTGTTAAGAGGCTGAAAAGAAGACATTTTTTTTTTTTTTTGGTACCGGGGACTGAACTCAGGGGCACTCGACCACTGGGCCACATCCCCAGCCCTTTTTTGTATTTTATTAGAGACAGGGTCTCACTGAGTTGCTAAGTGCCTCGCCATGGCTGAGGCTGGCTTTGAACTCGCGATCCTCCTGCCTCAGCCTCCCAAGTGCTGGGATTACAGGCGTGCGCCACCGCGCCCGGCTGAAAAGAAGACATTTTAAGCAAGTATAAAATGGAGTCAGGTCAGAACAAAATGGCGTTACCTTGGTTCTTTTACATTCAGAAAGACCTGCTTTTTACCTGCCCTTATTTATACCACTTGGCCATATATACTTGCCTCTTAGCCATATGGGTATTCCCATTGTCCCAAGAAGGGGACCTGGGCAAAAGCTACAGGGAGTCATGAGTCCTGCAGATTTGTACAGGATATGGATGACCCTCCTACCTGTGCAACATGCAGCAGGCTCTTTAATGTTTGGAGAATAAATGAGGGATGCCAAGAGAGATGTGAAACATCTTTGAGTCCAGATGAAAACACTGACGAAGAGATTGTCATGTTTCTGCTTCAGAACTCTGAGAAAAGTAGAACTCAAAGGGGGTTGTTTTTAAGCTTTTCCAGCAGCTGGAAGAGGCTAGTTCCTGATACTCCATTTCCCTTCTGTTAATGGGAGGGCTGTTGGCTCTCTAGAGGGCTGATCAGAAATAGGAATACCTGGGCTCACCCCCACCCACTAAATGGAACATCAAGAGTGAGTCTCGGGTGTCTATTTTTCACAATCAGCCTAATGATAACCCGAGGAACTGAGTTGGGGAATCAGAGTGCTAACCAGAGACTCCAAGACTCTCTTGGACTAACCTGCCTCCTGCTTGAGGTAATCAGGCTCCAGTCACTTCCTGGAGCATGACAAACTCCACCTCTACCCAGAGAGGGCCACTCAGCCCTGAATCCTCAGCACAGCAGCTGCTCCGCCCTCTCCACTCCAGAGATACCTGTCAGACTTGAGTACAGTGAGCGTAGCCAGGACAGTGGGAGAACAAGTGGGGCTTCCGACTGGGAACTGGGCTGCACAGCCATGCTCTGGGCCTCCTGGCCAAGGTGGCTGGCAGGCAAGGGGCTGCCCCTCCTGGGAGCAGTGCTGTTGCGGAAGAAAGAGAAGGGACCTCACTGGAGGCACTTGCAGGTATGTACTGATCTCACCTGGAAGTTATGGACTGGAAAGTCCTGGAGCTGCTGGCCTCTGTGAGGGCAGAGGCCAGCCCCTACACTTGGTTTTGACTTGGGATAGGACCTGTCACCAAACAACCTAGCAAACCTTAAGTTAGAGAGATTGGCTAAGGGTTTGGCTCTCAAAAATAATCTCCTCCAAGTAGGAAATGGAGGGCACTTGTCTTTGACTTTGCCAAGAATGCTCTTGTCTGGCTGTAGAACCCACCGCTGTAGAAGGAATAAGGAATTTGGAGGGATGATGAAGGGACAGACTCACTGCCTGGAAATTGCAATCTGATGTTCTCTCTCCTGGGCCCAAGCTGCAATCTCCTTAATGACTTGTCAGACCAGTATAAGAGTGATTCTTAACTTCCCTTCACCTGCCTGCTGCTTACTAGGCTGTCTTCCAGGTGTGATGAATCACAGATTTCTCTTTTAATATTCAATCTCCTTAAACACATTACTCCATCCTCAATCTACAGCAGAAGCACCATAGTCCAAGGAAGCTATAGGCTTATGGTCATGACAACCATAATTGGTTCAGCTAGCTCACGATGGAGCTGAGATTTGAAACCAGGACTGATGGATGCCAGGGTTCAAGTTCATTACCAATGCTGATTTCTCAACACCTAGACCCTGTAAAGTCCTCCAAGTTATAGACCTCCTAACATAGTGACATCAGTGATCCTGGGTCACCTGCTTCTTCTCGATGGGACAAAGTGAAACCTGAGCTAAGGATCACTGGAGGGAAACCAGACCCCCAACCCAAGATTCCTGGAGCTGAGTCCCTGGAGTTCTGTTGTTTCAGCGGGAAACCCACCCATACTATGACCTCCAAGTGAAGGTGCTAAGGGCCAGAAATATCCAGGATGCAGACCAATGTGAGTGACCCCCATCTCTACCTTCTCTCCTTCCTTTACCTAGGACCTCCCCGAGTTCATCTTAAGTTATGTGTGTATGCGTGTGCATGATTGTGTGTGCACCTACTTAGAGTGGGGTGGAAAGCTGGTGCTGACCATCGAACAAGGCTGCCTAGGTGAGGGGCATACAGGAAGGGGCTACTGAAGGGGACAGTTCTGTGGACTCCAGACCCCTCCCTGAATCTAGACAATGCCAGCCTATGAAGGTGGCTGTTGCTACAAGTCAATACCTGCTTTCCATGCTGGTGCTCACATAGTGGTGGGGATGGGAGGGTTATTGCCTGAATCAGACAGTTTCTGGGATTACTCAGTGGTCTCCATGTGATCTCTTCAATGGGTCACTGTAGGATTTATGTTCAGTTGAATAGGAGATGTAACCCGTCAAGTTGGAGTCAAGGATACCAAAGCGCCCTGCCCCCAACTTCCACCCCACCCCACCACACCACATGGGAAGCCTCCTCTCCACCCTCCTTCTTTCCTCTGGCCCAGACATCTCCAGGAAAGCTTTTTAGCAATAGGAGTTTGAGGCTGAAGACCTTTTTCTGCAGTATCCAAAGCTGACTGCTATGTGCAACTGCGGCTGCCCACTGCATCCCCTATCCCTGCGCAGACAAAGATGGTGGCTAATTGCAGTGATCCCGAGTGGAATGAGACCTTTCACTACCAGATCCATGGTGCTGTGAAGGTGAGGACCAGTGAGAGGCCAATCTATAAAATGAAAGGTGCTCCTCCAAGCTCCTTACCTCCTGCTTGCTCCCTTGCCAGAATGTCCTGGAGCTCATTCTCTATGATAAGGATGTCCTGGGCAGTGACCAGCTCTCCCTGCTCCTGTTTGACCTGAGGCATCTCAAGCCTGGCCAACCCCACAGACACACCTTTCCACTCAACCAGCAGGTGAGCCCCACCTGGGCTAGCAGCAAGCCAAGCTGGAAGAGATGATACCAGCCCAGGGCCACCAACAGGAGAGGAGGCTCCTGTCAGCACAGATAAGTCTCCAAGACAGACCCTCCTCCATCCTGCAACATCAACCCTATAAGGTTTTCCCCATATACTGCTTCCTGTGTTAAAACAAAATGTGGGCTCCTAGAGGACCATGTGCTTAGTCTGTCTGGGTCTCTGCTGAATCCTCAGTGTCTAGAACAGCATCTGGCACACATTTCTGAAAGAAAAAAGTTCTCATAGAGATGCCATTGATTTCCTGTCCCCATGAGAAACCACAACAGTCCTCTTCTAGTCCTTGGAACCAAGCATGGCTAAAGGTCAGTGATGTCCCTGAGGCTTTCAGAGCCTTTTAAAAACAGGTGTCCCCTTGTTCCCTCCATGTAGGATGCACAAGAGCTGCAGGTGGAATTTTTTCTGAAGAAAAGGTGAGTCCAGGCAGAGTCAATGCCCTCACATTTACTCTCAGACTCACAGAGATGTGTGAGTTGTAGCAGCTCCTAGCTGCTGGTTACCATGTCCTATGCTGGTCTTGCAGGCCTGGCCTCAGAAAGGAAAGCTTGCTTTGGATACCCATTTACTTGTTGGCAGACAGGTCCCCACCCCCAACTCTAATGTTCCCCAGGCTCTCCCAACTGCTTTGGTAAGATTAATGCTGTAGGGGCTGGGATTGTGGCTCAGCGGTAGCGCGCTCGCCTCGCACGTGCGCAGCCCGGGTTCGATCCTCAGCACCACGTATAAATAAACCCATTGTGTACAGCTAAAGCAAATAAATAAATAAATATTTAAAAAAAAAAAAAAGATTAATGCTGTAATAGCCATAGCAATGGGGCAAAATGGCCTATAAGCTCCTCCTCCTTTGCAGCCAAGTGCCTGCATCTGAAGTCATCACCAATGGAGTCCTGGTGGTGAGTAGGGAAGATAGGCCTGGGGCTGTCTGGGGCCGGGGGCAGGGAGGAGTCCAGGACTGAGTCCACGGTGCTCACTTGTCTCTGAAGGACACTCAACCCCTCCTTAGAGGGGAGATGTGCTAGGGAGATGAAGAATAAGAAGCTGTCCTGAGCCTGGGTGGACAGCCCAGGACCCAGGCTTCCTACCTTGTGCACAGCCATTACTCTCTTGAGACCTTGACTGTTGAGACTGTCAAAGGAGCCTCTATCGGGATCCTGTACTCTGCTTGCCTCCAGGGCCAACTTCCTCTGTGTCCTGGGAGGGGAACATGGTACAATCTTAGGGCCTGCTATAGAAGACCCTGCCCATAAGGCATTGGTCCTGGGAAAGCTGTTTCTTGGACCTTGCCCTGGATACTCCTCCCTTGCTCCAACCTGGTCCAGACCTGTGGAGAACCCTGTGGGCTCTGGCTCCCAAGGCTTCTGCTTTCCTTAGGCTCACCCCTGTCTGAGAATCCAGGGCACCCTCAAGGGAGATGGGACAGCCCCACATCCAGAGTATGGTAAGTCTGGTCAGGGCCTTGGGTCTTGCCTTTTCTGCTTGGGGGAGGCGGATGTGATGTTGACGGATGCTGATATCAAGACAATGGGCCTAGGGCAGGAAATTACTAACTTTTTCACTGCTTAAAACTGACCAAGAATGGAATGGATTACCCCAGAAGTAATGGATTTATTGTCCCTGGAAGTGTTCAAGCATAGAGGTCATATCCATCCAGCTATTGCTCTAAAACAAACACCCACAAAAGCTCAGTGGCATACAACAAGAAGCACTTATTTAGCTCACACATCTGGCAGTCATCTGGGACTTGACTGATCAAGATTGGGCTTGGCAGGGATAGCTCCATGTGCCTGGGCTCTAGGTCTGGCTCTGTTCCATGTGTCTGTCCTCCACCTCTGTGACCAGCAGACTAGCCTGGGCATGTTCTTAATGGCCTGGAGCCATCAATGCAGACTGCCACAGACTCAGGAGGAGGAATCCAGAGGTGGGAGTAGAGTTGAGGCAGAGTGACAGCTAAGGGCCCTTCCCATATGGAGAGTCAGAACCTTTGGGATGAATGCTGCTCAGGTGGCATGGGACACTTACTAATCAGACACTGTGCTAAGCACTTCACATCTGTTTGATCTTGTAATCCTAGCAGCAACCCTGTGAAGCAGGAACAATCACTAACTTCTTTTAATTCATGAGACCAAAGTCCATTGTTTCTCAGTCCATAAAATTTTGTGTGAATGAAATAGCACATTCCCAGTTTTCTCTAATTCTCTCCCTATGTAAGGAGGTACTATGGGGTAGGACCCCATCTTATGGGTCCACCATCCTTGGGCCCTCTGGGTACCTGTTGTTTGCATGTTGTGTTTGGGATCTGAGACTCTTCTTTGAGGCTGTCTGCGGGCCCCTCTGCCTGGATGTCATATGCAGTCATCTCCCTCTGGTCTGCATACCACCCCTGCTAGGAAGCAGGGAAGGAAGCGGCCTCACTGCTCCTTTCCCACAGGTCTGTCTCTGCTTCTTCACAGCCTAGACCTCACCTTCTATCCTGTACTGCCCCTCCCCTGCTTCTCCAAAACACATTCTCTCCACAATCTTGAATCACATTCTTCCTTTGTAGCAACCTCTGCCCACTTCCTACATTCTCCACTTTAGAAACTAAGGCCAGAACAACTTGTAACCTATTTCCATTTTATCTCTGTTCATAAACCTCCCCCCAGGCAATGAGTACAGAGCTTGAATGGAGGGTGGGGGAGAGATGGGGGAAACTACCGGTTGAAAACTGGTAATTAATATAATAAATAATTAATTTCATATAATTACATATTGTTATGGCAAGATTGCAATAAATCACCAAGTCGATCTTAAAGTAGTAGACTGAACGTTTATTTGCCACCTGGTGGTCCAAATTCACTAGCTGGCTGGCCAAGGGGCAGGCTGCAAGTCTACACCCTTCCACCCCCTCCAGGGGTTAGAGCACACCTTTTAAAGCATGTTAGTACATTAATCATAGTGGCTGTTGCTATGATTCAAAACTACAAACAAACATCATGAAATCTAAAATCATAAGCAGAAGGGGAAGTGAGTCAAAACGACCTTAGTTGAGTACAAGTTGAAGTATGGTCACTAATGTCTAGACAATCAGTCTCTGACAGGATACATTGTCTAAGAAAAATGGGAATCAAAAAGAGAAAAGTTTTACATTGTACAAGAAGAGAATGTTTGTGTTTCTAAGCAGGGTGTGCTAAGGAGGATCAGGATGGCAGAGGAGAGTTTTTTCATGGGAGAAGCATTTCTTACATGACATGGAGTCTCAGGGTAAAATGGAGTCTATCTGGCCATTGCCCATATAGCCTGGCCTATAACAATATCATATAATTAATGTAATAATTTCAAAATCACCAGGTCCATAGGCTACGGCCAGGGGCCCTCTGCCTCTACACTTCCTACCTTTACCAATTCTCTAGGCATTTGTGTGCTCCCCATATTCCCCAGGGGCCCCAGTTATCAATAAGGCAGATTACAAACCCCAAGAGGGGCTGGGATTGTGGCTCAGCGGTAGAGCGCTCGCCTAGCACGTGCGCGGCCCGGGTTCGATCCTCAGCACCACATACAAATAAATGCAATGTGTACAACTAAAGCAAATAAATAAATATTTTTAAAAAATAAAAAATAAAATAAAATAAAAAGTCAATAGAGGTAAAATGTAATTTAAAAAAAAAAAAAAAAAAAGACCCCAAGAGCCCTCCAAGAAGCTTTTCCAGTGGTCAAGTTCCTGAGAGCCAAAAGGGTGAGGGTAGGGGGGAGTTTCTGGGGAAGAGAAGAGAGGAGTTGTTGCTATCCAGGGTGCTGCTGTCATGAGGCACACTTATTTCTACCCACTTTTACCCATCTCCTGGACTTTCTGCCCTCAGCCTCTAGGCAGATCAAGCTGGCAGTGCCTGGGGCCTATGAGAAGCCACAGCTCTTGCCCCTGCAGCTGCCCATGGAACAAGGCCTCCCACCCACTTTTATCTTCCATGTAAATCCAGTGCTGAACTCCAGGCTGGATGTGGAACTGGAGGAGAAGCTCACAGTTGTACAGGTGGGTGAGCACAGTGAAGGGTAGGATGATGGGCTCATCCAGGCTGAAAGATGCTCCACAGCCACATTTCCTTCACTCTGGATTGATCCTTGGGTGTCTTCTCCACAGAGTGGGCCAATTGCTGAGCTGGAGGTACAAACCATACAACTGGACAAGGGGGGCATCCTGCTCTCCACTCTGCCCCTAGGCCAGGAGGAACAGCACCTTGTGGTCCTGGAAGAGGTAAGGTTCTGTCTGGGTGCCAGGACCCCTGATTGCTCTGTGACCACCAAGAGAGGTCTAGGGATGGGGGAAAGATAAGTCTAGCCCTGAGCTCAGCCATACTGTCCACATCTGGCCAGAGTTACCAGAGCAATGGGGGCCATAGGTAGAGATAATTTCCCTGGCAGAATCCTACTCTGCATGCTCAGGAATGGGGCTGCTGTCTTTTTCAGGGCCAGGAGGTGACTCTGAATATGAAGGCAGAAATGAGGTGAGGTGGGACTTCCAGCAGACAACTTTTTTGGGTCTGGGCTAGAAGTGTGGGGAATTACTCCAATGTGTTGTGCTCTCTGGCCTACTTGGCTCAGTTCATGGGAACCACTTTCCCTCCCCCAGTTTTGGTTCTGGTGGAAAGTTTCTAGGAATTTTATTTTCAGGGGGGTGCTAGGAATTGGACCCAGGGCCTCATGCATGCTAAGTACATACTCTACCACTCAGCTACATCTCCAGAACCCCACACACACCTGTCAAGATCTTTCTAAGAGGTCCCACAGAGTATGGGGTGCTCCTGAGAAAAATAGGCTGGGCTTGAGGTTCTTCTCCACTGAACAGTCACCCAGTACCCTTCCCTATTCCCTCTGAGGCAGCTCTGGGGACTTGGACCTGCGCCTTGGCTTTGACCTCTGTGATGGGGAGCAGGAGTTTCTGGACAAGAGGAAGCAGGTTGTGTCCAAGGCCCTGCAGCAAGTTCTGGGACTGAGCCAGCCTCCACCCCGTGACCAGGTATGGAATGGAGGTGGAGCTGGATCCCAGGGTTGCTGGACCAAATCTAGCCTCTTTACTTTTCTTTTTAATATATTTTAGCTGTAGATGGACACACTATCTGTATTTTATTATGTGGTGCTGAGAATCAAATCCAGTGCCTCACACATGCTAGGCAAGCACTCTACCCTTGAGCCACAACCCCAGCCCCTAGCCTTTTTCTTTAAGGGAACTTGTGTGGCTAAGAGGTAACAGAAAGCCTAGAGGAAGCATGGGATTTAGGCGGATTTGCATGAGGTGGTGGACACAATCAAGAGAGTCAGGACACCCTATGTGGAACAAGGGCTAAATAGCCCTAGCCAAGGGTAGATCTCTTAGTCAGTTTGGGCTGCTATAATAAAATACCACAGAGTAGATGGCTTAAACAACAGAAATCTATTTTCTCACAGTTCTGGAGGTTGGAGTACAAAAATGAAGGTGCCATCAGCCAAGCCTAACCCTTCTTAGCTTCCAAAAGCAGACAAGATCCAGGATGTTCAGGGGTCAGGGTTGGGTTCTAATGAGGTCTCCCTTCCTGGCTTGTAGATGGCCTTCTTGCTATGATCTCACATGCCTTTCCTCAGTGTGTGCGTGCATGTGTGTGTGTGTGTGTGTATGAGAGAGAGAGAGAGAGAAAAGAAAGGAAGGAAGAATGGGGGAGTTCTCTTGTATCTTTTTTATTTTTGAGACAGGGTCTCACTAAGTCACTCAGGCTGAAATCAAACTTTCAATCCTCCTACTCCTACCTCAAACTCCCAAACTGGGATTTCAGGTATGCACTACTATGCCCAGCTTTCTTCTTCTTCTTGTAAGAACATCAGTCCTATCAGACTGAGGTCCTACCCTGTGACCCCACTTTATCTTTATTATCTCCTTACGGGCTCTATCTCTAAAAGTAGTTACATTGGGTTTGGGGTCTTTAACAAATTTTGAAGGGACACAACTGAGTCGATAATTGTGGTCGAAGAGATTTGGAAGTAGAAGGTCTGTAGGATCCCTTTGGCTGGGAAGGAGGAGAAGGGGTGCTGAGAGGCAGGCCTGTGGTACACCATGAAGAGGCTGGTAGTCTCCTCCTGGCTACCGGTTTGCTCAGGAGATGGAGCCCATGCCCAGCACCAACAAGCTGACAAGCCTGGTTTGCTCATTCAGGTAACATCTGTGCCCACTCAGTGCCAGATACCTGCTTTGTCTTATCCATCATTCTGAACAACAGGGCCCTTCATGAGCAGAGACCAGGGAATATTTTTTCAAGATGGGAGAAGAAAAGTGGACAGGGAAAGGAATCACAAGACTGGGCGAAGGCCAGGCATAGTGTTACACACCCATAATCCCAGCAGTTTGGAAGTCTGAGTCTAGAGGACCACAAGTTCAAAGCCAGCCTCAGCAACTTAGTAGACCCTCAGCAACTTAGCAAGACCCTGTCCCAAAATGAAAAGTGCTGGGGGTGTGGTTCAGTGGCTAAGCACCCCTGGGTTCAATCCCTGGTATGGGGGAAGGGGAGGTGGGGGGGAAGTCTGGGTGGAATGAACCAACCCCTTGTGTGAAAGTTAAGCAGCCAAAACACTTTGAGTCTTATCCTATCATGCACCAGTGATCCTGAGGCAGACCTCAGCATTTGGTACCATTTATATCTGGGGGCAGGTATAGGCTGGTCTTTGTTACATCAGCTCAGTGGTCCCAATTGAGGGCAATCTTGCCCTCCATTCTCCAGAGAACATTTTTCAATGTCTAGAGGTATGTTTTATTGTCACAACGGGGGTAGGGGAAGTAGAGGGGTGCTACTGGAATCTACTGAGTAAAGGCCAGGAGTGCTGCTAACCACCCCCTTCACATGGGGCACCACCTCACAACAAAGAATTATCCAGCACAAAGTATCTGCATTGCCAAGATTGAGAAACGCTGATTTAACTTTTTGGTGAGTCAAATAATAACTTGCAATTAATCTACCTTCCTGGAATACTGGTTTAAACATCATCTCTGGAGCCATACTGCTTGGATTTGATAGCTCATTACTTACTCAATGTATGATCTTGGACACATTGTTTGATCTTCCTGCACTCCAGTTTCCTCATTTGCAAAATAGAGGTCTCATTGGGTGCTGTGTGGATTCAATGAGGCTCTTACAATATCTGATATCAATAGGCAATAATATTTAAAGCACAGTGGTAGTCATGGTTGTTGCTGTCATTATTATTATTGTGTCCAGGTGCCTGTGGTAGCTGTGTTGGGTTCTGGGGGTGGAACCCGAGCCATGACTTCCCTATATGGCAGCCTGGCGGGGCTGCAGGAGCTCGGCCTCCTGGATGCTGTGACCTACCTGTGTGGGGTATCTGGGTCCACTTGGTAAGTGAGGCAGGGCAGGGATAAAAGTGAGCTCTGAAGGGGCAGGAATGTGGCCTGGTGATCTGATAGTCATCTGATAGAAGGAGCTGGGACCCTGTCTTCAAGGGGGTTAGGAAGGGCAAGAAGAGGTGGAGTCTCAAGGGCCTCTGTGAATGAGGGGCATCAGGTGCACATGATGGGGAGGAGGGTCGCTCATAGACTCCTATATCTCCCTTCCCCTCACTGTCCTCCCTTGTCCCTAACTCTTAGGTACCTCCTCCATCCCCAGGTGCATCTCCACACTCTACAAGGACCCAGACTGGTCCCATGTGGCCTTGCAGGACTGCATTAAGCATGTCCAAGCACGGGTCTGCAGCAGTAAAATAGGGGCAATATCCACAGAGCAGCTACAGTACTACACTCAGGAAGTGGGAGTCCGGGAGAGCATCGGCCATAGTGTGTCCCTTGTTGACCTCTGGGGCCTCCTCATCGAGTATTTTCTGAACCAGGAGGTAAGAGAAGAGCAGGAAGTAAATATACTCTCTCCCCTTCCTGCCCCTGCCCTTGTTTCCACCTTATCCTCAGTCTAAGATATGAGACTTGCAAAACTGTCCCTGAGGGCTGATCTCCCCTTAGGGGAAGGGGTGAGATACCAGGGGGGCTGACACTATTTCACCTTTCAGCCTCCTAACCCCCGGGGAGGGAGAGCCAGCCTGCTGTTCTCAACTCTTTCTGCATATTGGAATCTCCTGCAGTTTTTCAGAATATCCATTCCTGGGCCCCACTTTCAGAGAGACTGATTTTAGTTGGTCTGGGGTAAGGCCCTAGTACAGGTATGTTTTGAAATTGTCTCTGACTCTCACTGAATCACAATGCCCCACTCATTGGTCAAAGTAACCCTGACTCATACCAACTGGTAGCTACTCCCAGAATTGCAGGCCCAGCCTGTCCAGGGCAGTGAGGTTCAGAGGTACTGACTCACTGTGTGTGGATCTCAGTTGAGTGTGTATGTCACCAATGATTTCTCATTTCTAAGCCAAGAAGCAACATTTCCTAATAATTTTATTTTTAATTAAATTATACTACTTTCAATGTCAAACTACCTTGTGTTCTAATATGCTTCCTTGAATGGGAAAGAAGAGGGAAAGGTATTCCTATAGTCTTTGGAATTGTACAAAACCCATTGTGGCCTGACCTCTG